>OX940801.1:23368165-24652359 GCA_954870605.1 Acer campestre | reverse complement strand
TTATGTTGCATAAATATTTAGTGATGTTTTGGGGATGGTCTTGGAAAAATTTGAATTATGATTGACCAACTTGGACTAAAGACTGGTATTCCCTGTGTCCAACCACGGACTTGTACTCCAATGTAATCATTTACTTATGCTCTTCTGTTTCTCTTTAGTCTCATCTTGTGGTCCATTTTTGCAATTTTATACTCTTTAATATAGCTTTTGTAGGACACATTATACCAATTAAGCCATTCAAAACAGCTCTGACTCTAGAATATCATTATACCAATTAAGCCATTCCCTGGAAACTGATTTTGCTATCAGAACATGTAGAGTTTTTCTGCTCTTCGTACATCAGTTATTCTGGGAACTTAACTTTGTATCAAGGCTACCTTTCCCTTTTCAGTCCCATATTCTACAAATTCTAATGCAGGGAGAAGAAAAGAAGGGAAACAAGACAATGATATTTCTATATTCTAAAAAATAATGTATGAATATAAACGTGAAAGGCATTACAACAAATTTTATTTATTATTTTTGGTTTATGGTTTCTAATGATTCTTCCACTTTTGGTCATCCATTTTGTTATATTCATTATCAACATACACTTTTCTCTCCATTTTGTGTCAATAATAACGAGTTTTATTTCTGTTTTCACAATATGTTGGTCCTAACTCCTAATTATTAATAAAGTATTTTGTAACAGGTCCTTGCCAATCTAACTTCTGTTCAGTCCTACTTTGATCTCTTCTCAAACAAAATTGATCAGGAGGCTATGGTAAGCATGGGCGACCACTGCTGATGCGGTTTAGTATTTTTGACCTTGTAGATAAAAATTATTTATCTTAATGCTGTAGGAACTAGAGGAAGCGGAATTGGAATTGGACATTATCCAAAAGGAACATGCAACACAAGAATCATCAAAAGATTCCATGGAAAGGCATCAGTTTTCTACTCCAGCCGGTAATATATTCTGTAACCAGTGTATTATGTAGTCATAGTCAAAAGATTTGCTGCTCAAAACACTTGGAATTTTACTGTTATCCTTTCTTCTCTCTCTCTCTCTTTTTTTTTTTTTTTTTTTTTTTTTTTTTTTACCTTATTGATCATATTTATATTGTCCAGTTTTTGTGAAGGATGATAAGCGTCTTCAGCAAATCAAGGATAGCATCTGCTCTCTGTATGGAATTTCTTTTCTTTTCTCTTTTTAAATTACACTGCCCCTGATAAATGAAAAAAAATTGGAATTGTTGACCTTTCTTCATGCAATCAATTAATAATTTATCTTGCTGTGATGTTTGCTCAATTTTTGATTCAGACAATTTTCTTTTATTTTATTGACTAGCACTGAATTTTAGTAGTTTCAGATCTTATATGAAACTAAAATTATGTGCTTATCTTCTTTGCATTGTTTTTAAATATGTTTTTTACAAAATTCGTAAGCCTCACTACTCGTTATTGAGGCTTACACCTCAATGTTGTGAGGCGTCACAACTACGCCTCAATTTGGATTCTTTTTTTGGGATTTTCAGTAATGTAATGGTGGCCAATTTGGGTGGTTTTTTGAGCTTGACCCCTGAGTGCATTGGTGTAGCGCAACAAAACTAATTCAATCTTCACAACCCAACATGAAGATGCATTGATAATGTTATGAAGTTGGTTTTGTTTGAGTTGGGATAGCTATAGCCTAGAAACTAATTTGAACATCTTTGTTGTTAGTACGATAATTGCATGTTAATTATTTTATGAATTATGCCGTGTTATTGATTGTTTGTAAAGATCTAAACCTTACATTTAGCTTTGTAACTTGATATTTATAGAATAAAATAAGTTCTAAGCCTTACATTTAGCTGTGATTATTGGTTGATTTATGAAATTTTATGTGCTTTATATATATATTTTTTATGTGTTTTAACTATCCTTTGTGAGGCTTACGCCTCGCCACATTAGAAGAAAACGTCTAAATACTAAAAACGTATTTTAAAACATTGCTTCTTTGTTAACAGAATGGATAAACTTAAGCTGTTAATAAATTTTTAATTTACAAATCTTTCATTGTTATCAGAGAGAAGTTGAAACTCCGAGAAGAAATAGTTATCCGCAGGCAAAAGAAAATGCTAATGAGACGCGCCCGTCAAAAATATCTAGAAGAGGCGGCTTTAAAAGAAGCTGAGCTTCTGCAAGAACTTGATAGGTATATACCGTGTTATTAGCTGCAATCTGTATGAAGTGATTGTTGAATATTGGGTGAGGAATTGATAAGGTTTTATGGACCAGGGAGAGGACTGCTGAGATAGAAAAGGAGATTGAGAGACAGCGGTTGCTGGAACTTGAGCGTGCAAAATCGAGGGAGCTGCGTCACAATCTTGATATGGAGAAGGAGAGGCAAACACAGGCAAGAACCCTTCTTAAATCTTCAGATCCCATACTTTCAAATCCTTCATAAATTTGCTTCTTTAGATACCTTTCTTTATTCTTTATTCTTTTTTTCTTTGTTTTTTTTTTTTTTTTTTTTTTTTCACATAAAGGGAAGTTATGGCTAATATTGGCCAGAATCAGGTTGACTCAGTATCATGGTGTGCTTCTGGTGAAAAGTTTTAGTGCTGCTGTGAATGTTTTTATTTTTTAACATATTTTTTTCTCTTCATTTTATTTTTCAAGTCATAAGTATACCAAAGGACCTGATAATCTTGGGTGCATTCGTTTGTTCCATCTAAATGTTACTCTTAAAATGTCGAGCTTGCAGGATATGTATGTGGATGTTGCACAGGTAACTGGGATCGAGTATGCTGTTGAAATAGATTGACCCTCAACGGTCTGGGGATTTTTTTCTTTCTTTTTTTACTTTTCAAACTGTTACAAGCACTTCTCTCATATTCATGCATATTTATTTATTTAGTTTAAAATTAGCAGTTATTAATTGGTATTTTCATGTTAAAATTATCAACTTATTTTATTGAATTCCTATTTTAATTTTTGTTGTCATGTATCCTATCTAATAGAAAATGAGGTAGTGATTATCATCTATATTGCTGGGCAATCTTTGGATCTCAATTTGCATATGGTGTTCTGAGTACTTTCTTCTGTTCAAAGTTCTGTCAGCAGCCTAGATGTCATATCATTTAGAACTTCTTCGATTGTTTCTTTTTGTCTCCTCAATATCCGAATGGTGTTGATAGGGCAGAACAACAACTAAATGCACGTCCTCTGTATCTTAAGCTAGAAGTATTAATTCCACAAACCTTGTTTCTTTTCTTGAATTTACTTGTAGAGAGAACTCCAGCGTGAACTAGAGCAGGCAGAATCTGGACTTCGATCCTCACGACGTGAATTTTCAACCTCTGCTACTAGTAGGTATGGATTCTTATTAACATTCCTCAAATTTTATTTATTTTTGGAAGTTTTCATCAGGTTAGGTATTCAATTGATTTCTTACATCCATGATCTATAAAAAAAATGTGATAGATGATACCAAAAAGCACTCTTAGGTCTTGCTTGTTAATATAAACATCTTTGGTGGTACACGTTTCTGTATCCTACTAATTGTTTCCTGCACATAATTATGAATTGGGATGTCTTTGACATTTTCATTTGCAGTCGGGCACGGGACAGGTATCGTGAGAGGGAAAATGGAAGATCCGGTACTGAAGGAATTGGGAGGACAAGTAGTGGCAGCTTACAGCCTGAGATTTCTACAAGTATAGCTGCCGGGCCAACCATTGTTCTGTCTGGGTCTCGGTCATTTTCAGGTCAGCTGCCAACCATTCTACAATCCCGCGATCGTTCAGATGAGTGTGGTAGCAATTATGATGAAAATTTCGAGGGAAGCAAGGACTCAGGGGATACAGGTAGCATTGGGGATCCTGAATCAGTATCAGCGTTTGACGGGCAGTCTAGCGGGTATGGGTCTGGTCAAAGGCATGGATCTAGAGGGAGCAAGTCTAGGCAAGCAATGGAGCGGAGAGAAAGAGAGGGTAGTAGACGTGAAGGAAAATGGGAAAGAAAACATTCTTGACTATCATCATCAGATCAGCCTCTTCAAATGAAAGAATTTCAGTGTGCTTTAAACTTATAAGTTAAAACTTCCATGTACCTGAGAGATCTGTTGTAGGCTTTACAGTGATATGATGAAATATTAATAGAAACTACTTTTTTTTATTTTATTTGTTTCGTGGGAAAAATTACTACCACATCCCTTTTAACTATGACCATATTGCAGGTAGTAAACAGAATAGGTTATTCTACTCCCAACACCTCTGTCGTTGACCTGGATTGATTCCTAAACAGACAAAACACCCTTGAAACTTTAATAAAATAAATAATTTTTTTGAAAAAAATAAAAATCGAAATGTGGTTTTGTTGGGAGGAAGCTACTGTACGAGCATTTTCTCACTTTCCTTCTCTCACCTTATTATCTACTCTCTTGCTGTATTTTTTGAAGCAGTTCTCTATTTGATTTCATGATTTTACAACTTCAGTCTTCAATGGTCGTGGTGTGTTGGCTTGTTGCTAGAGGTTGGGTTGATAGGTTCTCTTTTAAGGTTTGACTGGTGGTGTGATATGTACTACTTTGAGAGAACAAATAGAATTGGTAGAATTATGAAAGAATAAGAACAAAGAAGATATTTAGAGAAGAAAGAGTTTGAAAATAACAATATTCATTCATGATTTTATTTAATTGAAATCATACCATAGGTATTACACTGCAGTTGAAACATAACTCCCAACTAGCATGATAACAATCATGCAACAAGAAATAAGGGAACACGTGCACACATCATGCACATTATGTTGGCTAATTGGTGGCACCACAAAGCCACGTTATTGACAATTCTAACTACCTTAGACCAAGTCTTCACCTAGGACTTACATGACTTACATGGTGGAATAATAGGCCATATCATTCCTTCCCCCTGAAATCATCCTTGTCCACAAGGATGAAATTAGGTCACTTCGTCAACGTGATTGTCATTCGGTGGAAGGTCTTCCATCATGAATAATTGTGGACTTTGGCAATGGTGATCGGGGATGAATTTTTCATCACAGTAGTAACACAGCCCATGGTCTCGACACTTGCAAGCCTCTTGGTTGGTAATGCATCGAAAAGAGACAGGTGGTGTGCCAGAATTTTGATCGTCCTTTGGTGCGGGCGACAAACCCAAGAGGCCGGAATAATTGTTCAGGGTAGGTTGATGTATAAGAGGAGTCGTTGGAGGCCAAAGGAAAGGGCTTGCTTTTCGCTGGAGCGAGTTCCGCTCCTCAATTAACCACGCCACACCAATGGTGTCAGCCAAGGTACATGGTTGTTTGATCTTGACGTCCAATCGTATTTCGTCTCGAAGACCTGCAACAAAACATCCTTCCAAAAAGGCTTTAGGTAATCCGTCCACTCTGTGGGACAATTTTTCGAAAGTCTCCTGATACGCAGTCACAGTTGTGGTCAATTTTGTTAACCATCGGTGCCACTGTAAGGTGATTTCCTCTAGACGGAATGATGCAACTTGGACTAGTTGCTTAGGTACAATATTCTTGAATTTGAAATATTGTTCCGCCTTGTATACCCATCCCGTTGGATCGTTTCCGTTAAATTTCGGAAAGGACAACTTAAGATGATGATTGGTGCGGTCATTGGTGCGGTTGGTATAGTATGTGTTGGTGTAGTTTTGGTCGTAGTTGGAATGGTGAGGAGCTGCGAGGCTGCTATGTGATGCTTCCCCGGTTTCAAATGGATTGATCTCCTGCTCAATGTTGGGTTGAAATTGGCCAGTGTTGGTTTGGCCTTGTGGAGGAGGATGATGATGTTGGCATTGGTGAAGGGGAAGTGCATGTAGTTCCTTCATGACTTATTCGAATCGAGTTTCGTTGTTGGTAATGATTTGTTCGTATCAAGTTTTGTTGTTGGCAATGATTTCATCGAATCTGGTTTCGTGGTTGGTAAGTATGTCATGAATTTCACTGCGGAACTCCGTATTTGATTTTGTGCGAGTCTCCATGGATGTAAGGCTCTGATACCACTTGATATGTACTAATTTGAGAGAACAAATGGAATTGGTAGAATTAAGAAAGAAGAAGAACATAGAAGATATTCAGAGAAGAAAGAGTTTGGAAATAACAATATTCATTCATGATTTTATTTAATTGAAATCAGACCATATATATATAGGTCTTACACTGCATTTGAAACATAACTCCCAACTGGCATGATAACAATCATACAACAAGAAATAAAGGAACACATGCACACATCATGCACGGTTGAACATAAGAAAAAAACATGTTGAACAAAAGGGAAAGAACATGCACACATCATGCACGTTAAGCTAGCTAATTGGTGGCACCACAAAGCCACGTTATTGACAATTCTAACTACCCTAGACCAAGTCTTCACCCAGCACTTACATGGCTTACATGGCGGAATAATGAGCCATATCATTGTGGAGTTGGATGCTTGGTCCTTGGGCAGCTCTGTTGCAACCAATATTGTCAACTCCACCAATTGAACTACCACCAAGTATTGATTTTGTTGGAGGAGGACGGCAGCAATTCTCCTCCCATCCACCACTTTAGAATTGGGGAGAATTGCACTGATATAGCCTGAGGTTTGATCTAATTCCAGCTAGATAAGAAGAAATCGTTTTTTCTACACAAACAAGGGAATTAAATATTGAAAGATGCACCGAAATACCATCTATATTGAAATAGACAAATATCAATTATCCTACAGAATATCTATACGTGTTCGAAATATCCATAAAATATCTTGATATTCTCGGAATACATTATACAATAAAACCCCTACAAATTAATCTCCTATAAATTAATATCCTCTCTAAATTAATAAAAAATTCCGATCCCAACTCGGATTATTGTAAAAAATTATTAAACCTCTCTATCATAATATTTAATAATTTCTTTTTGAAACATAGTGTAAAATTTCGGTCCCGACTGTCACATAAATTAATAATTTAATACAAGTATTAAATATATTACATATTATTCAAAAATTAGAAAAGTACTTCAAGATGCTAGTTTGCATTAGGCCACCATGTTTTATATTTTTGACTTCATCCTTCATCTTTTGAATTGTATACAATAAGTTATTGTGATCACCTTCTTATTGTAACCAAAATGTTTCAATTAAATGTATCGTTTCAATAGCCTTACTTGTAGAGATTTTAGGTACCTCATGACTATCATCGTCATCGTCATCTATCTCCAACCATACCATCATTATTCTATCTTGTGATATCATTGATGATTTCCTCTTCAGTTGGAGTGTAACACACTTCTTCTTCCGTCAGATGGTTAAGTAGATGATTGACATCCATAGGATTGCTATAGTGGAAGCTTTGAATTTGTTGTTCTAATTCACTCATAACACCACTATCCTCAATGTCTCCCTCGGTTTTCCATGGACTGTACGAATTTTACAATGAAGAAAACAATTAGTGATGGTCTTGGGATTAACATCAAATGTCCATGTTGCAACAGCCAGACGAATGGCTTCTAAAATATCAATCTTTTCAGGATCATATGTGTTGGATTCCAAACATTCAAGTAGCATACGATTAAAGCAACGATGACAATACGCCTTGAAGTTTCGAATTATTCTGATATCACATGGTTGTAGCTTTGATGTCAAATTTGGTGGCAAATAGCCAGAGAGTGCTTTATGGTGTTCTTGAATTGGATGTGATTAGGTAGCTCTGTAAGTTGTACATGGGTAGTGCAATTGTCAAGGAAAAGAAAAACCTTTCGATTTGCCATGGATAGTGCAATTGTGAAAGAAAAAAAAAATTTCCATGAATAAGAAAATCGACTAAACAATGAATCCCGAAAATGAACCTTCCTTAAACAAGATACCTGACTTCGTGTATGTTTGGTATGGCTTTTTAAAGGATCAAAAGCGTTTTTTTAATGCCAGAAGCTATTTTGAAGTTTTTTTTAGTTGTTTGGCAAAACTCAAAACAGCTTTTTTAATATATGAATTGTCTTAATTACCCTTTAAAAAAACCATTTTATGTCTACTTGGAGAAGCCCAAATTTTGGGCTTCTCCAAGAAGCTTTTTTTGAGCTTTTTTAAAACATATGAAGTGTCTCAACTACCCTTTATAAATTTTAGATATTCCACCATAACTCTTTCATTATAAATACATTGTCAACACCGTTTTTGTAATTTACTCAACTAAAAGCTATTTCTAAAATTACATTGTCAAAACCTTTTTTGTAATTTATACAACCAAAAGCTTTTTTTGATAGAAGTCCTACTCATTAGAAGTTCTACTACAAAAGGATCTACTCTAGAAGTTCAAATTGAAAAGTCATACCAAACACACTCTTCCACACGTTTGCTAAGACAAAATAACACTTTACAAGGTTAAACCCTTCAAATTAATAATCCCTCTAAATTAATTCTCAAGGGTGGATCTCAAGAATATTAATTTAAAGGAGTTCTACTATAGTTCAAATAATATAAGATTCAAAATTATTTTAAAAGAAACGTTAGTAAATTTATAAAAATGGTCAATAGTAGAATGAGACAAAGAGACAAGTGGATGTGTAAAACGTGTTTAGCTATCTTCTGTTAGGAGTTGGCTATGGTACAAATCACAAATATGTGTTGTACCGAACAAAACAAGAAAAAGGAAACAAAATAAATAATTAAAAAAAAAAATCAGTGGTTGACAGCCCATAAAAGCAACCGGTTGCTACAAGTTTAATATTATAATAATGTATATATATTAATAATATAATTATATTATATTACATAATAATTAATAAAAGATGATATTTTATTTAAAAAAAATATTAAAAATAATCTATAATATATGAAAAATAATTTATTTATTATTTCAAAAAACAATTTGAAAATTTGAATTTTAAGAACAAGTTCAAGGTAGGTTGAACAAGTTTAACATTTAACTGAACGTCAAACTTGTTTAGTGAACAAGTTAACGTAAATCTTCATAAAGGTTGAACAAGTTCAACGTAGATTGAACGAGTTTAACGGTCATCCTAACGTTAAACTTGTTAAGTGAACAAGTCAACGTTAAACTTGTTTATGAACAAGTTCAACATTAGGGTTGAACGAGTTTAACGTTCATCATAACGTTAAATTGTTCAGTGAATAAGTCAACGTAAACCTTCATGAACAAATTCAATGTAGGTTGAACGAGTTTGACGTTCATCCTAACGTTAAAATTGTTCAACGTTAAAATCGTTCGGTGAACAAGTCAACGTTAAACTTGTTCATGAACAAGTTCAACGTAGGGTTGAACGAGTTTAACGTTCATCTTAATATTAAACTTGTTCCGTAAACAAGTCAACATAAACCTTCATGAATAAGTCCAATATAGATTGAACGAGTTTAACGTTTATCCTAACATTAAACTTTTTTGGTGAACAAGTCAACGTACAAGTCAAAATAAATCTTCAAAAAAATTATTTTTTATAAAAAAAAAAATTAATGAAATTTATGAAAATTCTTCATGAACAAGTTCAACGTAGGTTGAACGAGTTTAACGTTCATCCTAACGTTAAACTTGTTCCATGAACAAGTTAATGTTAACCTTCTTTCATTAACAAGTTCAACGTAGGTTGAATGAGTTTAACGTTCATCCTAACGTTAAACTTGTTTGACGTTAAACTCGTTCGGTGAATAAGTCAACGTATAAGTCAAAATAAATCTTCAAAAAATTATTTTTTATAAAAAAATTAATATAATTTATGAAAATTCTTCATGAACAAGTTCAACGTAGGTTGAATGAGTTTAACGTTCATCCTAACGTTAAACTTGTTCCATGAACAAGTCAACGTTAACCTTCCTTCATGAACAAGTTCAACGTAGGTTGAACGAGTTTAACTTTCATCCTAACGTTAAACTTGTTCGGTGAACAAGTCAACGTAAAAGTCAAAATAATTCTTCAAAAATATTATTTTTTTAAAAAAATTAATGAAATTTATGAAAATTCTTCATGAGCAAGTTCAACGTAGGTTGAACGAGTTTAACGTTCATCTTAACGTTAAACTTGTTCCATGAACAAGTCAATGTTAATCTTCCTTCATGAACAAGTTCAACGTAAGTTGAACGAGTTTAACGTTCATCCTAACGTTAAACTTGTTTGGTGAACAAGTCAACGTAAAAGTCAAAATAAATTGTTTTAATATTTTTGATATTCAAATCATTTATTTGATTAATAAATATATATTTAATAATGTAAATTTTAGTTGTGAATTTGGTAACCATGTTATAATTTCTGAAATTTTGACTTGCAACCATTTTCACGGCTATAGTAATCACCCTCACGGATATGGTAATGATATGTACGGCGTTAGTGTAACTATTTAACAATTTTTTAAATTTTGACATGTAACCATTTTCACGGTTTTGATAACCACATTCATGGCTCCGTAACCATTGTTACAACTTTGGTAACAATTATTTTATTTCTGAACTTTTCACTTGTAATTTTCACTTATAGCAATTCATAAAAATACTTGACTTATAAACTTATTGCAAATAGTATTCAATGAATTAATAGGAAATTTAGTAAATATTTAATAATATATATCAATAAGTTATTTGTAAAACATAAATACATAATAGTAAATTTCCAAACGCACAACCGAAAACAATAAAACTATGCACAAAGATCATCCACACTCTTACTCTATCAAAAATAAATAAATAAATAAATAAATAATAAATTAAACCAAAATAGTAATTCAAAATAAACAAATATGTCCATAAAGCAATAAAACAATACTATAGTAGCAATACTTAATTAGCGAAAGTAGTTTAAACATAATAGTCTAACATAAGCAAATATAAGAAAACAAGCAAAAGTGAGTGCATGGCGACTATGGTCCCTGATGTAGAAAATTGGTGTCATTAACTGGCATGTTTGGGTCTGGTGGTGCTTCCTGTGAACTGGTCCCTAGCCCTGTGGGTGGTGGTTGCTATGAAATGGTCTTTGGCCTTCTGTAAGGATGCCTATTTTCCCTTCGGTGCATTAATGGGATCTCGACGCCATGGCTGACCAAACCCCTTTGGAAAGCATCCAACCTCTGATTTATGTTCGAGAATTCAGCTATATAGGCCTAGTGGTTGGAGTTCATCTGCTGGCCCATTGACTAAGGTACTGGGTGTTGGCTTCTAGTTGCAAACTCATACTCTGCATCATCTGAGCCATGGTGAGGTGCTGATTACCTATGCCCGCATCTGGATCACCCCCGAGGTTTTGGTCATTATAATCTTCGTCATTTGGATCATCCTCGATAAGGTCATCTTCATTGAAGCCCATGTCATCATCATCGAGCACATTAGCCCCAATTGGCCTAACCCTCTACGTCTTGCAAGTTCATTGTATGTCTTCTTCCCTATGTCAGTTGTAGGAGTAATCACGTTGCCTTTTTTCCTATTCCATTCAATGCCAGCCTCCTCACAAAAATGGGTGATAAGACAGGGGAAAGGTAATGGCCCTTTAGTCTTTGCACCCTTATGTATGCTCTACACAATGATCTGGCCAATGTCCATTTGACACATATTTCTTGCACAAAACAAATGGCGTGCAGTGTCAAAACTTAGATCGGAGCGGTGGGTTTTTGGAGTCAATAAGTAGTCAAATAACATAATACAGAAAGCCGCATCTAGCTTGAGTTGGTTGAGCAACAAAGGTTCGCAGTATTCATTCCAAAGTGGGCTTCCATCCATCCTTAAGTCAACGGCCAAATATCCATTGTATGGCTCGAAGAACTCATGGTTGGGAACGCCGTCAACATAGTTGCTTAGTTCCTAAGAAGTCCTAAACCACTCGTTGATCCTAGTCACTGTAATAAGGACCTTCTTTCCCTAAACTATCGCGGGAATCCCTTGAGTGAAACGGTGAGGGACCATAGTGTAGTAAAATTCTCTAACCAAATCCAGTGTCGCCACGTTAGGAGTCCTCACAAATCCAAACCAATCTAATGCTCTGACAGCCACTAGAATGAAAGTTGAGCCAAAAACATTTACATTAATCCCCCTTTCTGGCCAAACCTTCCTGTTACCATACAATGCCCATCTTTTCGGGTTATCTAGATCTAGGGGCGGTGAGACTATTTCACCCTTTCCTTTCCCTGAGGGAGGAGGCAACGCGAAAGGATTTGAAGCTCTCGAGGATTCCCCTTTATTGAGCTTTCACTTGATTTTCTTACCACCAACCATTATCTTAATCAAACTGCACACCAAATATCACACCACACTCAAAGTCTAAGCACAAATGCCACACCACACTTAATCTCTAAGCACAAATGCCAAATCACACTTAATCTCTAAGCACAAATGCCACACCACACTTAATCTAACATACAATCTTCAAAACAACAAAAATAGATCTTGCATTAATCCTCTAATCAAAACCCAATGAACCATTTATCACAAAAAGCACTTGAAACTCAAAATAATCCCAAATATCCTATATTTCCTTCTTAAGTGAAGCAAAACTAGAATATAGATAGATTTTGAACCTAGATGCTTCTTTTGAACAAAAATAAAGAAGATTATGGGTAGGATTACCTTGGAGAGAGACCCTTATTTGCTGCAGCCGTGGAGAGAACCTTTATGGAGAGCAATTTTTGTTTTGCTTCATCTTCCACGACCTAGCCCTTTTTAGTCAGAAATCGCGTCGAGGCGAACTTGGGGAGACCTTGCTGAGGTCACCCCTAGGTCGCCCTTCCATAAACAACGCCATTATACTTGGACGGATATTTGCCTGATAAGGGTGACCTTGGGGAGAGCTGTGTTAGCTCGCCCTGGGGTCGCTAACCTATCGGTTTGGTGGATGGTTTTTTGCCTGATATGGGCGACCTTGTGGAGATCTGAGTGAGATCTCCTTGAGATTGCTATCCTCTCGATTTCTTGGATTGATATTGGATTGATATGAGCGATCTTAGGGAGATCTAAAGCAGGCCATCATGGGATTGCTAACCTCTCGGTTTTTTTAATGGTTTTTGCCTGATATGGGCGACCTTGGGGAGTTCTGAGTGAGATCTCCCTGGGATCGCTATCCTCTCGTTTTATTGGATGAATGTTGTACTGTTAAGGGCGACCTTGGGGAGATCTGAGGCATATCGCCTTGGGCTCGCTAACCTCTCAGGTTCTTGGATGGTTGTTGGACTAGTAAGTGCGACCATGGGGCGACTTGAGTGAGCTCGCCCCAAGGTCGCTATCAATCACATGTTCCAATTTAATGTGGTCCACCAACTCAAATTTCCTAATATACAATCTCTTCTTTCTCCAACTCACTCTACTCACTCTACACACTCAAACTATGGATTTCTCAATCAATGTAAATCTATAGACCTAAATGCCATTCTTCCGGACATGAAACCTTCAGCTGATGATTCCCAAGCAGCTAATGTTTAAGCCGCTTTTGAACCTTCTCCAAGTAAGTGATATTGATAAGTAATTGTTCAATATTTCATAAGCAAATGTATCCTCAATTATGTTCAGCAATTTATTTATAGTATGGTATTGATGTTTATCTGTATATATTTCCACTCAAAATATGGAATGTTCATGGCTTTTAGGTAGTAATATATATATATGAGTCATGGAACGTTTAGCAATGGAACTGGACATCTGGATTTGAACAATAAAGGACACTCAATGTGGCATGTGGGAGACCCAACACATATAGACAATGAGGAATATAATCCAAATGACACTCACAACAACAATGAATGGCCATATCATGTGCCGTTTCCACACAGTAATGTTTCCACAGCCACAGGTTTGTCTGTTGATAATTTGGTGCAACCACCGGATGATCTCTTACATAGTGAACTTATAAATTTACAAGTCACAGATATTATAGGGAAAGAGTTTATATCTGTTACTGATGCTGAGGAGTTTTACAAGAAATATTCATTTGGTATGGGGTTCAGCATGTGTAAGGATAGGTTATGTCGAGACACATATGGATTAATTACAATTCGTAGGTGGGTTTGTTCAAAAGAAGGGTATAGATAAAAAAAAATGTTGACAAAACTGATAGGGTACGTGAACCTAGAGGGCAGACTCGGGAAGGTTGTTGGGTATCATTGAAAATAAATTTGGATAGGGACAAAATGTTATGGGTTGTTACAGAGTTTGTCACTGAGCACAGTCATAAGTTATCACCTGGAGATCACAGCTAATTCCTTCGTTCTCATGGAAATGTAAGAGATTGTGATATAGCACAAGTGCAATCACTTAGATCAGTTGGAATGAAAACTTCCCAAGTGATGGACCAACTTGTGGATCAGGCTGGTAGTTATGTAGTTGTTGGACACACGCAGGTCTGTTTCCCATAATTTTGATGCTAATTCAATTATCTCTTACATGACTGCGAAATCAAAAATGGATCTAGGATTCTTCTTTCGGTACACAATTCTTGAAGATGATAGCATGTGTAACTTATTTTGGATCGACGCAATGTCACGATTCGACTACAGATACTTTGGTGATGTGATTTCATTTTACTTAATGTACCGAACTAATTCTTATAATCGGTCACTTGTTATTTTTGTTGGTGTGAACAATCATACGAAAATAACAATTTTTGGGTTCGAGTTGTTGGTGGATAAGACGATTGATACTTACACTTGGATATAGCAGACATTCTTAGAAGATATGCATGGTAAATATCCAATTTCTATAATTACTAACGATGATAAAGCTATGAGTAAGGCCATAAGTTTAGTAATTTCTTCCACCGTATGTCGCCTTTGTTCTTGGCACCTTGAGCGGAATGTGCAAACAAACGTAAGTGATAGTGGGTTTACTCAAGCATTTACACAGTGCATGTTGATATGAACCTCACCAAGAGTAGTGAGACCCGGAACCAATATATGGCAACGAAGGATCGTTTTCTAATTCAAGTTTATAAAAACAAAGAAAATATAAGGACCGTGACCCATTATCTATAAGGAGATAAGAACCAACGGTATCAAGAAGGTTGTAGACGCCACACTCAAGAACAAGAAGAAGGTGAGTGATAAGTCAAGTTTGAACGCCACAAGGTATAAACCTTGATAAGTTCATAGTTCAATGAAGAACCAAGAGAAAACGTTCTCTCAAATAATATTATTCCATTCAAAGTCTTCTGAATAATACATCAATGAGTCCCTTAAATACTAAACTATCTAAGACCTAAAAGGGAACAAAATACTAAATACTAAACTGAAATTGAATCTTCTCTAACCCTAACTTGTACCACACACAAGTATGCTGAAATTAGGACTCCTCCAACCACATGGAATTAAGCTGAAATTCGGACTTCTCAGCTCAAGTCTTCGCGCAACAATCTAGATGTCTAAATTCGGGCTTGTTGTGATCTGTTACAGAGGACAAAGTCTTCATAACATCTATAGGGCTCGTCTTGGGATTTCCGAAAACATATTATAATAGACGATCCGAATCCATATGCCTTCTGTAGAGGCCCACGAAGTTCTGCTTGGCGTCCAGCTCTTGTCCAGCTTAAGTCTGCACGTAATAAGATAGATGGCTGATTTTGGGCCTGTTGCGATCTGTTACGGATGACGAAGTCTTCATAACATCTGTAGGACTCGTCTTGGGCTTTCCAGAAACATATTATAATAGATAATCCAACCTCATATGCCCCCTGTAGAGGTCTACAAAGTTTAGCCCGGATTTGGTCTTCATGTGGGCCGAACTTGTACTTCAGCAACTCAGAATCAATTATCATTAAATGCTTCTTTGATCCTCTTGGCCCTTGCAATTGGCCCAACTGGAACATGCAATTGAGCCTTTGGTGATGCTTCTTGATTCTCATCACATGTTGACCTACATGATGGAGTCAGAGTTCAAGATTCAGTGGTTACAGGTCATTGAGACATTCGGTTTACAACATAATGAATGAGTGAAAATGATATATTGGAAACGGAAGCTATGGGCAGAAACCTTCTTATGAGGTACTTTCTTCGGTGGTTTGCTGAGCACACAACGGTTCGAGAGTATTAACTTTTTCCTTAATCGATTTTTACATAGGAGGCTGAAATTGTATGAATTCATGAGTCATATCGATAGAGCAATGTCGCGCCTACGAAACAACAAGATGAAGGATGATTTTGATAGCTGTAATGAGCATCCAGTCCTAGTAACCCATCCGTTACAACTGGAAAAACATGCTGCCGAAGTTTACACTCAAAACAAATTTGCTTGGGTGCGAGATGAAATCAAATCAGAGGCAAAACATAGCATAGTGAATTGCATTGATGATATGGAGAGTGTGATATATACATTCAAGAAGTTTGCTGGTGGTGATAAAACCTAGAATGAGGTACACACCATCTACAAACATGTTCAAATGCTCATGCAAAATGTTTGAGACAATAGGTGTTCCGTGTTGTCATGCATTTAGTGTTATGAAAACCATGAACCAACACCACATACCTGAGACACTCATAATGTAGCGTTGGACAAGGAATGCGAAGGATGTCTCAAAAGTCGAATCGTCTTCTACCGAGACTACTCCAAACATAATGCAACTTGCCAGGTCTGCATCCTCTCATTGTTATTATAACATATAAAGAACATATTTCAGTTATTGATGCTCGGTTACAAATGATTTATCAATTTGTATCAAGTATAGCTAGTACTATGAATGTGATTGAAATGTCGAGTTTTTTTTTTTCCAATTTTATGTTGATGTAGGTATGAGGCCTTAAGTTCAAAGTGTAGCAAAATAAGCTATTATGCATCAATGTCCACTGAAGGTTACAAAGAAGCAAATGTGGCGATTGATAAGTTAACAATTAAAATGAAGGGATTATTGCCATCGTCGAGTACAGCAACGGAAGAAAATGTACATCGTTCAAGAACACAATCGAGTGTTCAAGTTAAAGATCCAGTCATAGCAGCAACAAAGGGGTCGATGAGACAGAACAAAAAATCTAGTGGGAAGGCGCGTAAATGTGGGAACTGTGGACAGCCTAGGCAGACAAAAAAGACATGTCAAGCCCATGTTCAAAATAACATCAGTGCAATGGAAAGCAATGGAGTTGCAACAACGGGGTCCACATTACAACCAACCGCGTATGCAGACATAGTGCAGTCTTGCAACTCTAAATATATTATGGAAAGTGACGGTCATTGTCAACCATTTTCTTTTCAAAATACTGAAGATCCAATGGCTAAGTTTAGCAACCAGTTGAATGACAATGTTTTTCCATGACAAGCTCAACACCTGATATGTACATTCAACAAAACCAATGGTGAAGGCCGCATAACTTCATGTGATATATTCGTGTGACAATTTGAATTTTGTAATCATGGTGTCATGACCTACGTTGTGTGGCCCATATGAATGGGCTAATTTGTGCTTCCAAAAACAGCCGATTTTGTAATGTGGTAGGAGGCATAAATGTAGTTTATAAAATGTACTTTTTTTTTCCATCCATAGTGGGTCTCAGCTAGTTTTCGTAGACTGTACAACATTTTCCATAGATGCCAAAGAATGGTTCCAGCTCCTATTGCCTTATTTAAAGTTTCTAGCTAAAGAACTGCTTGTCTTTTACCTTTCTATATTTGCAAAAGGCCATTTAAGTGAAATGTGAATCATAGTTTGTTAAGCCAGTTAGCTATAAAAGGTAGAATAAATTCATAAACCAATAAAGCATAATATTGTTTATTTGTCCGATCTGGAAGGATTACAGAAAAATAAATAAATAAAAATAAAAATTGGCAGAAGTTAAATAATTTTTTCCCTTTCAACAAACAAACCAATTCATATTTATGTCTTAAACACCTTATGCACAAATTAAAATTTTCAAACAATAGAGGAGAAGAAATTCTTGATTACATAATGACCACTACCAACATTTCAGATAGCTTTCCTTGGTGAGCTCGCCCTGGGAATGGCTATCGTCTCGACTATTTGGATGGATTTTTGCCTGACATGTGCAAGCTCGGGGCGACCTTGATGAGCTCGACCTAGACTCGCTATCATCACGGCTTTTTTGAAAAAAATTTGCCTGTTATGGGCGAGCTCGAAGAGACCTTGGTGAGCTTGGCCTGGGATCACTATCGTCATGTCTTTTTTGATTGATTTTTACTTGTTATGGGCGAGCTCAGGGTGACCTTGGTCAGATTGCTCTGGGCTCGCTATCGTCACAGCTTTTTTGATAGATTTTTACATGTTATGGGCAAGCTCGGGGCAACCTTGGTCAAGTCGCTCTAGGCTCGCTATCGTCTCGCTTTTATGGCATGTTATAGGCGAGCTCGGGCCGACCTTGGTCAGCTCGCTCTGGACTCGCTCGTCTCGGCCTTGTTAATTGATTTTGGCATGTTATAGGCGAGCTCAAGGCGACCTTCATGAGCTCGCTCTGGGCTCGCTTTCGTCTCGGCTTTGTTGATTGATTTTGACCTGTTATGGGCGAGCTCAGGGCGACCTTGGTGAGGTCGCCTTGGGCTCACTATTGTCTCGGTTTCTGGTGGCTAAGGTTGTCTTCGAGAACTCATTTGTTTTCCAAACCATCACATTATCCATTGTAACATTTGCACAATTCAATTGTGTTATATTGCTAATATATCAGAAGTAATATCAAAAAAAAAAAATTGAGAGTTTTGCATTTATTTGTATTTGAATATGCTTTTCATTCCTGGGATGATGATTCTTAGGGCCCGTCCTGTAAGCCGTTTTTTGTTTTTGTTTTTCGAAAAGAAAAATGAAAATGAAAACAATGTTTTTGGTTTCATTTTTGAATTCCGAATACGCGTCTGGTAGCATTTACTGGATTCCGTATTTTAAAAATAAAAACGGAAAAAACACGTCCGGTAGGATTATCGAAAACTTTCGAAAATTAAAATATTAATTTTTAAATTTTGTTTAATATTATAACAATTATAAATAAATGATTAAATAATTAAAAAAAAACATTTTGTAATTGAATGGAGACCAGATCGGAGACCAGATCGGCGGCGGAAGGAAGAGGAAGAGGAAGAGGAAGAGGAAGAGGAAGAAGAAGAAGAAGAGATCTCGGCGTCGGTGGCCGGAAGAAGAAGAAGAAGAAGAAGAAGAGGAAGAGGAAGAGGAAGAGGAAGAGGAAGAGGAAGAAGAAGAAGAGGAGGAGGAGATCTCGACGTCGGTGGCCGGAAGAAGAAGAAGAAGAAGAATAAGAGGAAGAGGAAAAAGAAGAGGAGGAGGAGATCTCGGCGTCGGCGGTGGGAAGAAGAAGAAGAAGAAGAAGAGGAAGAAGAAGAAGAGGAAGAAGAGGAAGAAGAAGAAGACGGCGGCGCAGCGAGCAGCGACCGACACCGGCGGAAGGCGAGCGACGATCGGCGACCGGCGGAAGGCGAGGGAGGACCGACGGCGAGAAGGAGGAGAAAGAAGAGAAGAAGAGAAGAAGAAAGAAGATGAAGATGATGCCTGTGTCTGGTTCAAGAGGAAAAAAAAAAAGAATAAAAAATATTATTAATAATATGGAACAAAAACAAAAACAAGTTTTTTTTTGTTTTTCAAAATTTTCACTTTTAACACTGCTTTTGTTTTTCATTTTGTTTTTGTATTTTGAAAATAAAATGAAAAACGGTTTACATGACGCAAATTCGAAATCATTTTTGGAAAACAAAAACGAAAACAGGCTGAAAACGTGCTGTAGGACAGCCCCTTAATTTCCCCATCACCCACCCACTTATAAATAAGACAATAAAAAAGGTTATGATTTGTCTTCTTTTTTTTTTTTCCCCTTTTATATTTATCCTTTTCTATTTCAATTTATGCTATAGAATAGCAATTAAATTGGGTTCAATTTATATTTTTTTTAGGGCTGACTTCAATTAGAACTTTGAGACACAGTGAAACCATAAAAACTAAGCATACACAAATGAAAGGATATTAGAAAATGATTGTTGACGGTGATTTTTGGTGGTCACCGAGTCAACGATTTACCTTATGAGTTGTTATGAATTATGAACTTGGATGATTGAAAATAAGAGAAATAAACTAGGAATCACAAGCGATTACGTGGTAAAACTCCAAGGGTTGGAGAAACATCCACGGTTTGTTGCCTAAGCAACGAAGCCAAATCCACTATGAAGAAGAATTACAAGAATGCTGTATTACAATCTCTCTCTCTCTCTAGCTATTTCTCCCGTGTCCCCTCTTTTTTGCGTAAAGAAGGGGTATTTATACATGTTTAATTAGGGTTTTGGTATGTGGTGCCCTAATTGTGTGTTATAATCCTTAACGGATTCGGACTCTCTTTCTTTTGTATATTTCCTGATTTAGCTGAATCCAAGTCTGATTCTGATTCTTCCTCCTTTGTTTACGGAAAATCTATCTGTTTCCTTATTTTAACTCTGCAGTCGCTGTTGCTTATCATGGAGTTGCTTGCGGCTGATTGCGCCCGGAGTTTCGAATATAGGCACTGTTGCCTCTGTCTTCGTTGATTCCCGACTACACCGAGCAATTTCCCGAGTAGGATTTATTGCCCGAGCAATTTGTCCTTGCCGGTGGTCGGGCAGCTCCCTCTTTTCCCGAATAGGTTCTCATGGGGGAATTCTTGCCCCGTTACCTGACTTTCCTCTGATCCTGCCTATGTGGCTGTGTATGGTGATGACGTGTCTGCCACGACTATTTTTACCTATAACAATACCCCCTTAAATATTTGTGCCGATCATGCAGAGTCAGTTCCACTCGGGTCAGATATTTAACCTCATGTTCTTTTACAACTAATCTTTGTTTGTCTTTTTCTGCATTAATGTATCCTCGTTTGCTTCAAAGCTCTTAAATGACGTGTCTTAATTACGACCGCATACATTCGATTTATCAATCATTTCAGAAATCTTTTGATGGTGACGTTTCTACTTGCTGGCGGCTCAAGGTGTTCTTCGGTCGCCACTTGTCCCTTCTTATTTGGCTGTGGTACAGCGGTGGTGTGACGCATTTATGGGACATGACCCTTCTGTTCGCATGCGTGTGGATTACGTCATCACCCACGCCCCTCCGTTTTCCCGCTTCTTTATGTTTCTTCTAGGGTTTCGCGTCTTTTTGAAATCAATGTGCTGCCTATATAAACCGGTAGTGGTGGCGCTTTTTCTCTCTTATTTGCTTTATTTTCTGTGATCTTTGTGCGTTATCCGAAGAACTTACTCGCCTCCCTTGTTTATTGAGTTCATTTGCTGCAACCCCATCTTTATCTGCTTCAACTATACCTCCTGGTTTTTGTTGAGTTCTTCTGCTTCAACTGCTTCTCCAGTGCTTTCTGAGTTCTTCTGCTTCAACCGTTTCTCCAGCTCTTTCTGAGTTCTTCTGCTTCAACCGTTTCTCCAGCTCTTTCTGAGTTCTTCTGCTCCAAACCCCAGGCTCTCTCGAAGATTTTTTCTGTGGTTTTCTTCGTCTCCGTCGCTCATTATATCGAGGTTAGTTCTCATGGATTCTGAAACTAGGTACCGCCTTTATACTGTTGGTATGATTGCTATTGAGCAACACGATACACACACTGCATCTGTAGTCCACCATTTATTGAAACCGCCTCTCTTTGACCAGCCGCAATTCATTGACGCTGACGTTTCTGCAGTTCGTCGTAAAAAACCTACTCCTCCCGAGGCTCCGCCTTCCCCTGTAGTTCATTCTGTTTCCTCGGACTCATCGCCTCCCGACTATCAGCCTGCAGATTGGTCGGATTCTTCATCTTCTACAGCTGACTCTCGGCCTTGGAGACGACCAGGAAAAAAGATGAGTACTCGAAAAGTTTACAAAGATTCTTACTCGCTGGAAAGCCGAGTTGGGACCCAGAGGGTTGTTGTGGATGACGTCGAGGAAGAGCATAGGGCTGCTCGCATTCCTTTCTCTCCCGAGCGCATATGTGCTTATGACGTCGAGCCAAACGTGGTCGGCCCCGAGGAGGTAAGCAAGTATAGGTGGCGGTTCGATCTGGACGGCGACGTGATTTCGCTAGTCCCTGCTGAAGGTCGGGCTGCCTGGAACCCTCCTCCTGGCCATGTGGCGATTTATGGGGCGATGCTTACCTGTCACTCTTCCTCTCCAACCCTTTATAACTTGGTTTTTGGCTGAGGCTCGGATTGCCCCAGCTCAGCTAACTCCGAATAGCTACCGGATTCTGATGTGCATGTGGCACAGAATGAAGCGGCCACCTCCCACTCCTCGCGAAATCCGACATTTCTTCTCCTTGAGGCCGGTGGGGAAGTCGGGGATCTACTTCCTCCATTCGAACCAACCCGAGCTCTGGATCCCCAAGGACGTAGTGGTCAAGGGTGAAATTGAGCCGACTACGGAAGAGAAAATGAAGGGGTTTGTTTGGGGCTTCCCCTCTTCAAACAAATTTTGGAAGAATAGTTGGTTTTTTGTGGGCAAACGATGGGGCCAATCGATCAGCTTCGATCTGGATGGCACTCGGCTGACCTGCAGGGTTCCTCGCTTCTTTTGCTCGCCCCAATGGAACCATATGACTCCAGCCTTTACCGACGAAGAGCTCAAAACCTTGGCTCGGGCTGCTGTCCGTCCATTGGAGAAGAGGGGAAAACCCTATTTATACGATGAGGCGAAGATGATTAAAGCCCGCCTCTTTCCCCAGATATCTGCGTGCCGCCGGCGTCGTAAGTCTACTTATCTATACATTTATCCCGTATTCTTGTTCCGAAATCTTTTAGCTGACTCGGACCTCTTCTTTTTTTTTTCTTTTTTTTTTTTAAGTGTTTGATGTAGACGTAGTCTGCGATGCTCAAGCCCGTCGGATGAAGGGCATCGTGGAGGCTAGCCGGAAGGAGGCCCTTCGGCAGCGAGATTCTGGAATAGCCCCTCCCGAGGACAACCCTGACGGGAGCCCTCACGAGGTTTTTCCTGATGCAGACGAGGAAGAGAGGGTGCCCGCATATGTACCCGAGGAAACCCATGGTCGTGACACGATCCCGCGTTCGACTGAAACCATGGGCGACTCGGGACTCTTTGGAGTAAGTGGGACCGACGCTGATCAGGGTAACCAAAGGGGTCCTACTACTTCAAAGGGGAAAGAGAAGGTGGGGTACTCCTCCGAGTCTGAACGGGCTTGCTTCCGCGGCGGATCTCGTTCTCCCCGTTCTGCTGCACATGCGCCAAGTGATATTTCTCGAGGTGTTGAGGCAGCCGAGGGGCACTCGGGTGCAGCCGTTCCGGAGATCCCGACTTCTGCCGAGCTGGCCGCCGCTGTTCCAGAGACCCCTGCTCCTGCCGATCCCGCCCTTATCCCCGGAGGTAGCGGTATCGAGGTGGGGCAGGCGGGTAAGACTTCTGAAAATCAGGCGGTCGACTCGAGTTATCGTGGGCGACAGCCTGGGAAGAGGAAGGCTTCGTTTTCCCCCGGCCGCCCAACGCCAAAAATCCCCCGAGTGGTCGCTTATGTGGACTCATCCTCGGATGGCGAAGGGGAGGGTGCCGTTCAAAAGGGTGCAGGTGCGGCTCCTTCACTGGGTCAGGACCAGGATGATATTGAGGGCTTGACCGACTCTCCTCGGGTAGCCTCGACCGCTAAGCCTCCTGAGACCAGTGCTGGTGGTTCGGGGTCCTTCCCCCAGACCGATGACCCTACCCCCGAGATCATGCTGAGGGCCATGGCTTCGGGTCAAGCTTATATTGGGGAGGACCATTGGAGTCAGTTCAGGGTAGGGTCGGTGTCTGACCGGCTCTGCAACTTTTTCAATAGCGCCTCTTATGTAAGTAACGCCTTGGTTACATTTTCGATTTTGCCTTTCTTGTTTCGTACGTAAAGTAATTTCTTCTTCTCTTTTTTTTTTTTTTTTACTTATTTGCTACAGATGGTGGCCGAGATGTCCGAGGCTTGTCGGGCCGGTGAAGCTCAGGCGGACAAAATAAGGAGGCTAGAAGCCCAGCTGAAGGAGAGCGAGAACCGCTGTTCTCGGGCTGAGCAGGCTAATCGGGAGGGTGCTAAGTCGAGTCAGGTGCTTTTGGATCAATGCCTGGCTCGGCAGCTGGAGGCGGAGCAGAAAGCTTCTTCCGCAGCTGATGAGGTCAAGGTTCTCCGGGATCAGTTGTCATCCACTCAGGATGCTTTGCTCCAGGCTGAGCAGTCCGCTGAAGACGCCAAGTTTGCTCACGAGCGCCGAATCGAAGACTTGGAGCGTCAGGCCTTGTCAGTTAAGTCCCTATCAAAGGAAGCTAGGCTGGAGCTGGAACTACAAAGTGTTGACCGGTTCAAGAGGTCTCCAGCCTATGATGCTTTGCTTCTGCGCGAATTCCAGCGGGGAATGGTCTCGGCTGGTGAATTTTTCAAGCAGAAGAATAGGGCTACTGATCGGGCTAGGGCCAACTGGAGCCTGTCAATCAAGAAGCATGTGGATACCTCTCTGGAGTCTCTTCGGGCCCAGATGAGGGAGTGGCGAGCATATTGCAGAAGTAAGGGTAAAGCGCCACATCCCATGCACCTCGAGGTTCCTTCCGCTGACTCCTTCTCCACGTTTTATGCCTGTGAAAAGGCAGGAATCGACAACGAGACGCCCGATTTGGGACCCGTTCCCGGGGTTGACTATGCCGACTGGATGGTCGACGAGGAGGAGGATGTCATTGTTTGGCCTTCGGACGACAGCTTGCTGAGCGAGTATGTGATGGAGCCTGATCCCGATGTTGGCGGAAGTAGCTCCCGACCCCCAGCACCTCCCTCTTAAATGTTTAGTCTTCATATCTGCTTTGTAACTATACTCGGATTTGTAACTACTTACATTTGTAATTATACATACAACTGTATTCTCTCTTTACAATTATATACACACGGATTCTCAACCTCGTTTTCTATTGAATGCTTGAACGAGATTATCTAAATTCTCTTTTTACCTCGGCCAGGTGCTTCGTTTAATCAGTAACTAATTCTAGCCGAGTGTTTTATGTGACTGGCTTTCCAATAATTTTAGACTCTGCCTCTCATTTAACTGGTAGCTAGTTTTGGCCGAGTATCTTATGTAACTGGCCTTTACTGTTGGTTTTGCTTTGCCTCAACGTTACGCCGAGGCTCGCCACGGCCATACGTCAAGGTCCTTGCACAAGTTACCTAGGACGTCTCCTGGTTTTATCTGTGCAAGGTTTTGCCGAATCGTTGGGGCACATCGCACCGGCCAACACGGCTGCGCATCTCACTAGCCTTTCTAGCGGCGCTCCGAGCAGTTTTCCAGTTTATTCTGGTGCCTCGGTTTTGCCTCTCTGCTAAGGGATACGTTCTTATCGTTTTTGGCTAGGCGGGCATGCTACTACAGCTTTTCCGCCCTTCGGGCACTACTCGTCCGCTCTTTCGCGGGTTTATGGCGCCCGAATTTTCTGGTGCTTAGTCTATGCCGAGTATCTCATGTAACTGGCCTTTAGACAGTTTGAACCGCGTGTCTTATTTAACTGGTAATTAGCTTTGGCCGAGTATCTCATGCAAAAAAAAATGGTCAGATCCCTCAAGGATAGAAGATCTTTAAGTATTGTGCGTTGCATGGTCGGGGCACTAAACTACCCTCTGGTCGGGCTATCATGTACGCTCCATGTCCTACGGCTCCTTTGATGATGTACGGCCCTTCCCATTTGTCAGCAAGAGATCCCGAAGATTTATCTTTGGTGTTTGGGGATACTCTTCTTAGTACTAAGTCTCCGAGTTGGAATCTTCGTTCCCGAACATGGGAATTGTAGTACCTTGCAGCCCTTTGCTGGTACGCAGAATTTTTGACCTGTGCTGTATCTCTGATTTCCTCAAGTTCGTCTAAGTTCTGCTGTAACATATTCATGTTGTGTTCGGGACTGTATAACTGTACCCTTGGGGATGTAAAAGTTGTCTCTGCTGGGATGACAGCTTCTGTTCCAAATGCCAGCGCGAAAGGGGTCTCTCCAGTGGACGACCTCATCGTTGTCCGGTACGCCCACAATACCTCGGGCAGCTTGTCCGCCTAACCACCTTTCTTTGCTTCTAGTTTTGCTTTCAGCGTATGCTTGATCACTTTATTCACAGCCTCTGTCTGGCCATTGGTTTGAGGGTGAGCCGGTGACGCGTAATAGTTCGCGATCTTGAATTCTTCACACATTTCTCTGAACTTTTTGCTGTCGAACTGGATTCCATTGTCAGTTATAATGATGCTCGGGACCCCAAACCTATATATGATGTTTTTCTTGACGAAGCTGGTGGTGTTTGCTTCCGTTATGTGCACCAGTGCTTCCGCTTCTGCCCATTTGGTGAAATAGTCCACCGCCACAATGGCGTGCTTTGCTCCTCCCTTTGTTCCCGTGGGCATTGGTCCTATTAGGTCGAGTCCCCACATGGCGAATGGCCACGGCGAGGTTAGACTTCTGAGTAATTCTGGGGGTTGCCGAATATCGTTTGCTATTCTTTGGCATGTTTCACAACTCTCGGCGAATCGCTGCGCCTCTGCGAACAGGGTCGGCCAGTAGAAACCTTGCCTAAGTACTTTGTGTGCTAGGCTTTTACCCCCAGTATGGTTCCCACACACTCCACTGTGGACACTTTTTAGGATTTTTTCGGTTTCTTCACCGGCAACACATCGTTGCAGTACTTTCGAGAACCCTCTTCTGTATAATTCTCCCCTTAGGATTGTATACCGGGTCGACCTGTATCTGATGCGTTTTGCTTCTACTGCATCCTCTGGTAGTATGTTTTCCTCCAAGTACTTCCTGAGTTTGTATGTCCAGTCGCTTGGGCTTGGCCGGATTTCTGCTACCATGATTTCCTCTGATTCTGCTGTACTCGGCTTAGCCAGATGTGCCACTGGTATTGCTTTGGATCTGATGCTTGTGGTTGCTGAAGCTAATTTGGACAGAGCATCTGCTTTCTCGTTCTTTTCCCGAGGGATCTGGGAGATTTTGTATACTTTAAACTTTCTGAGTAGCCTTTTTGCGATGTCCAAATAAGCTATCATATGTTCTTCCCTTGCTTGGTACTCGTCCAATACCTGGTTAACCACAACTTGCGAATCACTATAGACTTCCAGCTCGTCTGCCCCTAATGCTATGCATACCCTTAGGCCAGCCAACAAGGCTTCATACTCTGCCTGATTGTTGGTTGCTTTGAAATCGAACCTCATGGCACACTCCACGGTATCTCCCTCGGGGGTTGTTATGACTATTCCTGCCCCGCTGCCATGCGTGTTTGATGACCCGTCTACATGCAACTTCCATTGTAATTTACCAGTCTGTTCATCCTCCATTGCCCTCCTTACCTCGGCATCTGGCTCGGTAAATTCTGCTATAAAATCTGATACCGCCTGCCCTTTAATTGCCGCTTTAGGTGTGTATCTGATGTCATATTCGCTCAGCTCCACTACCCATTTGGTCAGCCTTCCCGACACCTCCGGCTTTTGGAGAATTAGTTTCAATGGGCAGTCAGTGTATACTTCTATTGTGTGCGCTTGGAAATATGGCCTCAGTTTCCTGGCCGATGTAATTAGTGCTAGCGCTATTTTTTCTGCCGGAGAATACCTGGTTTCTGTTGGTAATAATGCCTTGCTTGTGTAATACACGGGTTTTTGTATCCCTTCTTCTAACCGGATTAGCACCGAACTTGTCGCCATTTTTGTGACCGACAGGTATAAGTACAATGTTTCTCCCACCATCGGTTTTGAGAGGGTGGGTGCTTTCCCCAAATATTCTTTCAACTTCTGGAAGGCCTCCTCACATTCTGTATTCCATTCGAGCCCTTTCCCTTTTTTTATTGCCCTGAAGAACGGGGCGCACTTATCTGTTGACTTGGCAATGAATCGATTGAGCGACGCGAGACATCCCGTCAGCCTTTGTACGTCTTTCAACGTCTTTGGTGAAGCCATTCCTTCTAGTGCTCTGATCTTCTCGGGATTCACCTCAATTCCTCTTTGGTGAACCTGGAAACCCAGAAACCTCCCCGAGGGTACTCCGAACACGCATTTACTGGGATTGAGCTTCATCTTATACTTCCTCAGAACATCGAAGGTTTCCTTCAAATCCTCCGAGTGTTTTTCTGCCGTAGTGCTCTTGGTCAGCATGTCATCCACATAGACTTCCATGTTTCTCCCAATCTGCCGAGCAAACATCCGGTTCACCAACCTTTGGTATGTTCCTCCAGCATTTTTCAATCCGAAAGGCATCACTTTATAGCAATACAGCCCTTGATCCGTGGTTAAAGATGTTTTTTCTTCATCTGCTTTATTCATCCGAATCTGGTTGTATCCCGAGTATGCATCCATGAAGCTTAGCAGTTCGTATCCTGCCGTTGCATCTACTAACTGGTCAATCCTCGGTAGGGGAAAACTGTCTTTTGGGCAGGCTTTGTTTAGGTCAGTGAAATCGACACACATCCTCCATTGGTTATTCTTTTTCTTGACCAAAACCACATTGGCTACCCACTCCGGGTACCTGACTTCCCTTATTGATCCTGCGGAAAGTAGCTTCTCCACTTCTTTCTTAATTGCGACGCTCCTTTCTGGATTGAACAATCTTCTCTTTTGTACCACTGGCCGAGATTCTGGGCTGACGGATAGGCAATGTGATATCACCCTCGGGTCTACTCCCAGCATATCTTCGTGACCCCAAGCAAAAACATCCTCATATTTTTTTTAGCAACGTGATAAGTTGAGTTTTGACGTGTCCATTTAAACTTGCCCCCACTTTTACTGTCTTACTCGGGTCTGTTGGATTCAGCGCTACTTCTTCGATCGGCTCATCCTTTCTGACTTCAGGTTCTTCTCTGGGGTCTAGCTCAAATTCTTTCGGAACTTCTGCCTGCTCTTCTGGCTCTTCCCCTTTTTGCTTGGCAGTCACTGCGTACACTTGGTGTACTTCCCTATCTTTGTATACTGATAAGTTTGCTCGTCGGGCCATCTCTTGTGACCCCTTAACCACCCCTACCCCGTATTCTGTCGGAAATTTCATCATGAGGGCATATGTTGCTGTCACTGCTTTGGTCTTGTTCAAGAATGGCCGGCCCAATAAAGCGTTGTATGGCCAGTTCTCTGTATCCACTACCACAAAGTCGAGTAGCACAGTTTTTTGGCAAGGTATCGTTCCAATTTTCACGGGCAATTTTATTGTTCCTAACGACCTTACCTCGACTCCCCCAAATCCTCTAAGGGGTGTGGGAAACGGTTGTAGATCCTTTCTATCTAGCCTCAGCTGGTCATATACTTCTGCACTCAGAATGTCCGCTGAACTTCCATTGTCAATCAAAATTCGATGAACCTCTCTATGACCGATCCTCGCACCGATTACTAGTGCGTCATTTGGCTTAACATCCACCCCATGTGAGTCAGCTTCTGTGAATATGATCGGGTCCCATCCCTCTTTGATTCTTTTTGGGTCGGGTTCAATGGAATTGACATCCAAGTCTCTCCGTGCTTCCATGGCCTCCCGAATTTCTTGGGTCCTTTCCCTGTTACTCCTGCCAGTTGCCGGTCCTCCAAAGATGGTGTTAATTGCTCCTTCATCTTCAGCTTTCTTTGGACTGAATTTTCTTGCCCGCCCGTCCTGCCGGCTATCTTTTTGTCCATCCATCTTGTCCACCTTCTTGAGGACGATGTCTTTCAGGTGTCCTTCCCTGATGAGGGTTTCAATATGGTCCCTTAATTGGAAACACTTGGATGTCTCGTGCCCGTTCTCCTTATGGAAACGGCAATACTTGGTGGTGTCCCTCCGGGCATATGTTGACTGCCTAGGAGGCTCTTTTGACATGTTCTTCTCCTCTAGGATTGCCAAGATTTCACCTTGGTCTTTTTTCAGGGGGGTGTAGTTTGTATATCTACCTTGGAACTTCTGCCGTGGCTGATCGGTTCTCGGGTCGTATGCTCGCCGTCCATCCCGACCATCACGCGTTTTGTTCTTCTGTTTGTCTCCTTTGGTGTCGGGCACCTTTGCTTGGTCTTTGGTCTTTGGTCTTGGTCCCCTCTGGGCGACCGCCATGCACGAAGTAACCCCCTGTGGCAATTTCTTCCTCTTCAGCCAGAGCGTACCCCCTGCCATGTCCATCATATCAGCGTAGCTGGTTAGTCGGGCTCTTCTGAGGTCAAATGATAATTGGCCATTTTGAAGATTGTTGATGAATGCAGCAATTATTGCTTCGTCATTTGCACTCCCGATCTCGGATACTTCCTGACCAAATCTCCCCAGATATTTCTTTAGTGACTCGTCCTTTCCCTGTCTGAGTTGGGATAAGTGAGCTACCGATTTCTTCCTATGCACATTCCCGAGGAACTGCCTTGAGAAAGCTTTACTCAACTCGCCAAAGCTGCTTATACTTGCTGCTGGTAATCTACCAAACCATCGGGAGCCTAGATCCCCAAGAGTCTGAGGAAAATTCAAACATAGCAGCGCGTCATTGTGGACATATTGCGCCATAGCGCTCCTATATCTCCGAACGTGTTCTTTTGGATCAGTATCTTTCTTGAACAGCTCCACGTGTGGCATCCTGAACCTCTCCGGGAAGGGTGTTCTCAGGATCCCATTAGTGAAAGGGCTCCCGGATTCGTCATCCGACAGCTCATTGCGCCCATATCGTCTGACTAAAGCATCCATTTGTCGGCGGTTATTCTGAACTTCCCGGGTCAGACTTTGTATGAGTATATCTCTATCTCCTTCTGGCTCCCCTATCGTATTGAAATTTCGACTTATGGTCAATTTTTGACCCCTTTCCTCCGGATTCAACTCTCTGCGATCTCGGTTTAGGCCATGCAGCCGTACTGTGCCCCTTTGGCGCTTGCGGTGACGATTCTGCTCGCTCCCTTCTGAGGATGAAGATCGGTTTCTCCGGTGGCTGTGCCTCCTGGGGTGATCTTGATTTACAACTATTCGATCTTGATCGTACTCCTTGTCAGAATCGTTCCCCTCTCTACGCTCCTCATTCCTCCTATCCACCCTTTCGGATAGTATTTCTGGCCTGTTTATTGGATCTCGTCTTGCTTTTAAGGGTGCATCAGGCGTTGGTATCACTACTGCAGAACGCAGTCTCGCAGCCTGCTGGTTCGGAATAGACAAGCTGTGGGGCGACGTCAAACCTCCCGTGGTGGAAAGATCAATTCCTTGTTTTGCTGCGTCTGATAGAAGTTGCTGCAGAGAAGCATGAAATCGCTGCGTGATTTCTTCATTAGATGTGGGGAATCGTTGAATACCTGCCAGGGCAGCTGACTGATCAGCCGTCATTAGGGTGGCATCCGCCGTATTGAGCGTGGTGTCATCCTCCAGTTCATTACTTGGCACACCTTGACTGTATCTGGAATCGCTACCATCTCCTTCGCCAGCCATTGTTGTCACAAACTTCTGGGTGCCCCTCCTTCTAGCGCCAATTGTTGACGGTGATTTTTGGTGGTCACCGAGTCAACGATTTACCTTATGAGTTGTTATGAATTATGAACTTGGATGATTGAAAATAAGAGAAATAAACTAGGAATCACAAGCGATTACATGGTAAAACTCCAAGGGTTGGAGAAACATCCACGGTTTGTTGCCTAAGCAACGAAGCCAAATCCACTATGAAGAAGAATTACAAGAATGCTGTATTACAGTCTCTCTCTCTCTAGCTATTTCTCCCGTGTCCCCTCTTTTTTGTGTAAAGAAGGGGTATTTATACATGTTTAATTAGGGTTTTGGTATGTGGTGCCCTAATTGTGTGTTATAATCCTTAACGGATTCGGACTCTCTTTCTTTTGTATATTTCCTGATTTAGCTGAATCCAAGTCTGATTCTGATTCTTCCTCCTTTGTTTACGGAAAATCTATCTGTTTCCTTATTTTAACTCTGCAGTCGCTGTTGCTTATCATGGAGTTGCTTGCGGCTGATTGCGCCCGGAGTTTCGAATATAGGCGCTGTTGCCTCTGTCTTCGTTGATTCCCGACTACACCGAGCAATTTCCCGAGTAGGATTTATTGCCCGAGCAATTTGTCCTTGCCGGTGGTCGGGCAGCTCCCTCTTTTCCCGAATAGGTTCTCATGGGGGAATTCTTGCCCCGTTACCTGACTTTCCTCTGATCCTGCCTATGTGGCTGTGTATGGTGATGACGTGTCTGCCACGACTATTTTTACCTATAACAATGATAAAACCTGTTAACTTGCATTTATATCGAACACTACCATGTACACATAAGATTATGGTTATATTACACTTGAACTAAAAAAAAGATTTACACCACCCTTTTGCAGGGTCTTTTACCAAGTGGCATATTTAGAAATAGAACAAAATTGTTTAACATTTTTCCAGAGAAACAACCCAACACATTAACAAGCCAATAACAAAAAGAATACAAATATCGGGCACAACTTCATTATTGGCTACTAATTTTGTTATAGTGCTCTTGGGCATTTTTCTTCAGGCTTAAAAGATTGTTGTTACCAGGGAAGAGTGCAAGGAAACGAGCCTAAAACAAACGTTGACCCTTAGACTGGAATTGTAAAAAAAAGTAACAAATGTCATGGATATGTAAACCCAAGTATAGGGCAGTCGTAAAAGCAACACTCAGAATATTTTGGTTAACATACCGATTTCATCTGAAGTGGTGTAGGGCGGTTGTCATCCATGAACATACAAAGGAAAAGGCTACAATCATAGCCATTGGGTTGAGTGGGTGCTTCCGCATATGAGATACTGAATGATGTGAATGAGAAGGTTGTTGGGAAGGCAACAGCAATGTCATCAGCAAGGACAATGTCAAGCGACTGCATCTAAATGAAATTCAAAGTGTACATTAATGCATATCGTGATGAGAGTGGAAAAAATGGGGATCACTAAGGGGGTAAAACATCATATGTTAGGGACATACCAATTTACGGAATTGGTTTAATCGCATCAGATCTTCCTTCCTATGAGGTGGATTGGAGTCCCAAATTCGGCAGTCTCATTTGTTAAGGTCAAATACCACTAGATACCAATGGTTACGTAGATCATTGATAGGAATGTAAATCTAATATAAGCACGAAAATGTCATTATAAGTGAACATATTAGACAGTGTTAACATGAAATAATAAAGGTGTACGAAAAAATAAACAAGGGTAATCATGTGTCACATTTTGACATTTACGAAGATCGGACATGTAAGACTCCACAACTTTGAAAGAGATTTAGAAAAAGAATATTGTTGCCCATCCACACAAGTGAAAACAATGTACTACATACGCAAAACGTGAGAAATATACTGGCTACATGTTACATATCATAAATAATGGAAAACTATAAACATATAAGCAAAGAAATGAACAGAAGTATACCACATAGTTTGTAGGCAAGAACCAGCTTAGTTGTGACCTTTTTGACTTCAAAATCATTGTTTTGTACTCAGAAATAAGATTAATAATCTGAAAAAGAAAATTGTGCATGAGTAATGGTAAGTTACCAAGAGTAAAACACAGTGGACTTTATACAATGTATACAAGTCATAGTCTATAAGTTGAGAAGGTGATTAGAAATCAACCTCACTATCAAAAAACTTAATAGGTTCTAATGTTCTGAAACTTTTCCAAGTTACAAGTAAATGTCTAAGATCAACAATAATCTCACTACAATTTTGATAACAACAAGTATACGAAACTGGTAAACATCCAATAATAGATATAACTAGGCCTGGCGCGGTTCCGATTCGGTTTCGGTTTTGATTCCGAACCGACGGTTCTGGTTCTAGGTTTGGGTGGAATCGGAACCAGAACCGGCATAGGTCGATTCCGGTTCCGGTTCTGGAACCGCTGGTTCCGATTTCGGTTTCAGTTCCGACGGAACCGCCGGTTCTGAACCGGTTTTTTTTTTTTTTGTTTTTTTTCTTAACATCACAAAATATTACATTTTATTTATATAAAAAAAAAATGTTAGAAAGGATATTGTAGAGTATTGAGCTATAGCCCATAACCCTTGTCCAAGTAATTATGTTTTCCATTCCCTTCTCCTCATTTTTATATAGGTTAAGCATCTCATTCACTTCTCTATTTTTCCAATGTAGGATGTAGGATGTAGGATAAGAAGTCATATTATGCATTTTTAACAAATATTTATCAATTTTTTTTTTCCTTAAAACTTAAAACAATATTTGATTTGGAGAGCAAACACTTGAATCAGTGTTGTTACGACATGCATAATGTGGTGAAGTGACGTCTAAATGATTAAGCTTTGGTTGCTCTATTATATATTATATTGTATTGTATCTGTTATTATTCTATCTTGATGGTTATGTTATTGTCATGCTTAGACATTATAGAGGATTATTAATTTATGGTTGTTAATGGATTCTTACAATTATATTGCCGTTATTTGTTTTAAATTAAAGGAAAAAAAAAATTGATAAATATTTGTTAAAAATGTCAGTTGTATATGTTCAATTTAACTACATTTTCCCACTAACATAAGGGGATTTTATCATGTTAATGTGCAATCTTGTATATGCAAAGCAACGTGTGTGGGTGAAATGGGTATTTAATTTTGCTTGATTTGGTATGTTTTAAGGTAGAATAGAGAGAGGACGATTACAGCCTTATTGGGAGTACTTTATGGCAACTTCATATTAGATTTGTATTTCTCTTTTTCGTATGTTTGACATGCATGATTTGCATTTTTTAGTTACATCAAAGATTTTTAATTAGAGGTTTGAGACTCCTAAATCAGATGATTACTGAACTATTTTAATTGTGAAAACTAAACAGCAAATAAGGTAAAAACAAAGAGACTTATGCTTGACAATTAGACTTACCAGTCTGCTAGATCTAAGAAGTATTGTAAAGTATTTAGGTTAGTATTGTAAAGAGACTTATCCTTTCTAACATTTTATTGTCGTGCTGAGACATTATAGAGGATTATTAATTTATGGTTGTTAATGGATTCTTACAATTATATTGCCGTTATTTGTTTTAAATTAAAGGAAAAATTTTTGATAAATATTTGTTAAAAATGCATAATATGACTTTTTATCTCTTATCCCACATCCCACATTGGAAAACCAGATAAGTGAATGAGATGTCTAACCTATATAAAAAGGAGGAGAAGAGAATGGAAAACATAATTATTTGGACAAGGGTTATGGGCCATGGCTCAATACTTTACAATGTCCTTTCTAACATTTTATTTTTTTTATAAATAAAATGTAATATTTTGTAATTAAAAAAAATCGGAACCGGTTCGAACCAGAATTCGGTTTGAACCGGTCGGTTTTGAAAATATTAGAACTGGAACCGGAACCGGTCTAACTCGGTTCCGGTTTTTTCGGTTTCGATTCTGGCCGGTTCCTCCGGTTCGAACCAAAACCGTGCCAGGCCTAGATATAACAACTTAGCATAATTGCAGAGTATAATGTAAATTGAGGATTAAACTAGACAGAATGCATGCTTACGATGATGGTAGGTTTTTGTCTAAAATGTAGGTTATCAATTGCTCATCATATTGATTCAGTTGAATGCCTATTCGGAAAGGGTCATATCAGTACTTTGTAGATGCATTAACAGGTCCAGCAATGTATGGTGAAATTTGATAGCGGCTCGGCTTTTGTTTTGAGGCTGATCTTGTTTGGATTACTCTTCACTTGGTAGAAGGTAGCGACTCATGTTCGAGATTATCAGCATTGAAGGTATCCTAAAAAACAGTTGATAATCAAATTCAAATGTCGTTTAAGTGTTAATAAAAAAGATATTTATATAAAACAAACAGGATCAAATCTCATCTAGTAACGAAGGTACGGTAAGGACCACAGGTACATGATAGAGATCATCAATTCGCTGATTTTCCATGGGTGCATCATGTGATTTCCCATCTTGTAATGTTGGCTCAATAGACTCATTCATCCAACTCGAAGAGGATTTCAAAATGTTCTGTTGATGTTGGGGTAATGTTCGGGTGTTATTTGATGAAACCTCAACAATTGGTTGTTGTATTGTATGAATAGAAAGAGGTCGTGGTGGTGGTGGGGATGAAGAATTTGGGCTAGGATTTGGAGACATGTGATTCTTGGATTTCTGATGGCTGTTTCTATTATAAAAGTCCTTCTCCAAGTTCTTGTCCTCCAAACTGAATTTTGAATATAGAAAATCGACCTTTGTTCAGATATCATGAAGTTCAGTCTTCAATGTATACAGAATTTCTTTGACCACCTGGAGGACATCATGAATACCTTTCATGTGCACATTATTGCCTGTATCAGGTTCTTGATTGGCATGACTGGTTTCTCCATGTGCAGCAGCATCATATTGACCTTCTGATGGTGCTAGTTGGTTGAAAAAAATCCTCAACCGAAATCTGCATCATTTAATGAAAATATGTATGTCATGATACATGCACTTAAAGTTACTTCATCTACATAAAAATTGGGTAGATAAATTATAGAATATAAACTTTGTTAGTTCCAACACCTCCTTCGATGTTCAGCCAGGTTACGCACTTCTTTATCTTCACGTTTGTCCAACAAATGACCGATATTACTGCTTTATCCACCATCGGAGGCTCCCATTGCAGTGAATGCAAGTAAAACAACTATATTTGATTATGACATTGTACAATGATATTTCATAATAATAGAGACAAAATGTAATCAATATTTTGTACCTGAAGAAACAACACACAACCCGAAATACAACTGATCGAACCAAAATTTGTATGATTTTGTCCCATACTTCCTTCTCTTTTTGCTTGATTTTTGGGCAATATCTCATGATTTAATGGTATGAATTAAGTGCTTTCAGGTATTTATAAAGTTCAGGGCATTGGAGTAATATTGGTGGCAAAAGAAGCTGAAATTGTAAAAAGTGTGTACAGGTGATTCATCTTCAAAGAGGCATATCTCTCTCCTCAGATCAAATCACATTTCGGATTACATATATTCGGAAAGCCTCAGAAGTCTACTTTCTAGAAGTTTTTACAGATTGCAATTCCGATTCTTCTAGAGAAAATTATGTCTATTTTAGTAACTGCTGCGCATTCCCTATCGCCACGGTGACCCCAAGGCAACACCACTTTCTAGAAGCAACGAAATGGACGTTTTTTAAGCCATTTTTTAGGGGTATTCTTGTCCTTTCATGCCCTAGCTTTTCTAACATATAAATACACCATTTTATGCTTAAAATTGATAACTCTTGGCAATTCTTGACAACCAAGAAACCTCCTTTCTCCACCATTCCTAATCCCACCATTTCTCCTCTCCAATAAACACCTAGATTACTTCATCTCAATCACTCCTCTCTTTCCATCTTCTCCACCCATTTCTTTTGTCACTTTTCATATGACTCCACGTATCTAGACACATCCTCAATACCCAATTTTTGCACAAGACTAAAGCAAGGAAGTTCAAGGAAGGATCAAGCTTACAAGAGAGACCCAAGGGTGATTTCTCTCCATTTTACTTCCTTTCTTTGTTTGTGATTATGTGTAATTAAACCCCTTTTCTAGGGGGATGATTTGAGACACTTTTGGACAATGAGTGTTTATTAAGGCTTTAAATAATATGTTTGAATAATTAGAGTTTTATTCACTTTTTAATTAGATCTTGCACTTATATAATTGATTGAGTATTGACACACTTGTTGATTGCAATATGTTGTAGGATTTATTTGTGATAAAATTGATTAAGTTATTAACACACTTGATTGATTGTAGCATATAGTGAATATGATAGGCTTTTGGAGGGTAGGCCAACCACGATTGCCTAGGTCATTCGATTGTCACTAACCGATCCCGCCGTGACCCCCTATCCTTAATTGGTTAAGCATTGAAGTGGGAAGTTGTTTAGGGTTCGTAGTGACGGTCTAAACACATTTTTGAATGAGATCGGTCCATGATTGTGTGAATAGTGCATTAATGAAGCCATTGATGAATTGCTCAAAGTCCATTAGCTACTCTATCATTTCCCTAGACTTCTAATTAAATTGCTTAATCATTATCTTATCTAGGTTGTTGTTATTGGATTCCTATCTATTCATATTCTCTTTACATTTTATTGCTTTTATTTTCCATGTATGTTTGATGGTTTCTTAAACCATTCACCATTCAAACTACCATGATTTACTTTATTTTACATTTTAGGAATTGTTAATTAATTTAACTAATTACTCTAATTCCCTGTGGAACGAATCCTACTTACCACTTTACTAACTTTCTATCTAAGTGGATTTTTAAGTGGTGAAATTGGTTTTCAAAACGATCACACATTAAAACGTATTTTGTTGAGTACACAACGACGGTTCATTAGCAACATGTCTTCAACCGTTGCCGGTTCTTCTGAAACTTGTCAATCCCTTCACAAAGTGCGGAGAAGCACCAACTGGACCAGTTTTTCGGCCCAATACTTCCAACATCCCCTAAAGGAATCAAGTACCCCGTCTGATCATAATCAATAGCTGAAGGAGAGAGGATGGTGCCCAACAAAAATAAGCACAATGTCACCTTGAATTCATCATCAGCCGTGGTCATCTCTGTAGGGAAAAATACCGTAAAAGTACACGCAGCGGAAGCGAGACTAAAAAAAAATAGTTTAGTGGCTTTTAAAATTTTTCCAATTATGAACCTTAAACCCTTTTGATTAATTAAATATATATAACAAAGTAATAAAAATTTAATACCTCTTGTCGCGTGATCCGATTGACTTGCGTCGATGGTAATCCGCAAGATCTTCAATCCTAGCACGAACGTGGATCACCTAGGAGCGTGGTCTCCCTTCTCTTTGAATTGCAAACCTGTGATGGGATTAAACAAACTTTTCTTTCTTGATCGTTAGTCACAAAAACAATCAAAAGAAACCTAAGATTATTCCGGTCACTTTTGAGTTCTCAATCTAATGATCGAAACTCGCGTGAACCTTAATCGATGTTGTATACACAAGCTTATCAATGATTAAGCAAGTAGTACACCATCAAAGAATAATCTATGTTCCTTTTTCTTTTGTTTTAGTAGAATAAAAATATTTCTAACTATGAGTTTAGAAGAAGAAGAAGAAAATAATTCTGCACCCTTGCCCTTAGAGCTGGCCGAAAATTATATGAATGCATATATAGGTGGCCGAAAATTTCTCTTCTTTCTAACCCTAGGGTGACCGAAATCCTTGACCAAAACTAATTAGGGTTTCCGCAATTTTACTCCTAAAATATTGGAGATTTAGTTGCACCCTAATTCCTATTTTGTTTAAGATTTCCAAACCCTAATCAAACTCAATAATCTTTTATTCCTTATTTGACTAAAATAAAAAGACTTCCTATTTGATTAAATAAATAAAATTAATTATTTATTTCCTTATCAAACAAGTCTTTCTATTTAATTATACTATTACCAATAGTATACAAATAGGAATCATATTTCCTATTTAGAAAAGATTTGTACTTTAATTAAACAATTAATTAATAAATTAATTAATTCTTATTTAATTAAATAATGAAAACAAAATAATATTTTAGGTTAATAACCTTGTTGCCGCCCCATATATATATTGGGCCCAAATATTATTTTCTCATTTCATTTAATCCTTTGGACTTTAAATAAAAAGCCCACATGTGAACTAGACCCATTCTTACTAAAAGAAACAAGCCCACATGTTATTCATTAATATATAAATATAATTGTGCAGCCCATTACCTAAATAATGTGCAAATTATATTCTTAATATATTAAATTGCAATTCTAGATGGACCCCAAATTGGTCCGGTAGAATATATCAAGTGATCCATGCAAGTCCGTGTGGATTGGGGATCTTGGCGGGCTATCTAAATTTAAGCTCCAATAGACATAACCTAATCACAATCAACAAATGATTCACTTAGGTCCGATCCATTAATTTTAGCTCATTCCACTAAAGAGCTAAAATTGAACTCTTAAATAAAGACAGAAAAGGAAGATGCTTCCTCATTCATACCCTAGACAATCATATTGGAGATAGTGTATCCTCGTGATTAATATCAGTAATCGCCAAGAGTTCATAGACCGCCTATAACTCTCCAAGTTACCATATTTACTCATATGACCACGTTTTGAACTTGGATATTTTGACTTGTCCAGAAGCCATGTTTTCAATAGCCACTATCGAAAACTCAACGTTGAGATTTAATATCCAATTACCTCAAAACATCCATATGATGATATTATACTCTCATTTAATAAATGGAGCCACGATGTCCATATCTATAAATGAAGTCCTCTATCGATTAACAAATGAATATCACCAAACTATCGAGGATAGACTATGCGATATAATCGTACTCATTGATAGCTCAAATGATATCACCTGCAACCATAAGTCCATCATTTATCTCAGGATTAAGATAGACTCTCCGATTGTCTTGATAATGAAATTACTTTTATCTACTGACAGTTATAGATAAAGTATTTCATTGTGATCCTGTTCAATGCACCCAGTGCACTAGATCCTTTTGCTCGAAGACACTCCGATGATTTTAGACTCATCATATCTCATTTGATCCCACTCAAATGCTAGCAAAAGAATTCTACAACTTTAACAAGATAAAGGTGCCCAACCTTTAACTTAAGTTGTGAACGATATTCAAGACTAACTAAAGAATTGTGTCTACCACATACATATCCAGATGTATGAACAATTCTTCTTTTCTCATAGTCTTTAGACCTTATGATTATTTACTTTAACAATTATTAAACTATAAATGCTATAAGATTTGTTTAAACCAGAAATCACTTTATTAATATGAATAAGATTGTTAATTACACTATTACACTCTTGCTATTGAGCATAATCCTAACAATCTCCCACTTGCGCTATAGCAAATGTGTCATATCTCTCAAGCCCATATTCTCTAGGTGCCCATCGAAACTCTTCTGAGGTAGAGCTTTTGTGAAGGGATCTACTAGATTTTCCGCTGACGCGATTTTGGTAATCGTCACGTCACCTCTTTGAACAATCTCCCTTAAAAGATGATATTTTCTTTCAATGTGTTTACCTCTCTTGTGACTTCTTGGTTCTTTCGAATTAGCCACTGCTCCACTGTTGTCACAGTAGATAGTGATCTGCTTATTCGCACTAGGAACCACTTCCAAGTCAATCAAGAATTGGCGGAGCCAAACAGCCTCTTTGGCAGCCTCGCATGCAGCAACATACTCAGCTTCCATGGTGGAATCAGCAATACAAGATTGCTTGATACTCCTCCATATGACTGCTCCTCCTCCAATAGTAAACACAGCCCCTGATGTGGATTTTCTGGAGTCAGAATCTGATTGAAAATCAGAATCTGTATACCCAACGGGAATCAAATCCCCTCAAGAGTATACAAGCATATTATCTCTCGTTCTCTTTAGATACTTGAAAATATGCTTGACTGCCTTCCAATGATCAGGACCAGGTTTCGATTGAAACCTGCTAACTATGCCAACAGCAAAACAAATATCTGGTCTAGTGCAGAGCATTGCATACATGAGACTTCCAACTGCCGAGGCATATGGAACTCTACTCATGAATTGCTCTTCATGCTCATTCTTAGGAACTTGTTCCTTAGAAAGCTTGATTCCATGTCTGAAAGGTAACATACCTTTCTTGGAATCCTGCATGGAAAACCTAGACAAGATTTTGTCTATGTATGAAGCTTGGGATAATGCAATTGTTCTATTCTTTCTATCCCTTATAACTTGGATACCTAGAATAAAACTTGCTTCTCCTAAGTCCTTCATATCAAATTGTTTTGCTAACCATTCTTTTACTGATGTCAATACACCTACATCGTTTCCGATGAGTAGTATATCATCAACATAAAGAATCAGGAAAACCAACTTGTCGCCCTTAATCCTTTTGTATACACAAGGTTCGTCAAGATTCTGAATAAATCCAAAACCTTTGACAGCTTGATCGAACCTTATGTTCCAGGATCTGGATGCTTGCTTTAATCCATATATGGATTTCTGCAACTTGCATACCTTTTCCATTTGGCCCTTTTCGATGAATCCCTCTGGTTGCATCATGTAGATGCTCTCGTCAAGACTTCCATTAAGGAAAGCTGTCTTGACGTCCATTTGCCAAATCTCTAGATCTAAAGATGCTGCAATGGATAAGAGTATCCTAATGGATTTAAGCATGTCCACAGGAGAGAAGGTTTCCTCGTAATCGATACCTTCTTTCTGTGTATACCCTTTAGCTACCAATCTAGCTTTAAAGGTTTCCACCTTTCCATCCATACCTCTTTTCCTCTTGTATACCCACTTGCACCCAATGGGTTTTATCCCTTTAGGCAAGTCTACAAGGGACCAGACTTTGTTATCGAACATAGATTCAATCTCAGATTGCATTGCCTTTTTGCCAATGGCGACTATCAACATCCTCCATAGCTTCCTTGTACGTATAGGGATCATCGTCGTCCGGGAGATTCTCTACAGATTCTCCCAGACCGATGTATCTTTCGGGGGTTGTTCTAACCCTCCCACTACGACGAGGAATGGTAGGTTGTTGACCTTGTGTTGGATCAGAACTTACAATTGGGTTAGGTTGTGTAACCTCTCGTGGAATTGTATCTCCTGACATCTCATTCAGGACAATTCTACTTTTAGGAACAAAATCATTCATATAGTCCTTATCCAGAAATTTAGCATTTGTCGAAACAAATACTTTAAGATCTGAAGGACTATAAAAATAATATCCTTTAGTTTCTTTCGAATACCCTACAAATATACATGTTTCTGAACGGGACTCCATCTTTTCTGTCTTTCCTTTTAACACGTGCGCAGGACATCCAAATATCCTTAAGTGTTGTAAACTAGGCTTGCGCCCAGTCCACAACTCATGCGGTGTTTTAGGAACAGACTTAGATGGTACTCGGTTTAGAATGTATATTGCAGTTTGTAAAGCATATCCCCAGAAAGAAATAGGAAGTGTTGAATAACTCAACATAGACCTAACCATATCCAAAAGAGTTCTATTTCTCCTTTCTGCTACCCCATTTTGTTGAGGTGTACCAGGTGCAGAAAACTGAGAAACTATCCCATTATCAATAAGATATTGCTGAAACTCACCAGATAGATATTCTCCACCACGATCAGATCTCAAGATTTTTATGTGTTTCTCAAGCTGATTTTCCACTTCAGCTTTAAATGCTTTGAACATGTCAAAAGCATCCGACTTATGTCGCATGAGATACACATATCCAAATCTTGAGTAATCATCTGTGAAAGTGATGAAGTACTCATATCCACCTCTAGCTTGAATGCTCATAGGTCCACATACATCAGTGTGTATCAATCCTAAACATTCAGTGGCTCTGGCATCTTTGGCAGAGAACGTCCTTTTGGTCATTTTACCTTCCAAACAAGATTCACAAGTTGGTAGATCATCAACCTTTAAGTCACTCAAAGGTCCGTCACTTACCAATCTTTTAATCCTATTAAGGTTAATATGACCTAAGCGTAAATGCCAAATGTAGGTTTCATCTTTTGATAATTTAACTCTTTTATGATCAGGTTCTGTTATTTCTGTGTCTAACGAGTGAGAGATATTTCTATGCAAGAAGTATAGACCGTTTTCCAATGTACCTTTGCAAATAACTTTGTCATTCTTACTAATAATAAAAACTTTATTAAAAGTAACCGAATATCCAAATTTATTCAAACAAGAAACTGAAATTAAATTCCTCTTGAATTGAGGTACATAATAAACGTCTATCAAATTTAAATGCCTTCTATAATCCAAACAAACTCTAATATCTCCCACTGCACTTGCAGACACTAACGTTCCGTTGCCCAAGCGCAAATTGATCTCATTCTTATTCAGCCTTCTCCTTTCTTGGAACCCCTGCAAGGAATAACAAACATGATTAGTGGCTCCTGAGTCTATGATCCAAGAATCTGTAGAATCAGCCAAAAAACATGTTTCAAGATAATTCAAATTACCTTCTTCCTTCTTGTTCTGGGACTTTGGGCAATTTCTCTTCCAATGTCCCTTTTCACCACAAAGGAAGCATTTCCCTTTGATCTTGGTTACTTTCTTGGTGTCCTTCTTGGTAGGCCCAAGTTGCTTTTTCTTCTGTTGTTTCTTGACCTTTTGACGGGCCTTAACAGTAGCAACTTTACCAACCATATGAATCTCTTGACCTTTGCCTTTCACAAGGATCTTTTCAGCACTTTGAACATCTTGCATCAGGCTCTGTAAGGTGTATTCCTTTTTGTTCAAAGTGTAATCCAATTTGAACTGATCAAAGGAATCTGACAATGAATTGACAACCATATCAATCTTTGTCTCACCATCTATCTCAGCGCCATGCAGTTCAGCAATGTTGAGATGTGCTATGACTTTCATCATGTGATCTTTCACAGCCTGTCCAGGTTTCATCCTAAGATTCATAAAAGCAGTCACTGCCTCTCTCTTAGTCGTCCTGGACTTCATAGCAAACATCTCCTCTAGAGACATCATTATATCAGCAGTAGACTCCATTCCTTCATGCTGCTGTTGCAACACGTCGGAGATAGTGGCCATAATATAACATTTGGCCATATCATCTGAAGTCTTCCACTGCTCATACTCATCTCTTTGCACAATGCTTGATTCAATTGTAGGAGCAGGTGGTTTAGGAGTGGTTAGAACAAACTTATGTTTTTCACTTTGCAGCAACAACCCAATTTTCCTTTTCCATGTTACATAGTTATCTCCAGTTAAGGTGTTATCTTTCAGGATGTTCATAAGTGATGGGGTCATGATTTCTGAATGAAAACAAAACATATATAAGTAAATAATCATTTAAAGCACTTTTAAATATTTATCTTGAATTAAATGAATAACTCAATCATAAAATTCAACGGTGATCTAACACCCATAAATGTTACGCCTCCTTTGGGAGTTCGCACCATTTACTAGTTAGACTAGGTCCCACCTAATTGTTAACATAACAACCAGCGTTTTCAATTTTAGCCTTGCAATTTTACTGACAAGAACTCTTTGGAGGATATCAATAAAATTACATTGAGTGTGTCACCAAGATATCGACCCTCAATTTTCTCTAACGAAAATCCCTCCTTTGGGAGTAGATCTCGTTGAGTCCATTGTCTAGTCTATCCTTGTAAGGAAGTATATTGCTTAATTCCATTTATGGATGTCCCTTTGGGGAATTACCATAAAATAATTAAGCTCAACTAATCTTGGAAGCCATAGGTGTTACAAAAACACCTTCTCCCACTCAATTATTTAAGGCGTGTGATTAAATCTCATAGAATGATTTACCAAGTTATCTAGATGCCAATTTAGATACCTAAATCATTCAATGCATGTTCATACCAAAAGAGATATATGAGTGGCACTCCTATTCTATATGTCATGTTATCATACAACAACAAATATTGTAATATTTAAGCATAAATTAAATAGCAACAATTTTGGCCCATCCTAGAAAAACAAATAAATTACATTGATATAGGAATACAAGATCTTCGAGTGGCCCATCAACCATACGCTCATCCTTCGGCCTCCACCCTTGGGATTGCACGGCCCACCACCCCCCAAAAAGGGATGCCATGCGCAGCCCATAAGGTTTTGTATGGCTGCCATGCGCAGCCCACCAAGCTTTGGGCTTGCCATGCGCAGCCCAATCCAGTCCTAGGGTGCGCACGGTGCTCGTTCTCGGTTCCGGTTGCTTCGTTTTTCTTCGTGTCTTCGAATCTCCAACACCCAAATATATTACAGTAATATAAAATAATAAATACTGCAGTATTAAATTTTTTTTTTTTTTTTTTTATTCACTGCAGTATTTTTATACATAAAAAACTGCACTTAAAATTAAAATAAAAAGAAAAACTGCAGTAGCATTAAAAAAATACTGCACCTATATATATAAAAAAAATAAAACCTAGCAACTACCAAGAAGGAATTATGGCGATGATAGACCACCCTTCTTGTTACAATTCCATAACAAAAATACATTGAAAATCTAGGACCAAAATCGAGCAATAACAATCCACATAAAAACATATATTAATCCATACATCACATGTAATAATATATGCGAATACCTAGAGTGCCATCTCTTTCTAAACATGCATAATCACAATAAAAAGAAATCGATCCACGTATATATACGTTTAATTAATTAAAAGGGTTCAACCAAGCTCTGATACCAATTGTAGGGAAAAATACCGTAAAAGTACACGCAGCGGAAGCGAGACTAAAAAAAAATAGTTTAGTGGCTTTTAAAATTTTTCCAATTATGAACCTTAAACCCTTTTGATTAATTAAATATATATAACAAAGTAATAAAAATTTAATACCTCTTGTCGCGTGATCCGATTGACTTGCGTCGATGGTAATCCGCAAGATCTTCAATCCTAGCACGAACGTGGATCACCTAGGAGCGTGGTCTCCCTTCTCTTTGAATTGCAAACTTGTGATGGGATTAAACAAACTTTTCTTTCTTGATCGTTAGTCACAAAAACAATCAAAAGAAACCTAAGATTATTCCGGTCACTTTTGAGTTCTCAATCTAATGATCGAAACTCGCGTGAACCTTAATCGATGTTGTATACACAAGCTTATCAATGATTAAGCAAGTAGTACACCATCAAAGAATAATCTATGTTCCTTTTTCTTTTGTTTTAGTAGAATAAAAATATTTCTAACTATGAGTTTAGAAGAAGAAGAAGAAAATAATTCTGCACCCTTGCCCTTAGAGCTGGCCGAAAATTATATGAATGCATATATAGGTGGCCGAAAATTTCTCTTCTTTCTAACCCTAGGGTGACCGAAATCCTTGACCAAAACTAATTAGGGTTTCCGCAATTTTACTCCTAAAATATTGGAGATTTAGTTGCACCCTAATTCCTATTTTGTTTAAGATTTCCAAACCCTAATCAAACTCAATAATCTTTTATTCCTTATTTGACTAAAATAAAAAGACTTCCTATTTGATTAAATAAATAAAATTAATTATTTATTTCCTTATCAAACAAGTCTTTCTATTTAATTATACTATTACCAATAGTATACAAATAGGAATCATATTTCCTATTTAGAAAAGATTTGTACTTTAATTAAACAATTAATTAATAAATTAATTAATTCTTATTTAATTAAATAATGAAAACAAAATAATATTTTAGGTTAATAACCTTGTTACCGCCCCATATATATATTGGGCCCAAATATTATTTTCTCATTTCATTTAATCCTTTGGACTTTAAATAAAAAGCCCACATGTGAACTAGACCCATTCTTACTAAAAGAAACAAGCCCACATGTTATTCATTAATATATAAATATAATTGTGCAGCCCATTACCTAAATAATGTGCAAATTATATTCTTAATATATTAAATTGCAATTCTAGATGGACCCCAAATTGGTCCGGTAGAATATATCAAGTGATCCATACAAGTCCGTGTGGATTGGGGATCTTGGCGGGCTATCTAAATTTAAGCTCCAATAGACATAACCTAATCACAATCAACAAATGATTCACTTAGGTCCGATCCATTAATTTTAGCTCATTCCACTAAAGAGCTAAAATTGAACTCTTAAATAAAGACAGAAAAGGAAGATGCTTCCTCATTCATACCCTAGACAATCATATTGGAGATAGTGTATCCTCGTGATTAATATCAGTAATCGCCAAGAGTTCATAGACCGCCTATAACTCTCCAAGTTACCATATTTACTCATATGACCACGTTTTGAACTTGGATATTTTGACTTGTCCAGAAGCCATGTTTTCAATAGCCACTATCGAAAACTCAACGTTGAGATTTAATATCCAATTACCTCAAAACATCCATATGATGATATTATACTCTCATTTAATAAATGGAGCCACGATGTCCATATCTATAAATGAAGTCCTCTATCGATTAACAAATGAATATCACCAAACTATCGAGGATAGACTATGCGATATAATCGTACTCATTGATAGCTCAAATGATATCACCTGCAACCATAAGTCCATCATTTATCTCAGGATTAAGATAGACTCTCCGATTGTCCTGATAATGAAATTACTTTTATCTACTGACGGTTATAGATAAAGTATTTCATTGTGATCCTGTTCAATGCACCCAGTGCACTAGATCCTTTTGCTCGAAGACACTCCGATGATTTTAGACTCATCATATCTCATTTGATCCCACTCAAATGCTAGCAAAAGAATTCTACAACTTTAACAAGATAAAGGTGCCCAACCTTTAACTTAAGTTGTGAACGATATTCAAGACTAACTAAAGAATTGTGTCTACCACATACATATCCAGATGTATGAACAATTCTTCTTTTCTCATAGTCTTTAGACCTTATGATTATTTACTTTAACAATTATTAAACTATAAATGCTATAAGATTTGTTTAAACCAGAAATCACTTTATTAATATGAATAAGATTGTTAATTACACTATTACACTCTTGCTATTGAGCATAATCCTAACAATCTCCTCTAGGCTATGTTCTATGTCTTTCAAGAAGATGCCATGAGATGTGATGGCAAACTTTGATTTTCAAAAATCATAACTGAAAATCAAAGTTATGGACATCTCCAGATATCGAAATCCAATCTCCTTGGTCAGAAATCCTCAAAACTTGAGCAAAAATAGAAGAGTTTATCACAAACCTCCGGGCATGGATATCAAATGTACAAGCTTTTGTGTCGAAGTTATCAACGAGCCATCGACGGATCTTCAACCATAGACGTCCATAATTGAGGGCAAGTAGGTTTCCAAACCCCAAGGTACGAACAACCTCTTTCTACTCCCAGTTTCTTCACAATCCGATAGCACCGAGAAGGCGTACACCTTGTGTTGAAGGTTTGATCTTCATGACCCATAAGATTTGTTGTGCATGGGATTTCTTCATCCATTTGAGGCAAGTCAGAGTTGTTGGGGATGTCATTATCGTGATAGTGAGGTTGCTCACCTGTCAGATTCCTGTCTGCAACTTGAACCCCATCAGGTTGTCGAAATTTGGTCTTCTCTTCTATTGGTAATAAATTCCATGTTTTTCCAATTTCACTTCGTGACTACCAAAATATAACATGACAGAATGTTATATTGATGGTCAGAAATATCAACAAAGAAAATGAATAGCATGACTTATAGTAAATGTATATAACCTTTGCATTCCCATTAGCATCTTTCTTTTTGCATTCTGATGCGCTGGATAGATAACATCCACATGTTTAGTTTACATAGACAAGATAGCAAGTTGACAAACTAAAGTAAAGCATATGATAAGGCTTACATACAAATAATTAATCCATGCCATCCTTCCAATCTTCAGTTTTGACATGTTATTCGTGGATGTGATTTTATTGGAACTACCATTCTACTTTTTATGAATTACTTTTTTCACCATTTTCAGTCTGTACATCAATGGTAATAAATGTCTAGTCAATAATATCGATAAGGAAATGAATTGATATATACATTGATTACAAAATCCAGTTCCTTATCTTAATATATTATGCATATATTCAACGAGATTACAAAGTAGACATCTTCAAACGAAAAAACCTTTTCTTTAACTGACGACTTTAACGTTATATTTGTTTTTAAACCTAAACAGAATAAAACCCTAACTCTAATTTCACATTTTTACATATTCCTATATAACAAGTGGAATTATTGCATTTTCAAATCCCCCACCATATTTGTACCTAAACACTTCTGTTGATTTCACTAATAATTCCATATATATATATATATATAAAGAAAACATCAAATACTGTCAAATGTATATAGACTCTAAAGCTTCACACCTAACAATCATATTCTATGAACAAGAAAATCCCAAAACTTTTTGGGTTCATTGCACACCATAATTATATAAGAACTAAACATAAGTGAGGCTAACTCATTTACCTTCATCAAGCTAACTAACACTAAATCTTGATAATTTTAAAGGGAACTACTACTGGTTTCAATAATACATGAGAATTGAGATTGATAATCAAAATAGCAATGCAACACATTGTAAAGGCTCATAAAGTAAGGAGCATTATAGACCATATATTTACAATTATCAATTATAAAAAGAAACACACTCTTTCAAAACACAAATCTAGAGAAAATAAATTATAGAAAACCCTAATCTTCAAACTAAATAACAATAAATTACCTTTCAGTTTTGGAATTCGATGATTTAGATGCACCCTTGTCCAACCACCAAACCGAGATTGAGAAACGATCTAAGAGTGGTTTGTACTGTAGCCAAGGCTAATCTGTTAATTGAATAACACACTCTAAACACACACGCGTTCGACCACAAGAACTGCACCCACAAAACCAAACCCAATAATCTGTCAATGATGTTGTTGTCTTGTAAATCATATTTAACAAAAATCAAACACTATCATCAAATCTTCAACACTCTCTTTTGCTTTACAAAAAAAATTATACAAAACCCTAATCTTCAAACTAAACAACAATAAATTACCTATCTTTGGAATTCAATGATTGAGATGCACCTTGTCCAGCTACCAAACCGAGATTAAGAGACGATCTAGAGAGAGAGAGTTGGGAGAGAAACCGACAATGAGAGGAAAATGTAGAGTTTGTTTTGTTTGGGTGAGAAACCGGTTTGGAGAATGAGAGGAGAGATGTAGAGTTTGTTTTGTTTGGGTAATAAACCGGTGTAACCGGTTGGTGGTCAAAAAATATATTCTGATTTCCTCTTTTAACCGGTTCATTTTTTTTAAATCAGGTGTTGTACGGTACGAAGCCCATCCTTATTCGTACCATATCAAGCCCCCATCTGTTAAAGTTGAAAGTAATCTGAAAAAGAGAGGAAAAAAAAAAAAAAAACTATTTGTTATTTATGCATAGATTCTCAATTATTTTTATCAAAAAAAAAAATCTCAGTTATTAATTATATATACAGAGAATGTAAATGAAAATCAAAGATATTTAAGAAAATCTCAAGAGAATCTCAATTATCTATTCTCCGTTTTTCACTTCATCTATTAATTCTTCTTTACTCCTCTTTTTTAGTTTTCATCGTAAACACATTGCAAATTTACATCAATATTTTCTCTCAAATATCAATATCAAATAATCGAGTATGTAAAAGTTCACTTTTAAAAAAAAATTTATAAAAAATAATGATATTATAATCGTAAAACAAATTCTCTCTATACAAGTGTAATTAAGAAACATAGCAGGGGTTTCAATACAAATCTCCTTTTCTTTCTTTTTTTCTATTTTTTTTTTAATATACAACAACTGCTGGACCTGGCGAGATTGGGCTTTACTAGCGCAGCCCGGACTACAGCTCCCACAAGCAGAGAGCACCCACAATTGGTGGGACAACACCCACCCTTGGGAGTAATAGCCAAAGGGGACAAATAATCTAAATATATACACGTACACACTGGGTGTTGAACCGTGGTGGTGGAGACTCATAGGGGATGGTCCGACAGCATTGGCAAGAGGTCAAAGTGTCAATTCTCCTTTTCTTTTAAGCCGAAGAGAAAAACCCTTAAAAAAAATAAATAAATAAATAAAACATAAAAATAAAAAAAATAAAAATAATAAAAAAATTTGGGGTGTCCTCTACTCCTCTCTGTAAAGTGTAAATTGAACTGATCCTTCACTAAAATCTGAGCTAATCTCCACCGACATCGTTGATCTCATCAGAAGGTATACTCTCTCTCTCTTTCTCATTTCCAATCTTTAATCATCTTCATGAAATTTTGTACAAATGAAAACCCTAACCGCATAAGAAAGGAAATGAAAATTGAATTGTTTTTTCATGGTGGGTTTTTGTTAACAGGCTACGATGGCAACAGTTAGGAACCTGAAAATCAAGACAAGTACATGCAAACGCTTGGTAAAGGAACTGCATTCCTACGAGAAAGAAGTTGAGAGAGAAGCTGCTAAAACTGTTGATATGAAGGACAAAGGAGCTGATCCTTATGACCTCAAGCAGCAGGTATCTTTTATTATCCATTCATATCTACACATTGTTATTGTTATTTCGATTTCGTTGCGTAAAAGTTGTTTATTTGATGATCATAAAGACTGTTTTTTTCTTGTTGTAAATAGTGTCTCTGAAGATTTTGTGGGAATTTGATCTACTTTGTGGGAACGTATTTCTTTATTCAACATTCGCTTTCAGACTTTTTAAGGGAACCGAGATGATTTATGTCGATCGTGGTGGAGAGAAATTGAGTTTTTATTTATCTTTTCCTGGTAGTCTGGGTTGTTGGGTGATTGTAATATCGGAATTTTCTTGTTTTATGGTTTGTAATCTATGTTAATTTGTTATGATACTTTACTTTATAGAGATTTGGGAAATGCATGTGTTATTCCTTGTAACTTGTAAGTGATTAGATGTCACTGAAATTTGTAGTTTTTCAAATCTTGCTCAATTTTCATAATATTATCATCACTTGCTTATTCTGTTTTGTTCTCATAAACCTTTTTTGGGTTCCTTCACATTTTTTAAGTTTGACTCTGCCCTTTATGCTTGAAACCTGATAGTTATTTTTATTGTTTCTGAAATTTGAAGTTACATGAAAAAATAACCCAAAGCTAAAAGAAAGATACAGATTCTTGAACCTGTGTGCAAAATCTGTGATTGGGATATGTTCAAGATTAGAAATTAGACAGGCTGTTACAAGGTTTTGGATAATAATGAACTCAAAATGAGATTTGAGGAGACAGGTTTTAATGTCAAAATAGTTAGAATTGAGTTTTATTGTTCTGGATGTGGAGAAACCATGTTGGTCCATTTTATTCATTATCTGTTGTTTCTCATTTGCTTTAGGTTGAGCTTGAAGTTGAACTAATGCATATGGCTGTTACTTCAAGTAATGCATATGGTGCTTACCATATTCAAATCTTTTCGTGTTATATACTTATCAAAGAAATTGATGTGTGTGGGCAGGAAAATGTGCTGGCTGAGTCAAGGATGATGATTCCTGATTGCCGGAAGCGTCTCGAGGCTGCACTAGCTGACCTGAAAGGGACTCTGGTATTATATCATTCATCTTTAGTATGCTTGCTTTCATAGTGATCTTACTACAGCCTTTTTAATTACCACATTTGGATGCTCAGAATTTATGAAACCTTCTTATGAATCTGACTCTGCTGTTTTGTTGTCGAGGATATCGTTTAAAAAATCTTGTAATCTTTGAGGTTACCTGTCACGTATTGCTTTCATACTTAAATTTGTGGAGGAGAGAGCTAGTTTGTCATGTAATTGAAGTATCGGTTGTAAAAATTATAGTTCAAGTTGTAAATTATTTTATTTACATTTACGTATGTTGATCTCCTTTTGGGCTATCAGATAATTAAAAGGTGATATTTTCTCAGGCTGAGTTGGAGGAGGTGAACCAGGAAGGCCAAGAAATTGAGGATGCTCGTAGCACTACAACGGAGGTTGAAAAATTGTACCAAACAACAGAGGATTAGAATCTCAGCTCATATCAACAGTTACAATTTTAAATATTTATTACTTGAAATCAATGCTTTGATGTCTTTAAAAACCCTCTTATTTGTAACTTTGCATTCAGTCGAAATTGAGGTATCCATGTTTGCATTATAATGAGCATGTTTCAGGAGCCGCGGAATGAACTAATTTGGAATCTCGACCAGTTTGATCAATGTCGTTTTAATATCATCCGTTGGGTTATGTTCACATTCACTCATTATCATTAAATTTGTTCCTAGTAGTTGTAGTTGTGTTTGCAGAGAGCCCAATACTCCAGGAATACAAAACAAATTGTTGCTTCAATATTTACATCCCAGATGAATATTTAAAAATAAATGAGGTGTGTTTACACAAGTATAACATTTGAAAATATTTAATGGGGTGCAGATATGGTTTTTCAAGGATGCAAATACCGTCACTCATAGTCATTATGGGCTAATGAATAATAAAAACTCAGAACTCAGTCCTCAGCACTTGCACATAGAACCCGAGTAAATATCAGGTAAGGGAAAGCATGTACTGATATCATAAATGAGTTGTGGAAGAAAAGTTGCAATTGAGAATATCCTGTACAAAGTGGCAAATGTTACAGCAATAGGAGCATGGAAATAAACCTGCTCATTCTCTGGTGGCAAATGTTATATTTTTATAGAGAATGGTGGGAGCGTCTCCGGAGCTTTCTTCTGAAAGGCCTGCAAGCCTCAATGCTAAGATCAACCGCTGCTGCAAGTGCCATGAAGATGGCAGCATCCTCCACACACGTCACATGTCGCATTGCCAGTTGTACTGTTGGCTTGCTGCTCTTTCCTTCTCCTTGCACTCTGCAGCTCATCACAAAACCACCTGTGACTGGACCCAATCCTGAAAAATCTCCACTGCTTTGCGGGCTTGGTATTGGAGTAGCTGCTGCTGTCCGCAACTGTCTGTCTGTATCAATAAAAAATTCTCCGCCCTTCTCAGCACTGATCAATATCTCAGACATGAGAACATTTCCAGATTCCTGGCCTTCAGAGAGGAGGTGAAATCGGCAGCAGATGGAGTCTCTGATGCCACGCTCGCGCCAAGCCTCAAGCTTTCCCCATGGCTGCCAGCTCTCAGGCCTACATGCATCAGGGTGAACAATCAACCAAGCTCCTGGGTTGGACCTAGCAACCCAATCACAACCTGTTGATGGCACAAAGGGAGTTGTTATGAATGCTGCCGCGATAGCTGAGCCAGAGAGATCATGTATCTTCACCTTCCATCCCTTCCTCTCTCTTCTCTCCGTCTCTATATCGACACTGTCAACAGAGCCTGACCAGTAAGCGCTCAATGGGTCCACCTGTGGCACCCTGCCAATATTTATAACTACCAAAAGTTTCATTAACAACGAACTAATGCCTGGAAAAATAACAGATTCTGTACAAGTTCCGTGAAGGGAAAAAAGAAAAAGGAAACATTATACTACAAAGAAATCGAGAAAAAGAGTAGATACTTGCATTCAATATTTTTCTATGCAAAAGTTTTTATTTGGATTGGAAAATCTATATATTCATCTGAAAACCTTTAGACTAATCTGAACATTTGACAAACTTAATAAATGTATTAAATTTTTCTATTGCTTTCAATTATAGACGCAATTTTAATATAGCTTTTGTGTCAACAAAAAGGCCAAAACCTAAACCATTATAGGTAATGGTATCGGTTTGCAGCTTCTTAAGAGTTTTGAAACTTTTAATTAATGCTAAGATAAGGACATGATTCACATCACCTTTCTCGACTAAATTTGCAACTAAAAATTGGCTGCCTGATGGAGCCTTGAAGCTGAACTATCTGAGGGCTCAACATCGTCACATCTTCAAACTGGAAAACATATCTAGGATCAGGATCCAGTTTCACTCTCAAATGAAGCTCTGCTTCTGGTTTTCCACTCTCTTGTTTGCTCTTTCCAATGCCTATCCACCCATTAAAAAGAATCACTGGCTTCCCTTCACCCCATTCAGGGCCTACCTCCAATTTGAATGTCCCGATCTGGTGTCTTTTGACGCCGACACCACAATGAAACCCTTTCCTCCCTGTGAAGACAACAATCTCCAAATATGTGTGAGGACTGTAGAAACAACCAGGTGCCAATAAGGCTTTTAGATCAGATTCTTCAAGATAAAAGCTTGAGGCAATGCTATGAGCATCAGGTATAGCATCAGAAGAAGATATGAAGGGAACTGGCGTGGTTTGCACCGGGAAACCTCGAAGTCGTATCTCACACGAACATGGAGAAGAGAATGCCTGAATTCCAGATCTTGCAGAATTTAAAGTTGATCCTGGAATCCTCAGCCCAAGTGAACCTATTGACAGCCTGATGAAAGCCTGAGGATCCATTCTTGTCACAAATTTTTCCCCATTGGATCAAAAGCTCAATCCTTGGACAGCTTACAAACCTTGTTAAGTCAGAAACATAAGGTAATTAGGCCTCAGACAACCTCAGAAGTAATTCAGTAATATTTTGATGCAAGTAATTAAAAGGATCCACATGTTGATAACTTCAATTTTCCTCTTCCTATGGTTCTTTCCAACAAGCAAGAAATGTTTAGAAAGAAGAGGTGGTGAATTAATGTTAGGAGAATATAATGGACAGGTCTTATTCCAAAACTATTTGGTTGTTTATGGTTATGGGTGTAATGTATGGCATTTTTAATCCACATTCTCAAGTAAAATATTAAGTTCAGCTGGTATACAAAGCCAACAGGAGCCGACCACAAAAGACAAACTTAGTTTACAGCAAAATGAAAGATAAGCTATAAATAATCCCAGAGAGACAACCCTACAAGACCTTATTAGCTCTTTCTTTAACACCAAGCGAGGAAGATAAGTTACCTTATGGGGACAATTTTATTTTTATGATATAAAAACCTGACAATTTTGTAATTGTTAAAATGTTCACAGACTAAGCAAATATCACAAGAAAAACATCATTCATGCTTTTGAGTTAATTTTAGCTTATTCTAACAACAATTTAAACTAAGGTGTAAGTTTGCAACTTGTAAATGATGTCATTCCAGAAAGGGGGATCAGAGGATAATTCTAACAAAGCTTGGTTCTCTCCAAGCAAAATTGAAAGACAATAATAATTAAGCTTTTTCACATGAAAAAATTCTCTCTAAATTTAAAGCATAAGAAAAATAAGAGAAGGAAATAAAAACAGCAAGGTAAAATAAAACAAAGTCCAGTCAAATCAACAATTATCACTTGATTAACTGAGATATAAACAAGATTCAAAGTGAATATACTTGGGTATTTAACAAAATTTCTTCTCTTCCTCAAAGAAGCACAAGAAACTACAAATAGACATTTAGAGACTTAGGACCAGGATGAACTGGGACTCAGTCCCAAGTGCAATGAAGCTTCAATATCATGCAATGAAAATTGAAGCCTTACCAATAAATTAGGGTTTCAGATCATAACAGTTTTATCTTACCCAGTGCAAAAGCTCCATTTTTCATCACTAACATATATATATATCTAAGGCAGTAACACTTCTCTCAAGTGTCATTATTAGTGATTTTCCATTGGTTACCCCAGTCTCTTTCCAGGTCGTTATCTTTGACATCAAGTAAGCTCAGTAGTAAATGGTTGCTTACGGATCATTTTCTTGACCATTTATATTCTTCATTAAAGTAGCTAAGGACCACTGGGACAGATTATGTCAATTTCTTTGACAGGAATAAACGTAAAAAAATATATATAGGACATGAAACTATGCAAGACATCAAGGAATATAATTAACCAGGTTTATACAGGCTTGTAGCATCTCATCTGTATTAACTGGTTTCATGGTCAGCAGATAACCCTTTAAAGAGCCAATGCATGTAAGAAAGCTGAATTTCAGCTATTCTCATTCTTAGTATCCCATGAATCTGTAATTCCCAATTCAATTAAGCAGGATACAATATGTTGGATTGAATTTTGAACTGATAAGACAGCAGAAATCTAGTAAGAGGTATGAATCTTTTTTAATGTATCAGGTTCAAGACTCTTATCATGCCAATTACCAACTACAGTTTTTCTCACCAAATGGAAATAATAACAAGATACTGTATGGTAGTTACATATCTTAGATAATTTAATTTGACAAGTTGGTTTTGGAATATTTCTGGAAAGGAAAAGAGCAGAGAAAAGAATATGCTTAAAATTGGTTTAAGAAAAGAAGCTATTCCCAATACCTTTCCTGATTTTCTACTTCAACCAAATGGACCCTACACGATCCTTAAGAACAGTCAAAACATCTTCAATGTAGTTTTTGGGAGGCTTCAACTCAGGTTACATGCACTTGCACTCTCTATCATAATCAATGGTAAAAGAAGTAGATTTAATCATTTCTCTTGCCATTTTCTTCCAAGGAATCTCAAATTTTGCAATAATTATATACAAGTATAATTAGAAATCCAAAATCAATTTGCACCCCATGTGACAGAACAGTTATCTTCTTCTTTTGCTTACAATTTTAACTGATCAAGAGCTCAAATCTTCTAAAAAGAAAATACAACTTGGGATAATATGATTTTATCTTGCTCTTCTACTTCTCCTCAAATAAAATGGTTGACCTCAAACTAAACCAAAAGTAACCATTATGCAGCTTGATTGAGAGAAATTTTTAGTTGACTCAGAATCCAACTACCAAACAAACGAATGGTTGACCTCAACTAAACCAAAAGTACCCTTATGAAGCTTGATTGAGTGAAATTTTTAGTTTAAGGATCCAACTACCAAACAAATAAGACATCCATTAGTCACAAATTCAACAATTCAATTCTGCTTTCATTTTCCTACACTCAATTTCCCAGAACTAATGCCAGCAAGTCATGAATTAAACTCAAAAAAGAAAACCAACACAGAATTTTCAAACAACTTGAGGTGATCCCTGCTAGAAGTGGCAAATTTCCAACCAACAACACACAAAGCACCACCATATTACCAAACTCTAAGTGCTCAGATAACTCAAAATACGCAAAGCAGACAAAAAATTTACACCCCAACAAAGCAAACAAACAAATATACAAGTAGTATGAATACATGAACACTGTGTTAAAAAAAAAATCAAAAAACAAAAAACCCACCTCAAGTTAACAGCGAATCATGATAAATCCTGAGAATGCAAAGACATGATATCAGAGTTATACGAATTTTCTCTCTCACTTTCTCTAACAAGAGAAGAAAAGGAGGAATAAAGAATTTTAAGTTAAAAGAATAAAAAACATATCTGGGATTTCACGTAGACTCTGCACGGATCACGAGAAAACCAAATATTAGACGGAAAAAGTCAGGCATTTTTTATTAATTAATTATTTATAAAAAAATATATATTGTTGATATTTATTTTTATATAAAAATTAAAAATAAAGGAGAAGAGAGAGAGAGGACGTGAAGACAGCTGGAATCAACGCTGGTTGGTTGATACTGAGGGAAGAAATCGCTTTCAAACCACATATGACTGACTCTTTTATATATATATATATAATTTTAAATTAAATATTCTTTAGCAATTATTATTTTTCTTGTATCTACTCATAATGATACCTTATAGGGATAATTGCGTCTAGGGGTATGCACCCAAACCATCAAACCGATCAACTCACCCAAACCAAGTCAATTTAAGTGGGTTGGTTTGGTTTTGTTAAATAAAATAAATCGATTGGGTTGTTTTTTAACAACCCAATTGGTTTGGGTTGGTTTGTGGGTTGTGTTTTATCAAACCGTATAACCCAACTCAAACGATTACATACTTATTATTATTATTATTATTATTATTATTATTATTATTATTGGAGAAAACAAATAAAAACTAAAGTTAACTCAGTGCAACAAGAAGTGAACTTCGAAACTTCAAAGCGGTTTTTTCGACGGTGGTAAATATTATTAATTTAGAAGCTTAAACGATTTAGTTTTATTTTATAAGTTTTGGGCGTTTTACACTTGAGTTTTTTTTTTTTTTTTTAAATGATTATCGTTCTGCACTTTAGTTAAAGTTAGTATTATAAATTAGTATTATTATTTATCTTATTGATAATTGTTTTAACTACTTATATTGATAATTTGATATTATTAAATTTATCCAAATAAAAAATAATGTAATTATTTACTTAAACCATTAAATCAAACCGAACCAAACCGATTTTATTGGTTTGGATTGGTTTGGTTTTATCTTATAAATGGTTTGGTTTTGGTTGTAATTAAACCGATTTTATAATGGTTTGGTTTGGGTATAGTCAAACCCAACCCAAACCAACCCATGCCCACCCCTAATTGCATCGATGGCAATCAATTTGATTACACACTCTCAAAATGGTACTAAATTAGGAATTGATTTTCAAATGGTTATTTTTAACAAAAAGTATGTCACTAATGGTTATTGCCTCTAATTCCATCAAATTTCATTCAATTAGTGGCATTTTGGTAAATAAAGGGATCTCATTAATTTATTTTAGATGTTTTTTGGAAATTAATTTTTTATTTTGTTTTTTGAAACAAATAATTATATTTAGTATGTGTATATACGTATAACATATTTCACACACACACACACACACACACACACACACACACACATATATATATATATATTGAGTCTCTCACGAAAGATCTCGTATTTTAATTTCGATAAGGACCTTAATGAAAATATATCGATTTTAATGAATTTTGATCTGATTTTTTTTGTAAATGATGAGTTCATTGAAATCTAACTATGAACAAAATTTTAGAATTTTTCGAATACTAGAACTAATCTATTGGTCATCCATTTGATTAATTAGTATCAAAATGATCATATATATATATATATAAGATATTTATACGTATATACACACACTAAATATAATTATTCGTTTAAAAAATAAAATTGATTTCTAAACAAAATCTAAAATAAATTAATGGCATCCCCTTATTTACCAAAATGTCACTCATTATATGGAAATGGATAGAATGGCTATTAGTGTCACACTTTTTGTAAAAAATAATCATTTTGAACCATTCTAGTGGCTATGTTGATAATTTGTCATCAAATTGATGGCTACCAGGGTAATTATCCCTACATTGTATCTAGGAAGCACGGATACTCCATTTGGTGAAGGTAACTCATATCCAACTCATATCTGGTTCATATACTCTAGGATATGTATCTGATACGTCAAATAGCGTATTGGTTTACTTTTTTCACAAGTTTGACTAGAGGATATTAAAAACATATCGTAAATAGTTAACACCAAGGATAATTTATAATAAAAATATATATAAAAAAAAAAAAAACAATCTATCAGTTTTTCTATGACAATGATTATTAGTAATTGAGCTTTTCTATGACAATGATTCTTAGTAATTGAAAAAAAAAAAAAAAAAAAAACTATTTGAACAGTTATACTTTGTAATTGAAAAAAAAAACAGTTAACAGTTTATCTAGACAAGTGTTTATAATTTCTTTCATTTTGAGATGTGCAATTTAGAAAGAAAAAAAAAAAACATTCAAACTATTCATCAAACACATTATTGAAAAAAAAAAAAAAAAGATGTCTGGGCATGGAGAAAAAGGCGAAGTTTTGGTTCTTGAATCACAATGGTGGAGGACTACGATATAAACGAATGTATTGTTTGTATTAGGGTCAAAAAAAAATTATATTACATGGGCTTAATGAAAATTACTTAAAGCATTAAGTGAATGTGAGTTGGCACTTGGCAATTGAATAAATAATGTTAGATAAGCTGACACCTTTAGTGGGATGGGAAAAGGTGGATCATTGCTGTTTTTAAATATGGGTGTCCGTAGTTTATTTTGTGCATTATGCACACCTTACCCAAAATAACAACTTAACTAGAATCGCGTCAACAAGACAAGGTTACCAGGAAAAAATTGAAGGTCGAAACAAAATAATACAAACTTAAAATTTATTGAATTAAAATGTAAAATACATATTTTTTAAATTTCTTATTTACTTTTTAAATATATCTTTTTTTTTCAATGAACTAGAGGCCCGTGCCCTTGGTGTTAATCAATGCTCCTCATGTTTATATTATTTACTAAACCAAAGATAACAACAATAATGGCAAGAATCGCCACTCAATGTAGCTTGGTTGTAAGAGTATTCATTCAGCCCAATAGGGTAACACCTTACTAATTTTGTATTAATAAAAGTGATTGTTAACGTGTACGACACAAGTTAAGTGATGAAATGAGGTTGGTTTAATTATAAACTCTTCATATTTGCACTACGAGATTGAGAGTTCAAGTCTCCTCTCTCCCCAAACAAAACCCTAAAATTATGTAATAGTGTAATATTTAAAAAAAAAAAATGTAAGACACATGTTAAGTACTAAATAAAGAATTCAGATTTATTTTTTAAATATATTAATGCACATTTTTTTTGTGTTTTTAAAAAATAAATATCATTTTTATTTTTTTACTTTTCAAATCTAACCAATGTTATTATGTTTTCTCATTTTTCTCTTTCCTCCCATGAACTATTGGTGGAGGCTGTCTCTTTCACAATCTGGTACAATCTGGACCAAATTGTGTAGGAGACTTTTCCACGATTTGAGATCGTGACGATCTCGATTGTCAGAACCACTTTCATAGATTTTTGTTATTTTAAAAATTGAAAATATTAAATTTTTGTATAAGTAAAATTAATATACATGTGTAAATATATATATATATGGAAAAAAAATCACCGACTTATTTGGTAATCTTCAAAAATTTATGTGGTGTTCTTACGGGATGGTGGCATATACACGTTTGTGCAATTTAACCTGTTATCTCATGTGAATATGTGATAATTAGTTATTATCTTTACAAAATTGATTTTCTCATGTGGTAATTAGTAAATCCATACCAAAAAAATCAAGTAGTTCCTGACTAAAGAAAATCTTCACTCCAAACAAAAATGAGCTTCAAACGTACTAATAGCATTGGACCGGTTGTCACAAAATGAATTGTCTCAACTTTTATTTATATATCTTAACATTTGATAGTATTTTGGCTATTTTCTAAAGATTTAGATCATATCAACTTTCCTTCAAAAAAAAAAAAAAAAAAGATCATATCAACTAAAATATTTGTAACTTCAATCGTATATAACTCCGTTCGGTCTGAATTCGTCTTAATTCAAAAGTTGTCATCTATTAATTTATTGTTGTACGTCATTAGATTAAGAACAATTAATAGACAATAAATATTGGAATTATAAATTAATGACAAAATTTTGAGTTGATATGATGGACCAATGGTGACCCCGGTTCAGTTTGGTTCCGGTTTTGGTTCCAAACCGCCGGTTTCGGTTTTGAGACCACCTAAAACCGAAACCGAAACCGGAAAAACCGGTTTGTTATCGGTTTCAAACCGCCGGTTTGGCGGTTCCGATTTCGGTTCCGGTTTCAAAACCGGCGGTTTGGGCACGGTTTCGGTTTCGGTTTTGGGGGGTTTTTTTTTAAAAAAAAGAAAAAAAAAGTGCCACGTGGTAACTTTTGATTGGTTGAATTTTTTTTTTATTATTATTTTTTTTTTTATAAACCGCCGATTTCGGACGGTTTAGAGGAATCCCAAACCGAAACCGGAACCGGAACCACCGGTTTCCAAACCGGCGGTTTCGGTTCCGGTTCCGGTTCCGGTTCCGGTTTGGCCAATCCGGTTCCGGTTCCGGTTAAACCGCGGATAAAACCGACGGTTTAACCGAACCGTGGTCACCTCTATGATGGACCCTTTTCTAAAAGTAACAACTTTTGAAAAAGAAAATGAGTAATGTTGCTTTGTCCAAATCTGATGCCCAAATGATGTGGCAGCAATGTAGACCATTCATTTAAATCATGCAAATCTAATATAATTTAAATGAATGGTCTACATTATTGTCACATCATTTGGGCACTAGATTTGAACACCAAATTTAGGCAATGTAACATTACTCAAAGAAAATTATCTTACGATATTTAAGGGTAGGTAACGATATTTAAGGGCAGTTAGAACTTAGAAGCACTTTTTTAAATCCTGAGAGAATTTTTTGTATGATATTTATGATTTATTTATTTTATACAAAAAGTCCAAACACTCTTGTTGTTCTATGAAAAAAGATTTTATTCAATATTAACCAATAATTATATCTAGATGCATAAATGTTTTTTAAGGAAGAATCCAAAAATCGTCCTAAAAGTTTATCAAAAATATATAAACAACCTAACTGTGTAACTATGCAAAAATCTTATGCCAAAAGGTTTTTGCCTAACCATAGGGTTTTAGTTAACAAAAAGAGAGTGATTCTATTGGTTTTCAATTTTTGTTAAACCTAAAAGATAATTTTTGTAATTTTTTATTTATTATTATTTGAATGTGGTTTTGGAAATATACATACCATTTATAAACATAAGAAGTAATTACCGGCTACCGGCTACGTACCTTAAGTTTGACAATTTATACTATGAAATAACTTTATCAAAAACTAACCCATAGTTAGTGTTGATCATTGTATTTAGAGTGGCTAACACCCCTCTATTGAACTAATAATACCCCACATTTTAAATTTATTTAATATTTTATTTATATCTTTATCAAAATTACTAAAATAGACATATAATTTAATAATAACTCTTAACAAATTGAATTTTAATAAAACCTCACATCCACAAATAGCATATTTACCGGAAAATAGTTTGTTTTTTTTAACGCTTTTAACCCTAATTTTATTTGTTTAATTTATTGCATACGACTTATATTACAACATCATGCATCTCAAATCAATCCTTATATAAAAGTAAGTTTGAACTTATTTTTTTGTATTATTTTTTTTTTTCTTTTCATTTTCAATAAGGTTTTTTTTTTTTGGCCTCTCTAATGCACACAATATCAAAGAATTTTTTCCTTAATATGATAAAATGAAATGAAGAAAAAAATATATACAAAGGTACAGAACTTAAAAAGGAAAAAAATGTACATAGAGCAGTTATGTGGTGAGTTAAGTTTAGAAGAGAAATAAAAATGGTAATTTTGAAAATAAATTAAAATACATTTTTTTGAATTTTAAAAAATGGGACATTATTAGATCATTAATGGGTTACTAATAGCACCACTCGTAAAGCATCTCCAATGTAAAAGTGGCTTGCATACCAATAATTATTGACATGGCAACAATGTCAAAAGGTTTGTTTCCTATGTGACATAAAAATAGACTTAATAGACAATCTTAAATTTTGGTCTCCAATGCTTCCGTCTAAAACACAATTTTTTTTAATGACGTGTCCATCTTTTTTTTTTAAAAATTTTTTTTTTATTTCCTTAACAAAAATATATGAAAAATTAATGTCAGTTTTAAATGTTTGTTGAGTCAACCTAAAAAATAGTTGTGCAACGGACCGTCTGAAAGTGGAAGTTCATGTTAACAATATCTGATTTTTTTTTTGTCACGTCAGCTTGAGGATGAATATATATGGTTGTATTAGAGACATAATTATTAACATAACATCTATTCATCTTACGTGACATCTCTTTTTTTTCACAAGCCACGCTTGCATTGAAGATGCTCTTATATTTAACCTTTGAATGTGTTAAAAAGCTAAAGAGATAAAACTACCCCTAACACCTATAATTGAAAAAATAAAATCATAAATTAAAAAAATAAAATAAATAAAAATGAAGAAGAAAAGAGTTCTAATTTAAACAAATTGAACAAAAAAATTAAAATATATATAAATTGGATCTCAATCGTCCATCTCAGACAGTAGAGATTTATCCAAAAAACAAAAAAACTTTTATAAATAGATGGGTGGAGAACCAAATTGGCAATAGAGGGAGGTCTCGCATCACCGATTGGAGCCTTCTTTTGGTGTAGATTTAGAGTTTTTCTAGGCATATAACTGCAAGCATACTTATAGTACACTTATACACTTCATCAATTTTTGCCAACTATACACCTTATCAATTTTTTCTATGTAAGCATTATTTGACCCAACTGCATTACTTTTTTCTGGCAAAAATTGATGAGTTGTATAAATGTGTTGTAAGTATGTTCAAAGTTATATACCTGAGAGAGAAAAACTCGTAGATTAATGGATCTCCACAGAGATCCAATCTGTTCTTTTTTTATTTTCTTCTCTTTTCAAAGTTTATTTTCTTAATAAATCTTCAATGTCCATTATTTTCTTAATAAATCTCCATTGTCTATTTATGAGATGAACGGTGGAAATTGGAGATCCATTTTTTTTAAGAAAAAAAATATGATTTTATTAAAGTCAGTGTAAATGATAAAATGACAGTATTGCCCTTCAAATTGTTAAAGTTAATAGTCAACCTTGGTCAAACACTAACAAAAAAGGAAGTGAGTGTCAGTTTTTGATAAAGTTTTTTTTTTTTTAAAGTATAAATTGTCAAATTTAGCGTAGGTGGCCAATAATTATTTCTAAACATAATATTATTAATTGCTTTTAAGATATTATGAAGCAAAACAAAAAATTCATAATTAATTCTAGGGATAATTGCAATAATAAACCATGAGGTTTGACTATTTCGAAATATGATTTGTCGTTGGATGGTGCTAAGTGATGGTTTTCGCTTTAGATTTTTTTCTCATCGTTAGTTGGTAAATGGTAAGGACGGTCTCAGTGGGTCGTCTTTTCATTTTCGTTAATGTCTGCTTTGTTTGCTTTTTGTTGGGACTTGCATGTCTATTTTTCGTTTTGTTTTAGGGTCTGTGTACCTATCTAGCTTTTATAAATATATATATATATATATACATATGAATATTGTTTATGGTTTTTAATGCATACAATCCAAGGGCGTAGCCAAGGGTAGGCTACCCCTGGCTGCAGCCCGGCCGGTCTAAAACTAGGGGTAAAAAAATTATTAGTTAGATAAATTATTTATGAGTTAATTATGAGATTATTTAATATAACCAAGCTAAATTCTTTCAAATCGGTACAAACATTTTAGAGTACGTTCTATGTTGTAAAACCCACTAGATTATCTAATAAAATAATGTTATAATTCATTGATTGTTAATTTATTTTATTTATGTTGATTGTTAAATATTTGATCTCTTGTTTTATTAGCACGAGTGCACAACTCTCTTACTCTCTCATAGTCCTCACATAAGTAATCTCAAAATATTAATTTAATCATCAAAAATATATATATCTAGATTCTGGTCGGTGCGCACTGATATAACTTACAACAGTGCGTTGCATGTGTACCACTGATTATGGAGAAACACTGACAAGTGTATACACACTGAGTCAAATTATATAAATCTAGTGGTCCACATGCAACTCACTGATGTAAATTATATCAGTACGCACTGACTTGAAAATATATATATATATATTACAAAAAAATTAGGAAACTCTAATTTTTTCCTTTATTGTCATTTTATAATTTTGTACAAAATAGTGAAATACAAAATAAATTAGACTTCTAACATTTCTTATTTCTTTTAACTAGGTGTATATGTTGTTATCCTATTAAAGTTTGTATGTTAAGTTTTATTAAGTTTTGTTTATCGAAATGTTAAATATGTTTAGCCCACCCATAGAAAAAATCCTGACTACGCCACTGATACAATCTTTTGTGATGTTTTTTTTCTTTTAAGTTGATCCGATTTTATTATAAAAAATTACAAATAAAGATTGAAGAATTGGAATCTTGCATGCCTTTTAAGTATTAAATTTTGAACATACGACACTACTCGGAAGATAACACGTTGGTTGAATACTAACTATGGAATAACGTTTAATATTCTATTTGACGGGTCCATGGTGAGACCGTCCCACCAAAAACTTTCAGAGTAAAAGAAATGGTAAAAGCAATAGAATCTACTTTTAAATTTGGAAGAAAAGTTTTGTCATTTAGTGGAAGAAAAGAACAAGCCTGGCTGCCTGGGATGGGATGGAAAAAAGAAAAGGCATCTACTTTGTGGTGTATTGGATAAATAACTGAAACACAACACAAATTCTTCAATCTTCAACAAAGCCAAAAGCAAAGCCCCCCTGCTCCCTCTTTTTTCTGCTTTTGTTTCCATGATCCAAGGCGCCAAGAAAGTGACTTTGGCGGCTTATAAACCCCCCTTTTCTTTTCTTTTTTTCTTTTTTCTTCCTTTTTTTAATACAAATATTTAACCTTAAAAGGCCTTTTTCTTTTCTTTTAAATATTAAAAATATTTTTTTATTCATAGAATAAATGATAATTTGAAAATATTAGGGATTTTGATATAGTATAATTCTTTTGTTTTCATATTATTATTATTATTATTATTATTTTTTAAAAATTCTTTAGGGTTTTTTTTATCGTATTTTAATACGATTCAAAAACTATATTTTATATAATTAAAAGAAGGGGTAATTATCCTAGTCGTCATCAACTTATGCCACCACTATCAAAATGACCACCAGATAGGGAATTGGTTTCAAAATGACCATTTTTGGCAAACACTGTTACAGTAATGATCATTCCATCAAATTCCATCTATTTCCATCTAATTCCATCCAATGAGTGATATTTTGGTAAATAAGGGGATGACTTAATTTATTTTAGATATTTTTTGAAAATCGATTTTTTCTTTTGTTTTTGAAATAAATAATTATATTTAGTGTACGTATAACATATCTTAAACATATATATATATATATTTCTTTTCAACTTATCTCAAATATACTTTTTATAATTTTTAGATTTTATAGCCTTAATCTTCTCAAAAAAGAAATATATATAATATATATATTTCTTTTTAACTTATCTCAAATATATTTTTTATAATTTTTAGATTTTGTAGTCTTAATCTTTTCAATATATATATATGAGATATACTATACGTATATACACACACTGAATATAATTATCTGTTTTAAAAAACAAAAGAAAAAATTGATTTCCAAAAAATATCTAAAATAAATTAATGTCATCAACTTATTTACCAAAATGCCACTCATTTGATGGAATTGGATGAAAATGGATGAAATTGGGTGGAATAACCATTAGTGTAGTAGTGTTTGCCAAAAATGGTCATTTTGAAACTAATTCCTCATCTGGTGTCAATTTTGATAGTGGTGGCATAAGTTGATGGCCACTGGGGTAATTACCCCCTTTTTAATTACAAATTAAACATATATTTTTTTTAAGTTTTAACTAATGGTGTGTTTACTAATCAGGAATTCTAATGAGAGAAATGAATTCATGATTTGTGATTAATGTGTTTACCGGTGAGAAATACACAAACCATCAATTAAATTCTTGTTAGATTACATATCTTAAAATTTTAAGCCATTTTTTAATTACAAATTAAACATTCTCTTAACTAATGGTGCATTTACTGATAAGGAATTCTAATGAGAGAAATGAATTCATGATTTGTGATTAACGTGTTTACCGGTGAGGAATACACAAACAATCAATTAAATTCTTGTTGGAAATGGAATACCCCCCCAGTAGGCACACAATATATACATATTTATAGTATACTAATATATATCATCACACTTTTGCCATATGTATTATTCAACTTTTCTCTAGTAGGCACACAATATAGGCATATTTATAACATATAAATACACATCACCACATAACATAAGTTTAATCATAATAATACACATAGCAAAAGTGTGGTGATGTGTATTAGTATGCTATAAATATGTATATATTGTGTGCCTATGAGAGAAAAAATAGTATATTATTATGATTGAAGTTATGTTTCTTACAAGACAAAAATGTAGTGATGCGTATTAGTATGTTATAAATATGCATATATTGTGTGTTTACTAGAGAAAAGTCACCATCCTCTAAAGAATTGAATTTTCATTCTGATTCTCTTTCATTTCATTACTTATTATTAAAACACGCCATAAATTAAACATTAATGCTACACATCCCACCTATAATCCTACCATTTTCATCCAAATACACGTGGCAGTTGATGTGTCACTTGGTGAGTGGACAAACATTAATTGGTAAGTGAATACATGGGTAAGAGAGATAAGTATCAATTAATGTGTGTCCACTTACCAAGTGACACCTCAGCTGCCATATGTGTTGGGATGGAAATTGTAGGATTGTAGGTGGGATGATTAGCATTACTGTAATTAAAACACTATAATTAAATTATATATCAATTATTGGCCTGCTTAATATTAGTTAATTTAGTCTAACAACTAAGTTGACTTTTAAGACCAACTACGAAGATAAAAGTCATAAAACCTATGTAGCACGGATATGGATACAGATATAGATACGGCACGATACGGGGATACGGTAAATCTTCAAAAACTAGGATACGGATACGGATACGGCATGATACGTCAATTAAAATAATATATATTTATTTTTAAAAAATAATAATAATATATGAAAACATATTTGATAATTCATTCAAATAAAAACATATTCAGAATCCAAATAAAACATATCACATAACTACATAAGTCATAATAATGTAACATATTACAAGATCCAAATAAAAATGCCACATAAGTCGAACATATTATAAAATACAAATAAAACATATGTCACAAAAGTCATAACATATTACAAAATCCAAATACTACATAAAAAAACTCATAAAACATATTTTAAATTCTTAATTAACTTCATTATCATCATTCATATTGTTAAAGGATCTAAACAATTTGGCCTCTAACTCTGGTTCATCAAGAGAAAGGCTTGCAATCTCAAGTATCCTAGTATTCTTTATGTCAATGGAATCAAAACCAAAATTTCCTTACAATTTCATTTTGACTCCTAAAATTTTGAAATTATAATTTAACTCCGTTTTATACTAAAACAATTATAATATTGCCCCAAACGTATCCTACAAGTATCCCTCAAGTATCCCTTAAGTATCTGAAGCAAATAACTCGGTGTGTTCTAATATATATCTAGAGGGGGGGGTGAATAGATTTTAACGATATTACCCAATTTTCGCGTTAAGTCAATATTACGAAAATACCTCAATCTAGTCAAAACAATAACAAGTGTAATATGGTGCGGAATTATAAATGACACTTGATATTTACGTGGAAACCCTCACGGGAAAAACCACGGGCTGTATAGTGCTCCACACTCGAACCTCGAATCCACTAAATGTGTAATGATTACAACCTAATCCCGATCAATAATCAACACACCTACCTAATCCCGGTATAAGTGAACCTAGTCCAATTGCTTGTGTGACCACCTAATCCCGGTGTCCGACCTAATCCCGGTCTATCACAACAAGACTTCAATTGCTTGCGATCTAAGCAACCTAATCCCGGAAGCTACACGCAAGACTTACTTCTCAATGAAGAGATAACAACCTATGTGAATATATAATGATATTCAATGAGCAAATAAAGCTAGGTTAACCTTAGATGCTTATCTAGGATGATTAGATAACAATTAATGCAATCCTAGATGTCAATAGCTAAATGACATGTCATAAAGCTTAGCAAATCATAGATAAAATATCCTAGATGTTGCTATCACAATACATCACACAAACATGTCAACACAACAATCTCTATTTTGTATCTAGAATATATTCTAAGAGCATACAAATAATATAAGAGATTTCTTTGATAAATAAAACACTAAGCTTAGATGAGATTAGTGAAGAATATACCAAAGGATGTGTGTTGACCAAAACCCATGCAAGCAAGCATCCTAACTATGCTAGAAAATGCTATATGATATTTAAATGCATATGAGAAAGGTTTTGAGTGTGTAAAAATGAGTTCTTGATTTGATTCTCTCTCAAGTTTCTCTCTTTGAGGTTTAGGGTTCTTTAGAGTCAGAGAACTAAGTTAGAGAAATGAGAAAGTATGATATTTATAGTCATCAAGAATAGGGCATGTGAAAAGACCATTTTGCCCTTGAAACGCTCAATCGGCGGTTTCATTCTGCGGTCGGGGCCGCAGAATGTGGCCGCAGAATTGAGCCCGAGAAAGAAACCGACCTAAAATATCTAATTCGGCGGTTTCATTAGGCGGCCAGGCCGCCGATCATGACCGTAGAATTCAACCCGAGAACAGGGGAGAAAACGGTGGTTTCATTCGGCGGTTTCGTAACCGCCGATCAAACCGCAGAATCAGACTCGAGATAATAAATGCATCAGGTCTGATCGGCGGTTTAGATTCGGCGGCCAGGCCGCCGATCGTAACCGCCGATTCACCAAAGATGGTGAAACCAAGGAGAAGCCAAGAGCATTCTCCATGAGCGGTCTTCGCGTAAAACCAAGCACATTTTCATGCAAGCGCGGACGTTTCCGAACATATTCGTGAAACGAATTACACGACACAAACAAACACACAACAAGATATAAACAAACAAAGTGCTAGTGTGTAATGTGACATGTGAAGAGTATGTACACATAAACAAGTATGCTAAGTGTGTGTGTGCTTCTAAATCTCTTCAAAGAAAATAAGCACTAGAGATATACCTTTGAGTGCTTGTCACCATGAGGTCTTGAATATGGCCTTTGATGTTGGTCTTCCATCACCTAATCTACCCATACAATTCAAACCCCAACTTGTGGTTTGTCCACGAAATAAGCCAATCAATAATGGGAATCCTTATAGTATCCTCTAGTCAAACTTGTGAAAAAGTCAACGGATATACCATTTGGCATATCGGATACGTATCCTGGAGTATCCGGGGAGTATCTGAACTGGATACGAGTTTGATACGAGTTACCTCTACCAAATGGAGTATCCGTGCTTCCTAGCATAAAACACAATGTTATCTATGTTTATACAGCATGACCTCTCTAAATTAATATGACCCGTTGCACACTAATTAATTAGTGGAGGTTATTAATTTATAGAACATCTACTTAAAAAAATTATTTCATGTATATTTACTAATGCCACTACTTCTAGGTAGTTAGAAAGTCATCATCATGCTAATTTAGTCTTATATATTTATTATTTGTAAGTTACCAATGAGCTTAGTATACATCTCTTATAAAAAATTAAATGCAATGATGGTACATATCTCTAATTAAAAATTAAATACAAGAAATATGAGAAGACCAACATCAAGAAAAAGTTAAATCTATAAAGTCTGAAATAGTGAAAGTTTGTTCTAAACTTCATCTTCCCCAATTATACCTAGACATTTCTTCCCAAAATGAAACCTACTTCTTCACTCAACAATGCTCAAAAACTTGAAATTTGTTTGCACAAAGCAAGGAATCCCTCCATCACACAATCTGCCCTTACCAAATGGGCAATTGAGCAATTTCAACTTTCAAAAGTCCCAACACAAGGAACCATCAGCAACATAAGATATTTTGAGGTATACAATTCAAGATTAGGACAACCAGAAAGAAACAGGCTACTCTAGTTATATGGTTTTCTAAGGAACGTGATTTTGTTAATTAATTATTATTATTATTTTTGATATTTTGTATTAATTATTAGATAGTAGAAATATTAAATTATGCCCATAGAACACGGTCGGTTTCATGAAATTTTATTAAATGTCGGAGGTTATTAATTATTGGGGTAATAATTTAGAGAGGTTAGACTGTAGTTGGATGGTTGACCATTTTATTAAAGGTATTCTTATCAATAATGGTTTGGTTGATAATCCATAATATCTGTCAATCATCCCAATAATTTCAAAATTAATTTAGTGTTTTTATTTATTTATTTTATAATATCTATTAATTCGAGATCATGTATTTTTTTTTTTTTTTTGAAAGTTTTCACCATTAGTAGGATTCGAGACACTGACATGGGAATTATTTGCCCAAACCCCAATCTCGTGCATCTACCAGCTAAGCTACACCCCTGTTGGCAAAATTAATTTAGTGTTATTAAACTTGAATTTTAACAAAAACATAAGAGTTATATGTTATTCCATACAATTACTTTATTGTTATTAAACTTGAATTTTAACAAATTTAGTGTTTTTTATTTTTATTTTTATAATATCTATTAATTTAGGACCATATATATATATATATATATATTTAAAGCTTTCGCCATTGGTAGGATTCAAGACGTTGACCTATGAGTCATTTACCCAACCCCAATCTCGTGCATCTACTAGTTAAGCTACACCCCTGTTGGAAAAATTAATTTAGTGTTATTAAACTTGAATTTTAACAAAAACATAAGAGTTTATGTTATTCTATACAATTAATTTAGTGTTATTAAACTTGAATTTTAATAAAAACATAGGAGTTACAGTATATGTTTTTTTTTCCCTTCAAATATTATATAAATTCGAGGTTTTTTCTTTGGAGGAAGAGGACTTGAACTCATGACCTCGTGGCATAAGTGTGAGAGGTTTACTATCATATCAACTTCATCTCCTCATTATATGTTATATTCTATACAATTAATTTATTCTTACTTTATATATATATATATATATATATATGTTAAAATAAAATAGGAGTTGTATTACTCAAAATATTAGTAAATGGTTACAATGGTATTTCATTTATTTTATAAATGTAACTTTTTGAATATAAATATATATAATCCAAACAAAATTTTGATTTTGTGAGAGAAGAAGAATTAGAGAGGGATTGTTGTGAAGTGTGAAGCAACACAAGTTGAGAGTTGAGAGGGGAAATAATCTTAAAGAAAGAGAAAGTCAAGAAAAGAATGACCCCAAATGAAAGTGAAGAAATGGACAGCTATCTGCAATGCATGTGCAGATGGGCCCCCAACAACCTCTCACCTCTTCAGAGCATGCACTCCCTTTCTCCTTTCTTGTCTTAGTCTAGTAGATAGTGCTACTTGTTATTATCTCCCCCAAGTTTTAACCTATTTTATTAATCAAGATTCATATAGATTGTGCTTCCACAAATTGGCTTTCTTTTTTTATTTTGACCAAATGAATGTATGACTTCATTAGTTATAGTATAGAATTGGGTAGTTCCATTTTATTTATTTTTAATTTGAATATGGACTCTTTGAGAAATTTGGAAATTTATCAATAACTTATGACCCATATTTTGATATTTGGAATGAAAAAGATTAAAAAGTAGTTATTTTTTTTAACGATTGTCTACCCACCTACTGAGATCAAACACTACAAGCACGGTCAAAATATATATTTCTATAATCGAAAGAAGATGACTCCTAATACCAGGAGTTTGTGTTTTTTATAGACAATGGTAGGACATTATAAACAATGTGTCAATGTTTGAACTTGGTGGGTTGATACTCGATAGATATTGGAAAGTAGTTGGAATTTATAGTATTTTTATTTTGCAATAATTAAAATAAACAATAATACTACAGTTCTGATTCTCATTCCAACTTTTCTATCCCAATTACTAAAATAAGACTATTTTTTTTTAATTATATTTTTGTATAATTAAGAAGATAATTACAATACCTGGTGTAGTATTATTATATTTTCAATAAAATGCCTGATATCGGATTAATATTATATATATATATATATAAAGATAATTACATGACAGCGTTTCTTACAGTATTTTGAACGTTTGATAAAAGTTGAAAAAGTATAGTATTATTATAAATAATTGAAATTTATCAAATATAATCCTTTAGATCTTTCACAATTGATTGGAAACAATCTTTACAAGAGACGTTGTTGAAAAAAAAAAATCAATCATATTTATGTATAACTTAGCTAGGGTTTTAATCAGAGTACAAATCAATAGAATTTGTTAACACAAATCCCATTATTAATATTTTATTAAACTAGTTATTGTTCATAAACACATGAAAAAAGTTATTATTTCATGTTATAGTTTTCAAGATTTTCTTCATTTCGGGGTTATCATTGTTTTTGTACTAACCACTATCTGATATTCTGATGTGACCAAAATTCAAATTCAAGAGGCAAACTTATTAAGAGACATTGTTAGCCTAGTGTTGGGGATAATTCCTATGAACTGATGAACGCGGAAACGCCGTGCCTAATATACGCTCATAACTCATAGCAATTAATAACGTCAATAAGCAGAAAAATAGATGAGAGAGAATAAAACAATCAATACAAGATATACGTGGAAAATCCAAAACGGGTAAAAAACCACGGGCCGTCAGGATGACAGAGAAAATTCCATTATATGATAAATTGTTACAACCATATACTTCAGGATTCTCTCTCTCACCTCAACCCCAAACTCCACTCACAAGATCCTCACCAAGAACCTCACAATATCTCATAGGTCTCCCCTAAATATCACCCACGGATCTCTAACTAGATTCACCGATATTTCCTTGGATCCCTCCTCGGATATTCCCTTAGGTCTCCGCGGATCTCACTCACACTCTCTGATGTTACATGGTGTTTAACTCACACTTTCAACCTAATTACAAGGTTCTATTTATACTAGTTACGGGGAGTTTAAGATAAAAGGAAATCCTATTCCTAAATGTACAAGACTTACTTGTTTCACATAAATACTATTTCTTTTTATGACAAGTCTTCTTGTAAAGAATATTCCTTTTCCTTCAAGCACAAGAATATCCAGAAACAAACTACTTCCTTTTCTGCTGAAGATTTCCTGCTCCATGTATGCTTATGATTGACTACAATTCGGGTCACGGTTGTACACCCGTTTCCTACACCGTTACAAGTCACCTTGAATTACATCGCTAAAAAAACCGTGATCCATACGCTGAAACAAATCTGGCCGCTGTCACCACGACTGCTGCCCTACCGCTACCGAAACCCACAGCGTTCTTCAGAGCCATGACCGCTGCCCCTAACGCTGCCAAAGCCACAGCGGCAGTGGCAGCAGTTTGAGTTGTTGGTTTGTTTCTTCTGTTCTTCTTCCTCCCTCAAACACCGCTTTCAACTCTCAAACGTTATCCCACGTCTTCCAGGAAGTTCCACATCAGTTGAGTCTTGTTTGGTTCACATTTAGTTCATTTGAGAATACGAGCCAAACCTAACACCTAGCACACCCTTTTTCCTTATGTATAGTATATGGAATATAAGTAATATTACACAAACATGAAAAAACGATAATAATAAAGCATGATCTTAAATTATACAATAGCTGCATATTCATTCTTATTTTAGGTAGTGTACACCTTTCTTCCACTTTAGTAATGAAGAGTTCGAACCCTTCAATGTGTGAAGAATTTTCTCATTAGTGTTGGGTGAGTAGATATCTAGACCTCTACTCTAGGCCGCACATACAGTACTTAATATCGTCAAGTTCTAACTTCTACGATCCTTGACCCTTTTGATGTCAAATTCAATATATATATATATAGAGAGAGAGAGAGATGGTTCTCTTCTAAGGTTATGAATTTTGATCTAATTTTTTTTATATATATTTTTTATGAATAATAAATTTAATGAAATCTATACATGAATAAAATTTGAGAATTTTTCAACCAACTAGAAGGTGGTTCTCTTCTAAGGTTATGAATTTTGATCTTTTTTTTTAATGAATAATAAATTTAATGAAATCTACACATGAATAAAATTTGAGAATTTTTTCAACCAATTAGAACTATTTTTCTTGAATTTTCCTATATTTCGCTCATTTTTCCGATGCCTTCATATTTAACAAAATTGGGATAAATAGTTCTAGTGTTTGGAAATTTCTCAAATTTTATTGATTTCATTGAAGTTATTATCCAAAAAAAAAAAAAAAAAAAATTTCAGATCAAAATTCATAAAAATCGATATGATTTCATCAAAGTTTTTACCGAAATTAAAATAAGAGATCCCTTATAGAAAACCTATATAACATGTTATTTCATTATCTAAGTGATATTAATAATTAGAGTAAAAATCATAAATTAGGGTAGTTATTATATTTAGCATGAATTAGTGTTTTGATTAATTTTAGCAAACAATCCACTTTTTAGACAATATTTTTTTTTAAATAATAATAAAAAAAATAATACCCCTATTTTTTCTTTTTTCTTTTTTTCCTTGTCCGAAACATAAACCTTGTCTCTTCTTCATTTCATTTTTCTCTCTTCTTTTTCTCCATGCCATTGTCTTCTTTCTTTGAAGCCATTGTCTTCTTTCTTCCATCTTTGTTTCTTTGATTTGAAGATCTCTTCAAATCTGAAAAATAAAATAAAATTATGAAGGGTTTGAAGATCTCTTTAAATCTGGAAAAAAATTCTAGATTTCTTCTAGCAAAATTATATATATATATACGGTACCGTTCACATCAGTACGCACTGATGTAACTACATTATTACCAATGCATATGGACCACTGATACATTTTGAGTTAAAGTTGTAAATTTAATAGGTTCACATTCAACGCACTGATAAAGTTATATAATTGCACACTGACTTGAACATTTATGTATATACATATTATATATATATATGATGCTTTTGAAGATTTCTTCATCCGGAAAAAAAATTCCAAATTTCTTCAAACAAAGTAAATAAACACACCAGCAGTTTTCTTCAATTAAACACACCGCCGGTTCCTTCAATTAAACACACCAACAATTTTTCTTCAACTAAACACACCAATAGTTTTCTTCAACTAAACACATCAGTTTGCTTCAATTAAACGCATTAGTTTTCATCAATTAAACACACCACTGTTTTTCTTCAATTAAACAAAACAACTGTTTTCTTCAATTAATCACACCACCAGTTTTCATCAATTAAACACATCACCAGTTTTATAGATCCCCATTCACTCTCTCTCTCTCTCTTGTTAGGTTTGTGAAGCCTGAAATCGGTCAAAGAAGAAAGGGAACAATTTTGCAACCAAAATTGCAAGACAAAGTCGCAACTCAGTTCTAGAGATTTTTGCAAGGAAGGAAGTGAGACATGAAGTCACATCACACGAGCAGTAAATTTTGCGATTCCGAGATGCGAGATGAAGTCGCAAATCACAAGTCGCAACGTGGACCCAAGTACTTTTCTTATGTAGAAAGAAATCCTCTCCTTGTGGGATTTGGCCAACCCTAGTGCTCATATATAAATACTATTGTTTCCCTATGCTTAGGGGTGTGTATGTGTGTATGTGTGTGTGTGAGAAATTGCTAGAGAGAGAGAGAGCAACTTGTAGAGAGACTGAAAGAGAGAGACATAGAGATTGTAATTAAACTCTGAGGGTGGATTTGAGTGCTGGTGAGCTCTATGGATGTATGCTTTTGCTGAACCACCTAAAATCTCTTGTGTTTTTTTTCTTCTTGCTTTCTTTTATTATCTGCGTGGTTTAAATTCGCGTGTGGTGCGATTTCTTCACAACATCTCTCTATCCATATTTGAATACAAATAAAAAACAACTTAAAAAAAAAATTAAAAAGTTTTTGAAAAAAACGTTTGAAGAGATCTAGAAAATTTTCCAAATTTCTTCATTCAAAATAATAAAAAAAAAGATTTAAAAATCTTTGAAGAGATCGGGATAGATTTTCAGATCTCTTCAGAAAAAGAAAAAGAAAATTAAAAAGTTTTTGAAGAGATTTAGAGAGATTTCTAGACCTTTTCAAAAAAAAAAAAAAAAAAAAAGCTTCAAATTTTTCTAGATCTCTTGAGATGGAGCACTCGTATGAGATGGAGAGATGAAGATTTCTGCATGTGTGATGGAGAAATCTCCTTATTTATTTATTTATTTTTCTTTTTCCTTTTCTTAACAAATGGCTTTTGAGAGAAAAAGAATAGAGAGTAGAGAGAGAAGTAAAATAATGAAATATGTTTCGGTCAAAGAAATAAAAAAAAAGGGAAAACAAGGGTAATTTTTTTTTTCTCTTTAATGGATTGTTTGCTAAGAAAAAAAAAAAAACTAATTCAGGTTGAAAATAGACAAGCCCTTAATTATATGGTTAAAAAGGGCTAACTCCTCTAATAATTAAATTGCCAAATTATTTAAAATATACTTTTTAAATATGGTTTTTGTTTTATAATACAAGTATTGTAGTACTCATAGAAAAGATGTGTGAACACTGGCTGGCTTCCATTGATATTATCTAGAAAATGAATCTCAGTTGGAAGAAGCAAGAAAAAAAATAAAAAACAGGAATCATCAAATCTGTTTTCAGTCCAATTCTTGTTGGACTGAACTCTCCCTCTCAGCACAAGGCTGGCACTTTTGTCTCCACTTGGTTTGCTTGCTTATCCACTAAGAAATTAATAAATAAATACAAATAGACTAAAGATGTTGAAAATTGCAACATTGCATGTGAAATGAAATGTATATTAAAAAAAAATAAAAAATTATGAACACATTACACAAAACTCCCCTGAGATATGCTCTTTTACACGTGGAAACAAATTTACCGTTAATTGACGCTCACCTCCCCTACCATTAGGGTTTGACCATTAAATGTGAGAGTTGACCATCAACGAATGATAAAAGATAGAAATACCCTGATTCACCAAAAATCTAAAAGAACTAATTAAACCAAACTCCCTTGACGTTTGCTCTTTTACACACAGAAATAACTTTATTGATAATTGACACTCACATCCCTTATCGTTAGTCAAAGTTGGTCAAATTAAACCGTAGACCAATTTTGACTATCAAAACTAAGGATAGTTTAGTCATTTGAAGCATTTTAAATATATATATATATATTTATATATTAAAAAAATTGAATAAATATTTTTAAATGAAGAAGGTATTTTAAAATGAAGATTAAGTGAAAAAAAAAAAAAACTGTTTTTAAAATTAAGAATAAAAAAAACAGAATTTTTATTAAAAAAAAAAAAACGGATAGTCCAATCTAATTTAAAAGAAATTCAAATTAAAAAAAAAAAAAAAAAATCTTAATGCCTTTAATAGTTCGCCAGTTCCATTAACAACACAAATCACAATCCCTTCATAATTTGTTTGATCTCCTCCATGAGAGATTGAGCTAGATTGAGTCAATTCGTTAGTTCCACCAACAATAAATATCATAATTCTCTCCTAATTTGTTTTTATTATTTTTTTTTCTATTTATTAAAAACTTAAAATTTTTAATTCTATTTATTTGGCATATTTTTTTTCTTATTTATAAAAAGATTTTGAGCATTTTTCCTTTTTAAATTTTTTTTGAACAAATTGCACCAAATTAGGAAGGGATTGTGATTTGTGTTGTTAGTAGAACCAGTGAACTGGTTCCATTTTGGGAAGAAATCTAGCTTAGTCTCTCATGGAAGAGATCGAACAAATTAGGAAAGTTGTGAGAAAAGGATTGTGATTTGTGTTAGTGGAGTTGGCGAACTGTTAAAGGAATTAATATATATATATATATTTTAATTTGAATTTCATTTAAAAGACTGTTAAAGGCATTAAGATTTTTTTTAATTATTTTTTAATGGAAAATTACGTTTTTTTTTTTAATTCTTAATTTTCAATTAATCTTATTTTTCTTTTCACTTAATTTTCATTTTAAAATACCTTAAAAAAAAAATCTTCATTTAAAAATATTTTTTCAATTTTTTTAAAAATATATATATATATATATTTATATTTAAATCGCTTCAAATGACTAAACTATCTTTAGTTTCGATAGTCAAAATTGGTCTACGGTTTAATTTGATAAACTTTGACTAATGACAGGGGAGTTGAGTGTCAATTATCAATAAAGTTGTTGTGTAAAAGAGCAAACCTCAAGGGAGTTTGGTGTAATTAGCTCTTTTAGATTTTTGGTCAATCAGGGGTATTTATGTCTTTTATCATTTTTTAACGGTCAACACTCACACTTAATGGTCAAACTCTAATGGCAGGGAAGGTGAGTGTCAATTAACGGTAAAGTTGTTTCCCCATATAAAAGAGCAAACCTCAGAAGGGTTTGGTGTAATTTGTTCTTTTTATTTTTTTTTATTTTTTTTTATATAGTAAGGTGGTTCTCCTATTCAAATCTAATATTTTTTGACAATGAATTGTTGAAATCCAATATTAATTACTCTAAATTATTTTCGATCTAAGTCAATTCGATTTCATTGAAGAATTCAATTGCGTTTATTGTAAAGTTGGATTCAATCAAATACAATTCAATCTAACCCAGAATGGACAAGCTTTGAATTTACCAAATTTATATGCTAGACTTTTATTCAACATTTATACATAAACTCCTAAAGTTTGGTTTTAGAATCATATTATCTAGGCCTATGTACCATTGTCTAAGGGATTGGTGTTGGATATTGGATGCACCACACGGTTCCCCTTTTAACCAACTCCATTTGGTGTGTGAGATGGGATATATATATATATAGTCTTTCTATTGGCAGTTCGTCTTGACAATAAATATACCAGGATAAAGAATGTGAATAACTAGATTTACATATTTTGACTCAAAGTGTCAAAACTTTTCCATAATCTATGGTCCACATTCTTCGTCCTGATATATTTATTGTCAGGATGAACCGACAATAGAAAGACTATATATATATATATATATAGGGTTTGGATAGGAGAGACTCAGACTTGGGCATACCACTAGGCCAACCTTATTTTGTCGAGATGTGATAGATTTTGATAATAGGATCGGATGGTATTAAGATAAGCTCCCTTTATTTATTATTATTTTTTTAAAAAAATAAATGGATTCTAACATTGAACGGGTCAACAGTTTGTCGGGACTTGCCGAAATTAAATACTACATGTTGGAACCGAATATTTACTCTCACAACATCGAGAAGAAAACCCCTGCCACATATTTGTAAAACACATATGGTGAGAGTTGCACTTATACTTGCATGACTCAAACCCTCACCAATGGCGTGGAAGAGGAAGTCAACATCTTTATGAATTTATTTTAGAATTTGATAATAGAATTGCATGCGAATAAGATTGGACTAAAAAAAAAAATGCTGTTCAGAAAATGGACAGATTTATCAATCTGGTCCGGTTCAACAATTCAGGGCCTCCTTTGCTCATCTTTTAAAGATTAGAGTGCTATTTGCACCCCGCTACCAATCTAAAAACACCGCTCCTATAATTTTATTTTCTAAATTACAACTCTATTTTATTAGTGGAAATTACACAGAATGACCACAAAGATTATGGGAAATTCTTTTTTAACCACAAACGAACTTTTATTTGTTTATAACCACTTTTTTGAGAAATTACAAGAAAGCCCTCATATATAAACCCCCACATCAGCTCTCTCTCTCTCTCTCTCTTCTTTCTCTTTTTTTCTTTCTCTCTCTTCTGGTCTCTCTCTCCCCGACTACTCTCTCTCTCCCCGATCTCTCTCGCCGACGGGCTTTGGAGGTCGCCGAGCGCCGGTGACCTCCTGGGCTTCGCGGCGACCTCATCTTTCCCTCCCAGCTCTCTCTCGCTCGCTGGCTGTTGGGCGTCGCTGATTTAGCGACTGGGAGTGGTGGACAGGCGACGGGGGACCAGGCGTGGGCGCCGGCGACCTCCTCGCCGTCCGCTGCTGCTTCGTCGGCGACGGAATCGAACCCCCTTCGCCGGCGAGGTGATCTGCAGAAAAGGGAACCCAAAAAAAAAAAAACCTAATGTTTTGAGGAAGAAGAAGAGGAAGAAGAAGAAATGTAAAATTTCAATTTAGTCCAAATTTCAAGTTTTGATATTTTAATTTAGGCCTAATTTCAAGTTTTGATATTTCAATTTAAGCCTGATTTCAAGTTTGAATATTTCAATTTACCCATGATTTCAAGTTTGCTTCGAGATTTAAAATAAAACGATTTTCAGGGGTACTTTGGTAATTTATGGACATACACTGAAAGTTTTTTAAAAAAGTGGTTATTAACAATTAAAGTTTTAAAAGTGGTTATTAAGGAAAGTTTATTGTTTTGAGTGGCTATTTCTAGTTTTCTCTCATTTTATTAAGTCAAACTATATTAACTTAAAAAGAAAAACACAAGTGTATTATCTTTTAGCAGAGATGGTAGTGTACTTCCCTTCCACAATAGTGGTGAGGGGTTCGAGTGTAGTACGATTGTAATAATCGTAACACTTCAAAAAAAAAAAAAAAAACACTATTTCTATTAAAAAATTAACAATTTTTTAATAAATAAAAATTACATACAAAGAATTTAAAATATTTCAAAAGAAAAAAGAAGCAAATTAAAAAAAAAAAAATCAAAGCAGCTGTCAATATGCTAATGGAGGAGCAGATCCGCGGCTCAAACGTTGAAGGAGGTGGGATCCTCCTTCGGCATTGGAGGAGCAAACCTCCAAATTTAAAGACGAAGAAGAAGAAGGAAAAAAAAAAAACGACGTATGCAATTCTTCTAAAAAAACAAAATGAAAAACATGTTTAAGGTGTTTTTCAATTTTACCACTAGTTTTGTTTTTCATATTTTGTTAACAGATGCAAATTCGAAATCGTTTTTGGAAAATAAAAACGAAAACAGACTTAAAATTCATTACTGAACAGACCCTAAATTTTTTGGGAATCAAGTTTTCCGAATCTTACACACAAATCAAGAATCAAGTTTATGTAAAGTCTAACTTGATTCCCTCCACCCGATAAGAATCAAGTTCCCTTTCTTGATTGAAAAAGAGAATTCATATACTTATACTAAAATATCACAAATTAAAATTAATAAAAAACAATTACAGATCATCACATATTTCCACACTGCCGTTTTCTTCTATGAATTGTTCTCTATAATTCTCTTTTGTTCATTTTCTCCGTATCTCACTACATATATTATGGATTTAATGATTATATGTAGATTTATTATAATCAGTAGTATTTAACTCTATAACATTACAGAATTATTAGACGATATATAGCTGACCAATGAATATTTTTAATTAGCGAGAATTTCCGATGTATGATCATTGCCAGAGAATATTGACCTTCGAGAGATAGGTTCATAACAAAACCAACGAGGAGCCATGTGCTAGCTAGGGATTGCTGCAAAAGGGTATTTTATTTATTTATTGTACATTGAAGTTTAAAAAGGTGAAATTCAATCAACCTAAGGCCGTAAGTTAGCTTATATCAATGCTACACAACCAAAAAGTAAAGATAAAAAATAAACTCGAATGATATAGAAGTAATTTATCATTACTGTATCATTTACCACATCATCACATATCTATATAGCTTTACAACTCACTTTTCCCTCATATTGGAGTTGGTTTTTGACAGTTTTTTTGGCCATTGCAGAATTACTCAAATGATACTGTATGATTTCAGGTTTGCGATCAGGTTCATTAGCTATATGAGAATAAAAACTCAGTTCTTCCAACATAATTTGGGTTGGTTTTTGACAATTTTTTAGGGCATTGTAGCATTACTCAAATGAACCAAGAACTAGACAGGTCGGTTCTTATACAACATTTTGGAGCCAGACAGTCAATTCCGATTATAAAACAATTTTCAAGATCGGTTTCGTTGTTTTGCAAATCAATTTTTTGGTGATCACATAAGGTTTCTGATTGCCGACGTTTCTAGTTATGGTTCATCACTGCAAACAGTCAAATCAATGATCACAGACATTAGAAATACTAGCAGCGGATACCAGAGCAAGACCTAATAAAAACATTACATGTACTGTGCATTTAACGATATGTGATTATATATAGTATATTACAGAACAAAATGCACCAAGGGAGAAAAAATGAAGTAAAAAGGATATCCAAGGAAGGTGACGCTATGACATTTCACGTGACTGCAGAAAGCTATTCAACTTAATCAAGTCCACCAAAATAGCATCAAATAGAACTAAGCATATTTTTCAAAGACACAGAAAGCTACACAAATAGACACTTATCTGATATCTAATACGGATGGTATCAGGGTACAAATCCAATATCCTTGAAGTATTCATGCTCCAGAGCACTTCTGGCAGTAATTCTTCTGCTCGGATCCATGCAAAGCATTTTCTGAAATACAACGCATCAGTAACTGTAATGGAAATCACAGAATATATTTTTGGCAATTTCACTACGTAATATTCAGTAATCAGTGATGATTGTTTAAATTGGTGGACTCAATACTTTTTTTTTTTAATTGTTTAAATTGGTGGACTCAATTTCACTACGATGTTGTCCAGTGGAGACGTTCAGTGCTTGCTAGGATGACAACTTACAAAAGCTATATCATAGGGCTTCCAAACCGAAAATAAACTTCTCAAATGAACAGAAAGATACGAGAGAACTAATTAGCTAACATAGATTCCACTTTTGTCATTTATTCAATAGCAATCCAGATGGATGATATATAGTATCTCAATTAAAAACTTACGGAAAGAAGATCAATGCCAGCTGGGTCAAGATTGGGCACAACAGTAGCCAATTCCTGCAAGTACAGGATGCACCAAATAAAATGTTGAACGACATATTCAGAGAGATACACAATGAAATTATAACATATCCAGAATGATACAAACATAACATCATAATTTTAGCTCATCACCTTTGAAGGCCACTTGGGAAAGGCAGATTTAAAATCAGGCAAAGAATTAACTCCTGGCCACTTGTCCTCATTTGGAGTTCCCATAACTCTTCAACAAAGAACATGCATGTTAGTATCAATTAAAAAATAAGAAGAGAAAGAGAAGAAACAATAAACATGTTACATGCATGAACTCCATTTTGTTGCAAATAGTTATTCGTACAAGTCATTCAGTTAAATGGACAATTTCAGAATATCATTAATAAAGGCAAATCTTACTTCATACCACTAGCTATGGTGAAAACTATAATGTTCTTCACTGGCCTCAATGTGACCAATGGATTTTATACTTGATGAAATCATGCTAAATAAACTGAGCCATCAATTTTGATGGGACCATTACAAAATATTCATTTAGGTATTGAGGAACACAATGCCCAATGCATTAACAAAATATTATGCTGCAACAACGCAAAAGTTTAAAGTATGCATGAAAATACTTAACCCTTATTCCGCAATTTACAAAAGAAAAACACTTCTTCCAAGTTAATCATATGATTCTATCTATGATTTGCAGAACACTTATTGAAAATTTGAGGTGTCAAACTGATGGGGAGCTAGATAAGCCATATTAGATGATAATGTTAGTTATCATATTTATCTTGAGAATAATTATCTCTTTTAGAGATAAGTTAGGCTTTGTTTTATCTTTATCAGGAGTTAGGTGTTTATCATTTTGTTAGCTATAAATAGGCCCTTTCAGAGCCTTTGTAATCAGACTGGATGAATGAATTGAATTGATTGATTGATTATCCAATCTCCTTTTCTTCTGAGTTTCTTCACTTTCTGTTTCCAATCCCTAATCCTGTTGTTTCCAATCCCTATTTCTCTCTGTTTCTCTCTATTTCCCTATCTATTTCTTATTTCTCTTATTGGTCCCACATCACAAACTCGAGGATTTGACATTGTCTCCACATATGTAAAACACTTCCAAGAACAATTATAGATGTGTCTTCAATCATCTAAACTATGTAAAATAGTTTGAGGGTGCTATACAAATTTTGTAATGGAACTTTCATAGGATCATATTTCAGCACATATATCAAATACAATTGATGCACACACATAAGCTTAATCCTAGTTCCCAGATTTTGAAAATGCTGAGGATTGTCACCACGTTTTTATATTAAATCATGAACTTGTCTGCTCAGACGATTGTTGCTTTATTATGAGTACTTATAGTAAACAGAAAACCAGGCAGAAATTCAATAAATGGACATAGACACGGCCTGCCAGCTTCTACAAAATTAGGATGCAGATGGAATCTTTCTTACACAAAGTTTCAGAAAAGATAATTATGATGGGAAACAGCCAAACCTGAAGATCTTAAACAATTCATCAATCTCAGAGTCCCCAGGAAATAATGGTCGTTGGTTCACCATCTCAGCAAATATACATCCCACTGACCAGACATCAACTGGAGTAGAGTAATGGTGGGATCCCAGCAATATTTCAGGTGCTCTGTACCAGAGTGTCACCACCTAGACAGAACCAATAACAATGATAAACCTAGCATTGCTGCAGGTGCACATAAAAATTACATAATACTGCTATGTTGTCTATTTACCACAGTACAAAGACATAATTACCAATAAAACTTAAAAATAGTACTATTGATACCTCATGCGTAAATGTCCTAACAGGAATACCAAATGCTCTGGCTAGTCCAAAATCTGCAAGTTTAAGTGCGTTGGTACGACGATCTATAAGCAAATTTTGCGGTTTCAGATCTCGATGAAGAACCCTATGAGAATGACAGTAGGCAATGCCGCGTAGAATTTGATAAAGGAATGTCTGCAACATACAAAAAAAGCAAATATAAGCTTAGCATAACATCACTAGCATAACATCACTGACGTAATTTCACTAAGGTAAACTGAAGATTCATCATCATCTGCTAAGTATTAGGGGAAAGATGCTGACAAAATAGCATAGCTATGATAATTGGACAACAATAATATTAAGTATCAGTATAAAAGTTATCTGACAGCATCACATTGTTTCTTGATAAGCTGCAAAGTAATGAAAACCAAAGTACATAAATTTCTAGATAAAATGATTAAAAGGAAGTTAAATTTGCAAGGATATAACAAAATCACTAATCAAAATTTCGTTAAGCAACCAAGTACCAGAATAAAAGTGAGAGGTGTATTCAGGCATGGTAAACCCCAGTCACACATCAAAGTACATAAATTTCTGGATAAAATGATTACAAGGAAGTTCAAAATTTGCAAGGATATAACAAAATCACAAATCAAAATTTCGTTAAGCAACTAAGCTTCTGAATTATAGAATTATAGAATCAAAATCTCAATCTAATATTTTAAATACAGCATGGAACAACAAAAACAGAATATATGACTCACTTTTACCAAACGTGGATCCTTAGCAAAATCTGGGCAAGAATCCATGTGCTTCTTCAAATCCAAGTCAAGATACTCAAAAACCAGATACAAACGCTTCTCACTGTGCACTACATCCTGCAACCTGATAACCAAACATCCATTAAAATAAAGTTTCGGATGAAATAAACATCTGACAAAAAAAACTAATAAATTAATTGAAAACTGGAATAACAACACCAAAATAAGTGTGCAGAATAAAGCACTCTTCTTTTCACATCTTTTGTCATGTAGAAGAAATCTATACACATGCATATCTGACACATAATAGGCAGCAAGCTTTTATGTCTCAGGGTAGCATATATGCTACATTCCATAAGATCTAAAAACGCATACATTGTGAGAAAAAAATACTTGCCATAACTATCACGTGATATAGATGTGCACCATCAAATAAAACTTCTTGACAACATAAAATTTCATCAATTGGACCAAACAAACTAGTAAATTAAAGGAAGAAGGATTGAACCACATTTATAAGACAAAATGACTCGAGGGAAATTTCAGACTTCAGGGAAATTCAGCTCATAAAGTTTCATCTTATTTGTTGCGGACTTCAGGGTAGTGTAAAAATCAATCAACTATATGAGTTGCATACCTACCTAACAATGTTGCCATGCTGCATTTCTTTCAAGAGGGAGATTTCTCGTATTGCAGTGCTAGGCACACCCTCATCTTCCTGCTCTAAGCGGATCTTCTTCAAAGCTATTGTTTCATTAGTGACGCGATCCCGAGCCTTGTAAACCACTCCATAGGTTCCTTCTCCAATCTTCTCAACTTTCTCATACTGGCACATTTGTCAACATTAAAACAAATTTAAGAAAAACAGATAAAGCAAGAAATAGCAACAACTATAAATAACTTGATCAAGTTTTTCACCAACCTGGTCCATTCAGCTACCACACAGATATCTGAAGGAAGTTCTAAAGCCCAAGAGACTGAGAGAGAGATAAACGATTTCAGTAAAGCTTCACAACATAACTGGTTAACAATATACATGACAGAACGTTGACAAATTATTAACACATATAGGAGCAATCAAAAAAAGAAAATATTAATAGACAAGTCCAGCATTAGTTCTTCCTAGTCTCATACTATGCCGAAGCCATGGCAATGGCATGCTCTAAATACAGATTTTTGTTAAAAATTACAGTAATCTTGTACATATTAATCTTCTTTTAAATTTATATTAGCAGATTAATTATTATATGTTCATTTTTTTCTTAAAATTGATTTTTAATTTTTATTTTATTTATGGTTCTGATGAGATGCTAATTCTGCAGATAATTTAACAGATGCATATTCATTATGCTATCAACTAAATGTAAAACTAGCATAGCATGTATGCATAAGTTAATTTATTTGCACAATCAGTGAAGCATCAGATGAATTAAGTTGTCAGCAGAAAACCCACAAGCATTACTGACTGATGAGCATTTACAACTCTTGAATAACAAATTGATATTTGATATTAGTGAAACCCTTGTCTCTCCCCTTTTTTCCCTTTCAGTTCTTTTATCTCTCTTAATTCTGTTTCTCTTTTCCTGTCCTACATCAAAGATTAACACCAAAACAGAAAAAGAAAAGAAACAGGTATTTTACCTTCTTTTATAACTCCAAAAGAGACAACAGCATTAATTTGCTTCCATATTTATTTTCCATGTTTGTTATCTGCAGGATATATCAGCCTCATTAGTCTTAGAGTACAATAAGTTAAAAAACAGATAACACGACAGCCATGCACAACATATTAACAACTATTTTCCGAAATAAAAAATAAATAAATAAAAGAGGAAGGTTTCCGCCCAGATAACGCAAACAAAAACAATATATTTTAGGCCAGAACAACCAACCAAAAAAAGGAAACAAAGAACTCCAATCAATGAAATGAAATAATATATATCTAAATATTGACAAGGAACATCCATAATGTGTGTTGCAGTTATCAACCATTGAAAAATTAAAAGCGTAAAGAAACATAAGTTATAAAAGAACAAAACTACACACAAATACAGACATACTAATTGAAGCAAATTCTACAGAGTATAGTATTAAAACTAAAATGAAAAAAATAAAGACCTCAAAACTAGCATGCATGAAGCAAACTAACACAGCATTAAACAATCTACAATCAGAAGAAAGCACCAGCTAATACATCAAGGAAAAGAAAATCACACACAAACATTCCTCAAAATTTCTTACATACATATTAAAGCCAACATCTTTGCAATTTGACTAAATTAAAATTGTAATAATACAAATAAGATAAAAGAAAAATCTATACAAGCCTTGAACCCAATATATTTCCATCAATAACACATAAAAGAAAAGTCTAACCCGAAATGGGAGGATCCCTTAAATCCACAAAAAGCAAATCGTCCGAATATGTTTTGAAAAGCCCAAACACTATATACTAATCACCTAAAACCTAAACACCATTGAACGTTAAAATCGATAATCCTAAAACCTGAACTACTCATAATATATGAGTCAATTCCGTATTTATATCCATCAAAAACATACAAAAACTGAACACCCAAAACTGAACACCATTAAACCCTTTAAGAAATTAGAAATGGAAACAGGAAAACATAAATCCAAAACCTCAAACCATGAACCCTTGAAAAAAGAAATGACAGCCTAAAACAGATAAACTAAAACCTAACACCTCACACAGTTGAACACTAAAAACTAATCCCTAAATGTACATTCATGGAACCTTTGAACCCTTAAATCACTCAAAGCACAGACCATGATCAACAGCTGTAAACCATCACACACTGGATAATAGCAACATCAATGAACAAAAAGTCATCAGGATCAGGACTTGATACCTTGTATCATCTAACACCAAAATCTGAAACCTAAAACCTCAAACAACTTAACCAGTTAAGAGAATCGAAAGATATGCATAACAAGCCACAACACAAAAACCTAAAACACCAAACAATTAAACCCTTGGACCCTGAAATCCTTGAAACACAAAAACAAAACATACCTTTAATTCGTTGAGAGAACTGAATCACGTATTTCAGAGAAAAATTCCCCCGTCGTTTTCGTTCGTCTCCCCGTCCCCGCTGCCGGCGCCGTCGCCGTCGCCTTCTTCAAGTTAGACCGTCGCCGTGTTCTCTCTTGTTTCTCTCTCTGTCAAGTAGTCAAATGTTTTTTTTTTTTTTTTTTTTTTTTAAAGTCAAGTCTTCAAAAACTCTTTAACAAGGTCATGTATATTAGGGGCAATTTTGGAAGAAAGCAACTATGGGTATGTGTGCTATATAAAACAAGTGATGCTGATGACAATCTGTAAGTGGTCGACCTACAATAGAAGTGGATCGGGTCGGGTTTTGTTAGGTCCAATGCAGCTTGGTTGGAACCGTCAATCGGAAGCTGTTGCTAGCTTGATAAACCTGCAAAATAGTTTGGTCGATCGACCTAGTATAGGCTTTCTTCTTCGTTGAACCTGCAAATAGAACAAGAACAAGAAATATAGATAAATGAGATAAGGAAGGTGGGGTTAGATTTTTAGCCTTAGGTATGCTTGGGCTGAGCAGAGAATTATAACGATCATGAAATCGAATTCCGATGGCCGGAATTCTTAATGAACAGAACTTTAGTACACTGTAATATGCTTTTTTCAATTACCTTTCCCTATGAGAAGTGCTTTGTTATTTATAGAAGGCTAAAGATACCGTTAACCATATCATGATCTAGTTATGGGCGTGATCTTCGGAGAGATCTCATCTCCCAGAATCTCGCCACTCAATATATCACAACTGCATGGCTGACTTGGTCTCCAAACGACCAAGTCATGCTATTGCTTTCTCCGTTGGGTCAAAGTATATAGGGCCTAAGTTAAACGAGTCTGGTCTTGTATGTTGGGCCTATGGGCCATTTTTGGCTACCACAGTTTGTCCCCCACTCTCTAAAGAGTTTTCAATGAAGTAGAGAGTGATCTACATTGAGTCGACCGTTGTCGAGCGAGAATGTCTTCCATTGAATTGACCATTGTCGAGCTCACCGATTTGAGTCGACTCGATCAATAGTCGATTTAACAACAGGTACCAAAGGTCATTCGACGAGCGTTTTATAACGAAGTTGGATCGATCAGAGGTCAAATCGAAAAGACCTTTCGTTTCATTGCCCTAGGATGACGTCAAATGCATTTACTTTAGGCGTGCTCGCTTTGTTCGAGATAAAAGGTTTCAAATTTTAAACCTCAAACCATCATCATTGGTGGTTATGTGGGTTACCTTTGTTAACTGGTAACTAAAAGGGTATAGACACGTGGCAAGGGTGGTTTAAGGGGGTTGGTTTATAAGTAAACCCTTCCACTTCTTTGAGCCATCTTTACAAAAACTTCCCAAAGCATTAAAACTCTCTTTTCTTCTCAGCAAGCTTTGTCATTTCTTCGTGTGTATTTTTCAAAAAACTTCTTCAGAGATTTCTTCTTCAAGGTTAGTAAAGATTTCACTTTTCTTTTCTGCTTTCCTGCATGAAACTTATTTTCTCGATTTCATTTCAAGTTTATAAGAAAGGCTTAAATATCAAGATTTACCTGGAAGTTGTGTTTTGAACTTGTGTTTGTTGTTCTTGATGATGTTTCTTGCCGCATTCCGATTATATCTAGTGATTGATTTGTTTGATATACTTGATTGATATGTTTGATATACTTGATTGTTCACATGACGCGACTATTGTAAATGAGTGCTTTATTCGATCAACTTTTAGAACGGTAGAAACTATAGGGTTAGGTTGGCTTCCAAGATTTGATTCGTTTTCGCTGAAAACCCTAGGTTTTGATTTTAGAAACCCTAGGTTGTGATTGTAGCGCATTAGTTTCTGACTTGTGCATTTTTTGCATCTGTCAGCCTTAGGAAGCATCATGTCGAGCGACGATATAATCTCTGACCCAAAGTTTGTTTGGACTCCAAGCGAAGGGGAAGATAATGTTTATGAAGTTGATAGCAGGATGGTAGATGTAGATCAACAAGTTACAATAAAGGATCCGTCAAATGTCGTTGCTATAAACGCGAAGGGCATACTTGAACAAGGTGGCGTACGCGCTATTGCAACGATAGTCGACCATCCTGAATATGTAGATGTAGAAGAAGCTACTACTTCCGGTCGACCATTAGGTATTCTCAATGAAAATCTAGCCAGTCTAATTACGGAGGAGAATCTGTGTAGTTTGAGGGAGATTTATGGTATCCCTAATGATGTCGAGCTATGCGCACCCAGGGAATATAAGCGGGCAGATTGGGATATACCAGGGTGGACGTGTTTTTACGAATAAACCCTTCGATTAGGGTTTAGATTTCCTGTTCCATAATTGGTGCGACGAATGCTGTTATACTACGACATTACTCCTAGTCAATTGATGCCGAATACTTGGAGAATATTGCTGAGTTTGGGTGTTCTCAGCGAGAGATATGACGTGAGCTTTGGGATTGGGAGCCTCCTCCACAACTATTATTTGAAGGAGCATATAAGCGACCTAGGTCGTTATACGTTGGTGCCTAGGAGTAGGGAGCACCAACTCATCACCGATACGACAACGAATGACCGACATTGGAAGGATACTTATTTTTTTTTGCTAAAGGTCCTCCAATCGATGGTCCATGGGGGGAGACGAAATACCAATATCGCCGAACTTGGAATAGGTTTGGTGAGTGTCGTTCGCCTATTATCGTTTCCCTTTTTTCTTTTTATACGAAATTATTCTTGCTGATGTTCAACTCCTTTTGTAGAAATAAAAGGTGTAGAGAGTAAACCGTCATGCGACGTCGCTCCTGGGTGCACTGAGGTTTTGCTAGGTATTCCTGTAAGAGAGAGAAGTTATAGAGTGCTGGTCACAGAAGGTAAACTTAGGCCTAGCCATTTATAGAGATGGTCGAGTCTAAATAGGTCGCGAGCGCCCTATCCTTGTGTGAGAGATTTCGTGACGTATGTCTGGATTAGGAGGAGTTTCGAAATTCTTCAATATCAAATGAAATTCTTGTTGCCTATATCTGATAATGAACATCGTTTCACAGTGACGTCGATGGCAAGTGCAAAGCTGAACATTCCGAACGAAGCCGACGCTTTGAAGCGTTTCAGGGATGATCTGTCCAGGAAGAGGTAGTTGTGGCCAAAAAGAATCAGGCAGCCGACAAGTCGAAGAAAGGCATTTCCGTGTCGTTCGAACATGTATACGCTTCATCCCCTGAATGGTCTCCAGCAAAGAAAAGGAAAAGGAAAGACTCGACTGTCGACTGTCGACAAGGGGAAGAGAGTCGAATCAACCTCGAGGAAGTAGACTTCTACCTCTGAGCTTGATTCGCCAACAATGTTTTCTTCTGGACTATCGTCCTTGACTGAGCCGACTACGTTTTTGAAGAAGTTGGCTGAATATATTCTTTCAGCGGATGAAAAATTTTTGAAAACCAAAAAGACGGAAGAAGTGTTCGACACGACAATCCTCTCGACTTTCCAGGTAAGTTGTTTGTATTTGATCTCCATTAGATTTTAGAACATAATCGTCTCTTATACAAATTTTTCCTACTTTGTAGGCTTTGCAAGCACATCTGCAATTACATGATAGGTACAAGGTGGTCAGTGACAGGTGTGGGAAGCAAAGAAAAACGATCGATGTTTTAAAGATGGAAAAGGCGAAGGTCGACAAGACTGTTGAGAAGCTTGAACGCAAGAACTTAGCTCTTGAAAAAGAGCTAATGGAGGTGAAAACAGAGAGGGATCGACAAGCTCAAGAGTCGACCGAGGCTCGTGCGGCTGTTGATGAGCAGCAACGTCTCATTGCTGATTTGAAGGAACAACTGTCGCCGATTACATCTGCCAAAATCTGCAAGGCGAAGGCGAAGCTATACCAAGATTATCTCTCTAGCGGTCATACCAAGTGGGATAGTGTCGTGATGCAGGAGATGATCGACGCTTATGAAGAGATGAAAAGGCTGGAAGAGTCCTCGTCTGGAGATGAGCAATCACTTGGTGAAGATGCAACCCTCTACAACGTCGAAGAGATGAATGTTGCCATTGTCGATCCACCTATTATCGACCCACCTGCAAATCTATTCAATGTCGATCCATCCATCGACCCACCTGCCAATTGATACATTTGACTTTCATTTTTAAACTTCTGTAATCGTGGATGATTTGGTCGTTTCGGCCATTTAATATTTTGTTATGGATGATTTTGGTCGTATCGACCTTTAAAATTTTTCGTTGCATGTTTACGATAATTTTGCTCTTGAGGTTTGACTTGATTTAATGTGGAAACAACACGACCATTATATAATGGGGTTTACATGAGAGAGAATATCTGAATGAAATAAGCCTATAAACTTTTCATACGTAAATTAGTCGACACGACCGTCTAGAATTTTCTTATAATAAAAAACATGGTCGATATATTTATTGAACATTCACGTACATGCGTTCAGTCGACAATTTTACATACGATAATCGTGTACATGCGTTCTGTCAAACCATATTCGTGACAATTTTACATAGAATAATCGCGTACATGCGTTCAGTCGATAATTTACATAGATATTTCAATCGATAATTATTATCCAGTGCTGCCCTCGACTCTCAGCATTTGCTTGTCGAAAAAATGTTGAGTAGATATTCCTTTCGTAGAGTACAACCTGGCAATACTGTAATAGTAATATAATACATCGAAGTCGACAGAAGCATAAAAATGAATTTTGCGATCTCAGTTCTCAACTTAGTACTAAGTTTTTCATCATTGCTCTTTGCGCGTCGTTAGTATATATAAATGAAGATTTATAACTTAAAGCAAAAGTCAGTAGTTTAGAAATGATACTGTTTTAGATGTAAGGCGTTCCAATTATTGTGTAATTCTCGACCGTCGAGCCCTCGCAATTTATATGCTCCTCGACCAACGACTTCTGTTATTCGATCAGGTCCTTCCCAAGTTGGCCCCAACTTTTCGGCTCCTTCTTCTCTGGTGTTTTGGAAGACACGACACAACACCCAATCGTTTACTTTGAATACCCTGATAGGCACCTTCTTGTTGTAATGTCGTGCGACTTGTTGCTGATACGACTGTACTCTGAGAGCAGCTTGATCACGTCGTTCATCCAAATGATCTAATTCGAAAGCGAGCTCAAGGCTATTTTGGACCTCATTTGGATTTTCGCTTCGTGCAGTTGCGAGTCATGTCTTAATAGGGATTATTGCTTTTGATCCATAAACAAGGGAGAATGGAGTTTCTCCTGTCGACCGACGCGGGTCGTTCGGTACGACCAAATAATTTTTGAAAGTTTCTCGACCCATTCACTTTTTTCTGCTTCTAATAGCTTCTTCAGTGTGTTAATTATGGTTTTGTTTGTCGACTCCGCTTGCCCATTGGCTTGTGGATAACGTGGATTCGAAAAGCTTAGCTTTATCCCATACTTGTTGTAGAAATTTTTGAAGTCGAATGAGATAAACTGGGAACCGTTGTCGGTCACTATCTCTCGTGGAACCCAGAACCTGCAAATAATGTATTTCCAAAAAAAGTTGCGTACCTTAATTTCACGTACTTGAGGCAATGCTTTGACTTCTACCCATTTGGTGAAGTAATCTGTCATTACTAACTTGTAGACGACACCTCCAGGTGCTGCTGGAAGCTTTCTTACAATGTCCATTCCCCATTTCATAAATGGCCAAGGGGCCGAAATTGAGTTCAACGTACCTGGGGGGAGATGAGATACGGGTGTGAATCTTTGACACTTGTCGCACGACTTCACATGGTTTTGGGAATTGGATCACATTGTCGACCAATAGTATCCTATTGTGATGGCTCTATTCGACAAACTTCAAGCTCCAGAATGATTCCCACATTCTTTATAGTGTAGACTTTTGAGAACGTCGTACGCTTCTCGTGGAGTCACGCACCTCAAGTAGGGTCCTGTAAAAGATTTTTTATACAGCTTACCATATATGATACAGAATTTTGCGGCCTTTGCTTTGATTTTCCTCACCTCAGTTCTGTCCCCAGGTAGGATGTCGGCTCGTAAATAATCTAGTAGTGGGTCCATCCAATTTCTTCTGTTGTCGACTGGGGCAATTATTTCGGCTTCCTGGATGGTTGGTGATGTAAGATGTATGACTGAAATTGATTTTGATCCGTTGGTCGTTGTCGAGCCTAAGTACACCAGAGCATCTGCTCGGGAATTCTCTGACCTTGGTACTTGTTGTATAGTAAATTCGTCGAACGTCGACTGAATCTATTTGGCCTTGGCTAAGTAGGCGGTTATCCTTTGATCCCTTACTTCATATGATCCGTTAATTTGTCGGATGACCAATTGTGAATCGCTGAACACTTTAAGGTTTTTGATGTTCAAGTCCTTGGCTAGGTCGAGTCTAGCAATTAACACTTCGTACTCTGCTTCGTTATTTGTTGCACAGAACTTACAATGGACGGATTGCTCTATTATGTCCCCATGAGGAGATTTAAGCACTAATCCTAGTCCTCTGCCTCTTATGTTGCTTGAACCGTCGACAGCCAAGGACCATTCTCGTTCGACGCTGTCTCCGTAAGAGTTATTAACTCTTTTTCAGCCTGTAAATTCTCGTTAGGGGTAAAATCCTCAACAAAATCAGCTAATACCTGTAATTTCAACGCCGACCGCAGATGAAAGTTGATGTTGTATTCACTCAATTCGACAACCCATTTCGTCAGTTGAATTGAAAATTCTGGTTTATGCAAGATATTTTTGAGAGAATAAGTAGTTAATACCTTAATGGAGTGACATTGGAAGTATGGCCTTAATTTGCGGGCTGCAACAACCAGAGCTAATGCCAGCTTTTCCAGTCGACTGTATCTTGTTTCTGCGTCGAGCAATGCTTTGCTTACATAATACACGGGGTATTGTCGATCGTTTTCCTCACTAACCAATACGGCACTGACAGATGTATTTGATACGGCCAAGTACATGAGTAAAGTTTCATTGTCTTTTGGTTTCGACAACAGTGGTGGTGAAGTCAAGTACTCCTTCAAATCTTGCAATGCCTTCTCGCACTCGTCGTTCCATTCGAAAGCTTTGTTTTTCCTTAAGGTGTTGAAGAATGGATGTGGTCATTCGGACGACTTGGAGATGAACCTGTTCAGTGCTACTACACGACCAGTGAGCTTCTATATGTCTTTAATACATCTAGGCGACTCGATCCCACGTATTGACTGGATCTGGTCTGGGTTGGATTTGACGCCTCTTTGGGTGACTAAGTACCTTAGGAATTTCCCTGACGACACACCAAAAGAACATTTAGTAGGATTTAGTTTCATACCGTATTTATCGAGGACATCGAACGACTGTCTCAAGTGGTCGATGTGTTGTTGAGCCACAAGTGACTTGACCAGCATATTGTCGATGTACACTTCCATTGTCGAACTGAGCATTTTGGCGAACATTTTATTCACTAGTCGTTGGTAGGTGGCACCTGTATTTTTCAAACCAAACGGCATTACTTTATAACAAAAAGTACCTCGCTCAGTTACAAACGCGGTTTTTTCCTGGTCGTCCGGATGCATCAGGATCTGGTTGTAGCCAGAGTAGGCGTCCATGAAACTGAGTAGCTCGTGTCCGGCTATAGCGTCGACAAGTATGTCTATATGCGGTAGAGGAAATGAATCCTTGGGGCACGCTTTGTTGAGATCTGTAAAGTAGATGCATACCTGCCACTTGCCGTTTTTCTTTTTAACCACCACGACATTTGCCAGCCAGTCAGGATACTTAACTTCTTTCACCGAGCCGATGTCGATCAGCTTTTGGATCTCTTCGTTGATGATTTTGTTCCTTTCCAGAGTAAATTTCCTCCGCTTTTGTTTTACCGGTTGATAATCAGGGTCGACCTACAATTGATGAACAATTACCTTCGGATCGATGCCGACCATATCCGAATGCGACCATGCAAAACTGCCTTGTCGTTCCATTAGGAATTCGATTAGCTATTCTCGGGTTTCTTTCGGTAGTCTGGATCCAATAAAAACCTTACAATCCGGTCGACTTGAGTCGATCGATACCTCATCAAGTTCTTCCGTCTTTGGGGTGTTTGGAGTCGACTCGACTTTGGAGTTCTGTAATTGCTATAATGATTCCTTTTTCTTCTTCATGGCATTCTGGTAGCATTCTCTAGTTGATCTATATTCTCCTTTAATCTCGTGGACTCCCCACTTTGTTGAGAACTTTATCATCTGGTGGTAAGTCGAGGGGATTGCCTTCATTTCGTGAATCCATGGTCTCCCCAAGATTGCGTTGTATGGCGACTGACAGTTGAGTACTAGGAAGTTGACGTAAAAGTTTACGCCTTCAACATAAATAGGTAGTACGATGTCGCCCAAGGTACTTTTTTGCTCTCCACTGAAGCCTGTCAACATCGTCATCCGACGACTTAGTTTGAATTTGTCGACCTGCATTTTTCTTAGGGCACTGTTAAACAATATGTTACACGAACTACCATTATTGATCAAAATTCTTTTTGTCAAACAGTTGGCAATATGTAAAGAAATGACAAGTGCACTATGATGAGGAGAAAACAAATCTGATTTATTTGTAGATTTGAAGATGACGGTCTCGTCTTAGGTCGATGGATGTTCTTGACTAGGTTGAATTTCTGTGTTCGACACCTGACACGTGTGCCTCTTTGCTGCCGAGTAGTTGACACCACTTACTTCAGAACCCTCTGCGATAAAGTTTATCACTCTGTCTTGTCGAGGTGGTCCTGGTGGACTGTCGTTTATGCTGGTCACTTATTTGTCGTTTCGTCTGGCCAGAGTTTGTTTCCCCTTTTCCATTAGAAACTCTTGTAGATGCCCTTGTTTCAGTAGTTCTGCAACTTCAAACTTGAGGGTGATACAATCTTCAGTTCGATGGCCATGATCTCCGTGGAATTCGCATCTTAGCTTTGCATCTCGATGTTCTGGAGGTGCATTCATTTTCCGTGGTCATTTTATTGTCTTGCCCATCTCCCTCATAATTGCTACAAGGTCGACTGGTTCGATGCTTAGGTTGTATTCTGGTACTTCTGCTCGTGGTCGACTGGTTCTTGGGTATTCTCGCATGTATGGTCGACTGTGGCTTGAACCTTCACCATATTGTCGTGTAGTTCGTCTGTCACTCGTCGGGTAAGGTTCTGCTCTTCTGTCATTCTACAGTCTATCCACTCGATCGCTTCTACGGTGTGAATAATTGTTGATTTTGCCTATGTAATTGGCTTCATCTTCTTCCCACTTTATTTGGGCCCACGCTTTGGCCAATACATCTTCCATCGTCCTACATGGGTATTTAGTGAGTTCTTTATAGAGATCAGAGTCAAACCTGATGCCCTTTCTAAAAGAGTATATTGCGGTCGCCTGATTGCAATGAGGGATTTGTACTTTTTCTCTGTTGAAGCGTCCAACATAGGTTTTTAAATTTTCACCATGCTTCTGCGTTATCGTATACAAGTCGTCTGACTGTTTCTCCAGCTTGCGGTTACTTGCAAATTGCTCCACGAAGGTGTCTGTAAGCTGCGCAAAGGAGTTAATAGAATTGTTAGGTAAATTGGTGTACCATTGTAGAGCTGGGCTATTGAGGCTAGACCCGAAGGCTTTGCACATGCATGCTTCTCGTAGGTCACGCGGAATTGCTGCATTGAACATTCTCTGCTTGTACTACGCTATGTGGTCGTCCGGATCTGTCGTTCCCTCATATTGCTTCATATTTGGGAAGCTGAACTTTTTAGGCATCTTGACAAGTGCTATTGCGTCGACAAAGGGCGAGTCGGCAAAGATGTTCGTGTTGTTTCTTTTAATTGGGGCTAGAACTCCTGGAATCCTTTGTATAAGGGTTTCCATTTCTGCAAACCTGAGAGAAAATTTTAAATTAGCAATTGTAGAAGAGTCAGGTCCAGATTTTACCAATCCTGGCGTTGACTGGAGTGACACAGATGTCCCCAGGACGTTCTCAGGTTGCCTTCCTATAACCGGATCTTGCTCGTTTTCATTTCGGACAGGCAAGTTATTGAGATCGATGTCGACTCGAGCAGTCTGGGGTGTTTGTTGAGTTTGCCCGACATTAGGATTTGCGTCTTGGATTTCTGGTCATGTTGGAGTGATCGGAGCTGTTCGATCGACTTCTTGTTCAACGTTTGGAACCAAAATTGGGCGCTCCATGTCTTCGCTGTTGGGTACTACACCGTCGATCATAGCTCGTAGTTCGTCGTTCGTCGTTCGTCACCCGGATTGCAGCGTTTTTAGCTTCTAACGCCTGTAATTTTTCTGCGTTTGCTGTCGTCTGAGCGACCAACGCAACGATCTATTCCTCGACGGTCAGAATGACTCCTTCTCCGGACATCGTTGTTGATCGTTTGAAAGCTTCGATTGAATGACATATAAAGTTGAGATGGGCCCCACGGTGGGCGCCAAACTGTAGGTGGTCGACCTACAATAGAAGTGGATCAGGTCGGGTTTTGTTAGGCCCAATGCAGCTTGGTTGGAACCGTCAATCGGAAGCTGTCGCTAGCTTGATAAACCTACAAAATAGTTTGGTCGATCGACCTAGTATAAGCTTTCTTCTTCGTTGAACCTGCAAAAAGAACAAGAACAAGAAACATAGATAAATGAAATAAGGAAGGTGGGGTTAGATTCTTAGCCTTAGGTATGCTTGGGCTGAGCAGAGAATTATAACGATCGTGAAATCGAATTCCGATGGCCGGGATTCTTAATGAACAGAACTTTAGTACGCTGTAATATGCTTTTTTCAATTACCTTTCCCTATGGGAAGTGCTTTGTTATTTATAGAAGGCTAAAGATACCGTTAACCATATCATGATCTAGTTATGGGCGTGATCTTCGGAGAGATCTCATCTCCCAGAATCTCGCCACTCAATATATCACAACTGCCTGGCTGACTTGGTCTCCAAACGACCAAGTCATGCTATTGCTTTCTCCGTTGGGTCAAAGTATATAGGGCCCAAGTTAAACAAGTCTGGTCTTGTATGTTGGGCCTATGGGCCATTTTTGGCTACCACACAATCCACTAAATGTCTTTCCACACTCCAGTTTAATTTTTTTTTATTTTATTACAATTTTATCCTAACTAAAATTACTAATGATAGTCAGTTGACAGTGTTACGATAGTAAGTCTATTATTTGCAATTATTTTCCACATGCAGTGCCCAGACCCTCATTTCAAAAAACGACACCATAAGAGACGGGTTGTACAGAAGCCTTTGGTGGATTATATCGTAAAAAGTTTGATGCATGGTGGAAAGGTATAAACTCTTTAATTCAATAATCCTTAAGAGGCTGTTTTTTTTTTTTTTTTTTTTTTTTATTAAAAAAAATGAATTTTTTTTTTCTAACTCTATTCTCGATTCTTTTATTAGTCCTCCCCTCAGTATTGAATGAAACTTTCATAGTGATGCCTCCATTTTGATGGAGACTAGAACCTGATATTATATTTTTTTCACCCTATTCTGCTGATTAATTCTGTGAAATGGACACCTTAGAACTTTCATATCGCTTGTTATCAATGTAAGCAATTCATGTATCTTGTTTTGTTAGACACGTTTGATTTTTACCATTCCATTGGGAAATTGTTCCTATAATATTTGGCAGTTAAAATGAAGAAGTATGTAATTATGTTTTATGTATAACAAAATTTTCTAAATGAATTATCATAATACCATTTAGATGCTGGTGAAATTGTTATATCTTGTAAGCAAATTTTATTTCCTTTTTCTTCTTCTTTTATATATATATATATATATCCTCACCCCTTGAAGGGTACTTCCATGGGAAAGTAAAACAATAATTTAGATAAAATAAAGCAGGACTCCCAAGGTGCCGTGCATGCTTTTAGCCTGAGAATGCAATCAAGGTCCCTGTTTACATTTTATCTATGTGGTAGTATAAGCTGTAAGCCTGTAAGGTGCAGAATAAGTTTTTCTGTCACTCATTAAGGTTAAAAATAGCTATTTTTATTTTTATTTTCATTTGAGTGTTTGGTTGATTGTTACTAAGTTGAAACTTGATAGGCAGACATGATTGCTGTAACAGAGAAAAATAGTGAGTTACTAAATTGCATATATTGATTATTGGTTGAGATTTCGTGGTTGGATGTCGGGGTCTATAATGGTGATGTGGGCTATCAAGTATGATAATAAAAATTAAGTTACCTAAGACATATCCACCTCGCTTGCAAGCATTAGTTATTAGATATGTCTTATATAAAGATCTATTATTGTGATCGACCAGGTATTTGTGCAGTCTGATGTGCTCGAAGTGGCACTTGACTTAAGAAATCAGTTCGATGCGGAGTTAGATGCGCTTCAACACATAGACACAATTTGTAAGCATAATGCAAATAAATATATGTGCAACTCGTATTAAATACATAAGCATGAAAGCGTACCTGAATTTCCTGAATCCATGATAGCACGAAAACAATCACCTGTAAAGAGAACACAAGAAAAAAACAATGAAAGTTAATAGGAAGTCTTCTACTCTCTTCTCACCTTACTCAGATTGCCTAATGGGGAGACAGTTCTGTAACACGCGTGAGCGAGAGTAGGGACCCCCTATAAATAGTATAACTTACTAGAATCCTAACCCATAGAGGATTCTCAATTCTAATAGGATGGCTAATCCCAATAGGAATACTAGGCCCACACATATACAATAGCCCATATCATATCCTACATATAATGTAGTTAAGGTGCACCAAGCCCAACAAATATTGATCACAACTAAATGGGCTTTATCCGGTCAACTCTCTCTTACTTAAACATTCCAATCAATTCGGTTTTCATAAACTCAAAATATAACGTCATATGTTGCTCACAATTTTATAAAAATCTTACATTCTCCCACTTGAACTACATAGACATTATCATTTTATATTTACAAATTCATTTTAGAAAACGACGCTCCGAATTGACAAACAATTATACGTGGCCACAAGAATGTTTAAGAGAGTAACACCTTCCTTCCCCTTAGTCCAATAGAACCTCAAATATCCAACTACATAGATCATTATATCTTTAATCAACATAAGACCATATGCAATCAAAATATCATTAGTTCTACCTACCCGGGTAAAATGGTATGTATGTGTGGTATGGAAATTACATGCAGATGCGATCATCATGTCTATTTCCATATAGGTCCACCTTCGCATTATGCAAAGGATCTTAAGACGAGCAAACTTAATGTCTTAAGCATCTTACTCTCTCTGGCCAAAAGACCATGAGTTAATCCTCCCTTAAGACGGGCAAATCTTTCTGTCTTAAGTAATGTTTACTCATCGGTGAAAACTTTATACCTTATGAGTAAACTGCCCACTCAAAGCCAAAAGCTTTGAGACACCTCCTTAAGACGGACAAATCCTTCTGTCTTAAGTAATATTCACTCATCGGTGAAAACTTTATACCTTATGAGTGAACTGCCCACTTAAAGCTAAAAGCTTTAAGATTTCCTGCCATAATCAAACATCCGTGTGCACACAATAACAAATATGGCAAATAACATACATACATATACAATGTACAAATATATTCTCGAGAATAAATAAACAAAATTTTATTAAACAAAATACTGCAGTTAATAAAAAACAAAAACAAAAGATAACTCCCACTAACCAAGCATATCATGACTATCTACCAACCCCATATGGGTAACATGCCCTTTAAAAACTTTCGGTGATAGTCCTTTGGTTAGGGGATCTGCTATCATCTCTTTTGTTGGAATGTGGACTATAGAAGTTTGCAACTCTTGAACTTTCTCTCTAACCACAAGATACTTGATCTCCATATGTTTAGATCCTGAAGATCTTTTATTGTTCTTAGAGAAAGAAACTGCTGCGGAATTGTCACAATAGATTGTCAATGGCCTAGAAATGGAATCCACAATCTGTAACCCTGAAATGAAATTCCGCAACCAAACAGCTTGAATTGTTGCCTCATAGCATGCTACAAACTCAGCTTGCATAGTAGATGAAGCTGTAAGTGTCTGCTTGACACTCTTCCACGATATGGCTCCACCAGCCAACATAAACACAAAACCTGAAGTGGATTTTAGATCATCTGAACAACCAGCAAAATCCGCATCTGCATAGCCAACAACTTCCAATAGGTCTGAACGCCTATAAGTGAGCATAAAATCCTTTGTTCGCTGCAAATAACGCATAACCTTCTTTGCTGCTGTCCAATGATGCATGCCAGAGTTACTTAGAAATCTACCAAGTACGCTAATTGCAAAAGCAAGATCAGGACGCGTACACACTTGTGCATACATCAAGCTACCAACTGCAGATGCATATGGGACATCCTTAATTTGAGAACGTTCTAGCTCATTTTTAGGACATTGTAGCTTTGTAAGTTTATCTCCTTTCACGATAGGTACCTCACCTGGGGAACAAGTACTCATGTTAAATCTCTCTAGTACTCTATTGATGTAAGCCTTCTGAGATAATCCAAGCAAACCATGTGACCTATCACGATGTATCTCAATCCCAAGGACAAAAGAGGCTTCCCCAAGATCCTTCATTTCAAAGCTACATGATAGAAAATTCTTGGTATCATGCAGCAACCCTAAATTATTGCCAGCGAGCAAAATATCATCAACATAGAGTATAAGAAAAATAAAATTGCTCCCACTGACCTTGAGGTATATGCAATGATCCATCGAATTTTCAACAAAACCATATGATGCAACAACATCATCAAATTTCAAATACCATTGCCTTGAAGCTTGTTTCAAACCATAAATGGATTTCCTGAGCTTACAAACCATATGCTCATTTCCAATTGCCTGAAAACCTTCAGGTTGCACCATGTATACATCCTCTACAAGATCTCCATTTAGGAAAGCAGTCTTCACGTCCATTTGATGCAACTCTAAATCAAAATGAGCTACTAGGGACATAATAATCCTAAAGGCATCTTTCGAAGAGACAGGCGAAAAAGTCTCAGTATAATCAATACCTTCCTTTTGGCTGAACCCTTTCGCTACAAGTCTAGCTTTATGTCTCTCAACATTGCCTTTAGAGTCTCGTTTAGTCTTAAAAACCCATTTACAGCCAATAGGCTTGCAACCATCAGGCAATTCAACCAAATTCCAAACATGATTTGTATCCATGGATCTCAGTTCATCGATCATAGCATCCATCCATTTTGACGATTGAGAGCTCTGAACAGCTTGATCATAAGTCCAAGGGTCATCATTCTCTCCCAAGTCAAAATCATGTTCCTGTAGATAAACAACATAATCATCAGGAATAGCAGATCTTCGAACCCTCTGAGATCTCCTTAAGGGAACATGAACAATCGGTTGTGGCTCATCAACAACTAGTTGAGGTTCATCAATAACTGGCTCGGGCTCAAAGATAACCGGTTGAGGTTCATCAATAACTGGCTCATCATGATGCTCATAGAGAGATGGTATGACAATATCCAATGAAGTAGAAGATGTCGGATTACCCGGTCTCTCTTCCTCAAACGCAAACTCTTCAGTTTGCATATTCTTTCCAATGTCAGTACCTTCCTCCAAGAATTCAACACGCTTAGATTCAACGATCCTCATAGAGTGTGTAGGACAATAAAATCTATATCCTTTAGATTTATCTGCATATCCCACAAAGAATGCACTAACGGTCTTAAAATCCAGCTTTTTCAAATTAGGATCATAAGGCCTCACTTCTGCAGGACATCCCCATACTCTCATGTGATTCAATTTTGGCTTCGAACCAAACCACATCTCAAATGGAGTTTTAGGCACTGATTTACTGGGAACTCTATTAAGAATATAAGCTGTCGTCTTTAATGCATCACCCCATAAAAGTTTAGGCAAAGAACTTGTACTGATCATACTTCTTACCATGTTCATTAATGTACGATTCCGCCTCTCAGCAACTCCATTTTGTTCAGGTTCACCAGGCATAGTGTATTGAGCACTAATCCCGCATCCTTGTAAAAACCTCGCAAACGGACCCGGAATCTGACCAGCTTCACCATACCTACCATAATATTCACCCCCACGATCAGATCTAACACACTTGATCTTTCTTTCTAATTTTAGTTCAACCTCAGCCTTATATATTTTGAAAATATCTAAGGCTTCAGATTTCTCGTGAATAAGATAGATATAACCATAACGCGAGAAATCATCAATGAAAGAAATAAAATATTTATATCCACCAAGTGTAGCGGGTGAAAATGGTCCACATATATCGGTATGAATAATCTCCAAAAGATTCTGACTTCTGGTAGCCCCTTTCTTTTTAGCTCTTGTCATTTTACCCTTCAAACAATGAACACAAGACTCAGAATCTGAAAAGTCAAGTGAATCAAGAATACAATTTCTGATTAATCTTTCAATCCGTTCTTTGGATATGTGGCCTAAACGTCTATGCCATAGCATGAACGAACAATCTTCCCTCTGGCGTTTAGATCCAATGGTAGAATTTACCACAGCAGCGGAACGAGAATTTTCACCAGCAAAATCAGAGTGTAAATTCAATTTATATAAACCATCACACAAACTACCAGAACCAATGAGAAAAGAACCATGATAAAGAGCAAATCCTTTATTAATGAATTCAAAACGATAACCACTTATATCCAATCTAGAAATGGAAATCAAATTACGTCTGAGAGAAGGAACAAAAGCAACATCAACTAAATCTAAAAACTTTCCAGAAGATAAAGGTAATCTAACAACTCCTATAAACTCAACTAAAGCCTTCTCTCCATTTCCCATGAAAACGACAGCTTCCTTATCCCTTGGTTTCCTTTTGCTTCTGAAGCCCTTCTATGTGATTCTTAAATTTGAAGCAATCCTTCTTCATGTGACCCTTCTTGCTACACCAAAAACATTTGCCTTTCATGTCTTCAACCTTAGCCTTATTGAAAACAGCAGGCTTGCCAACTTTCTTTCCATGATGTACAAATTTAGGCTTCTTAACCCCACTGAACTTCTTCTTACCCTTGTAACTGTGGGTGACCATATGAGCACTCTGTTTCTTACTCTTGCGAATAGTCTCTTCCTCCTGGACCACAATAGCAGTCATTTGATCCAAAGTCCATTCAGCTTCTTGAGCATTATAAGAGGTTTTCAAAACATCAAACTCACTCGGAAGAGACTCAAGAACTTGCCACACAAGGTGAGAGTCAGAGATCTCTGTATCCAGATCCCTCAATTTCATGGCCATATTAGTCATCTTCATAATATGCTCACGAACATCACCGGTTCCATCATAAACCGCAGTCGCCAGCTGGCTCAAATATTTTCCCCTCTCAGCCTTGCTCTGCTTCTTAAACTTGCCACTCACAGCTTTAAGAAAAGCCTTTGCTTCCTTGCATTGTGGAATACTCTTCTTAATAGTTTTGGCAATGGACAAACGCATGATCATCAAACATTTCCGATTGGACTCTTTCCATTTCATTCGATGAGTCCTCTCTTCAGCAGTACTCTCATCAGTGAGTTTGGAAGGCTTCTTCTCACGTAATGAAAGGTCTATTCCCCAAAGAGCTAGAATAGCAGTGAGTGTCTCTTTCCACTCCTCAAAATTGGTCCCATCCAAAGGTTTGATAGCAGTCAATTGAGAAGCAAAATTGTTGACATTGAAAACCGAATTTCAAAACAAAGATTTCATGCTCATAAGATAACAGTCAAAACATTTATAGAAACATAATTCAACATGTGATTGGGCAAATAATCACAACAATCTATAAATGCAATCCTCAAGATAATGAACCTCCTACGGAGAAGAACATCACCTATCACACATGATAACCCTCCTACGGAGATGATTAACACATGCATTCCCATCTTTGCAGTTCAAATTTAATAATTGATAACCAACGAATATCTCAAAAACCTAATGATCAGTCACTACGTGAAAACATAATCATCTAATTCACGAGAATATTCTATCAATTATTAACACTATCAAAATTAATAACCGTCAGCCAACTAAATTCTCAAAATTGAAATGATTAGTCACTACGTGAAAGCATAATCATTCAACTCACGAGAGTATATAAACAGTTTATTAATTTCAAACAAAATAATCATTATGATAAACTTAATGACTAGTCTACTATGTAGAAAAATAATCATTCGAAATCACAAAAAAAAATTATGAACTGCAATTATTTCCAAAACTGCCCCATGATTTTGCTAAATTACAAATTGGCCCCCGAAGTTTCGGTAATTACAAAACGACCCCAAAATTTTATCAAAATTACAAACTGGCCCAGTAAGTTTTAATAATTATAAATTAACCCCAAAATTTTTGTTAAATTATAAATCGACCTATGAAGTTTCAGTATTTATAAATTGACCCCTAAATTTTGTCAATATTACGAACTGGCCCAAAATAATTACAAAACATACCCTTATAAAATATCAAAATATCACAGTTTGGAAACCCTAGCTTGCCTTGGCCGCCGCCTTGGCCACATACAGTCACCGGAAAAGTGACGGACGGCGACGCAAGCTCCGATCCACGTGCGTGGACCCCCAAAACTTGGCCGCCGTCGATCCAAACCAACCGAGAAGAAAACGGCGGCTGGACGTGGGTGGATCGCTCACGGCTGGACCAGAGACGACCTGGGTGGAGCTCGCCGTCGACTAGGGACGACCTGGGTGGGGCTCGCCGTCGATCTGGGGCCGTGAAATAGCACCGGTTTCGTGCAAAGGGAACCGGGTCTGGGTTGAGAAACCCATCGACCCACGCGACCACAATGGGTCTGATCAAACATGATCCAAACAAAGCAAAAAAAAACTTTAATTTTTAATTCAACTACTGATCGAATCCATAAGGCTATCAATATGCATCTTTACTTGAAACCATTCATCAAAAAAAAAAAAAAAAAAATTTAGCACCCGTGAATCAAAGCAGTAGATGAAAGATAGAACAGACAATATTCATATATCAAACAGTATATGAACAATTAGAATTTAATTTCAGCCTATGTAAAAATACGTGGGCTCTGATACCACTGTAAGCATAATGCAAATAAATATATGTGCAACTCGTATTAAATACATAAGCATGAAAGCGTACCCGAATTTCCTGAATCCATGATAGCATGAAAACAATCACCTGTAAAGAGAACACAAGAAAAAAACAATGAAAGTTAATAGGAAGTCTTCTACTCTTTTCTCACCTTACTCAGATTGCCTAATGGGGAGACAGTTCTGTAACACGCGTGAGCGAGAGTAGGGACCCCCTATAAATAGTATAACTTACTAGAATCCTAACCCATAGAGGATTCTCAATTCTAATAGGATGGCTAATCCCAATAGGAATACTAGGCCCACACATATACAATAGCCCATACCATATCCTACATATAATGTAGTTAAGGTGCACCAAGCCCAACAAATATTGATCACAACTAAACGGGCTTTATCCGGTCAACTCTCTCTTACTTAAACATTCCAATCAATTCGGTTTTCATAAACTCAAAATATAACGTCATATGTTGCTCACAATTTTATAAAAATCTTACACAATTGACCCGAGTGTGCCTTGCAACGAGGAGGGATGGTTATTGAACAACCCTATGGGGATAAGGACTGAAAGCGAAATCCATGCTGAATTCGAAGGTGCAAAAATTTATAGAAGGATGTACCAGAAGAGATATGATTCAGGGATGGAGATCTGATGGGCATTTCCTTCCATAGGCCAAAACAGGACTTGTGTTTGTTAGTTTGTTGCACATTCCATTAGTAATAGTTTACAATGAGTAACATTCAATAACATTTGAGAAAATTCATTTATGAGATTTAATTAGTTTTGTCAATATGTTCATTGTTTGAGGTTTTATAAATATTTTTTAGTAATGAAAATAAAAAAAGTGAATTGTGGAAAACCCATTCTTCTGTTGGTGTTAATGCTTGGTTTTTACACCCATCAACTAAACCTGAGGATAGCATACTAGAGAATTCAGACTTCCTGGGTGAACCTCAAAAGAGTGTTATTGGGTAAATTGGTTTGACTGATTGACTCTCCGGGAGGCTTATCTGAGCTGTTCGTGTCCAACCTCCTTGCAAGAAAGAAAAACGAGGTTAGGGTGATGCCGGTGGTGGGCTGACAATCACACTCAGACGCCCAAGTCAGGAGTATGCATTGGCACAAGGAGAATGGAGACCCTTTTAAGGTTATTGAGAAAATAGCTCAATGATATAGTCCTCTCCTCTCTTGCAGGAAGGAGCTTGAACATTTATATATATATATATATATATATTTAATGCAATTCAATAGCTGAGTCTAATTATAAACAATAAAATCTTTAAATCGATTTAGCCTGGACTAATAACTAATTCAGGCTCAGTTTGACATTGTTTCCCCAACTGCTTTTGGGGTCAAAAGTGATTCCGGACAAAAGATATAAATTGATGTTTGGTAAAATCGTAGGGAAGTGCTTTTGGTCACTTTTAACTTCTCCTAACTGAGTTTTTGAGAACATACGATTTGTAACTTTTAGATTTCCGCTTCTCAAAATGCGCCACAGTGTTTTAAAATAGATCTGAGTATGCATTGGCACTAGGAAAATGGAGACCCCTTAAGGTTATTGAGAAAATAGCTCAATGATATAGTTCTCTCCTCTCTTGCAGGAAGGAAGGAGCTTGAACATTTTAATTTTTTTAATTTTTTTATGCAATTCAATAGCCGAGTCTAATTATAAACAATAAATTCTTTAAATTGATATAGCCTAAACTAATAACTAATTCAAAGTTGTTGGTTTGTGTCTTAAATTTTGAAAATTGTTGTCGGATTGAGAGTTAAACCTCCCCTATAGTATCCATTTTAGTGCAATAGAAAACAACAAAATTTCTGCTTTGTGGGTAACATTGATGATCATACTCATGATTTTCTGGCATCAATAATTTCCAATTTTAATACTTTCATTTTAATTTCTTATATTGATCAATCGTTTATGATCTATCTCATTCTAACAATAGATTTATTGATACATCTTGATGTATATGTTTGATCACTAAAATCATTTATTACGGCAGAATATTATATTGTCATATGACATGAATTTGGAGCAAACACATTGTATGCTTCTACCTTTGAAGATTTTATTGTGTTACTAATAGGTGAATTGAGAATGTTTATATATATATACACTATTTGAGTATGACGATTTAAATGTGAGACATTATCAGATTGAATTAACGCATTTTACCTCTATGTCTCATTGGCAAACGGTGAGAATTGCTCTCTTAAATTGAAGGGAAAACGTTTTTATACAAATGAATATAAAAATATATAACACCATAAAAAGATGAAACTTCATGCACTTCAAATGGACTAGAATATTTCACCAAGGATCATATTCCATTACTTTTTACAATAAGACAATTATACAAATGAGGACCATTTATTTAATAAATTTTCATAATATATAGCTTAAAACTTTATAATAACAAAAGATTCAAAAGAAAATTGCACTATCTTTCTCTAACTTTAGCTATATTAGCACATATATTCAAAAAAAATAAAATAATAAAAAATCATAAATATGTACTTTTGAACACTAGTTATCTGCTGTTAGAGATTAATGTCAAAAGGGTATGAATATATTTTTCAATAATTCTACTTTGTCTAAATTTAGTACCCAAATGATGTGACATCCTTGATTTCTCTATATTAGAATTGGATGATTGAAATCATTTGGTATTAAGTGCTTGTTTGGTTGAGCTTTCTACTGCCTCAAAAGGTCTACAAACGTCTATTTGAGTTTTTTTAAAATTGTTTGATTGAGCTTTTGAGATTGTCTATTTTAAATCAAGTAGAAGCTAGTAGAGTTTAACTAAGCAGCACAAGGGGAGATGCTTCTCCAAATAGACATTTTTTTTAAAAAAAAAAAAGTCTACCAACCAAACAACTATAAGTTTTTTTTTCAAAAACTATATTTCTAATAGATCTACTACGAGTAGATCTTTTACCAATAGAAGTTCTTCAAAAACCCAACCAAACAAGCTCTAAGGATGTCATACTTTTTTTATATTTTTATTTATTTATTTATTTATTTATAAGAGGCAAAAAAAAAAAAAAAAAAAAAGATAAGGTTTGTATTGTTGTGTAGCTTATTTTTTGCTTTCAAAATTCTATTGGAAATTTGCAAGTCGTTGAATAATTCATTCTTTTTTCACCCTGTATAGTAGCTGTTAATCAGATTTTTATTAGTTTTGTATTGTTGTGTAACTTTTTTTTTTTTTTTTTCTAAATTCTATCGGGAGTTGTTGAATAATTTATTATTTGCTTTCTAGGGTTGGAAAAAAAAATGTGAAAATGATTTTTGAAATCTCAAATTTATACCCAAAAATAAACTTGTCTTTATTCTAGTCGTTTGAGAGTTAAAAAAAATATATTTCAGACCAGAAATCAGTGACTAGCTTCGCCAAAACAGTAAATCGATTTTGTTTTGCAAAATTTAAATTTAGTTTACCATTTTTGTTTTGAAATTTTAAAACAAAGCAAAGACCAGCAAATCGGTTTTCAGCTCTAGAAATCTGAATTTATAAATCAATAAAAAAAGTAAGCATTAATTTAGATTCAGTTTTTCTTCACTCTTCAAAATGTGTATTTAATCTTCAGCAATCTTTCAAAGAATATATAAAATTGAGTCCAAAAGAGAAATTGTTAAAAATAAAATTTTCGAATTGCTTAGCCCAAAAATATAGTTTCTCTTGAACTAAATCATGAACCAAATTACATGAAGTGCATAATAAGCTCTTGAATATGTGGTACTTTTGTTGGCTTGATCTTGTTGTTTCAAAACGTCTTCAAACTTTGAGAAGAGCAATTAAACACATTAGTACTCTAAATAAAACGTTTGTTAACACGCGCGCACACAAATTAGTAAATTTTGAAGACTTCTTTTAGGTTTTTAGTTAAAATTTAGGGATTAAAGTAATATCTTTTTTAAAAATAACAACAAATTTGTCATTTTGCAAAAAGGTAACAGCAAAGTAGCTATTTAGGAAAATCATAGGGACTTGTATGAAATTTTTCCTTTCTGACACATATGACGTGTGCTTATCGCTAGCTTTTATCATAATCTAAGATTCTAAATACGATGAAACCGCTCAACCAAATCCAATTCGGTCACGTCAGGTACGCTTAGCTATTAAGTTGTTATTTCTGAGTCTACAAAATGGTCAAACATAACACTTTTCATCAACTTTTTTCCGAGAGGAAATGCTTTGTCATGCTGGTTCACTTAAATAAAGATATTATATTAATTACTAATCACATGAGAGATATAAGCTTCGGGATTATTGAATCATCTCTTCCCTTGTCAAAGATCAACTCGTTCATATTTAAGTATGACAGGGCTGCTATACAATATAACACAAACTCAATCGAGAATTTGATTTTAAATCTTTTTATTACAACAAATATATAACCAAATCACACAAAATCACACAAAATCTTACAAACTAAACTAGTTTAAGACAGAAATCATGAAAATAAACTAGTCGTACAAAGGAATGTATTCATTTCCATCTCCTGCCAAATTTGCCTTTGTGCCCAAACATGCCGCCGTGCTTGCCAAACTTCCCATGCTTGAACTTCCCGTGACCATAGCCATGGAAACCTCCTTGTGCAAGATGATGACCACCAACACGGTGAGCCCCATAAGCGGCTGCTGCAGCAGCTGCACCACCTGCGAGCATTGCTCCCATACCAGATCCTCCCATCATACCAGATCCATACCCTGTAATTACTGTTTGTCAGCCAAGATCATGTTGAATAGGAAGGATTAAAACCACAAATTTAATAATCAAATATTGGTAATGGTAATAACTAATAACTTTCCATGCATCATTTTCTCTTCTTCAGCCAAAGTCAATATAAAGGATCATCTAGAAGTAAGAGTTTCTTGACAAAGTTCACATTGATGAACCTGTTAAAGGTTCGAGCCACACTAGTACATACCTTGGCACAAAGAAAAGTCAAACAGAAAAATGCAAAGATCCAAACATTAGACTAAAGTTCATACTAATCTTTCAAGCATTTATTTTTTCACACATATCTTATGCTTGGCATCAACTAGAAACCCTTCACACGTGAAATGACAACGGAGTACAATATTTTCAGGGAGTTGATTAATCATCCAAACACAAGGAATTAGGATTATATATGAGCTACAATTCACCACGGACGACAAAGATTCTTTACAAGTGATGACTATCAATTTAAAGTTACATTTGTCTACGACATATACCAAATTCGTTTGGCGAAGTTATATAACATACCTGAATGATATGGAGCTGATGGACCATGATAACCACCGTGAGAAGGATAACCACCATGAGGCGGATAACCACCATGGGAAGGATATCCACCGTGAGAAGGATATCCACCGTGAGGCGGATAACCACCTGGAGGAGGATAACCTCCGGGTGGAGGATACCCTCCTTGGGGAGGGTAATAAGCTGGCGGTGCTGACGGATAACCACCAGGAGGAGGATATGCAGCCGGTGGGTAACCTTGTGGGGGATATCCCTGAGGAGGATATGCTTGTGGAGGATATGATCCATATGGAGGGCCATGCCCACCATATCCAGCTAGATGTGAAAACAGCCCTTTCTCACTAGACTCATTATCATGCCTTTCACTTCCACCTCCCATTTCCCTTCACCTTAGAGTAATGCTACAAAAATCATAAAAAATGAACCGCAGACATAAGATTCTATTCAACAAATACTGCAGCAGAAGTTATCAAATAAAAATCACACAAAACTGAAAATAGTAGATGATTCCTCAACTCCATTGCAGGACATCCAAATAGAAATTTTCCTAAAATTAGCCCCGAGGCCAACCGGAAGGATTACACCTTCTACATGACATGAAAGAAACAGACACTACTATGAATTGACGAGTATCCTAACAAGGAAAGAAGAGTTCCATACATTTTTAGAGTGACAAAAGATAAGAGGGTTTGCACTCAATGTAAATTTAATCCAACATAAGTCTACTCACAATTAGAGGCAAAACAAAACCAATGCAAAAATATCAAACCTCTAGCAGAGGCACCCTTTTCTAAGATCTTTTCAATTCAATTTTATTTTGTTATATTCTATTCTGCCAGATGCATGAAAAGCCACACAAGTAATTTCATAAGAGGAACTCTAAACTCAGCTTGTTGTAATTCATCACTTTTAAGAAGTAACCCATTATTTTTCCTCATTAATCTTAAGTGCAAATAATTCACACTAGATTCATTGATTCAATTTATGAAGAACCACTAAGAAAATTGTTCTCTAAATGAGAAGTGCCATCTAAGGATTCAAGATGTCTCAAAAATTGTTGTTTTGGTGCCATAAATATGATTTTCTTCAAAATTTCCCAGATAAGAATTCTACAATTAACCAAAATAAAATTCCCCTATATTCCTAATGTAACCGAAATGAAGATAGAAAATATTACCAAAAATAAAAACGACGTAAAACAAAAGAATCAGAAGATCAATAACAATCACAAGTAAAAAACACTGCATATATCAACCGAACTACAATCAAAATAACCCAAAAGATCATGATCATCAAATATAATTTAAAAATAAAATAAAAAAATTGATCCACGAAACAGGGGAAAAGAACAAGAAAGGTAATAAGAAACACAGCAACAGAAATAAGTTTGAAAAAAAAAAAAAAAAAACATTGAAAGAAACAAGAAACTTAAAATAAATAAAAATAAAATAAAATAAAAGAGAGAGAGATGATCGCTTACCTGATTGAAAGATTTCAAAATTGAATACGACGAAAAGTGTTAGCGTTGCAGTTGATGTCTTTGCATTGGAGCCTCCAATATTTATACGCATCAAAGTTTGTTGGAATTTTATACAGGATTATTTCAAAAAGATCCATACATTCGTAAAATATTATATATTTATAATATTTGAAACAACTATTGAAACGATCCCTAAGTTTATTCCCTAATTAATCTAATGATCAAGATTTATATAGGTTTTTATACAATAAAAATGAATTACAAATTATTATGATAATATTAAAAATTTACAAAAACTAAAGTACAATTCTTTAAAAAGAAAATAGTACATTGGCTATGATATGCTCTAGTTGCATAAGGGCGATCGACAAATTTTCACTTGAAGAAGGAAATCTATCATCTCTTTTAGTGGTAGAAAATTGGCGGAAGTGGCCCATCATTTTTTGTTATTTTTAAATCAATAATATGGTCAGGACCTGTATAAACAGAAAGCAAAACAACATAAACCAACACGTTAGAAAAATCAATTAGGGAAAACCGAGGCCCGTGTTTCACACGGTGTCCTTGAGACTATTTCGCCGTATATTACACCGTATGTGTATAGGGATCGTCTCCCAGGATACAACGGTTTAACAGTGGAAGTGCGAAGCACAAACCACTCTCAGCGAACTCAAACCAAGCTCAAACTTACCAAGAATAGAGAAGAGAATAGAGTAGTATCCTGATGCTTGTAAAATAAATGTATTCTAGAATGATTATAATATGAAAAGAACTCTAGGGTATTTATAGGCAAAACCGAAGCTTCTTGAACACAATTCTAGCTCTTGGTGAATAAGCAAACTGAAGCTTCTTGAACACAATTCTTGTTCTTGGTGAATAAGCAAACTGAAGTTTCTTTAACACAATTCTTGGTTCTTGGTTCTTGGTTCATAAGCCAAATTGAAACTTCGTGTATTCGATTCTTGATTCTTGGTTCTTGGTTCATAAGCCAAGCCGAAGCTTCGTGTATACGTTTCTGATTTAATAAGGAAAATAATTTAATTAAAGAGTTAATTGCACTGGTGGCCACCACTTTTAGTCATAAATACCAGTTTAGTAACCACTTTTACCCAACGCACCAAAATGGCCACTTTTGGTAGACATATCGTTAACGGTGGCCATTTTACTAACTTTCCGTCCAAATTCTAACGGAAATGCTGACGTGGCAAGCAGAATGTTAAATAAATATTATTAAATTAAATAAAAAAACAATAAAAATACAACATTAACTGTGGAAAACAAATTTAAAAAAAAAAAATAAGATTATTAAAAACCTAAGGGAACCAAGAATATTAATATTAATATCAGTAAAAAAAATACAATTTTTCTGCAAACCCATCTTCTATACCAAAAACTAGAACAAATCCCCAAACCCATCTCTTTCTCAATCTCATCTCCGTCTTCTTCTTCTTCTCCAGAAATCAAAATCCTCATGTTTGACGGCCAAACGATTGAAAAAGCACATTTAAATCAGAATATGAGAGACCAATATTGCAATCTGTAAACAAATACAAAACTCAAAAATATGATTCACCTGGACCACCAAGCATGAGGAAAAAAATCGAATTGAGAAAAAATCAAATTTCTGGAAACAAAATGAAATTTGAAAACCCAACAAAAATTCCACAATTACATCAACAATTACACAACAAAAATCCTTCTAACACTGCCACCACTAAACCCATCAAGAAAGCACAAACTTCATCTCTCTAATTCCTCTTACCAGAAATCAAATTTCTGGAAACAAAACGAAATTTGAAAACCCAACAAAAATTCCACAATTACATCAACAATTACACAACAAAAATCCTTCTAACACTGCCACCACTAAACCCATCAAGAAAGCACAAACTTCACCTCTCTAATTCCTCTTACCAGAAAACCCTAGTTTCAATTCCTCTTTAACAACTCAAAAAACTCAAATCTCCTTTCTCCGACTGGAACGAAGACCCCGTTCCTGGCCATTGGTCCAGAGAGATATGCACCGGCACAGAGGAGCGTGCTCCATCTCTCGATCGCGTGGAGGAGCTGTGCTGTGGACCGGAGATCGCCTGCGAGCTTCATCTTACCGGAAAGAAAAAAATTCGTGAAATTTTGAGATTGAGAATGATGACTATGGTGGAGAGATGAGATTGTTGATGGCGGTGGAGAGATGAGGGTGATGATATATTCTAGAAAATAAATTCTTGATGATATATTGTTGATGGCGGTGGAGAGATGAGATTGTTGATAAATTCTGGTGTGTGAGAGTGATGATGATCGAGTGAGCGAGAGAGAGAAAGATTTAGTTTTTTTTATATGTTTAATTGTTTTTTTAATTTAATTTCATAATCTTTATTGTATTTTAATTGTTTTTTATTTAATTTAATAATCTTTATTTAACATTCCGTTTGCCACATCAGCATTTCCGTTAGAATTTGGACGGAAAGTTGGTACAATGGTCACCGTTAACGATATGTCTGCCAAAAGTGGCCATTTTGGTGCATTGGGTAAAAGTGGTACTAAACTGGTATTTATGCCTAAAAGTGGTGGCCACCAGTGTAATTTTCTCTTAATTAAATAATAATTAAAAACCCGATTCTATATTCTTGGTGATCAAGCAAGAATATCATAATCCAAACAATAAAAGTTTTCCTTATTCTTCACATAAAAACGTTGACTTTGGGAAGTGGCATTGTTTACCACATTTTGGGCTCACCTTGAGACTCAATTTCTCATTCACCCATTAACCATTTTGTGAGTTTGAGTATACCATTTCGAAGTTCTCACGGAGGAGAATTCGAATTTTAATCTTCCATTTTTATGGAATTAATCATACTCAATTGGTCCTTTCAAATTAAGGATTTATCACAAAATTTCCAACATTTTTTTATTTCCCTTAAGTTCATTTGAATTTTTTATCATATTTTTAATTAAAATTAAAATTTTAATTATCATAATTTTAGTTTAAATATTGATGTTATTGTAAATGATATTTTTAATTTTTTTTTCTCCTAATTTGTAGGAATAGTTATCTAGGTCACACATATATTATTTGATTTTGGCAGGTCTCGGCAATCCGATTGTGATAGTTATAATACTTAAAAAAAAAATAATAATAATAACTGTCAGATAATGGACATTGATAACCGTAAAAAATGTTTTCAGTTATTTTGCAAAACTTGGAGACTAAAAAAAAAAAAAAACAATTAAATAGGACTTCAAAAAAAAAAAAAAAAAAAAAAAATTGACACATTTTAGTTACATTAGGAATTGTCATTATTGTGACCGTAAAAAATGAAATTTCATAAAATTAGAGGGATTGTTTTATGCTTCTCCTCCTTACACACCTGACGATTGACGTGCTGCTCGCGTTACTTGTACGCGATAGTTACGCGTCTGCTTAATTAATTACAAATTTACAAGTCCTTTTCATATTCCAATCTAAATATATTAAATAAAAAAATAGGGGGAATTGCACAAACATCCCCGAGATTTGATAAAATGGCACAGATATAACATTTTTGGCCATATACGTACAAATTCTCCTCAACATTTGAAAAATATTGCACAAACATCCCCTACCATTAGATGAATCAATTAGTCAATGATTAAATGTGTAAAAAGTCTAAAATACTCTATATTTTTATTTTAAATAAACTAAAAAAATTTAAAAACAAGATTAAAAATTATAAAAAAATCTTTTAGAAAATATGAATGTGTCTTAAATCTGAAATATATAAAAAAATTCATCTTAAAAAAAAAATTATTAGTGTTTCCCATAATTTTAAGAAAATTTAAAATTTAAAATTTAATTATTATTAAATTATTTAAGAAACTAATTTTTATTTTATTTGTAAAGATGATTTTTTTTTCCACGATTTAGATTTAAGATATATTCAAGTTTTCTAAAATATTTTTTTAATAGTTTTTATCTTATTTTTTTTAATTTATTTAAAATAAAAATAAAGGGTATTTTAAACTTTTTTACACTTTTGACCATTGACTAATAGATCCATCTAACGATAGGGGATGTTTGTGCAACAATTTTCAAATGTCAAGGGAAGTTTGTGTGTATATGGCCAAAACTGCCATATTCGTACAATTTTATCAAACTTCGAGAGATGTTTATACAATTCCCCCTAAAAAATAAAATGCTAAACCACAAGGTGGTTGCCTTGGTGGTCTAAGGCTTGGGATTAAAAACCCAAGTCCTTGGTTCTATTCATGACATTAGCACTCCTGGTGGAAGGACAAACATAGGGCTAACATCAGCTATTTGAATTCTACTCATGCGGGGGCGAGTTGGCGAGTTCTGATTTACCTGCTTACATCCTTGTGAGGTCAGAGGTATGGGATGAGGTTTCTTATTTGTCATACTCCGCGAAGCCAACATACAGGCCACATAATTATTATGGTTCTCTAATGTTACCTAACCAGAATTTTACAAAATAAAACTTATGTGATTCAACACGGTTCCCTAATGTTATCTAACCAGAATTTTGCACAATAAAACTTATGTGATTCAACACTTATAATATATAAGAATATATTCTACGTGGCATTGGTGCATCCATATGGGCTGCCCTTGGGTGTAACATTACACGATGCAACATAGAATAGTATTATATATATATTTGTGATCATATACAATCATATATGATCCATATACTGTTGTATCGTGTAATGTTGCACCAAAGAATGACCCATATATATATATATATATGCAATTTTTCTATTATCAGTTTGAACTAACAAAATATATATCAGTTCCTTGTATGTGGGCCATTAGATTTAAATACTTTGACTTGGCTGCATGCACTTGTCAGAGCATTTTTAAAATCCAAATGGCCCACATGCAAGGAACTGATATATTTTATATCAGTTCGAACTGATAATAGAAAGACTGTATATATATATGTGAGTTCTTTAAATTTATAGCACTCTTTTCTCCCATATATTTGTGATTGTCACCAAGTTAATAATTCAAGTTTAAATGACACCAAAGTATGGTGATGGAGAAATATGCCCCATTTTTTACTTTTTTTTTTAATCCTTTTTTTTCTTTGATTATTTTTTTTTTCCCAAAAACCCTCCATTGATCTCACCTCCATCAATTGAAATTTAACAGACCTCCATTGGAAGTCGATGAAACATAATAATAATAAAAATTTCCCGATACTTGTTGTCCAAAGGCAATAAGTCTCGGGTAGGGCACCCAAGACTTATTACCAGCCCCATGAGACTTATTACCCTTATTGCCCCTGATAATAAGTCTCGGGTGCCTACCTGGCAATAAGTCTCATGTATGGCACCTGAGACTTATTGCCAAATTTTTTTTTTCTTTTTATCTTCTTCTTCATTGACCTCCATTGGAGATCGAGTTCTTTTTGATCTTCAATTGAGGTCGTGGTCATTTTGACCTCCATTGATGGAAGATGGAGCTGCTTGAAAAAAAAAAAAAACAGAAGAGAGAAGAAAAAAGAGAAAAAAAAATTAAAAAAGTAAAAGAATAAGTGGGGGACATTTTGGTCTCACGACTTACTTTTATACTATTTTCATAAAAATTATTAATGTAGTGATAATTGTAAAAGTCAAGTTGGATTTGATGTTATTTATCCCTATTGTCTTTGTATATCAGTATATAGTAATGATTAAACGACTAATGTGTCACACTTCAACTATTAATTGAGTAATTTTGCTCCTTTCATTCCTTTTTGGTGCGATGGAGTGTCGAAGTCACCAAATGGCCCGGAGGGATCAAGGCTCCCCAAAATTATTAAAAAAATATAGTTTTTTTTTTTTTTTTTTCAAGATCGGTGGAGAGAACGTGACTTGAACCCACAATTAATCTCTTTGATGTAGATGTGACATGTGAAAGACTTATTAGTTATCACTTAACTAACTTCATCTTGCCTTTTAAAAAACACAGTTAAACCTTTTAAATTCTTACTTTGATTTTTTGTTATTTACATTTAATTTAAAACTTTTGTTGCCATATCCCCGGTCCTCCCAAATTTACGGAAACTGGTTTCGTATGTAGTGGGAGGGTTAAAAATGCAAGTGTATGAATTTTGGGGTAGCTATTCTTACCATGTTTATTCAAAATATACGTGGTATACTTTTGACCCAATGTGTGGTTAGTGTTCACTCTCAAAAGAAATAGCAAGGTGTTGTATTGGAAATTATAGAAAAATGGTCCACGTTTGAATTATTGTTTAAAGTAAGGGAGAATATGATCCTTCCTGAAATATTCTAAATATTCAGGTCCGTGTAAAGTGCATTGATTATGATCCTTTTTTCATAGTGCTATTTGTTTTGTCTTTATTTATAGTCGAGAATCTATCCGATCTATTTTAGTGAAAGGATTTATGGGAGAGATTCTCAATTCAACTATGAGGAACAATATTCAAGTGCAACTAGCTAGATGCTTAAAGATATGGTGTACATTTTATATTTTAGATAAAATTTCAATTGGTTGTTTAGTGATTTTTGTTTTTTTTTTTTGCTTTTTTTAATACCATTTTATATACGGCGATTTGAACCTAGAAACTAAGATATTGTTAGGATGAATAAACGCTTATACCATCAAACCATATTGGACAGTGGTGAAATTTTTATCTTTTAGTCGGCTCAATAGTTTGAGTTTAATTCATACTAATATACGTATCTACACCTAATAAAAACATTTAAAAAGATGTAAAAGATTCTTTCTAAGAAATAATGAATATATTTCCCATTTTGAGATTATAAAAGTAGCACATCAACTTATTTATTATTCAAAATGTTACACGTATTTTTCTTTTTTCGATTAGTTTTAATTACAAAATTTAGAAAAAATATTTTTTATTTTAAAAATATTTCTAAAAAATAACACAAAACATATATATTTTTTATTTTAAAGATAAATTTTAACTTTCTCGAGTAGGCTACTATTTTTAAATAGGGACTAAAAAGTTGAATTGCCAAACAAGATAGCTGAATTGATGATTTTCAAAATAAAAGGGATATTATAGAATGATCCGTTTCTTAACACCTAAGTCACTTGGCGTTCTCAACGCGTTACTTGTACGCGTTCTCGAGTCCCGACGTGTCTGCTTTATTATCAGCTTTTATTTTATTGGAATTTAAATATGTATTTAAAGAATAACCGCTCAACCGAATCTGTATTAGAATTGGTCAGGGTCGAATCAGATTTGAAGTTGGAACCGGAACCGGAGGGAACCATACTTTTTTTTTTTTTAATTTAAAATTATAAATCAAAAATATAATTATTAGAGAATTGAGTAATTGAGAGAGAATTGGAATGGGAGGTGGGTATTTATATTTTATAGGAAAAGGGTTAGAAAAAAAAAATCAAAAAATAGAGGAGTGTATTGGCTTAAGATTTTAATAGACAATTTTCGAAAGTAAAAGCTAAATGATATTTTATTGAGACTTTTTTATAAGTTAAATAAGTCTGATGATATTCGATTCTTTTAAGATTTTTTTTTTTTAAAGTCCATAATATTTTGTGGTATTGAATTCAAACTTTAAAGAGACAACAAATTGTCTAGTAGTATCGGATGGAAATCAAGATTTGTAGGATTTCGTTACAAAATGGATTGTTTTAGACTTTTTAGTAATAACTATATATACCAAGACCCAAAAATGTCTTGCTCTCTCCCGTCAGATTTTTGACACTCGCTCAAGAGTTTTTCAAGAGTTTTTTTTTTTTTTCAGCTGAAAAAGATGAACATACATGCAAGAATATCAACAATGCTGTGAAAAAACCCTAATAAAAACTCATGGTCTTCAGGTTCAATCGATTGATAGTCTGTTTTTTATTTTGTTATAGTTTGATTTCGATTTTATTTCAATCAATCGGCTTGCATTTGCAAAAATAATAATAATAATAATAAAATAAAAATAAAAATAAAAATTTAAAAATACTCGCGACAAATACAACTGGTTCTGTTTCTTCATCGTCATAGCAGTATTCCTCATTTTCATCAGGTGCTGAATCAGCTCCTCCACCATACAGACGCTCTTTCCAATTTACTCTGCCACATACGAATGGTTTGCAAATTACATAGACATCCAATATTATCATTACTACTGTTGTGAATGTTGTTATTAAAATCGCACAAATATACAGTACTTGCAGCAGATTAAGCCTGATAATTGTCTAGTCTAATGTATATAATTGCACACAACAACATATAAAACTGTTGGAGAAAGTGCCCGAACAAATGTTGTTAATCTTTTTACTGAATTAATAAATAGATTTACATTTTATTTTATATTTGTGTATATTTAATGTTATATTAATGACATAAAATTCCATGATTATTAAATGTAATATTAAACATAGTATATAAGTGTGGTAGTCAAAAATGGCTCATAGGGGTGGGCGTTTTCGGGTTGGGTTGGGTTGGGTTGAAAAATTTTCAACCCAATCCAACCCAACGTAAATTTCAACCCAACCCAACCCAACCCAATATTTGTCGGGTTGGGTCGGGTTGGGTTGGGTTGATCGGGTTGGGCTTTTAAGTCCAATAGAAAAAATATATTCGAATTCAAATTTTGTTATACGAAAATTTAAATTTAAAATAATTTTTTCACCCTAATATAATATTACATGGAGTTTAGATTTCTTAAAGGTATTAAAACCAAATCACAACATATAATACTGTTGCATAATTAAAAAAATATATATATATATATATATATAACAATTTATCCAACTTGGAAAATCTCCATCTGAGTCTCTCATCCATTTTACAATTATAATCACTTCGTCGAATATCTCATAGTTGGATAATCTATTATTTATTTCAGTCAACATAAAAGTTTGAGCTTCTGTACAATTATTAGAGTTTTTTCTACCAAATTATTAATCGAATCCTAAGAAAGAAAAAAAAAAGCATTTTAAAGTACAATCAAGGATGTGCCAATTAATATAAAGATGAAGACAATATAATTGCATATTTTTAATAAATGTATTATATATTATGTATTTATATTTGTCATTTATAATATTATAAATGGTGCATGAGTAAAATTTTTAAATATTTTAAAATATGAGATTTCATAATAAATATAATCATAAATAAAGTTATTTAATTTATTTTTTATTAAAAATTTCGGGTTGTCGGGTTGGGTTGGGTTATATTTTATTAACACCCAACCCAATCTTAAAAGCAACCCAACCCAATCTAGTCGGGTTGGGTTGGCGGGTTGGTGCCCACCCCTAATGGCTCATATACCCAATCGCTGAAGCCCAAGCTAAACAAGTGTGGATCCAGAAATGGCCACACAACATGGTCAACCCAACTGTTAGCATCAAATCATCTTTTGACTAAGTCTTAATTTCAAGCTGTGAGCAGTTAAACCAAATTCAAAACACTTGATTCAGTATCCTAGGAAATTCGATCGAGATTTCTAGGATCAGATACTCCACCATAACCCACACCCAGCAATCCCACCATCTATAAATAGGGGAATCCATAGATGAAGAAAGGATCTAAATTCTGAGATATCAATATAAAAGCTTTGGCATGTCAAAGTTCTGGTTGAATACGAACTTCGGTCACTGTAAACTATCATTCCTTTCAGTCACAATCAACTGATATTTAAACACTTAGCCCAAGTTTAACTAAGGCTAAGATTATATAAGCACCTTTCAATTCCTTCATTTTCTACTATTTTGTGCTATTTTACATTTTTTGCATGTTAAGTAGCATTCGATGCGACAGATTCGACGGGTTGAACCCAAATTGCTCGGGCCCGATTTGGACCCGATTCGACCCATCTCAATTGTAGGTCGACCACCTATAGTTTGGCACCCACCGTGGGGCCTATTGCAATTTCAAAGCAACCTAGTTGAATCAAGCAGATAACCTTCGTACAATGTCAGGAGACAGAAACACCCATACTATCAAGGAACAGATCACCATGTTGACGGCCCAAATGACCGCGAACGCTGAAAAACTGCGAATGCTCGAAGCTTAAAATATTGTAGTTCGAACTCGTAACGTGGAATTGCAAGCCATCATCGATGGAACACCCAGTAACGTGGCACCTGAACCACCAATCCCAACGCTCGATAGCGAGAATGTTGTCAACCGAACATCCTCGATCATGCCAACAAATCCACATAGGCCAAACCAAACCCCGACGCTGGAACAAACCAAAACACGATCCAAACAGTTCCAATCGAACACGATCCGAATAATTTGCCCGTTTGACCTGAAACTTTGCAAGAGCAAAATCTAGTCATTGATTCGATGCCAGACAATGCTCTCAGGATGCCATTATCATTTCAATCAACTCCAAATTTGGTAAAATCTGATTTCGATTTACATTTGTTTGCTGACCCTGAACTTTCTTGCAGATTTGTAGAAATAGAGGCGCTAATCCAAAGGATCTCCAGAGTACTTGCGCCAATTAAGAGAAGCATAGCGATAGCTTCGCAGATTCACCTTTCGTTAACGCAATAGCCCTCGTCGAGATGCCCAGGAAATTCAGTTTCCCTAACATGAAGCAGTTCAAAGGCACAACGGATCCAAACAATCATATAGCACAATACAAACAATGCATGTTCACCACAACAATTCCACGCGACCTTAGGGAAGCATGCATGTGCAAAGCACTCGGCTCAAGTTTCGGTGGGCCGGTGCTACAAGGATATACTAACCTTCCTAATAATTCGATTACCCCTTTTGCGCAGCTTACAGATACGTTTGTGGAATAATTCACGAGTAGTCACAAACTTGAGAAACAACCAGACAACATTTATACCACTACTCAGAGACGCAGCGAGAACCTAATAACATATGTAGGACGCTTTAACAGAGAAAAAGTCCAAATCCCACACTACAACCAATCTACATCCTTCTCTGCTTTCAGGAAAGGATCAGGTTCGATTTTGACCTCTATAAAGAACTTACAAAATACCCTTGCAGGACTATGGAGGACGTGTTAGCAAAAGCTTGGGCCCAGATCAAGTGGGAAGAAGATGAAGCTAATTATTTTGAGAAAGCCAACCACTACACCATTAGCAGATGAAATGATCGCGTCAATAGGAGGACAAGCAATAAAAGGGTCGAGCCTTACCCTATGAGAGATCGACACAATTGGTCGAACCAAAATTGTTATGATTTTGGCCCTCATTCCCGTCTCTTTATGCTTGATTCTTGGGCATTTCTTCGTATTTAATGTTGTTAAATCGAGTGTTTGAAGTTTATTTAGGCCTCAAGGGCATTTGTGAAGAAGAAGAGGAGTTTGGTTCAAAAAGAAGCACAAAGTGGTGAAACAGGGCATTGTCGCCCTTTTATGAAATTGTTGTCACTATGGCAACAAGAAGATGCAATTCAAAGCAAAGCGTCACCATGAGTGTCGCCATGGTGACAGAAGGATTATTTTCAAAAAAATTCAATCAGGTATGGTGTTGCCATGAGATGTCGCCATGGTGACATAGAAGGACAAATGGTGACAACACTCAAAATCTTCATTGTCGCTATTTTCGCCATAGCAAAAAAGATGAGAATGGTGGCAATAAGTGAATCTCAAATTGCGTAACCGTTTGCCGCCATGATGTCGCCATGGCGACACCTTGCCACATTAGCTTTCCAAGCAGTTATCAGTACATGTCCGAGAACGACTATATATATTCCTCTTCTTCTAAGTTGAAAAGGGATCCAAGCATTATTTTAAGCACAAATTTACAGAGATTTAGATCTAGTTTTCTCTTCCATACTTCACTCTTTCAACTTTCTCCATTCTCTAATCTTGTACTACATTTTCCATCTAAAACCTCAACACCAAATCTAGATTACTTCACCCAACCATTCCTCTCTTTCCATTCTCTACATTTCAATACCTTTGTCACTAACCATTAGACACCCACCTATCTAGACACATCCTCTTCCATCACTCTTTGCACTAGGAGCAATCTATGGAGAATAAGGAGCAAGCACTAAAGAAGGAGGCCCAATGGTGATTTTCTTATCTATTACTTCTTTTCATTTGATTGTAACTATGTGTGACTAAACCCCTAATCTATGGGATAGATGTGAGGAACATTTGGTTGTGGGTATTTGCTTAAGCTATTTGTAATTGAATATTTATGTGTTTTCTATTCACCTTATACTTAGATCCTATTCATTATATGATTTGCTTTATATATCAATGGTAAATCATAATCTTGTGTGGGATAAATTGTTATACCAATCTTGGATTGACACCCTTGATTGGTTAAGGAAAATTGTGAATAGGATAGAGTAGTGGAGGGTATATCAACCATACTAATCTAAACCTTGATTTGTAACCAACCAATCCCACCTTGACCCCCTTTCTTTAATCGGTTAGGCATTTTGATGGGAAGATGTTTAGTGTTCATAGTAATGACCTAAACACAACCTAGAAAACAAATGGTTAACATCTAAGAGATTGGTCCATTTATTTGACTTTAAATGCATTACCCATACCCACTTGAAACTCCATATATTCCCTAGCTTCTATCTTAATTGTTTTCATTATCTCTCTTATCAAGATTGTTGAGTCTTCTATTTGTCCTATGATTTTTGCATGTTTTTTTATTTGCAAATTTGGTGGTTTATGAAACCACACAACTATCCATATTCAATGATTTATTTTATTGCACTTTAGATTAGTCAATCAATCTAACATATTACTCCATCTCCCTGTGGAACGAATCTTTGCTTACCAGTTGCTAAGAATTTACATATTAAATGATTTTTAGGTGGCTAAAACATGGTTTTCAAATGATCACATAAATATACACAATATCAATCAATCAAAATTTATCAATAAAGCACATGCATCCTAAATCCTCTACCAAAATCCAAACAACACTATTATTCTACGCAAAAACAAAACAAGAGCAAAAATGAAATAATAATGAAAGATATGGAAAAATAATAATAAACGTAAAGCAATGAAATATCCAAAAAAACAAACCGAAAATAAACCAAAGTGCTAAACAATATCCAAGTAAGCAAATGATGCACACGATGATGGTAAAAAATAATGTCTAAAAGATGGTAGGATGTCATACTTTATATATATATATATATATATTTTTACATTATAAGAAAGTATTTAAACTAAAAGAAAATTATGAAATAACAACAAAACTTATAATTATAAATCAACCCAATAAATAACCCCACAATATTTAATAATTATAAATTCACCCCATTTTCTCCAACTTTCATCCTCGTCATCGTTGCCTGATGTTTTGAAGGATGTTATCAGGGCATCCCTATTAATGTCTCCCATTGTTTAAAATATCCCCAATTCTCGTGATATTTTCATATTTTAAGGGTATTAATATTGATATGCGGTGTAATATCATCTCCGTAAAATATCCAGGAAATTTTCGTAAATATCCACGATATTTCCATAAATTATCAATATTGGTGAACATGTATTGTGTTTTTACGTAATATCATAGAAAATCCCGTGAAGTGTCAAATGTAAGGTGGCTTTGAAATGTGAAATATCAATTATGAGAGATATCATGATGACATGGTGAAGAAAGAGAACTACTCAACTAAAGAATGTAAAAAGAAGTTAAAAGTGTTATTGTTTGATACAATGTCATGACTTATATAATTGTTGTAAGAATTATAAATGAGTTTCCATTGGTGGGCCTTTTAAAAAAAATTATGTGTATTGTGGGCCATTTTTAAAGTTATTTATAGGTTGGGTTTCCATTGGTGGACCTTTTCTAAAAAAAAATATTATATGTGTAATTGTGTATGGTGGACTATTTTGAAAATCATTTATGGGCCTATTTTGTTTAAAATTTTAGGGATAATTACCTCGGTGACCATCAATTTGATGACATACTATCAAAATGGCCACTATATTGAGAATTGGTTTCAAAATGGCATTTTTTGACGAAAAGTGTGACACTATTGGCCATTCCATCCAATTCCATCAAATTTCATCCAATGAGTGGCATTTTAGTAAACAAGGGGATGCCATTAATTTATTTTAGATGTTTTTTGGAAATCAATTTTTTCAATGAGTGACATTTTGGTAAATAAGGGGATGACATTAATTTATTTTAGATGTTTTTTGGAAATCAATTTTTTCTTTTGTTTTCTGAAAAGAATAATTATATTTAGTGTGTGTAAAATATATATATTTACACACACTAAATATAATTATTCGTTTCAAAAAACAAAAGAAATGGTTTAGATCAATACACGTGTCTTTTCTTTGTTTTTGTTTTTTTTTTTTATAGATTTTTAGATTTTAGAGTCTTAATCTTCTTAAAAAAGAAATATGTGTGTGTGTGTGTGTGTGTGTGAGACACGTATCTTTTCTTTGTTTTTTTAGATTTTTAGATTTTATAGCCTTAATCTTCTTTAAAAAGATATATATATATATATATATATGTAAATATATATATACATATTTACACACACTAAATATAATTATTTGTTTCAAAAAATAAAAGAAATGGTTTAGATCAATATACATGTTTTTTCTTTGTTTTTAAAGATTTTTTTAGATTCTATAGCCATAATCTTCTTTAAAATATATATATATATATATATATGTGTGTGTGTGTGTGTGCGTGTGTGTGTGATTAATACACGTGTCTTTTCTTTGTTTTTTTTTAGATTTTTTAGATTTCATAGCCTTAATATTTTTAAAAAAGAAATATATGCGTGCTTAATAAAGATATATATATATATAATATGTGTGTGTGATCAATGCATGTGTCTTTTCTTTGTTTTTTAAAATGTTTTTTTAGATTTTATAGCATTAATCTTCTTAAAAAAGAAATATATGTGTGTGTGTGAAAATAAAAGAAATGATTTAGATCAATACACGTGTCTTTTCTTTGTTTTCTTAGATATTTTAGATTTTGTAGCTTTAATCTTCTTAAAAGATATATATATATATGTGTGTGTGTGTGTGTGTGTGTGTGTGTGTGTGTGTGTGTGTTTGATATATATATATATACAGATTTTCTATTATCAGTTTGTCCTGACAATAAATATATCGGGATGAAGAATGTAAACCACTAAATTTACATACTTTGACTCAAAATGTATGCACTTGTCAAAACTTCTTCATAATCTATGGTCCACATTTTTCGTCATGATATATTTATTGTTAGGATGAACTGACAATAGAAAGACTGTATATATATATATACACATAAATAACATTTGAACTTATTAAAATATGTGAATGTGGTTGAACGTCCTGAAATTATAATTTCAGGACGTTTTGACTAGAGAACTATCCTATATTATTTATATATATATTTGATGAAATTTGACTGATCTAAGGGGGAAAAGCATAACAAGAAATCATATGTTGAAAAACCCCTAGGAAGTATCCATAAATATATAAATAAAGGAAAAAAGAAACAAAACAATCCAAAAAACACATTAAAACAGATGACATAGCCCCAAAAAACCTAAAAACACAACAAAATAGAGGACACAGCCCCAAAAAACCCAAAGGCACACATGCCAAACAAGAAAAAACAAAACTAGGAAAACTTGAAGGATTCTCTACACATGCAATAACATAATGAAGGAGTGGAAGACCACCATAAATCATAAGCAACACCTAAAACATGCTTAAAGAGAGCATCCACCACCTGATTACCTTCCTTATATATATATATGAGATATGTTATACATATATACACACTAAATATAATCATTCATTTCAAAAAATAATACACACAAAATATAATTATTGGTTTTAAAAAACAAAAGAAAAAATTGATTTAAAAAAAAAAAATCTAAAATAAATTAATGTCATCCCCTTATTTACCAAAACCCCACTCATTGGATGGAATTAGATGAAATTGGATAAAAGGGCCATTAGTGCGACACTTTTCGCCAAAAATGGCCATTTTGGAACCAATTTTCAATCTAATAGCAATTTTGATAGTGTGTCATCAAATTGATGGCCACTGGGGTAATTATCCCAAAATTTTGTATAGACCATATTTTAAAATCATTTTTTTTAACTAACTTGGGGGCCTTTTACAATTTAGGATCCTAAGCAGTTGCATCACTGGGTTCCCTCTATGGTCGGGCCTGCATGAAGAGAAAAGCAATAGAAAAATTATGTTACATGATTTAATATTAGGGATAAAAAAGAGGCAGGAGATTCTTTCTTGTTTTTTATTTGGATCAAGTTAAATCAACTTAAAATTTTGACTTCAATATCTCCACCACTCATATGCTTTTCATTCAATGGTTGATATTTGGATGCATTTTATAACTCTTGGATTAGAAGTACATGGGTGGTTGAGACATTGAAATTAAAATTTTAAGTCATAAATGTAAGTTGGTTTAGCCTAACACTATTTGTTTTTATGAAAATTTTTAAGAGGAGTTTCTTGCATTTTTGTTTTGTTTTCAAGTGTTCTTGCATTTTATTTATTTATTTAAGTTTTCTTGCATTTTTTTTAATTAATAGCTATTACAATTTATGACTTTATCTTTCAACATTTACTTTTATTATAGGAAAAATTACATGATTTGGCCCCAAAATTTAGGCAGTTTTCGAAACTGTTTCATCCCAATAAGTTTTCTTTTTTTATCCAAGATAAATGTTTTTTGGACAAGATTGCCCTTAATGAATATATGATGTGGCACTTAATTTCAGTGATTTTTGAAATTTAAAAGCAATTTTGAATCTTTTTTATTCATCTTCATTAGTTCGATCTCCATCAATAGAGGTCGCCTCCATCAATGGAGGTTTGTCTGCTCCATCAATGATCTGAATTTTTTTTATTCATCTTCATCAGTTCGATCTCCATCAATAGATGTCTGTTCGATCTCTATCAATGGAGGTCTGCTTCATCAATGGTTGTTTGTCTACTCCATCAATGGAGATCTGATTTTTTTTTTTATTCATCTTCATCAGTTCGATCTCCATCAATAGATGTCTGTTTGATCTCCATCAATGGAAGTCTGAAAAAAAAAATGTTTTATTTTTATTTTAGAAAATTGAAAATTTGAAGAGAGATTGAAAAATAGAAAAAATGGAGATTTTCAGGATTATTACAAGATGAAATTGAGTAAAGATGCATTCAACGTGTAAAGATGTTGATATTTTAGCGTGTAAAGATTTCCAATGTGTAAAGATGTTTACATTTCAGCGTGTAAAGATTTCCATCTTGTAAAGATGTTGACATTTCAGCTTGTAAAGATTTCAGCGTATAAAGATTTCAACTTGAAGACGTGAATTTGAATACGACTTTTGAGGGGGCAAATAATATCCGATTTTCACTCGTAATATACCGTTGGAATCGTTTCGACAAGGAGAACACTATTTTAAAGAGGAAAGAGAGTAAAAAAAAAGTTTTAGAGAGAGAAACATGGCAAGTAGATAAGGGAATAAAAACTTTTTTTATGACAAGTAGTGAGTAAAAACTTTTTTACATGATAGAAATCTTTACACGCTGAAATATCAACATCTTTACATGCTGAATGCATCTTTACACAATTTCAGCGTGTAATTATCCTGGAAACCTCCATTTTTTCTATTTTTCAATCTCTCTTCAAAATTTCAATTTTCTAAAATAAAAATAAAACATTATTTTCAGACCTCCATTGATGGAGATCGAACATACATCTATTGATAGAGATCGAACTGATGAAGATGAATAAAAAAATTTAGATCTCCATTGATGGAGCAGACAAACCTCCATTGATGGAGGCGACCTCCATTGATGGAGATCGAATTGATGAAGATGAATTAAAAAAATTCAGAATTGTTTTCAAATTTCAAAAATCACCGAAAATAAGTGCCACATCACATATTCATAAGGGCAATCTTGTCCAAAAACATATTTCTTGGATAAAAAAAGAAAACTTATTGAGATGTGATAGTTTTGCAAAGGCCTATAATTTTTGGGCTACTTATGAATTTTGCTCTTCAATATATATATATATATATATATTATGACAATATTTATCTATCCACCTATCTAGATTAGGTATTTTTTTGAAGCTTTTTGTCATTGGAAGGATTCAGACTTGGGAGTCATTTGCTAAAACCTCAAGCTCGTCCATCTACCGGCAGAGCGACGCCCCTGGCCCTAGGGGCTTTAGTTTTGATTTTTGAGTTGTTTAAAAATTCTAATTTATGTTTCATAACTCAATTTTCATATCATAAAAATATATTAAAATTGATTACGACATACATATATTGGAGAATAGAGATCTTGTGCAGTCTCCCATATTTATTGGAGAATAGAGATCTTGTGCAGTCTCCCATATTTAATTTTCTATCTCCATTCTTTCTCAAGCAAGACTAACAGTTAAGAAAAAAAAAAAAAAAACTTACTAATAAGCTTGATTTTTAGGAACCATATGTATGTAAAAGAAAAAGTATATTTTTTATTTATTTATAAAAAAAAAAAAAACTGAAATATGAAAAATAAAATAAATTTGTTACTCTTGTAGGTATGTGATTGCCTACAGAACTTTAATTCTTTCATTAGTCTTAGAAATTCTGAGTTTAATCGAATCTAGTTGAAACAATTCAAGATTTCATATATCATTTTTTTTTTTTTTGTAATAAAAAGAATTGACTTTTTAATATATATATATATATATATTATTGTTAGTAAAAAACTAAAATATTCATAAGTTTTTTTTTTTTTTTTTTTAACTATTAATTAGAGATTGATTGAGAAAGTATGAAAATATGATATATATATATATATATATATAAAATTGAGAGAGATTAATCAGGATAGAGTATTTAATATGGAAATAACAAATTTAAGGAAGAGAGTTTAATACGTAATATTTAATCTAATTATTTAGGAGAGAGAATTTTTTATTAACAAATTAATTAATTTGGAGTGTCTTTAAATTTTTTTTTTTCTTGTTTAGTAATTTTAGTTTAGGTTAAAATTGTCATTAATAAAAAAAAATCAATTTGGAGTGTGAATAGATAATTTGTGGATTGTAAGGATGTTTCAATTTTTATTATTTTCTCCATGTAAATGACCATTCTACCCTCGAGCTATTAAAAGCACCGTTATTTCAAATGTGGTCAACACGGTCAAATGTACTAATGCGTAATTAACTTTTTATTGCCATTTTTTGTGTGTGTATTTATACTAAATGTTATTGCAATTTGCCCTATCGGTGATACAATAAAGCTTAGGGCAACTTGTATAAACATTCTTGAGGTTAGTCGAAATTACACGAATATGACACTTTTGAGGGTAATAATAAAAAACCTACTTGACGTTTGATAAACGTTGCACGAATATCCTCCAGCTTTAAATTTTTATTTTTATTTTTTTTTTAAAAAAATCTCCACCATTAATAAAATCTAGAAAAAAAATCCATCTTCATCCGGCTAGTGAGACCTAGAAAACAAATTTCAAGAGTTCATCCATCTCACATCTTCATCCAAATTAACGATAGGGGATATCCGTGCAACATTTATCAAATGTGGAAACCCAAAAGTATCATACCCTAATGGCCTAACGTATGATTCATATGTGTGTCATTACACTAAAGTACTGTTAACTGCCAAAATTGGCGAAGGACCAAGGAAGAATTTTCCACCTCAACACAAGGAGAGTATAGGAGAACAGACACCCTCGACTACCCCGACGAAGGAGGACTCTGATTAACCCGAGTGCACACCCCCTTCAGCGGAGTCCGACCCAGCCTTCCGCTAGCTTCTTAAGGACCCCGCCAACATCTTGGTTCATAAGCAACGTCCCGAGCCGGAGTACTTGTTAGAACCTGCAGAGGGGTTCAAAATCATCATACCCTGGTCTCCTATAAACCCCGCAGCACCCCGACACGGAGTTCCACTGAGCATCCTGCTATAGTATGAACCCCGCAGCACCCCGACACGGAGTTCCACTGAGCATCCCGATATAGTACGAACCCCGCAGCACCCCGACATGGAGTTCCACTAAGCATCCCGCAATAATACTAGCTAGACATCCCCCTACTTCAATAGCAGGATGCTTACTAGCTTGCACTTTCTAATATATCCAGTCCGCCAAGCAAGAAGGTACCAGACAGCAAGATTATCATACAAGAAACTAAAAGCACCATAAAAGACCCATTAAAATGTTGCCGTAACACTTTGAGATATACTCCTTCCCGCCAGAGAGTTCTATTTTTAACAGGTCAACTCAGTCAGAATCCTAATAGGAAGGTAACGATTTGATCGCGAGATTGACCCCTCTTAGGAAGGAAAGACTAAATTCTACACGTAAAACTCCGAAATTATCTCCTAAAAAGAAGAGGATCCTGCATTGGCCAAACCCTAGACCGAAATTACAGGAGTGCATGGCAAGCAATAGGACCTATATATACAACTACTTATTCATCGAGAAAGGGGACCGAAAATCACCACCAGTATCCCTACGATCAAGTTCTACTTAACGACTTGCACGAGATCACCATCACGACCATCTGCATTACCCACTGAATCTCCATACCTTACAGTTAATCTTGAATGTATAGTTCACATATTTGTAATGCAAAGTGACGATTAATAAGAAACTCATTTTTATCTATTTTCTGGTGTCCTACGTCGTATTTGCATTGCTTAGGATAGTCAGTATCGAACCACTTGATACCCCTCCGATCAATGTCAATCTTGATCTTGGTCCCTATAAAGTCGTTATTTAGAATTTCACCCCCAGTGACGATTTTCCGATAACAAGTACCATATTCATGTAAAATGGATTGTAATTATAAATAATTTTATTAAAAAAAATTATGAAAACAAATTATGAGGTATGAGTGTACATGGATGAAAATAGGGATGGGCATGGTTTTGCGATTCGTGGTTAACCGAACCGAACCGAACGAAATGAAAATACATGTTCAAGTTGAGTCACCCTATTGAGATGAGTCAATCCAATTCGAAAAAATGAAAACCGAGTTTAAGCGAGTCATGGGAGGTTTTGCCTTGCCAAAAGCCGAACCAATCCGACTAAACTGAGTAAATAATACATATATACATATATATTATAAAACTAAATATAAATAAATCTAAGGTTCATTTTAAGTAATTTTACATATTTATATATTATTTTATTAAATATTAGATTTATATTTATTTAAGTTAATGAATATTGTTTTATTAATATTATATATATATATATATAAATTTTCAAATGAGGACGTCCTGATATAACTTCATGAGGATATTGAATGTGAGCCATTAGTTTTACATGCTTTGACTCAAGTGTGTATGCACTTGTCAAAACTAGTATCTCACATTCAATATCCTCATAAAGTTATATCAGGACGTCTGCATGAGAATGGGTGTATATATATATTAAATTTCAACTAAAATATAAATTAATTATAAAAAAACTAAAATATAAATAGAATAATAGATCAAACCCTACAATCTAACACATGACATTTCTCGCACACAACCATGCCGCTCAAGTCTCACCTCATTACCTCACCACAAACCCTAGAATCATCAAAAACTCACCACTCATAGCTCTCTCTTGTGTCTCGCCGTCACTTGCGGCTCTCCGTCGATTGCTACTCAACGTCTATCGCTCATTACTTAACATCCATCAATCCCATCAGGCCCAAAACCGTATTAAACAAGTAGGTAAAATTTTCATTAGGCTCAAAAGGCCCATCAAGCCCATCAAACCCATCAGGCCCAAAACCATATTAAACCAAACCGACTTGAACCAAAAAAAGCAGGTTCAAGTCAAGTCAAGTCGAGTCACCCTATTGAGACGAGTCAATCCAATTCAAAAAAAATGAAAACCGAGTATAAGTGAGTCATGGACTATTTCGGTTGAAAATCAAACTGAATCGACTTGCGCCCCACCCCTACATGCAAACATGGACACTTATCCATTACTTAGTAGAGGTAACCACAGTTCGGTTCGAACTGGAACCGTGGCTTTTAGAACCAGATAGGAACCTGAACTTGAACCTGAACCTGAACCTATAAGGTTCCGATTCCAGTTCTTCAATTTGTAGAACCAGTCTAGAACCGACAGTCTAGACCGGTTCTTTTTTTTTCGTAAGAAAAAAATTAATAGGAAACTTAAATCCTCAATTCAAATGATTTAATTACCACAATTAAAAGAGAATAATTTTCTCATTATTGTCAATTGATTTCCATTTTTGAATTTAAGGATATCAATCACCAGTGATTATTTTCGTTTTAGTTTTATTTCATAATTAAACGGAAACTTAAATCTTTAATTCAAATTATTTAATTGCTACAATTGAAAGAGAATAATTCTCTCATTATTGCCAATTGATTTCCATTTATGTTTTGTCTCTTTATTTCAATCATTAAATTGTCTTATTTCTTTCATTTGAAAACAACACACTAGACAATCAAAGTAAAAGGTAAACCACAACTCTTCCTTTGTTACAAACGAAAAATTGTTTTTCTCGTTTATTTTGTTCTTGGATTTCAAGTGTACTTAATTTTCTTCTATCAAGTGGTAAGTTCAAACTGAATTATCAGCTCATCGGTGTAGTCTTGTAGTAAACACATATTAACAGGGGTGTATTGGATTGAGATTTTAATAGTATATGATTTTAAAACTATTAAGATTATATGGGCTAGACTTTTAGAATTATGGAATTTTTGAAAAAAGTCTTTGGACTTTATTTATAGACTATTAGGATTATCTAGACTTTATTTAAGGATTTTTTACACTTTTTAAAATATAGGCCTTATAAATTTGTGAGCTAACACACATGCCTGAGTTGAGAAACACAAACTAGCTAGTTGGTCTGAGTTGAAAAAACTCAAACAAGATGTACTTTTAGAACATGCATCAACACACAATGAAAATGCACATAAACAAATACCACAGTAGTGTGAATAATAGACATCAACACATTCGAAATTCTAAGAAATATTAAACTAACATATCACGTGTTGATTGTGTTTGAACTTTCTTTCACAATTTGAATAGGATGATTAGGAACCATATTTTGTTTTATACCATATTTTGTCTTCTCATTGGGAATGATGTAGAATCTTTATCAAGTGTAAATAAATAATAAATTGTTAGCTAACCAATTCCAAATGAAAGATTTGGGAAAGGCAAGCTATGTTCTTGGGATCTGAAACTAATAATGCACTGTGTGCATAAAATTATATTAGGGTGGGGGGGGGCGGGGGGGGGGGTGGGGAACGGGATAAATAGATTTTAACTATTATTACCAATTTTTGCGATTGATCAATATTACGAACATACCCCAAACTAGTCAAGACATTAAATCAAGTGTAATAAGTGCGGAATTATAAAAGACATTTGATTTTTTACGTGTAAACCCAAACTAGGAAAAACCACGGGCTTTTATGTGCATCACACATGAACCTCGAACCCATTAATTGCGATGGTGTTTTAAAACCTAATCCCGGTCTATAACCCACCACCATTACCCGCGGGCCTGTAAAAGTGGACATAATCCAATTTTCTTGAGGCCTAAGCAATCTTAGCCACAAGTCTTACTTTTCAATGAAGAGATAAAATAACCTATGTGAATATGTATGACATCCAAAATGCTAAAAGAGCTAGGGAACCCGAAATGCTTATCTAGGATTGTAGGATAACAAATAAAACAATCATATCAAAAGCTAAATGACATGGCATAAAGCTTAGCTAAACATAGATTAAGCGAACCTAGATAGCTATCACAATACAACACTTAATCAATACACAACATACATGTAGGGAAAAATACACGGGCAGAAGCAAAAATATAGTTTAGTATAGTTTAATTTTTTCCATATTTTGAACCTTAACCCTCTAATTAATTAACACATAATATTAAAGATATCATACCTTTGTTGCATGATCCGATTGACGTTGCGTCAATGGTAATCCGCAAGATCATCCAATCCAATCACGAATGTGAATCACCTAGGAGCCTGGTATCCCTTCTCTTTGAATTGTGCACCTGAGGATGGATTAACAAAACCTTTTCTTTTTCGTTAGTCACAAAAAGTTCCAAGAGACAACAAAGAATGTTCCGGTCAATTTTAAATTCACAATTGTTAGATCGAAACTTGCGTGAACCTTATTCGAAATTGTGCACAAAACCTTTTGATGTAAAAGTAACTGGTGCACTATCGAAATAAGTACAAACTTTTCTCTCTATTCCTCTTAGCCAAAAATTCTCACACTAGTGTCTAGAGTTGGATTTATTTTTCAAGCAAATGAAAATAAATATCTAGCAAGCCTTATGGTGGCCGAATCCAAAGTTACAAATGTTAGGATTATGCTCAATAGCAAGAGTGTAATATTGTATTTAACAATCTGTTTCATATTAATAAAGTGATTTCTGGTTTAAACAAATATTATAACATTTATAGTTGAATATTATAATTGTTAAAGTAAATAATCATAAGGTCTAAAGACTATGAGAAAAGAAGAATTGTTCATAACATTTGGATATGTATGTGGTAGACACAATTCTTTAGTTAGTCTTGAATATTGTTCACAACTTAAGTTAAAGGTTGGACACCTTTATCTTGTTAAAGTTGTAGAATTCTTTTGCTAGCATTTGAGTGGGATCAAATGAGATATGATGAGTCTAAAATCATCGGAGTGTCTTCGAGCAAAAGAGTCTAGTGCACTGGGTGCATTGAACTGGATCAAAATGAAATACTTTATCTATAACCGTCAATAGATAAAAGTAATTTCATTATCAGGACAATCGGAGAGTCTATCTTAATCCTGAGATAAATGATGGACTTATAGTTGCAGGTGATATCATTTGAGCTATCAATGAGTACGATTATATCGCATAGTCTATCCTCGATAGTTTGGTGATATTCATTTGTTAATCGATAGAGGACTTCATTTATAGATATGGATATCGTGGCTCCATTTTTTAAATGAGAGTATAATATCATCATATGGATGTTTTGAGGTAATTGGATATTAAATCTCAACGTTGAGTTTTCAATAGTGTCTATTGAAAACATGGCTTCTGGACAAGTCAAAATATCCAAGTTCAAAACGTGATCATATGAGTAAATATGGTAACTTGGAGAGTTATAGGCGGTCTATGAACTCTTGGCGATTACTGATATTAATCACGAGGATACACTATCTCCAATATGATTGTCTAGGGTATGAATAAGGAAGCATCTGTAGGGAAAAATATACCCGCAGCGGAAGTGAGACTAAAAAAAAAATAGTTTGAGTAGCTTTTAAAATTTTTCCAATTTTATGAACATTAAACCCTTTTGATTAATTAAAGATATATAATAAATAAACAAAAGATTAATACCTCTTGTCGCGTGATCCGATTGACTTGCGTCGATGGTAATCCGCAAGATCTTCAATCCTAGCACGAACGTGGATCACCTAGGAGCGTGGTCTCCCTTTCTTTGAATTGCAAACCTGAGATCGGATATAACAAACTTTCTTGATTCGTTAGTCCCAAAAACAATCTAAAGGAACCTAAGATTATTCCGGTCACTTTTGAGTTCTCAATCTTATGATCGAAACTCGCGTGAACCTTAATCGATATAGTATATACAAGCTTATTAATGAATAAGCAAACAATATACCATCAAAGAATAATCTATGTTCCTTTTGTTTTCAGTAGAATAAAAAATCTCTAACTATGAGTTGAGAAGAAGAAGAAGAAGAAAAATTCTGCACATAAAACCCTAGGTCTGGCCGAAAATAATAATGGCCTTATATGTGGCAAATTTTCTTTTCTCTTTTTAACTTAGGGTGGCCGAAATCCTTAGCCAAAATCAATTAGGGTTGCCTCAAAAATCAAACAAAAAGAAGAGTTTGAATTGCACCATAATTCCTATTTTGTTTAAGATTTCCAAACCCTAATCCAACTCAATAATCTTTTATTCCTTATTTGACTAAATTAAAAAGACTTCTTATTTGATTAAATAAATAAAATTAATTATTTATTTCCTTGTCAAACAAGTCTTTTAATTTAAGTACACTACTACCAATAGTATACCAATAGGAATCATATTTCCTATTTAGAAAAGATTTGTTTCTTAATTAAACAATTAATTAATAAATTAATTAATTCTTATTTAATTAAATAATGAAAACAAAATAATATTCAGGTTATTTTAACCACCTTGCCGCTCCATATACTAATATTGGGCCCAAATATTATTTTCTTATTTCATTAAATCCATAGGACTTTAAATAAAAAGCCCACATGTGAACTAGACCTATTCTTACTAAAAGAAACAAGCCCACATGTCATCCATTAATATATAAATATAATTTAGCAGCCCATTACATAAATAATGTGCAAATTATATTCTTAATATATTAAATGCAATTCTAGATGGACCCTAAATCGGTCCGGTAGAATATATCAAGTGATCCATGCAAGTCCGTGTGGATTGGGGATCTTGGCGGGCTATCTAAATTTAAGCTACAATAGACATAACCTAATCACAATCAACAAATGATTCACTTAGGTCCGATCCATTAATTTTAACTCATTCCACTAAAGAGCTAAAATTGAACTCTTAAATGAAGACAGAAAAGGAAGATGTTTCCTCATTCATACCCTAGACAATCATATTGGAGATAGTGTATCCTCGTGATTAATATCAGTAATCGCCAAGAGTTCATAGACCGCCTATAACTCTCCAAGTTACCATATTTACTCATATGACCACGTTTTGAACTTGGATATTTTGACTTGTCCAGAAGCCATGTTTTCAATAGACACTATTGAAAACTCAACGTTGAGATTTAATATCCAATTACCTCAAAACATCCATATGATGATATTATACTCTCATTTAATAAATGGAGCCACGATGTCCATATCTATAAATGAAGTCCTCTATCGATTAACAAATGAATATCACCAAACTATTGAGGATAGACTATGCGATATAATCGTACTCATTAATAGCTCAAATGATATCACCTGCAACCATAAGTCCATCATTTATCTCAGGATTAAGATAGACTCTCCGATTGTCCTGATAATGAAATTACTTTTATCTACTGACGGTTATAGATAAAGTATTTCATTGTGATCCTGTTCAATGCACCCAGTGAACTAGATTCTTTTGCTCGAAGACACTCCGATGATTTTAGACTCATCATATCTCATTTGATCCCACTCAAATGCTAGCAAAAGAATTCTACAACCTTAACAAGATAAAGGTGTCCAACCTTTAACTTAAGTTGTGAACAATATTCAAGACTAACTAAAGAATTGTGTCTACCACATACATATCCAGATGTATGAACAATTCTTCTTTTCTCATAGTCTTTAGACCTTATGATTATTTACTTTGACAATTATTAAACTATAAATGCTATAAGATTTGTTTAAAACAGAAATCACTTTATTAATTGAAAAAGATTGTTAATTACATTATTACACTCTTGCTATTGAGCATAATCCTAACAATCTCCCACTTGCGCTATAGCAAATGTGTCATATCTCTCAAGCCCATATTCTCTAGGTGCCCATCGAAACTCTTCTGAGGTAGAGCCTTTGTGAAAGGATCTGCTAGATTTTCTGCTGACGCGATTTTGGTAATCGTCACGTCACCTCTTTGAATAATCTCCCTTAAAAGATGATATTTTCTTTCAATGTGTTTACCTCTCTTGTGACTTCTTGGTTCTTTTGAATTAGCCACTGCTCCACTGTTGTCATAGTAGATAGTGATCTGCTTATTCGCACTGGGAACCACTTCCAAGTCAATCAAAAATTGGCGGAGCCAAACAGCCTCTTTGGCAGCCTCGCATGCAGCAACATACTCAGCTTCCATGGTGGAATCAGCAATACAAGATTGCTTGATACTCCTCCATATAACTGCTCCTCCTCCAGTAGTAAACACAGCCCCTGATGTGGATTTTTTGGAGTCAGAATCTGATTGAAAATCAGAATCTGTATACCCAACGGGAATTAAATCCCCTCCAGAGTATACAAGCATATTATCTCTCGTTCTCTTAAGATACTTGAAAATATGCTTGACCGCCGTCCAGTGATCAGGACCAGGTTTCAATTGAAACCTGCTAACTATGCCAACAGCAAAACAAATATCTGGTCTAGTACAGAGCCTTGCATATATGAGACTTCCAACTGCCGAGGCATATGGAACTCTACTCATGAATTGCTCTTCATGCTCATTCTTAGGAACTTGTTCCTTAGAAAGCTTGATTCCATGTCTGAAAGGTAACATACCTTTCTTGGAATCCTGCATGGAAAACCTAGACAAGATCTTGTCTATGTATGAAGCTTGGGATAATGCAATCGTTCTATTCTTTCTATCCCTTATAACTTGGATACCTAGAATAAAACTTGCTTCTCCTAAGTCCTGCATGTCAAATTGTTTTGCTAACCATTCTTTTAGTGATGTCAATACACCTACATTGTTTCCGATGAGTAGTATATCATCAACATAAAGAATCAGGAAAACCAACTTGTCGCCTTTAATCCTTTTGTATACACAAGGTTCGTCAAGATTCTGAATAAATCCAAAACCTTTGACAGCTTGATCGAACCTTATGTTCCAGGATCTGGATGCTTGCTTTAATCCATATATGGATTTCTGCAACTTGCATACCTTTTCCATTTGGCCCTTTTCAATGAATCCCTCTGGTTGCATCATGTAGATGCTCTCGTCAAGACTTCCATTAAGGAAAGCTGTCTTGACGTCCATTTACCAAATCTCTAAATCTAAAGATGCTGCAATGGATAATAGGATCCTAATGGATTTAAGCATGGCCACAGGAGAGAAGGTTTCCTCATAATCGATACCTTCTTTCTGTGTATACCCTTTAGCTACCAATCTAGCTTTAAAGGTTTCCACCTTTCCATCCATACCTCTTTTCCTCTTGTATACCCACTTGCACCCAATGGGTTTTATCCCTTTAGGCAAGTCTACAAGGGACCAGACTTTGTTATCGAACATAGATTCAATCTCAGATTGCATTGCCTTTTGCCAATGGCGACTATCAACATCCTCCATAGCTTCCTTGTATGTGTAGGGATCATCATCGTCCGGGAGATTCTCCACTGATTCTCCTAGACCGATGTATCTTTCGGGTTGTGTTCTAACCCTCCCACTATGACGAGGAATGGTAGGTTGTTGACCTTGTGTTGGATCAGAACTAACAATTGGGTTTGGTTGTGTAACCTCTCGTGGAATTGTATCTCCTGACATGTCATTCAGGACAATTCTACTTCTAGGCACAAAATCATTCATATAGTTCTTTTCCAGAAATTTAGCATTTGTCGAAACAAATACTTTAAGATCTGAAGGACTATAAAAATAATATCCTTTAGTTTCTTTTGGATACCCTACAAATATACATGTTTCTGAACGAGACTCCATCTTTTCTGTCTTTCCTTTTAACACATGCGCAGGACAACCAAATATCCTTAAGTGTTGTAAACTAGGCTTGCGCCCAGTCCACAACTCATGCGGTGTTTTAGGAACAGACTTAGATGGTACATCGTTTAGAATGTATATAGCATTTTGTAAAGCATATCCCCAAAAAGAAATAGGAAGTGTTGAATAACTCAACATAGACCTAACCATATCCAAAAGAGTTCTATTTCTCCTTTCTGCTACCCCATTTTGTTGAGGTGTACCTGGTGCAGAAAACTGAGAAACTATCCCATTATCAATAAGATATTGTTGAAACTCACCAGATAGATATTCTCCACCACGATCAAATCTCAAGATTTTTATGTGTTTCTCAAGCTGATTTTCCACTTCATCTTTAAATGCTTTGAACATGTCAAAAGCATCCGACTTATATCGCATAAGATACACATAGCCAAATCTTGAGTAATCATCTGTGAAAGTGATGAAGTACTCATATCCACCTCTAGCTTGAATGCTCATAGTGTTAGGATTATGCTCAATAGCAAGAGTGTAATATTGTATTTAACAATCTGTTTCATATTAATAAAGTGATTTCTGGTTTAAACAAATATTATAGCATTTATAGTTGAATATTATAATTGTTAAAGTAAATAATCATAAGGTCTAAAGACTATGAGAAAAGAAGAATTGTTCATACATCTGGATATGTATGTGGTAGACACAATTCTTTAGTTAGTCTTGAATATTGTTCACAACTTAAGTTAAAGGTTGGGCACCTTTATCTTGTTAAAGTTGTAGAATTCTTTTGCTAGCATTTGAGTGGGATCAAATGAGATATGATGAGTCTAAAATCATCGGAGTGTCTTCGAGCAAAAGAGTCTAGTGCACTGGGTGCATTGAACTGGATCAAAATGAAATACTTTATCTATAACCGTCAGTAGATAAAAGTAATTTCATTATCAGGACAATCGGAGAGTCTATCTTAATCCTGAGATAAATGATGGACTTATGGTTGCAAGTGATATCATTTGAGTTATCAATGAGTACGATTATATCGCATAGTCTATCCTCGATAATTTGTTGATATTCATTTGTTAATCGATAGAGGACTTCATTTATAGATATGGACATCGTGGCTCCATTTATCAAATGAGAGTATAATATCATCATATGGATGTTTTGAGGTAATTGGATATTAAATCTCAACGTTGAGTTTTCGATAGTGTCTATTGAAAACATGGCTTCTGGACAAGTCAAAATATCCAAGTTCAAAACGTGGTCATATGAGTAAATATGGTAACTTGGAGAGTTATAGGCGGTCTATGAACTCTTGGCGATTACTGATATTAATCACGAGGATACACTATCTCCAACATGATTGTCTAGGGTATGAATGAGGAACATCTTCCTTTTCTGTCTTTATTTAAGAGTTCAATTTTAGCTCTTTAGTGGAATGAGTTAAAATTAATGGATCGGACCTAAGTGAATCATTTGTTGATTGTGATTAGGTTATGTCTATTGAAGCTTAAATTTAGATAGCCCGCCAAGATCCCCAATCCACACGGACTTGCATGGATCACTTGATATATTCTACCGGACCAATTTATGGGTCCATTTAGAATTGTATTTAATATATTAAGAATATAATTTGCACATTATTTATTTAATGGGCTGTTTAATTATATTAATATATTAATGAAAGACATGTGGGCTTGTTTCTTTTAGTAAGAATGGGTCTAGTTCACATGTGGGCTTTTTATTAAAGTCCAAATGGATTAAATAAAATAAGAAAACAATATGTAGGCCCAAGTTCTAGTCATGGGCGGCAATGGCTAAATTTTTAGCCCATTATATTGTTTTATTTTATTATTTAATTAAATGGAAATTAATTAATATATTAATTAATTATTTAATTAAGAATCAAATCTTTTTCTGATTAGGAAATATGTTTCCTAGAAGTATACTATTGGTAGTAGTATATTTAAAATAAAAGACTATATTTGATAAGTAGATAAATAAGGAATATTATTTATCTAGTCAAATTAGGAAGTCTTTTAGATAGTCACAAATTCACTAAAGAGTTGGATTAGGGTTTAAATATTATATTGATATGGCAATTGCATATCTAGATATATAATATATTTATATGATATATATAGTAAATAAAATATATAGGCGTGCAGCTTTTGAAACAATAGAGATATGTGTGCTGCTTTGAAAACTAAAATATATTGGTATAAATTAGGCGGTGCAGTAACATATATATATATTGGTATATATTAGGCGTGATATATATATATTTTTATATATATTCTTTATATATATTTTGCAGCAATAGACACATATATATATTCTTTATAGATTTTATAAAACCCTAGTTTTTGCAATTGAGCTTTTTCTTTTGCTAGAGAAAAATAAGATCCAACTCTAAGACTAGTGAGTGATTCGGCCTAGAGGTTTGTGAGGGAAGAATTGTTCTTGTTTCGATAGTGTACTAGTGATCTTAACATCAAGAGATTTTGTACACACTTTCGAATTAGGTTCACGCGAGTTTCAATCTTACGATTGTGAATTCAAAAGTGACCGGAACATTCTTAGCAACCTTTTGGAGATTATAGTGACTAACAGAATCAGAAAAGTTTTGTTGTCCATTCTCAGGTATACAATTCAAAGAGAAGGGAGACCACGCTCCTAGGTGATTCACGTTCGTGATCGGATTGGAAGATCTTACGGATTACCATCGACGTAAGTCAATCGGATCACGCGACAAAAGGTATTCTTCTTTTGTTATATATTATATATCTTTAATTGATTAAAAGGGTTTAAGGTTCATAATTGGAAAAATTTTAAAAGCTACTCAAACTAATTTTTAGTCTCGCTTCCGCTGCGGGTACGATATTTTTCCCTACACATAGGTCCACATACATCAGTGTGTATCAATCCTAAACATTCAGTGGCTCTGGCACCTTTGGCAGAGAACGTCCTTTTGGTCATTTTACCTTCCAAACAAGATTCACAAGTTGGCAGATCATCAACCTTTAAGTCACTCAAAGGTCCGTCACTTACCAATCTTTTAATCCTATTAAGGTTAATATGACCTAGGCGTAAATGCCATAGATAGGTTTCATCTTTTGATAATTTAACTCTTTTATGATTAGGTTCGGTTATTTCTGTGTCTAACGAGCGAGAGATATTTCTATGCAAGAAGTATAGACCGTTTTCCAATGTACCTTTGCAAATAACTTTGTCATTCTTACTAATAATAAAAACTTTATTAAAAGTAACCGAATATCCAAAATTATTCAAACAAGAAACTGAAATTAAATTCCTCTTGAATTGAGGTACATAATAAACGTCTATTAAATCTAAATGCCTTCTAGAATCTAAATAAACTCTAATATCTCCCACTGCACTTGCAGACACTAACGTTCCGTTGCCCAAACGCAAATTGATCTCATCTTTATTCAGCCTTCTCCTTTCTTGGAACCCCTGCAAGGAATAACAAACATGATTAGTGGCTCCTGAGTCTATGATCCAAGAATCTGTAGAATCAACCAAAAAACATGTTTCAAGATAATTCAAATTACCTTTTTCCTTCTTGTTCTGGGACTTTGGGCAATTTCTTTTCCAATGTCCCTTTTCACCACAAAGGAAGCATTTCCCTTTGATCTTGGTTACTTTCTTGGTCTCCTTATTGGTAGGCCCAAGTTGCTTTTCCTTCTGTTGTTTCTTGACCTTTTGACGGGCCTTAACAGTAGCAACTTTACCAACCATATGAATCTCTTGACCTTTGCCTTTCACAAGGATCTTTTCAGCACTTTGAACATTTTGCATCAGGCTCTGTAAGGTGTATTCCTTCTTGTTCAAAGTGTAGTCCAATTTGAACTGATCAAAGGAATCTGACAATGAATTGACAACCATATCAATTTTTGTCTCACCATCTATCCCAGCGCCATGCAGTTCAGCAATGTTGAGATGTGCTATGACTGTCATCATGTGATCCTTCACAGCCTGTCCAGGTTTCATCCTAAGATTCATAAAAGCAGTCACTGCCTCTCTCTTAGTCGTCCTGGACTTCATAGCAAACATCTCCTCTAAAGACATCATTATATCAGCAGCAGACTCCATTCCTTCATGCTGCTGTTGCAACACGTCGGAGATAGTGGCCATGATATAACATTTAGCCATATCATCTGAAGTCTTCCACTGCTCATACTCATCTCTTTGCATTATGCTTGATTCAATATTAGGAGCAGGTGGTTTAGGAGTAGTTAGAACAAACTTATGTTTTTCACTTTGCAGCAACAACCCAATTTTCCTTTTCCATGTTACATAATTATCTCCAGTTAAGGTGTTATCTTTCAGGATGTTCATAAGTGATGGGGTCATGATTTCTGAATAAAAACAAAGCATATATAAGTAAATAATCATGATAAAGCACTTTAAATATTTATCTTGAATTAAATGAATAACTCAATCATAAAAATTCAACGGTGATCTAACACCCATAAATGTTACGCCTCCTTTGGGAGTTCGCACCATTTACTAGTTAGACTAGGTCCCACCTAATTGTTAACATAACAACCAGCGTTTTCAATTTTAGCCTTACAATTTTATTGACAAGAACTCTTGGGAGGATATCAATAAAATTACATTGAGTGTGCTACCAAGATATCGACCCTCAACTTTCTCTCACGAAAATCCCTCCTTGGGGAGTAGATCTCGTTCGAGTCCATTGTCTAGTCTATCCTTGTAAGGAAGTATATTGCTTAATTCCATTCATGGACGCCCCTTGGGGGGATTACCAATAAATAATTAAGCTCAACTAACCTTGGAGGCCATAGGTGTTACAAAAACACCTTCTCCCACTCAATTATTTAAGGCGTGTGATTAAATCCCATAGAATGATTTACCAAGTTATCTAGATGCCAATTTAGATACCTAAATCATTCAATGCATGTTCATACAAAAAGAGATATATGAGTGGCACTCCTATTCTATATGACATGTTATCATACAATAACAAATATTGTAATATTTAAGCATAAAATAAATAGCAACAATTTTGGCCCATCCTAGAAAAACAAGTAAATTACAATGAATTTGGAATACAAGATCTTCAAGTGGCCCATCAACCATATGCTCATCCTTCGGCCTCCACCCTTGGGATTGCACGGCCCACAACCCCACATAAGGGGCTGCCATGCGCAGCCCATTAGGCTTTGCAAGGCTGCCGTGCGCAGCCCACCAAGCTTTGGGCTTGCCATGCGCAGCCCAATCCACTCCTAGGGTGCTCACGGTGCTCGTTCTCGGTTCCGGTTGCTTCACGTCTTCGATTCTTCGATGTAGAACGTGTTACAATTTAATTTAAACAAATAAAATTACTGCAGAAATTTTTTATTTTTATTTTTTTATTATACACAGCAGTAAAAAATACTGCACCTTTTTTTTATTCACAACAGTAAAAAATACTGCACCTTTTTTTTTTTTAATACATTAAAAAACTGCAGTACATAAAAAAAATATAGCAACTACCAAGAAGGAATTATGACGATGATAGACCACCCTTCTTGTTACAATTCCGAAATCAAAATTACATAGAAAATCTAGGACCAAAATCGAGCAATAACAATCCACATAAAACATATATAAATCCATACATCACATGTAATTATATATGCGAATACCTAGAGTGCCATCTCTTTCTAAACATGCATAATCACAATAAAAAGAAATCGATCCATGTATATATACGTTAATTAATTAAAAGGGTTCAACCTAGGCTCTGATACCAATTGTAGGGAAAAATATACCTGCAGCGGAAGCGAGACTAAAAAAAAATAGTTTGAGTAGCTTTTAAAATTTTTCCAATTTTATGAACCTTAAACCCTTTTGATTAATTAAAGATATATAATAAATAAACAAAAGATTAATACCTCTTGTCGCGTGATCCGATTGACTTGCGTCGATGGTAATCCGCAAGATCTTCAATCCTAGCACGAACGTGGACCACCTAGGAGCGTGGTCTCCCTTTCTTTGAATTGCAAACCTGAGATCAGATATAACAAACTTTTCTTGATTCGTTAGTCCCAAAAACAATCTAAAGGAACCTAAGATTATTCCGGTCACTTTTGAGTTCTCAATCTTATGATCGAAACTCGCGTGAACCTTAATCGATATAGTATATACAAGCTTATTAATGAATAAGCAAACAATATACCATCAAAGAATAATCTATGTTCCTTTTGTTTTTAGTAGAATAAAAAATCTCTAACTATGAGTTGAGAAGAAGAAGAAGAAGAAAAATTCTGCACATAAAACCCTAGGTCTGGCCGAAAATAATAATGGCCTTATATGTGGCAAATTTTCTTTTCTCTTTTTAACTTAGGGTGGCCGAAATCCTTAGCCAAAATCAATTAGGGTTGCCGCAAAAATCAAACAAAAAGAAGAGTTTGAATTGCACCCTAATTCCTATTTTGTTTAAGATTTCCAAACCCTAATCCAACTCAATAATCTTTTATTCCTTATTTGACTAAATTAAAAAAACTTCTTATTTGATTAAATAAATAAAATTAATTATTTATTTCCTTGTCAAACAAGTCTTTTAATTTAAGTACACTACTACCAATAGTATACCAATAGGAATCATATTTCCTATTTAGAAAAGATTTGTTTCTTAATTAAACAATTAATTAATAAATTAATTAATTCTTATTTAATTAAATAATGAAAACAAAATAATATTAAGGTTATTTTAACCACCTTGCCGCCCCATATACTAATATTGGGCCCAAATATTATTTTCTTATTTCATTAAATCCATAGGACTTTAAATAAAAAGCTCACATGTGAATTATACCTATTCTTACTAAAAGAAACAAGCCCACATGTCATCCATTAATATATAAATATAATTTAACAGCCCATTACATAAATAATGTGCAAATTATATTCTTAATATATTAAATGCAATTCTAGATGGACCCTAAATCGGTCAGGTAGAATATATCAAGTGATCCATGCAAGTCCGTGTGGATTGGGGATCTTGGCGGGCTATCTAAATTTAAGCTACAATAGATATAACCTAATCACAATCAACAAATGATTCACTTAGGTCCGATCCATTAATTTTAACTCATTCCACTAAAGAGCTAAAATTGAACTCTTAAATGAAGACAGAAAAGGAAGATGTTTCCTCATTCATACCCTAGACAATCATATTGGAGATAGTGTATCCTCGTGATTAATATCAGTAATCGCCAAGAGTTCATAGACCGCCTATAACTCTCCAAGTTACCATATTTACTCATATGACCACGTTTTGAACTTGGATATTTTGACTTGTCCAGAAGCCATGTTTTCAATAGACACTATTGAAAACTCAACGTTGAGATTTAATATCCAATTACCTCAAAACATCCATATGATGATATTATACTCTCATTTAATAAATGGAGCCACGATGTCCATATCTATAAATGAAGTCCTCTATCGATTAACAAATGAATATCACCAAACTATCGAGGATAGACTATGCGATATAATCGTACTCATTGATAGCTCAAATGATATCACCTGCAACCATAAGTCCATCATTTATCTCAGGATTAAGATAGACTCTCCGATTGTCCTGATAATGAAATTACTTTTATCTACTGACGGTTATAGATAAAGTATTTCATTGTGATCCTGTTCAATGCACCCAGTGCACTAGATTCTTTTGCTCGAAAACACTCCGATGATTTTAGACTCATCATATCTCATTTGATCCCACTCAAATGCTAGCAAAAGAATTCTACAACTTTAACAAGATAAAGGTGCCCAACCTTTAACTTAAGTTGTGAACAATATTCAAGACTAACTAAAGAATTGTGTCTACCACATACATATCCAGATGTATGAACAATTCTTCTTTTCTCATAGTCTTTAGACCTTATGATTATTTACTTTGACAATTATTAAACTATAAATACTATAAGATTTGTTTAAAACATAAATCACTTTATTAATATGAAAAAGATTGTTAATTACATTATTACACTCTTGCTATTGAGCATAATCCTAACAGCATCTTCCTTTTCTGTCTTTATTTAAGAGTTCAATTTTAGCTCTTTAGTGGAATGAGCTAAAATTAATGGATCGGACCTAAGTGAATCATTTGTTGATTGTGATTAGGTTATGTCTTTTAGAGCTTAAATTTAGATAGCCCGCCAAGATCCCCAATCCACACGGACTTGCATGGATCACTTGATATATTCTACCGGACCAATTTAGGGTCCATCTAGAATTGCATTTAATATATTAAGAATATAATTTGCACATTATTTATGTAATGGGCTGCTAAATTATATTTATATATTAATGGATGACATGTGGACTTGTTTCTTTTAGTAAGAATGGGTCTAGTTCACATGTGGGCTTTTTATTTAAAGTCCTATGGATTTAATGAAATGAGAAAAATAATATTTGGCCCAATATATACATGTGGGGCGGCAAGGTGATTTAAAAGCCTTAAATATTATTTTGTTTTCATTGTTTAATTAAATAAGAATTAATTAATTTATTAATTAATTGTTTAATTAAGAAACAAATCTTTTCTGAATAGGAAATATGATTCCTATTGGTATACTATTGGTAGTAGTATACTTAAATTAAAAGACTTGTTTGACAAGGAAATAAATAATTAATTTTATTTATTAAATCAAATAAGAAGTCTTTTATTTTAGTCAAATAAGGAATAAAAGATTTATGAGTTTGATTAGGGTTTGGAAATCTTAAACAAAATAGGAATTAGGGTGCAACTAAATCTCCAATATTTTAGTTGTAATAATTGCGGCAACCCTAATTGGTTTTGGTAAAAGAATTCGGCCACCCTAGTTAAAAAAAGAGAAAAAGACAATTTGCCACACATAAGGCTATTGATGATTTTCGGCCAACCTAGGGTTTGTGTGCAGAAATTTTATTTCTTCTTCTTCTTCTTCTTCTCAACTCATAGTTAGAGATCTATTATTCTACTAAAAACAAAAGGAACATAGATTATTCTTTGATGGTATATTGTTTGCTTGTTCATTAATAAGCTTGTATATACTATATCGATTAAGGTTCACACGAGTTTCGATCATAAGATTGAGAACTCAAAAGTGACCGGAATAATCTTAGGTTCCTTTAGATTGTTTTTGGGACTAACGAATCAAGAAAAGTTTGTTTAATCCAATCACAGGTTTGCAATTCAAAGAAAGGGAGACCACGCTCCTAGGTGATCCATGTTCGTGATAGGATTGAAGATCTTGCGGATTACCATCGACGCAAGTCAATCGGATCACGCGACAAGAGGTATTAATCTTTTGTTTATTTTTATATCTTTAAATAATCAAAAGGGTTTAAGGTTCATAAAATTGGAAAAATTTTAAAAGCTACTCAAACTATTTTTTTTAGTCTCGCTTCCGCTGCGGGTACAATTTTTCCCTACAACAAAAACTATGGTGGCCGAATCTATAGTTACAAAAACTATGGTACCGAATTCTTTCCAAAGAAACTATGGTGCCAAATTCTTTCCAAAACTATGGTTCCGAATTCTTTCCCAAAACTATGGTGCGGAATTCTTTCTTGCTTTTTAATTAGGGTTGGCCGAATTCTCTTGATGGGAATTTAGGTGGTGGCCGAAATCCACACACACAAAGGATTTGTGTATTGGCCGAAATCCTCTCCTCAAGAGGATTTGTGCTTCTCCCAAATTCCTATCAACCTTAGAATCCAAACCCTAATCCAACTCTTTAGTGTTTAATCCTATTATGACTACATAAAAGACTTCCTTATTTAACAAGATAAATAAATCCCTTATTTATCTACTTGCCAAATAAAGTCTTTTATATTTGTAAATAAATATAAACGAGTCCTAATATAATCTATAGGGGGGGTGAATAGATTTTAATCCCATTTTACCAATTTTTCGAGATTAATCAAGATTACAAAATTACCCCAACTAGTCAACAAATGAAATCATGTGTAGACAATATGGAAAGTAAATAACATATGATTTTTACGTGGAAACCCACACGGGGAAAAACCACGGGTTGTTTAGTGCGCCACATTAGAACCTCAATCCACTACTTGTAAATACGATTACAATCTAGGTTGACCGCATCACACCTAAGATTACTAATCCGTCTTTGCTACCCACGAGCCTTTAGAAGTGAACTTAGTTCATGCTTGCAAACTACCAACAAGGCAAATACAAGACTTGACTCTAAATGAAGAGATAAAACAACCTAGTGTGAATATGTGCAATATTCAAGATGCTCAAAAATGCAAGGTTAGACATTTTAGCTTATCTAGGCATGGATGAACATGTTAAACATTCCTAGATATCATCTTACTAAGTGGCATGCATAAAACATAACAAAATAGACAAACAAAAGTCCTATATGCAATATCTACCACAATACAACTCACAAAACACAATAACACAATCTTGAACCTAAGTCAAGTCATAAAGGAGCAATCTTGAACCTATTCAAGTAATAAAAGAGCAATCTTGTAGAGAGAGAACATGTGATATGATGCAAGAGATGTTCTAACTACAAGTCATGTGAGCAAAGATGAAAACCCTAAGAGAATCATACTAGAACATGCTAGATGATGAATGAATCATGCAAGAATGATGGGTTTTGGTGTTTGAAGTAATAAAAAAGTGTTCTTGATACCTTGGCTTTGAAGACACTTAGAAACTCTCAAAAAGATGTAATTTTTGCTCTTAAAACGAGCCAAGGCCAAACAAGATATATATATATATATGAGATCCAAACAAAGTGAGGTCGTTTTGAAAAAAACGCTTCAGATTCCGTCATTTGCGCTGGTGAGGTTGCGCTGGTCACCAGCACACCACCAGCGTACAGCCTAAGCACACAACTTGCGCTGGATGACCAGCGACAATTCTCTGGGACAGTTACGCTGGTGAGGCTGCGTCTGATGACCAGCGCAACACCAGCGGCAAACCTCTGCCAAGGTTGCGCTGGTGACATGCGCTGGTAACCCGCGCCAGGGCACCAGCGCACACACTAAACTAGCCAAAACATAGTCAAAAAGGTGCAAGTGTGAATGAAGTGAAATACAAACAAAATATCACACATGCATGCTAGAGAGTATGTGTGTGTGCAACTAAATCTCTTTAAAGAGAGTCAAGAACAAGATTATACCTTCCATGAAGCTTTAGAAATCCACCATGAGGTCCTTAAGCATTTGAGGAGAAAACTTCAATCCTAAGATACCCTTACAAGATTGAATCCCATTGTGATTTTGGTCAACGAAATAAGCCAATTAAAAAGTGAGGCACTTACAATATTTATTATACTACTACCAATAGTATAACACTAGGAAACATATTTCCTAGTCAGAAAAAGATTTTGATTTTTAATAAAATAATTACTCAATCAATCAATTAATTTCTATTTAATCAAATAATAAAATAAAATAATATATTAGGCTATTTTATTAGCCTTGCCGCCCATACACAAAAGATAGACCCAAATATTATTTTTCCATTTTATTAAATCTATTGGACCTTTAATTAAAAGGCCCACATGTGAACCATGCCCATTCTTACTAAAAGAAATAAGTCCACATATCTTAATACAATTCTAGATGGACCTATAATTAGTACAGTAGAATATATCAAGTGATCCATGCAAGTCCGTGTAGATTGGAGATCTTGGCGGGCTTATCTAAATTTAAGCGTCAATAGACATAACCCAATCTCAATCAACAAATGATTCACTTAGGTTCGATCTATTAATCTTAGGTCATTCCACTAAAGAACTAAAATTGCACTCTTAATTAAAGATAGAATAAGTAAATGATTCTCATTCATACCCTAGACAATCTTATAGGAGATAGTGAATCCTTATGAAGAATATCAGTAATCGCCAAGAGCTCATAGACCGCATATAGCTCTCCAAGTTACCATATTTACTCATATTACCACATTTTAAACTTGGATATATATATTATGACTTGTCCAGAAGTCATCTTTCAATAGTCACTATTGAAAACTCAACGTTAAGATTTAATATTCAATACCTCAAAACATCCATATGATGATATTCTACTCACATTTTATAAATGGAGTCACGATGTCCATATCTATACATGAAGTCCTCTATCGATTAACAAATGAATACCACCAAACTATCGAGGATAAACTATGCTATATAATCGTACTCATTGATAGCTCAAATGATAACACTTGTAATCATAAGTCCATCATTTATCTCAAGATTAAGATAGACTCTCCGATTGTCCTGATAATGAAAAAACTTTTATCTACTGATGGTTCTAGATAAAGTATTTCACTGTGATCCTGTTCAATGCACCTAGTGCACTAGATTCTTTTACTCGAAGACCCTTCGATGATTTTAGACTCCTCATAACACATTTGATCCCACTCAAATGCTAGCAAAAGAATTCTACAACTTTAACAAGATAAAAGTGCCCAACCTTTAACTTAGGTTGTGAATATTATTCAAGACTAACTAAAGAATTGTGTCTACCTCATACATATCCAGATGTACGAACAATTCTTCTTTTCTCATATTCTTTTGACCTTATGATTATTTACTTTGACAATTGTAATTATGAATGCTATAAGATTTTGTTAAAATAGAAATCGCTTTATTAATATGATAAGATTGTCAAATACAATATTACACTCTTGCTATTGAGCATAATCCTAACAATACAATCTCTATCTTGTATCTAGAATTATATTCTAAAAGCATACAAGTAATAAAAGAGATGGCTTGTTAAGAAAGACACTAAAATTAGATGAAGTTAGTGAAAACCTTACCAAGCAAGATGTGATGTTGCAAAACCATGCATGGATGCATCCTATATGGTCATAGATGATGCTTGATGAACTTTGATGCGCAAAGGAATGACTTTGAGTGTTAAAATGTGAGTTATTGTGAATTTTTTCTCTTGAAAAATGTTCTAAGGGAAAAATATGATTTTTGAACTCTTGGGGACGACCTAAGGATATAACAATCTATATATAGGGCTCTCAAATGATGCAATGCCGTTTTGATAAAAACAGGGCAAACCATTGCGGGTACTGTAGGGAAAAATACCGTAGTACCCGCAGCGGAAGCGAGACTAAAAATTAGTTTTGGGTAGCTTTTAAAATTTTTCCAATTATGAACCTTAAACCCTTTTGATTAATCAAACATATATATATATAAGAAAGTAATAAAAGAATTTAATACCTCTTGTCGCGTGATCCGATTGACTTGCGTCGATGGTAATCCGCAAGATCTTCAATCCTAGCACGAACGTGGATCACCTAGGAGCGTGGTCTCCCTTTCTTTGAATTGCAAACCTGTGATGGGATTAAACAAACTTTTCTCTCTTGTTCGTTAGTCACAAAAACAATCAAAAATAACCTAAGATTATTCCGGTCACTTTTGAGTTCTCAATCTAATGATCGAAACTCGCGTGAACCTTGATCGATGTTGTATACACAAGCTTATCAATGATTAAGCAAATAGTACACCATCAAAGAATAATCTATGTTACTTTTTCTTTTGTCTTAGTTGAATAAAATCTCTATCTATGAGTTAAGAAGAAGAAGAAAAATAATTTCTGCACTAAGCCTTAGGGCTGGCCGAAATTAATATATGTGTATATATATATGGCCCAAATTTTTCTCCTTTCTTTTTACATTAGGGTTGGCCGAATTCTCTTCCTTTTTACATTAGGGTTGCCGCAATTTCCAAACCTAGTTTACTAGTTTGAATTGCACCCTAATTCCTATTTAGAAAAGATTTCCCAAACCTAATCAAACTCATAAATCTTTTTATTCTCATATTTGACTAAAATAAAAAGACTTCCTGTTTGAATAAATAAAACTAATTATTTATTTCCTTTTCAAACAAGTCTTTCTATTTAATTATACTACTACCAATAGTATACCTTTAGGAAACATATTTCCTAATGAGAAAAGATTTGTATCTTAATTAAATAATTAATTAATGAATTAATTAATTCTCATTTAATTAATTAATGAAAACAAAATAATATATTAGGTTATTAACCTAGTTGCCGCCCCATATACATATTGGGCCCAAATATTATTTTCTCATTTCATTTAATCCTTTGGACTTTAATTAAAAAGCCCACATGTGAACTAGACCCAATCTTACTAAAAGAAACAAGCCCACATGTCATCCATTAATATATAAATATAATTGTGCAGCCCATTACATAAATAATGTGCAAATTATATTCTTAATATATTAAATTGCAATTCTAAATGGACCCCAAATTGGTCCGGTAGAATATATCAAGTGATCCATGCAAGTCCGTGTGGATTGGGGATCTTGGCGGGCTATCTAAATTTAAGCTCCAATAGACATAACCTAATCACAATCAACAAATGATTCACTTAGGTCCGATCCATTAATTTTAGCTCATTCCACTAAAGAGCTAAAATTGAACTCTTAAATAAAGACAGAAAAGGAAGATGCTTCCTCATTCATACCCTAAACAATCATATTGGAGATAGTGTATCCTCGTGATTAATATCAGTAATCGCCAAGAGTTCATAGACCGCCTATAACTCTCCAAGTTACCATATTTACTCATATGACCACATTTTGAACTTGGATACTTTGACTTGTCCAGAAGCCATGTTTTCAATAGACACTATTGAAAACTCAACGTTGAGATTTAATATCCAATTACCTCAAAACATCCATATGATGATATTATACTCTCATTTAATAAATGGAGCCACGATGTCCATATCTATAAATGAAGTCCTCTATCGATTAACAAATGAATATCACCAAACTATCGAGGATAGACTATGCGATATAATCGTACTCATTGATAGCTCAAATGATATCACCTGCAACCATAAGTCCATCATTTATCTCAGGATTAAGATAGACTCTCCGATTGTCCTGATAATGAAATTACTTTTATCTACTGACGGTTATAGATAAAGTATTTCATTGTGATCCTGTTCAATACACCCAGTGCACTAGATCCTTTTGCTCGAAGACACTCCGATGATTTTAGACTCATCATATCTCATTTGATCCCACTCAAATGCTAGCAAAAGAATTCTACAACTTTAACAAGATAAAGGTGCCCAACCTTTAACTTAAGTTGTGAACGATATTCAAGACTAACTAAAGAATTGTGTCTACCACATACATATTCAGATGTATGAACAATTCTTCTTTTCTCATAGTCTTTAGACCTTATGATTATTTACTTTAACAATTATTTAAACTATAAATGTTATAAGATTTGTTTAAACCAGAAATCACTTTATTAATATGAATAAGATTGTTAATTACACCATTACACTCTTGCTATTGAGCATAATCCTAACAATCTCCCACTTGCGCTATAGCAAATGTGTCATATCTCTCAAGCCCATATTCTCTAGGTGCCCATCGAAACTCTTCTGAGGTAGAGCCTTTGTGAAGGGATCTGCTAGATTTTTCGCTGACGCGATTTTGGTAATCGTCACGTCACCTCTTTGAACTATCTCCCTTAAAAGATGATATTTCCTTTCTATGTGTTTACCTCTCTTGTGACTTCTAGGTTCTTTCGAATTAGCCACTGCTCCACTGTTGTCACAGTAGATAGTGATCTGCTTATTCGCACTAGGAACCACTTCCAAGTCAATCAAGAATTGACGGAGCCAAACAGCCTCTTTGGCAGCCTCGCATGCAGCAACATACTCAGCTTCCATGGTGGAATCAGCAATACAAGATTGCTTGATACTCCTCCATATAACTGCTCCTCCTCCAATAGTAAACACAGCTCCTGATGTGGATTTTCTGGAGTCAGAATCTGATTGAAAATCAGAATCTGTATACCCAACGGGAATCAAATCCCCTCCAGAGTATACAAGCATATTATCTCTCGTTCTCTTGAGATACTTGAAAATATGCTTGACTGCCGTCCAGTGATCAGGACCAGGCTTCGATTGAAACCTGCTAACTATGCCAACAGCAAAACAAATATCTGGTCTAGTACAGAGCATTGCATACATGAGACTTCCAACTGCCGAGGCATATGGAACTCTACTCATGAACTGCTCTTCATGCTCATTCTTAGGAACTTGTTCCTTAGAAAGCTTGATTCCATGTCTGAAAGGTAACATACCTTTCTTGGAATCCTGCATGGAAAACCTAGACAAGATTTTGTCTATGTATGAAGCTTGGGATAATGCAATCGTTCTATTCTTTCTATCCCTTATAACTTGGATACCTAGAATAAAACTTGCTTCTCCTAAGTCCTTCATATCAAATTGTTTTGCTAACCATTCTTTTACTGATGTCAATACACCTACATCGTTTCCGATGAGTAGTATATCATCAACATAAAGAATCAGGAAAACCAACTTGTCGCCCTTAATCCTCTTGTATACACAAGGTTCGTCAAGATTCTGAATAAATCCAAAACCTTTGACAGCTTGATCGAACCTTATGTTCCAGGATCTGGATGCTTGCTTTAATCCATATATGGATTTTTGCAACTTGCATACCTTTTCCATTTGGCCCTTTTCAATGAATCCCTCTGGTTGCATCATGTAGATGCTTTCGTCAAGACTTCCATTAAGGAAAGCTGTCTTGACGTCCATTTGCCAAATCTCTAGATCTAAAGATGCTGCAATGGATAAGAGTATCCTAATGGATTTAAGCATGGCCACAGGAGAGAAGGTTTCCTCGTAATCGATACCTTCTTTCTGTGTATACCCTTTAGCTACCAATCTAGCTTTAAAGGTTTCCACCTTTCCATCCATACCTCTTTTCCTCTTGTATACCCACTTGCACCCAATGGGTTTTATCCCTTTAGGCAAGTCTACAAGGGACCAGACTTTGTTATTGAACATAGATTCAATCTCGGATTGCATTGCCTTTTGCCAATGGCGACTATCAACATCCTCCATAGCTTCCTTGTAGGTATAGGGATCATCGTCGTCCGGGAGATTCTCTACAGATTCTCCCAGACCGATGTATCTTTCGGGTTGAGTTCTAACCCTCCCACTACGACGAGGAATGGTAGGTTGTTGATCTTGTGTTGGATCGGAACTTACAATTGGGTTAGGTTGTGTAACCTCTCGTGGAATTGTATCTCCTGACATCTCATTCAGGACAATTCTACTTTTAGGCACAAAATCATTCATATAGTCCTTATCCAGAAATTTAGCATTTGTCGAAACAAATACTTTAAAATCTGAAGGACTATAAAAATAATATCCTTTAGTTTCTTTCGGATACCCTACAAATATACATGTTTCTGAACGGGATTCCATCTTTTCTGTCTTTCCTTTTAACACGTGCGCAGGACATCCAAATATCCTTAAGTGTTGTAAACTAGGCTTGCGCCCAGTCCACAACTCATGCGGTGTTTGAGGAACAGACTTAGATGGTACTCGGTTTAGAATGTATATTGCAGTTTGTAAAGTATATCCCCAGAAAGAAATAGGAAGTGTTGAATAACTCAACATAGACCTAACCATATCCAAAAGAGTTCTATTTCTCCTTTCTGCTACCCCATTTTGTTGAGGTGTACCATGTGCAGAAAACTGAGAAACTATCCCATTATCAATAAGATATTGCTGAAACTCTCCAGATAGATATTCTCCACCACGATCAGATCTCAAAATTTTTATGTGTTTCTCAAGCTGATTTTCCACTTCAGCTTTAAATGCTTTGAACATGTCAAAAGCATCCGACTTATGTCGCATGAGATACACATAGCCAAATCTTGAGTAATCATCTGTGAAAGTGATGAAGTACTCATATCCACCTCTAGCTTGAATGCTCATAGGTCCACATACATCTGTGTGTATCAATCCTAAACATTCAGTGGCTCTGGCACCTTTGGCAGAGAACGTCCTTTTGGTCATTTTACCTTCCAAACAAGATTCACAAGTTGGCAGATCATCAACCTTTAAGTCACTCAAAGGTCCGTCACTTACCAATCTTTTAATCCTATTAAGGTTAATATGACCTAAGCGTAAATGCCAAAGGTAGGTTTCATCTTTTGATAATTTAACTCTTTTATGATCAGGTTCCGTTATTTCTGTGTCTAACGAGTGAGAGATATTTCTATGCAAGAAGTATAGACCGTTTTCCAATGTACCTTTGCAAATAACTTTGTCATTCTTACTAATAATAAAAATTTTATTAAAAGTAACCGAATATCCAAATTTATTCAAACAAGAAACTGAAATTAAATTCCTCTTGAATTGAGGTACATAATAAACGTCTATCAAATCTAAATGCCTTCTAGAATCCAAACAAACTCTAATATCTCCCACTGCACTTGCAGACACTAACGTTCCGTTGCCCAAGCGCAAATTGATCTCATTCTTATTCAGCCTTCTCCTTTCTTGGAACCCCTTCTTCCTTCTTGTTCTGGGACTTTGGGCAATTTCTCTTCCAATGTCCCTTTTCACCACAAAGGAAGCATTTCCCTTTGATCTTGGTTACTTTCTTGGTGTCCTTCTTGGTAGGCCCAAGTTGCTTTTTCTTCTGTTGTTTCTTGACCTTTTGACGGGCCTTAACAGAAGCAACTTTACCAACCACATGAATCTCTTGACCTTTGCCTTTCACAAGGATCTTTTCAGCACTTTGAACATCTTGCATCAGGCTCTGTAAGGTGTATTCCTTTTTTGTTCAAAGTGTAGTCCAATTTGAACTGATCAAAGGAATCTGACAATGAATTGACAACCATATCAATCTTTGTCTCACCATCTATCTCAGCGCCATGCAGTTCAGCAATGTTGAGATGTGCTATGACTTTCATCATGTGATCTTTCACAGCCTGTCCAGGTTTCATCCTAAGATTCATAAAAGCAGTCACTGCTTCTCTCTTAGTCGTCCTGGACTTCATAGCAAACATCTCCTCTAGAGACATCATTATATCAGCAGCAGACTCCATTCCTTCATGCTGCTGTTGCAACACGTCGGAGATAGTGGCCATAATATAACATTTGGCCATATCATCTGAAGTCTTCCACTGCTCATACTCATCTCTTTGCACAATGCTTGATTCAATTGTAGGAGCAGGTGGTTTAGGAGTGGTTAGAACAAACTTATGTTTTTCACTTTGCAGCAACAACCCAATTTTCCTTTTCCATGTTACATAGTTATCTCCAGTTAAGGTGTTATCTTTCAGGATGTTCATAAGTGATGGGGTCATGATTTCTGAATGAAAACAAAGCATATATAAGTAAATAATCATTAAAAAGCACTTTTAAATATTTATCTTGAATTAAATGAATAACTCAATCATAAAATTCAACGGTGATCTAACACCCATAAATGTTACGCCTCCTTTGGGAGTTCGCACCATTTACTAGTTAGACTAGGTCCCACCTAATTGTTAACATAACAACCAGCGTTTTCAATTTTAGCCTTGCAATTTTACTGACAAGAACTCTTTGGAGGATATCAATAAAATTACATTGAGTGTGTCACCAAGATATCGACCCTCAATTTTCTCTAACGAAAATCCCTCCTTTGGGAGTAGATCTCGTTGAGTCCATTGTCTAGTCTATCCTTGTAAGGAAGTATATTGCTTAATTCCATTTATGGATGTCCCTTTGGGGAATTACCATAAAATAATTAAGCTCAACTAATCTTGGAAGCCATAGGTGTTACAAAAACACCTTCTCCCACTCAATTATTTAAGGCGTGTGATTAAATCCCATAGAATGATTTACCAAGTTATCTAGATGCCAATTTAGATACCTAAATCATTCAATGCATGTTCATACCAAAAGAGATATATGAGTGGCACTCCTATTCTATATGTCATGTTATCATACAACAACAAATATTGTAATATTTAAGCATAAATTAAATAGCAACAATTTTGGCCCATCCTAGAAAAACAAGTAAATTACATTTGACATAGGAATACAAGATCTTCGAGTGGCCCATCACCATAAGCCCATCCTCCAGCCTCCCTCGACGGGATTCCACGGCCCACAACCCCTCGTAAGGGGCTGCCATGCGCAGCCCATGGGCCTTGCTTGGCTGCCGTGCGCAGCCTTCTTGGTTCCAAGGCTGCCGTGCGCAGCCCATGTATTTCGGGCACGCCATGCGCAGCCCAATCCACTCCTAGGGTGCGCACGGTGCTCGTTCTCGGTCCCGGTTGCTTCGTTTCTTCGATATAGGACGTGTTACAATTTAATTTAAACAAAATAAAAACTACTGCAGAAATTTTTTTTTTTTTTTTTTTTTAATCACTGCAGTAAAAATACTGCACATATATATTTAATACAAAAAAAAACTGCAGCAGAATTTTTAATACAAAGAAAAAATCCTAGCAACTACCAAGAAGGAATTATGGCGATAATAGACCACCCTTCTTGTTACAATTCCGAAACGAAAAATACATTGAAAATCTAGAGCCAAAATCGAGCAATAACAATCCACATAAAAACATATATTAATCCATACATCACATGTAATAATATATGCGAATACCTAGAGTGCCATCTCTTTCTAAAACATGCATAATCACAATAAAAAGAAATCGATCCACGTATATATACGTTAATTAATTAAAAAGGGTTCAACCTAGGCTCTGATACCAATTGTAGGGAAAAATACCGTAGTACCCGCAGCGGAAGCGAGACTAAAAATTAGTTTTGGGTAGCTTTTAAAATTTTTCCAATTATGAACCTTAAACCCTTTTGATTAATCAAACATATATATATATAAGAAAGTAATAAAAGAATTTAATACCTCTTGTCGCGTGATCCGATTGACTTGCGTCGATGGTAATCCGCAAGATCTTCAATCCTAGCACGAACGTGGATCACCTAGGAGCGTGGTCTCCCTTTCTTTGAATTGCAAACCTGTGATGGGATTAAACAAACTTTTCTCTCTTGTTCGTTAGTCACAAAAACAATCAAAAATAACCTAAGATTATTCCGGTCACTTTTGAGTTCTCAATCTAATGATCGAAACTCGCGTGAACCTTGATCGATGTTGTATACACAAGCTTATCAATGATTAAGCAAATAGTACACCATCAAAGAATAATCTATGTTACTTTTTCTTTTGTCTTAGTTGAATAAAATCTCTATCTATGAGTTAAGAAGAAGAAGAAAAATAATTTCTGCACTAAGCCTTAGGGCTGGCCGAAATTAATATATGTGTATATATATATGGCCCAAATTTTTCTCCTTTCTTTTTACATTAGGGTTGGCCGAATTCTCTTCCTTTTTACATTAGGGTTGCCGCAATTTCCAAACCTAGTTTACTAGTTTGAATTGCACCCTAATTCCTATTTAGAAAAGATTTCCCAAACCTAATCAAACTCATAAATCTTTTTATTCTCATATTTGACTAAAATAAAAAGACTTCCTGTTTGAATAAATAAAACTAATTATTTATTTCCTTTTCAAACAAGTCTTTCTATTTAATTATACTACTACCAATAGTATACCTTTAGGAAACATATTTCCTAATGAGAAAAGATTTGTATCTTAATTAAATAATTAATTAATGAATTAATTAATTCTCATTTAATTAATTAATGAAAACAAAATAATATATTAGGTTATTAACCTAGTTGCCGCCCCATATACATATTGGGCCCAAATATTATTTTCTCATTTCATTTAATCCTTTGGACTTTAATTAAAAAGCCCACATGTGAACTAGACCCAATCTTACTAAAAGAAACAAGCCCACATGTCATCCATTAATATATAAATATAATTGTGCAGCCCATTACATAAATAATGTGCAAATTATATTCTTAATATATTAAATTGCAATTCTAAATGGACCCCAAATTGGTCCTGTAGAATATATCAAGTGATCCATGCAAGTCCGTGTGGATTGGGGATCTTGGCGGGCTATCTAAATTTAAGCTCCAATAGACATAACCTAATCACAATCAACAAATGATTCACTTAGGTCCGATCCATTAATTTTAGCTCATTCCACTAAAGAGCTAAAATTGAACTCTTAAATAAAGACAGAAAAGGAAGATGCTTCCTCATTCATACCCTAAACAATCATATTGGAGATAGTGTATCCTCGTGATTAATATCAGTAATCGCCAAGAGTTCATAGACCGCCTATAACTCTCCAAGTTACCATATTTACTCATATGACCACATTTTGAACTTGGATACTTTGACTTGTCCAGAAGCCATGTTTTCAATAGACACTATTGAAAACTCAACGTTGAGATTTAATATCCAATTACCTCAAAACATCCATATGATGATATTATACTCTCATTTAATAAATGGAGCCACGATGTCCATATCTATAAATGAAGTCCTCTATCGATTAACAAATGAATATCACCAAACTATCGAGGATAGACTATGCGATATAATCGTACTCATTGATAGCTCAAATGATATCACCTGCAACCATAAGTCCATCATTTATCTCAGGATTAAGATAGACTCTCCGATTGTCCTGATAATGAAATTACTTTTATCTACTGACGGTTATAGATAAAGTATTTCATTGTGATCCTGTTCAATACACCCAGTGCACTAGATCCTTTTGCTCGAAGACACTCCGATGATTTTAGACTCATCATATCTCATTTGATCCCACTCAAATGCTAGCAAAAGAATTCTACAACTTTAACAAGATAAAGGTGCCCAACCTTTAACTTAAGTTGTGAACGATATTCAAGACTAACTAAAGAATTGTGTCTACCACATACATATTCAGATGTATGAACAATTCTTCTTTTCTCATAGTCTTTAGACCTTATGATTATTTACTTTAACAATTATTTAAACTATAAATGTTATAAGATTTGTTTAAACCAGAAATCACTTTATTAATATGAATAAGATTGTTAATTACACCATTACACTCTTGCTATTGAGCATAATCCTAACAGGTACCGCTACCAAAGCCGCAGTGATATCCACAGCGGTGCATTAAAAAAATGAATCAGGTATGAAGACCGCTGAGCCTACTGCTGTGGCTTCCACAGAGGTTAATGCAATGGTATGCACTAGGCACAAAACTCTGTGCCTACCACTGCGGAAAACCCACAGTGGTGAGGAGAGCTCGAAATAGGGCAACTCACCGCTGTGGCTACCGCTGCGGATCTCGGCAGTGGTACTGACAGTGATCTCCTGAATCATGCAAAGCGTAATCTTAAGCTACTAATGGCATGGCTTTGCATCCTAATGCCTAAATAGTTATGACATTTCAATGTACAAGATGTAATCATTTAGAAATATGCAAGAAGAGAGATTAATGAACATGAATGCACACAATAAAAACACACAACATACAACAAATAAACATATGTATGAGTTGTGAGTGTGTACAAATACATCTCTTCAAAGCAAGTAAGCACTTATAATTTTACCTTTGGTGCTTCTTCTCTTGAGGACTTGAGAGGGCATTGTTTGTGCAAAGTACCAACCATCAAAAGCCTAAGCTACCCTTACATCAAACCCCACATGTGGTTTGTCACCGAAATAAGCCTATCAAACTTAAGGAACTTACAGGATCCAACTTATATGAGAACGTAAGAACAAGCTATTAGCTTTGTCTCAAGCATCGTATATTGATAAAGTGTTAATTGTTGGGGTTTTTGCCCTAAAGCTTGTAATTTATAAATGTGAATGAAACATTAATAAAAGAAATAGTTTATTCATTCTATATACCTGTCTCATACTGAAATTCAATATATTACATGCGTGTCTAATAATACAACCTAGGGGGGAGGGGGTGAATGGGTTGTTAATCCGTTATTACCAAAATTTTTGGATTAGTTAGTATTACAAAAATAACCCCAATTCACCAAACAATAAAATCAAGTATAAAATGTGGAAATTAAATAACACTTGATTTTTACATGGAAACCCAAACTGGGAAAAACCACGGGCTGTTATGTGCACCACACTTGAATCTCGAATCCACTAATTGCAATGGTGTTTACAACCTAATCCTGGTCTATAACCCACCACCACTACCCACAGGCCTGTAAAAGTGGACCTAGTCCAATTGCTTATGTGAACACCTAATCCCGGTAGTCATACAAGACTTACTTCTCAGTGAAGAGATAAAATAGCCTATGTGAATATATATGATATTCAAAATGTAAATAATGCTAGGTTACACTAAATGCTTATCTAGGTTTAAATGAAGACAGTTAAATCAATCTTAGATATCAAATGCTAAATGACATGTCATAAAGCTTAGCTATGTTAAGGATAACCAATCCTAGATACAATAGCTATCACAAACAATCTTAGTCACTTTAATGAGATAAATTAGCTAGATTTATATAAGCATGAAATCCTAGCTATCACAAAACAACTCAATCAATCAACACATAATCTCAATCTTGTAAGTAGAAATTAATCTAAAGCATACAAGTTATAAATGAGATAAATTGCTAAGTAAGAACACTAATCATGTAAGATAATAGTGAACAACTTACCATAACATATGTGTTGAAGAAGACCCATGCATTAGCACAAACTAGATGATCCTAGATGATGATTAGATGATGATTTATGCATGTGGAGTTGAGTTTGTGTAATTAAAGATGAGTTCTTGGATGATTTTCTCTCTTGGAAAATACATTAAGTTAAAACTATGATTTTGAACTCATTAGAGAAGACCTAAGCACAAAAAGGCATATATACAGGGTGCCAAAGTGAAACTGCAGTGTTTTGATAAGTGACACCACAATTTCTTCTTTATTTCCATTTGATCTCAGGGCGACATTTCATGGCGACACCATGAAATCTCTCTGTCGCCACAGCGACAAAACCGCGACAACACATTGGCTTGTGTTCTTCAGAGCTTCAAGCCTTCTGTCGCCATGAGCTCAAGGTGACATCAACAAAGGGCAACAATGCCCTATTTTCCACTTTTTGCACAATGTGCAAGTGTGCAAAGTGGTGAAACCAAAGGAGAAGCCAAAGGCTTTCTCCAGTGGCAATCCTCATGCTAAACTAAGCACACCATCGTACATGCGCGGACATTTTTGAACAATCTTCAAGAAACGAATTACACAACACACTAATAACACAACACAAACCATCAAAGATGTGCAAATGTGAAGTGTGAAGTGAATGCATTGATCGTGCCAAATATGTTGTATATTTCGGCCCCCAACTCCGTTTCCTTTATGTTGTTTTCGTGCGTTTTAGCGTCTCTTATGGGCTCTATGTTCGTATTTGTAGGCATTTATCCATTTCTGGTGTTTAGAGCATATTGCTGAACTTTTGGGTAAAAAAAGGACCAAGAGTTATAGAAAGAAGGAGAAAAGACATCAGAGGCTACAATAGTGCGGGTCAGTGTGGGTCCCAACTGCATTTCACCCGCACTCTTGCCCAAACCCGGGAGCATCAAATTGAAGAAAAGCCTAGTGTGGCATATAACCTACACACTTCCAGCATAGGAATTCATGCATAGAACCAGTGCACAACCTGCACACCAAAGGATTGAAGACAATAGAAATGCCATAGAGTGCGGGTACAGTGTGGGTCCCCTTACTCGCACTCGACCCACACTCTATACTTTCTAGCGTGGGAATACTTGCGTTGGAGCCGCACTCCACCCACATTATATGGAAAACCTGGAAGCTGAAATTGTGAGAAATTGATAAAGTGCGGGTGAGTGCGGGTCCCTGAACCGCACTTAACTCGCACTTTACACTTTCTAGCATGGGAATTCCCATGTTGGATTCGTGAAAACTTGATAAAGTGCGGGTGAGTGCAGGTCCCTGAACTGCACTCCATCCGCACTCCACATGCATCATACTCAGGTTTTAAGCATTTGTGACCTATTTTTGTAATCCCTATAAATAGAAAAGTCATGTTAGTTCGAAACCCATCCTCTCACACTTAGAAAATCAGAAATCTTGTAATCTAAAGCTAGGAATACATTCATCCTCTCATCCAAACCATCTCTACTCAACCTAAAGGCAACTAAGAGGATTGGATTAAAGCTTCAAGGAAGGAGATGATCTTCATGGGTTTTCTCTCAATCTCTTCTCTTAGTTTATTTGTTGTAATGAACATGAGTAGATAAATCCTAATCGCGCTCCAAATGTACATATTTAGAGCTCCCTTACTTAGCTTTTGTAACCGTTTTCTGAGCCTTTTTAGGTATTTAATGTTGTAAATAAATGTATTTCAGGTATTTCAGCTCATCAGGGGTATTTTAGACCAAAATGGAGAAAAATAGCAAGATCATAGGCAAAAGAGGGCAATTACGTAATTATGGAGAATTAGGGTCAAAGTGCAAATCTAGAGATATTATTGCATATTCTGTGATTAAGGAAGAGTACAGCGGTGCATGTTGTAAATCACCGCGCAAAGCACAATAGAAGGGTGCCACGTATGCAGCGAGACGACGTCGTTTAGGGGATCACGTGCGTCACGGTGATGTCAGGATGACATCAGCATCTTCTACCTTTAGCCTGGTCGAGTAAACCCGCGACAGACCAGACCAGACCAGACCCGACCCGACCCGACCTTACCCTACCCTACCCTACCCTACCCTACCCTACCCGTCCTCTTCTCCGACCGTTTTTGATCACTTTTCGATGTATTTTCCAGCGATCTCTACCCAGATCGACTCCCCACATCCTTCCGGTCATAATGGACCAACTTTGAGGCTCCCATACAAATGTTTTCCCAAGTCTCCAAGCCTCCATGGAAACCCAAGCTTTGAAGCTCGTTCCAGCGGCTTTTTTCATGCAAAGAACACGTCTAAGTGTGTGGGAACTCCACAATTTCATGCCAAGTGAAAGATCTTGCGAACCAGAGGAGCTAAACTCACAGCCAACTTTCGTAAAATCCCGCTAGTTCCATCGACGGGAATAAACCAGTGAGCTAGAGTGTACGAACCAGCGGGAATCCCTAGAATGATGCCAACTTGTCCCACTTGCCTCTCCCATCACCACTTGACTCTCTAATCTTGTTGAACACACCTTACCACCTTATATCTTATATAGATAACTTAGCTCAGACAACTATCATCTAATCACTACTTAGATAATTAGACTAGAGATATTTTCATCAATCTTAGACTACACACTTTAGGTAACTTAGTCTAGTGTAGAAACTTAGAGAGAGAAGCACTCTCTCACTTGGCTTTAGTTTATTTTCCCATCACTTTCTAGGTAGCCAAACACTACTTTGAGTTACTTAGACTTGATCTCTTGGAGTTGTTCTAGAAGGATATTGTGCTTGGATTGCAAGGAGGAGTCATCTTGGCCAAGAATCGAATCCAAATGGGTTTGTTTTACTCTTCTTTTGTATTTTCTAGTTTATATACTTCCATGTGTAACTAAACCCTTTTGTTGGGAAATTGATGTAATTCTTGTAACTAAACCATTGATTAATCAATATATTTGTTATTTCACTCTCTAAGGCTTTTTATGTGTGTATTATGAACTATAATGATATGTGGATGATATGTTTTGCATATATATCTATTTGTATACACTTGGTAGTTGATTTCATGCATAAAGTGTCCCAACAATGTGTATGAATGTTTCACTATCCATTTTGTAGAGATATCTCTAAGTAATTCATACCTTTGTTAATTAGAGAATCTCTACATCACCATTCCGAAATTCTCTCTCAATCACTTATCTATGATTTTAGATTATGTGTAAGATGATGAATTTGGCACTTTATATTATTGATAATGAAATGCATGCCTTAGAATGGTTGTGAATGTGCTTAATGAATGATTGGTTAATAAAATGGTTGTTACTTGAATGAATCAATCCCTAACATCTTTTAATCTAGCTTAACCTCATATTATTTCTATAGTTTTAGTAACTTAGTTCATTGCAAGCTTAGTATAATTGATCTAGATAGCATTAACTAGTGAACTTGTTTAGAATTTAGAAATTGATAATCAATGATAACATAAAGCCTACTTTATAGCTAATCCACCTCCTCGTGGGAATGACCACTCTTACTACTGTACCCTTTACTACTCATACGACTTGTACACTTACGATGGGTGAACCACCTGCTCGCCTCTTTAATTAACCATGGTAGATTAGCATAGATAATTGTAGTTTTATTAGAACCGGTTCTAGCACGTCAAATCCCCACTAAGGGGTTGATGGATTAGTTTGTTGGATATTGGGCTTTTGTATATAAACTCCATTTTACATATATTTCTATCTTTCATTGTTTTATTCTCTTGTATGAATGGTTTTCCTTTGATTTGCTTGGCTTGGATACACCCTCTTAGCAACTGTTCTTTGCATTCCATTTGTGTAGACAACTAGGTATACACCCTATTTGGTTGTTTATTTCATTATTGAATGGAAGGGATTTTCGGAATTCCGGCTCAACAACCATGGTCTTAATCTAACTTTGAACGGGTGACCTTCATTATACACCCTAGGTCAGCACTTGTGAGAGGATTGAAATCCTTCACTATACACCCTAGGTTGACTACTTTAGTGGTTTTACGAGAACTAACCTTCGAGTAGAATCCCGTTGAATAATCTCGAGCCTCATCTAATCTTAAATGAGTGGCCTTCACTATACACCATAGGTCGGTCACTTGTGAGAGAATTAGAAGTCATCACTATACACCATAGGATGGCTATTGAAAGTACAAACACAACTCGGGTGTGTTTACAAATATATTAATCTAGAGAGGGGGGTGAATAGATTTTAACAATTTTACCCAATTTTCGCATTAAGTCAATATTATGAAAATGCCCCAATCTAGTCAATAATAATAAGTGTAATATGGTGCAGAATTATAAATGATATTTGATATTTACGTGGAAACTCTCACGGGAAAAACCACAGGCTGTATAGTGTGCCACACTCAAACCTCGAATCCACTAAATGTGTTAAACGATTACAATCTACTCCCGGTATATAATCACACACCTACCTAATCCTGGTATAAGTGGACCTAGTCCAATTTGCTTGTGTGACCACCTAATCCTGGTGTCCGACCTAATCCCGGTCTATCACACAAGACTTCAATTGCTTGCGATCTAAGCAACCTAATCCCAGAAGCTACATGCAAGACTTACTTCTCAATGAAGAGATTACAACCTATGTGAATATATATAAATACTCAACAAATGCAATGAGAGCTAGGCAAACTCTATATCCTTATCTAGGATGATTAGATGGCAACAAATGCAATCCTAGATATCAATGGCTAAATGACATGTCATAAAGCTTAGCAAATCATAGATTAAATAACCTAGATGTTGCTATCAAAATACAACACTCAATTATGTCAACACAACAATCTTTATTTTGTATCTAGAATATATTCTAAGAGCATACAAATAATATAAGAGATTTCTTTGATAAATAAAACACTAAACTTTGATGAGATTAGTGAAGAACATACCAAAGGATGCGTGTTGAGCAAAACCCATTCAAATAAGCAAACTAACTATGCTAGAAAATGCTTAGATGATCTTTGATGCACATGTATGTGGTTTTGAGTGTATAAAAATGAGTTATTGATTGATTTTCTCTCAAGTATCTCTTTCTGAAGCTTAGGGTTCTTTAGAGTCAGAGAATTAAGTTAGAGAATAGAGAAAGTGTGATATTTATAGACATCAAGAACAGGGCATGTGAAAAGACAAGATTGCCCTTGAAAACACACGATAGGCGGTTTCATTCGGCGGCCAGGCCGCCGATCATAACCGTAGAATTGGTCCAGAGAGAAACAGGGGAGTATCGGCGGTTTCGTTACAGCCAATCTAACTGCAGAATTAGACCCGAGATATTAAATGCATCAGGTTTGATTGGCGGTTTCGATTCGGTGGCCAGACCGCCGATCGTAACCGTCGATTCACCAAAAGAGGTGAAACCAAGGAGAATGCCCTTGAAGCCAAGGGCATTCTCCGTGAGCGGTCTTTGCGTAAAACCAAGCACATTATCGTGCACGTCCGAACACATTCGGGAAACGAATTGCAAGACACATAAACACACAACAAGATATACAATCAAGGTGCTAGTGTGAAATGTGACTTGTGAAGAGAATGCACACATATGCAAGTATGTTAAGTGTGTGTGTGCTTCTAAATCTCTTCAAAGAAAACTAAGCACTAGAGAATATACCTTTGGAGTGCTTGTCACCTTGAGGTCTTGAAAAGGGCATTTGAGCTTGATCTTCAAACACCTATTCTATCCTTACAATTCAAACCCCAATATGTGGTTTGTCCACGAAATAAGCCAATCAATAATGGGAATCCTTACAGCTATGTTAGAATAGGTTGAGCCCTAGTTAGATAGACGAGCATTTATGGTTAGAATCCGGAATGAGCAACTAACACTATACATCCTAGGTTGGTTGCTTATGAGGGATTAATCGCTAGTAGGAGGTCTTCACTATACACCCTAGGTTGACCCCTTACTAGAGATAAATAACCAATTCTATACACTCTAGGTTGGTTACATTTGTCATAACATGTTTGAAACTAATAATGCACAGTGTATATAAAACTATCTAGAGAGGGGGGGGGGGTGTGAATAGATTTTAAACTATTATTACCAATTTTCTCAATTAGTCAATATTCCGAAAATACCCCAAACTAGTTAAAGCAACAAATCAAGTGTAAAGTGCGGAATTTAAATATCACTTGATTTTTTACTTGGAAACCCAAATTGGGAAAAACCATGAGTTGGTAAGTGCACCACACGCGAACCTTGAATCCATTAATGGTAAGGTGAATACAACCTAATCCTAATATAACTCACCACCACAACCTAATCCCGGTATAAGTGAACCTAGTGCAATTACTTGTGATTTACACAACCTAATCCCGGAAGCTACACAAGACTTACTTCTCAATGAATAGATAAAATAGCCTATGTGAATATGAATGATATCCAAAGTGCAAAATAAAGCTAGGGAACCCTAATGCTTATCTAGGATGAAGAGATGACAATAAAAACACTCCTAGATATCAACAGCTAAATGACATGTCATAAGGCTTAGCTAAACATAGTGAAACAAATAACAGAGTGTTCTAATATTAATCTAGAGAGGGGGGGGGGGGGGGGGGGGGGGTGAGTAGATTTTATCCGATTTTACCTAATTTTCGAGTATGGTCAAGATTACGAAAAAACCCCTAACTAGTCAATATAATATAACAAGTGTAATACATGTGTAATATTAAATGTGTAATATTAAATAACACTTGATATTTATGTGGAAACCCTCACGAAAAAAACCACAGGCTAGTAAGTGCGCCACACTCGAACCTCGAATCCACTAAATGTGATAAAGATTACAACCTAATCTCGGTATATAATCACACACCTACCTAATCTCGATATAAGTGAACCTAGTCCAATTGCTTGTGAGTTAAGCAACCTAATCCCGAAAGCTACACAAGTCTTACTTCTTAATGAAGAGATAAAATGCCTATGTGAATATATGCAATATCCAAAATGCAATTAGAGCTAGGAAACCCTATATGCTTATCTAGGATGACGATATTGCAATTAAACAATCCTAGATATCAATAGTTAAATGACATGTCATTAAGCTTAGCTAAACATAGATTGAATAAACCTATATAGCTATCATAATACAACACTCAATCAAATCAACACAACAATCTCTTATCTTGAATATTGGAGGTTAATCTAAGAACATGCAAGTAATAAAAGAGATGCCTTGATAAATAAAACACTAGTTATATATGATAATAGTGAAGAACATACCAAAGGAAGTGCGTTGAGCAAGACCCATGCAAGCAAGTATCCTAACTATGCTAGAAGATGCTAGATGATATTTTGATGCATATGAGAATGGTTTTGAGTGTTTAAAAATGAGTTCTCGATCGATTTTCTCTCAAGTGTCTCTCTATTGATATTAGGGTTTTAAGAGTTGAAGAACCGAGTTCAGAGAATGAGAAGATGATATATTTATAGACATTTAGAACAGAGCATGTGAAAAGACAAGTTTACCCCTGAACCGCACGATCGGTGGTTTCATTCGGTAGCCAGACCGCCGATCACAATCGCCGAATTGAACCCGAGAAGAACAGGGGAACAACGGCTGTTTCGTAACCACCAATCAAACCATAGAATCAAACCCGAGAGATTAAATCAATCAGGTATGAATGGCGGTTTCAAATGGCGGGTCGTAGCCACCAATCGTAACTGTAGAATTAGACCAGAGACTTCTAGACCAAAACGGTGGTTTCATTCGGTGGCCAGGGCTACCGATCACAACTGTTGATTCACCAAATGTGGTGAAACTAAAGGAGAAGCGAAGGCAATATCTGAGAGTGATCTTCACGTAAAACCAAGCACACTGTCGTGCAAGCACGGACATTTTCGAACAATATTCAGGAAACGAATTACAAGACACAAGCACACAACAAGATATAATCAACAAAAGTATACGTGTGAAATGTGACATGTGAAGAGAATGCACACAAATGCAAATATGCTAAGTGGGTGTGTGCTACTAAATCTCTTCTAAGAAAACCAAGAACTAGAGATATACCTTTGGAGTGCTTGTCACCTAGAGGTCTTGAAAGGGCCTTTGAGCATGATCCTTAATCACCTAAACTACCCTTAAAATTCAGACCCCAATATGTGGTTTGTCCACGAAATAAGCCAATCAATAATTGAGAATCCTTACAATCTCCCTCTTTGGCTATTTCGTGACAAAACTACCACTCACATTGATCCTTACAACATAATTGAAGCTACAGGATAACAATGGTATTCTACATTACAAAGAGATATTAAAAAGTAAAAACTTCAAGTCTTCAATCTCTTGTAAAACTGTCAACCCTTCAACACAAAAAAAATTTACACTTTCCAATGCAAGTGTATGTAAGATGATCAAGTGGTAATTAAAAACAAGCATTTGCATTCAAGAATTTAAGTACAACATCATGCAATGAATGTTAATGTAATGCTCCCCCTCACTGGGTTATTACTCCCCCTCAATTTGTAGTCTCCCCAAAATGCACAATTACTACTACAATAGCAACTTCCCTTACCACATTCTACTCCCCCTTTTTGTCATGATATAGGCAAAGGAGTAGTACCCAACTGAGTCACCTTAGAAAAGAGAGATAGTAGCATACTAGATATTTGCATAATCATATAAGCCACTTTATGCACTTAATTAATTGGAGAGAAACAAAGAGATTTATTTTATTGAAAATGTGTGAATTAAAAATGCTTTGCATACAAGACATGTTGCATTCAAGTCCAAAATACAATGGTATTTGGCAAAGCAAATGACAAAGGTTTCAAATAGAATTCAAACTAATTTCACCATTTGTCATGAGAGAAGCAAGGATATAGAGAATTCATTGATTTCAATTTTAAAAGCAACTATATCCAACTTTATAAGCTAAACATGGCATGAGCGACTTTGCACCCTATTTGATTTTTCCGGGAATGATACCTATATGATAGTAGCCATGTTCAACAAATAAAGAAAGAGAGACATTTTGATTGTAACATCCTTTGAATGGATACAATATCCTTTATTCATTTTGAGTCTCATAAGCTTTTTCACACATTGTTTTGCATTTAAGAAATTGCAATCATCAATCCATGCTTTTTTCAATTTAGCATGTCATTTGAATTTCATGCTTTTCATATGTGATTAGCATGTTAGTTAAGAATCATTATGTCATGGAGATAACTATAGGTCATTTAAATCGTACTTCATATGTAGATCTCCTAGCTCAAAAATGCATGATTGAACATAAATATGACAAGAATTGTAAATAAAGCAAGGTTCACACTTATTGAAATAAAAACATATATGCATATGTACAACCAAGCTTACTTCAAGCAATTAATAAAGAAGCATAATATCTTTTTAAATATTTTGCATGCATCAAGTATGCAAAAGCTCTCTTTGCTTGAGTTCCCCATATGGGGTTAAAGACCAAAAACACATCACTCCACAAGACATATCCCAATAGATCTACTAAGTATTTTAAATCGAGTAGCATCTAAGGGTTTAGTAAATAAGTCCGCTAGTTGATCATTAGTACCTACATGTTCAAGTACTATGCATTTATTCTCAACTAGTTCTCTTATGAAATGATGGTGGATGTCAATATGCTTAGTTCTAGAAAATTGAACCAGATTCTTGGAAATATTAATAGCACTCATATTATCATAAAAGAGAGTGAGTGTACCTTGGTTGAATCTGTAGTCTACTAGCATTTGCTTTATCCAAAGGAGTTGTGTGCATCCACTCCCCGTGGCTATATACTTGGCCTCAGCCGTAGACAAGGAAATTGAATTTTGCTTCTTGCAAAACCTAGAGACTAGGTTGTTCCCAAGGAAGAAGCAACAATCTAATGTGTTTTTCTTATCATCCCAATTTCCTACCCAATTTGTATCACTAAAGCCAACAAGACTAGCATTAGTGTCAAATGAGTACCAAATCCCATAGTTGGAAGTCCCATTCACATAGTGAATGATTCTCTTAATGGAAGATAGATGGGATTTCTTAGGATCCGATTGGTACCTTGCACACACACCCACACTAAAGAATATATCGGATCTACTTGTGATCAAATAAAGCAAGCTACTAATCATGCCCTGATATAGCATTTGTTCCACACTTTTACCACTAACATCCTTGCTAAGCTTCAAAGTGGTACTCATGGGTGTATCACAATATTTGGCTTTTTCAAGACCAAACTTCTTCACTAGGTTTTTGGTATATTTGGCTTGGGTTATAAAGATCCCATAATTTAATTGCCTAATTTGCAAACCTAGTGTAAGATCCTTTATTTGTATTGGCTTGATTCCATTGCAAAACTCTTTTTATTTGTATTAGTTTTTGCTTAGGTGATTCTTGGAAGAAAGAAGTCTCAAAGGTGAAGAAGCAACATCTTGTGAAAATTTCGTCTTCAAGGGGAACATCGCATACTTGGATGCTAAAGTATCAAGATTCTTCTTCCTCTTACAAGGCATTAGCACACACACACACAATTCATACATGTGTGTCCCTACATCATTGTTCAAATATTTGGTATAACACTTTCACACACATTTAGTATGCACATGCATTTATCTCATTGTTGACAATCTTGTAGAATTGCATGTTTTCTCACTATCACTTAGATATGGCATGTTTGTGTTGCATAGTGTTTATTTGTTTGTGTTTCTTATGTTTTGGACTTGAACATGATCTTATTTGATTCCTTATTGAGTTCTAGTCATTTCAATTACTCATTCATTAAGTTTCAAGTCCATACGACGTAGTTATGCTACTTTGCATTCTCATTCGTTGAGTTGTCTTCATCGTCGTTTTCCGAGATGAATTTTCAACATTTTGTCAAAGTTTCATAGTCTTTGTTGTGCATGAGGGATTCATGATTCATAATCCAAAAATGAATTCAAAATCAAAGTTCGGAGGCCTGAATACGGTCGAAGAAAGCGAGAGGAGCGTGGTTGGCCAAAAGCCAACCATTGGTGCCCATGTGAGAGCCACATGTGTCACACGAGAAAAACACCTCTCTGCCCACGTGTGATAACATGGAGGTGACATGGCCTTCTTTCATTTGTTGGTTGCTTCCCTTTCTCTCTCTTTCAAATGCAATTTTCCTTCCCTCCAAACATAATCTTGGAAAAATTGAAAAGAAGTTTGTGCAGAATTTCTTCCAAGTTTTTATTATCTTGATTCAATCATATCTTTCTCATTTCAACTCCGAATCACTTTATTCAAAAGCCAAAATTGTTGGTCTTGATGAGAGCTACAAACCCTAAGCATTTCCACAACCATTTGAATTTGTGATTTTCTGCTGTGTATCAATCTCAGTCCGAGATTTGTGTTTGTAAGTGATTCATCTTCTTCTTACTTTCATTGTTGATCATCTCTTTAATCTTCTTATTTGATTGATGAAAAGTAATATAAATGATGTAAATTCACATGCTAGGGTTATATGATTGATTGATTTTTGAGTTTATCTTTTGTGATTTATATAAACATACTTTTGATAAACTTGAATGACATGAACTTGATTCTAGAAATACTTTGTGATCATGAGCTTGATTGTTGATTTCTATGTTTAGTTACATGTTCTAAGAGCTAGAATACTTTGATTGTGATATTCTATAATCTAGTTCTTGGTTGATTCACATGCTTTAGAGGCTTGAGAGCCTTGGATAGGGAGTTGCTCTCTAGAGGTGTAAGACACATCTTGGATAGAGAGTAGGCTTTGTGAATCACTAGCCCAAGGGTTGATTAAGATATGATAGCTTGAAGTGTATATCATAGTGTTGATAGCTTTGAGTGTGTAAATCCTTTTCATATAGTGGATTTGCTTTGCCGGTGGTTGTGTTATCAACCCGTGGATGTTTCCTCTTTGAGGTTTTACCACGTAAAAACTTTGTGTCTCATTTTCACTTTTAGTTTTTGTTATCTTCCATAGTTTACTTGTATTGATTCTCTTGTATATTGATGATTCACATGTATTGATTCTTTCTATACAATTGTTATATCATTTCAAGTATTCATTTCACTCTTATATTCCACATTTTTGAATATTGAAAGAATTTGGAACTATACTTATTCAAAGAATTTGGAACTATACTTATTCACCCCCCCCCCCCCCCCCCCCCCCCTTTAGGTATAAAACACTATTACTTTAATGGGAATTTCAATTGGTATTAGGGCAGGTGTCTAGACGCACTTAGATAGATCCTTTATTTGTAGTGTTTTTGTTTTAATTGTGATAGTCATGATTAAGGAAGTGTGTTCCTATGTGGCTTCTTTTGTTGAACATATTGACTTGGATGAAAAAAAAAAAAAAAATCAATGATCTTATTCTTGAAAATGAACACTTATCTAAATTCAATGTGTTCCTCAATAAGGAGTTAGAGAATCATGGACTAAGTTCAAAAGAATTTAATAAACTTAAAAGATAGCAATGATAGACTTAGCATCTTGAAGAAATAAATTGAGCAAAGGGATAATTCTCTTGTTAGTGCTAAAAGGCTAAGAGACATGCTTAAAGCCAAACTTAGTGAGCACTTAACTCAAGAGAAAAAGTATGAACAATGGCTTAATAAATCAAGAGAAGATGTTAGGAAATGTGATGACATCTTAGAAAAATATGCCATTAAAAATAGGATGCTTAATGATAAACTTAATGAGGCTAATAAGATGATTCACAAGATGTCATCTAGTTCTAAGAAGGTTGAAATCCTCATTAAAAGTGGAAAGCATCCATGTGACAAAAGAGGTTTGGGTTATATCAATGAGAAGGAGACTCCTTCATCTAACAAATCTGTTTTTGTCAAAGTAAGTGTTGAATCAAATGTAGGCATTCTCTCTCAAGGTAAAGCAATGAAAGCTACTAGAAGTTCCTCTACATCAACAAGGATCTCAAATGAAAGATCACAACAAGATCGAAGTCAAATTGCATCTACTTCAAAGGCAAAAATTGGAGCATCAAAGGTTGCACATCAAAGAGGTAAAATTGTGAGAAGACCAAGTGCTATAGAAGAAAATGCAGATGGTAAATTTCTCAAATTCATACCTATTTGTCATCATTGTAACATGATAGGACATATTCGACCTAGGTACTTTGAATATATTCGAAAATGCAAACTTGATAATGCTTCTCATGATATGTCTTTGAATGGTCCTAGGCAATCATCCATATATGGATTTAGTACTAGACCTAAGAAGACCTTAGAAAAGCATGTTGTGAAGAATCTTGTTGATAACTTGCTTGTTAAATCTTGTGTTGTGCCTTACTCTACTATGCATAAGAAATTTGATAATGCTTTGTTCGATATTTTTGAAAATGTGACCAATGAGGTCAAGGTGCATGTTAAAAAGTCTAACATTAAGTCAAAGCATGAAAAAGCTAAGAGTGAGAAGCATGTTGTGAAAAGTGTGTGGGTTAGAAAAGACACACCTAAATGTCTAATTACACAATATGCTTTGCGTGTCAACTCCTCCTACTCTTGGTATCTAGATAGCGATTGCTCTAGGAACATGACTGGGAACAAAGATTTCTTTAAGAATCTTGTGTTAAAGGATGGAGGGTAGGTCACCTTTGGTGATGGCACCAAGAAGCAAGTTCTTAGCAAGGGAACTATATGTATCCCCGAATTGCCTAAACTTCATAATACTTTGTATGTTGATGGGTTACAAGCTAATCTTATAAGCCTCACTCACTTATGTGAAATCTTTAAGGAAGTTAGCTTTAATAAAGATGTGTGCACTATAATTGATAAAAAAGGCAATGTTTTCCTAAAAGTCAAAAGGTCTATAGACAATTGCTATTATCTTGAAGTAGACCCTCTAACTTGCAACATGGCACATGAGTGCAACAAGCTTGACTTGTGGCATCGACGTTTGGGTCACATGAATTTTAAAGACTTAATGTTAGGATTATGCTCAATAGCAAGAGTGTAATATTGTAATTAACAATCTTTTTTATATTAATAAAGTGATTTCTGGCTTCAACAAATCTTATAGCATTTATAGTTTAATATTATAATTTTCAAAGTAAATAATCATAAGGTCTAAAGACTATGAGAAAAGAAGAATTGTTCGTACATCTGGATATGTATGTGGTAGACACAATTCTTTAGTTAGTCTTGAATATTGTTCACAACTTAAGTTAAAGGTTGGGCACCTTTATTTTGTTAAAGTTGTAGAATTCTTTTGTTAGCATTTGAGTGGGATCAAATGAGATATGATGAGTCTAAAATCATCGGAGTGTCTTCGAGCAAAAGAATCTAGTGCACTGGGTGCATTGAACTGGATCACAATGAAATACTTTATCTATAACCGTCAGTAGATAAAAGTCATTTCATTATCAGGACAATCGGAGAGTCTATCTCAATCCTGAGATAAATGATGGACTTATGGTTGCAAGTGATATCATTTGAGTTATCAATGAGTACGATTATATCGCCTAGTCTATCCTCGATAGTTTGGTGATATTCATTTGTTAATCGATAGAGGACTTCATTTATAGATATGGACATCGTGGCTCCATTTATTAAATGAGAGTATAATATCATCATATGGATGTTTTGAGTAATTGGATATTAAATCTCAACGTTGAGTTTTCGATAGTGTCTATTGAAAACATGGCTTCTGGAGAAGTCAAAATATCCAAATTCAAAACGTGGTCATATGAGTAAATATGGTAACTTGCAGAGTTATAGGCGGTCTATGAACTCTTGGCGATTACTGATATTAATCACGAGGATACACTATCTCCAACATGATTGTCTAGGGTATGAATGAGGAACTTCTTCCTTTTCTGTCTTTATTTAAGAGTTCAATTTTAGCTCTTTAGTGGAATGAGTTAAAATTAATGGATCGGACCTAAGTGAATCATTTGTTGATTGTGATTAGGTTATGTCTATTGAAGTTTTAATTTAGATAGCCCGCCAAGATCCCCAATCCACACGGATTTGCATGGATCACTTGATATATTCTACCGGACCAATTTATGGGTCCATTTAGAATTGCATTTAATATATTAAGAATATAATTTGTACATTATTTATTTAATGGGATGCACAATTATATTAATATATTAATGAAAGGCATGTGTGCTGTTTCTTTTAGTAAGAATGAGTCTGGTTCACATGTGGGCTTTTTATTTAAAGTCCGATGGATTAAATGAAATAAGAAAATAATATATGGCCCAATATTTATAAGTGGGGCGGCTAGGTGTATATTAAACCTAATATATTATTTTGTTTCATTGTTCTAATTAAATGAGAATTAATTAATTTATTAATTAATTGTTTAATTAAGAAACAAATCTTTTCTGATTAGGAAATATGATTCCTAAAGGTATACTATTGATAGTAGTATACTTAAATTAAAAGACTTGTTTGACAAGAAAATAAATAATTAATTTTATTTATTTAATCAAATAAGAAGTCTTTTTAATTTAGTCAAAATAAGAGAATAAAAAGATCTATGAGTTGGATTAGGGTTTGAACTCTTAAAACTAGAAGGGAATTAGGGTGCAACTAAAACTCCTATATTTTTGGAGTGAAAATTGCGGCAACCCTAGTGTTTTTAGAGAAGAGAATTCGGCCATCCTAAATAGAAAAGAGAAAAGATTTTCGGCCACCTTTGTTAATTTGGGTGTTGTTGTGCTTGAAACAATTATTATTCTTCTTCTTCTTCTCAACTCATAGAAAGGAATATTATTCTACTAAAAACAAAAAGAGTGAATAGATTATTCTTTTGATGGTACACTGATTGCTTGTTCATCAATAAGCTTGTGTGTACAACATCGATTGAGGTTCACGCGAGTTTCGATCATTAGATTGAGAACTCAAAAGTGACCGGAATAATCTTAGTCTTCTTTTGATTGTTTTGTGACTAACAAAAGAAAAGAAAAGTTTGTTTGTCCATTCTCAGGTTTGCAATTCAAAGAAAAAGGGAGACCACGCTCCTAGGTGATTCAAGTTCGTGCTAGGATTGAAGATCTTGCGGATTACCATCGACGTAAGTCAATCGGATCACGCGACAAAAGGTATTCTTCTTTTGTTGATTATATGTATGTTTAATTAATTAAAAGGGTTAAGGTTCATAAAAGGAAAAATTTTAAAAGCTACTAAATCAATATTTTTTTTTAGTCTCGCTTCCGCTGCTTGTACTATGTTATTTTTCCCTACACTTAAAAGGGCTTGAAAAACATGGCATTGTTAGAGGTCTTCCTAATCTTGGTAAAAAAGCTAGAGGTTGTTTGTGAACCTTGCCAATTGGGTAAACAAACCAAAATGCCTCACAAAAAGAACTCTTATATAGCTACCAAGAGACCTTTAGAGCTTGTGCACATAGACATAATGGGGCCAATTCAAACTGAGAGCATCAATGGCAAAAAGTACATTTTTGTATGCGTTGATGATTACTCTAGGTTTACTTGGGTTTATTTTCTTAGAAACAAGATCGAGGCTTTCGATTACTTTAAAAAGTTTTGTAATCAAGTTCAAAATAAAAAAGGTCTTGATATCAAGAAAATATGTCGCATTAGGAGTGATCATGGGACGAAATTTGAAAATGCTTAATTTAGTGAGTTTTGTAATGTAATGGTTTGGGGATTTCTCATGAGTTCTCGACACCTAGAACTCCTCAACAAAATGGAGTTGTTGAGAGGAAAAATTGTGTCTTGCAAAAGATGGCTAGGGTCATGCTCAATAGCAAGAAAATCCCTAGAAACCTTTGGGCCGAAGCGATCAATATCGCTTGCTATGTGTTGAATAGAGTTTTTAGAAGGCCCGGCACAAAACAAACGTCCTATGAGCTTTGGAAAAGCAAGAAGCCTAATGTTAGTTACTTCCACACTTTTTGGAGTAAATGTTATATTTTGAATGATAGAGATCACTTGGGAAAGTTTGATGCTAAAAGTGATGTTGGTCTCTTTCTTGGGTATGCTATTAATAGCCGTGCTTATAGAGTGTTCAACTTGAATAATAAGACTATTATGGAATCTATAAATGTTAAAATAGATGACCTTGGCATGCTTAATTTATGTGATGATAATGATGTTAATGAACCTAATGAAAATCATGTTAATGACATTATTGCACCTATTGATGTGGCTAGTGATCGAACCAAAGTTGGTATGATTTTGGCCCTTATTTCCTTCTCCTTTCGCTTGATTCTTGGGCATTATCCAGTGATTTAATGGTGTAAAATCAAGTGTTTCAGGTTTTATTAGGTTTCAAGAGCATTTGGGATGAAGATGAGGACTTGGGTGCAAAAAGACTCATAAATGGGAAGAAACAGGGCATTTTCACCACTTAGACATAAGGAGGTCGCTACATGGGCGCCATGGCGACAGAGGATTCTTCAAGTCATCATAAGGTCGCCATTCGGTCGCCACTTGAGCGCCATGGCGACAGAGGAAATTGCAAAGCATCTCATGGTCGCCATTTGAGGTCGCCATGGCGACCTACACTTGCAAATGGCGACCACATAGGAATTCCAACGTAGGAATTCCAAAGTGGGAAGGGTCGCCACTTGGTCGCCATGGCAACAGAAGAACCCATGAGAGGTCGCCATTTGAGGTCGCCATGGCGACCTAGAAGGACAAGTGGCGACCACGTTGGAATTCCAACGTAGGAATTCCAGTGTTGGCATTCAATAGGGGTATTCTTGTCATTTCATACCCATTTCATACCCTAGCTTTTCACACCTATAAATACATCACTATTTTTCCTCTTTTAGATAACTCTTGACCACCAAGAAACCTCCTTTCTCCACCATTCCTTTTCTCTCCATTTTCTCTTCTACCTAAAACTTAACATCTAGATTACCTCACCTAATCATTCCTTTTCTTCCCATCTTCTCCATAAATCTCCTTAGTCACTTCCCATTTGACTCCACCTATCTAGACACATCTTCATCATCCACTCTTTACACAAGGAGCATCAAAAGCAAGGAAAGGATCAAGCTTACAAAAGGAGACCCATGGGTGATTTCCTAATCTTTTACTTGCCTTCCCTTTGTTTGTAATATGTGTAATTAAATCCCCTTTCTAGGGTTTTGATGTGAGAACATTTGGATTGGGATTTGCTTAAGCTTTAATATATTTTTAATCTCTATTTGTGTTCTATTCATTTTATAATTAGATTCTATGCATTATGTAATTGACATGTATACCCACTAGTTGATTATAATCTTGCTTAGGATAATTTGTTATATAATCTTGATTGGATTGACAACCTTGATGGATTGAGAACTTAGTGAATAGGATAGATTGTTGGAGAGTATATCAACCACGATAATCTAAGCCGTTAATTGTAACAAATCGATCCCACCGTGACCCCCTTTCCTTAATCGGTTAGGCATTGCGGTGGGAAGTTGTTTAGGGTTCATAATAATGGCCCAAACACATTTTAGAAATCAATTGGTTAACATTTGTGAGATTTGTTCACTAAAGTAGCTTGATAAGCATTTCCCGTAATTCATTTGTGATCCCATTAATTCCCTAGCTATTCTCTTAATTGTTAATTCCATTTATCTTATCTAGATTTGTTAAGTATTCTTTTATTAGTTATTAGGTTTATTTTTCATGTATGTTTGATGGCTTGACAACCCATTCACTCATCCATATTTTAATGATTTATTTTATTGCATATAGATTAGTTAATTTATTCATTTAATCACTCTGATTCCCTGTGGAACGAATCCCACTTGCCACTTTACTAATTTTATATCTAAGTGGTGAAAAATCGGTTTTCTAAATGATCATATCTAAATATCATTTTGTTAAGTACACAAACGACGCTTATCAGCTAGTAGTGAATCCAATCAAGATGATGACAAAGATAGTTGTATTGATGTTCAAAGTCAAGGATTGGAAAATGTTTTAAATGATAATCAACAAAATGTCCAAGTTGTTGAAAATTCTCCTCATCCTAGACTTCGAAATCTACACTATCAAGATGACATCATAGGTGACTTAAATGAAGAGGTTAGAACTAGAAATCAAATTGCTAACCAAATATCTTATGTTTACTATACTTCTCAAATTGAACCCAAAAATATTAATGAAGCTATTGTTGATGAATATTGGGTTGGGGCTATGCAAGATGAACTTAATCGATTGAGAGGAATGAATTGTGGTCCTTGGTTCCTAGACCTAAAGATATAAATGTAATTGGTACTAAATGGGTTTTTAGGAACAAGACCGATGAATGTTGTAAGATTGTGAGATATAAAGCAAGACTAGTGGCTCAAGATTACACTCAAGTTGAGGGTGTTGACTTTGATGAGACTTTTGCACCGGTTGTTCGTCTTGAATCCATTAGACTTTTGTCGTCCATTGCATGTGTCAAAAAATTCAAATTATTTCAAATGGATGTCAAAAGTTCTTTTCTCAATGGATACCTTCAAGAAGAAGTGTATGTTGAACAACCTAAGGGTTTTGTAGACCCACACTCTCCTAATCATGTGTTTAAATTGAAAAAGGCTCTTTATGGCCTTAAACAAGCTCCAAGAGCTTGGTATGATAGGTTGACTCAATATCTCATTGACAACCACTATAGGAGAAGTGGCATTGATAGAACTTTGTTTATCAAACATCATAATCATGATATTTTTGTTGCACAAATATATGTTGATGACATTGTTTTTTGTTCTACTAATAAAACCAAGGTTGATGAATTTGTAAGTGTAATGTCAAGTGAATTTGAAATGAGTATGGTGGGTGAGTTAAATTACTTTCTAGGGATGCAAGTTAAGCAAACTAGCATGGGCATAATGTTGAATCAATCTAAATATGGTAAAAATCTTGTTAAGAGATTTGGTCTAGAAAATAGAAAAGATTTTGAAACTCCCATGATCACCACTCTAAAACTTGACAAAGATGAAAAAGGTAAAAGTGTTGATCAAAGCCTTTCTAGAAGCATGATTGGTAGTCTACTTTACCTAACGGCTAGTAGACTAGATATTTGCTTTAGTGTAGACTTGTGTACTAGATTCCAAGCAAATCCCAAGGAATCTCATTTAAAAGTCGTCAAGAGAATCATTAGGTACATCAAATGTACTCATAGTCCTGGTCTATTTTATTCATTTGATACTGAAAATATTTATATACGTGTGTCTAAACAACCTAGAGGGGGGGGGGGGGGGGGGGTGAGTGGGTTGTTAATCCGTAATTACTAAATTTTCAGATTAGTCAATATTACAAGTATAACCCCAATCACACAAACAATAAAATCAAGTATAAAATACGGAAATAAAAGAACACTTGATTTTTACATGAAAACCCTCCAACTGGGAAAAACCATGGGCTGATATGTACGCCACACACAGTCAACGAAATCCACTATATGAAAAGGAATTTACACCCTCAAGTAATTCTCGGACTCTCACCCTAGATAACCTCAGGCTATGGACACTACCACTCGTCACTCTTGGTTCAATCCCTAGTGATATCCTCTGATACACTATTCTTGGCATGAGCAACTCCTAATCCACCCGGCAGGCCTTTTACAGTGGCACTTGACCAATTGCTTGAGCACTACCCACCGGTAGCCACAAGATTTTCCTTGCTTGTGTAACTTCACCTAGAAGCCACAAGACTTTGACTCATGAAGAGAATTAAAAGTCTATGTGAGTATGACAATAATGATGTACAAAAGCAACAAGTGCTAGACTAAACACAAGATACTTAACTAGATATTATAATGCAAATAAACATCATAGTTATCAACAAAGCCTACATGTACATGCATGAGGTGCCAATTAGTTGTAGAGATTTCTTACAACCTAATTGTCAACAAATAAAGCCAATTCAACACATGTTGTCAATAATCATGGCAAGGCCTAAAAACATGCAATTAACTAATGCAATCAAGAAATCGTCAATCAAAAAGCCAATCAACACAAGTTGTCAAATAACATGGCAAGGACACTAAATGCAATAAACAAATGCAATCAATGAGTCCTACACATCAATGATGTGTATTGCAAAATATAAAGACTTAGCTAGATGTTATCAATTACAAAACAATCCTAGCTATCAAACAATGTCAACATGTCCAAACATGTGAACTCAATTTGTTGTAGAGAATTTCTACCAACATAATTGTCAATTAAATCCACAAAACATTCAATAAAGCTTGACTAAATAAATAAACATTTATCTATCAACCTAATCATCAACCAATTTTACAAGAATGTTCTAGGGTTAGCTATTTGGGGAAAATCATCCTAATCATGTAAGCTATCACAAACAAAACCCAATCATGTCATAACTTCATTAAATATACAATAAGAGTGAAAATTTGCTAAACTAAGCAAACAAAGACATGTCTTAACTAAGATAGAATAATAAATGAAAATGTGGTGTTTGTTCTACTTACCAAGTCATAAATGAAGAAGACCCATGGAAGATTGATGCATGAAACATGTTAGATGCACATGGGTTTTGGGTTTGGAGAGTTAAAGAAGCAAGCTTGAAGCTTTCTCTCTCTAGGAAACTCTTAATCTCTCTCTAGGGTTGCGTATCTTTTGTTTCCTTGAATACAAATGAGAGAAAAAGATGTATTTATAGTGCTTAGATGATAGCCCTACAAATTTCATGAATTTTGCTCCAAAAATGAGCCAAATCGGACTCCAAAGGAGTGAGATATGGCCAAATTACAAAACAGGGGTAGAGCATTGCACTGCTCATCATGCGCCACACCAGCACCATATATCTAGACCAAAAGCGCTGGTCGAGTAGCGCCACACCAGCGCATAGGTGCGACAGCGCAACAACTTGAGATTCAAGCACTCTGAAACATGACCAAATGATATCAAAACCTTTCGTATAATATATCGTCTACTTTCTACTCTAATTTATGGAATGACATTTTAATATCTGTAGAAAAAGTTATGGTCAATTGAGTGACCAATGGTCAGATTCGGATAACAGCTGTGATGCCCTATTTTAGTGGTCACTTTGGAGATTTCAAAACCAATCCAAACGGCTATGAAATATTACGAATAATATACCGTTAGAAAGGTATGGGTGTCTAGTTTGTCCAAAATTTTACAAAACTCAATTTTAAACTTTGTGTAAAAAGTTATGGTCACAAGACCATACAAAAGTCAGTTTTGAAAAATATTAAATCATTGAAATCCAATCTTTTGAATCTAGACACTTCACTCCAAATAACCAAACCGAATCTACCACTTATCCAAGAGAAGAATAAGACCTTCTCAAGTTGTCAACCATCGTGTTGAGACATGCACACCATCGTGCAAGCACGGACGTTTCTGATCACATACACGGAAATGAATTACACCACACTTAAGACTAACATGAAGTGCAAGTGTGGTTGTGAATATATAACATGCATGGGAAAGGATAACATCATGAAAAATCACCAAGCATGTGACACACAAAAGATATGCAATGTATGAAAATGCATAAGTGTGATGATAAAGCATATAAGCACACAATTAAGAGAACCACAAATGCAATCATATAAATGCAATGAAAGTGAGTGTGTGCTAAAAGACATAGATGCACAAATTAATGAAACACACATGCATGGTAACAAATGCAAGATAGATAAAGATGCATGCAAGTGTGTGTGTGCACCTAATCTCTTCAAGAATCAAGGTCAAGTGATATACCTTTTGAAGCTCTTGATCTTGAAGTCACCGGGATGCTTGGAAGCTTGCCTTGATAATCATCAAGATGACCTAAGCTACCCATTACACAATCATCCCCAATATGGTATGTCATGAAATATGCCAATCACAAAATAGAGGTCCTTACAGATACCAATGATATCCTTGTTGGCTATTGTGATGTTGACTGGGCAGGAAACATAGATAATCGTAAAAACACATCTGACGGTTGCTTTTATGTTGGTAATAACTTGGTTTCTTGGTCTAGTAAGAAAAAAAAATTCGGTTTCCCTCTCTTCTTCCAAAGCCGAGTACATTGCAGCTGGAAGCAGCTGGAAGTGCATGCACACAATTACTTTGGATGAAACAAATCCTTAAGAATTATGAGATAGAACAAGGAAAAATGACACTTTATTGTGATAACTTAAGTGCCATTAACATCTCTAAAAATCTGGCTCAACACTCATGCACAAAGCACATTGATATTAGGCCTCATTTCATTAGAGATCTAGTTGAACATTCTATTGTAACTCTAGAGTATATGCCTACTAAAAATCAACTTGCGGATTTGTTCACTAAGCCCTTGGACAAAGAGAGGTTTAAAACTCTTAGAATGTCCATTGGCATGATTTGTGTTGATTAATGTGTTTGTGTGATTGTGGGTGGCTTGAAGAGTAAAACTTTATTTGTATATCAATATCTTTGAGAGCTACTCACTTGAGAAGTAATGATCTTAAGCTAATAACTCTTATTGTTTCTAGATCATGCACTTGAGCTTGAAAAATTCTTATTTTTTAATGTGCATAAATGCTTCTCTTATATGTTTTAGTTTTGAGTATTTGTGTTTAAATATGTGTAGATAATGGATGCATTTTGAAGCTTATTGCTTAGTACATGATAAATGACCTACGATATGTATCCATTTTACTTCGGCACTTCATAGTATTCAACAAGCACTCTCTTGGAAAGGGCTACATGCATTGGTTGTGAAACCGCTCAATGTTGGAAAGGGCTACGCCTTTGTGTTGAGTGAAAGTCGAGGTGTATATGTTTTTGTTAGGAAAATCAAAGAAAAATTGTAAAGAATCATTAAAATAAATAAATAAATAAATAAAAATAAAAAAATAAAAAAAACTTTGATTCTAAGCCTAAAAGAAATGAAAAACAAAAGGCTTAAAGGTGTATAGTTGAGAATTGTGAAACACTCGGGTTGACAAATAGAAACGGGAAAACGAGCCACATGCACACACACACGCTCACATGTTGATAACTATTCTTTTAAAGCGAATATACGGATGAATATCGGTTTGACCTATTTTTGAAAACGCTTTAGTTGGATAGGTGTGGAAATTGTTTGCATGTTGATATCACAATTACTCCTTCTATATATGCGAGAAGCATTCATACACACATATTTTGCTTATATGCTTGATTCATTAGCAATGTGAGAATATTTTGGAGAGATTAATGAAAATCTATGATTCTCTCTTGGACTTTGAAAAGTGATGAAATATTTTCTCTTATTGCTTGAATGTGTAAATGTATGGGTCCCTTGTGAACAAATCTACTTGGTGATAATTTATGTGGGCATATGTTAAGGGGGAGCTTTAGTTTATTCAACTACGCTTTCTATACGATTTGTTTGCTTAATATCTCGTTCTTTATCTCTTGTGCCCTTTGTCTATTCCTTGACAACAAGGGGGAGAAACCTCACCATCTTTATAAGGGGAGAAATCTCGCCTTGGGGACCATATAATACCTCTTTGTGCTTATTGGAGACTTTGTCTTAAGGGGGAGAATTTTTGTCCTAAAGGGGAGTAAAGCAAACATGATACCAATTGTTAGGTTTTAGTTTGTGTTGGCATAAATTCCATATCAAAATGATGTTTTTCTTGTATGTGATTAATGGTCATAGGTTGATGATTTGAAGCTTCAAAGAAAGATGTGGCCAAAAGATCAAGCAAGAAGAAGCCTTTGAAGGGGAATGGACTACTTTGCACAATTAAGGTAATATAGACCTCATTCTTCTTCAAGGCAATAGGCACACACACACAAATCACTTATATGTATCCCTGCATTATTGTGAAACATTTATATAGCACATTCACATGTTTTTACATGCTCATGCATTGAACTCAAATTCTCATGCATTGTAGAATTGCATGCTCTAACACTATGTCTAGGAAACGGCATACATGTGTGACATTGTGCTTATATGTTTATGTTTTAATGTTTTTGAACTTGAATATGATCTCTTATGATTCCTTATTGAGTCCTGGTCATTTCGGTTACTCGTACATTTGATTTCGAGTCCAAATGATGTAGCTACGCTACTTTTCGTTCTCATTCGTTGAGTTGTGTTCGTCTTCATTTTTTGAGATGAATTCTTAACCTTTTGTCAAAGTTTCATAGTCTTCTTATGCGTGAGGGAGTCACGATTTGTAATCTGAAGATAGATTCGAAATCGGAGTTCGAAGGCCCAGACACAGCCGAAGAACGCGAGCAGAACCTAAGAGGGACAAGCAAGGCCAAAAGGCCAAGTTTGTTGTCCACATGTGAGCCACGTGTGACACACAGGCTGGACTGCCCTCTGTCTACGTGTGTCACACGCGGTCCACATGTGGATGACACATGGCTGCTCTTGATTGGGTGGCTTCTCTCTCTCTCTCTCTCTCTCTCTCTCTCTCTCTCTCTCTCTTACTTCCTTTTAAATATTTCCATTCCCTCCCATTTTCAAGTAAGAAGAAAAAGAAGAAAGAAAGAGTGAATCCCGTCAGATTTTTCCTCTCCAATTTTCTCACCTTCCAAACACCATAACTTCTTCATACAGAGTCGGATTTGAGTGACTCAAATTGTAGATTGTTCATACTTGAGTCCTCTATCTTTTCCAAGTGATCTTGCAGTCATTTGATTGAGTTTTCAAGGTGTTCTACCCAGAAAAACATGACAGCTCGTGATTTGGAGGTATTGACTTTATCTTTGTGATTTCTTCTTTTATAACCTTCAATTTGCTTGGGGTTTCTTCTTCTATATGTATGTATATTTTTAGTGAATGCTATTAAGAAAGATAGCTTCATAATCAATTTTAATCAAAAGTCTAATTAGAGACACTTGTGAACTAGAATATTTAATTCAATGATTTTCACATGTTTGAGAGTTGTATTGTGATTAGATTGACATCTAGGATTATTTGAGACTTGATTGAATGATTTTATGATTGATAATCCTTGAAATATGTTTTGATCCTTTGATTGATGAAATCTTGGATTAAGGCTCATGTATGTGTTTTTAGAGATATCTAGGATTTAATTGATTTATCAATATATCCTTTCTCTAAATCTTTGGCTAGATTACTCATTGAATACATTATAGGTTTCTAGCATTTATTTGTATGTTTATAACATCTTGATATTGTGCTTCATGATTATGATATATTCAAGTTTTATATGTGTTAATGGAATTATGAGCTTTTGCGTTTAGGTGTTTTCACATGCTCTAGTTTAATTCATGTTTTTGCTTCTAGACTTTTATGCTTGTGTTCTCACATGTTTAGGTCTAGTTGTTCCATAGAATATATTGATCACATGTTCTATGTTGTGTTGATTGTGATTTGCATCATTTGCATCACTTAGATCATTTGCCTTGAGGAAATGTTGAAGTCTCTTTCAAAGTGAGTGAAGCTTTGTATTGAGCAAGAAGTCTTGGCTAGGAATGAGTTCCGGATAGCCAAGTGAAAGTCTTAACAAGGAGTTGTGTACTCTGGATGGTTGAGCTAGGGAAGCTTAACTAGGATCCTAGTGATCTATATTGCTAAGCAAGGGAATCTTCCTAGAGGCTTGAGAGCCTTGGATAGGAAGTTGCTTCCTAGAGGTATAGGACATACCTTGGATAGGGAGTAAGCTTAGTGGTTCACTAGCCCGAGGGTAGATTAGAATTTGATAGCTTGAGATGGATATCATAGAGTTGATAGTCTTGAGTGTGTATGTCCTTTTCATATAGTGGATTTGCTTTGCCGGTGGTTATGGATTCAACCCGTGGATGTTTTATCTTCAGAGGTTTACCATGTAAAAATCTTGTGTTCTTTGTCTCTTTCTCTATCTCTTTTATATTGTGTATGTGTATGTGTATGTGTTAACTTGTTGAATATCATTTACTTGTGTAGTATATTTGAACAAGTACTTGTAAAGAGTGATTTGTAGAACAATCCTCTTTAAATCAATTTGTATTTGTAATCTTTCATATTTGGTTATTCTTGTATATAGATATATTTGATCACTCTTGTAATAACTTTAAACAATTTTGATATACAAAATATTCTTTGATTTTGTATTTTAGTGATATTATACCTCATATAACAACTTGTTATATGTAGACATTGCTTAAATGATGATATGCATATCGTGTCTATATATGAATGTTCCATTTATATGTTGTATGTAAAGCTACCTTGAGGGACAAACATAAGTTTGTTCAAGGAATTGAAATTAGATGAAAAACCTATTCACCCTCTACGCTTTAAGCAATTTAACCTTGTTTGTATACTTTCAATTCCCTATATAATACCTCTTTGTGCTTATTGGAGACTTTGTCTTAAAGGGGAGAATTCTTGTCCTAAAGGGGAGTAAAGAATTCTTGCTTTATTGTGTTAAGGATCTTAGGGAGAGCTTTTAATGTGATAACATTTTTTCTCTTGAGATAATACATTTTTTTTATATAAGAGATAAGAGAAGTTTTATTATTTGTTTTTTGTGATAATTTCTCACCGTTCTTCTTTGGAAGAAGATCTTTTGTTGGTTTGCTTCTTTTCTCATAGGTACTTTGAAGTTCAAAGAAGGGATTCTTGAAGACTTGAAGACTTTTTAGTTTAGGTATCTCTTTGTAATGTGAGGACGAGAGAATGCTATCAACATTGAGTTTATTGGAGAGATCAATGTATTGTGAGAATGAGGTTTTTCAATGGAATAGCCAAATGGGGAGATTATAAGATCCTTTATTTGTATTGACTTGATTTCATTGCAAAACTCTCTTTATTTGTGTTAGTTGTTGCTTAGGTGATTCTTGGAAGAAAGAAGCCTTAAAGGTGAAGAAGAAACATCTTGTGCAAATTTCGTCTTCAAGGGGAACATCACATACTTGGATGCTAAGGTATTAAGATTCTTCTTCCTCTTGCAAGGCGTTAGCGGACATACACACAATTCATACATGTGTGTCCCTGCATCATTGTTCAAACATTTGGTATAACACTTTCACACACATTTAGTATGCACATGCATTTATCTCATTGTTGACAATCTCGTAGAATTGCATGTTTTCTCACTATCGCTTAGATATGGCATGCTTGTATTTCATAGTGTTTATTTGTTTGTTTTTCTTGTGTTTTGGACTTGAACATGATCTTATTTGATTCCTTATTGAGTTCCGGTCATTTCGGTTACTCATTCATTAAGTTTCTAGTCCATACGACGTAGTTATGCTACTTTGCATTCTCATTCGTTGAGTTGTCTTCATCGTCGTTTTCAGAGATGAATTCTCAACCTTTTGTCAAAGTTACAAAGTTTTTATTTTGCGTGAGGGAGTCATGATTCATAATCTAAAAATCTATTCGAAATCAGAGTTCAAAGACCCGAATACGGTCGAAGAACGCGAGAGGAGCGTGATTGGCCAAAAGTCAACCATTGGTGCCCACGTGAGAGCCACGTGTGTCACACGGGCAGAACACCTCTCTGCCCACATGTGACACACATGCCTCACACGTGGAGGTGACATGCTCTTCTTTCATTTGTTGGTTGCTTCCCTCTCTCTCTCTCTCTCTTTCAAATACAATTTTCCTTCCCTCCAAACATAATCTTGGAAAAATTGAAAAGAAAAGAAGTTTGTGCAGAATTTTCTCCAAGTTTTTAGTATCTTGATTCAATCATATCTTTCTCATTTCAACTCCGAATCACTTTATTCGAAAGCCAAAATTGTTGGTCTTGATGAGAGCTACAAACCCTAAGTATTTCCACAACCATTTGAATTCGTGATTTTCTAATGTGCATCAATCTCAGTCCGAGATTTGTGTTTGTAATTGATTCATCTTCTTCTTACTTTCATTGTTGATCATCTCTTTAATCTTCTTATTTGATTGATGAAAAGTAATATCAATGATGTTAATTCACATGCTAGGGTTATATGATTGATTGATTTTTGAGTTTATCTTTTGTGATTTATATAAACATACTTTTGATAAACTTGAATGACATGAACTTGATTCTAGAAATACTTTGTGATCATGAGCTTGATTGTTGATTTCTATGTTTAGTTATATGTTCTAAGAGCTAGAATACTTTGATTGTGATATTCTATAATCTAGTTCTTGGTTGATTCACATGCTTTAGAGGCTTGAGAGCCTTGGATAGGGAGTTGCTCTCTAGAGGTGTAAGACACATCTTGGATAGAGAGTAGGCTTTGTGAATCACTAGCCTGAGGGTTGATTAGGAGATGATAGCTTGAAGTGGATATCATAGTGTTGATAGCTTTGAGTGTGTAAGTCCTTTTCATATAGTGGATTTGCTTTGCCGGTGGTTGTGTTATCAACCCGTGGATGTTTCCTCTTTGAGGTTTTACCACGTAAAAACTTTGTGTCTCATTTTCACTTTTAGTTTTTGTTATCTTCCATAGTTTACTTGTATTGATTCTCTTATATATTGATGATTCACATGTATTGATTCTTTCTATACAATTGTTATATCATTTCAAGTATTCATTTCACTCTTATATTCCGCATTTTTGAATATTGGAAGAATTTGGAACTATACATATTCCCCCCCCCCCCCCCCCCCCCCCCCCCCCTTCTAGGTATAAAACATTATTGCTTTAAAGGGAATTTCACCTAGAAAGTAACCAAGCTCACCAACAAGACTTATCTCAAATTCATGAGACACAACATCAACAAATTGTTCGACCTTGGTGTTGTTGGTGGAGCCAAACATTACATCATCAACATATATTTGACCTATAAAAAGTTTATCATTGTCTTTCTTGATGAATAGTGTCTTGTCAACACTACCCTTTGTGTAGTCATTGTTGACAAGGAATTGAGTGAAGCGCTCATACCAAGCCCTCGGTGCTTATTTCAATCTATACAAAGCCTTTTTGAGGAGATAGGCATGGTTGAGGTGGTGAGCATCTACAAACCCCATGGGTTGTTCAATAAACACTTCCTCTTACAAGAAGCCATTGAGGAAGGCACTCTTGACGTCCATTTGGTACAATTTGAACTTGTGCAAAGAGAAGCCTAATGGACTCTAAACGAGCAACGAGAGCAAATTTCTCCTCAAAGTCGATACCCTCAATTTGAGAGTACCCTTGTGCAACAAGTCTTGCCTTGTTACGCACAATGTTGTCATCCTCATCGGATTTATTCCTATATATCCATTTGGTGCCTATGACATTAGTGGTCTTAGGCCTAGGAACTAGAGTTCAAACCTCATTCCTTTCAAATTGGTTTAGCTCTTCTTGCATGGAAATAACCCAAAATTCATCATTTAAGGCTTCATCAACCTTTTTTGGTCCTATTTGAGAGGTGTAGCATGTAAAGCTAATGAGATTTGCTATTTTGATGCCTAGTCCTAACAACTCATTAACATCTCCAATACCATCATCTTTGTTATGGAGTCTCCTAACCCATGGAGCGGGTTCATTAGAGTCCAAGTAAGGAACTCTATCAAGAGATTGTGTGACCTTTTCATCAAGGTTAAATGTCCCAACATTAGGAGTCACCACAACCTTTTCTAAGGGAGAGTTATCAACTCTAGTAATCTCCTCCTCATGGTCAATAGACTTGAGCCATACATCATCAACGATAACATTAGGTGATTCCATGATGCTTCGAGTCTTCAAATTGAAAACTCTATAGGCTCTACTATTTAAGGCATAGCCAACAAAGATACCCTCATCACTTTTAGCATCAAAATTGTCAAGTTGATCTTGGTCATTTAAAATGTGGCATTTGCTTCCAAATGAGTAGAAGTAGCTAACATTTGGCTTCCTACCTTTCCATAGCTCATGGGAGGTATTCCTAGTTCCGGGCTTTAAGAAAACTCTATTTCCTATATAGCAAGCCGTATTGACGACTTCGGCCCATAGGTTCCTAAGGACATTGTTGCTAAGCAATATCACATGGGCCATCTCTTGACCCTATTCTTCTTCTCAATAACTCAATTTTGTTAAGGTGTCCTAGGAGCCGAAAACTCATGGGAGATGGCCCATGTGATGTTGCAATAGCTTTCAAAGATGGCATTCTCAAACTCCCTCCCATGGTCACTTCTAATCCGTTTAATGCTTTTAATGTTAGAATTCATTTCATTTTGTATTTTATTACTAAGCATTTTAAACTTGTCAAAAGTTTCGGATTTTTCTCTAAGAAAATATGTCCATGTGAACCTAGAGAAATCATCAACACAAACAAATTAAAAATGTATCTCTTTCCACCTAAGCTCTCAGCTTGCATAGGACCCATAAGATCGATGTGGAGAAGCTCTAGGGGCTCTTTAGTAGAGAGATACTGCATGCTTTTGGTTTGTTTTCCTTGTTGGCAAGGTCCACAAACACCATTGGCTTTCTTCCCAAGCTTGGGAAGGCCACGCACACAATTGAACTTATTTAGGATTCGTAAATCTCTAAAGTTCATGTGGCCAAGTCTTTCATGCTACAACTCGATTTGCTCATCCATGGACACATTGTTTTATACTATTTAAGCTTCAATACAATAGCAATTGTCGCTAGATCTCATTCCTTTTAATATGGTTTGTCCATCGGGCTTTAGGATAGAGCAGTCATTTTTGCTAAATAGGATGGAATATCCTTCATCACTTAGATGAGAAATGCTTATCAAATTGGCTTTCAAGACATCAACAAATAAAGCATTAGATGAGGAGAGTAATCCAGGAACGGAAATAGTTCCTTTCCCTATAACTCTCTTTTTGGATCCATCACCAAAGGTGACACATCTTCCTTCTTCCATAACAAAAGTCTCGAAAAAACTCTTGTTTCCCATCATGTGCCTAGAGCACCCACTATCTAAATACCAAAAGTTGGAAGAATTTGCCTTTAAGGCAATTTGAGCAACATGGCAAACATTTTCATTTTTTCTAATCCACATAGGTAAAGCATGTTTCTTCCTAGTGGTCTTTGGTACATGGGCTCTAAATGTCCTAGGATCATGCAAATCAATTTCATCATTCCTAGGTACATTCATCTTGGCTCTATTCTTTCTATTTTCAATCATGCTTCTAGTTCTACAAATTTTAATATATCGAAAGCAATTTGGTCTAATGTGACCATTAAAACCACAAAAATGACATATTGAAATGAAATAAGGAATCATACCATGTCCTTGTGCTTGCATGGGAGCCTTCCATTGTCTTTGTGGTTGAGTAGGTTCAATCCATCTTTGTTGTTGAACCAGTCTAACTTGCTTCCAAGGTTGAACTTGCATGATTGACCTCTTCCTTTTTTTTAGCCATTTATTGAGGAATGTTGGCTTGAGGTTGCCTCCTTGGCCCCACCTTCACTTGTGCGCTTTTTGATCATTGTCCTAGATCTATCTTCTTCCTAGAAAGTTGCACCGGTGAAGCTTCTTTGTTGCCCAAACTTTTGACAAACACGGTCTTCTTAGAGGTGGAGGTCTCCTTACCATCTTCAAACCCAAGACCTCTCTTGTCACATGGACTCTTTCCAACACCAAGTATGTGGTCTAGTTTTTCGGTGCCAGAGGCCATCCTAATCATTGACTTTTTAGCTTCATCAAGCTCCCTCTTCAAACCTTATTCATTCCTCTTAAATAATGCTCACTCCTCTCTTAGCTTATCTTCTACCTTTTTTGACCTTTCCACTTGTTCCCTTAAGTGGCCAATGTGAAATGAAAGCTCTAGATTTTCTTCTCTCAACCTTAGAATTTTTTTTCTAGTTTTCATCTTTAGGCTTTTAAACTCTGTGAGGTATTTAACAAGAACCTCTTTCTCCACATATCCATTTGTGGAGTTAGAGTCGGAGATCTTCACTTGAGTCATTTTCCCTTTGACTCTTTTCCTCTTTTTCACTAGCACTTTTGCTATTGTGGGAGGAGGCAAAAGCTAGGAAGTTAGCCATGAGATCTTCATTATCCGAATACTCATCTCCTTTATTGAGAAATCACTACTTCCACTCTAAGTGGCAGCCATCACTTTTCCCTTTTTCTTATCATTGTGATTAGCACATTCGGGAGCAAAGTGAGCTATCCCACCACACTCAAAGTATCGGACCCCCTTTCTTTCGGTCCCACCACACTCAAGGGACATTTTTTCTTCATGTCTTGGCCTTTTGATCCAAAGCCCTTTTTCCCGAACTTTATAACCTTATTGAACCTTTTTCACAAATAAGGCAAGGTCTTCGTCCGAGTCATTCTTTTTCATCCTTAGAAACTTTCAATGCAATTCCTTTTTATTTTTTAGGAGGTGTGAAGGTAAGAGCCTTTCTAGACTCGTAGACGAGAAGTCTTCCAATTACCTCACTCGGCTTCACGTCTTTAAACCTACTATTTTCTTCTAAAGCCGTAACCTTTGATTCAAACCTATCTGGGAGAGATCTCATAATTTTCTGCTTGACTCTCCTATCTGAATATGGGTCACTGAGTTGATGGCTTTGATTGACAATATCCATCAACTTGACTTCAAAGTCATTGAAGCATTCGTCCTCTCCCATCCTAAGCAACTCGAATTGCATTTGGAGAACTTGAAGCTTCGAATCCTTGACTACCTCGGTGCCCTCATGTGCAACCTCTAGGATATCCCATGCCTCCTTAGCTATCCTAGTGTTTTGAATCAACTTATATTGATTCTCATCCATTGCACATAGGATGGCATGCATTGCCTTCCTATTCCATTTCGAAGCATTAAACTCTTACGCGTTCCATTAAGCTTTAGGCTTCAATACTTCTCCTCCACCCGTGGGAGTCATCATAGGTAGATTATATCCATCTTCAGCCGCCATCCATGCAAGGTCGTGAATTTGACATATGTAGGATTCCATCTTTCCTTTCCATGAGGAATAATTCAAGCCGGTGAGAATAGGAGGTCGCATGCTAGAAGCTCCCTCATTATTGCCACCGTTTCCACTCATTATGTATAATGAATGAAATGAAATGTATGCAAGATGTATGAATGAATAAAAATGACATAAATGCAAAACACACCAAAATGAGCAAGGATCACCTAAGTATATCTAAGAACCTGCTCTGATACCAATTGAAACAAATAACAGTGTGTTCTAATATTAATCTAGAGAGGGGTGAATAGATTTTATCCGATTTTACCCAATTTTTGAGTATGGTCGAGATTATGAAAAAACCTCTAACTAGTCAATATAATATAACAAGTGTAATATGTGCGGAATATTAAATAACACTTGATATTTACATGGAAACCCTCACGGGAAAAACCACGGGCTAGTAAGTGTGCCATACTCGAATCTCGAATCCACTAAATGTGATAAAGATTACAGCCTAATCCTAATATATAATCACACACCTACCTAATCCCGATATAAGTGAACCTAGTCCAATTGTTTGTGATTTAAGCAATCTAATCCCGGAAGCTACACAAGTCTTACTTCTTAATGAAGAGATAAAATGCCTATGTGAATATATGAAATATCCAAAATGAAATTAGAGCTAGGAAACCCTATATGCTTATCTAGGATGATGATATTGCAATTAAACAATCCTAGATATCAATAGCTAAATGACATGTCATTAAGCTTAGCTAAACATAGATTGAATAAACCTATATAGCTATCACAATACAACACTCAATCAAATCAACACAACAATCTCTTATCTTGAATATTATAGGTTAATCTAAGAACATGCAAGTAATAAAATAGATGCCTTGATAAATAAAACACTAGTTATATATGATAATAGTGAAGAACATACCAAAGGAAGTGTGTTGAGCAAGACCTATGCAAGCAAGCATTTTAACTATGCTAGAATATGCTAGATGATATTTTGATGCATATGAGAATGGTTTTGAGTGTTTAAAAATGAGTTCTTGATTGAGTTTCTCTCAAGGGTCTCTCCTTTGATCTTTAAGGTTCTAAGAGTTGAAGAACTGAGTTCAGAGAATGAGAAGATGGTATATTTATAGACATCAAGAACAGAGCATGTGAAAAGACAAGTTTGCCCTTGAACCGCATGATCAGTGGTTTCATTCGAGGGTCAGGTCGCCAATCACAATCGTCGAATTAAACCCGAGAAGAACAGGGGAGCAACGGTGGCTTCATAACTCGAGAGATCAAATTGCAGAATCAAACCCGAGAGATTAAATCAATCAGGTATGAACGCCTGTTTCGAACGGTGATCATGGCTGTCGATCGTAACCGCATAATCGGACCAGAGACTTCTGGACCAAAATGGCGGTTTCATTTTGTGGTCAGAGCTGCCGATCACAACCGCCGATTCACCAAATGTGGTGAAACCAAAGGAGAAGCCAACGCAATCTCCGAGAGTGGTCTTCGCGTAAAACCAAGCACACTATTGTGCAAGCGCGGATGTTTCCGAATAATATTCGGGAAACGAATTACAAGACACAAGCACGGAACAAGATATAATCAACAAAAGTGTACATGTGAAATGTGACATGTGAAGAGAATGCACACAAATGCAAATATGTTAAGTGTGTGTGTGTGCTACTAAATCTCTTCAAAGAAAACCAAACACTAAAGATATACCTTTGGAGTGTTTGTCACCTAGAGATCTTGAAAGGGCCTTTGAGCATGATCCTTAATCACCTAAACTACCCTTACAATCCAAACCCCAATGTGTGGTTTATCCACGAAATAAGCCAATTACACATAGATTAGGCAATCCTATGAAGCTATCACAATATAACTCTCAAACATTCAATACACTAATCTCAATCTTGTATTTTAAATATATTCTAATGACATACAAGTGATAAATAAGATTGCTTGTTAAGAAAGACACAAAATATGTAAGATATTAGTGAAAAACTTACCAAGCAAAGTGTGTTGAAAAACCTGCAAAGATGACACCTAGATGATCAAGGATGATGCTAGTTGATGATTGATGCTCATGGAAAAGTGTTTGAGTAAACAAAGGTAAGTTCTTTACTGAATTTTTCTCTTTGAAAAATATGCTAAGTAAAATATATGATTTTTGAACTCTCTTAAACTGACCTAAAGGCAAAGAGGCATATATATAGGGTGCCAAATTGAAGTGACAATGTTTTGAAAAGTGACACAATTTTTACATTATACGATGTACAAGTCGCTGCACGTAGAGCGACTTATACAGCACCTACCTGGGAAAATGAAGAACAATTTTCATTGGCGCTGTTTGTAGAGCACTTCTGTACAACGACTCAACAGCGCCAAATCTCTATCCAACTTGGGAACCAGATGGTCGCTGTACATAGCACTGTACGTACAACGACTGTATAGCCACCAATTTAAATCAATCAGATCTGTACATCGCCTAACCCAAACCTCACTAAGTCTCATATGGGCGCTGTACGAACAGCGCTCTATACAGCGCTTATACACAATGTATGTAATCTAAGTCTAACCATGAAATAACATTTGACATACAAGATGCAATCATTTAAACATGCAAAAAAGATATATTAATAGACATGAATGCACAAATATAAAGACACACAACATACAAGAATTAAACATATGTATGAGTTTTGAGTGTGTACAACTACATCTCTTCAAAGTAAGTAAGCACTTAGAAATTTACCTTTGGTGCTTCTTCTCTTGAGGTCTTGAGAGCCTAAGCTACCCTTACATCAAAACCCCAATATATGGTTTGTCCATGAAATAAGCCAATCAATAAATGAGGATCTTACAGTGTTTATTTATGAGTTTATTGCATTTGCCTAATGTTCGCTTAAAATGTCCGTTAAACTCCTTAGTTTCCATCTTATATATCTTTCACTCTATTTTCATTCCATTTAGTTTGCATTCCTAGTTTAGTTTTTATTGTTTTCTCTTTCACACTTCACAACACCAAACCATTGATACTTTACTTTTATGCATACTAGTGTTATTAATCCTAATCTAGTCATCGCTACCTCCAATCCATGTGGACGACACCCATGCTTACCGCTTTATTCATTTTTATACTTGTGAACGCATTGCATAGGTTTTATAAATATTTTTGATATACGATCTTTTTAATGATGAAAAACGTATCTGTCATGTATCCTAATGCCTAAAATGTCATGGCATTTCAATTAACAGGATGCAATCAATTAAAACATGCATGAAGAGATATTCAAGAACATGACTGCACAAATATAAAAACACACAACATATAAGTATTAGAGATATACATGATTTGTGAGTGTGCGCAACTAGATCTCTTCAAATCAAGTGAGCACTATAATATACCTTTGGTGCCTTTTCTCTTGAGGTCTTGAGAGGGCCTTGGTTGTGCAAATCACCAACCATCAAAAGCCTAAGCTACCTTTACATCAATCCCCAATATGTGGTTTGTCCACGAAATAAGCCAATCAAAATATGAGATCTTACACGTACATTTATATCATGTGTACTTAACATCCAATATTGCTGGATGTAATCTCTAACTAAGTATATAAGTGTCATATACAGAGGTATTCAGTTTGAGATGAGTAATCTAAAGAGTCCATAGATAGCAAATAGAGTTGGATACTTTATTTATGGTTAATCTACAGCTGCAGTTCATTCCGTAATGTATGATGGTCTTAACTTAGACTATTCATATGGTGATATGAGAATGGAGGCACCTTATATGATGTGATCATATAGGACTGGGCCATGATCTATAAGAAGATGGGTTTTTGGAAAATTTAATGAAAGGCAAGGATAAAATAGGAAAGTTGGTAAAATTGCATTTAAAAAAAAAAAAAAAAAACACTGTAGCCCATTTTGAGAAGCAGAATCCAAAAGTTACAAATTGTAGGTTCTCAAAAACTCAATTGGGAGAAGCTAAAAATGACCAAAAGCACTTCCCCACAATTTTACCAAACACCATATCTTTTTTCCGGAATCACTTTTGGCCCCAAAAGTAGCTAGGGAAGCAATGCCAAACAGAGCCTGAATTAGTTATTAGTTCAGGCTAAATCGATTTAAAGATTTTACTGTTTATAATTAGACTTAGCTATTGAATTGCATTAAAAAATAAAAATAAATAAATAAATAATTTAAAATGTTCAAGCTCCTTCCTGCAAGAGAGGAGAGAACTATATCATTGAGCTATTTTCTCAATAATCTTAAGGGGTCTCCATTTAGTGGTGACCACGGTTCAGTTAAACCGTCGGTTTTGTTCGCGGTTTAACTGGAACCGGATGGGACAAACTGGAACTAAAAATCAGAACCAAAACCGACGGTTTGGAAACCGATGGTTCTGGTTTCAGTTTTGGTTTCGGTTTGGGATTCCTCCAAACCGGCCGAAACCAGCGGTTTAACCGACGGTTTTAATTGCTGGTTTATAAAAAAGAAAAAAACAAAAACAAAAACAAAAACAAAACAAAACAAAATTCCACCAATCAGACGCTACCACGTGGCAACGTCTTTTTTAAAATAAAATTAATGTTCTGACTGGCAGAGTAAAAACAAAAAACCCACCAACGTGGCAGCGTTTTTAAAAAAAATTACCGTTCTGACATTTGATTAGGTCAATTTAAAAAAATATATATTCAACCAATTAGTGTCTCTAAAAATTTTGACCATTCTGCTGACTGGCACCAAAAAAAAAAAAACAACTAATGAGACGCTGCCACGTGGCAGCGTGTAAAAAATAAAATGACCGTTCTGACTATCTGATTCAATACCAATGGGCAAAAAAAAAATTTCACCCCTTTATTTATCTTATTTGTAAACCCACCCCTCTCTATTATACTATAAATACCCCCCACCACAGCGCCACCCCCCCCCCCCCCCCCCCCCCCCCCCCCCCATCACTATTCTTTACACCACTCATTCTCTCAACTCCTCTCAATCTCAAATTCTCAATTCTCTCTACAATTTTATTTAATTCTCATTCATATATAAATTTATTTCTTATATTTTTTACTATCTACTATTTTTTCAATCATCAAATTGATTTACAATATTTATTTCAACAATATAATTTTTTCTCTCATATATATATATATATATATATTACTTGCTTACCACTCTTATTCCAACAATATATTTTTTTCAATCATATATATATATATTTACTTGCTTACCACTCTTATTCCAACAATATTTTTTTTTTCAATCATCTTTTTTTTTTTACTCTATATTTTATTATTTATATTTATTATTTATTATGATAAATATTTATTATTATTTACTTGCTTACTCTATATTTTTTACTCATATTTTTCAATGGTAAGTGGGGGAGATAGTTCAAGAAATGTGAACAAAGGAAAGGGTCCAATGCAAAACTTGTTGGAAGATATTGGTGATGATGTCAGTTACGACGATGTGACTTTTCACCAATTCTTTCAAGATCGGTTTGGATCTAATCCCCCTTCTGCTCCTAATCCTCCTCTAACAATTCCCGAGTTCAACGGACTCGACCCCGCTCAAAATACCCCCAACAGTAATGAAACTCTATCTAACCCCCTAGCCTCTTCAGATGATTTTTTTACAGGTGAAGGTGGAGAAGAAAGGCCGATGAAGTCCGAACTCTTCAAAGTGTATATGAAGGAAACTAAGTTAGATAATGGTTTCCAAATCCAGTGCAATTACTGCACCATATCATACAAAGTTGGAAGAAACTTCGGATATGGCACGTTCTTGACCCATATCAAAAAAAATCACCCATCTGAATACGCGGTAGCAAGTAATCAATCCCAAATCTCCAGGTATGCAACCCCTTTTAATCAATTATTTCATTACACATCTGAAAAAAATAGAGAACAATTAGCATTAATGGTTGCAAATGAACACTTACCTTTTGGTTTTGGTGAGAAAGTAGGTTTTATTAATTATTGTCAAAATGCATTAAATCTTGCAATGCAACGTGTTTCTAGATCCACTCTCACACGTACACTAAATGACATTTACAGAAGAGAAAAAAACAAATTGAAAACATTTTTTTCTGAATTTCAAGGTCGCGTTTCCGTATGTGCCGACATATGGAGCGACAATTTTGGTAGTCATTCATATTTGGGTGTCACATGTCATTATATGGATAATAACTGGGACATGCAAAAAAGAATTCTTGCATTTCGTGTTTTTGATGACTCGCATTCAGTTCAAAATATTTTTCAACTCCTTAAAATCATTTTTCAAGAGTATAATATCCTAAACAAAATTTTTACTATTGGCTTTGATAATGCTGCAAGCAATACCGCATCTATTCCTATGTTATAAGATTTGTACAATCCCTATTTTGGGGGTAAATTATTTCATCAACGTTGTGCATGTCATGTTTTAAATTTGTGTGTTCAAGCTGGATTGGCAGAGTTTTCTACTTTTATTAGACCAATTAGAGATAGTATTAACTATATCTAGAGGCATAACAAAATCCAGAATCAATGGTTAAAATATTGCTCTCTGAATAATATGCGTCCCAAAAATTTTTCTCGAGATATTACCACTCATTGGAATTCAACTTATAAGTTGCTTAGTGAAAGTGTTGAATATAGGGATTTATTAGTTTCTTTTATTACTTATAATGTTCCTTCAATTTCTCTTCAATTGAACCATTGGGATGTATGTATAAAAATTCTTGAATTGTTATGTGTTTTTAATGATGCTACAATCGCTTTATCTGGTGTTTACTATCTCATTACTCATTTATTTCTTATTCAAAGTGTTAATATTGTTAGTGCATTCAATGATTGTGATTTTGATGTTCAATTGAGTCCATGTGTTGCTGCCATGAGGACAAAATGGTTACAGTATTATGGGCAGATTCCAAATATTTACTTGCTTGCACCATATTTAGATCCACGCTTTAAATTTGAATGTTTGCAGGATTATTTAGCTAATTATTACAAATGTTTAGATTTAGAAGTTGATGTTCTTCAGTATTGTGATTCCATTAAGAAATTGCTTTATGAATTATACAATGAATATCTTAGAATATATGGTCCGTCTTTGAATGTGCCGGTTTCACAACCCTAACCCACATCTAGTGGTACTAGTAATTCTGAAAAATTTCAATTAAGGGGTTTAGGGGATCGACTGTTTTCCCAAAGAATCAAAAAATTACGAACATCTTCTTCATCCTCAACGAAATGTGAGGTTGACCGGTATTTACAAGACATTTAATGATGAAGAATTTAGTATCCAGGCTTGGTAGAGGAGTCATCAACAGGATTATCCAATTTTGGCTATTATTGCCAAACAAATTCTTGGAATACCGATTTCTACAGTTGCTGTGGAACAAGAATTTAGTATAGGTGGAAATATTTTGGACCCAAGACGATCATCTATGTGTCTACAATCACTTAAAATTCAGGCGTGTGTTGATGATTGGACAAAGGCAAAATATAGACAACAAGAACTTCAGCCGAAGATAGTGAACGACTTCTTCGAAGATGAACAAACGACGGGAACGGAAAGTAGTGAATAGATTCCGTTCCAACATCCAACCTCCAATACCGAGCAACTAATTAAAGGTAAAAGAACTACGTGACCTTTGATTCCTCTACATTGATGGAGGATACGTAGGCAGCTTAATTATGGTAAACAATTAAGTGCAAGGCCGGTATTTTTTTTTTATATATATAATTTTAACTTTATTACATTGTAATATTGTATATTTGAATTCAAGCCTTCAAGGCCAATTTCTAATTTTATTTTATTTTTTGTGAAATTGTAATGTTGTATTTATTAATAAATATCAATTTTCTTTTCTTCTAAACATTGTGAACTACTTAAATACTTCAATGGAAAATGTTTGTAAATATATTTTTATTTCAAAAAATGTTCATTGGAATTATGATTGGGAAAAAAAATTGGAAAAAAGAAAAAATGGTTGTAAATGTATTTTTATTTAATAATTTGTTCATTGGAATTTTGATTGGGAAGAATTAATATTTATTGGAATTCGGGAAAAAAAATTAAAAAACAGAAAAAAAGAAAAAATGGTTGTAACTTGTAAATGTATTTTTATTTAATAATTTGTTCATTGGAATTATGATTGGGAAGAAGAATTGATATTGATTGGGATTTGGGAAAAAAAATTGAAAAAAAAAAAATAACCGAACCAAACCGGAACCGAAACCTAAATCACCAAACCGGCGGTTCGAAACCGGTAACAAAGCGGTGGTTCCGGTTTCGGTTTTGGTTTTGGGTGGCCACAAAACCGAAACCAAACCAAACCGGTGCCACCTCTATCTCCATTCTCCTAGTGCCAATGCATACTCCTGACTTGGGCGTCTGAGTGTGATTGTCAGCCCACCACCGGCATCACCCTAACCTAGTTTTTCTTTCTTGCAAGGAGGTTGGACACGGATAGCTCAGATAAGCCTCCCGGAGAGTCAATCAGTCAAACCAATTTACCCAATAACACTCTTTTGAGGTTCACCCAGGAAGTCTGAATTCTCTAGTATGCTATCCTCAGGTTTAGTTGATGGGTGTAAAAACTAAGCATTAACACCAACAGAAAAAAGGGTTTTCCACAATTCACATTTTTTATTTTCATTACTAAAAAATATTTATAAAACCTCAAACAATGAACATATTGACAAAACTAATTAAATCTCATAAATGAATTTTCTCAAATGTTATTGAATGTTACTCATTGTAAATTATTACTAATGGAATGTGCAACAAACTAACAAACACAAGTCCTGTTTAGGCCTATGGAAGGAAATGCCCATCAGATCTCCATCCCTGAATCATATCTCTTCTGGTACATCCTTCTATAAATTTTTGCACCTTCGAATTCAGCATGGATTTCTCTTTCAGTCCTTATCCCCATAGGGTTGTTCAATAACCATCCCTCCTCGTTGCAAGGCACACTCGGGTCAATTGTGTCTATGTGTTGAAGCGCATCTAACTCTGCATCGAACTGATTTCTTAAGTCAAGTGCCACTTCGAGCACATCAGACTGCACAAATACCTGTTCGATCACAATAATAAATCTTTATATAAGACATATCTAATAACTAATGCTTGCAAGCGAGGTGGATATGTCTTAGGTAACTTAATTTTTATTATCTTACTTGATAGCCCACATCACCATTATAGACCCCGACATCCAACCATGAAATCTCAACCAATAATATATATATGCAATTTAGTAACTCACTATTTTTCTCTGGTACAGCAATCATGTCTGCCTATCAAGTTTCAACTTAGTAACAATCAACCAAACACTCAAATGAAAATAAAAATAAAAATAGCTATTTTTAACCTTAATGAGTGACAGAAAAACTTATTCTGCACCTTACAGGCTTACAGCTTATACTACCACATAGATAAAATGTAAACAGGGACCTTGATTGCATTCTCAGGCTAAAAGCATGCACGGCACCTTGGGAGTCCTGCTTTATTTTATCTAAATTATTGTTTTACTTTCCCATGGAAATACCCTTCAAGGGGTGAGGATATATATATATAAAAGAAGAAGAAAAAGGACATAAAATTTGCTCACAAGATATAACAATTTCACCAGCATCTAAATGGTATTATGATTATTCATTTAGGAAATTTTGTTATACATAAAACATAGTTACATATTTCTTCATTTTAACTGCTAAATATTATAGGAACAATTTCCCAATGGAATTGTAAAAATCAAACGTGTCTAACAAAACATGATACATGAATTGCTTACATTGATAGCAAGCGATATGAAAGTTCTAAGGTGTCCATTTCACAGAATTAATCAGCAGAATAGGGTGTGGAAAATATAATATCAAGTTCTAGTCTCCATCAAAATGGAGGCACCACTATGAAAGTTTCATTCAATACTGAGGGGAGGACTAATAAAAGAATCGAGAATAAAGTTAGAAAAACAAAATTCATTTTTTTTAATAAAAGAAACAAACAGCCTCTTTAGGATTATTGAATTGAAGAGTTTATACCTTTCCACCATGCATCAAACTTTTTACGATAGAATCCACCAAAGGCTTCTGTACAACCCGTCTCTTATGGTGTCGTTTTTTGAAATGAGGGTCTGGGCACTGCATGTGGAAAATAATTGCAAATAACAGATTTACTATCGTAACATTGTCAACTGACTATCATTATGTAAATTCACATGCCAGGCTTGCACTCACCAAGATTGAAACTAGCACCAAGGGTCCAGGGTAAGTGGATACCAGCTGCTTGAAAGAGACTGTAGCATTTGCAAACATGAAATGTCTGCAATACATCCCAATAGATTCTCATTAAATCGCTAATAAAACTACTGTCATTTTCATCTTTCTCTACCTAAATGAAGTACATTAAAAAGCCTTACATGTTACTAAGAGCCAGCTCTTTTACCCAGAACTCAGCACGTTTTACCAGCTGCATCGGGAAAACAGAATCACAATATAAGAAAAGAGTACCCTTTCTTAGGAGTACTGCAGGAAAAATATGAGGTCCAAGTAAATATACATTAACTCAATCAGAAGAATTGTCGAGTGAATTAGAAGTAATCCAAGGAGTTCATTCCCATACTTTCTGCCGGATTTCAAGTCCCAAATAATTTCCCGAATTATTGTTTCTTCTCGCATGCCACAATAGAAATCTGCCACTACCTGGGGATTTTTTTTAACACTATTAGATAGCTATTTGATACATAGAAGTTCATACTCCAAAAGAAGTGGTAATAATAATGCCCATAACAGCTACAACTACCAGAAGAATAATAATATCGATGACAATAGAAGCAGCCAAATTGAAGCAGATATAGGAAGCAAGGACTACTACTGAAAGAAATGATTATGAAAACTGTCATCAATGGTAAACACTGACAGTATGGTTTTGCTCAGCCTCCATCACACGACACAAGGGACATGATCTTCTACAAGGGTATATGTTACGAACTGCCAAGTGCAAGGGCTTGGAAGTGGTCAGTTCATGCAATATGCTAATGGCTAAGACCATGCTTCAAGGCACTAGCCTGAGAAATGCCTTTTTTCCACATCATTTGAGACCCCAAAAGATACAACTGTTGCTAAACTCAATAAAGATTTACCCAAGTTTTGTATTTCAATCGAATTTTTGAGCTATGCAAAATATCTACACTACTTTGTGACTTACTACATGTAATCATGTATATAACCCACTTATCGTGTGTGTGTGTGTGTGTGTGTGTATTGCAGATAACTTCAGCTCCAGTATCCTTAACGTTTTCTAATTAAGTTAAAGAGTTGTTCAAAACGGCAAGAGTGAAGATTCACAACCATTTGCCACATACTGTAGTCATTCTTTTTTCCATTCTAAATCCAGACACCCTTTGTCTTATAGCAAAATAATGTCCCTATCAATCCATAAAAGAAAAAAACAAATTGGCAAAGATAACCATTAGCATTGGTGCAAACTCACACACGCACGTAGAGCAGAGAGTTACCACATCCGATATCCACCATAAGTGGCAATGTTGGGTCCTTGTAGACTTCATTCCAATCAGGCACTTGCACTGGCACCTACACAGGAATTTAAAATAACAAACAGAAATCCGGATTCACTCAGTTGCAAGCAGCAAGCTCCTTAAACAAGCCAGGAGAAATCAAAACAGAGCATTTCAATTTAATTACATTATCAAAATAATTTATTTCTAGTGATAACAATTATTCTTCTAATGCAATTAGATTAATAGTATGATTAATCTTCATGGAATACATACAATATTTGAAGAACTTAGAGGGTTGACATGCTGCCTGATTCTCACATGACCCAACTCCTGCAACAAAAAGCCATTAACAAAAAGAAATCCCATGAATCAGTTTCAATAAAAAAAAAAAAAATCACAAAACCCCCCAAAAAGGAAAAAAAAAAAAAACAGAGGGATGAAGATAAAATACCCCAGAATCTTTGTAAGGGAGATTGAGGTCAGCATATTCCAAGGCAACGAGGTCTGTGCTTCTGAGTTCTCTGGAATCAATAGAAGCAGAGACGACTCTGTCACTGTAAGAGCAACGATGATGTTTGAAACGGGATGGAGATTTAGAGAGAAGAGAGTTGGCGGTTCTATGCAGAGCAGACAACTTTGAGAATGAGTGGGATAAGTGTAAGCAAAGATAGGAACCCATCTCCCAGATTTTACACTTCTTGCCTTCTCGCTTTTTTATTTATTTGTTCTACTGATTTGTGTTCTGAAAATTGCTTCTACACCGCAATGCAGTCAAATGCTAAAGACTATTTATTTTTGTTCCTCATTTTAAGTGGTAAAAAAACTTTTAAAAAATAAATAAAGTAAAAAAAAAACTTGACTCTGGCAATCTTGCGTGCGATTGTGTTGGCAGTTAAGACTGGTACGGTGCAAGCGGTGGTTGAGTCGGATGCTCTAGGTGTGGTGAACCTGATTGATTCGAGTGTTTCGTCAGATGCGGATGTTGGTTTTATTGTTAGTGATATTAAGCACCAATTGCGTGTTAGTGTTGTGGTGTCCGTCTCTTATGTGCCGCAACAGTAGGGATGGCAACGGGGTGGGTCGGGGTCGGGGAATGCTTTACCATCTCCATCCCCGCCTCCTAAAACCGTCCCCATCCTTATCCCCATTCCCGCATTAAGAGAAGTGGGGCCGGGGGCAGGGATTCCTCGTTGGAGGGGCCTTCCCCATACCTGTCCCATTCCCCGTTTAATATAATTATATATTTAAAAATTACAACTTAAAAAAAAGAAAGTATAAATTCAATTATATATTATAAATATATAATATATATATATTGACAAACGTGGTGTCAAAATATTCAGTTATATATTGACGATCGTGGTGTCCATATATATCTATATATAATATATATATATATAAATTCAGTTATAAATATATAATATATATATTCAGTTATATATTCCAACAAATCATAACCTAGCCAAACGTGATGTCAATATATATAAATGATTAAAAAAATCTGAATATTATATATTATATTATAAATGTATATATGTATATATAATATATATCGGGGCGGGGATGGGGCGGGGGGTGCTTCCTCTGTCCCCGCCCCGCTTCAACTTCGAGGACAAGACTTTGTCCCCATCCCCGTCCTCGAATATTGTCTTCCATCCCCGCCCCGTTCAGGACGGAGCCGCGCGGGGCCCCGGCCCCACGGGGAATATTGCCATCTCTACGCAATAGGCTAACGGTGTAGCTCATTCTCTAACAAAGATGGCACTTGCCAAAAAAAAAAAAATTATTGGTGATACAAGGTCTAAACTACCCCCATTTATAAAAACAAACCTAATTCATGTTAGTTTGTTGTGTCACGTTGGAGAATAGAAAATAATAAAGATGCATAAGAAAGAGGAAAGAGAAGTGACCAATCGTCTGCCCAACAATGGTACTAGTGGCGACAAGTTTGCGATGTGTGGCAGAGTTGAATGAACCGGCAAAAGAAAGAGAGGAGAGAAAGAGGAAAAGAGAAAGAGAGGAAAAGATAAAAAGAGGAAGAGACTCGATCAGGGTTTGAGAAGGTCGCAACGTTGTCAGATAAAAAGATTCGACAATGGTTAGGTCAGAAAAGTTGTAGTCAAGTTATAATCCAATTGCGACCCATTTGTGAACCATTTTCGACCTACAATTTGATTTCATTTTGAAATTGTTTTAAAGGTATTTCCTTTGAAATTTTTGGTTTTTTTTTTATGTTAAAATTAGCGTTCTGTATTCGTTTTTGATATTTTTTTTTTGGTTGAAACTGATGTTTGAATTGGTTATTTGAGTTTCGTTGCTGTTTCCAAATGGTTCACATTGAAAATGTGAAACATCTCATGAAACACATCTCAAACATAATTCAGGATATGTTTCATATTGTCATTATAAATTCAACATTCATGATATTTGTAACGGTTACATTGTGATTCATGACACAACTAGAGTCACAGTCAAACATGAAACATCAACAATTGTGATGACATTTATTTTAGAGCAAATTGCACAAAACCTCCCCGATGTTTGCTCTCTTATATCCAAAAACAACTTTATCATTAATTGACATTCAACCCCCCTCACATTAGTCAACTGGTGTCAGAATTAATGTTTGACTAAGTGAGTAAGGGTAGTTTTGTCTTTCAACCGTGTTGTATTGTACAAGTCATGTCAATCAAAAACATTAAATGCATGGCAGATTTATTTTGAATTTAAAATTGAAAGTTGAATTAAAAAAAAAATGAAAAAATTAAATACCTAGAATAATGGAAGAGGCGTGAACGATGGTTTAGTTTTGGAAAAAAAAAAAAAAGAACTCTCACTTTTTCTTTTGAAAACCAGAAGTTTTCTCTCTCACTAAAACCTTCTCGTTGAAAAAGTTGAACCGTGAAGCTGATCAAGTTAGTCCTCATCGTCGCGTTGTCTCTTCATTGTTCTTCAAAGAAGTTGAAGCTAGAAGGCTTGTCGATTCGTCTTCACAATGGATGAAATGTAAAAACATAATCTTTTTTCCAAGGGACCTCCCTTTTCTATTTTTATTTTATTTTTTATTTAATTGGGTGAAAAACTAACGCTTAATTTGGTGAAAAATTAATGCATAACTAGGTTAGGTTTAGGGTTCATGTTTTGACTTTCTGATAAACTTTGGAAATGCATGATTTTTTTTTTTAGATAGAAATTTGTTTTGGTGTTTTGTTTTTATAGAAATTTTTGTTTTATGAAATAAAGACATCATTATTTTATATACGGTTCCATACTTGGATTCATATGGGGTTTTGATATGTTATATGTTTGTTTAGTGATATATATATATATATACAGTCTTTCTATTGTCAGTTCGTCCTGATAATAAATATATCAGGATGAAGAATGTGGACCACAGATTATAGAGAAGTTTTGACAAGTGCATACACTTCAAGTCAAAGTATGTAAATCTAGTGGTCCACATTCTTCGTCCTGATATATTTATTGTCAGGATGAATTGATAATAGAAAATCTGTATATATATAGTCTTTCTATTGTCAGTTCATCCTGACAATAAATATATCAGAACGAAGAATAACCACAGGTTATGGAGAAGTTTTGACAAGTGCATACACTTTGAGTCAAATTATGAAAATCTAGTGGCCCACATTTTTTATCTTGATATATTTATTGTCAGGACGAACTGACAATAGAAATATATATATTATAGATTCATGTTGGTTTGATGAATGTGACAGTGTATTATTACTCTGTTTTAGTTGCTTAATGTTTTACTTTTTTTTATTCTTTTTGTTAACCGAAAATTGTCACTTTTTTTAACCGAAAATTGTCACTGGGGTAAATTTCCAATTAACAACTCTAATAACTGAAATCAGGATGGATCTCAGTCGGAGAGATATCAAGTAGTTCGATACCTATGAATTCTCAATGTAAAACAAGTTAAACACTATGAAGAAGGTGAATAAAAATAGCTTATCAATAGCGTCGTAGAACACACTTTTTATTGATCATAAGCATATAATGAAAATACAAGGAAAACTGTATATGGCTATGGTGATAGGGTTAAAACTCAGGTGGCGATGGCAATGGAGCTCTCGTGCATGTCGATAAGTAAAAAAACGTAAAGTAGGGTTAAGCACTCAAAGTTGCGGTCCATTCTGTATGGTGATGTGTTATATATATACGTCCAATGCTTGCCGAGCACTCCTCTAAATTCGGTCTTGTGACCTAGAGATTTTAGGGACGTCCCATGGCGATTGGCGAAAAGATATTAGGTTTGATTCAAGGAATCACGCGATCCCTTTTTTGGCGGAATTTGATGTAGTTGACTTTGCTTTCAAATGGAATTCCTTCAGTGACGGGAATGAGTCAATCTCCTTCCATTAAAATGAAGTCGTCTTACTATCCTTCTTTGTAGCTTAATCTTGGCATGTCTGCTCTTACCTCGATACTTGGTAGTCTACTACTCTGCTGCTTGCTGCACGGTTTGGACAGCTCTAGGAGGAAACGGGTATAAAGACATCTTGCTTCCCATTTGACCGTTATACTCAGAGTAAATGTATCGGGGTATCAGGATACAGGGATATCAGATGGTAATGAGATACTACAATCCTACAGTAGTGGAGTCCTTAAGGCCTGGCTTCTTTGTTTCCTAGTACATGTGAGTCTATGAATCCTTGATCCTGATCTGGACTGATAGGAGGTCGTACCCGGTCAATTTTAAAGGTGGGGTATCGAGATGCTCTTATATGATATCTTTCTACCTATATTATTCTCCAGGGTGGATGGAAAATTCTTCTTTGGACCCTTGCCATTTTTGATGGTTAAAAGAAGTCCCCCATGATTGGAACACTGGTACCTTGCTGGGGTTAGAGTTAGGATATCAGGATACTGGAAGGATTTTCCTCATCCTATCTAGCTGGCCTCCATTGTCTTGTAGGAAGTCTTCTTTCAGTATACAAATCCTCCTTCAGCATGCTCGTAATAATTGAGCAGTCCAAGTGTCAAACCCTGAATGGTCCGCTTGTTTGAATAGGCCAATATTTTTGGCGTGATTTTCTCGAAACCGTCTCCTACACGTTTTCGATCATCAATTCTCGTCTCCTTACTTGTCATGGTAACCGTCCCCTCTTTATATAAAAGGGCTTGTCGTTTTTACTCTCCACATACTTACTTCAGTTTTACTCCGGATTTTCAAGAATCAAGAGTCTTTTTTCTTTACCTCTAGAATCTTCCTTCGTTTCAAAAAAATCTTCTCTCTTTTACTGTAATGGCTATGATCAAGCCAAAATTGGTATGATTTTGGCCCTCATTTCCGATTCTTTTAGCTTGATTCTCAGGCATTTCCCTGTGTTTAATGTTGTTAAATTGAGTGTTTCAGGTTTTATTAGGTTTCAGAAACAATTGAGATGAAAGTGGAGGACTTGTGCGAAAATGTCTCACAAATGGGAAGGAACAGGACATTTTCGCCATTTGGACATGAGAGGTCACTACATGAGCGCCATGGCGACAGAGGATTCTCCAAAGACATCAGAAGGTCGCCACTTGGGCGCCACTTGAGCGCCACTTGAGCGCCATGGCGACAGAAAGTCCCCAAATCAACCAGGTGGGGTCGCCATGGCGACCTCCCTAGCAAATGGCGACCTAGTGCACTCAAGGCATGGTCGCCACTTAGGGTCGCCATGGCAACCTTGATGTGCAAGTGGCGACCTCCTCACATTTGCAGGGTTGCCACTTATGGTCGCCATGGCGACCTAGAGGTGCAAGTGGCGACCTCTACACAAAATACTCATGGTCGCCACTTGCCAAATAGCGAGAAAGATGGTTTTCGCGGCGATCTTCTCTTCTAACCGTTTTACGCACCAGGGTCGCCATAGCGACCAAATAGAGACCAAGGCTCCACCTCAGCGAATCAAGCAGTTATCAGTACATGTCCAAGAGTGCATATATATAAAACGTCCCTCCATCTTCAAAGGCATCGCAAATCAGAGAAAAACACAGAGAACAAAATCTGAGATCTAACTCTATCATCCATGGCACACTATTCATCATCCTCCATTTCTCTCCTTGAACTCATCTAATCCATCCAACCCTCAACACAAAACCTTGATTACTTCACTACATCATTCCTCATCTCACCATTTCTCCACCAAAATCCTTAGTCACTTTCCACCAAAACACCCACATTCCAAGACATATCCTAAACTTCCATTCCTTGCATCTAGAAGCATAGAGGAGAAGAAGGATCAAACTTAAAGAAGGTGACCCAAGGGTTATTTCTTTATCATTTACTTCTTTTCATTTATTGCAAATATGTGTAACTAAACCCCTAATCTAGGGGATAGATTTGAGGATCAATTGGTTGTGGGTTTAGCTTAGCTTGTAATGAATCTCTTATGTGTTCTATTCATTCAAATTAATTAGATTCCATTCATTATAATTGACTTGTATATCACTTGTTGATTGCTATCTTGAGTGGAGTAATTTGTTATATATTCATATGTGGATTGACAATCCTTGTGTGATTAAGAACCCATTGGATAGGATAGATTAGTGGTGGGTATATCAACCCCACTAATCTAAGCCTCTAAGTGGTTAACATAATGAGATTGGTACATTAATGTAGCTAGTTAGCTTACCCACATTCAATTGTTAATCGATCTATTCCCTAGCTATCTCGTTAATTGATTTTATCACAATTCTTATCAAGGTGTTGAGTATTCTATTTTTCATAACATATTTTGTATATTTTCATTTGAGTAGTTAGCATTGGTGGTTTTAGAAACCACACATCTATCAAACAATATGATTTACTTTATTGTTCAAAGATTAGTCAATTTATCTAATTAACACTCCATTCCCTATGGAACGAACTTGCTTACTATTTTGCTATCAAATCACATTTTAAAAGGATTAAGTGGCTTAAAAAGAGTTTTCAAGAATCAACCATAATCTATATTATTACTATTTTGTTGAGTACACAAACGACCTCATCAGGCTACTCTCATAGAACTTTCTGCAACCTTACAAAATCCTCATCCGACTTCCATAGACCCTCAACCTATTTCAACAAACTCTCCTGACAGTCTAAAGGACCTCTAGATATGGAGAAGGTCGATTTAGAGAAGTCTTCTCAATCGACAAGGGGGAATAAGAGGGGCCGTGAGGAAGGCGATATTGCTAGTGGTAGCAATCCATCTTAACGGTGTCGTTCAACCAGGAATCCTAGAATCGGGTCGGGTTTCAACAACAATCCTGAGGACCCATTTCAAATCGTCGACAAGGAGGACGATGATGATACCGAAGATGATGGAGATGAAATCCCGGTTATCAATTCCGTAAGCGTACTTGCTGGTCCTCTTTCTTCCTTTCATGATGATAGGATCGTCCCGGATTCTTTCTGTACCATCGACACTCTGGCCCACCTGAGAAGGGATTACAAAATTCCTGATACCATCGGTCTCTCTCTTCCCCAGTAGGGTTATGATGTGTATAACCCTCCCCCCTGCCTCATTCTCATTCATGTAGCCGGATTCGAATGTGGGGTCTGGCTACCTCTTCATCCTACCCTTCGTAGGGCGCTTGACGCTCTGGAGCTGGCCCCCTTATCTTTCCGAGGTTCTGGAAGCATTTGACGGGGTTCTTGATGCTCTGGAAAGAGCAGTGCGAGAAGGACGGTGTGGCAAGGGAACCTATTTTTAATGAGCTCCGATAAGTCTTCCAGGTAGCAAACTTGGTGCCCTAGGGCTAGTTTTACTTGAGAGCATTTAATGAGATGAATTTCATCATCCTCGGGGCCAATGTGAACTATAATCAGACCTGGAAGGACAAATGGGTTGTGGTGGAGGGGGACTGGGGCCATTCGGTACATATCCGGGGAACTGAGTACTCGATTCCTACCCAGTTTACCACAAAGGATAAGTGGGGCAAGGGGGTAATCTCCATGGAGTCTTTAGGCGTCCTTCAGAGGATCCAAAAAAAGGAGTACACAAACCTGAAGTATCCCTCCAATTGAGAAAATCGAACGCAGGATTCTGAACATCCTATTGAGGTTGTTTCAGTAGAGGAGGAGGATGCTTCTACTAAAGCCCGGGATTCGGGTGCTAGGGAGATCCCAGCTGGTGTAAAAGTTGGGGTTGTTTGGGAAACTGAAGCAGTCGGCCAGGAGAAGGAAGTGGAGGAGCAAGGGAATGCTTGACTCATTACCTTTTGCTGTATTTTTCTTTTCTTGATATATATATATATATTTTTTTTTTTTTTTTGTAGCCTGGAGGTGGGGGTTGGGCACCCTGATTGATCAAATGAAAAGTCTCTATTTTTACAATTATACTACGCTACTTTCCTTGAATACATCCTTGTAAAATCTAATCTCTACATGCTTTGTTAATAACCCACATAAAACTCACTTGAGATGCTGCTAGTTCTTAGTATCTTCATGCTTGTTCATTTAGCCAAAAAAAAAAAATGAATCAAAACTTGAACCATCTTTGAAGATAGTTGTTACTGGAAAATCGTCACCGGGGTGAATTTCCAAATAACAACTTTAAGGACCGAGATATAGGAGGATCCCGGTCGGAGGGGTATCAAGTGGTTTGATACCTGTAATGCTCTTTGTCAAAACAAATAAGAATTTAACACGGAAAATAAATTGAATGAACCAAAATTTTTATTGATATTATCATTTGTAACATGGATACATTGGATATTTCTTTGAACTATGTCGATGGGTCAAATCTCAATAGGTGGAGGAGATTGCGGTGGCATTCTCGTCCATGTCGATAAGTGGAATAGGCTGGAGGTTCTAGGGTTTTTGGGGGCCGATTTTCGAATCCCTTTTTTGCTGAGTATAACATCATATATATAGGTCTCATTGCTTGACATGCACTCCTATAATTTCGGTCTAGGGTTTCGAAAAATATGGGACTTTCCTTGGCGATAAGTGAGAATGTCACGGGATTTGATCCCTAAAATCAAATGATTCTTTCCTGTGAGGGTTCTGATAGAGTTAACTCCTCATTCAAATGGAACTCTCAATGGTGGAATCCACCTCTTTTGTTTGAGTAAACGATGGTGTTCCAGTATTCTTCCTTAGAGCTTTAACCCGGTCTTCTGGGCATATGAGTCTTATCTTTGTAAATTCTTCATCTGGTATTTTAACTGCCTGGTGAGCTGATCCTAGAAGACACTTGGGTTTCTAGTTACCCCGCCTCCTGCTGGCTTTGTGATTTTCTATTGGTTTCTTGCTCGTTTGGGTGTCTAGATACCAACTGATATAGTAGCAGGATACTGGATGATATAGTAGCAGGATACCTGGATCATATAGCGGCGGGATACTGTGTGGAGGACTCCGTATCGGGATACTAGATGGAACTCCGTATCGGGATACTAGATGGAACTCTATATCAGGATACCGCCAAGTATATAAGGAGGTAGGAAACTACTAGTCTTGATTCCTCTGGAAGAGGCATGTATCCGAATTGATCTAAATCCCTCATCTCTTGAAGTAGCTGGATAGTACCTGGAAAATTATCTCTTCCATGTATTTGAATGGAAAATTCTTCTTTGGTCCTTTGCCAATTTTGGCGGTTAACAACAGTTCTGGACAACAGTCCCCCCTTGTAGAATTCAAGGGGAATTTTTGCAGTTAAGTGTTTACTTGGTCATGATAAGAAACTTCTGATTCTCGCAGGTGGCTGAGCTTGCATTGACAGTTATACCCAAACAACATCAGTCAAGATACTAAGTATCTCCAGCCTTGAAATTCTTGACTTATGATGAGATTCATTTCAAAGAATCGGGGTATCAAGCATTCCAGATTGGAAATCCTGACACTTAGTCATTTTTATGGTTGAATTGTAATACTTGGTATTTCTGTGTCAAAGAACCTTGGTACTTAGACGAAAAGATTTGCAAATCTGGGTACCTGGCATTCTTTTTCTAGGAATCTTGGTATCTGGATGATGTATACCTGGTAGGTGACCCAAGCCCTCTTTAGCATCAAGGTTCTCGGTGAGGCAAGGTAACAGGTATCCTAGCAAGGTATCTGATCCTTAGACGATTCGCACCTGTTAGGCAACTAGGGCACTTTAGCTCCAGGTCTTCTTGTGTAGATATGGCGAAGTAAGTTATTAGGTATCCTGACAAGGTATCTTGATCCTTTTGGTGATCTATCCTGGTAGGCAACTGAGGCTATTTTAGCTCAGATCTTCTTGTGTAGATATGGAGAAGTAGGTACCAGGTATCCTGATAAGGTATCCTGGTCCTTTGGTAGTTTGTCCTGGAAGGGGGTATTCCCCAACCATGGTGTCAGGGTCACCGTATAGGCTTTCCTGGTTTGGAGGATAGCTTTTCATCCTTAGCCTAGTTGGTAACTATGCCACTTAAGCTCTTTTGCACCAGATCCTTCTTAGAGGAGAGTATACCCTGACCAATGTAGTAGGAAGACCATATGGTTCTTCCTGGTCTTGAAGTGATACAGTTTATGGTGATCCTCCTAGTGGGTACTGACCCAGTCTGGGGCATTAGGAGTGCCATGTGGATCTCCTGGTGTTTATGGCGAAAACATTCAAGGCAAGCTCAAGAGAATCACATCGGAGAAAAAACTGACTTTTATTGAAATTTCTCAAGAAGCGATACAAAGCAAAACTCGGGGTACACATTTAGAAATATACCAACCAAAATAATTTTTCTTTCAAATTCTAAGGGTAGAACCTGTTGAGGTGATCGGCATTCCAGGTGTGGTCTATCGAGTAACCATTCATATCTTCTAGCTTGTAAGCTATCCTTCGAACCACCATCTTTATTAGTTAGGGACCTTCCCAGTTGGGAGCTAGTACCCCGTCAGACCTCTTCCAGGTATTCTGAGTTAATTTCCTGATAACCAAGTCCCTTTCCTTGAAGCTTCGAGTCTTTACCTTTCTATTAAAACATCGGGCTATCTTGCTCTAGTAAGCTACTACCCGTTCTGCAGCCCTATCCTGCTTCTCCTCGAGGAGGTCTAGGCTGGCTCTTAACTTCGTCTCATTGTCTTCTATTTCGAAGTGTTGGACCCTGAAGGATGTCAGTTTATGCTCGATAGGCGAGACTGCTTCTATCCTAAAAGCCAGTGAGTAAGGAGTTTCCCCAGTAGCAGTCCTCTTGGTAGTCTGATATGCCCATAGTACATTTGGGAGTTCTTCAACCCACTTCCCTTTCTTCTATTGAAGCTTCTTCTTTAAGAGCTTCTTGATGGTCATGTTGGTAGCTTCCACCAACCCGTTAGTCTAAGGGTGGGCTACCGATGCAAAACGAAGGTTGATACCCCGCCCTTCACAGAAAAACCTGAAGTTGGCATTGTCAAATTGTTTACCTAGATCAGTTATTATGGTCATCGGGTACCGAATCGACAGACAATGTTTTCTTTGACAAAGCTCGTGGTGTTTGCTTCAGTTATATGGGTAAGGGACTTCGCTTCCACCCACTGGGTAAAATGGTTTATGGCCACAACAGCATGCTTGGCTTAACAAGGAGCAGTAGGAAGTGGCCCAATTATGTCCAGCCCCCAGATAGCAAATGGGTAAGGCATGCTGATTGAAGCGAGTCTTTTTGGAGGTAGGTGATAAAGGTTTGCTGTCTTCTGGCAAGGTTCACAGGATTGCGCAAATTTCTTGGCATCTTGATGTAGAGTAGGCCAGAAGTAACCCCTTCTAAGAACTTGGTAAGCCAATGTCTCGTTGGATACATGGTTGCCGCAGTCCCCTGCATGTACCTCGTTTAGCCCCCATTGAGCGTCAACCGGATGTAGACATCTTAGCAACGGAAGAGATTTTCCTTTGCGGTAGAGGTATCCTTCTCCTAGGCAGTACTGGGTAGCCGTTGTTTTAAGCTTACGTGTTTGATCAGGATCTTCTGGAAGAGTGTCATTTTAGAGGTAATCAGCTATAGGATCCATCCAACAAGGAAGTCGTTCTACCAGGCTCACCTTCACCCATTTGGCTATGCTGGGTCGGGGTATCAATTAAAGTGGTACCCCTCTGGGCAATGCTTGTCCTTCGGCTGGAGCAATCTTGGCTAGGACATGATTGCCTAAAATCATCTCTAAAGGTTTGTCCACAAAGTCAATTAAGGCATCCACAAGCAATCCATATGTTCTATGGCAAACAACATTTAAGTGTGAATAAGACATTTTTAAAATGTTTAACATGTGTGTTTCAATGATTGTTTAAAGAGTAAAAACTTTCCCTCAAAATACGCTTTTTAGGCCGTGTTTGTGAACCTCACGAGAAGTCTCCACTATTAATTCATATCTTTCAAGCATAATTGAATATCCATTCTAACATCAAGAGAAAAGAACTAGCACATTTTGTGTAATGTAACCATAAATGGCATGAAGTTAATCTAAACTAAGTAAGGCAAAGATGTACAATTCCTTACTTGCACACACAATTGCACAATCTCAATAAGCAAAATATGCTCAAGCATGGCATTATCACAATATTTTCAAAAAATTTCAAAAATTTAGGCTCAAAACATTTGCACACAATTGCAAACAAGAGACGGTGTTGCGCACACACCCTCAAACCTAAATTAGACATTGTCCTCAATGTCTTTGGGCATATAAAACCAGTAAATGCGGTGCAACACACATCCACAATCAAAGAGTTTAAAAACACATTTCATGTCCATTTAAAAATTTATCCCAAGAATAGAATCAAGTGGTTCCATAACATCCTATCTATTCATCATCAACTCAAGAGATATGGCAATGTAAATTCATCAAGAGTCACATCACAATCCATGTGGACAAAAAATGTGATCATTCAAGACTAAATCCACTATCACAAACAATCCATACCCTTATTCTGAACAAGAACTAAAAAGCAAGAAATAACACAACTAAAACAAGAAAATAAAGAAATTGTACCGAGGTGGGTTGCCTCTTACCAAGCGCTTGGTTTTACATCCCCGCTAGACGTGCTACTTGGATCGGTCAACCAAATTCCAAGGCTTCAAAAATGAGCCTATATGAGATTAGGTCTTGGAAGTATTTGTCGCCCGCCGGTGTGTTCCTAATCACATAAAGCAAAGGCAAGTAAATGCTCACTTGAAAAAGTGGTTTAATAAGCTTAGAAAACAACTTATACCACATGCTTTTGAGTAGGCGACTTTGAGAAATAGTAGAATGGACATAAGGCTTTGATTCATTCATTTCAAATTTGTCTCCTCTTCTCCTACTTCTTCACCTATAACACTAGAAGACTCATTAGCAAAACTATGAAAATAATTGTGATCTACATTCTCACCATTCCAAGGGATAGTGGTAGCTTCTTCTAGTATTGGTGGACTTGGGAATTCTTGTCTCTCTTGCACTTGCATGGCTTCCATGATAGCTCTAAGGTGCACTTCTATTCTTTTCAACGAAGCTTCTAATCCCGAAAACCTAAGTGCACTTGTCTCCAAACATCCACTCAAAGTATGCTCATATGTCATTTGTGATGCTCGGATGGCCACTAGAATTTCTTCTTTGGGAATCCCATCATTCGGCCCCGTATTGGAAGAATTCGAGTCATGAGCTCTTTCTTCCTTCGAGTGCCTTGAGGCAAATAACTCCATGTCCCAGTTGAATATGGCCAATTGCAAGTCAAAAGGATCCATTGTTCCTGAAAAGGAAATAAAAAGACACAAGATACAAAAGAAAATAAAACTACAAAATCTAAAAATAAGAAAAATGACACACTACCTAAAAAATAATCTAACTACAAAAAGAAATAACACAAATCAAATAATCTGAACACCAATCCCTAGCAGCGACGCCATTTTTGATGACTCGCTTTTCGTGTTGTTACCAAATTGTGAATTATTAAAAGATATTTATAAAGGAATTCTTGCGCAATATACTTTAAGTTTTGAAAACTAATAAAGTGGTAAGCTTAAGATCGTTCCACAGGGATTAGGTTAGATTAATCGATTTGCTATCTAATCTAAGTTAGTCTAACTAGAGTGCAATAAAGTAAATCTTGGTTAGATGGATAGTGTGTGGTTTGAGAAACCACCAAACAATGCATGTAAATAAATGTACAAAAATGTAAAGAGAATATGAATGGAGATAGGAATCCAATACAAATAACTCAGATAAGAAAATGGATTAAACAATTAATAGGAATTCTAGGGAGATGATAGAGTAGCTATGGATTATTGAGCAATTCATATACGGCTTCATTAATGTGCAATCTACACAATCAATGACCGATCTCATTCGGAAGTGTTGTATAGGTCGTCACTACGAACCCTAAACAACTTCCCACCAAAATGTCTAACCGATTATGGAAAGGGGGTCAAGGTGGGATCGATTAGTGATGATCGAATGGCCTAGACAATCGGGGTGATATCCCCACCAATAACCTAACCTATTCACTATGTGCTACAATCAATCAAGTGTGTCAATAACTCAATCAATTTTATCACAAATAAATCCTACAACAGATTGTAATCAACAAGTATGTCAATACTCATTTAATCACATAAGAGTAAGATCTAATTAAAAAGTAAATAGAACTATAATTATGCAAACATAATATTCAAAGCTTCAATAAATATTCAATGTCCAAAAGTCTCTCAAATCATCCCCCTAAACTGGGGGTTTAATTACATATAATAACAAACAAGAAAAAGAAGTAAAATGTAGAGAAATCACCCTTGGGTCTCTCTTGTAAGCTTAATTCTTCCTTGAGCTTCCTTGTTTGAATTTTGTGCAAATATTGGGTGTTGAGGATGTGTTTAGATAGGTTGAGTCAAATGGAAAGTGACAAAGGAAATGAGTGGAGAAGATGGGAAGAGAGAAGTGATTTAAGTGGAGTAATCTAAGTGTTTATTGGACAGGAGAATGGTGGGATTAGGAATGGTGGAGAAAGAAGGTTTCTTGATGAACAAGAGTTGTTTAAATGGAAAAGATATGATGTATTTATAGGGTATTGGAATTAGGTCACATAATGGGCATGAAAGGACAAGAAAACCCCTCTTGAACGGTTAAAATTCCAACGCTGGAAGTGTCGCTATGAGTTGTCGCGGTTTAGTCCATGGCGACATTTGGGGGTGACACTCACACCTGATCGCTTCTCCTCTCTGTCGCCATTGTGTCTCTATAGCGACAATGTCCAACGTTGGAATGCCAACGCTGGAATTCCTATGTTGTCACCATGGCGACACTCATGGCGATGTTTTGCTTCTTTTTTGTCACCATTTATCCTTTAATGTCGTCATGGCAACATCTCATGGCGACAATACACCTGATTGATTTTCTTGGAAATAATCCTTCTGTCACCTGATAGTCGCTTTTTCCGTCGTTGAAAGAATCGCGAGGATCAAAAGATTATTACGTTTGTAAAAGGGGTTTCCTACGCAATGTGCTCTAAACTAGCAAAAGACTAGTAAAGCGGCAAGCGAGGGTATCGTTCCGCAGGGAGGTGTGATTTGTCAACCATTTCAAGTTCTAGTGTTTATTGTAAACATGTAAATAGAATGCGAAAAGGTGAGAATGGTGTGTGTGAAATGTATGTACAATGCGGTGTGTGTGTGAGTAGAGAACGTAAATGAAAATAAATAAAAACAAAGAGAATATGGAATGGTGAGAATGGTGTTTAAAGTGATAAATAAAATGGTGGATTGGAGAGATGCATGAAAATGGTCACACAAGGTTCAACAAGTTCACCATACATAAGTGCACAAATAGTTGGTTGTTAGACATTAAGGACATCCAATTTTAGTTAAGGGTTCGTTCTTGCCTCAATCCGATTTATACCCATTCATAGAGCTAACGGTCGAAGAGTGTGTTGAGAACCTCTCAAACACGAAACCGCAACCAACATATGTGAACCGATTCTACAAACCAATGCTAAATTGAGCCCCAATATTAACACGGTAATGTAAAATGGCAACGTGAAAGTCTAATGAATGTGGAAAGAGTGATTGTATCTCCAACCATAACTCACCTAGAGCCCCTAGCGTAAGAGATAGCCAAAGACCAATAATTGTAACTCTAACCATGACTCACCTAAAGCCCTTAGAGTGAGAAATAGCTAAAGTCCAATTGTTAACAAGAACAATGAACCAAACCCTTCTAATATGGCAATTTATAGGTTCACCCACTCTTCTTAGCTAATTAGCCAAGACTATGCCTAGAGAGCCCCTCCAAGGCACAATCCTAACTCTAAGTCACTCAAACCCATTCATGACATGCAATTTCGACCTTCCATCAACATACAAACACAAAATGGGATATTTGATTACAACTACTCCTAATTTACATTAATCTACTCCTAATCCCATCCATGAATACATATTAATTTCCAATCATCCATACACATGCATTTCAAGATAAGAGATGTATCAATAAAAGCAAGAATGAATCAAAACACAAATTAGATATAAAAACAACCACATATATATATTGAGCACAAATTAGGTTTACAAATATTCCCAAGTGGGGATTACACATTTAAGAAAACAAGAAATACAAAGAGAATGAGTTAAAGGAGACAACCCTTGAAGAAAACCTCCTCCAAGTCCTCCATGAACCCTAGCTCGAAATTGGTCAAAAGACCCTCCTTTCTCCTTGCAATCTACTCCTAAATGGGTGGATGATGGGTAGAAGATGAAATGGAAGGCATCCATGGAGGAAAAACCTCCATGGATGCCCTTGAAAGCTTCTCTCTCTCTTATTTAGATGGAAGAAAATGAAGAAGAAGAAGAAGAGGAAGTGTGTGGGGAGTGTATTCTGATAGGAGAGAAGAGAATAAGGTGTTTATATAGTGTTGGGAGGTTAGGGCTGAAAGTTAGGGTGAAAGGACGAAACTGTCCCTGAAATTCGCCCAAAAAACGACTCTCTGGAGTGAATCGGCGGTTTGGTTCGGCGGCCAGGCCGCCGTTTTGCCCGCCGAATTAGACCTGACAGCATTTCAGCATTTCATCATCGCGCACCGTTACGGAAATGGGCATAACTGCCTGTAGAAAGCTCGGAATTGCAATCCGTAAAATGTTCTGGAAACTAGACTTCCGGGGCTTTCTGAATATATAAAGATATCAGTGTGGTTCGATCTGAGCAGGAAGATATGACCCCCACAAGGTGTACGTTCTGCACGAGCATATACAATTTCTTCCGTTTTTGGCTCGTTTTGCCTCCCAAACTAATCTTTAAGCTCAAAACCTTATTGTAGGGAATATGTACCTACACAAGGCTCAAACAAAACATTATATACAAAAATACGCTCGAAAACGAGACAAATGATCGGAAATGGGGGACCTCAAATAGGTATAAAATAGTCCGATCATCACCATGGCAACACTCGTGGCAACGTTATGCTCTGAATTGCATCTCCTTGTCGCCATAGCAACAATTGCTTCACCAAAGGGCGACAATGCCCTATTTCACCACCTTGTGCTCCTTTTTGCACCAAATTTCTCTTCTTCTTCACAAATGCCCTTGAGGCCTAAATAACCTAAAACACTCGATTTAATGATATTAAATATGGGGAAATGCCCAAGAATCAAGCATAAAGAGACGGGAATGAGGGCCAAAATCATACCAATTTTGGCTCGATCAAACATTTACTCGATGATTCTTCTCTTGAGGAATCTGTTCCATCCTCTTACCCTTGAATCTTGTTGCTGCTTCTTAGACTTTTTTAAGGTATGCTACCATGTTGTCACCCTTCACCTAGTACACACCGGATACTTGGTTGATTACAAGCTGGGAATCACTTCTAACCAAAAGGAAATTTGCCCCCAGTTCTTTAGCAACTTTCATCACTGCCAACAAGGCTTCATACTCCGCCTCATTATTGGTGGCTCTGAACTCAAACCTAAAACAGTGGCTGCATTCGATCCCTTTAGGGTCGGTAAGGATGATCCCGGCTCCATAGCCTGCTTGATTTGACTCTTCATCTGTATATAGTGTCCAAACCTTACAATCAGCAGGTTATTTCAAGGATTCTGGTTCCGGGCTCAAGATTGCAGTGGCATCTGGATTGGAGGTCATGTTGAATTCTGCTACAAAGTCAGCCAAGGTCTGAGCCTTGATTGTCATTCTTGCCTTATATTTTATATCATACTGGGTAAGCCACTAGGGCCCATAAGACCAACCTGCCTAATACATCTAGCCTCTAGAGGAACTGTCTCAGTGGTTGATCAATTACTACTGCAATTGGTGTGAGCTTGAAAATAAGGCCGGAGCTTTCTAGCTGTGGTTACGAGTGCATAGGCTAGCTTTTCTAGGAGGGTATGATTTTTCTCAAAATTGGTCAGAGCACGTCTCACATAGTAGATCAGTCTCTAGACCTCATCACTACATTATTTCACCAAGGCCCTATTGGTTGCGGTTTCTAATACTGCCAAATAAAATTGTAGCTCTTCTCCTGAAAGGGGTTTTACTAGCAAAGGTAGGCTAGCAAGATATTTCTTCAAAGACTGGAAGGCCTGCTCACTTTCTTGATTCCACTTCATCTTCTTACCCTGCTTAATGATTTTGAAGAAGGGTAGACACTTATCGGTAGATCGGGATATAAAGTGATTTAATACTGCTATCCTACCAGTCAATCCTTGTGCCTGCTAGAGGGTAGTAGGGGATTCAAGATCCATGATAGCTTTGATTTTCTTAGGATTGGCCTCGATTCCTCTCTCGTGTACTATGGATCCAAAGAATTTTCATGTTGCTACCCCGAAGGCACACTTAGCCGGATTCAACCTCATCTGGTTTTCTCTTATAACTTGGAAGGTCTAGGTTAAATCTTCTAGGTGTTGGTCAGTCATCTGAGACTTGGTGATCATGTCATCTATGTATACTTCCATAGATCTCCCTATCTGTTGCTTGAATATCTTATTCACCAAACGTTGGTAAATGGCTCTAGCATTTTTGAGACCGAAGGGCATCACCTTGTAGCAGTAAAGGCCTTGCCCAGTGATGAAGCTGGTCTTGTCCTGATCGACGGGGTGCATCACGATCTGGTTGTACCCCGAAAAAGCATCCATGAAGCTTAAAACCTTATTACCCGCCATGGAATCAATCAATTAATCTATTTTAGGTAAAGGATAGTTATCTTTCGGCAAGCTCGGTTGAGGTCGGTGTAGTCCACACATATATGCCATTTCCCATTGGCTTTGGTTACCATGATCACATTAGCAATCCAGTCAGGGTAGCGGGATTCTCTAATGAATCTGGCTTTCAGAAGTTTATCTACCTCTTCCTAGACCGTAAAATTCTGCTTGGCGTTGAAATGCCTCCGCTTATGTTTGATTGGTTTGAAAGTTGCATCTACTGCCAACCTATGAGTAACTAAGGTGAGAGGGATACCTGACATTTCATCATGACTCCAAAAAAAAATGTCATTGTATTCCTCAAGGAGCTTTACCAGGCTCGTCCTAACCTTACAATCCAGCGCACCTCTTATCTTCACTACTTTGGTTGGATCGCCTTTTCTGATGGTATTTCTTCTAACTGCTCCACGGGGTATCCACTAGTCTATCCCCGCTATTCCTCTTCTGTCTCTTCTATGATCATGTCTGGAACCTCTCCTTCTTCCAGGACATAGTGATTCTGCTCTGGTACCTCTTGGCTTGGTTTGCTGGTTACATGTGCACACTGCTTGGCTAGCGCGGTAGGATTAGTAGACACAGCATAACTATTGCAAGCTGTCTGCTGATCCCCTCTGACCAGTCCTACTTTGGTCCCGATCGAGAATTTTAAGACGTTGTGGTAGACTGATACTATCCCTCTAATTTCTACCAGGAAAGGTCTTCCCAAGATCACGTTATAGGCGGACAGGTGTCGACTATGACAAATTCTGTCATTAGGTTCTGTTGGAAGGGTGCTTCTCCGATTATCACCGGTAACCTATAGGATCCAACCGGCATCAATGAGTCCTCTGTAAATCCATACAGAGGTGTGGTACAACTGTTGTAACAAGGGTTCTTTAGGTGTAGCTTATCATGAGGCCCTTTGAACAAGATGTTCACACTGCTCTCGGTATCAATTAGGACGCGGTGAACCAAGCAGTTGGCTATCTGTATCATGATCACCATCGGATTGTCATGCGGCTAGACTGTATTGTAGACATCTTCTTCTGTGAAAATGATCTAGGTGGCACAAGATGGATCTCGGAGACCCTTGCTGACTAGAAGTACATCATGACCGGTAGTGAGCCGAGGGATCTTTTTAGCATGGTTCTTTCTGAAATTGTTGGAGATCCCAGCCAGGGTAGGGCCCCCACTGATGGTATAAATGACTTAGATCTACTGCATCAAATATTTCCCCTTATCTTTCCGTCTCTCCTCTGCTTCTCGCATCTCTCCCTGTACCTCCTTTCCTACCTTGATGCTATCCCTCACCTATTGTAAAAATTCAATTAAGAGTCCCTCCTTACCAATCCTTCAATCTAGTTACGAAGGTTGTAGCATTCCGATGTGTTATGCACCACATCTTCATGGAAGTCACATTACTTGTAGCGATTTCTCTAATCAGTCGGGATCTTTATAGGACCGGGCTTCCTAAGCAAACCCTTGTCGCAGATGGTAAGGTATATGGTCTTTTGGGATGCGTTGAAAGGAGTCTAATGGTTATACCAATCCTCCTCGTTTGATACCCGGGCTACCTCTCTTAGTGGAGGTGTGGTCGTAGGAGGAGTCCTTCTTACCGGATATCTGTTTCGATGCTGGGAAGGAGGTAAAGGCCAGTATGTAGACCAGTTTGAAGGATGATTCTAAAACTTCTTTGCTGGTGCAGGCTTAGGAGATTCTTTCTTTGGTCGCTTGGCTGATCGGGCTTCATCATGCTCGACCTTAACCCGGAGCTATTTGTCTATGTCCACCTACTCCATTGCCCTGTCATAAGCCTCTTGGTAGGTTTCAGATGGGTGCTTGGCAAACGACCGGTACAATCTACCCGCCCACAGGTTCTTTCTGAAATTTGCCAAGGTTTCCTTCTCAACAAACACTCCCATCTGGATCACCTCTTTGTGGAACTTCTCTACATAAGACCTCGGCGTCTCACCCCGCTCCTAGATCATGTATTGGAGTAGGACGAGGTTCTTGGGACGAGGTTTGATACCTTGAAACTGAGCACAAAAATCTGTAATAAGCTTTGTAAAAGAATCCACACTACCAGAAGGTAACTTCCTGAACCAAGTATTGGTACAATCCGTCAAGGTAGAAAGGAACATTCTACACATCACTGATCGGTAGCATTCTAGACCTCCATCTGGTGGATGAAACTCTCCAGGTGGCTCACGAGGTCTTCTGATCCAGAGTATTTCTCGACAAGCATCTTGAATTTAGGGGGTAATTCCGCTTCTTTGATTCTCCTAGAGAAAGGTGCATTCATCTTCCTCAAAGGATTCTTCCAGGTACTCTGGTGCTTCCCCTTCCTTAGCTCCTCGAGTTCCTTTGTCATTTTGGCTATTTGATCTTCAAGACATTTGGACCCATCTTGCCTAGATCAGGCTACTGAACCTTCATTATTCGAAGTTTCAGATACTTTTGTTGCCTCCTTGCGCTCCTCCTTCTGAGGTAAGGTACCCCGCGTGTTTCTCTTGGGACTGGTACTGCCACCTGCATCGGGTTATGGATCCCTCTTCTCCTCTGCTAATTTAACCGCTGGCTGAATGTCAAACATTGACTTCATCTGTCGGGGTCTGAAATCTCCAAGATGACTTGGAACTAGCAGTGGTAGTCCGAGTCTATCAAAAACTAGTACCCAGGTACTTGTTCCAGCTTCTCCTACGAGCCCGAGTGCTTCGAAGGGTATCCCTTGAACGATCATCCGGAGGTGGATGCTTTCCATATAAGTCGTTGCATGCTGCTCCATAGTACACCGATTTATCTCTTGGACCGCGAGGTCATGGAGAGCAGAGCCCACATTGGGTGGAGGAACCGGTGATAGGATTTGGCTTCTTGTTCCCCTCCTATTCCCTTGGATCCTCTAAGTGGAAGCAAGAGAATTGGGTCCCGAAGGATCGAGCCACCCCTAAAAGGATCGGAGCCTCATCTTTTGAGTCTTCTGGGTAGAACTAGGTAGTTTAGTAAATGTGATGGGAGTATTCCCATAAACGGCGCCAAAAGTTTTAACCGAAAATTGTCACTAGGTGAATTTCTAATTAACAACTCTAATGATTGAAATTGGGATGAATCTCAGTCAGAGAGATATCATGTAGTTCGATACCTATGGATTCTTAATGTAAAACGAGTTAAACACTATGAAGAATATGAATAAAAATAGCTTATCAATAGCGTCGTAGAACACACTTTTTATTGATCATAAGCATATAATGAAAATACAAGGAAAACTATATATGGCTATAGTGATAGGGTTAAAACTCAGGTGGCGATGGCAATAGAGCTCTCGTGCATGTTGATAAGTAGAAAAACATAAAGTAGGGTTAAGCACTCAAAGTTGCAGTCCATTCTGTATGGTAAAGTGTTGTATATATACGTCCAATGCTTGCTAAGCACTCCTCTAAATTCGGTCTTGTGACCTAGGGATTTTTGGGACTTCCCATGGCTATTGGCGAAAAGATCGTAGGTTTGATTCAAGGAATCACGCGATCCCTTTTTTTGGCAGAATTTAATGTAGTTGACTTTGCTTTCGAATGGAATTCCTTCAGTGGTGGGAATGAGTCAATCTCCTTACCATTAAAATGGCGTCGTCTTACTATCCTTCTTTGTGGCTTGATCTTGGCATGCCTGCTCTAACCTCAATACTTGGTAGTACGCTACTCTGCTACTTGCTGCGCAGTTTGGACAGCTCTAGGAGGAAGCGGGTATAACGACATCTTGCTTCCCATTTGACTGTTATACTTAAAGTAAATGTATCATGGTATCGGGGATACCGGGATACCAGGATATCAAATGGTAACCGGGTACTACAATCCTGCAGTAATTGAGTCCCTGAGGCCTCGCTTCTTTGTTTCCTAGTACATATGAGTATAGGAATCCTTGATCCTGATCTAGACTGGTAGGACCCGGTCAATTTTAAAGGCAAGGTACCGGGATGCTCTTATCCGGTATCTTTCTACCTATATTATTCTCTAGGGTGGATGGAAAATTCTTCTTTGGACCCCTGCCATTTTTGGCGGTTAACACTTTTTTTTTTCTTTTTTTTTTTATGAATGTTATAATGGTTGGAGATATAACAGGACTAATGCTTAATGTTTTACTCTTTTTTTTTTCTTTTTTCTTTTTTATGAATGTTATATAGATAATGTTTTATAGGTCTAATGCTATGTTTTTTGTGTTTTGTGCTATTTCATTTGGGTTTTGGTTTGATTCATTAGTTTTGGATTTGATGATTTGCACCAACATACCTCTGATGGAAACAGTGGATAAAAAATATGATGAAGGATGATAAAGAAAGTGGGGATGCTGGTGCAACAGGTCGGGATTCTGGTGCATGTAGAGAACAAATAGGAAAATATTTTGATGAAAATTGTGGTAGACAACAAGGAGGAATGAGTCAAATTGATGAAGTTTCATTGACTATGACACTTTCCTCAATGTGTATAGACACATAAAATAGTTATTTGAGTGATTCACAGACAAGGTTCGGTTACCAGATACAATATTATGAGTTATGGTGACTATAATATATTTGATTATCCTTCGCCACAAATGTTATATGCAATACCTATGCAAACAGATTAGCAATATCTAACAAGTTGGGTAAATCTAAACGATCCAATTCATAGATCCATTGGAAGAGATCAAACGACATACATGTGGCATATTAATAACTATATCGAAAACTATGCAAGCACATTTTCTTGGAAAAATAATTATTCGAATCAAGATGGAAATATATCTTATGCCTTTGAAACACCACGAAATTTATTTTGGTATTAAAGTTCACATGCAATGTATGACAACATCCTGGAACCGTATTTTTTATGATAATATTTTTATTTAATATTTATGCTATATTTTTTTTTTTAATATGATTCATTTGATGTAAAATTACTTGTCCTAAAATTTTAGAACAAAATTCCTGATGTTAGTGTTATGAAATAAATAAAATAAACAAGAACATAATATCATAAATATAAAGTAAGAAAAGAGAGAAAATAGTAGCCCAAGAAAAGAGATTCTTTTATTCCTCAATACTTCTCAATTGTCCAAATACAACATGTAATGGCTCCTTTTATAGCCTTACAATCTAATGGTTATACAAATGAAAAAGCAATATCATAACACCTCATAATGATCATAAATTGGATCATAAATTTTGGGTGTTAAGGAGATGGTGGGTAGATGAAGAGTTTGCAATTTACTTGTATAAAATATATAAATGTGGACATCCACTTAACTAATATTTTCATAACACTCCCCCTTGAATGTCCATCATATAGAGAATATGCCTCATTAAAACCTTTGCTAGTAAAAACCCAGTGGGAAAAAAACTAGCAGAGGGAAAAGAGTACAGTATTCATCCACATATCAAATTAACCTCTGAAGGAATTTGGGGTACAAAACTACCTCGTTAAAACCTTACTAGGAAAACCCTATGGGATAAAAACCTAGTGAAGGAAAAAGAGTACAGTATGTAATATTTTCTCCAAAATCAGTAACTCCCCCTGATAAAGTGATAAATACGCTCCTTCTCATTATGGCATGGATGTTTCAATATTTTGCAAAGATATTGCATCTCAATATTATGTACCAAGATTTTGTTTATTACAATTGATACTATATTTATAAATAAATCTATAGGATTAAAACTTGTGCGTATTTTTTATCACCACATTTTGGAGATCATATGTAAAGAACTTTAATAAGATCGATTTATGAATTGCTCCAACTTGTTATATACGACATCATGTTATTTTATTATAAAAACACAAGTTGAACTTATATTCGGTACTTCAGGACCTAAAGTTCTTTAATAACAAGAGGAGATCATACACCACTTTAAGTTATGGAATAAACATTGAGGAATCCATTCAATGGGTTTTATCCATGAAAAGTACTGAAAATATATACTTGCGTGTGTCTAAACAACCTAGATGGGGGGTGAATGGGTTGTTAATCCGTTATTACCAAATTTTCGGATTAGTCAATATTACAAATAAAACCCCAATCACACAAACAATAAAATCAAGTATAAAATGCGGAAATTAAAGAACACTTGATTTTTACGTGGAAACCCACACGGGGAAAAAACCACGGGCTGTTATGTGCGCCACACACGGTCAACGAAATCCACTATATGAAAAGGAATTTACACCCTCAAGTGATTCTCGGACTCTCACCCTAGATAACCTCAGGCTATGGACACTACCACTCGCCACTCTTGGTTCAATCCCTAGTGATATCCCCTGATACACTACTCTTGGCGTGAGCAACTCCTAATCTACCCGGCGGGCCTTTTACAGTGGCACTCGACCAATTGCTTGAGCACTACACACCGGTAGCCCCAAGACTTTCCTTGCTTGTGCAACTTCACCTAGAAGCCACAAGACTTTGACTCATGAAGAGAATCAACAACCTATGTGAATATGTGATGATATTCAAGATGCAAATAATGCTAGGCTACACTAAATGCTTAACTAGATGTTATAATGCAAATCAACATCCTAGTTATCAACAAAGCCTACATGCACATACATGAGGTCTCAATTAGTTGTAGAGATTTCTAACAACCTAATTGTCAACAAACAAAGCCAATTCAACACATGTTGTCAATAATCATGGCAATGACAATAAATGCAATTAACAAGTGCAATCAAGGAATTGTCAATCAAAATGCCAATCAACACATGTTGTCAATGAACATGGCTAGGACTATAAATGCAATAAACAAATGCAATCAATGAGTCCTACACATCAATGTCTAAATGAAAATCACAAAGACTTAGCTAGATGTTATCAATCACAAAACAATCCTAGCTATCAAACAATGTCAACATGTCCAAACATGTGAACTCAATTAGTTGTAGAGAATTTCTAACAACATAATTGTCAATTAAATCCACAAGAACATTCAATGAAGCTTGACTAGATAAATAAACATTAATCTATCAACCTAATCATCAACCAATTTTACAAGAATGTTCTAGGGTTAGCTATTTAGGGAAAATCATCCTAATCATGTAAGCTACCACAAACAAAACCCAATCATGTCATAACTTCACTAAATATGCAATAAGAGTGAAGATTTGCTAAACTAAGCAATAAAAGACATGTCTTGACTAAGATAGAACAATAAATGAAGATGTTGTGTTTGTTCTACTTACCAAGTCATAAATGAAGAAGACCCATGGAAGATTGATGCATGAAACATGTTAGATGCACATGGGTTTTGGGTTTGGAGAGTTAAAGAAGCAAGCTTGAAGCTTTCTCTCTCTAGGAAACTCTTAATCTCTCTCTAGGGTTGTGTATCTTTTGTTTCCTTGAATACAAATGAGAGAAAAAGATGTATTTATAGTGCTTAGATGATAGCCCTATCAAATACAAGAATTTGGCTTCAAAAATGAGTCAAATCGGACTCCAAATGAGTGAGATAAGACCAAATTACGTAACAGGGTCGGAGCATTGCGCTGGTCGTCGGCGCAGCCACACCAGCGCCACACCAGCGCCACATCTCTGGACCAATAGCGCTGGTCGAGTAGCGCTGGTCACCAGCGCAAGAACACCAGCGCATAGGCGCGACAGCGCAACAGCTCGAGATTCGAGCGCTCCGAAACATGACCAAACGACATCGAAACCTTTCGTATAATATATCGTTGGAAAGGTATGGAAGTCTAATTTCTACTCCAATTTATGGAATAACATTTAAATGTCTGTAGAAAAAGTTATGGTCAAAGGAGTGACCAAAGGTCAGAAACGGACAACAACAGAGTTGCCCTGTTTTGGTGGTCACTTTGGAGATTTCAAAACCAATCCAAACGGTCATGAAATATTACGAATAATATATCGTTGGAAAGGTATGAGTGTCTAGTTTGTCCAGAATTTTACAAAACTCAATTTGAAACTTTGTGTAAAAAGTTATGGTCACAAGACCATACAAAGGTCAGTTTTGAAAAACATGTAAATCATTGAAATTCAATATTTTGAACCTAGACACTTTACTCCGATCAACCAAACCAAATCTAACACTTATCCAAGAGAAGAATGAGACCTTCTCAAGTGGTCAACCATCGCGCTAAGACATGCACACCATCGTGCAAGCGCGGACGTTTCCGATCACACAAACGGAAACGAATTACACCACACTTAAGACTAACATGAAGTGCAAGTGGTTGTGAATATATAACATGCATGGGAAAGGATAACATCAAGAAAAAATCACCAAGCATGTGACACACAAAAGATATGCAATATATGAAAATGCATAAGTGTGATGATAAAGCATATAAGCACACAATTAAGAGAACCACAAATGCAATCATATAAATGCAATGAAAGTGAGTGTGTGCTAAAAGACATAGTTGCACAAATCAATGAAACACATATGCATGGTAACAAATGCAAGATAGATAAAGATGCATGCAAGTGTGTGTGTGTGCACCTAATCTCTTCAAGAATCAAGGTCAAGTGATATACCTTTTGAAGCTCTTGATCTTGAAGTCACCGGGATGCTTGGAAGCTTGCCTTGATAATCATCAAGATGACCTAAGCTACCCATTACACAATCATCCCCAATGTAGTATGTCATGAAATAAGCCAATCACAAAATAGAGGTCCTTACAATCTCCCCCTTTGGCTATTTCATGACAAAATACCACTCACAAAATAATCCTCACAAAACACAAAATAAAGCTATTGGTTAACAAAAGTGTATTCTACGTTACAAAGAGAGAAACCTAAGAATCTAAGTCTTCAAGGTCTTCGATCTCTTCGTAGATCATCATACCTACACACAATAGCAAGAAAGCACTTTTCCAAGAACAAGTGCATGTGAGGTGAACAAACATAAAAAGCATTTGCACTCAATAAGGCAAAACAAAACAATGCATGTGCAATGCTCCCCCTAAAAGGTTACTCTCTCTCAAACTTCTCCCCAAAGCATACACAATGCTCCCCCTATATCTCTCAAGACTTCTCCCCCTTTTTGTCATGAGATAGGCAAAGGAGCTCCCCCTATTGGGTTGCTTTAGCAAAGAGAGCTATTTGCACAAAGGCATTTGCATAATCATATAAACGAACTTTATGCAATTCAAGTAATTGAGAGAGATTCAAGGAGATTTTATTCACAGAAAAGTGTGTGTGTGTAAAAGTTGCTTAGCATGTAATACAAGCACTGTTGAGCTCATGCATAAGAATCAATCAAAGCAACAATCAACGGGTTTTCCAAATGAAGTCAAACCAATTAGAGCCCTGTTGTTATGACAAGAAGATATATATCCAAGCATTTGTGTGCAGAGTGTACTAATCACATCAAAAAATATATCATCTTTTCTACATTGCAAGACACATCATCAATAAACAATTTTGAGGTCTTTATTAAGCAATGCATCACACACATCAACAAACACATTTCAACTTTTCTGTTTTTCTCCTTTATCCTAGAAAGCATGTATTTCTGTTTATCATGCTAATGTAACTCTCTTGAAGGCTTTCACTCGGTTTCAAATGAGTAGCCATTTCCTACATTGGGCGGCTGCACGTCATATTGCCAGTAGCCCTTTTTCAAGAGAGAGCTTAAGAATGCATATCAAAGAATCATGAACATGGAGAATAATTTGAGGTCAATCACATGTACTAACAAGTAGAACATTCCTCAAATGGATAAGCACACTCAAGCAAAAATAGAAATCATGCAGTACATGCTAGGCAACCGTGCAAGGTGTTATTAAAAACATTATTAAAGCATTAATCAATGTTATTCACCAAGCATTTTCAAACAATCATAAAAGAGCATAAAATAAGTTAACTTTTTGCATATGGCAATTCATGCAAGTTTGCTCTCTTTGCTTGAGCTCCCCTTATTGGGGTCAATTCCAACCAAGTCAATGGGAGGCATGAGCCCCTATAGACTTACCAAGTCCATTGGACATAGTAGCATCTACGGGTATCACATTTGCACAATGGCAAGCGGGTTCATTCTTTCTAACCCACCTAGGTTCCACTTTATCATTTCTAGTGGTCATAGACATGTTTCTAAGATCCCTAGGTTCATGCAAACTTGCCTTCTTTTTCAACCGTTTTTCTTTCATGCTCTCTATCCTACACCTCTTGATGTAATCAAAGCAATTTGGTCTTAAGTGACCAATCATACCACAAAAATGACAAGTAGGTACAAAGTAAGAGTTTATACCATTTCATTGAGATCTCATCGAGGCATTGCCATGTTGATGAGGTTGTCTTTGATGGTGCATCGGTTTGCTTCTCTTTGGAGCTTGAGCCGATTGGTGGCACCTTTGTGGTCTAGCTTGTTGAGGTGGTTGAGTCGGTTGAATGTGCCTCCTTGGTTGAGCAAGGCTTGGGTGTTGAGCGCTTGGGTGTTGGGATTGAGCTATACCCTTTGTTGGCATCTTCATTTGGCCATTCTTGGATAACTCTCCAAGATCACTCTTCTTTCTAGGGTGTCGATGAGGTAACCCTAAGCATTTGCCTTGAGCTTGAGGTTGCTTGATTTTAGCTTTCTTCAAGTCTTCAAAGTACCTCATCTCTTTCTCCTTGATGATCTTCAAGGAATTCTCTTTGTTGGCAAGTTCATCCTTCATTGCCTTTATCCTTTGATGGTAATCATCAATCTCCTTTTTGTACTTGGACACATCAATCACATCCATCTTCAAGGAGTCATCCATGTCCGAACCCGAAGTCATCTTAGCAAGTGAACTTCTTGCCTCTTCAAGTTCTTTCTCCATCATCACTTCATTCACTTTGATAAGTGACACTTCCTCATCTAAGTGAGTCAATTTAGTTCTTAGTTGGAGATTATCTTCACTCAACCTCAAAACTACATCATTCTTCTTCTTCAAACACTTTCGAAGATAGTCAATAAATTCTTGATAGTCAACCACACTATCACTCGAGTTTCCGGAGCAAGTACTCTCTTGATCAAAGCTTCTCCCACTTATGCTTTCATGGGTCATGTCATCAATGCTAGCTTCTCTCAAACTTGCTCCTCTATGGTCTCCACTCATCAAGTCACCTTTCTTGAATTCTTCAAGTGACAAACACTTGGTGACGGTTTGAGCTTCTTCTTGGTAGGAGACCGGAAAGGCGAAGTAGTTATTCCCACATTTAATCGAGCTTGTGGAACATCCTTCAACTACTTCAACTTCGCTATTACTCCAAGTAGAGATCATAGCTTCCCCTCCCTTCTTGGACGGGGTCATCTTCTTTTCCTCATTCACCTTAGAGGTCATTCTCTTCTTATGAGATTTCATGAATCTCCTAAATCTCCCAATCATGAGAGTCACCTCCTCATCGGAGTCATTTTCCTTCCTCTCCATTTTGGAGGTCAAGTTACCCTCTAACATCTTAATGCCACTCATAGTGTTTAATGAATGAGATGAATGCAAATGAATGCAAAGATCAAAATGTACACAAATGCAAGACACACAAATATGGCAAGGATCTCCTAAGTATGTCTAGGAACCTGCTCTGATACCAATTGAAAATATATACTTGCGTGTGTCTAAACAACCTAGAGGGGGGGTGAATGGGTTGTTAATCCGTTATTACCAAATTTTCGGATTAGTCAATATTACAAATAAAACCCCAATCACACAAACAATAAAATCAAGTATAAAATGCGGAAATTAAAGAACACTTGATTTTTACGTGGAAACCCACACGGGGAAAAAACCACGGGCTGTTATGTGCGCCACACACGGTCAACGAAATCCACTATATGAAAAGGAATTTACACCCTCAAGTGATTCTCGGACTCTCACCCTAGATAACCTCAGGCTATGGACACTACCACTCGCCACTCTTGGTTCAATCCCTAGTGATATCCCCTGATACACTACTCTTGGCGTGAGCAACTCCTAATCTACCCGGCGGGCCTTTTACAGTGGCACTCGACCAATTGCTTGAGCACTACACACCGGTAGCCCCAAGACTTTCCTTGCTTGTGCAACTTCACCTAGAAGCCACAAGACTTTGACTCATGAAGAGAATCAACAACCTATGTGAATATGTGATGATATTCAAGATGCAAATAATGCTAGGCTACACTAAATGCTTAACTAGATGTTATAATGCAAATCAACATCCTAGTTATCAACAAAGCCTACATGCACATACATGAGGTCTCAATTAGTTGTAGAGATTTCTAACAACCTAATTGTCAACAAACAAAGCCAATTCAACACATGTTGTCAATAATCATGGCAATGACAATAAATGCAATTAACAAGTGCAATCAAGGAATTGTCAATCAAAATGCCAATCAACACATGTTGTCAATGAACATGGCTAGGACTATAAATGCAATAAACAAATGCAATCAATGAGTCCTACACATCAATGTCTAAATGAAAATCACAAAGACTTAGCTAGATGTTATCAATCACAAAACAATCCTAGCTATCAAACAATGTCAACATGTCCAAACATGTGAACTCAATTAGTTATAGAGAATTTCTAACAACATAATTGTCAATTAAATCCACAAGAACATTCAATGAAGCTTGACTAGATAAATAAACATTAATCTATCAACCTAATCATCAACCAATTTTACAAGAATGTTCTAGGGTTAGCTATTTAGGGAAAATCATCCTAATCATGTAAGCTACCACAAACAAAACCCAATCATGTCATAACTTCACTAAATATGCAATAAGAGTGAAGATTTGCTAAACTAAGCAATAAAAGACATGTCTTGACTAAGATAGAACAATAAATGAAGATGTTGTGTTTGTTCTACTTACCAAGTCATAAATGAAGAAGACCCATGGAAGATTGATGCATGAAACATGTTAGATGCACATGGGTTTTGGGTTTGGAGAGTTAAAGAAGCAAGCTTGAAGCTTTCTCTCTCTAGGAAACTCTTAATCTCTCTCTAGGGTTGTGTATCTTTTGTTTCCTTGAATACAAATGAGAGAAAAAGATGTATTTATAGTGCTTAGATGATAGCCCTATCAAATACAAGAATTTGGCTTCAAAAATGAGTCAAATCGGACTCCAAATGAGTGAGATAAGACCAAATTACGTAACAGGGTCGGAGCATTGCGCTGGTCGTCGGCGCAGCCACACCAGCGCCACACCAGCGCCACATCTCTGGACCAATAGCGCTGGTCGAGTAGCGCTGGTCACCAGCGCAAGAACACCAGCGCATAGGCGCGACAGCGCAACAGCTCGAGATTCGAGCGCTCCGAAACATGACCAAACGACATCGAAACCTTTCGTATAATATATCGTTGGAAAGGTATGGAAGTCTAATTTCTACTCCAATTTATGGAATAACATTTAAATGTCTGTAGAAAAAGTTATGGTCAAAGGAGTGACCAAAGGTCAGAAACGGACAACAACAGAGTTGCCCTGTTTTGGTGGTCACTTTGGAGATTTCAAAACCAATCCAAACGGTCATGAAATATTACGAATAATATATCGTTGGAAAGGTATGAGTGTCTAGTTTGTCCAGAATTTTACAAAACTCAATTTGAAACTTTGTGTAAAAAGTTATGGTCACAAGACCATACAAAGGTCAGTTTTGAAAAACATTTAAATCATTGAAATTCAATATTTTGAACCTAGACACTTTACTCCGATCAACCAAACCAAATCTAACACTTATCCAAGAGAAGAATGAGACCTTCTCAAGTGGTCAACCATCGCGCTAAGACATGCACACCATCGTGCAAGCGCGGACGTTTCCGATCACACAAACGGAAACGAATTACACCACACTTAAGACTAACATGAAGTGCAAGTGGTTGTGAATATATAACATGCATGGGAAAGGATAACATCAAGAAAAAATCACCAAGCATGTGACACACAAAAGATATGCAATATATGAAAATGCATAAGTGTGATGATAAAGCATATAAGCACACAATTAAGAGAACCACAAATGCAATCATATAAATGCAATGAAAGTGAGTGTGTGCTAAAAGACATAGTTGCACAAATCAATGAAACACATATGCATGGTAACAAATGCAAGATAGATAAAGATGCATGCAAGTGTGTGTGTGTGCACCTAATCTCTTCAAGAATCAAGGTCAAGTGATATACCTTTTGAAGCTCTTGATCTTGAAGTCACCGGGATGCTTGGAAGCTTGCCTTGATAATCATCAAGATGACCTAAGCTACCCATTACACAATCATCCCCAATGTGGTATGTCATGAAATAAGCCAATCACAAAATAGAGGTCCTTACAAGTACTTCAGGACATTTTCCTTATATATGTTGATTCATGTTAATACCAAATGCATTAGCCAAGAATAAATTATTTTCCAAGATTTTCCATCTTAAAAATTATTCCCCTGATATATATAATTTATAAACTTAGCATAATTTTACTAAGCTTTACACAATCAACATATAATTATTTTAATAAATATTCACCACAACAAATGCACTACATGCTTTTTAATTGTTTAATTTTCACTATACAGAACTTCATGTAGCTTTGAATTGTTGGGGATAATCCTCTATAACCCGATGAACGCAGAACGCCGTGCCTAATATATGATCATAACTCATAGCAAATAATAACGTCAATAAACAGAAAAATAGATGAGAGAGAAAACAATCACAACACAAGATATACGTGGAAAACCCAAAACAGGTAAAGAACCATGGGCTGTCAGGACGACAGAGAAAGTTCCACTATATGATAAATTGTTACAAACATATACTCTAAGATTCTCTCTCACACCTAACCCCAAACTCCACTCACAAGATCCTCACCGAGTACCCCCACAATATCCCCTAGGTCGCTCCTGAATATCACCCACGAATCTCTAACTTGATCCACCGATATTCCCTTGAATCCCTCCCCGGATATTCCCTTTGGTCTCCTCGGATCTCACTCACACTCTCTGATGTTTACATGGTGTTCTTTTCTCCACAACCTTAAACATAAATATTAGGACTATTTATACTAGTTACAGGAGTTTAAGATAAAAGGAAATCATACTCCTAAACGTACAAGACTTACTTGTTTCACATAAATACTATTTCCTTTTATGACAAGTCTTCTTGTAAAGAGTATTCCTTTTCCTTCAAGCACAAGAACTTCCCAAAAGAACACTTTCCTTTTTCGCTGAAGATTTCTCGTTCCATGCATGCTTATGATTGACTATGATTTGGGTCACAGTTGCGCACCTGCTTCCTAAACCGTTACAAGTCACCTTAAATTATATTGCTCAGAAAACCGCGATCCATACGATGAAACGAATCACTTCTTTAGTTCTTCATGATCTTCAACCTCCCTCAAACAACACCATTCCATCTTCCAAACGTATCCCACGTCTCCAGGAAGCTCCACATCAGTTGAGTCTTGTGTGGTTCGCTTAGGAATACAAGTCAAAACCTAACATGAATAACTTGCTTTAGGCATTTAAATCCTACGATAATTTTTATTCATTGTCAAACTAGGTTTCTGCAATAAACCTTTTATCTTAATTCGTACGAAAAATATTCAATAAGTTTAATGTCATCAAATATATGGACTACAGGTCCAAAGCTTTCAAGTTTTACATGAATATAGCTTTGCCTTTTACTTGTTAAGAATTTCTATGTCGACATTTCTATAATTTATAATATAAGTCCCTCATCATTTTTCATAATATGCAAAACAAATTATATATGATCTCAATTTCTATACCAATATATTTCATTATGATTATGTAATTCATGTGCCTCTTCAAGGGCTTATTCTAATAACTTTAATGTTAAATATACACTATACATATCTTTCTATACAAATATCTTTCTAGGAGAAGTATAATCACATTAAATTTAGTACATATGTCTCTACTGGGACAATTGAGATTCTTTTATTTTCTTCAATGGTCTCATAGAGGAGATTAACATTTCTATATAATTCTTCAGGATTTTGTTTTCACTTATGAGAGACTAGCTCTTCAAAAGCCTTATATGATGAGGATTTATCTATCACTCGAGTATTATTTTAAATACAATCATGATCTTTTAAATTCCAATTCTAGGAACCATATCTTTTGAACCAAAATCGTCATTCACGACTTTATTGTCTAACAGATGATTTTTGCTGTCATTTCATAAATTGTTCTACAGGAACAACTACCTGAGTTTATATATTGGCAGAATGTAATTTAATTATTTTAGCTTGAATCATCTGAAAATTTATTTGCATATCATGTAATTCACAAGATGATGCATACCTTGTAATTTTACATTGTTTATCAACTTATGATAATTCTCCCCCTAACAACGATAAAATTTACGTCAAGGAATTATATGCATCATAATAATTTTCTACATAAACTCATTTATTTTATCATATTGTCCTTTAAGGACTAATTTACATGATCTTATTGTCTAGGGACATTCACTATCGAAAAATAATTAATTATGAAATGGATATCTATATAAAATATTTCAATATTTTGATGCATCGCTTACTTTTAGTAAAGCTTATTGTCCTTCAGGGACATTCACTAACATGTATATAATATAAGAAATATGATAAATTCTTTTGGCACAAGACAAAATAAATGAGATAGAATATTCTTAAATAAAATAATATATAAGAACTTCAATTCCTCAAATTTCATGTTCTTATGTCAAGTTCTAAAAACAAAAACTCACATATGTTTTGGAACTTCTGGTTCATGTAGGAACTACCGGTTCATAAATGAAAAATTATATGTTTAAAGCTTCAGGTTCTTAAAATAAAATCTCAATTTTACTTTTCAAATGAAAAGAACCGTTATTAGATCAAATTTAGAACTTCTAGTTCTAATTAAATTTGATATCAAAATTAAATATAGAACTACAAGTCTAATTAGTTTGGAATTGATAACATCAGATTCTAATAAGATAAATATTCAGAACTTCAGATTCTGATTTGTATTAATATTAAGAGCTTTTTAGCCTTTGCATTTTCCTTTTCAAATATTTGAGTAGCCAAATATTTATCTAACAAAGGAAATTTAGATCTTCTTTTGATTCAAAACTTCAAGTTCAAATTTCAAAACTTCGAGTTCATATTCAACAATTTATATTCAAATTTAAAACTCCAGGTTCTTAATTGGATTTGATTTTGAAACTTCTGGTTATATTTATATATATATATATATATATCGATCAACTCCAATAACATTAAGAACCATAGAAAAATAAAACTAAATTTATTTTTTGATGTGGAAGATCCAACGTAGTGGCAATCACAGGGAATACTCATAAAATTAGTTGTGTGGAATAAATAACAATAAGTAAATTATATTGAAATACTTACTTGGATATAATATTCTTAATTGTCTAGTGACAATTTCTTATATAGTATATGTTCTAGATCTAACCAAATACAAAGTGTCAATTTTCATGTAATTTGATTTCACTTTGTGTCAAATATTAGCTTTTCTAGAACATTCATTGTTCTTGCTAAAAATCAACAAAATATTTTAGATATACAATATATAACAAACAAACTTTTATAATTATTAGAATGTGTATTTTACATCCTTTCAATTTTCTTGCTTTGTTTTGGTGTTATTCCACTTCTGGTAAAACAATTTAAATTTCTTTATAGTGATCACTTTAACATCAATAATTATTTAATTACAACAATACCCACAATCATCACTATGACTATATGTAACATTCACTTCAAGGAATGATATTGATCAAATTGGATGATGTCAATGATTTTATAATCAAAACTAATTATTTTGTTCAACCATGAAAAACATGATATAAACTAAAAGTATGCTCAAATATATATGTTATTAATATTGCCACTTCTGGAGCAAATTTAAAGCATAAAATATTGAAATATATATTGCTACTTCTAGAACAATATCTAAAACAATATAAACTCAATATGTTTCATCGATCATATCTTCATCTACTTGGTAATCAAAACTTTTTTTAAGCAAATATATATATAAGGACAAATAATTTGTTGATCATAAGATATTTCTATTAGAAATAAACAACTAGACTTTTTTTAATGAATAAAATAAAATATAATTCATGATAAATCATACGATTGACCGAAAACAACAAAAAATATCTAGCATGACATAAAGTTGTTTTCATTATTTGTTGCAACATACAATTACAAGTTTAATGCTAATATAAATCACTAAAACCACATGAATGTAAATCAACTTAAAATAAAACCGACAATTTAAAATTACAAAAATCAATGGACCGTAAAACTATATATCACGGGGTGAATAAATTCAAATGTTAATGAATAAACAATTGAGACATTTAAACAATTGAGACATTTCGTGATTAATAGGTGTGTGAAACATGAAAATATACATTTTTCTAGTATATGAAAATATAAGATTTCACACCTTACATACCTTAATAAGGAGGAAGAAATAAAGAAGAAAGAATATTTCATTCATAGAATCATAGTGGTTGTCTCTTAATGTAAAATGTAAATAACCAATAAAAAATAATTGATCAAAATTGTCAGATTCATGTGAAATATAAACAACCAATTGTAGGTAGATAGATCAAATAAAAAGCAAATTAGTTTTGCACTTTTTGGTCCTGCTAATATCGAAACTTAATGTTCTATTATATCATAACTTTATAGTTATGATTTGTAATTCTAGAACTCCAGGTTCCAAACAAAATTCATATTTGATGAACATATTGAATTTCATTATAACTTCAAGTCATATATAAACTTCTTGTTTATAATTGAAAACAATGAATTGAGAACTTCGAGCTTTGAAGGTAATCACATCTAATGAAATTCAAAACTTCGGGTTCTTATTTGATAATTCAAAATTTCATATTTTGATTTGATTGCAATCCATAATTTCCAATAAGGTTATGTTAAGCTTCAGGCTTTTTGATTTTGCAATCTCAAAACACTAAATTAAGCTTCATGCTTTTTGATTTAACTATTTTCGTACATTAGCTCAAGTTTCAGACTCTTTGATTTAACAATTATCAAATATATATCAGATTGAGCTTCAGGCTCTTTGATTTTGCAATCTTTGGGTTGCAACATAATTAATTTCAATTTTGCAATCTTCAGGTTGCAATACAATCATTTAACCTTTATTTTCTTTTATTGGCAACCCAATGAATATTAAGAATAGAATTAAGAAGAGAAATAATATAAACCAATTCTTCTTTTTTCTTAGCCAAAATTAGAGAAAGAAAGATTTTACAATTGCTTGGATCTCTTGGTCTCATCAGGAACTCTCGGCCTCATCAAGAAAGTGTTATCTCTTATCACTTATCGAATTTGGATCATATGACATCTTGTCTTCAAACAAGAAACTTTCAAATCTGAAACCTGAAGCATATAATGGTTAGAGACTCGTGTTGATAACGTGTTATGAAATAAATAAAATAAACAAGAACATAATATTATAAATATAAAGTAAGAAAAGAGAGAAAATAATAACCCAAGAAAAGAGATTCTTTTATGTGGAAGAAATGTCACCTTTTTTAAGTGAGTTGGTGACATTGCCAGTAGTTTAATAAGTTAAGTTTAAAAGGCACCTATTATGGTGAACTACCAAAATTGCCCTTAGATTTGAGTTTATGTTATTCTCTTTGTACTTTTCTCTCTCCACTAGTGTTAACTCAGTAACTCTCTCTCTCTCTCTCTCTGCAAATAAAAGTTCAACGTTGCCTCGACTTTCTTCTTTAACTTATAAACCACCGACGTGCTTTAGTTCAATAAGGTAATATTTTTTCCCAATTCTTCTTTGAATTTGTTCACATTTTCATTTGTTCCTTTTCATATGTTATTTGAGTATTTTTTTTTATTTTTTTTTTTTAGATCTCCAAGCCTTTTCATGCCTTTCCCGAGCCTTTTTATCTAATGCCTTTCCCGAGCTTTTTCATGCCTTTCCCGAGCCTTTTCATGTAATGTCTTTCCCGAGTCTTTTAAAGCCTTTTCCGAGCCTTTTCATGTAATGTCTTCCCTGAGCCTTTTAAAGCCTTTCCTGAGCCTTTTCACCCAATGTTTTACCCGAGCCTTTTCATGTAATGTCTTTCCCGAGCTTTCCATTTCTTCCTCGAGCCTTTTCAATTCTTATCCGAGCCTTTCGATGTAATGTCTTCCCCGAGCCTTTTGATGTCTTCCCAAAGCCTTTTCATGTAATGCCTTTCCCGAGCCTTTTCATGTAATGTCTTCCCCGAGCATTTTGAAGCCTTTCCCGAGCCTTTCCATGTAATGTCTTCCCCGAGCCTTTCCATGTCTTCTCTGAGCCTTTTCAATATCCTCACCCGAGCCTTTGTGAATGTAATATATGAAAGAAAATATTTTGTAGTCCTAAGTTTTTATTAATGGTTTGTGATGATTAATTTGACAGCATCATGAATCGAGTTAGAATAGTAATATCTTACAACGGTCGATGGAAGCAGTTACCCGATGGAAGTCAAAGGTTTGTTGGATCCAATAACCAGGGAATGTATGTGTCAAGGAATATGACTTACGAAGAATTGGTGGTGATCATGCATACCATTGTCAAGTATGATGTAAACAAATTCAATGTTGATCTAGCATCAATATCAATCATTCCTGGCAGTACGTGTCGCACATTTATAAGAAATGACGATGATGTTCAGTTTATGCTAGGGGAAGATCGGGTGATTCCTCAACTATGTGTCAATCTAATCGAGAGGACAGCTAGAGATGTGATAGGGAATGATATTCCTCCTCCTGAAAATACCCAACAATTTGGGTCATGTTCCGGTAGCAACCAAGTGTTCACCCAAAGGAGTGCCACCGAAGGTGGGGAAAACGTGTGCGGTGTCCCACCGGTAGTGGTCAACCATGCAAATGTAGTTGAACCTGAATTTAGCGATGTGTTTGGTTGTCCAATTGAGCAATACAATGAGTAGTAAAATGAGCAGAACCATAAGGTGGATAATGAGGCAAATAATGTACAAGTTGATGACCAAGAAAATGTGGATAAAGAGCCTGCACAAATTCAAAGACGTGGAAGACGTGTAGAAGGAGTTAGTTGCTCTACATCAGATATGCCTATGACTTCCGAGGTCCTACATAATGTAATTGTGGATGATTTTGATAATGCGACAATGTGGGTTATTCCCGGAGCAGATTCATATTCATTTGGTATTGGTAGAAGCAGCACCTTGGCATCGCAAGAACCTAGAAGCATGATTTATAAAGGTCAATTTTTTCCGAGTAAAAAAGGATTTGAAGAGGCTCGTTGGCCTTTTTTCAATGCGGCAGAACTTTGAATGGAAGGTAAAAAGGTCTAATAAGACAACGTTACATCTGGTTTGCATCATTGATGGGTGTACGTGGAAATTAAGAGCGGTGAGGAGAAATGAAGGGACTTACTTCCAAGTCAGAAGTTTTGTGAATGAACGCTGTTGTCCCTTGGAGGAGATTCACCGTCGCCACTGACAAGCTAGTGCAGTCATAATTGGAAAAGTGGTTGCACCAAGACTTCAACAACACGATGGTCGTCTCATGTGTCAAAAGGACATAATCACCGATATGAAAACAATATATGGCATCCAAATCATGTATAGTAAGGCACATGATGCCTTGTAATATACATTGTCATTGACCTATGGAATGCATGAGGAAACTTACCAACTGCTGCCATATTTTGCATACGTTCTAGAAGAGCAAAATCCTGGCACAATCACTAACTTATAATGCACAGACGATGGTAAATTCCTCTACTTTTTCATGTCGTTAAGGTCCTCAATTAGAGGTTTCCGGAGGTGTATGCGTCATGTGATTGCAGTTGATGGTACCCATTTGAAGGGAAGATTCGGGGGTACAATGTTTGTTGCAACTGCATAAGATGGAAACGAATAAGTGTATCCAATTGCCTTTGGGTACAGTGACTCAGAAAACAACCTTTCCTGAGAGTGGTTTTTGGAATACTTGAGGGGTGCCCTTGGTTATATAGATGATCTGGTTTTTTTTTTCGATCGTCATGCAAGCATTGAAGCAGGGATTTCTAAAGTGTTCCCTTATGCAACCCATACCATATGTTGCTAGCATTTTGGTGAAAATATGAAGAAGCGATTCCACAGAAAGGATGCTGCCGACATAATGGATGCAGCAGCTAGGTCGTACAGTGAAATAAAGTATAATCGCCACATGGAGGAGTTACGTAAGCTGCACAAGGGTGCATTCAATTATGCCATTGCTGCTGGTCCACACAAGTGGTCCCGCATACACTGTCCCCAAAGAAGGTACAAGCTGATGACCACAAATGTTACAGAGTGCATAAACTCATGCCTAAAATTCGCACGGCAACTGCCACTGATGACACTGGCAGAGTTCATTAGGAATATGCTACAAAAGTGGTTTCACGATCGTCATGCAGCTGCATAGTCCATGCGTCATCGATTGACCGACGCTGCATATCTTGTGATCCTGAAACGTGTCGAGAAGTGCAGTTATATGACCGTAAATCCAGTTGACTGGAACATATTCTCCATCAAACACAAGGGAGAACAGTGGATAGTTAACTTAGCCTGGAAGACTTACACATGCAACAAATTCCAAATGGACTTATTTCCATGCTCACATGCACTCGTAGCGGCAAGGTACATGACAAGTTACAGTCATACCGTTTATATTACCGTTTGGGTAAATCTCACTGTTTTTATTATTGTAGGGAGCGAAACTTAGATTTCACATCTCTGTGTTCGAACAACTACAAGAGAGAAACACTTACTGATGCATACTCGGTTCCTATTATGCATGTTCGCCATCCTTCTTCATGGGTAGTGCCATCTGACATAGCAACACGAGTGGTTTTAAATCCAAAGTCAAAGAGACACTCAGGTCGCCCGATGGAAGGTCGACATGCCTCATCTTCGGAGAGGACAACTACACAATCGTGTAGAAGATGTGGACAACCAGGACATAATAGCAGGAGGTGTTCCAACCCACCTATGGTTATGAAGGTCTCAAAACAATTGTCCCTGAGGAATACCGTCGTAGGTGTAGCATTTGTCATCAGATTGGACACAACAAACAAACGTGTCCTGAGAAGGACTCTACCATTGAATGAATGGAGCCCGTTGAGGATGGTGATCAGAAAAGAGCTTTTGATTGCTAATGTCTTCCAACATCGTCCAGACTTTGGGAACCACGCTCGATACAGTTGTGTTATGGTTTTTGTTTAATTTAGCTCTTCGTTTAATGTCATCCTGGATCGTTTGTTATAGTTTTTGTTATAGTTTATGGATTTGAATGTAGGAACTGTATGTTCAACTTTTAATTAAAAACACTTCAAATAGTAAAAAAAAAAAAAAAAATCATTTCATTACTCAAATGTTATGTACATAAACTAAATCAAATATTATATACATAAACTATCTGGGAACCCACTCCTTCGAGTTAACAAAAATCTCCACAGCCATCTTCTCCTGGATGGTGAGCATATCATTTTCCGTCCAGTCGAATGTATCCCTGTTGGCCGTGAGGTACTCTGTCAACCTCAACGTATAGGCACCACAGTTACCCCTGCAATTCACCACATCAAATACGTTAGAAGGGAATGTTATTAAAACCAATTGGAAGGGCTTAAGTTTTTGAAACAGTCATACCCTTTATCCTGTTAAGGCACACGGTCTGCGGACACGTAAAAAAAGTGAATGGCTTATTCTTCTCCCGGTACGTCATATCACCCCTCCGTCTGTGACCATGAAAGTCCACCGCATACAGCGTCGAGGGTAAAAAATACCTCAAGCAAACGAGCTGCATTTTCCTGTGGCGAATTAGGACCTCCTATCTGAACGGATCGAACAGGTAAATATGCCCTGCTGTGAGGTCGATGCTAGCTAGGGCCCAATGTGTAGGCCCAAGGTTGTAGGGAATCATAACCTGAAGGTTTTTGAACAAAGTGTTATCAGTGTCAACTTCATTTATTATACAAATTGAAACCATGTAAAATAAACACTTACGACGTCAACATTGTGCCATGGTATGCATCCTGGCGGGAGCAATCCACGCACGACCGTAAGGTCATTTCATACCACTCCTGCTTGACAATAGACCAACGTTTACGTGGTCTGCTGGCCCCAGTTTCCATCATTTTCTCCCACCGGTAAAGTAGGTATGATTGTACGAAAAGGTTGTGTCAATATTAACAACAAGTCAATGCATAACCCAATGTTATACCGTATTATTTAAACACTTACATAGAACTGTGAATCCAATATGTTGATCCTCGCACCGTAGACACTGGAGTATGTTCGCTGACGCTTCCGAAGAATATGCAAGTACGTGTATATGTACTGAAAATATGCACATTTTGTATTGTTAGGATTTGACCATTTCTGAAACAACATATACATATAGTTATGGTAAAGTACGTACCGTATCCTCCAACTCCATAGAGTTGGTTTGAAACCGGTGGAACCAAGGGGCAGCAACTGGTTCGGGTAGATCCACATCATGTCTGCATAATTGGTGAAGAAGTTAGATAACCAAGTGAATTTTACTCAGGTCCTTCAAAATACAATAAAAAGATTATAATATCTACAATTTTACTTACAATTCCCCAGTCGAGTTCCTCTTGTAGGCTTGGTACGACTCAAGGTGTTCACCATCTACCAATGCATTGGGCGCCCATACATGTGGCGGCGGTGGCATCATCCTTGGTCTCTTCGGTCGACATGGGTCAGTGTATGGGGTCCGCTGCTGCCATCCTGGCTTGCGAACCCGGACTTGACGCCCAACGAGTGGGGGACTCCAATATGAATGGCTGTGCTATGAGGAAGAATCGTGCCCCGGTGGATCCCTTGTAGGGGTGCTCTATACAGAGGAACTAGGTCCCCGTGGATCACTTGCAGGGGTGTGCTGGGATGAGGTACCCAGAAGATATGCTGCAGGGGTGTGTTGGGAGGTGGTACCCAGAAGATCTGCTGCAGGTGTGAGCTCGGCTGGGGTGGACCCTAGGGGTGGTCAGTGACTGTGGAACTCTCTCCCTATAGACTAAATGGATATGTGCGCTAAAGAGGGATCGAGCGGAGGGGTCCGCTGTAAGGAGGCACACTGGTCTGGTAAAACCTGAGGTACTGGCTCTATCTGCATAGGTGCTGTCCCTGTAGCACTGGTACCACCAGTAACCTCTTCACGTGGGGTCACACCAGCCTGCTGCTGATCACGCCCGCTCTTTGGGTCTACCCTGTCTTAATGACTAATAGACTTGTCTCTGGGACTAAAGTCTCGGTCTCGGTCTCGGTCATCGAGCGGTGGGTCATCGAATGATAGACCTGAACTACAAGATTGCGGCGTCGGCGTCGAACCTGAAGACCTAGAATCAAATCCAGCAACTCCTTATGCTGTCGGTCTCGTTTCTTATCAGTCTTGCGCACTTCCTCCCGTAACTATTGGAACGCATCCACCAATTCAGTATACCCACGGTCCTGAAATGATTTTGAACTCTATCAATACTAAAACAAGCACTTTATTGAAATTAAATAATGCGGTTTTGTTATTTTGGCGTACCTGAGGATGCCCTCCAACACTACCTACTGAATCAGCTTCAGGTCGAGGCTATTTGGGCAAAGTGAATCGTACACGCCTACGCTTCCTCAAGGGTCTCCCATTACGACCCTGCTGGTCCGAAACATCCATATCACTAGGTCCGGAATACCGACCCTCCTCCTCACTGGGTCCGGAGTACCGACCCTCATCCTCACTAGGTTCAGAACACCGACCCTCATCGTTACTGGGGCCGACAGCCCTATGTCGTTTGGGATCCGAACGGTGAACACGTATATCAACTGCATCGAAATCATACAGACTGCCGCCTAAGTCTATGCATTCGTAGTACCGTTGAGCCCTCTCAATAGTCGTCGGCACCAATTCAGTCCGCGCAAACATCTGAAATCAAAGTTACATTAGTGTAATTGTGTACATACTAATAATAGAACATATTAACAACAATAATACTTACCCTTTCGGTAAAAATGGAATCCATCTTTTCCCCCCTCGGTCGCTTATTCAACTCTCATTTCAGAATACGTGAGGGGGGGGTGTAAATCGTTCCCCCCGCGGATCCCACATTTTTTATTACGAAGTTCGAGGATAACCTCAAAAGCAAATATATGCATAATAGATAAGTACGATAATAAGTAACAACATCAATCAAATAAATAAATAAAAAATCAATTAAAGTACAGCTTCAAATTTCAAATTCTCACCAACAGTGCGTGTGGTACACCGTATAAGTTGTACGTCTCGACGGTGTGTACATCAGTGCCCTTTTCTTGCTACCTTTGTTCGAACCGCTCCCGTCGACCATCCAACGCATGCTTAAAACTATGTATGGACCGCATATACACGTGTGCGCCCCACGGGAACGCATCAAAAGCATCCAAGTCCTTAACCAGGCGAAACTGCCACGATGGGATTTTATCTCTCTCGTCCACCCCCATCAGTATCCAGTTGAGCATAAACAATAAGCACAACTTCACCACATCATACTGCTGGACAAACACACCACTCAGCATTACTGCTCTCAGCTCTTCAAACTCAATGTCTCAACCCTCAAAGTACCGCTCGTGTATGCCATTCTCTACAATAGCATAGCTCGCCGTGTCAGGAATCACTCCGAACTTCAATCCGGTGATTAGGCAGAACTCAACCTTCGAGAACCGAACCTCTTTGTTGTCTAACAAAAATCTCATCTCATCTTCTGGGCCATCGTGATGTAACTCACGCAAAAGCAGTCGATGGACAATCCCAGCAGAAAAATGAATCTCCCAATGCATATGAAGGAAATGACCAAAACACGACTCGGTATATCAACGTCGGTCTTCGATCTTTAGATCGTTAGGTACACTATCAAAGGCGTTGTCGATATCTTTAAGGTCATCGAAATGGTCATGCCTTGTAAGTTTTCCCTTGTACCATGCTCCCACTGGAGTTTTAAGCAAATCCTTTAGCTGTTTCTTTGTCTGCATATTCACAGAAAACACAGAAAACAAACATATAAGTTCATTAAAAGGCTTGAATAAAAAGGCACGGGCAATGTATGAAAGTCACGGGTAGCGTTTCAAAAAGCTCGGGAAGTGTATGAAAAGACTCGGGTTCAGTATCAAAAGGCTCGGGTTCAGTATCAATTGGCTCGAAATGTGTAACACTTCATTAAAAGGCTCGAGTTGTGTATTCCAAAAGGCTCGAACACTTCATCAAAAGTCTCGAGTGGTTTATTAAAAGGCTCGGGTAGAGTATCAAAAGGCTCGGAATGTGTAACAGTTCATGAAATGGCTCGGGTAACGTATGAAATAGCTCGGGTAACGTATGAAAAGGCTCGGGTAATGTATTAAAAGGCTCGAATAACGTATTAAAAGGCTCGGGCCGTGTATTAAAAGGCTCGGAGAATCAAAATTCAACTAACCTAATCATAAATAATTAAAAGGCTTGGATATAGTTGCAAAAGGCTCGAACACTCACGAAAAGGCTCGGAGCTAGTGTAAAAAGGCTCGGAGATTTGAAAAAGTTTGGGTACTGTTATAAAGGCTCAATAGCATTTTAAAAAGCTCGATTACAGTTATAAAAGGCTCGGGGACAATTATAAAAGGCTCGAGGACAGTTATAAAAGGCTCTGGTAAAGTTATGAAAGGCTCGGAAATGTTTTTAAAAGGCTCGGAAACCCAGAACATCATCGTCTACAAAACTTTATTTTTCAGAAACCTAAACCCTAACCTAACCTACCCGAGCCTTTTCAAACAAAAATAATCAACAAAAACAAATCAAATAAAACCTAATCTATATCATCAAAATGGCAGGCAACATCAAACATCTTAAAGGATCGGGGAAGAAAACTAACCGTAGAACCACTTCGCCGCTGAACTCTGTTAGATGCCATCACTGTAGCTTCGTCGCCGGTCAACTTTTCGTCAGATTTTGGTCGCCTTTAGGTTTGAGTGCCGCCTGGTTTTCTCTCTCTTGGGTTTTTCTCTCAACATTTGTAAACGAAACAAAGCGACAAAAAAGGGTATTTTTGTCTGGTCACCCAAATTGATGTCTTTTAAACTTAAATTACTAAACCACTGACAGTCTTACAAAAGGCGCCTCATATAGTGACAAAAAAATTTTGAACCCTTATTTTATTCCTCAATACTTCTCAATTGTCCAAATACAACATGTAATGGCTCATTTTATAGCCTTACAATATAATGGTTACACAAATGAAAAGACAATATCATAACACCTCGTAATGATCATAAATTGGATCATAAAATTTGGGTGTTAAGGAAATGGTTGGGAGATGAAAAGTTTGCAATTTACTTGTACAAAATATATAAACGTTGATATCCACTTAACTAATATTTTCATAACAGTTAGATGTAAATATATATATTTTTTTTTTCCTTCAATTTTTAATGGAATATCTATTATCAGAAATCTATTTAATTATTTAATATTTATAGATATCGGACAGTGAGTGGCAGAAAATGAATCGCAGTTTCAATGTCTATTGGTATGAAGAGTTGACAACCTCAACTTCCAAAACAAACGTCGAACAGTGAACATGGCTTCGGCTCTGTCACCGTTCCGTTTCAAACCCCACTCCTCGTCTGCCTCCGCTTCCTGGCCGTCGACAACCAAACACCGGCCCGTCGTCATTCTTCCAGTTGCGCATTCTCACTCTCACTTTTACCCTCACGGCAACGATACAGTGACGGTAACAATGACGGCTGTTTGTTAAATTTCAGGGACTAGGGAACAACAGTGGGGACTACGAGAAGTTGGAGATCACTTTAGGAGAGTACGGAGTGCCTACGGTGGTTGCTGAGGTGTCGAGATTTGATTGGTTCAGGAATGCAGCCGGTTTGGTGGACCCCAACTACTGGCGTGGCAATCTTCGTCCCCGGCCTGTTCTTGATTGGTAATGAAGCTCGTGTTTCTTGTTTATGTACATACATAGATACGGTATGGTTGATTCAAGTATTTAATTTTACGAGCAGGTATTTCAAGAGGGTCAATGATGCTATCAGAGAAGCGAAGGAACTGTCTCAAGGTAAATACACTGTCTCAATGATGTATAAAATTTGATTAAAAGGAAGTTGTAAGTCTATTTGGTCATGCTTTGCTGCACAGTTGATGCTTTTAGTTGCTTGCAATGTCTGTTTTGCTTCTCCTATCCTTTATATGCTTGTCATGATAACATGGTTTGGTTAGGAGGAAGTGTATCCTTGATTGGACACTCGGCTGGAGGATGGCTTGCGCGCGTCTATATGGAAGAATTTGGTTTCTCGGAGATCTCTTTGTTATTGACTCTTGGTACCCCCCACCTGTATGTTATCAGATGAGATATATATATTTACTTTTGAATGTCATATATGTTGATACTTGATAGGATGTGATGCAATAGCTTTCTTCTCCTTTTCCAGGCCACCTCCGAAAGGTTTGCCCGGGGTTATTGATCAAACAAGGGGACTCCTGGATTATGTTGAAAAACAATGCACCAAAGCTGTCTACACACCTCAGTTCAAATATGTATGTATTGCAGGCAGGTAAACTCTAAGTCACTTGAAGGATGTTATTCAGATTATCATGTTTTCGTCTTCCTTTCTTAATTTCTTCACTGTGCTGTAAATTGCAGGTATATTCATGGAGCTCGCTTCTTTGGAAACTCAAATGTCGATGTTGATCCTGTTGTTGCCATTGACACTCACCAACCAACCTCGCAGGTTGCTATTGTGAACAATAAGACCAATCCAACATCAATTTCCACTTTTCGTGCTCGCCTAGTTGGGCAGGGTTACAAGCAGGTTAACTCACTTCTCTCGCGGCTCCCGGTTTATTTATGTGTTTTCTCTAAAGTTATTTCTGTTCTCTTGCTTTAATCAGGTCTGTGGACGAGCAGATGTATGGGGTGACGGAGTTGTACCGGAAATATCAGCACATTTAGAGGGAGCACTCAACATAAGCTTGGACAATGTTTATCACTCACCAGTAGGCTCAGACGATGCATTGAGACCGTGGTATGGATCTCCAGCCATTGTAGAAAAATGGATACATCATCTCCTCAACTAGTCACGTACAGATACTTGAACAAAATTAGAAAACTATCCATTTATTAACAGGTTAATCTATTAAATGTAACATTTTTCATTTTTTCGTAATCCTATTTTCCTTTAGGTTTTTCCTTACACTCAGATAGCACTTGAGCGAAGTCTAAAATGTAATAACATAATTATGAAAAAACAAAACCAGCTAGTGACATCTGGAACTTGCATTATCTGGACTATGGACCGTGCAACCTGAATCCATTATCTGAAACGGACTAATATTCTCACAAGGTTCCTCTAAAATATAAGAAGAAATTTCGAGATGGGTATGATTAAAGTAGAGGAGGGTCTTCATCAATGCTAACCCGTCACGTTATTTGGCTAAGGTATGAGCAGAAGTAAGAAACAGCTAGGCAAATATCATGGAAAATAAAATTAACTAGAAAATAAAAAAAGGAAAAAGCGGGGCCGGTATTAGTGAAAGCACAATACCAAAGAAACTTTCTTGCAGGCCTAATTTTTACAACAGGTTCACCTAATAAAAAAATAATAATAAAACCAAACCTCAGGAGTCATGCTCTAAAATATTAGGGAGAAAAGTCACAAGAACATGCTCATTAACACGTTGAAACAGTAATTCAAATTCATGCACCTAAAGTTCAGTTAGAAACGGAAGTCAGTGATCTACACAAAATGGCGAGTCAACAGTTTCCCAATCTCAAGGAATCCAACTACATCTTTCCCATCAAAGATTGCCTTCAGCTTTGCATCACAGATGATTTCCCGTTTGTTTTGAGGATTCTGCAGCCAATGGCATCAAGGTGTTAAAATACAGCAAATGGTGGTATACTAATAATTTCCTCAATTACATGTACCTTGAAATTAAAAGCCATATGTAATATCCAAGAACTGAAATTAAAAGCCATATGTAATATCCAAGAACTAAAACGATTGTCAAGCATGATCAAAATATTTAAACCAAATGAACATCGGTGCCCTCTCCAAAACATTCTAAAATGGGGCATAAAGAAACAATAGCAGAGCATGCCTTTTCAAAGAGAGTTAACTTTTAGGAAAAAAAAAAACAGCTCCGTCAGAGTTCAAATATTGTCCTTATCAAAGAAAGGCGGTGGAGGAAGATGTAACAAGATATCTTAATGTAGTTTGAGTCATGGTCCAGAAAGAAGGAGACACAAGCTTTCGAACACTAATGCTTGATGTAAAGAAGTCATCACTCCATTCTACTACCATTGAATAAATTGAAGAATAATGTAGTTTTAACAGCAGAAAACAACAACAAAAAGAAAGAGCCACAATATCTTGGTTAAACCTACAATGTAATTTCTTAATTCCTATATAAAAAGGCCAACAACATAATCATTTCTATAGCTGAATTAGCAATTACAACCCAAGAATCAACATGTCCAATAAACACCTTAAAATACAAAGTTGTTTCTAAAATTTACCAAATTAATTTTATAATGCTTGATGCCTTGATGTAAAGAAGACATCACTCATATCATTAAAAATTTTAAGAACACTACATAGTGAAGCATGAAACATTTACATAATATGCACATTGGCTGATTATTCATGGTTGTGTAAAATTATGGGGCAAAGATATAACAATCACTAAAATCAACACTCACATAACTGTTGAAATGTTATACAAAGTTCAGCCTAAATGCAGCCAAATAACAATGCATGCAACTTCGGCAATAAATAACTACTTACGACAGTATGATATTGTAGAAACTAGAAAGTCATGTTTGCTTCACAGTTCCCATATGATTGGCAACAAAGTAAACTCAACCGTTATTCAGGACAAACCCTTAGCAACGTCTGTAGATGGAATATATTTTGTAGGCATATGCAATCATCTTTGACGACAGCAAGAAACACAACAGTTAAAACTTCAGATGTAATATTGGTCACCCAATGGCGGAAACCAAAAGATTGGTGAATGCTAATTCTAACATCATAAAAAACCAAACCAGCCACCGTAGTAGTAAGTAAATTCTTTGGTTTCTTTTTTCAATTATCTACTAAAGACTTGAAAAAACCAAATACGTGGGTGATATATGATTTCTCAGGTGTGGACGTTTGCATTGGAAGTTGCATATACACTGAAAATGTCACAAATTGTCGTCCATGAAAAGTTGATCAGTCATATGTCAAATACACATAGCTATATACAGTGTTCTCATCACAAACCCAGAAGAGAAATGAAATGCAATTTTAGAGTTTAACACGGTATAGAAAGTTAACCACATTCAGATAATAATATCAATTACAAGAAAAAGTGAGAGAAAATGAAAAAGGTAGGGTTTTGTAACCTGGAGGTTGTGGGTCTTGATATAGGACCAGATCTGGCGTACGGAGTCGGCGCGGGAGGCTTCAGTGGCTCCGAGGAGGCTAGCGAGAGCAGGAGAGACGGGGCCCACCTTGAAGATTCCAGAGGTTCGGTTGGGGTTTGGTTCTCTGGGCTTGGGTGGCGATTTTGTTCTGGGCTTTTTTGCTAGTGTGTCTGCTTTCTTTTTGGTTGTGGCCGCGGAGGCGGAGGCGGAGGTGGAGGCGGCCTTGGACGGAGCGAAGAGGGCCCGGCAGCCGTTGAAAACCCTAGCAGCAGCAGAAGAAGAAGACATGTCTGTGCTTGATGCAGGTAGTAGAGAGTAGAGAGTAGAGTCCGAGTAGAGGTATCAATTTCAAGTGTATCCGGGCTTCTGACTTTCCCCTTGCCATATATGGTAACACGCATATTTCATGCAACTTCAAATTTCAAATTTCAAACTAATAGGTTTTTTTTTTAATATTATTATTTTATTTTATTTTGAGGAATTGTATATTATTATTAAAAATTAAAATAATATTTTAATAAAAGTAATTTTTAAAATTAAATATTGTTTATCCTAAGATTTTAATGTTTGTTTTTCACAATAATAAATAATTGATTTTAGTAAAGTTTCAAACTTATTAAAGAAGAATCAAAATGCACCCAGCTAGGGATGGCAATGGGTCGGGTTCGGTCCAGACCCGGACCCAGACCCATGAAAAAATTCAGGTTCGGGTTTGGGTCTAGACCCGCGGGTCTTAGGAAGACCCAGACCCGACTGAGGACCCATGAAAATTCGCGGGTCAAGGTCTGGACCCGCGGACCCGTGGACCCACGATCCAAAAAAAAATACTAAAAAAATATATATACTTAAATATATAAATAACTAAATAAAAAAATTAATAAATATAGGACATAAAAGGGAAATATTATTATTTGCATTCAATTTCAATTTCAAAGTCTTCAAAAAAAAAAAAATTTAACTCACTCACTATTCGGGTCTACGGGTCCTGGTCCGAGTCTATGGACCCGAACCCGAACCCCACCCGGACCGGAATCGGGTCTAATATTTTGGACCCAGACCCGACCCACGCGGGTCGGGTCCAGGTCGGGTCTCACGGGTCTGGGTCTAATTGCTATCCCTACACCCAACAAAAATTTATCTAAAATGCCCTTAGTTATTTTTTTTTTTTTGTTTACACCATCCGGTTTCCGGGTGGGGGCGGATCCACCATACGGTGCAATCAGCCCAAACCACACCCAGACTAATCCGGACTCGCACCGGGTCGGTCCATTAAGGGGTGAAGTGCTCCCAATATGTGCAGCTCCGTTCACAAGGGGGGTTGAACCCACGACCTTGTTTAAGGGATGAGAGTGTCGAACCACTCACACCAACACATGATTGGTCTTAGTTATTTACTTTAATTACTTAAAGGTTAATTTAAAAATATTTATATTTAAAAAATGGTAGAAGAGATCTCCATCATCTGATCCGAACTAATCAGATCGGATGGTGAAGAAAGCTAAATAATCCAAGGAAGAAAATATCGGTATTGGGATCAATATCGAGCTTCCAAATTTATGGATATTTCAGGGATAGTATAAATATCAATAGATATTTTGTCAAAAATTGAAAAAAAAAATGGATATTTACATTTAAAGTTAGAAATATTTTGTAAATTTTTATGACAGTCTTAAATAAGTAATTGTACATCAAATGAATCGAGTTTGCCTTTGAGACTGAGCTTCTTGCGGCTTCCATGGCAATAAAATTTGCTTGGAAATTTAGTTGGTATCGGATATGGTTGGAGAGTGATTCTTCCTATGTTGTTCAATTGCTCTCTTCTCGTTCCGATATCGTTCCTTGGCATGTGCGTCAGGCTTAGCAGATGTGCATTTTCTAGATCTCCAATGTGAAGTTTCAGGTGTCACATATTTATATTGAGTGTAACCATGTGATATACGCTCTTTCCAAGCATGCTTTAGGGTTTAAAGTTGACTGTTGATGGTTCTCCACCCATCCTTTCTGTTTTTCGCTGGTGGGAAATAATTGTATGGGTCGAGAATTGTTTCATTTTTTCTTGATGTTTTCTTTTGTTTCCTACATAGCTCTTGTCTGGTGGAGGGGTTTTTTTTTTTTTTTTTTTTTTTTTTTGTGGCTAGTTTGACCTTTGTTACTCTTTGATATTTTCTTTTCTTATCTATATATTTTCGGATATTGCCTAGGGGTTTTTCAGCATATGATAGCTTGCAATGCTTTTTCCTCCTAGGTCAGTCCATTTTATAAAAAATTAATATACAATATAAAGAAATTAAACATTTAATAAGTAAAATTATAATTAAAAATATATATATCCATGATTCTATCATAATTCATACATAATATATTGTATGTCTAAAATTTAATACCAAAATGAATGCCTTGGTGGTTCAAAAATATAACGTACATTTCCATCTTGATTCGAACGATAATTTTCCTAAAAAAATGTGTATGCATAGTTTTCAAGGCAGTTATTAAGTTGAAATTGTGAGGAATGACACTCTTTCGTTATTAATATGCTATGTGTATGTTGTTTGATCTCTTCCCATGGATCAATGAATTGGGTAGTTTTTACTTACCCAATTTGGTGGACATTAATGATCTGCATATATAGGTATTGTATATGACATTTGAGACAAAGGATAATCAAATATATTGTAGTCATCATAACTACCATAATATGGTACCTAGGAACCCGACATTGTCTACGAATCACCTAAAAAATCATTTTATGTATCTATACTCATTGAGGAGAGAGTCGTAGTCAATGAATCATTATCAATTTGACTCATTTCTCCTTATTGTTTACCACGATTTTGATCAAAATTACCTGCACCAACATTCCAACCTACCGTACTAGCATTCCAACATGCTGCACCAGTATCCCTCCTATACAAACATCCCAACTTATTGCATCAACATTCCATTTTGCTGCACTAACATCTCAACCTCATCCACCATCCCCATAATCTCCATCATTTTTTCTTCCATTATTTACATCAGAGGTGTGTTGGTCTTCAAAAGAGCTACTAACAGTAACTCCACAATATACACCAACTTCTTCTTTAATCACTTATTTAACATTTATTCCCATGTCTCGAGCATGAGAAGCAATAAGTGGATCATGATTTCCCTCATCATCATCAATTAGGCATATCTAACCCAGTCAAAAATAGAATTCTCATTATTGTTTTCTACTTTAGCAGCTACTTGAAGTAGATCAATTCTATTTACTTATTGTTTTCAGCTATCATATCCCTAAATTTCAACTTCATGTTATAATAATAATAAACATGTTATTCCAGCTTAGAATAGCAAAGACGGTTCTTTTGTTTTATGTGGATTACAGTGTAAATGTGGACCAATTTCTTTCGCATGTAGAAGATAAACTACTTGTGATAGTATGCGAAATTGCGAACTGCTATTACACACAATTATGGAGTACCATATCCATCCATAATTAAGGGGTTTTTATTATTATTATTATTATCTATTTTTATTTTTATTTTTTCTACATTGCTTTCAATTTTAGCAAATGATAATAGGACATGTTTTACACATTCACTATTTGTCTAATTCTACTATTATTTTTTTTGAAGTGTTACATAAATTCAAGGTTTTTTTTTTTTTTTTTTTAGAGGGTGGAGGACTTGAACCCGCAATCTCGTGGTGCATGTGTGGGAGGTTTACCACCGGACCAACATCATCTCGTCAATAATTTTAGTATTGACTATTGTCTTGGAAATTTTTATAAATTTGGTAATGGTTTTTCTAAAATAATTTTCAATCTATATTATTTGAACAATAATTTAAGTATTTAAGTTAAAAAAAATATTTTAATAATTTGCAAAATATCCATAGGTTTTTAAGGTGAAATTTACAAAATTTCAAGAATATCAGGATATTTTTTAGGATATTTTGAAATCGCTTGGATATTCTGTCGTATATTAGATATTTTCCTGTTTCGATATTAGTCCCTCCAAAATATGGATATTTCGGTGCATCTTTTGATGGACATGTTTGGCATCATTTTAAAAATGGTATTTTTGAAAACTATTTTTGAAAATGGAAATCATGTTTTAAAAACTATGTTTTTAAAAATATAATATGTTTGGTGGTGTTTTTTAAAAGTAATTTTCTAAAACGAAAAACGATGTAAAAATGTTTGGTTGTTATTTTTAAAAGGGCAAATTACACTGCATCCCTTGAGATTTGAGCAAGGTACACTTAGTTGGAAAAGTTTTGGTATTATACACAAACACCCCCAAGAATTAAATTTGACTTTAAAAATGCCTAAAATGCCCCTAGTTATATTATTTTATACTTTATTTTTTTTACCTTTTAACCAAAAACTTTAATAAAATAAAAAATATTAAATAAAAGATATGATTTATTAAATAAATAAATAGTTTTAAAAATTAAATAAATAAATAGTTTTAAAATAAATAAATAAATAGTTTTAAAAAAATTAAATAAATAAATAGTTTAAAAATAAATAAATAAATAGTTTGGATATTTAGAGCTTTTCTTATCCTTATTAATGGATATCCTTTTTTAAAAAGTAAATGTTTTTAATTTTTTTCATTTATTTTTTTAAACTATTTATTTATTTATTTTTAAAACTATTTATTTATTTAATTTTTTAAAATTATTTATTTATTTAATGAATCATACCTTTTTTTTATTCTATTAAAGTTTATAAAGTTTTTGGTTAAAAGTAAAAAAATAAAGTATAAAATAATATAACTAGGGGCATTTTAGGCATTTTCAAAGTCAAATTTAATTCTTGGGGGTGTTAGTGTATAATACCAAATTTTTCCAACTAAGAGTACCTTGTCCAAACTTCAAGGAGTGCAGTGTAATTTGCCCTTTTTAAAATAGGTAAAGTAGTTGTAGGAAAAATTGTAATTTGTTTTGAAATAATGTTTTTGAAAATGGTGAAAAACAATAAAAAGTTGTTTTTATCTTTTTAGTTATACATTTTAAATTTTTTTTTTTTTTTTAACAGCTTTGTAAAAACGTGTAAATAAACAACATTAAAGTTGTTTTTCCATTTTTAAAAACTAAAAACCATTTTTAAAAATGGTTCCAAAAAGCACTAGTTCCTTGTTTATAACTTTAATTACAAAATGATGAACCAAACAACTTCAAAGTTGTTTTTTGTTTTTAAAAATGAAACCAAAATTTCCTTTTATCCTTTGATTGTTATCTTCTAACCGTTCTCAACTTGCCACCAATTAATGAGTAATGAAAGGGGAGGTTTGTATAATGTTGGTCAAATAGTCCATATGCATGTAATTAGGCTTAAATTCGGGAATGTTTGTGCAATTAATCAATTTATAAATAAAACAGGAAAGAAAAGAAACCATATAATGAGAGGAGAGTTAAAAAAGAGGAAGGCTTGTCAGTTTGTGAGTCTCTCATCCTCAGGCGCTTCATTCTTTCTTCACCTTCCCTTATCCTCTTATTTATCACTACAACAGACCATTCACCACTCTCTCTCCCTCTCATTCCCTTCTCTCCAATGCTAGCTCTTGAACTCCTACTACCCACTTGAACAAGACCCTTTTTTTTTCCTCACCTTTTCTTGATCTATGAGGACGCAGCAGTTCTAAAAGAGACTCAAAAAATTAAACTTTACAATTGGAACATGTCGTGTCTGCTGCCCCAGTTCAAGTGCCAACCAGACACCTTCTCTATCCATTTCAGAACTCCCCACCACCACCACCAACTCTGTAAGTATCTCTCTGCTTGAATAATATTCAAATGGATTCATTATGTTATTAGAAGACTGTCTTTTGAATCGAAATTGAAATGCTTGTTTTTGTTTTTATGCATTTTTGTATCAGAACTGAAATGGGTATGATTGTTCTTGCCAAATTTGAATTGCATTCACTCATTAGTGCCTTTATCTCTATCAAAATTCAGTTGGGTTTATTGTCGTTTTATGTATTTTGGAAGCAATTTTAATCATGTTAAAAAAGAGCTCTATTTGTTACTTTAAGTGTTGTTGAATGAACGAAAGTGACTTTAATCATGATTCCCACAAAAGAAAATTGTCAACATCTCTGTGCTGGAGATCTTATTACTTGATGTTCAGTTGTTTTTTTTTTTTTTTTTTTTTTTTTTTTCACAGTTTAATTTTATAGCTATGCCTCCGGAGTTGTTATAAATCACCATTACAGATGCTATTTCTTCAATTGAGTTGGTGATCAATAATATTCTTTGATAGTTGACAGACTAGCTAGACAATATTCTTTTCTTTACATAACCTAAGGCTAGGGATTCTGAGATTTATCTAATTCTCAAGCTATGACCTGGCTTTTGTCAGCTTAGGTAGTCATCCACGGGCGCGGTCACTTTCTTTTCCTAAATGTTTTTTGTAAAAAATTGTATACACAAATCAATTTCTATTTTAGTGCAGCTTTTTGTTTGTCTACTTTTTCTTGGGTAGGTATTAGTGCTAGGTAATAATGTGTTCAAGTCCTTAAGCAGGTCTGGTTGTATAGACTCACATTTGCTCGTACTTTATTTAGTTTTGATTGTTTTTACATCCTCTTAAATGATCAATAACGTACATTGTTGGAGTTGATGTTATAGTTCAAGTCTTCTTATATAACCACCTTGATTGGAAGTAACCTGGACGATGACCTCTCTTCGAGGTGTTTCATTATAACATTTCAAAGTGCAATTACTGTTTTTCTCATTACTTTGTAATGCTCGTTGAAAGCATAAAATCATCCTGAATTATCAACATCAAGGATCATATTTGTAGAAGAGAAAATTATGTAAGCTTTATGTTTGTGATATTTTATGTAGAGTCATAAATCTCATTAACATAAATGTTCTTGATTGGATTCTGCAGCAAAGAATAAAGAGTCTCTTTGTCTCCGGACACAATGTAGTTTATATACTACATCGCCATCAACATCAACAGCAACAGCTGCGGTCCTTGATGTGGAGAAGCTCAGATTACCTTCTTTAGAAGATCATTCAACTTCAGTTGCTGCAAACAGACGATGGGCATATACTGGGGCATTTGGTCCACCAGCAGAAGTAAGACTTTCCACACACACAGCCCTCCATCTCTACCTTATCAATAAACTTAACGTGGATCTTATGTCATACACAATGCTCACACAAGAAGAGCCTTGTAAATGTCATATTTGGTCTGTCTACCAGAGCATTAAGTTTTGGTATTTACCAAAGTTGGGACATTCTGCATCACATATGCTGGTTATCTATTCCTTGATTTATACATAATTTAGTATTTCTCCCCTTTAAAGAAGGGGAAAAAAAGTAACGAGTGTCTCTCAACTTGCTCTTTCTTTTCTTTTTGTTGCCTACGAATGGGCAAATAAAAACTGCTCATAGCATGCATGATGCATAAAATGGTGCAAAGGTTATCATATCATCTTGTGTGTGAAATTTATTGGCTTTTGATCCTTTTTTTTCAGTTTTTCCTGTAATCCAAATCATAAAAATGGTATCCATTTAGAAGGCCTCCTGATTCTGAAATGTTAATGCAAATATTTGATGCTTGCTACAAGTTTTGATGATACGGCTTATATATAAGGTTGCAATTTTAATCATCTTCAATATATCTGCAGGCAAACATAGGAGCAACTTTAGCTACAGAAACACTTCTTACAAGTGATGAGGCGGTAATTATTGCAGCTGCTGCTGAAGCAGTTGCTCTTGCAAGAGCTGCTGCCAAGGTTGCGAAAGATGCAGCCTTATTAGTCAACAATGACAACTCTGTAAAACTAAAGAGTAAACCTGCAACTTCATCTTCCGCTGACACTTCTCCATCCAAGTGGGCTCTGCTGACAGAAAAAGAAAGAGCTAGTATAATAGGGCATTCTGTGGCAGATGAAAATTTACGGGAAGAAGAATATTCCATGCAAAACACATTACAAGAATCTGATGATTTGGAGATGACACAAGAAGAAATGGACCATCTGCAGGAAGAGATTTCCCAAACCATAACTGTGAGATCAAAACGGCAAACTGAACGAAAAGCCAGAAGAACAAGGGGAGTGGAGAAGGCTGCTGCCAATGTTGTGTCTGTGAGGTCGGGTTCTACTAGCCGGAGAAAGCGTGCTTCGTTACAGGAAGTCGACTACTCTGATCCATTGCGTTACTTAAGAGCAACTACCAGTTCTTCCAGGCTTCTCACTGCCACTGAAGAATTGGAGTTATCAGAAGGAATACAGGTGTGAGATTCATATATGATGATGTTTTTAAAAGAAACAGGTCTTCTGGAATTTTTTATTATCAAATTTTTTTTTTGACATATGGAATTGCTGATTTTGTTCCATGGAAGTGTTATATACCCTTGTGATTAACATCCATGCAAATGAAAACCACTTGATATAACAAAAGTCTTCCTGAGGTTTTGGAAAATCAATCTGGTCTATTATCAGATTGTGAAGTCTGATATACCCTCAGAATAACTGGTTGGTTCAGTGGTTTGAAGACTATTCTATCCAAGATGGATCCTAGCTGACATCAAGTTAAGAAAAAAATTTAAGGAAAAAAGAAAGAAAAAGAATTCATCTCTTGTTTGGATCTGTATAGATAAGCCATTAAAGATGCTGAATTCCGAAAAAAATTAGGTGTATGGTAGAAAACACCCTAGCTTCACTTGAAGAGACCAATTTATAATACTATTACTTGTAGGAATATGTTTAAATTATATTGTGCTATATTTGATTACATAGGTTTCCTAGACAGAAAGCTATTTGTGGAGAAGCTTGTAATTCTGGCAGGGCTTTCTTTTGAGTCATTACTCAAACCTTTAATTCCAAATTATACTTATATGTTCTCTGGCAGTGTATTGTTGGCCATCCTGTAAAATTTGAGGCAAACCTGGAATCTTAATTGGAGTTTCTCTCTGTTTTAGTAGGATAAGAAAGCAGCAAACAAAAAGATTGTTTTGGGTTCTTTGAAGTGATTTGTATATATATTTTTTATTCCTGTTCCATCTCAAGTAAATTTCTGATGTCTAAAGTTCAACTGATGTCATTCAGGATCTATTGAAATTAGAAAGGCTTCAGGAAGAGCTTGTAGAGCGATATGGAGGTCAGCCAACCTTTGCACAATGGGCTGCAGCAGCAGGAGTTGAACTGAAAGAACTTCGGAGGCGCATGAATTATGGTATTCTTTGCAAAGACAGAATGATAAAAAGCAATATACGGCTTGTTATTTCAATAGCAAAGAATTATCAAGGAGCTGGGATGAATCTCCAAGATCTTGTGCAGGTGTATACTTTGGCCTCGTATGCATCTAAACTAATTTATTTCATTTTAAATAATAAATGGGTAAACTTTTATAAAGAGAAGGAATGCAGAATTGGTTTAAATCTTTACTTTTGATGATTTTCGTATCTAAATCTTGCCCATCAACTCACAGGAAGGATGTCGAGGCCTTGTGAGAGGTTCAGAAAAGTTTGATGCTTCAAAGGGTTTCAAATTCTCAACCTATGCTCATTGGTGGATTAAACAAGCAGTTCGGAAGTCACTTTCAGACCAATCGAGGACAATTAGGTTACCAGTAAGTTTTACTTTTGACGTTTTAGTTATTTCTTCTTTGACTAAGCTTGTGTTAACTTCCTGTTATAGATTCTTATGAGGTTGTATTATTACTAAATGCATCATATGATTCATATCTTTTTATACCTTCTTATATGTGAGTTTATTTGGGTTTACAGTTTCACATGGTGGAGGCAACTTATAGAGTAAAGGAGGCTAGAAAGCAATTGTTTTCTGAAAATGGAAGACAGCCTAATAACGAAGAAGTAGCAGAGGCAACAGGGCTCTCAATGAAGAGGCTCCAAGCAGTATTACTCACTCCTAAAGCTCCAAGATCTCTTGACCAGAAATTTGGAATCAACCAGAATCTTAAACCCTCGGTCTGTCTTATTCCCCGTTTGGATGCACTCTTAATGTGACAATTTGTGTTCAAGTCTTTGTTACATCATAATGCATTTATAAATTTATCTTTCTTGCTGATTGGTTCATTATATCTTACCACCAGGAAGTAATCTCAAATCCAGATGCAGAAACAGCAGAAGATCTACTGATCAAGAAATTTATGAAACAAGACTTAGAGAAGGTGTTGGACACTCTCAATCCCAGGGAAAAGCAGGTTGTCAGATGGAGGTTTGGACTAGACGATGGAAGAATGAAAACATTGCAAGAGATTGGGGAGATGATGGGTGTTAGTAGAGAGCGAATTCGACAGATTGAGTCCTGTGCATTCCGAAAGCTGAAGAACAAGAAAAGAACTAAACATTTGCAGCAGTATCTGGTTGCTTAAACCGGTCAACCCCCATTTAAGATCCGAGATTTAGATAGCTAAAGAGTTTAGCTAAGGTCACTGAGGCTCAAAAAGGCTCGTCTTTGCAATTCATCTATAATTATAATTCATTCCTTAATTCTCTCTCTCTCTCTCTGGTGACGAAAATATAATGTTCGAATACTAGAGAATGGTTGTGAATAGAAACAAAATTTTTGGATTAAGCATTTTTCCCATTTTCTGATGTACCAAGGCAAACTACTACTTACTGACATTTATAGCAGAAGATCCAACTTGTTCATTGTTATTTTGTGTTTGATGTTAACCATTTGCTGGCTGAAAAAAATTAGAATGAATATGAAAAGCATTTAACAGTGTCCGGATTGTTTTCTTGTCAAAATTCCTGCAACAGGTTTCTAATCCAATCTCATAGCATAATACATTTCATGGTCTATTGATTGATTTTATTTGTTGTACTAAGTAAAGACTAAAGAGGATGCACAATGCTGTGTATATATACTGATACAGTTGATAGATACATGGAAGGAGCAGCTGATTATGCTATAATTATTGACACTAATTTTGGAACAAGTAATGCTAGGCTTTTCAAATTTTTTTTTTTTCTTTTTTCAAAAAACTCTCCAAATGATATCGATATGAGTTGTCAACATCAAGTTTACGTGGTGAGGGATTTGATGTTGACAACACACATGCCACATCATTTGAGAAACTTTTTGAGAAAAAAAATTTGGGAAGTCTAACATTACTCTTTTGGAGTAGATTATACTATGATCAAGGAATTGATTGTGTTGTGATCAAAGGACTGATTGTGTTGTAATGAAGGATCCTAGCTGTTGAAGCTTTTATCATGCTATTGACTTGGAGGAATTGATTTTGATCGGTTTTTTCCCCTTCAAGATGGTGTTCCCATTAAGGACACCGATCTTGATTCTGAGCTGGTCATGCTTTGGTATGGTTAAGGGCTTAGTAAGAGCATCCACTAGTTGATCAGAGGATGAAACATGAGATACTTGTAATTTACTCCGAGAGACTTGTTCCTTGACAAAGGGAAAGTCTATTGCTATATGCTTCATTCTTGAATGAAACACCAAATTGGCATAGAGATATGTTGCGCCTACTTTGTTATAGTAAATGGTGGATGTGTTTTCAAATTTGATGTCAAGTTCCTTACTCAATGACTGCAACCAATTTATTTCAACTTCAGTAGCCGCTACTGCTCGATATTCAGCTTATGTTGAGGATCATGCCACTGTACATTGATTGTGTAAGCTCCTAGAGATGGGATTAGCTCCTAAGTATACAATGTAAGTTGAAGACAGTTGCATTTGAGATGCAAACCTTGATAAAGTGTACCTTTTAAATATCGTATCACCCTCTTTGCAACTAATTGAGCCTTGAATGTGGCCTTGAAATCAATGCCTGGGCGTTGGCGAAAGCCCTTATCTACTAATTGAGCCTTGTAACGTGCTGCCATCAGGTTTTCATTCAATGCGAAAGATCCATTTACATCCTATAAAATTTTGAGACAAAACAGGTTATACTAATTCTAATGTAGCGTGATGACTATAATCAAGCCCTGTTGATTCTGAGAATACTCATGACTATGAACACATTGCTAACTCGTTAATTCACATGAATATCGGGAGAGCAATCACAAACAATTTCATAACGAAATTTTATTAATCAACTCAACTCCACTCTCAAATGGTTACAAAACTCCATTATATAGGAGAAGAAAAACAAATAAAAGTAAACAAATAAAAATCATAATTTGAATCCTAAAAATATGCCTCCATCATCAAATCCCATAAATGAAGCAAATGATGCTTGATTTATAGGTGATTATCTTCATTATAGGTGATTGATGAAATTGTATAAATCAAGTTGTAGTCAATACCATGATTTATGCAAATCTCCTATAACTAGATCTTCACCATTAACACCATGATATATGCAATTCTCTCATAACTTGATCTTCATCAAATTCCCAAGTGTCATTGTGTAAATAGCATCAAATTCTACGTCCATAGTTGTATGTCAAGGGGAATGTTTCATAACTTGTGTGATAGTTTTACGTTCAACTGGCTCATGAATCGGGTGAATAGAAGAAACATTAATTTGTTTCGGTTTAAAAATATTGTTTTGAGATCTAGTGGTCATGAGATGTGTGTGAGTGACAATGATATGTGAGGAATTAGATGATGAAGAGCTTACCTCGTTAAGGTTTGTAACAAGTTGTTCCGCAATTGAGGTTGATCAAGCAAGTTCAACATCTACGGACAATGGAAGAATTTAGTAAATGTTATGTCTTGTGTTTGAGTCTTATATGATGGCCGATGGGTGCTGGATGGAAACCTAGGGGTCGTTTGTTTTTTTTATCTGAAAACTGAATAGTCCTGAATTTTCTGAAGACTGAATAGGGATTGAAATATGAACTTGAATGACATGTTTTTTTTTTTTTTTTTTTTTTTTTCCTCACATCTAAATGTATTGTCAACACGTTTGTCTTTTAAAAGTAAAATTGTCTGAAAATAAGTAATTTTACATTTATACCCATGTTAAACAATTATACATATAATATGGAATAAAAACAATCCAATAATAATAATTATATATGAACACATATGATCATGATCTTCCTCTTTCATTACAAACAAACTTCATTTTAACTAAGAAAAGAAAAGGTTTTTTTTTTTTAATTTTTAATTTTTAAAGAAAGGCAGCAGGAAAACTCACACAAAACACACACACACACACTCTCTCTCTCTCTATATATATAAATACATCACCCTAATATCATAATAAAGTATTGATACTAAACACCAATATGAGAAGTGATAATGGTTCTTTTTTATTTTTAAAGCTATTTAAAATAAGGTATACATTAAAATAAAGATTTCTATACCATATATAATTATGATGAAATTGGAAATAGGTTATGTATGGAGGATAGTATCGGAAGAAAAGAATTTGGATTGCATTTAATGCAATTCAGTGATTTGCAATTAAGTGAAAAGTTAGAATTTTTTACTTTTTATTTTAAGTTGGTTTTTAGTATTTTAAAGTTGTTTGACCACTTAAAAAAACAAACAAAACAACTTAATAATTGTGATTCAGACCCATGAAGTTTTAAGTGAAAAAAACAAACGACCCTATAGATTGGTACATGAAAATGAGATAAAGGTGACCATAGTTCGTTCAAATCGAAACCATGCTTTTAGAACCGGATCGAAACCAGAAAATCCATGTTCCGGTTCCGGTTCCGGTTCTTCAAATTGCAGAATCGATGGTTTTTTTTTTTTTAATAAATTAAAAGGAAACTTAAATCATTACTTCAATTGATTTAATTGCTACAATTAAAAGAGAATAATTCTCTCATTATTACCAATTGATTTCAATTTTTGAATTTAAGATATCAATCAGCGGTGGTTATTTCCGTTTTAGTTTTATTTCAAAATTAAAAGGAAACTTAAATCTTTAATTCAAATGATTTAATTGCTACAATCAAAAGAGAATAATTCTCTCATTATTGCTGGTTGATTTCCATTTTTGAATTTAAGGATATCAATCTCCGGTGATTATTTCCGTTTTAGTTTTATTTCAAAATTAAAAGGAAACTTAAATCCTTAATTCAGTTGATTTAATTGCTATAATTAAAAAAGAATAATTCTCTCCTTATTGCCAATTGTTTCATTTCTGTTTTGTCCTCTTATTTTAATTGTTAAATTATCTAACTTCTTTCATTCGAAAACAAAACACCAGAGAACCAAAGCAAAAGACAAACACAATTCTTCCTTTGCTACAAATGAGAACGTGTCCTTCTTGTTTATTTTTTTCTTGGATTTCAAGTGTACATAATTTTCTTCTATCAAGTGGTAAGTTCAGACTGAATTATAAGTCTGTCAGTGTAGTTGTGTTGTAGACATGTATTAATTTTTTTTCTTTTTTTATTTCAAACCCTTTTGCTATAAAATATAAATACCCTCCTCCCATTTCATTTTTCCTCACTCCAATATATTCTCTCTCAATTCTCAAATAATTTTTTTTTTAATTTTTAATTTTTTTAAAAAAGGTTCGGAACCGGTCTGGAACCGGAACCAGAACCGAACCGTGGTCAGGTCTAAAATGAGGTGGAGATGATGTAATAATAGCATACATGTTGTAAATATGGTGGCTTCCACCATTTTCAAGAAGGGACACATGTCAATGCATGTGACATGTGTTGGATGGTGAGAAATAAATTGTGCAAAATTACAATGAGCACCTCTTGTATGTTTGCCTATATATATGTAGGCTTGACTCGGTTCCGGTTCAAATCGGAGGAACCGGATTCCGGTTCTAAACCGGCCAGTTTTATTTTATTTTATTTTTTATTTTTTTATTTTTTTTAACATTACAAAATATTACATTTTATTTATAAAAAAATAAAATGTTAGAAAGGACATTGTAGAGTATTGAGCCATGGCCCATAACCCTTATCCAAGTAATTATGTTTTCCATTCTCTTCTCCTCCTTTTTATATAGGTTAGGCATCTCATTCACTTATCTGGTTTTCCAATGTGGGATGTGGGATAAGGGATAAAAAGTCATATTATGCATTTTTAACAAATATTTATCAAATTTTTTTCCTTTAATTTAAAACTATTTGTTAAAAAATGCATAATATTTCAAGTGTTTGCTCTCCATATCAAATATTTGTTTTAAGTTTTAAGGAAAAATAAATTGATAAATATTTGTTAAAAATACATAATATGACTTCTTATCCCTTATAATATAGGATATGAGTCGATAGATTTTGTTTGGACAAGGACAAACGATCAGACCTAGCTTTAATCCTATGAAGAGAGTGCAGTAGTAACTTGTGCAACTTTTCTAAAATTTAAAAGAGCTTCAAAGTGGTAGAAGACTTACCCATGAATAATATGTACATATTATTACTCACTAGCAAAATCATATACATGCATGTCATGTGTGTGCAACGTTGACACTTCTTTTAAAATTTGGACTACATCAACTTATGTGATAAGTATAAAAAAAATGGTTCGACGCAATTGCAATTCAATAGCTGAAATGTAGTGTCAAATATGATTGCACCAAAGAAAGGCGTTTCTCTTTTTTCTTTTGCTTTCAATAATACTCTAAGGGAATTGCTACAATGCAGTGAAAAAAAATTGTTGCATGATGCAGTGATTTTTTTGGAAAATTTTGAGCCATCAGATTAACCAATTTTCAAATCTACGGTTGGGATTATGTAGGGAATAAATAAACAATTTATAAATTAAAAACAATAAGAAACCGGAAACCCATTACCGCCGGTTCAACTGAAAATAAACATAGCTGGTCTGGTCTGAAGCAAAACATTTGATGCTCGAAAAAAACCTCTCCTCCTTTGAAGCTCCAACACTCCTAAATCCGAAGCCCTAATAATCTCATTCTCTTCCATATCCACCGCCGTATACATCGTCCCTAGCCTCCCACCATGGCGATTTGAAAGACGGCAACATCTCCTTTGCACCTCTCGTCTCTCTCCACCAGTCCCAAATCCGAATCCCTAATAATCTCCTTCTCTGCCATATCCACCGTCTTATGTAGTCCCCGCCCTTCTTCTTCGTCGATTTGAACGACGGCTGCTCAGCCTAGACGATTTCTACACCGCCGAGTTTGAAAGAAACAAAAACAAGCGTGGTTCATCTACATGTCTGCCATATCCACCGCCTTACACCTCCGCCAAGTCGATTTCAACATTGTCGATTAGTGGCAGGTAAGAATGAAGCAAATTTGAACCTGAAATTCTCTCCTTTCTTTGTAGCACTCGAAATCCCTAATCCTCACCCCTTATCTTATTTTTGTGGATTTACTTTACCCATAGTGTAGTGTTTGATTGATCATTTTTGAATCAAAACAACACCGTCACACACGGATGGCTTCAATTTACTAAATGAATTCAATTTTTATTAAATACTGTACAGAATGATAACAGTGACACCACTTTAGGGAGGGCAATCAATAGAATGTCTAGCATTAATAATATAAAATTAAAAATAGGATAAATTATTTATCCTCACCTTTCTGCAATCTACAATGACATGATGTAGCTTTTGACCTGTGGAATAAGAATCTAGGTAATTAAATAATATTATGATCAATTGTCTTGATAGTTGGAGACTTGAAAATGAAACCTCACCATTAAATCCTATTATTGCATAATATAATTAGCTTTTCTCTGTCTCTGGATTCGTTCAAGGTTTCTCTTATTTTTTGCTCTATTTTTCGTGATTCTAGAATAAAAAAATCGTTTGAAAGCCGAATCTCGGTTTTTATAAATCTGCGTTTTTTGTTTGTTGTGGTTCAGGTGTTCATTGATGGTCATCTAAACTTCGTTTCGCAACCGAGAGAGCCTTTCGAATTTTTCTTCAGGTAATATATATATTGTCTCTTTGGATTTCATTTTCTGTTTGGCTACCGCGAAATGGAAGGAAAAAGAAGTGTAATGAGATTTTAAATCTTATACACGTATTTGCTGTTGTTATAGATTTAACTATCTGCTTTCTCGAGATTTCTCGTGAACCAAACAGACTAGCGCTGGAAATTTCATGTGATGCCAGTGTATTGCTGTCTATTTTTAAATCTCTCAATTCCAGTACAGAAGTATAATTGTTGTGTCACGGATAACCTTTTTTTTAATAAAGAAAATAATCTTTCCCATGTATGATTTAATGAATGTCACAAATCCTGAAGAAACGTAGTTAGACTTGGATGATAAGAAAGTTAGACTTGGATAGTATAATTTATCTTTGTTGTTTGATTTATCCCATGTTTAGAACAACTAAAAAATATTTGTCAAATTGTCTTCACAGGAAGAGGAGACTAATTCCTAGAAGAAACAATTGATATTGGTGTTTGAGGAGCGGCTGGAACATTTGCTTAGGAAATCGGTTTTCAAGGTTAGGATTTCGGTGTAATGCAATCTTGTTTATAGCAAGTAACTATGTTAACAATTGTTTACCCTGGGATGTCATTGATTTATTTATAGGAAGAGAAATAAATTATGTTATACCAGTGAAGTAAAACATCACATGTAAACCATGCTTGCTTACTAAAATTATGTTTCATTTCGAATAATTTCGATTTCCATTTAGTTTTGATTGATGTTAGAGTTTGTTTGTGCTCTAAAATCCTTTATAATGGGTGTTTTTCAGCCACACTGGTTAAATGCTATTACTAATGACCGTGTCCAGAACCTTATATAAAATTGGTTTGAAGTTGCTCATTTCCTCAGATTTACAATTTTGCGGGTGTTGGGCATTGGTACTTTGTTATTTTTAAAGGGTTTAGGGTTTAATTATGCAAATGATGCGAAAGTAGAAGCTTTTTTCAGTTGACTTTTGCATTGATATAGAATTATAGATTATATGGCCGAAATACATATCTGGAAACAAGTGAATATGTTGTTTGTATGTTTACGTATACCACGGGAAATTGATACATAGTATATAAAAATTGTGGTTGACGACTAGAGATTTACTAGTTCTGTTGGGATTCTGTTTGACGGTATATATATATATATATATGGAAGTGTATGAGTGTTTGCATAGCTTTTGAATGTAAAAGAGAATATTTATCTATCACTACTCATTCCTCTGTTGGAATAAAAGCAGGAAAGATTACTCACTAAGCTTTATAAGTTATTGAATAGAGAAACCAGTTTACGTCAATACTTGTATTCTCTTGCGGTGCATATGTGAGTAGTATTTGTAATTGCTGTTTGTTTTATTATGCTGCTGCTTATCAGCCCTAAGCTTTAATGTTTTCCGATGAGATGTTGATGTTCCACTGATGTTAACCTAGACTAAAGAGTAGTATCTCATGACATGTTAGCTCTTATAGGCAACAAGAAATATTGTTAAACTTATATAAACAACACATTCTGTTTTAGAGATATTGAGAGTTGTGGAATTTCAAAGTTGGATAGAGAAAATTTATTTTTGAAGACTCGTTGCTTAACATCAGGAGACCTGGCAAGCTGAACTAGTCACTAGTCACTATTCACAAAGACTTGATCATAGAGAATTTGTATTAGATGCAAAGAATTATAGAGCTTCTGTAGGAAAGTGTAGTAGCTGACCCATTGTTTTTTAGATGTGAACAATTTTGAAGTGTGAAATTAAAAGTGCTTTTATAAAAGTACTTTTATTGTTAGGTGTAGGAAAGCATTTCAAATCTTGTCCAAGTCAAAAAACCACCTTGTACAAATTATCCACATTCAGTTTTCTAGTTTTTTGGCTATTTAGAAAAGTGAGAAACAAAAGGCCCTTCAATTCAACCACTAAATTGTTTTATCTAATACCAAAACACTACTTGGGTTATTTTATATGCTTTTTAACTTTGTCATAAGTCACACAACACAATCACTTTAGAGTTGTTCTTTTACTGATTCTATTTGAATGGCGAAAATGTATAGAACAAGATGTTCTCTAGAGACGACGATGATGATTACGGTAATGATAATGAGAGTTTGAGCTATCTGAGTCAATGAACATTTGAATTTTTCTGATATGTGAATCCAACCACAGCAAGTAGTTTGAGGTGGGTGGGGTGAAGGTAACTTAATTAGACAAGTTTTGTTTTGTAATGTTTATGTGGTTTGTCATTGTCTTCTATTTTTAATTTTTCGTTTGGGTAAAAATAATACCCCACCAAAATAAAATGGGCTTCTTGCCTGGATGATCGAAGAGTTCACAATCTCGATCAATCCACTAAGGTTCAAACTTTGACACCTTGTATATATTGTACCATCATTGTTCACATAAAACTACAATAAGTGTGGAGAGACCATTTTTGATGTTGTGAACCGACTTTTTCCGATTATGGAAATAAATATCCGGACCACACTGTAGTATCGATGAGACTATAGTAAAAGCTAAGAAAGAAAAATAACCAATTTATACAATAGTAACAACACTACAAAATGAATGTCATGATGATTTTAGATTGCACAAACACCAAGTCAGTGGGATGCCCTTCTCTAAACAATAAGTGGACTACGATAGTGTCATCTCTCCCAAGATCACCACAGTAAAAATTCATTCTTACAATTATAAGTGTCCTAAATACAATTGATATTGAAGAAACTCACAAATTAGTGGAATAATATTCTTAGCAAAAAGATTACGAATAATAAATTAGAAGCTCATAATAAAGCCAGGCTTTGCTATTTTTGTGAAGACAACTACATTCTGTAGTTTAAGGTGGTTGTTGTATGGACATTCAATAGGTTGCCTATCACTTATTATTTTAATCTCGTTTTAGGTTGTATCTTTTTTATGTTTTGTTATTATTCTAATATTCTGGTCTTCTAATAATAGAAAAACTATTACCCCTACTATTTATATTTAAATATAAAGTGATTATAATTTCATACAGTATGCTAATAAATTGAACCTGGTGAAAGAGATCAACTGACAAGAGATGAGATTGAAAGCAAATAAACTATTAAAAAATCTCCAAATAAGCACATAATAAATTATACCATCAGAATAAGTAAGAACAAACTTTGTTATTGGCATGTGTGCCAGTGCTTGGTCAGAGATTGCACTACAATTATCCAGTATTTTCATCTTTTTATCTGTAATTGGAGATTTCTTGTGATTTTTAGTTTCTTCCATAACATACTTCGAAGATTATATTATCTGATTTCCTCTAACTTTAGTTACATAACTAAAGTAGGGCGGTGCTACACACACTGACAGAGCATAACACTCTAACATGTACATGCGATTTAAGAAATTTGTTTTTTACGTCTTATACATAATTTTTATAAAATTGTTTAATGCAGATTGAAATGGTGAATTCTATTCGCAAGAGGAGAAAGATTGGTGGTGAGCAAACTACCCTCGATGAAGGTGGTACTCAATCCACAATTTGTGTGAATCCAAAGCTTGATAGAATGGCTTGGATAAATTTCCAGTAAGTTAGCATCACTTCAATAGTATTTGTAGTCTTCAGTTATGAACATATCTGTATTGACCTGTAGTTTTATTGTTATTGTAATTATAAATTACCTTTTCTCTTAACCGTTAAGATATGAAATCATTGTCAAACCATTACTACTTTGCAAGACAAATGAAAGAAAAATTATATCATAATTTGAATTTATTGAAACTTAGTTTGATAATGAAATCTCAATCTCTTTAGCATCCTCCATGTATGACAAATCTGCAAGTGTGCTTTTCTGGAATTAGAATCTCTTATTCAAAGCAATTGCATTTGCTATTATAATGTCTCCAATATAGATCAATTTCTTGATTAGCATAACTAGAATAAGAGATTATTAGCCAGTTTCATATATATAACTTCCTATTTACCACATATAGCAGTAACACTGCACTTACATTTGTTAGTAATTGTCTTCCAAGAAATAATGATTTCTTAGAATGAAATGGTTATTGGTTATTCAACACTTTTATTTAGCCGTTAACGCTTTGTGCTATGTAATATTTGTAGCAAACAAGAGTGCCGAAAAAAAAAATGCACAAGGGAATAAAAAGGTTTGTCATCTATAACTATCTATATTACTAGTTTTCAATATTAATATATCACATCAACTTCAATTGTTAGTTTCTACTTAATAACCTTATTTCCATCCTTGTTTCTCAGTCTATGAAAGAGATACGTGATGAGGTCGTTTGTGTACTCAACAAAATAATATAGTTTTTGGTTGATTCTTGAAAACTCTTTTAAGCCACTTAATCCTTTTTTAAAATGTGATTTGATAGCAAAATAGTGAGCAAGTTCGTTCCACAGGGAATGGAGTGTTAATTAGATAAATTGACTAATCTTTGAACAATAAAGTAAATCATAGTGTTTGATAGATGTGTTGTTTCTAAAACCACCAATGCTAACTACTCAAATGAAAATACACAAAAATGTTAGGAAAAATAGAATACTCAACACCTTGATAAGAATAGTGATAGAATCAATTAATGAGATAGCTAAGTAATAGATCGATTAACAATTGAATGTGGGTAAGCTAACTAGCTACTTTAATGTACCAATCTCATTATGTTAACCACTTAGAGGCTTAGATTAGTGGGGTTGATATACCCACCACTAATCTATCCTATCAAATGGGTTCTTAATCACACAAGGATTGTCAATCCACATATGAATATATAACAAATTACTCCACTCAAGATAGCAATCAACAAGTGATATACAAGTCAATTATAATGAATGGAATCTAATTAATTTGAATGAATAGAACACATAAGATATTCATTACAAGCTAAGCTAAACCCACAACCAATTGATCCTCAAATCTATCCCCTAGATTAGGGGTTTAGTTACACATATTTGCAATAAATGAAAAGAAGTAAATAGTAAGGAAATAACCCTTGGGTCACCTTCTTTAAGCTTGATCCTTCTTCTCCTCTATGCTCCTAGATGCAAGGAATGGAAGTAGAGGATATGTCTTGGAATGTGGGTGTTTTGGTGGGAAGTGACTAAGGATTTTGGTGGAGAAATGGTGGGATGAGGAATGATGTAGTGAAGTAATCAAGGTTTTGTGTTGAGGGTTGGATGGATTAGATGAGTTCAAGGAGAGAAATGGAGGATGAGGAATAGTGTGCCATGGATGAAGAGCTAGATCTCAAATGTGTTCTCTGATCTCTTTCTCAGATTTTCGATGCCTTTGAAGAAGAATGGTCGTCCTATTTATACACACTCTTGGACGTGTACTGATAACCGCTTGATTCGCTGATGTGGTGCCTTGTTCGTTATTTCGTCGCTATGGCGACCCTGGTGCGTAAAACGGTTACAGGCAAAGGTCGCCATAAGAACCATCTTTTTCGCCATCTGGCAAGTGGCGACCATGACCAATTTGTGTAGAGGTCGCCACTTGTACCTCTAGGTCACCATGGCGACCCTGCAAAATGTAAAGGGGTCGCCACTTGCAACATCAAGGTCGCCATGGCGACCTAAGTAGCGACCCTGGCTTGATTGCACTAGGTCGCCACTTGCAAGGGTGATCGCCATGGCGACCCCACCTGGTTCATTTGGAGACTTTCTGTCGCCATGGCGCCCAAATGGCGACCTTCTGATGACTTGGAGAATCCTCTGTCGCCATAGCGCCCATGTAGCGACCTCTCATGTCTAAGTGGCGAAAATGCCCTGTTCCTTCCCATTTGTGAGGCATTTTTCACACAAGTCCTCCACTTCATCTCCATTGCTCTTGAAACCTGATAAAACCTGAAACACTCATTTTAACAACATTAAACACCGGGAAATGCCCGAGAATCAAGCGAAAAGAAACGGAAATAAGGGCCAGGATCATACCAATTTTGGCTTGATCAATACGTGATTCATGTAATACTCTCTCTATCGATGAGAAATGTAAATATAGAATGCCGAAGGAAGACATTGTGGAGGAAAAGGGTCATCTTGAGGAAGCATCTGAGGATAACAAGGTTCTTCCATTTGACACTCGGTGTACTTCGGTGCGTTTATCTAAAATCGTGTCAACATTGTCCGATTTGCAAAAAGATGCAGTCCGAGACTTAGGTTTTTCAAACCTACTGGTGTTAAAATGCGGACGTCTTTGACGTGACCTTTGTGGATGGCTAGTGAGCAAGTTCGACACAATGAACTTCTCAATTGAATTGCATGGCAAGAGGTTCATATTAGACCCTTCAGTTTTTGCACATGTGATGGGAATTTCTGACGGAGGGGAGATAGTGCATGTTGATGGAGATCTTAATCATCTTTGGAGAAGTAAGTTCTCTATCAGTAATCGTGGCATCAAACTCCCCCACCTGGAACGAAAACTTAAGAATATGAAGACAGCAGATGATGATTTCAAGATCACATGGTGTTTGTATATGTTGGGTACTCTACTTGCACCGGCTGCTGGTGAGTACATTGATGCAAGGTACCTGAATGTCCTAGGTGATGTCAATAATATCAAAGGGAAAAATTGGGCAACGTGGTGCTTTAATCAATTTGTTAGTGGAGTACAGAAGTTTAACTCGAAAAGGTCGAAATACATCACCGGTTGTCTTCTTTTTCTTCAGGTGCGTATTATTCTTGTTATATAATGTATTATTTCAATTATTAGTATGTATATTACTAGTTTTTGGTTGATTTTTAACAGTTTTCTGTTTTATTTATTAATTTGTTTTCTTTTTTACAGCTGTTTTACTTCCATATCATAGATTGGCAACCACCAATTGTGGATAAAAAAATCCATACCACTTGTAAGTTGGACAGCCCTGAACATAACCAAATGTATGAAACAGTTACGTCAGCAAGGGTGTTATGGTACTGCCAAGGTATGTAGTGTAATATACATTTATTTTATCTATGCTACTATACTATACAGAATGTATTCATATATTATTGTTAATTTAACATGCTTAACCTTTGTAGGTGTCGATCGTTGAATATGTTCGACCTGGTATACCAACTTCTAATGTAGACAACGCTCAACAGAACATTCATGATGATGCCACACTTAAAAAGGTCCTGACCGAAATTCAAAACTTTAGAAAGGATATTGAGCTGTGGCGTTCGGAACATACTGACCAGGCAGAAAAGGTTGACCGCATGGAAGAGAAAGTGAACAGTATAGAAGGGAAGCTCAATGTTGATGAAGGTAAAAAAGGGAATGATGGTTTTGTCCCTAGCAAAGAACAGCCAACTCCAACTCCAACACCAACACCAACACCAACACCGATCTCCGATGATGATCATGCTGGTCTTCCAAAAGATGTCGCTTTCATAGTCGATGATGATGATGCAGCTGACCATACTTTCATACCGAGTCTTATGGATGAGGTTTGATATTAATACCAGAATTACATAATTATATATTTTATGAGGTATATTCCATACATTTTTCACCCTTATAATATTCTTATGCTTGTACAGAAAAAGAAAAATGTCATTCTGAAGACCTTCGCCGAGCAATCTTCAACCTCCATCAATGTTGTTAAAACTATCCGCACATCGAAGCAACGAAAGCCTAGCCGGTATAAACTGTCACCATTTGAGTATGACGATGTGAAGGGCAAGCCAACCACGTATCGGTATGGGCTTTTTCGAATACCTTGCTCTCTGAAGACACTCGATGCGCAAATCATCGAGTATGTGTTTTCTACGGATTTGCCCATGAGGTACGTAAACATTAAAATTTCATACTAGTTTGGGTGTATTTAAATTGTGGCTGCTTAAATTATAATTTTTTGTGGCAATCAGTGCAAGGAAAAAACCTAATGATGTGTTTCGACCACGGCATTGTGCCCGTTATATATATTACACTTTTTAAACCCATAAACATTCAATTATAACTCTGAATTTGTTAACATTACACGTTCACACTTACGAACATCAACTTCATTAACAACTCTACTAGTTAAAGTCCAATAAAAATCAAGTATAGCTAGGTCTGTACATCACTAATTTATAAAATTTATTATACCCTATAAATTTTTTTTATAATACTTATAATTAGGCTCCGGTTATCCATTTTAATGAAATATTCAAAATTAAGTACCACATGAGGCTTGAAGTAGATGAGACTTGTGCATTATTCTTATTATTATGTGAAAAACATTCTTGGTTCCTAACAATGTTGCAGTCAATGTGTCTTACACCAGGGACATAGAAGACAACTAGATGTCGACAAACCCACGTCCTTTGTAAGAGTATCTCTTCAGATATTATTAGTGTAGTATGGCCTGTAGAAAAATAAAGCCGGTATGGTATAACATTGTTGGTGTAATGCTGCATAGGAGCACAAACAATCGATCGAGTATCACATGTTAAACCAAAGTATTGTTCATAATATTAGATTTTACCTTCAAAACCTTAGCCTCTAGATTATGAGATAGCTAATTCATATTTTCATATCATACATATCACTTACATGTAAAGTAGTTACTTCAATTATTCACATTTTTACATAAATTAAACTTCATTTTTAAGAGTATTGTTTGGAATATGCGTACCTAACGTTGGGACAATATACAAAATTACGACAAATTCACAAACACTGCATCTAAAACAGGCCCACGATGCCCGTGGTTGATATCCCGTAATGAAAAGGCCATTTTCTTGTACTACATCTTGCCACCCATTTCTGATATGTGCAATATGAATTAAGATTAGTTGCTGTATGCCGTACCAGTAATATGGATATTTTTCATTTCTGTAGTGAAACTATTGTGGCAATTAATCAGATAATTGTGAGCCACAAAAGTTTCTGGACCCTTGTGCCGACAGCATGGGTTGACAGTGAGGTTGTACCCTTTATTTCTGTTTTATCCTTATACTGAAAAAACTTTATTGCCTTGTCGAGCATTATTTAATTATGAAGTATAGAAATTTTCCTTTTACACTATGGTGATTTATGTTCTTAACATGTGCAGATCATTAGTTTGGTTGCTGATAACAACACACGCATTGCCAGACGAAAACGATCATCTCTGAATTGGTATTTGCCCACACAATTTGCGGTAAAATCTTTTTTCCTTCATCAGAACTTATGATTTATACATATACATCATTAACTAAAACCTACCCCACCACTTCTATTTATCCCATTGTCCCTTTGTATTTTCTACACTAATTTCCTTCCATATATGCCAACAGTACATTTCCCTGACAAGTCAAGATGGTAGAATGGCCCGGTTGGCCAAGATACAAAGTTCCTTCAAAGAAGACTATATGTACGATCTGGAATGATGTGAACTGGTGCGTACCTTTCTCATAATCATTGAAGCAATTAGTATACGTTCCAACCTAACTGTTGACATCTATGTTTTTGATTATCATGTATGCATTTCATCCATATGCTATAATAGGTACATCTTGCATGTAAATAATATTATTATAATAGTAAATAATATATTGTATCTTCATCTACAATTATGTTTTTCAGATTTATATTCCTATTAACTTGTAAAAATTAAAGAATGTAAAGTTCAGATTTGGGATTCCCTACCAAGTCATAGGAAAAACGACCAAAGTAGGGTGAAGCAAGTTGAAAGATTGGTAAAACATATATTAAATATGTTCCAAATTATTTTTAAGTATATAAATGGTCCCAAATTCATTTACAGTACTCCTTTATGAATGTCTTTTATTTTGTTCAACCTTTGATTGTGTTTCAGTTGATGTCATTGGATTATGTGTTGGAGACTGAAAGAGATACTGTCTTCGGTCCGTCTTTTTCATTTCAAACCTTCTTGATAGAGTCTCCATTTGGTCCCAGACAACCAAATGAGTATAACTATGGGATGTTTGTCTGCATGTTACTGAATGACGATGCTTTGGCTACTGACACTGAAATCACTCCAGCTGTAAGTGCTTTTACAATATATCGTTATAATTTTCCTAATGACCTCATGTGAATTAGTTTAATATTCTACTTTTGTTGTAGTATAACTCGGAAAATCAACGGCTCATGTTGGCGCGTAAACTAGCAACTTTTTATACAAATACCCGTCTTCAGCAATTAAAACAAAATGTCATAGAATATACACAATTGAATACCATTGGAGGTAAGAGACCTCTTCCCCCAGTAAGGTTGAGCCGGCGAGCGAAAGTGGTGAAGACTTTGTCCTAGTCACCAAAAGTAAGTATTTCACATCAATATCATCTACTTGTAACATTGTCTATGTCATTAATATCAATTCTGCACTTATTTTTCTGCTTGGTAATATTTAGTGTGTTATCCATTATCGAATGTGTGTTTTCCCTAAATAAATTACATTGGGTGTGCAGGTCAGGTTGTGAAGGGTGGTAGACTAGGTTGACGAGATATGTCAGCTATTTCTTGTTCTTTTTTATTTGTTTCTTGTAAATTTCCTTTAGCTATCATTATTGTTAATCATTAGCAAGATGTATTATGTTAATACATCCTGGATTTGGCTATTATGCAGTGATTAAAAAAATCACCAATCTTGCATTGATTATTTTGGTAAAATTAATCACATTAGATGAAATAACATTTGATCCAACGGTTTATATGAAATAATGAACAAGATAATTCATTGTAAATCGAATTTAATATCAAAATGGGAAACCAATTACACCAGTAATATCCCAATGTTCTTCCCAAAGGATCTCCCTCTCTCTTGCTATATGTTAATCACTTTGTAACTCTTAATATTCTGTAAATTGTTTGTTCATCAATCTGATTTATTGTTTTCCTTTATTTGTTTGATTTCCCCAGCTGATGCATGCACCCACACATGCCAAGAATTTTTGAAATCTGCAAATAATGCCAACAGACCTGCTGCCTTAACTGCTTCCACAACTATCCTCGTTGGCGATCGTTTACTTGTTGCAAATGTAGGGGATTCCAAAGCCATTATATGTTAGGGGTGGTAATGGTAAGAAACATAAGCTTAAATTTGTTCTCATTCTTTTCTGAGTTTTCTGCACAAGTTCTCTTTTCAGAACACACTTCATCTGCATTGTGTTTATGCTTTAATTGAATTAAATTAGGTTTGGTAGTAACAGAAACGAAGGTCTTATCATGTCTATTTGGTTCTGGCTGAATGTATGCCACTTAGATATGAGTTAGGATGGCTTTGCACTTGGGAGTCCAGTGCTGCCCAAAAAGGCTGCCAGATGCATCATCACCACCCCGCTGTTGGTTGTGGCCGATTGCCTTGAGTAGCCGTGATAGCCAATGTAGGTGGCAGCCTTAAGACTCCATGAATCTTATTCTCAGCCTTGGTTTTCAATGATGAAACATTTTATTTAGCTATCTATGCTATTGTTGCTGTATGAAATTCTCTGTTTAGAAGTGATCCACATTGAGCTTGCTAGATTTCATTTTTTGTTCTAAATTCATGCTTAATAATGCAGAAGGAAGGCTAGACAGTACGTAGTTCCTGTGAAGCTTCTTATACACTCTGTCGTTGCCTATAGTATGGATGAGGTAGACATGGTATTTGTTAGAGCGGATGGAGTGGTTGAAAGTGGAGGTATCATTAACAGGATGGGCACGTATCAAATCGCACTGGTTGCGCACAGCATTAACAAACTAGTTTACGTGGCTGCAGACAGCTACAAGGTATGTCAAAATTGAAGCATCCTATATAGCACTAGTTAAAGCAAATTGGACTTATAATCACTTTGCATTTTTCACTTCTGACATTAAAGCTTCTTATTGTCCTTGTAGTTTGCTCGTCTTTACCCATTGGACCTAAAAGACATGAGTCCTGCCTTACGCCCCATTGATTTTGGGGTACCCATCCCTTCCAAGGTCGAGGTTGAGACATCTGCCCGGGATTATACTCCTCTGTAATATCTTACTCTTGTCTTTACCGATTTAGGTGTTCTTACACCATCAGTAGTTACCGATGAGCTCATTCAGCTGTACTTTAGTTCTAGCATGATTTAATTTTGTTCAACAGAAATTCATGCATAAATGTGCTGTTTTGACAGTATTTGCTTCATGCTTCATCTATAACATGTACGTTGTCTTCGTATATCCAATGAATTTTTAAAGAAATATGAGCTGCCGGTGGGTGATTTTAACCACTGTCGCATTACTTATTGATATTTTCTTATTGCATTGGTTGATTTAGGTTGTCATTATTTATCAATAGTATGTAGATTTTAAATGTATCGGTGTTTTTTGCAATTGAATTAGATGTTCGTGTCCCACGTTTGAGTCGCCATAAATAAGAGTACTTTGAAAAAAGATATTGATGGACATTTCATTAGATTCAATCAAACTATTAACAGAAGAAACATAAACAAAACTCAATAGAATAGACTTAAAAAGCCAAAAATTAACTTCCTACACTTTGAGACGGTGGCTCTGCACGGTCTAGTCCCCCCCTATCGTTTCTGCTCTGAAACGTCGACGTGGAGGGGTAGGGATGTCAGCTACACCCGTGATAGGTGTAGGTGTAACAGTCCCACTAGGCCCAGCAGCGCTGGTGGGTCTAGACCGTAGAGCTGTAAGATTGTCTATGCTAGGTTCGTCTTCAAACTCATCTGGCATATTGTCTAATACACCAGGAGTCGAGTACAAATCATCCACGTTTTGTAGCCCATCATAGTACCACTTGTAGGGAAAAATATACCCGCAGCGGAAGCGAGACTAAAAAAAATAGATTTAGTAGCTTTTAAAAATTTTTCCTTTTATGAACCCTAACCCTTTTAATTAATTAAACATACACATAATCAACAAAAGAAGAATACCTTTTGTCGCGTGATCCGATTGACTATGCTTCGATGGTAATCCGCAAGATCTTCCAATCCGATCACGAACGTGAATCACCTAGGAGCGTGGTCTCCCTTCTCTTTGAATTGTATACCTGAGAATGGACAACAAAACTTTTCTGATTTCTGTTAGTCACAAAAATTCCAATAGATTGTTAAGAATGTTCCGGTCACTTTTGAATTCACAATCGTTAGATTGAAACTCGCGTGAACCTTATTCGAAATTGTGCACAAGACCTCTTGATGTAAAGATCACTAGTGCACTATCGAAATAAGAACAATTCTTCTCACAATCTCTTTTGGCCGAATCACTCACTATTCTAGGAGTTGGATTTTATTTTTCTCTAGCAATAGAAAAATCTCTCAATTGCAAAAACTAGGGTTTTTTAAAATAAATTAACGAAGAAAAAAAAAATATATATATATATATTTCACGTCCACGCCTAATATATCTCTCTATATATATTGTGCACGCCTCTTATATATATGTAGTGCCACTGCACGTCTCTTATACATATTTTGTTTTTTGTTTTATTTAAAACACTTAATGCATTATATAATATATATATGTTTTGGTTCAAATTACTGCATGCATATATGTATGTATAATTTATTATACCGCATGCATATATGTATAAAATCTATATATATATTCCACATGCATGCATATAAATTATATACCTACTATATATCCCACATGCATATATATTATATACAAACCCTAATCCAACTCTTTAGTGTATTTGTGACTATATAAAAGACTTCCTTATTTGACTAAACAAATAAAGTCTTTTACATTCAGTATAATACTAATAGTAGTATACTACTAGGAAACATATTTCCTAATCAGAAAAAGATTTGATTTTTAATTAAATAATTAATTAAAATATTAATTAATTTCCATTTAATTAAATAATAAAATAAAACAATATAATGGGCTAATAAATTAGCCATTGCCACCCATGACTAGAACTTGGGCCTTCATATTGTTTTCTTATTTTATTTAATCCATTTGGACTTTAATAAAAAAAAACCCACATGTGAACTAGACTCATTCTTACTAAAAGAAACAAGCCCACATGCCTTTCATTAATATATTAATATAATTAAACAGCTCATTAATTAAATAATGTGCAAATTATATTCTTAATATATTAAATACAATTCTAAATGGACCCACAAATAGTCCGGTAGAATATATCAAGTGATTCATGCAAGTCCGTGCGGATTGGGGATCTTGGCGGGCTATCTAAATTTAAGCTTCAATAGACATAACCTAATCACAATCAACAAATGATTCACTTAGGTCCGATCCATTAATTTTAACTCATTCCACTAAAGAGCTAAAATTGAACTCTTAAATAAAGACAGAAAAGGAAGATGTTCCTCATTCATACCCTAGACAATCATGTTGGAGATAGTGTATCCTCATGATTAATATCAGTAATCGCCAAGAGTTCATAGACCGCCTATAACTCTCCAAGTTACCATATTTACTCATATGACCACGTTTTGAACTTGGATATTTTGACTTGTCCAGAAGCCATGTTTTCAATAGACACTATCGAAAACTCAACGTTGAGATTTAATATCCAATTACCTCAAAACATCCATATGATGATATTATACTCTCATTTAATAAATAGAGCCACGATGTCCATATCTATAAATGAAGTCCTCTATCGATTAACAAATGAATATCACCAAACTATCGAGGATAGACTATGCGATATAATCGTACTCATTGATAACTCAAATGATATCACTTGCAACCATAAGTCCATCATTTATCTCAGGATTAAGATAGACTCTCCGATTGTCCTGATAATGAAAAGACTTTTATCTACTGACGGTTATAGATAAAGTATTTCATTGTGATCCAGTTCAATGCACCCAGTGCACTAGATTCTTTTGCTCGAAGACACTCCGATGATTTTAGACTCATCATATCTCATTTGATCCCACTCAAATGCTAGCAAAAGAATTCTACAACTTTAACAAGATAAAGATGCCCAACCTTTAACTTAAGTTGTGAACAATATTCAAGACTAACTAAAGAATTGTGTCTACCACATACATATCCAGATGTACGAACAGTTCTTCTTTTCTCATAGTCTTTAGACCTTATGATTATTTACTTTGACAATTATTAAACTATAAATGCTATAAGATTTGTTTAAATCAGAAATCACTTTATTAATATGAAAAAGATTGTTAATTACAATATTACACTCTTGCTATTGAGCATAATCCTAACACAACTGAGCAGCCTCCTAATTCGTAGGGGTGATCTTCGGATCCGCATACATCTAAAGTTGTTCATAAATGAAATCAGAAATACAAATAACAATCACAAACCTAAAGAAATCTAATCGATGATAATATCCAATAGGTTACAAAGACATTACTCTATCCTTATAATCCTTTTGACTTTGTCCGGCCGAGGTCGCCTCGTGAACTCCCACTTCAGAATACATGGAAATGGGTCAACGTTACGAAATGGTGAATTCCCTAGCCAATGCGGGAATTACTTCTAGAGTGAATATCTATAACATTCAAGTGATACAAAATTGTTAGAAAATATAATAATAGATCAGTAAAAATTATAAATGAAATGTTTCAAACAATGATATGATATTGTAAGCCTCACCAATAAAGCATACGAAAACCCCCACGTGTTGTACTTTAGTCTCTGTTCAAATCGATTTCTCCGGCCACACAACGTAGTCTTGAACCCATATATAGAGTAACTGTAGACAAGGCAACCCCATGGGAACGCATCAAAACTGTCCAAGTTGTCTACAAGCCGCACCTGCCATATAGGCACTTTCCCCCTCTCGTCCCCTCTGATAAAAAACAAATGAAGCAACAACAAGAGACAAAGCTTGACAATGTCAAACTACTCTGTCCATCCACATTGTTGTACCCTTTCCTTCAATTCCACAAACCTAATTTCATCCCAACCACCAAAATACCTTTTGTGTATTCCATTCTCCACCTCAAAATACTCTGTCGTGTCAGGCACAACTCTAAACTTCAACCCTGTTATTAGACAAAACTTGATTTTTGAAAACCGAACATTTACGTTTCCCAACAAGAATCGCATCTCATATGGGCTGCCATCGTGATGTATCTCCTGCAAAAGCAAGCGATGCACAATTGTCCCAGAAAACTGCATGGCTCGATGCATATTTAAGAAATGTTCAAAACATGAGTCCATGAACCTCTGCTTTTGGAGACCCCCCCCCCCCCCCCCCCATCATCTATGCCGGTAAGTACATTGTCTATTACTTGTAGAATTTCGATGTGATTGTGGTGAGTAATTGTTCCATTGTTCCATTATTCCAATCTAGCTCGAGAATTTTCAGTTGCCTCTTCAGATTCACCATCTGCAAACAAAACATATAATCATAACTACACATCACACAATAAGTCTCCAATGTAGCAAATCATTCTAGAACATTACAATACCAATAAGTCTCGATCAGAAACAATTAAGTCTCGAATATATACTAGTAAGTCTCGAATTCAGATGAATAAGTCTCGATAATACTTAAATAAGTCCCGAATATATCTTAATAAGTCTCAAAAAGTATGATATAAGTCCCAAAACATACAAGCATGACTACACAACACACGATCAGTCACCAATGAAGCAACTATTTCCAAAAATATGCACACCTGTAAATCTCGAATATTCACAATTAAGTCTCGAATATAATGATATAAGTTTCGATAATTATGATATAAGTCCCGAAAATAAGTTTTGTCACCATACTGATTTCTTTAACATCAGAACATACACATCTTTCTAACTAATAGTTACAATATCAGTCTTCACCCATCTATGAAGGATTACAAATGTATGTACCAAACTGTCAATTAGTCTAGCTACACCATTATTTCTCAAAATCACTATGATATGCATGCTAAATTAAAAAAACAACAGGAAATATTATTTTCAGTTTAGCACCTTTTTTTTTTTTTTTTTTTTTAAGGCAAACTTTATTTAATTGGGAAAAAACCAAAGAGAACACATACACAGCCCACAGAGCTCACAAAATAACAGGGACACCCAAAACTGACCCAAGACAACAGACAATAAAAGCTACACACAAACCACATAGACAAAACCCACAGAATGCAAGAATCAATATAAAGACAACGATCAATACAACATTCTGACTTCAGATACTACCCCATTGCACAACATCCCCCACCATGTTAGAACCTTTATCTTTTAGCACTCTTATACAACATCATAAAAATAACTGTAGCTTTTAGCATATCGTCCTCAATCTCTATCATTTCCAAGTGTGTTAAATACTAACAACAAACCAAAACTACCAAATAAACATGAAACTTAATTACCTACATGACAAAACACATCTTTGTTTATTAAAATATAAAAGTACCAAAAAAAACATATATTTTTTTGAAAATGCTATATATATATATATTTGAACAGCTAGATTTACTAAAAGGCACAAGCCACAAACCACAAAAGAACAACAAGGGACCACGCAACAGCCAAGGGCACCCAACAGAGAACCAACCACAACAACAAAAGAGCAAAATAGAGCAAAGACCAAGACCAAAACAAAAAAGACAAAAGCAGAGCAGGGAAACAACACAAAAAACCAACAACAGAAAGATGCCAAACCACCCTGACAGCGTCAAAACTAAAAAAACTCCCACACCTGAAGATCCCCTTGCCCACCCACACCTTTCTTAGCCAAAATGTAAACTGCTATATTATTATTAATAGGAAAAAGGAAAAACAGAGAGAAACAACGCCAAAGCAACACGTTACAGGAAAACCAAGCCTTGAGACAAAAGACCCAACCAAAACAAGGAGCAAATACCCAAGCCCCCAACTACTATCAACCATACAATGGTAAAAACAAAATAAAAGCTCGCTATGAGAAACCAAAAATCACAACATAAGATCACGAGCACATTATACTTTGCTACTATAATCCTCAAAGACCCCATTCCAACCTTTCCTCTTGGAGAAAAGAACCATCCTTGGCCAAACTATCAGCTAAAGCATTGTAATTTCTAGCAGTAAACATGTGCACATCTTTATTTCACTTTTCCTTCTATGTGTATTGTTCACAATAAACAAACATATATAACCAAACAGTTGAATAAAAAAAAAGATATCAACAACTCTATCAATAACTCTGCTATATATGTTATATAAGTCTCGACAATCCTTAAATAAGTCCCGAAAATGATGATATAAGTCTCACAAAGAAGATATAATTCTCGAAACGGTATTTAAGTCTAGAAAAGGCAAAAATAGGTCTCCCAAACAAAATATTAAATCTCGAAAATGTTCTGAGTAAGTCTCGACAGATGCTTTGAAAAATCCCTAATTTTGTATGTTTACTGTTGATTGTTCATCTTCTTCTTTAAACAGAAAACCCTAACCCACTATCACCACAATTCGGACAACCTAATTCTTTTCTTTTTTGTTTTGATAAAACGAATTCAAATCAACAAAAATCGAAATATTTGAAATTCACAAACAACAACCACCATTCTTATTCAAACAACAACATTTCAAATTCACAAAAAACTAAATGGAAATCAACCAATAAGTGTTTAAATTTATGAAAATCAACAATATCAAATTTCAAAACAAAACCCAGACGAAAATACCTCAAATCGATTGACGAGAACTGTGTTGGATGGACGTGTCGCCGGAGTCTCGTGGCTGCCGTCGAAGTCCTCGCGATTGTCGCCGGTGCAGTCAAAGTCCTCGCAGTTGTCGCCGTCAATGGTTGTCGTTGTTGCTTCAACTTTGTCTTCTTTCCTTGAGTCAACGGGTAAAGAGTAAAGTTTGATATGAAAATAAAAAGTTAAAAGTAAATAATAAATCAAGAATAAGTTGCCTGATGCCCTAATATGAGGGTATTTTTGTCTAAGCACATACTTTAGTGTTATTTAAACAACACTTATTAATGTAGTGTTATTTGCACAAGACCACCCCTAAAAAATGCTATTTAATTTTTTAACCCTTTTCCTTAAAGTGTGGACTTAAATAAGTGTGGGGTATCGGTTTCGAAAATCAAAACCCATCAAAACCCTAGGTTGAATCACAAAAAGGGGGAAATGAAAAGGTGCGGTTAGTGACGTATGAGACAGCACAGAGGTCGTGTCCCATATATGCCTCCTAACATACCTATCCCCAAAGAGACATGTGGCAAGACGATAAGACTTCGAGCCGTCAAGAGAAGTCTCCAAACGTCGCTGTCAGGGGATTTCAATCGAAGGACAAATCGAATGTGTGCGGACGCTATTAAGACATGTCATTAATTGAGAGAGAATTAATAAGGAGCCATAGTCATCATATTTATGAGGAAAACAACAACTCAGGCAGAAGTTCTTTAAATATCTTTCGCCGAGTAGAAACACCAAGCCCATTCAAAAGTTCAATTGGCTCAGATATTTAAGGGGGTATTGTTGTACATAATATTCGCCAAGAAGACGTGTCACCAGACAATGTGGAACGATCTTGCCATGCAAGTAGAGAGTCAAATGATCAATCAAAGGACACACAAGCATCCCACATGGATAGGCCACCTGGCATTGGCACATCATTGATAAAGAGGCAAACAAGGCTAGCAGAGCCGAGTAAGGCTAAGAAGGCCGATTAGAAGGCCATGTCTGTTCGGCTCTGCTCGGTATAAATAGGAAAAACTGCATATTAAGGGATTCTCCACTACATACAAGATATACAACTATAGTAAGCAATCACAAGTCAACTACTGTACAACCACTAGGAGTCCAACAAGGAAACAAACAGATCTTCTCTCTGATATATCAGTCCTAAGCAAAATCGGAATCAATAGCATTAAACACGTGATAAATACCAAATAGGAAAAGAATCCTAAAACCAACTCTATAATCCTCTACTTGTACGCTATGATCCCAAACCCTAGCAGCACCATTTATAAATACACTTGTAAAAGCATGGTAAACGGGCGTGAAATCTTAGTAAGAAAGAGAGAGATCAGAGTGTGTATTACTTTACAAAATATTGGATTTGACTCAGTCGCTAAGGCGATAACCCATGGACGTTTCTCATATTATCGGAGTTTTACCACGTATTTTGTTCTCTTTATTGCTTGTTTTCATTACACTTATACTTGAAGGTTTTATTAACCTAAATCGTTGATCGGTTGACCATCAAGAAATCACCATCAACAGTTTTCATGTCACTTTGGCCGTATAACTTTTTATTAACTAAATTTTTCCGTCAACAAAATTAGTGCACATTAGAATATGATTTGGTAAGTTGTACTTTCACATAAGAGGAACTTGTTCTTGTAACTTTTTATTAAGTATAAAAGTTGTGTGAGTAAGTGCAACGATGCAGAATTTCCCACCAAAAAAATCGAAAAGCAGATCAGAATTTGGAGGGAAAGAAGGGCGGGATGCACAAATCCAAGACCAAATTAAAACCCAAAATTAAAAAAAAGAAAGAAAAAAAGAAAAAGAAAATCCAGACAAAAGAAATTATTAATTATCCAATTAATCAGGATTCGGGTCAGATAGGTCCTAGAATCCCATTAATTATATTTTCCTTTCTTGTCCGTGGATTACAAGAAAATGGATATTATGAATATAGATTTAAGATAAAATTTTAAATTGATATAGAATGCCCATTTGTTAATTATACATCTGCTTTTGATTTTGATTTTTTTCTTTCTTTTTTTTTTGGAAATATGCTTTTGATTTTCTACATAACCCTGTTTGGATACATTTAAAAAAAAAAAAAAAAAAGACCTTTTTTCTTTCGTTTTTCAGACAAAAAAACAAATAATTTTCTTTTAATGATAAACATTATTTTCAAAACTATAACTATAAAGATAAAAAAACAATTATTGTTTTTCATAATACCTTCAAATTCAATTTTTTTTTTTAATATTACAATAATTCGGAATTTAGAAAGAGGGACGAATTCGAACCCATAATCTTATGATGTAGGCCCAATTTCATCTTATTAGTTCAACTTCAATTAGCTATTAACTTTATTTATTTATTTATTTATTTATTTATTTATGTTTTTAAAATTCTAAACTTATATACAAATTTTTTAGTTTTATTAACAGTCTTTACTTATTTTTTATTTTAATTATACTTTGCCGAACACATTTAAACACATAAAAAATATATAACAATTGATAATTTAATATTTTTGTAGACTAATAATAAATTTGGAAATCTAAAGCAGAAAAGCTGTAAATAGAAGAGTACGATCCAGCGTCGCGTGATATAAATCCCACCAACTCACAAGTCACAACTTCAAACCCCTGTCTTTTATTCTTTTCTCATTGAATTTGTGTTTTATTTGGAAAAACAAAAAATGAAATTGAAGGGAGGAGGGAAGAAGAAGACCGGACTGCCGCAAAACGACGTCGTGGATTTCGAGATGACGGAAAACGCCTTTGATGCCAGCAACACCATTTCGGTTGATGTGAATCGAGACAATCACCAAGTCGAAGACGGAGGAGGTCGAGAGGGGGAGTTGGCGGTGATGGTGGTGGAGAATGAGGAGGAGGAGGAGGAAGAAGAAGCAGAGGAGGACGAAGAAGAAGGAGTTCAGGAAGAAGCGGATACTCAAGAGGACCGGCCTAAGCTCGATGACGGCTTCTACGAAATCGAAGCCGTTCGTCGAAGAAGGGTTCGTAAGGTCGTTTTCTTTTTTACTGTCTTAATTAGTTTTGTTGGTTGTATTTATGAAATGCAATTAGATAGTTTTATTTATTTTTTGTTTTTTATTTTATATATATATATATATTTCTGATAAATGTGGAAGATGATGATGATGATAACTCTTCACTGTTTGCAAATGTAATAGGGGCAGCTTCAATATCTAATTAAATGGTGAGTACAGTTTTCATTCTATGAGAAATTTTTGTCATACATTGCCAAGTTGGAGTCTTGGAGTCGTTTTCTTATTGGTTTTTTTTTTTTTTTGCATATTTGTTTTGTTAAAAGGCGTGGCTGGCCGGAAACGGCCAACACTTGGGAGCCCTTGGAGAATCTTCAATCATGTTCGGATGTTATTGATGCATTTGAGGAGAGGTAAGATTCTCTTGTTTTTCCCTATTTAAGTATCAATTTTTGTTGCATTATTTTGCACGAAAAATAACAGATTGTTGGATAATTTCAGTCTTTAACCAACTATTTTGGCTGAGTTTATATGAGTAGCTTTGTCTTCTTAGGGGATAAATGACAACAAATAAAACTTTAAACTTCGAACTCCAAACTCATTCTTGTCGGTCTGTCGTTGAGTTTTCTGCAACCAAATTGAGGTTTTAGATATTCAATTAATACTCACGGTTTCCTATATAAATATATATTCCCTTTTTCTTCTTAAATAAACAACTCCCGTATGTTATGTTGTTTTGGTTTACGGGAATAACAGATCATCAAATCGTTTAAGCCTTAACTATAGTTTTGACTGAGCTCATTTGAGTGCATTGGTCCGTTATGGAATTGAGGGAATGAAAATGTTATTGTAACATGTTCATTGTCCTTCCTTTTCTCGAGTTTCTTAGCAACTGTACAGAGATTTTTTTTGTTATTCAGCTTTTAGGGTTGAAACTTTAAGGTTTATGCTAATTTTCTTTCTTTTTCTCTTCTGGTTTTGAAGCTTGAGGTCAGGCAAGCCTTCTAGGAAGCGCAAGCGCAAGTCTGGAGGTTCTCTTTCTCTGTCGAAGAAGAAACAGCCACGCTCCACCAGTACTGCTTATAATATAACTGTTGGCATTGGTCAATCTCCATCCTCTGCTCCTCTTATGAACACTAGTTTTCTTGATTTTTCCACCCCTACTCAATTAGCACTCTCAGTTCATGAAGGCGAAAGTAATGGAGATGTTAACAATATCAAAACAGCTAAGCAAACTAATGAGAACAGGCTTGCAAATGGTTCGAAACAAATTGATGGAAGGGTAGAGGAAAGTGAGTACGATCCGAAACTGAGCGAGCTGAAAGGAACAATATCTACCAATGAAGTCCATGCAGATAAGCTTGCAATACATTTACAGGAAGATAATGCTTCAGAAGGTAATGGCCCTGCACATCCAAAGGTTGATTGTGTAGAATTAGTTCAGAGTGATCGTCGTACTGGAGCTAGGAGAAGGAAATCCGGTTCTGTGAAGAGGTTCAAACAAGATTTAGTCGCCTCTAAACTAGTTGCAGAACCTGAGTCAACACCAAGCTTTTCTTTTGGCTGTAGTAACACAGTTGAACAACTTGGAATTGGAGATTCTACTTATATGAATAAGATTGATGGTTCCAGAAATGCATCTGCAATTGTCAAAATCCTCAGGGCCATAAGCTTCTCAGCTTCTGTATCAGACAATGTCCAGGATGTGGTGGTGACCTTTGTGGCAGTTAGGTTTGTCATCTCATCTCTTCTCCTCCTAGTCTCTTGTTTGTTCAACAATAACCTTTTTTATTTTGTGTCTTGAACTAAATATATTGGACTTAAATCTTTTTTCATTAAAATGTTACATATTCATAAAGGGAAAAAAATAGTGAAATATAACAAAAGAGTATCACTGCCACAATCTTTGAATATCCTAAAAAAATTTAGGGTCCTACACTCCTACTTAATTTGCACTTGACATGTTGAGTGCCTATCCTCAATTGCTGTGTATGTTACTCTGACAAACCCTCTGCATTACTTGTTAACCACTCAGATACATTACTTTGAGGTTTTGATGACTTTTCAATAGCATGCATTTGTGTTTTCTGATCAGTTTCCTTCAAAATAATGCAACAGCAATATTTGGAAACATCTCTAAATTATCATGCTATCCACATTAACAATGATGGATACTAGTTTTGTACTAATTACGTGACAGATGCTATCTACACTTATAATGATGGATGCTAGCTTTCTATCACTACGTATGTTATCTGGCTATTTTTTTTTTCCTTCTGCTGATGGTAAACTGATGCAGATAGATATAGTAAGATTCTTGTTTGGTTGTATGTACTTTTTGATGGCTTGTACACAGGTGCGCCTTCAAGTTCTATCTGCTCATTTTTCTTAATTAATTCAAACGCATCATTCTCAAGTATTAAAAGAAAAAAAAAAGTAATAATAGATTTGAAACACATGTTATCTTCAGTTATAAATTTGGGTGGATGATTGTTTTGAATCACTTAATTTTTTTGAGCTTCTTTTTCCTCGACTATATAAAAGCAGTTCATTGCTGGTGGCTTGTGAAAGATTCTAGTTTAGCCACTAATTAATTATTATCTTGCCTCAAATATTTTGGTAGGTAGCCATTGATCAGGTTCTATCTATTCAATTATTAACTATGTAAAGGATAAAAAAAAATGAGATGCATGTGACTTTGTATGGAACCTATTATCCAGGTCATTTGATAGATTTTTTCATGTCATGCCTTGGTACCAGATTCCATAAAGTAATTCATTTCAATATTTCATGCATGACTAGCTGAACCAACATGATCTCATCAAATGTTGTATCCTCAAGTTTTACTATTTAAATTTAAAAGCAGTTATCCATTATTTTTTTCCTGATATCCAACCTATATCTATTTTTCCACCGATATTTCTATAAATTCGGAAGCTTGATATTTGTATCAATACCGATATTTACTTCTTTGCTGAAGCCAAGACATGAAAAATCTATGAAGTGACTTAGATAATAGGTTCCATATCAATTACCAAGTCATATGCATTTCATTTCATTTTTTTTTTTCCTTTTTTACCTTCTACATAGTAAATAAAGGAAAATTATCAAGTGTGGGATCCCGTACGAATTTTTTGTGTGGGATCATTGATTATCGGAAGAGATAAATGATGTAAAAAAATTTACATTGTTTATCTCCTCTGATAATCAGTGATCCTGCATTAGAAAGTTACTCATAAATAAATGGTATGTATGTGTTTAAACTTAAACATACATTTTTAAAGGGATGTCCCAAGCCAATATCATAATAGGTTCAAGTTGTTTTATGTTTTAATATCCAATGTGAAAAGTGAGATTTTCTCCTTACAATCTTTTTTTTTTTTTTTTTCACACTCCTCTAAAGACTAAAATTTTTATAATTTCTAAATACGCTTCGGTTTACTCTAAACCAGCATTTTTTTTTCTTTTTATACTCCTTTTCTAAATAAATAAATTTTAAAAAATGTTTATTTGGAAAACCTTGTTTTTGTATTATTTTTTTTAAGACTCCATGGAGGTTATTGTCAATGCTCATGATATTATAAATATATAAATTTTTATATTTCCATACTTCTTTTCTAAAGACATTGCATTTTAAGAAAATGAAAATCAATTATAACAGTTTTTTTTTTTTTTTTTTTTTTTTTTTTTTTTTTTTTTTTTTTTTTTTTCTGATTAAATAAAAAAATTTCAATTTTAAAATTGATTAATAAGTTACTTTGCAGTTAGTTTTTCTTCTAATTGCATAATAATATTATTCATCACTTTCGAGTTTCGATCAAATAAATCTCCAAAGATATACAAGAAAGAGAGAGAAGAATTATAGTATTTAAAGTATATGAAATGATAAAAAGAGGAAGAGGAGATATAAAACATTATGTATTCTATTTAGATTTGAGTGTAAGTGTATTTAGAACCTTTTGTTTTATTTAATAATTTAATTAAGGATAAAATTGTGTCATCAACAAAAAAAATTATAAAAATGGAGTGTGGATAGATACTGGATGGATTGTCTTGGTGTTCATCTTGTCATAAATAAATAAAAGATTATGCGATTATCTTTCAGAATATTCAGATATATCCTGATTCCTGATATATCTTGATACATCCTGGATATTCTGGAAGATAATTGTTTCCTCTCACCCCCAAATTATGGAAACATCAGGGATACTATCTAGATTTACTTCTTTACTCTTGATCCTTCTTTTTGTTTACCAGCTTTTAGCTGGGATTGTTGCTAGACCTTACAACTTTTGATGGTTACTTGTTAACATTAAGCTTTTTGTATTCCTGTGGGTCCTGGAAATTATTATGCACTGCAGTTCTTGTCATTGCCTTTGGTAGTGAAGACAAGTGATAATTGGTGTTGCCCTTTTGTTGGTGGACTATGCTGGCTTCATTTCCATTTCTTGTTTGTGTTATTACAGTAACCATATTCAGTTTGCTTTTTTAAAGTTATTGGTTTGTGAGAAAACTTAAGAGGATTACCGCAGAAGTCCTAGGTGCTTATGGAGGGTATGTGTCATGTCAGTGGTTGTTTTGAGATGAACCTAGTTATCAAGTCCTAGTTATTGTCATGGGAGGGTGTTTATCATGTTGGACTTCCTACTAGGTTTCTTTAACTTGGATTTTAATATATGCTAATTGTGGTTTATAGAAAAAAAAAAACAATAAGTTTCTTACAAACTAGTGTTAAATATGGAATAGGGATGGAAGATGTAGATCATCTGTCTTTTACATTGTTTGGTTTTTAGACTGGTTTAATTTAGATTTTGTTATTATGGTGGTGCTATCGGATTATGCCAGATGCTTATAGAGATTGAAAATGTTCGATGGCTTGGGAAATACATTATTTGAAGGATGCTTCCATTTATCATTTTTAAAGCTTGTGGGAAGGAAAGATAGAGCTATGGAAAGAGTGTAGTATGTGGAACATTTGGTTTGCATCTGTTAGGACTTAGGAGACTGATTGGTCCTTTTTTTGTGATGCATTATAACCTTAGGCTTCATTGTCATCATCTTGTTTTTATATTTTTGATATTATCTTGTATATGTACTGGTTTTGGTCCCTCTCTTTTGGCATTCTCTAATAAAGATCTTACTTCTCATACATTTAAAAAGAGAATAACGGAAATATTTGCGAGGTGGATATGGCTTTAAGATTTCTGTTAGCAGCGACTGGATCTTTTACTTAAATATCGTTTTTTTAGCAAACAAACAGTTTGGCTCTAGTTTCGCCTTCGCAAGTCAACTTAGTATTCCCTTATTTTGAGAACTTAATATGCAACTGAGAAGTTGTGAGTGATAATGTTATTGATGAACAAGGATTGATTTATTGTGACTATGAACTGCTTGCTTGTTAATACGGATGAGTGATTTTATTATTCTCACATGGTTGTATCATGAATAGGTCCGATGGTAAAGAAGTGATGGTGGATAACAAGTTTCTCAAGGCTAATGATCCACTTCTGGTAATCTTATTTTGTATTGTTATTGCATCATGAAATAATATTCACTGTAAGAAGTCTATCTTGTGATATTGTTGTTACCTCATTTTATATTCTTTAATGTCAGTTGATCAACTTCTACGAGCAAAATCTGAAGTACAATGCAAATGCACCATGATTGGATGGGGGACTTTTAGAGGGAGAATGTTAGCGTAGGCGGATCCGCACATTTTGTTGCCTTTTGTCTGTACACAGTGTTGTAATTCTGTAGTTGCAGGAGATAGCTTAAGATAGAAAAAAGAAAATACCATAGATTTTTGGTCAAACAACACCAAATGGAGTGATATTATTGTAGTTACATCTCTTGCTCCCTTCTCCGTAATTGAATCTAGTAGCTGTAATGTGTTTAAATATTATAACAGAGGGATGGTTAGAAAGCCTTGTTCATCAAAGTATACATAACTCATAGACAAATCTCCAATTACTTGGTAATCTCTTCTTAGCTGCACTCATTTGATCTCAGATTGTAAAGGGTTTGTATGTTGCATATTTTATGACCATTTTTTAGATTTCGTAAGCCGATTATTATTTTTTTTTTCTCAATATTATGACCGTTTTCTTTCTTCAAAACTACTTGAACTATGTGATTACTCATTTTGATTTGTCATCAACCTAATGTTGTGTTTGCTATTAAATATTTTGCGGTATATGTCCAATCTTTGGAATTCTTTATGGCTGTTCTTTGCTAATAACTCTTCATGGCCAGAAATGGACATGGCTGGTGTTCTATTTCTTGATCTCATCTATCATTAGTGTCATTAATATAATCATAATTGAATTATCAAGAATCTTGATATCATCAACGAACAAATGGATGTCATTTTCATGTGATTATTCTAGTAGTTAACTTTAAACTAAACAAATAGTTGCTAAGTTTTCATTCTTCTTGTGTGAGAGAACTCTAGTAAATAAAGTCAGTTGGGGTTGGTCTTCCAGCATAAAAAAATTGGATTTTAAGATAAATTTAGGTGAGCAGGTTGCCATGGATCAACTAATCATGTATGACCAAAGAAAGAGTATCAGAATAATTTGGGAAGTCATCTCCATCTGCAAGACCGCAACTAGAATCTCTCTTACTCTTGTATAAATCAATCCTCTATTTGTGGTCGGTGCCCACCAAACACGAAAGCTAGAGAGATAGAGAGCAATGGTGGGTAGACGGCCGTCACCACTGGTGCCTTTTCTAATTGTGGGAGTACTAGGTTTCATAATCTTCGGTCCGACCTTGTTATCGATGATGGACTCTGTTTTGCAAATATTTCAGACAGACTTCTTCTTTGTAATGGTGCTGCTGCTTCTTTCAATGTTAATAGTGGTTACACAATTGCTCTCTATATTCTTTCCCTCTCTTTCCTTCTCACCCTCTCCTGGAATTCAGCAGACCACCAGTTCCGGTTTTGATTCTGATGGGTTCGGGTTAGGATCTTTACTTATGGTTGTACTTTTCTTTGTCCTGTATGGTGTTTTGTGAGCTTCTTCTCACAGTACCAAGTTTCATGTGTTTATTTGCTTATACACAATTTGAAGATGTAGTTTCTAATTTGATCCTATAAAGATTGTTGTAACTGGTAAAGGAATGTTGTTTGTATCACATAATTATGCTTTTTCCTATCAAAATCTTTGTTGGTTTTTGTTTTGTGAGGCTTGGAGAGAAACAATACACACAGCAGATTCACAGCAAATTAATCCAAATAGGTTTCATATTATGATCCCAAATCCCATACTTCCAGCGGACTTTCAGAAGTGTTATTACATCATGCCACTAAACTATGAACTATATAATATGTAGTTCAAATTCCAACGTACACAAGGTTACAAACACAAATTTAGCCCAAATTGTTATTGATATTTTAATAGTTGTAGTTCACTAAATTTGTATTTTCAGCTAATTAAATGTAGATTCCTCATCGAAATATCAAAACTAAATTACAACTATGGAGAATTGTAAAGGGCTAATTGTACACATCTCTTGAGGTTTGACATAATTATACGTATAGAAATGTCTAAGTCAGTATGCACTGATGTAAATATATAAGGACATTGAATGTGAGTCACTTATTTTTCATGCTTTGACTTAGTGTGTATGCACTTGTTAAAACTTTTCCATAATGAGTGGCTTACATTCAATGTTCTTATATATTTATATTAGTGCGCACTTATGTAAAGGAGACCATTTGATAAATATTACACAAATGCCCCTACTGTTAATTTTCTCCCGTTAACTTCCAACGGTCAACAATCAATGGTTCAAAAAGTATAAAATACCTTTCATTTTCATTTTTTATAATTTAAAAATATTAAATAAATAAAAAATCATTTTTTTTCCTTACTTTCATCTTCCTCACAATTAATCTCTAACCTTCATCTTCATCCAAGAAATTTCATCCCCAAAAACACAACAAAATTCCATCCATTACAACACAAATATTGAATAAACACAACAAAATAATCAAACAATTCATAAATTCCAAAATAAATAATAAAAAAAATGGTCCGTCTTCCATCTTTTGAAAATTGGTCAATCTTCAAACATCCCACAATATATATATATATATATATATATTGCATCTCTATGTTTTTGTTCCAACTTGATTCAACAAATTCCAACCACAAAATCACACAATCATCAAGCATCCCAACCTCTTAAATTTCAAAAATAAAAGAAACAAATATATATATATATATATATGTTATGTTTGAATCCAACTAAACTAGATGATGTGCATATTATTAAAATCAGTAAATGAAACTTTGCAGACAACCAAATAAACATAAAGCAAATATAACAATAAAGAAATAACACACCAGAAATTAAAATGTTCGGATAACCAAATAGAGACCCTACATCCACTAGACAGTTGAGTTAATAGCTTCATTACGATAAATTGAGTTTTACACCTTCACAAATTTCACTCATCAATACATGGAGTTTATAGAGGTTTACAAGTATTTTCTCTCTAATGTTCTCATGAAGAAAAAAACCTCTCTCTCTCTCTCTCTCTCTCTCTCTCTCTCTCTCTCTCTCTCTCTCTCTCTCTCTCTCTCATATTCCCTAGTGAGGTATATCAACTAACAAATATATTAGCTCCAACTATCCAAAAACTGACAAAAAACTCTTTATCCTCTAACAACATGACCAGCTATCAATCTGCATAAAACATTCCTCCACTGCAACACATAATAGCCTACAGTGAGCTTATCTCATATATTCCCATCATATGCAAGTCAATTTCTCCTCCTTGACTTGTATATGATCAAGATTCCCTTACTGAAACACTACCACTACTCCCCCCCTAAAGTCCAATCATCGCTTGAACTTCTATGTTGGAATAAGTTTTGTAAGCATATCTTCTGGATTTTCTTCAATAGAACATTTCTCCACATTGACCTTTTCCTCTGCTACAACATCTTTAATGAAATGGTATTTCACATTTATGTGTTTGGTACGCTTATGATGCATACTATTCGTTGAAAGATGTATCACACTCTAATTATCACAAAACACTTTGATCATTGACTGATCTAGACCTATTTCATTCACTAAACCTTGAAGCCATAAAGCTCTTAGTAGAATTTTTGGATTTAATATTGTAATGATTTATTCTTCTCTCAATGGAGGAATATATAGAGATATACAAGAGTAGTGAACAAGAATAGTGGGGACCACATAAGAGTGGAGATCAAGTAAAAAGAATTTCTAATTAAATAAGTAAATACAATATTTACATTCCAACTCTCCCCCTCAAGTTGGTGCATAGAAATCACACATGCCAAACTTGGATAGGAATGTATAGAAAGGAACACTGGTAACATCATGAGTCATCACATCAGCTAGTTGATCCGCACTTTTAATGTAAGAAACCTCTATTACGCTATAATTTAGATTATCCTTGATGTAATTCCTATCAAGTTCAACATGCTTGGTTCGATCGTGTTGCACCAGATTATTAGCTTTCTCAATGGTAGTCGTGTTATCACAAAAGAACACCATAGGTTTCTAAGGGCCATAACCGAGTTCTCCTAAGAGAATACGTAACCAAGTAAGCTCTGTAGTAGCATGATGAAGTGCACGATATTCAGCTTCCGCACTGGATAGAGAAACCACATTCTATTTCTTACTTCTCTAAGTCACCAAATTACCTCCCACAAATGACACATACCCTGAAGTAGACTTTCTGTCCAATTTAGATCTAGCAAAGTCAAAGTCAGTATATCCGATGATATCTAGGTGTCCATGCTTGGAGAACATAATACCTTTACTTGGAGAGGACTTCAGATACGCTAAAATACGGTTCACAGCACCCATGTGTCGATCACTCGGATTATGCATGAATTGACTTATGACACTAACTGCAAATGATATGTCAGGTCTAGTATGAGTTAGATATATTAACTTCCCTACTAACCTTTGATATCTCTCCTTGTTCGTTGGAACTTGATCGGGATAGATATTCAGACTTTGGTTCACCTCAATATGAGTATCTATAGGTTCGTAGACCGAGTTACCAGTTTCAGCCAAGAGGTCTAGGACATACTTCCGTTGCGAGAGAAAAATTCCTTACTTGGATCAAGATACTTCAATGCCCAAGAAGTATTTTGTAGCCCCCAAATCCTTCATCTTGAACTTTGATATATCTTGTCAAGTGTGCTTTTAATCCTTGTACTCCGCAAAATTTGAATTTGGAAGATTTGGGGCCTATATCTATTCACCCCCCCCCACCCCCCCCCCCCCAAAATCTAGGTATATTCTACATTATTGTTTAAGGGAATTTCATTTGTTTTGCAGAAAATTTACTTTTATGCTGTTGTAGGGAACCTAGTAAAATTATTTGAGAGATTTTTGTCTGGAACACTGCGTGTTCTTGGGTTGTGTTCTTCATCGTTTCCTCGATTGTGGTTGACGCCATTGATTTATAGCTTTATTCAAATGATATTTCATAGATTTTTCATTGTGAATACTGTTGTGTCGTCCAATTGGTGCTAGATCTGTTAGTCGCTCGACTTAGGTTGGCTGAGTCTTTATAAAGTTGCGTTGATCTTGAATTTTCTAGTTACTTGATGGTTCTTAGAAAACCCTAGGTTTTTGATCTTTAAACGTTAGGATTTGATTTTAGAGTCTTAGTTTGTGCCTGACTTGTGCATTTTTTGCATGTCAGCTTTTGGAGATATCATGTCGAGCGACAATACAGTCTTAGATCCGCGCTACACTTGGACCCCCAGTGACTTAGAAAAAGTCAAAGGGGAAGTCGACGGCACCGCTAGAGATGTCGATCGACAGATTTCCTTGATAGACCAGTCGACTGTTGTAAATATCAACAATGTTGGTATGTTAGAGTAAGGCATTGTACGCGCCGTTACGGAGCGGGTTGAATTTCTAGAGCACTTAGATGTCGTTGAGCCATCTACCTCAGGTTGTCCGTTAGGTATTTTATCAAATAGTCCAGTAAGCATGCTTATAGATAACGACATGAGTCGCTTATGGATGATTTATGGAATTCATGCATCTATTGAATTGCACGCTCTGAAGGAACATAAACGGGTGGATTGGGATATACTTGGGTGGATGTGTTTTTATGAGTATATCCTCCGTCTGGGGTTTAGATTTTCGGTTCCTTTTTTAGCTCGACGTTTGTTGTTGTACTACGACATCGCTCCTAGCCAGTTGATGCCAAATAGTTGGAGGGTACTTTTGAGTTTGACAGTTCCCTGTGAGAGAAATTGGTTGAAGTTTGGATTGGGGTGCCTTATACATAATTATTACCTGAAGGAGCACGTAAGTGATAAAGGTCGTTATATGCTAATACCTAGTGTTATCCGAAAATCGTTAATGGGATGATATTCCAAATAACAACTTTAAAAGGACTATGATCGAGATTGATCTTGGTCGAAGGGGTATCACGTAGTTTGATATCGACAATGTCACTGTCAATGTAAGTATGATATGGAACATAGGAAATCAAATAAGAATGAGCTTTTATTGATCGTCACTTTTCATTACAGATATACGAATTATATTTTTTGGGGGGTTGACAACTTGGTATGGAGATGTGGTGAGTAATGGGGATGGTGGATATGGTGAATCTGTGCCTGTCGATAGGGTTTCTGGCCATGATCTTTTTTTTTTTTCTCGGTCCCTTTTTCTAGTGAATGAGCTGTTGTATATATAGGTCATGTTGATTGCCATACACTCCTATAATTTCGATCTAGGGCTTGGCTAACGTAGGATCGTCTTCTTTTTAGGAGATAATCTCGGAGTTTTACGTGTAGAATCTAGTCTTTCCTTCCTGGGAGGAGTCAATCTCGTGGGTAAATCTTTCCTTCCTATGAGGACTCTAGATGTGCTGACCTGCTCGAAATAGGACTCTCTGGCAAGAAGGAGTATATCTCCTCTGTTTTATTTGAACGTCGGCGTTTCAATGTGGAGCTTTTAATCCTGGCATAAGAGTCTTGTTGTTTTGGTATCTTCTTGCTTGGCGAGGTAGTTATGTCAGAGGGTTTGAACCAATAAGCATTATGCTGTTGAAGTAGGGGGATGTCTAGCTGGTATTACAGCGGGATTCTTAGTGGAACTCCTTATCAGGGTGTTACAGAGTTTATAAGAAGCCCGGTCACGGTAAGGTTGGATCCCGCTGTGAGTTCTAATGAGTAGTCCGGCTCGCGGTCATATTTCTGAATTAAGATGCTGGCGGGGTCCTTGAGAAGCTGAGGAGAAGCCAGACTGGACCCCGCTGGAGGGGGTGTGTACTCGGACCAGTCGGAGTCCGCCTTTGTCGGGGTAGCCGGATGGTGTCTGTACTCCTATATTCTCTTTGTGTTGAGGTGAAAAATTCTTCCTTGGTCCTTCGCCAATTTTGGCGGTTAACACTTAGGTCTAAAGACCATCAGCTTATAACTAATCTTACGACGAACGACTGACATTGAAAGGATACCTTCTTTTTTGCTAAAGGTCATCCAATCAATAGTCCTTGGGGAAAGTCAGAGTTTCGCTACCGACGTGTTTGGAGCCGATATGGTGAGTATTGACTACCACTGTCGTTTAGAAAAAATTTATTCTTAAAAAATTATCCTTAGTATTGACGAGTCTAACTATCTATGTAGAAATAAAAGGTGCGGATAATAAGCTGTGGTGCAACAAGGCACCTAGGTGTACTAAGAGTATGCTAGATATTCCTGCTAAAGATAGTAGTTGAAGAGTTTTACTTACAGAAGGTAAACTTAGGCCTAGTAGCTTATTGCGCTGGTCGACATTGAATATCTCGTTAGAACCATATCCTCATGTGAAAGATTTCATGTCATATGTTTGGATTAGAAGGAGTCTTGAGATTCTGCAATGTGATGAAATTTCTAACGACTATTAATGATGTCGAACGTCGTTTCGTAGTGACCTTGATGTTGAACGTGAAGTTCAACATGCCAGAATTTGCTGAAGCGTTGAAGTTTTTAAGGGAGAATATGAGTAAGAAGGGAGCTGGCACTAAGAAGAAGCAAACAGAGGATGCGTCAAAGGAGAAGTTGGCCGACAAACCGGAACATGTCTTTCTTTCTTCTCCGAAGTCGAGTCCTAAGAAGAAGAAAAGGAAAACAACAAATGTTGAAAATAAAAAGAATACTGAGGTCTAGTCGAAGGGGAAATCAGTTGTTGGTGCTTCATCGACTCCCAACTTGACACTGGTGTTGTTCCCTCCAGGCGTGTCGGCGTACAAGAAGCCTAGTAGTTTTCTAGGCAAGTCAAGCGACATTCTTTTCCTTGTTGATGAGGATTATCTTAAGGGGAAAAGATGAAGGAGGTGTTTGAGGCGAGTCTTCTCTCGACATTTCAAGTAAGTTGGTTTTATTTTTCAATTTTCCGTTTTTCTCTGTTGAGTTTTGGGTAGTTCATTGATGTGACATTTGTTTTGTAGGCTTTGCAAGCGCAGATGCATCTTTACGACAAATATAAGATCACCAAAGATAGATGCGTAAAGCTTCAGAAGGCGAGCAACACCCTTAATAAGAAAGGTGGCGCACTCGATAAGAAAAATAAGGAATTAAAGGAGAAAAATCTTGCTCTTGAGGAGGAACTGAAGGCATCGAAGGATAAGGGTGATCGACATCGAGAAGAGTTGGAGAAGGCCAAAACATCAATTGTAGAGTAAGAGCAGCAGGTTGCTAGTTTGAAGAGGCAACTTTTGTCGATCTCCGCTGAGGCCATGTGCAAGGCTAGGGCGGAATTGTTTAAGCAATTCCTATCGGGTGAGCATGCTAAGTGGAACCTCGTCAAGTTGTGAGTGGAGGCCAACTTTTATGATGAGAATGAGTGTCTCAAACTCCAGGGGTCCCCAGTTGAGGAGGAGGCAAATGAGGAGGCAGATGCAAAAGGGCAGGTTCAGAAGGATGTTGACAACGTTGGGGATCCTAATATGTCTGTTGACGAAAATATTGAAAATTGATCTCATTATTTCTTTATTTGTCGAACGGATGTACTATCTATAATTTCCTGTGTCGACTTCTTTCTTGTAATTTCGAATGATTTGGTCGAATTGACCTTTATTTATTTCTGCTTTGATCATATGCCCTTGCTTATTTACTTGCATTTTATCTTATATTTTTTGATTGACTTCATGCATGGGAAGTTCAGTTGATTTGATATAATTGTGGGAAGGACTTGACCATCGCATAATGGGGTTCGTACAATTTTGATTCATAATTAGTCGCATGAGACAAGCCTGTAAACATATGCACAAACGTGATTGGGTTGACATGACCTTTTCATTAATATTGAATATCGCGTACATGTGTAATTGGGTCGACACGACCTTTTGGTTACATAAGATATCGCGTACATGCGTAATTTGGTCGACACGACCTTTTGATTTTGATTAGATAGGAAATTGCGTACATGCGTAATCTAGATAACACATGTCCCTAGTGTTATTCCCCCCACTCCCTATATGCGATGTCGAATAAGGATATTAAGAGTTGTGTTGACTCTGATTTTGATTATTTGTAAATCTTCGAGTGCAGGATTTCTTTTCCTGTAATAGCAAACTTTTGCTTGTCGATGTCGACAGCTTAAGTGAAGCAAGATGTGAGGGTTTTTTTTTTTTTTTTTTTTTTTCGTCAGCTCAATTTTGCACTTATTTGCACAAATTTTTCATCATCGCTCCTTGTGTGTCTACTCATCAATGTTGAATGTTGATGAAATGAATAAATAATAGCTAAGTTTGAAAAATAGATAAGTTTAGAAATGGTACTGTTTTAGATGTAAGGCGTTCCAGCTATTGTGTATCTCTCGACCGTCGAGTCCTCGTAATTTTTACGCTCCTCGCCCCTTTATATCAGTAACTTGGTAGGGGCCTTCCCATGTCGGAACCAGCTTTCCCGCTCCTTCTTCCCTGGTATTTTGGAAGACTTATCGTAATACCCAGTCGTTGATCTTGAACACTCTGGTCCGTACTTTTTTCTTATAGTGTCGTGCGACATGTTGTTGGTATGACTGTATCCTTAGAGAGGCACGATCTCGACGCTCATCGAGGTAATCTAACTCAAAAATAAGTTCCAAATTGTTTTGCTCCTCATTGGGGTTTTTGCTTCGAGTTGTAGCAAGTCGTATCTCTATTGGGATCACCACTTCGGAGCCATAAACAAGCAAGAACGAGGTTTCTCCTATTGATCGGTGATGAGTAGTTCTATACGACCATAGTATCTTTGGGAGTTTTTCTACCTCCAAATGCTTCTTTAGTGTGTTAACTATGGTTTTATTTGTCGACTCTGCTTGTCTGTTGTCTTGAGGATAGCGTGGTGTCGAGAAGCTCAATTTTATCCCATATTTTATCACATAAGTTCTTGAAGTCATATGAAATGAATTGGGATCCGTTGTCGGTTACTATTTCCCAAGGTACTCTGAACCTACAAATTATATTTTTCCAAATGAAGTTGCATATCTCTATGTCGCGTACTTGTTGGAATGCTTTTATTTTGACCCATTTGGTGAAGTAGTCTATTAATACTAACATGTAGACGACACCTTCATGTGTTACATGGAGTTTACCTACAATATCCATTCCCCATTTCATAAAAGGCCAAAGAGCCGAAATTGAGTTTAGCATACCTGGGGGGAAGTGCGACACTGGTGCAAATCTTTAACATTTGTCGTAGGTCTTCACATGATTTTGGGAGTCAGATCGCATTGTCAGCCATTAGTATCCTGTTGTGATGGTTTTGTTCAACAAATTCGAGCGCCAGAATGATTTCCGCATTCCTTATAATAAAGACTTATGAGGACGTCGTATGCCTCTTGTGGAGTTACGCATCTCAAGTAGGGTCCTGTAAATGATTTTTATAGAGTTTACCATATAAAATGCAGAATTTCGTGGCTTTCGCTTTGATCTTCCTTGCGTCGGACCTGTCCCCAAGTAGGATGTCGACTTGAAGGTAATTTTGTATGGGATCCATCCAACTTGTTCCTTGGTTGATTGGTGCGACTAACTCGGCCTCTTGAATTGTCGGCGACATAAGGTGCACAACAGGTATAGACTTCGAACCATTAGTCGTTATCAACCCAAGACTAGCCAGCGCATCCGCTCGGGCATTTTATGATCTTGGTATTTGTTAGATAGTAAATTCGTCGAAGTTCGATTGTAGTTGTTTGGCTTTCGATAAGTACACCGACATCCTCTGGTCTCTTGATTTATATAACCCGTTCATCTATCGAACGGCGAGTTGCGAATCGCTCTGTACGTGAATATTCTTTATGTTCAAGCTTTATGTGAGGTCGAGCCCAGCAATTAGCGTTTCGTATTCGGCTTTGTTATTTGTCGCACGAAATTCACAATGGTTTGATTGCTCCAACGTGTCTCCCTATGGGGATTTGAGCACTAGACCTAGTCCACTCCATTTGATATTGCTGGATACATCGACTGATAAAGTCCATTTTTTGATCATAGGACGTTTTGTGAGGGCTACTAATTCATGTTCAGCCTGCACATTCTCACAAGGGGTAAAGTCTGCAATAAAGTCAGCTAATACCTATGATTTCATTACCGTTCGTGGGTGGAAGCTGATGTCGTATTCGCTAAGTTCGACAGCCCATTTCGTCAGTCGACCTGAAAGTTATGGTTTATGAAGAATTTTTTTAAGCGGATATGTAGTTAGTACTTTAATGGAGTGGCATTGGAAGTATGGTCTCAGCTTGCGTGTTGTTACGACAAGGGCTAACACCAACTTTCCAGTCGACTATACCTAGTCTCCACATCGAGTAAAGCTTTACTTACGTAATATACCGGATGATGTACGCCATCTTCTTCTTTGGTCAGTACAGCACTCACGGCCGTGTAGGATACCGTCAGATATAAGAGTAGCATCTCGTCGTCATTTGGCTTCGACAACAACGGAGGTGAGGTCAAATATGTTCTTAAATCTTGTAAGGCCTTTTCATAGACGTTGTTCCACTTGAATTTCTTGTTCTTTCTCAATGTGTTGAAGAAAGGATGGTAGTGTTCAGATGACTTTAAGATGAATCTGTTAGGGCCGCTACACGACCTGTGAGTTTTTGCACGTTTTTGTCGCATCTAGGCGATTTAATTCCTTGTATATATCGAATTTGGTCTGGGTTAGCTTCGACACCTCTCTGGGTGACCAAGTAACCTAAAAATTTCCCTGAAGACACACCAAAGGAGCATTTTGTAAGGTTAAGTTTCATACAGTATTGGTCGAGTACGTCGAACGATTGTCTCAAGTGCTCGATGTATTACTGAGCGATCAGGGACTTGACCAGCATATCTTCGATGTAGACCTCCATTATTGAATTAAGCATCTTAGCAAATATTTTGTTGACTAGCCTTTGGTAGGTCGCACATGCATTTTTCAAACCAAAAGGCATAACCTTATAGCAAAAGATACCTCGCTAAATGATGAAAGCGGTTTTTTCCTGGTCGTTAGGATACATCAGGATCTGGTTGTAGCTAGAGTAAGCATCTATGAAGATGAGTAGTTCATGTCCTGTCGTGGTGTTGACCAATATATCGATGTGGGGAAGTAGGAACAAATCTTTGGGACATGCCTTGTTGAGGTCTGTGAAGTTGATGCAGACTTGCCCCTTACCATTTTTCTTCTTCACTGCAACAACGTTGGCCAACCAGTCAAGGTACTTCACTTCTTTCACCGAACCGATGTCGAATAACTTCTGGATCTCTTCGTTAATCACTTTATTTCTCTTTGGAGTGAATTTCCTTTGTTTCTGTTTCACGTGTTAGTGATCTAGGTCTACCTACAATCTATGAACTATTACCTCTGGGTCGATACCGACCATGTATGAGGGTGACTAAGCAAAACTACTATGTCGTTCTTTCAGGAATTCAATTAGTTGTTCGCGAATATCTTTTGGTAGTCTAGATCCAATGAAGACTTTGCGTTCTGGCTGCTCGAGGTCGATCGACACCTCCTCGAGTTCCTCTATTTTTGGATTGTTCGGGGTCAACTCGACTTTAGATTCCTATAATTGCTATAATTCCTCTTCCTTTTTCTTCATGGCGTTTTAGTAGCATTCCTTGGCTGCTCTTTGTTCCCCTTTAATTTCTCGCACTCCCCATTTGGTTGGGAATTTTATCATTTGGTGGTACATCGACAAGATCACCTTCATCTCATTTATCCAGGGCGGCCTAAGATCGCATTGTACGGAGATTGATAGTCGAGCACCAGGAAGTTGATGTATAGGTTAACTCCTTTGGCGTAAACCGGTAGCACGATTTTGCCTAAGGTACTTTTTTGTTCTCCACTGAACCATCTCAACATGGTCGTTCGACGGCTGAGTTTGGATTCGTCGACCTGTATTTCTCTTAAGGCACTATTAAACAATATATTACATGAACTACCATTGTCGATTAAAATACGTTTTGTTAGCCAGTTTGCAATATGTAATGAAATAACAAGTGCATCATGATGAAGAGAAAACAAATCTAATTTATACATAGATTTGAAGGTGACCGTCTCATTAACCTTCGATGAGTGTTCCCGATTAGGTTGACTTTCTATGTTCGACACTTGTCGTGTGTGCCTTTTTACCGCAGAATAGTTTACGCCACTGACTTCAGATCCTCCCACGATGTAATTGATTACTCTATCTTGTCGGGGTGACTTTGGTGGACTGTCGTTCGTTCTGGTTTGCCTCTTGCCATCACGTCGAGCGAGGTTTTGCTTCCCCTTGTCCATCAGGAATTCTTACAGATGTCCCTATTTTAAAAGTTCTACAACTTCTAGTTTAAGAGCGACACAATCTTCTATTCGATGGCCATGATCCTCGAGGAACTCGCATCGAAGTCTCACGTCCCAATGTTCTGGGGGTGCATTCATTTTTTGTGGCCACTTGATTATTTTGCTCATTTTCTTCATCACCGCTACGAGGTCGACCGGTTCAATGTTGTGATTGTACTTTGGTACTTCAATATGTGATCGACTCAACCTTGGGTGGTCAAGCTTGTACGACCTTCTGTCGCTTGAACCTTCATGCTGTGACTGAGTGTTTCGTCTGTTGTTTGTCGGATAAGGTTTTGATCTTCTGACGTTCGACCGTCTGTCGACATGGTCGTTTCTTCAATTCGTATAGTTATTGACCTTACCTACGAAATTGGCTTCATCTTCCTCCCATTTAATCTAGGCCCACGCCTTTGCCGATACATCTTTCATTGTTCAGCATGGATATTTAAAGAGTTCTTTATATAGGTCGGAATTAAACCTGAGACCTTTTCTAAAGGCGTAAATGGCGGTCGCTTGCTTGTAATGTGGGATCTGTACTTTCTCTCTGTTGAAGCGTCCGACATAAGTTCTTAAATTTTCGTCGTGCCTCTGCATTATGGAATATAGGTTGTCCGACTTCTTTTCTTGTTTACAACTGCTCCACGAATGTATCTGTAAGCTGCGCAAAAGAGGTAATAGAATTATTAGGTAAATTCGTATACCATTGTAAAGCTAGACCCAAAGGCTTTGCAAATGCACGTTTCTCTTAGGTCGTGTGAGATCGCAGCAATGAACATCCTCAGTTTGTACTGTGCTATGTGGTTGTCTGGATCCATCGTGCCCTTGTATTGCTTCATATTTGGGAAGCTGAATTTTCTAGGCATTTCGACAAGGGAAATTACGTCGACGGAGAGTGAGTCGGCAAAGCTATTAGCCATACTTTTCTTTATTGGAGCTAGGACTCCTGGAATCCTTTGGATAAGGGTTTCCATTTCTGTGAACCTGTGGGAAAATTTTGAGTTAGCAGATAAAGGTAAATCAGATCCGAGTTTTACCAATCTTGGTGTCGATTGGAGCGATATAAGCATTCTTAGGGCTTTTTCAGGTTGTAGATCCATGGCTGGGTCCTGCCTATTCAGCATTACATTCCGAATCGGCAAGTTGTTGAGATTGATTTCGACTCGAGCTGTTTGAGGCGTTCTGTAAGATCCGTTATTTGTATTGGCTTGATTCCATTGCAAAACGCTCTATATTTGTATTAGTAGTTGCTTAAGTTTTTTCTTGGAAGAAAAGAGCCTCAAAGGTGAAGAAGCAACATCTTGTGCAAATATCGTCTTCAAGGGGAACATCGCTTACTTGGATGCTAAGGTATCAAGATTCTTCTTCCTCTTGCAAGGCGTTAGCGCACACACACACAATTCATACATGTGTGTCCCTGCATCGTTGTGCACCATTTATATAACACATTCACATGATTTTGTATGCTCATGCATTGTACTCAAATGCTCATACATTTTAGAGTTGCATGTTCTAGGACTATGTCTAGGAAATGGAATTCATATGTGAACTTGTGTTTATATGTTTGTGTTTCTTGTGTTTTGGACTTGAACATGGTATTATTTGATTCCTTATTGAGTCCCGGTCATTTCAGTTACTCATACGTTAAGTTTCGAGTCCAAACGATGTAGCTACGCTACTTTTCGTTCACATTCGTTGAGTTGTGTTTGTCATCGTTTTCCGAGATGAATTCTCAACTATTTTTCAAAGTTTCATAGTTGTCGTCGTGCGTGAGGGAGTCACGGTTCGTAATCCGAAAACGGATTCGAATTCGGAGTTCGGATGTCCGAATACGGCTGAAGAACGTGAGAGGTGCGCGAGAAGATCGCTTGGCCAAAAGCCAAGCAAGGGGTGGCCACGTGTGGACCACGTGTGCCACACGGCCAGAGAGGACTCTGGCCACGTGTGGCACACGCTGGGCACACGTGGACTGGCCAAAGTCCCCCCAAAATTTGGACAAGTTTGCCCCTCATCTTCCCTCCTCAAATGATCTCTCTTCCCTCCATTTTTTCATAACTTGAACATTCACCAAATCTGATTTTCTGCAGAATTGTTCATGATTTTGATTTACTTACTTTGATCATAACTTCTTCATACGAACTCGAAATCAAGTGATTCAAAAGCCAAAATTGTTGGTCTCGACAAGAGCTACAAACCCCAAGCATTTTCAGAGGCATTTGATTTCGTGATGTTTCGCAGCACTCTGATTTTCAGTACGAGGTCATTAGTTGTATGTGATACTTCTTCTCTTGCAATTTCATTTGATCATCTCTATGATTCTTTCTATTTGATTGTTGAAATATGTTGAGAAGTATGTTAGATCATATGCTAGGGTTGTATGATTGATTAGTTAATTGAGTTTAGCTTTGTGATTTCTCTTAAATACATTTTTGCTAAACTTGAGTTTGATTGAAATTGATTCTAGAAATTGTTTCTATAATGTGCTTCATGTTATCTTCTAGCTTCAATTTCTTGATATAAGAACTAAGATGTTTGTGACATATATTGAATATCTTAATCTTGTTCTTATTGTTTTGACATGCTTTGATTTCTAGATAGATTTGTGATTGTGTGTTGATAGTATATTCTAGATTATCATTAAGCATGTTCATAGAGTGTGTTTGATCTACTTACTCTATTTGTGTGTGCTTGCATCATTTGCATCACCTAGATCATTGCCTTGTAATAGGTTGAAGTCTCTTGTCAAGGTGAGTGAAGCCCATTTGACTTGAGCAAGAAGACTTGGCTAGGAAAGGTTTCCGGATAGCCAAGCAAGAAGCCTTAGTTAGAATCAAGGTGATTCGGATAACTAAGCAAGAAGTCTTAGCAAGGAGTTTGAATACTCCGGATGGTTGAGCTAGGATAGCTTAACTAGGATCTCTTGATCTAGATTGCTAAGCAAAGAAATCTTCCTAGAGGCTTTTTAGTCTTGGATAGGAAGTTGCTCTCTAGAGGTGTGGGATACATCTTAGATAGAGAGTAGGCTAGGTAATTCACTAGGCCTTTGAGAGGTGATTAGGATTTGATAGCTTGAAGTGGATATCATAGTGTTGATAGCTTTGAGTGTGTAAGTTCTTTTCATATAGTGGATTTGCTTTGCCGGTGGTTGTGGATTCAACCTGTGGATGTTTCCTCTTTGAGGTTTTACCACGTAAAAACATTGTGTCTCATTTTTGCTTTATATTTCCTTATCTTCCATATGTTCTCTTGTATTGATTCTTTTGTATATTGATGCTTACATGAATTGATTCATAATATACAATTGCTATATCATCACAAGTATTCATTTTCATTCTTATATTCCGCATCTTTTTGAATATTGGAAGAATTTGGGACTATACCTATTCACCCCCCCTCTAGGTATAAAACACTAAACTTTAAAGGGAATTTCAATTGGTATTAGAGCGGGTGTCTAGACGCACTTAGATAGATCCTTTATTTGTAGTGTTTGTGATAATCATGATTAAGGAAGTGTGTTCCTATGTAGCTTCTTTTGTTAAACATATTGACTTGGATGAGAAAAAGATTAATGATCTTACTCTTGAAAATGAATGTTTATCCAAAGTCAACATGTCTCTCAATAAGAAGTTAGAGAATCATGAAATATGCTCAAAAGATTTTAATGATCTTAAAGACAAGATTCTAAGTCTTGAAATGAACTTGAAAGATAGTAATGATAGACTTGGTATTTTAAAGCAAGAAATTGAGCAAAGGGATAACTCTCTTGCTAGTGCTAAAAGACTAGAAAACACTCTTAGAGTCAAACTTAGTGAGCACTTAACTCAAGAGAAAAAGTATGAACAATGGCTAAATAAATCACGTGAAGATGTTAGGTTTAGTGATGACATCGCGAAAAAATATGCCATTAAAATTACGATGCTTAATGAGAAACTTAATGAGGCTAATAGGATGATTAACAAGATGTCATCTAGTTCTAATCAAGTTGATTACCTCATTAAAAGTGGTAAGCATCCTAGTGACAAAAGAGGTTTGGGTTATGTCAATGAGAAGGAGACTCCTTCATCTAACAAATCTATTTTTGTCAAAGCAAGTATTGAACCAAATGTAGGTACTCTCACTCAAGGTAAAGAAATGAAAGCTACCGGAGGTGCCTCAACATCAACAAGGAAGTTCAATGGAAGAACTCAACAAGATCAAATTCAAGAAGCATCATCCTCAAAAAGAAAAGGTGAAGCATCAAGGATTGCTCTTCAAAGAGGTAAATTTGTGAGAAGACCAAATGCTTTGGAAGCAAATGCAAATGGTAAATTTTCTAAATTCATACCTATTTGTCATTATTGTAACATGATAGGACATATTCGACCTAGGTGTTTTCAATATATTCGGAAATGCAAATTTGATAATGCTTTTCATGATATGTCTTTGAATGGTCATAGGCAATCATCCATGTATGGATTTAGAACTAGACCTAGGAAGACTTTGGAAAAGCATGTTGAGAAAAATTGTGTTGATAACTTGCTTGCTAAATCTTGTGTTGTGCCTCACTCTACTATGCATAAGAAAGTTGATAATGCTTTGTTTGATATCTTTAAGAATGTGACCAATGAGGTCAAGGTGCATGTTAAAAAGTCTAACATTGAGTCAAAGCATGAAAAAACTAAGAGTGAGAAGCATGTTGTGAAAAGTGTATGGATTAGAAAAGACACATCTAAATGTCTAGTTACACAATATGCTTTACGTGTCAACTCCTCCTACTCTTGGTACCTAGATAGTGGTTGTTCTAGGAACATGACCGGAAACAAAGATTTCTTCAAAAATCTTGTGTTAAAGGATGGAGGGTGGGTCACCTTTGGTGATGGCACCAAGAAGCAAGTTCTTGGCAAGGGAACTATATGTATCCCCGGATTGCCTAAACTTCGCAATACCTTGTTTGTTGATGGATTACAAGCTAATCTTATAAGCATTACTCACTTGTGTGAAATCTTTAAAGAAGTTAGCTTTACTAAAGATGTGTGTACTATTATCGATAAAGAGGACAATGTTGTCCTAAAAGTCAAGAGGTCTATAGACAATTGCTATTGTCTCAATGTAGATCCTCTAACTTGCAATATGGCACATGAGTGCAACAAGCTTGAGTTGTGGCATCAACGGTTGGGTCACATGAATTTTAAAGACTTGAAAAAGCTTGAAAAACATAGCATTGTTAGGGGTCTTCCTAGTCTTGGTAAAAAGCTAGAGATTATTTGTGAACCTTGTCAATTGGGTAAACAAACCAAAATATCTCACAAAAAGAATTCTTATATAGCTACCAAGAGACCATTAGAGCTTGTACACATGGACCTAATGGGGCCAATTCCAACCGAGAGCATCAATGGTAAAAAGTATATTTTTGTATGCGTTGATGATTTCTCTAGGTTCACTTGGGTGTATTTTCTTAGGAGCAAGACCGAGGCTTTCAATTATTTTAGAAAATTTTGTAATCAAGTGCAAAATGAAAAAGGTCTTGATATTAAGAAAATATGTCGCATTAGAAGTGATCATGGGACGGAATTTGAAAATGCTAATTTTAGTGAATTTTGTGATGGTTTGGGAATATCTCATGAGTTCTCCGCACCTAGAACTCCTCAACAAAATGGAGTTGTTGAGAGAAAAAATCGTTTCTTGCAAGAGATGGCTAGAGTCATGCTCAATAGCAAGAAAGTCCCTAGAAACCTTTGGGCCGAAGCGGTCAATACCGCTTGCTATGTGTCGAATAGAGTTTTTAGAAGGCCCGGCACAAAACACACGTCCTATGAGCTTTGGAAAGGCAAGAAGCCTAATGTGAGTTACTTCCACACTTTTGGGAGTAAATGTTATATTTTAAATGATAGAGATCACTTGGGAAAGTTTGATGCTAAAAGTGATGTTGGTCTCTTTCTTGGGTATGCTTTGAATAGTCGTGCTTATAGAGTGTTCAACTTGAATACTAAGACTATTATGGAGTCTATGAATGTTAAAATTGATGATCTTAGCATGCTTAACTTGTGTGATGATAATGATGTCAATGAACCTAATGAAAATCATGTTAATGACATTATTTCACCTATTGATGTGACTAGTAGTGAATCTAGTCAAGATGATGACAAAGATAGTTGTATTGATGTTCAAAGTCAAGGATTAGAAAATGTGTTAAATGATAATCAACAAAATATTCAAGTTGTTGAAAATTCTCCTCATCCTAGACTTCGAAATCTACACTATCAAGATGACATCATAGGTGACTTAAATGAAGGGGTTAGAACTAGAAATCAAATTGCTAATCAAATTGCTAACCAAATATCTTATGCTTGCTATACTTCTCAAATTGAACCCAAAAACATTAATGAAGCTATTGTTGATGAATATTGGGTTGGGGCTATGCAAGATGAACTTAATCAATTTGAGAGGAATGAAGTGTGGTCATTGGTTCCTAGACCTAAAGATATAAATGTAATTGGCACTAAGTGGGTTTTTAGGAACAAGACCGATGAAAGTGGCAAGATAGTGAGAAATAAAGCTAGACTAGTGGCTCAAGGTTATACTCAAGTTGAGGGTGTTGACTTTGATGAGACTTTTGCACCGGTTGCTCGTCTTGAGTCCATTAGACTTTTGTTGTCCATTGCATGTGTTAAAAAATTCAAATTATTTCAAATGGATGTCAAAATTGCTTTTTTGAATGGATACCTTCAAGAAGAAGTGTATGTTGAATAACCTAAGGGTTTTGTAGACCCACACTCTCCTAACCATGTGTTTAAATTGAAAAAGGCTCTTTATGGCCTTAAACAAGCTCCTAGAGCTTGGTATGATAGGTTGACTCAATATCTCATTGACAACCATTATAGGAGAGGTGGCATTGATAGAACTTTGTTCATTAAACATCATGATCATGACATTTTTGTTGCACAAATATATGTTGATGATATTGTTTTTGGTTCTACTAATAAAACCAAGGTTGATGAGTTTGTTAGTGTGATGTCAAGTGAATTTAAAATGAGTATGGTGGGTGAGTTAAACTATTTTCTAGGGATGCAAATTAAGCAAACTAGCATGGGCATAATGTTGAGTCAATCTAAATATGCTAACAATCTTGTTAAGAGATTTGGTCTAGAAAATGGAAAAGATTTTGAAACTCCCATGAGCACCACTTTAAAACTTGACAAAGATGAAAAAGGTAAAAGTGTTGATCAAAGTCTTTATAGAAGCATGATTGGTAGTCTACTTTACCTAACGGCTAGTAGACCGGATATTTGTTTTAGTGTTGGCTTGTGTGCTAGGTTCCAAGCTAATCCAAAGGAATCTCACTTAAAAGCCGTCAAGAGAATCATTAGGTACATCAAAGGTACTTATAATCTTGGTTTATTTTATTCATTTGATACCAATGATATTCTTGTTGGCTATTGTGATGCCGATTGGGCGGGTAACATAGATGATCGTAAAAGCACATCGGGCGGTTGCTTTTATGTTGGTAATAATTTGGTTTCTTGGTCTAGTAAGAAACAAAACTCGGTTTCCCTCTCTTCTTCCGAAGCCGAATACATTGCGGCCGGAAGTGCATGCACACAATTGCTTTGGATGAAACAAATCCTTAAGGATTATGAGATAGAACAAGGAAAAATGACACTTTATTGTGATAACTTAAGTGTCATTAACATCTCTAAAAATCCGGTTCAACACTCACACACAAAGCACATTGATATTAGGCATCATTTCATTAGAGATCTTGTTGAACATTCAATTGTAACTCTAGAGCATATGCCTACTAAAAATCAACTTGCGGACTTGTTCACCAAGCCCTTGGACAAAGAGAGGTTTAAAACTCTTAGAATGTCCATTGGCATGATTTGTGTTGATTGATGTGCTTGTGTGAATGTGGGTGGCTTGATAAGCAAAACTTTATTTGTATATCAATATCTTTGAGAGCTACTCACTTGAGAAGTAATGATCTTAAGCTAATAACTCATATTGTTCCTAGATCATGCACTTGAGCTTGAAAAATCATATTTTTGAAAAGTGCACAAATGCTTCTCTTATATGTTTTAGTTTTGAGTATATGTGTTTGAATATTTGTAGATAGTGGATGCATTTAGAAGCCTATTGCTTAGTACGTGATAAATGACCTATGATATGTATCCATTTTGCTTCGGCACTACATAGTATTCAACGAGCACCCTCTTGGAAAGGGCTACACACATTGGTTGTGAAGCCGCCCAATGTTGGAAAGGGCTACGCCTTTGTGTTGAGTGAAAGCCGCCAAGAGGTGTATGTGTTTTTGTTAGAAAAATCAAAGAAGAGTTGAAAAGAATCATTTAAAAAAAAAAATCTTTGATTCTAAGCCTAAAAGAAATGAAAATCAAAAGGCTTAATGGTGTATAGTTGAGAATTGTGAAAAGCTCGAGTTGACAAATAGAAATGGGTAAACGAGCCACATGCACACACACGCTCACATGTTGATAACTATTCTTTTAAAGCAAAAAACCCGGATGAATATCAGTTTGACTTATTTTTGGAAAAGCTTTAGTTGGATAGGTGTGGAAATTGTTTGCATGTTGATATCACAATTACTCCTTCTATATATGTGAGAAGCATTCACACACACACACATATTTTGCTTATGTGCTTGATTCATTAGCAATGTGAGAATATTTTTGAGAGATTAATGAAAATCTATGATTCTCTCTTGGACTTTGAAAGGTGATGAAATATTTTTTCTCTTATTGCTTGAATGTGTGAATGTTTGAGTCCCTTGTGAACAAATCTACTTGGTGATAATATGTGGAACATATGTTAAGGGGGAGCTTTAGTTTATTCAACTACGCTTTCTATACGATTTGTTTGCTTAATATCTTATTAACTATCTCTTGTGCTCTTTGTCTATTCCTTGACAAAAAGGGGGAGAAATTGTATACCTCACCTTTGTGCTTATTGGAGACTTTGTCTTAAGGGGGAGAATTCTTGTCTTAAGGGGGAGAAAAGAATTCTTGTCTTATTTGTGTTAAGCTGTTTAAGGGAGAGTTTTTAATGTGTTAACATTTATTTACTTGAGATAAGGGAAGTTTTATTTTGCTTATGTGATAGTTTCTCACCATTCTTCTTTGGAAGAAGTTCTCTTGTTGGTTGTTTCTTTTCTCATAGGTGTTTTGAAGTTCAAAGAAGGGTTTCTTGAAGACTCAAGAAGATTTAAAGACCTTTTAGTCTAGGGATCTCTTTGTAATGTGAGGATGAGAGAATGCTATCAACATTGAGTCTATTGGAGTGATAAATGTATGGTGAGGTTGAGGTTTTGCCATGGAATAGCCAAAGGGGGAGATTGTAAGATCCGTTATTTGTATTGGCTTGATTCCATTGCAAAACGCTCTATATTTGTATTAGTAGTTGCTTAAGTTTTTTCTTGGAAGAAAAGAGCCTCAAAGGTGAAGAAGCAACATCTTGTGCAAATATCGTCTTCAAGGGGAACATCGCTTACTTGGATGCTAAGGTATCAAGATTCTTCTTCCTCTTGCAAGGCGTTAGCGCACACACACACAATTCATACATGTGTGTCCCTGCATCGTTGTGCACCATTTATATAACACATTCACATGATTTTGTATGCTCATGCATTGTACTCAAATGCTCATACATTTTAGAGTTGCATGTTCTAGGACTATGTCTAGGAAATGGCATTCATATGTGAACTTGTGTTTATATGTTTGTGTTTCTTGTGTTTTGGACTTGAACATGGTCTTATTTGATTCCTTATTGAGTCCCGGTCATTTCGGTTACTCATACGTTAAGTTTCGAGTCCAAACGATGTAACTACGCTACTTTTCGTTCACATTCATTGAGTTGTGTTCGTCGTCGTTTTCCGAGATGAATTCTCAACCATTTTTCAAAGTTTCATAGTCTTTGTCGTTCGTGAGGGAGTCACGGTTCGTAATCCGAAAACAGATTCGAATTCGGAGTTCGGATGCCCAAATACGGCTGAAGAACGTGAGAGGTGCGCGAGGAGATCGCTTGGCCAAAAGCCAAGCAAGGGGTGGCCACGTGTGCCACACGGCCAGAGCTCCTCTCTTGCCACGTGTGGCACACGCTGGGCACACGTGGACTGGCCAAAGTCCCCCCAAAATTTGGACAAGTTTGCCCCTCATCTTCCCTCCTCAAATGATCTCTCTTCCCTCCATTTTTTCATAACTTGAACATTCACCAAATCTGATTTTCTGCAGAATTGTTCATGATTTTGATTTACTTACTTTGATCATAACTTCTTCATACGAACTCGAAATCAAGTGATTCAAAAGCCAAAATTGTTGGTCTCGACAAGAGCTACAAACCCCAAGCATTTTCAGAGGCATTTGATTTCGTGATGTTTCGCAGCACTCTGATTTTCAGTACGAGGTCATTAGTTGTATGTGATACTTCTTCTCTTGCAATTTCATTTGATCATCTCTATGATTCTTTCTATTTGATTGTTGAAATATGTTGAGAAGTATGTTAGATCATATGCTAGGGTTGTATGATTGATTAGTTAATTGAGTTTAGCTTTGTGATTTCTCTTAAATACATTTTTGCTAAACTTGAGTTTGATTGAAATTGATTCTAGAAATTGTTTCTATAATGTGCTTCATGTTATCTTCTAGCTTCAATTTCTTGATATAAGAACTAAGATGTTTGTGACATATATTGAATATCTTAATCTTGTTCTTATTGTTTTGACATGCTTTGATTTCTAGATAGATTTGTGATTGTGTGTTGATAGTATATTCTAGATTATCATTAAGCATGTTCATAGAGTGTGTTTGATCTACTTACTCTATTTGTGTGTGCTTGCATCATTTGCATCACCTAGATCATTGCCTTGTAATAGGTTGAAGTCTCTTGTCAAGGTGAGTGAAGCCTATTTGACTTGAGCAAGAAGACTTGGCTAGGAAAGGTTTCCGGATAGCCAAGCAAGAAGCCTTAGTTAGAATCAAGGTGATTCGGATAACTAAGCAAGAAGTCTTAGCAAGGAGTTTGAATACTCCGGATGGTTGAGCTAGGATAGCTTAACTAGGATCTCTTGATCTAGATTGCTAAGCAAAGAAATCTTCCTAGAGGCTTTTTAGTCTTGGATAGGAAGTTGCTCTCTAGAGGTGTGGGATACATCTTAGATAGAGAGTAGGCTAGGTAATTCACTAGGCCTTTGAGAGGTGATTAGGATTTGATAGCTTGAAGTGGATATCATAGTGTTGATAGCTTTGAGTGTGTAAGTTCTTTTCATATAGTGGATTTTCTTTGCCGGTGGTTGTGGATTCAACCCGTGGATGTTTCCTCTTTGAGGTTTTACCACGTAAAAACATTGTATCTCATTTTTGCTTTATATTTACTTATCTTCCATATGTTCTCTTGTATTGATTCTTTTGTATATTGATGCTTACATGAATTGATTCATAATATACAATTGCTATATCATCACAAGTATTCATTTTCATTCTTATATTCCGCATCTTTTTGAATATTGGAAGAATTTAGGACTATACCTATTCACCCCCCCTCTAGGTATAAAACACTAAACTTTAAAGGGAATTTCACGTTCGCTGATTCTACTGGTCATCAGGGTTCATGTCTGGTCTTACGGGGTTACCCGGTGCAATCAGAGTTGTTCTATCGACCACTTGTTCATCATTTGGAATAGGGATTGGGCACTCTAATGTCGCGTTGTCGGGCGCTACTCCATAGATCAAAGCTCTTAATTCGCCATTCATTACTCGGATCATAACGTTCTCCGCTTCAAGTGCCCATAATTTTTCTACGTTCACAGTCATCCGGGCTGTCAATGCAACGATCTACTCTTTGACAGTTGGTGCGCTCCCATCTCCAGACATGTTGATAGGTCGTTCAATCGGTTCAACTAGCTCGTTTGTAAAGTTACAATTAGTCCCACGATGGGCACCAAACTGTAGGGGGTCGACCTATGGATTATGTGGATCAGGTCGGGTTGTGTTAGGCCCAATACAACTTGGTTTAATAGTGGATGTCGTCTCCTCTATCAACCAATAAAAACGCTGGATTGTCAAACGAAGTTCGTTGTCTTTTTGGTCGAACCTGCAAAAGAACAACAACAAAGAAACAAATATCAAGAAAACATTGGAGATGGGGTTAGATTCTTAGCCGTAGGTGTACTTGAGCTGAGCAATGGCTGACAATGAACCGTGATCGTGGAGTAGATCGAATTCCGGTAGCTGGAGAGAATGTGATCAGAATTTTAGCACGCTAGTAAGCTTTGTCTTTAGTTAAGAAATCAGAGAGAGTTCACTGTCACTGAACTCTATTATTTATAGGCCTTAGACGTACTCACGTTGCTCTTGATCAGAGTAGAAGATGGGCATGATTCTAGGAGAGATTTTTGCTCTTTTGAATCGTCAGTTACTCTATCCTTGTAATTGATATCTCTGACACAATTTTGAAACGGCCAAGCCTTGCTGACACAAGTCTTGGGTCGACGTAGGATAAGTGGGCCCATGGACTATTTTTGGCTATCACAGCTATATGAAGTTTTGGGCATTTTAACGTTTAGGCTTATGGACCATTTTTGGTTGCCATAGTTTGTCCCGGACTCTTTAAAGATGGGATCACCAACTTTGGAGAGTGATTTCAGTTGAGTTGCTTGTGCGGTCGACTTAATGTCGTTTCAAGATAGGTATCAGGAACGTCTCTTGATAGATTGTTCGTCGAATGGTGAATCGACAAAGTGTTGAGCGATTTCGATGACTATTCTTCGACGTGATTTTGTCATTCAACAACTTCATACATTGTTAAGATAGTAAGTTCAATCGATGGGACTTAGAGCGGTTCAGTTTTCCATGGCTGACGTGACGCCTCATTTTTGGCGCATTTATCTTGGGTTTTAAATTTTGAACTTGTAAAGTCTTCATATTTTGATTGGCTTATTTTGTTGACAAACCACACATGGGGATGATTTTTTAATGGGTAGCCTAGGTCCTCGTTGACAAGCTTCCACGCATCCCCAATGACTTCAAGAGCAACAGCGAAAGGTAAATCACTTAGCTTGCCTCTTGAAGATATTATTTGTACACACACACTTCTTCATGCATATTTTATTCATCTTGCATTTGTGCTTCAATTCTTACGTGTGCATTTCTCAGACTTCACACTTGCACCTCTATGTTGGATTTTGTTGTGTGATAGTGTCTAGTAATTCGTTTTCGTTTGTGTGACCGGAAACGTCTGTGCTTGCACGATGGTGTGCATATCTTAGCACGATGGTTGACCATTTGAGAAGGTCCTATTCTTCTCTTGTATAAGTGTTAGTTTTGGTTTAGTTGTTTGGAGTAAAACTTCTAGTTTCAAAAGATTAGATTTCAATGCTTTAAATATTTTTCAAAACTGATATTTGTATGGTCTTGTGACCATAACTTTTTATAAAAAGATTGAAATTAAGTTTTGTAATATTCTTGACAAACTAGACACCCATATGTTTCCAACGGTATATTATTCATAATATTTCGTGATCGTTTGGATTGATTTTGAAATCTCCAAAGTGACCACCAAAATAGGGAAACTCTGTTGTTGTTCGTTTTTGACCTTTGGTCACTCAATTGATCATAACTATTTCTACAGACATTGAAATGTCATTCTATTAATAGAAGTCAAAAGTAGACATCTATACCTTTCTAACGATATATCATACGAAAAGTTTTGATGTCGTTTGGTCATATTTTGAGGCGCTTGAAGCTGAAGCTGATGCACTATCGCGCCTAAACCGCTATTCACTCGCCCTACGTACAGCGGGCACATGATTAGTTTTTAAAACCATCGGTAGCTCGCCCAAAATCTGCCATACGTACATCGGTTTGTGGATATGACTCAAACTCAAAAATCATATTTTTAATTGAGAGCATTTTCAAAGAGAGATTTTTATTCAAGATTTCATCTTTGATCATCTTTGATCACTCAAAAACCATTTTCATATGCATCAAACTTTATCTAGCATCATCTAACTTATCTAGGATGCTTTCTTGCATGTGTTTTGCTCAACACACACGCCTTGATAAGTTTTTCACTAATTTCATCTAATCTTAATGTTTTACTTAACAAGAAATCTCTTTAATTACTTGTATGTTCTTAGATCATATTCTATTATACAAGATAGAGATAATTATGTTGTTTTTGATTGAGTGATGTATTGTGATAGCTATACCTAGGATTGCTTATCTTATATAGCTATGCTTTATGTCATGTCATATAGCAATTGATATCTAAAATTGATTTAATTGTCATTATTTAATCCTAGATAAGCATTTAGTGTAACCTTGCATTAATTGTATATTTGGATATCATGCATATTCACATAGGTTGATTAATCTCTTCATTGAGAAGTAAGTCTTGTGGCTAAAGGTGCATAGATCGCAAGCAAATTGATTTAAGGTTGCTATTAAAGGTCTGCGGGATGTGGTCAACCTAGGTTGTGGACACCTTTATAAATAGTGATTTTGAAGATCGTGTGTGGCGCACATAACAGCCCGTGGTTTTTCCTTGTTGAAGGTTTTCACTTAAAAATCAAGTGTCATTTAAATTCAGCACTTTACACTTGATTTATTGAATTGACAAGATTGAGATATTTTCGTAATATTGACTAATCACGAAAATTTGGTAATTACCACATTAAAATCTATTCACCCCCCAGATAATGTTAGTACAAGCCATATTTGTTTCAGAACTAACTGTGGTTATCAGATAACCATAGCGGTTAGGACACGTGGCGCCTGGGGTTAAAACGTTTGGTTTAAAAATCAAAACTTACCCACTAAGCTTTTCACTTCTCATTTTTATGCGTGTTGGAGAAAACTTAGCAGTTGAAAGGTTTAGTTCTTTAGCAGAGTTTCACAGGTCTTGATGAAAAGTGTTTCATAGGTTTTCCTTTTCACGTTTAGGCCTAAGGCAAATGATGCTCATGAAGTGAAAAGTGTTTAGGATTTGAAAAATTGTTTTCTCTCATAAATACATGCTTTTTAGGCTTTTGTTTGTGAAACTTTCAAAGGGAAATCTCCATTATTAGAACAAAGAACTTGAGCACCGAGTCCCCACAAGACATGTACTGAACCACAAATGCTATTATATATAATGGCCATATATAAGAAGAATGTCTCGAATTAAAATAAACAACAAATAAAATGAATAAGAACGTACATAGTATGCGGCCAGACATTTAATACTTTTGTTCATTTATCGATTATTATTAGTTTATTACGACTATATAGAATCGAATAGAAAACATAAAGAGTTAATTAGTTATACAATCCGATTGTTCAAGGTTACATAGGTGTAATTTTAAATAACCAAATGTGTGATACGGTTAAAAAAGGTTATCTCAACACAGAATAATACAATCTAGGCCTTATTTGATTTTTCCACTTAACACTGAATGTCACTTAATGTGTTCCATTCAGTTATTTTATTTGATTTTTTAAGTAGTAAAATCACTTAATGAGCACCTATAACCACTTATTTTGAAAAGTGAAAATTTTTCACTTTTCACTTAACACAAATCCAGGAGAATTTAATACAAAGTTTTACTTCCAAAACTATCCTCACCAATTTAATCTATTTCCAAATTTGTCCTCTATTAAAGCCCTAATTGTATTTATAATTTAATCTATTTCCTGCTCTTGCCTTTTCCTTTCTCTTTTTTTTGGTCTTGCTAACGTGGTTTGGTTGTTTGCTTTTGTCGTTGTTTGTGCTTTGCTCTTGGGTTGTTGTTGCCCTTTTAATAAATGTTTACTATTCAAAAAAAATAAAATGATATTCATGTTATTATTCATTGATAATGATATTAAATTTAAAACCAAAAAAAAAAAAAATTACCAATCTATTCACAAACCAACCAATCCAGAATAATATAAATTTAAAATAAATTTATTTTATAATTAATTTACACGTTAGAGTTGTCCTTAATATATTAAAATATAAATATATAACAAATAATAGTTAGAAGGGTATAGAGAGAGAGAGAGAGAAAAAAAAAACTTATCACTTATGTTTAGTTTTCAGTGAAAAAAAAACAAACATGTTTTTCAGTTTTCAGTTTTCAATCACTATTCAGTCTTCAGACAAAAAATCAAACGGGGCCTTAGTTTAAATCTCAAACAATTGGGAATTGATTGTGCACTTTGCTGTATCATAAATGATTGTGCTTTCAATAATGGAATGGTTGAAAGGGTTCTAGAATGGCCTTAACTATTGTGGAGGACTATTTTTGGATGGAATCATACCCTCCATGTGTGGAGTGGTGTGTCCAGGGTGATTGTCCTGGGTTGTTCGTGTTGTTTGGTTCTTGAAAAAAGTCGATCTTGCGAAACCTGGAAGGAACACAGGAGGAGCTCACACTAGAATATAGAGAATTAAAGAATCACAGGCAGAGATACCGCTTCGATTAAATAATGCACAAGAGGAGATGAGAAGAAGAATGATTAGACCAATTCCGACTGCATCATCAGAATTCAAATTAAATGGGTGGTTTTTAAACCATCAACATTTTACTGATCTGGCTGTATGGTTTTTATAGAATCAAATCAACCTGATATTGATTAGCACACTCCAAGTTTGAAGATCAACAACATAAATTACAAAACCAAAAAATAACTTTTAAAATATTATGAACCAATTCAACTGCATGACTACTAGTTCACTTCCACTTATGAACATACACAAATTAAATTAAACCATATCCAAAGTTTATGCGAAAGGGAATCGAAACCTAGAAACCCCAACTGAGGCTGAGATATCAAGAGGGCCATTTACTAATTAGGAATCCCAATGAAGGATGAAGAACTTAATTCTTGATTTTTTATTATATAGGTTTTCCTAAAAATTGTTAGGGATCAACTTATATAAACCCTACACACAAATTTGGAATTAAGTTCCCTTCCCTGATTCCTTTTACAATGAAAGTAATTGATTCCCTTTGATTTTCATTCCTCGTTAGTAAACGCTGCCCATGCATGTATATTTTTCATGGAGTCAAGTTATCTTTTGGCCTAAGAATGGCACCTTTGATTATAAGCCCCTTTTTCCAATGTCCTCCATGTTGGTAAATATCAAAACACACTTCTCTTGTTTCTTTACCATCAGTGAGGAAGTTGCCAACATTGAGCTCTATCCATTCTCCTCTGGGTTTCTCCAGAAGGCTAACTTGGCGATCTTGAACTTCTTCACCTGGACGCGACAGTCTAAGAGTGACCGGCAGTTCCCACCCCGATGCCCCCTTTGTCAACTTCACCACATACACTACTTCATAAACAATCCCTGGCGACAGGTCTGATATCTTGAACTTCCCTCTCACATCCAGCCAACAAACATGGGATAGTTTTGCCACTTCAATGTTATCATCACTGCAAGTTCAAAGATATGTATTACAATGGTGTAGCACACTAGTAGTGGTATAGCCAATAGAGCATTTGGGAGTATTTTTGAAAATTTGTTCATTTCAAAAAGTATTCGATTGTTTTTACAGAAAGTAGTTGTAATCGATCAAATGCAGTTTCTTCAAAAGAAATAATGATTCGTAGTTTGGACTTGTAAAGTTGTATATATAGTTGTGAAATAAATAATTTTAATTTGCTTAGAAAACAATATTAATTCATGTCATCACCTTGTTTCTTTGAAGCAATTCCATATCCAATGTTGAGTGCCACCCCAAGTGATATAGAGTGACCTTGCATACAGCATGAAACAATGGCGACCAGACTTGTTATCAATCCATGTTTTCTGCATAATATCAACAAAGCAAAACGATAAGCTCATAGCAGAAAGCACTTTGTTGCCTTCACGTATACATTTTCAAAAAATAACACATTCAAACCAATTTCTAAATTATATTTGTATATTTCTAAAGACAGAGAGAGAGAGAGAGAGAGAGAGAGAGAGAGAGAGACCTTCCTCTTGTGTTCAAGGAAACCTTGGCTACTTTGGTTTGTTGATGCTGCCACTGCCTTCAAGTACTTCATTGAACGAATGAATGATACCAATGCTCTCTGGAAACCCAGAAAGAATTTGTTCATATATATATAAAAAATTTCAAAGAGTGTCCCTATAGTTTTGTAATATTTAAAAATTTGTTTTAAATGCTAGTGTAGAATAATCAAACTACGTGGAATTGACCCCAAAACCTGATGAAGGTGTGTGTGTAATTTCCCCGTTTCTAGAACAAGCCTAGAAGAAGGAATGTCTTCCTGGAAGACTTTTCATAGAAGTAAGATTTGTCATAAGAAGAACTTTCAAGACGTAACAGTCTTAGAGGAGAATTGTCAACAGCGTGTTAAATAGTATTGAGGGAGAATTTTCAACAGCGAGACAGATGCAGAGAAACTGTCTAGCAGGTAATTTTCAACAGCGTGTTATATTGAATTGATTGCTGCGAAGAGCATAAGTTGAAGAATAGAAAACGAGTTGTCAAGTCTCATAAACGAAAGATATATATATATATATATATTTAAATGTGTCCATAGCTTGTAGTGAAGAAACAATAAATAAAAACCAGGAGAGAATTGGTGCAAGGTGTATGGCAGAATTAATTGTAAGCGTAGTTGTAGTGCCTATAGTGGAAAATGTGATATCCACAATAGCTTCGTTGATCAAAGAAAGGGTTGCGTTGGTGCAAGGTCTCAAGACAGATGCAGAGAAACTGTCGAGCAGGCTAAGAAGTATTCAAGCTGTCCTCAAAGAGGCTGAGAAGACACAACTTGGGAACCTGCTTCTCAGAGATTGGCTCGCTAAGCTCAAGAATGCAGCCCTCTATGCAGAGGACGTACTCGACACTCTTGCAACTAAAGCTGCCCTCTCCAACAGAAGACAAGCTGTAAGATTTCAAACCCACGTCATTATTTACTGCTTTTGAATATATATTTTAGTTTAGTTTCAAAGTCTACATCTTTCTAGTTCTTGAAAATTTTATTTTATTTCATATTTTAGTTAATTTATTATTTTATTATATTTTTATTTACATTTTTATAATTTTGATCCGAATTGTTTTGTAGATGATAAGTTTAATAAAATCTATATATAAATAAAATTTAAGAATTTTTCAAGTACTAAAACTATTTATCTCGATTTTATTAAATATGAAAGCATTAGAAAAATAGGAGAAATATAAGAAAATTTTATATATATATATATAGTTCTAGTACTTGAAAAATTCTCAGATTTTATTCGTATGTAAATTTCAAAGAACTTATCATCCACAATAATATATATATATATATATATATCAGATCAAAATTCTTAAATTTTCTCTATATATATACTGAAGCCTCTAGATAGTTAGGAGTTGTCTATTTTTTTGTCTGAAGACTGAAAAGTTTTGAATTTTATTGAAGACTGAATAGTGACTAAAATATGAAAATGAATAACAAAAAAAAAAAAAAAAATGTTATCTCCATACTTTCTCGATCAATCTCTCATTAATAGTTAAAGAATAAAAAAACTTATGAATATTTTGGTTTTTTACTAACAATATATATATATATATATTAAAAAGTCAATTTTCAAAATAAAAAATAAATATATGAAAACTTGATTTGTTTCGATTAGATTCGATTAAACTCAAAATTTCTAAAACTAATGAAAGAATTAAAGTTCTCTAAGCAAGTAACAAAAAACATCTTGAGGTTGTGGATTCGAGTCATCACCCTCCCAAAACACTCTGAATATATGTAATACTTAAGAAAAAAATTGTTATATTATTTTATTGGTAAGTTGAGTAATAGAAGTTTTATTTTAGGGACTGATAACGTGCTTCTTTTAAGCCCATTGCAATCAAACGAAAAACGGGAATTCATAAAATTAACACCCTTCACCACTAAGTCACAGTATACTATTATACTTGTAGTTAAGTTAAAATATAGAAATTCAATTTATTTGGTAGTAGGGATGTCAACATTACTCATTGGTCCAGGGACCCGTTCCGTAAGGTGGGTTTAATGCCTACAATTTATATTATGGTATAGGGTTGGTATTTTTTTTCAACCTTGCCCTGAACCATCCCTGTACCCGTTGTCATATATATATATATATATATATGGGAACTATCAAGTAAGAGATACCTTACTTTAATTTCGGTAAGAACCATGATAAAGTCATATCGTTTTTTATGAATTTTGATATGAATTTTTTTTGTGAATGATAAGTTTAATGAAATCTACATATGTATAAAATTTAAGAATTTTTCAAGAATTAAAACTATTTATCTCGATTTTGTTAAATATGAAGGCAATAGAAAAATATAAGAAATATAAGAAAATTCAAAAAATATATAGTTCTAGTACTTGAAAAATTCTAAAATTTTATCCATTCATAGATTTCAATGAACTTATCATCCACAAAATAATTCAGATCTAAATTCATAAAAATCGATGTGATTTATCAAGGTCCTTGCCAAAATTAAAGTAAGAGATCCCTCACTTAAAAGTTCATATATATATATATATATATATTGAAGCCTCTAGATAGTTAGGGGTCGTCTGTTTTTTTTTTTTTTTTTTTTTTTTTTTTTTTTTTTTTTTGTCTAAAGACTGAATGGTTTTAAATTTTACTAAAAACCGCATAGTGACTAAAACCTGAAACTGAATGACAAGTTTTTTTTTTTTGTTTTTTTTTTTTATTTTTATTTTTATTTTATATATATATATATATATCACATATGAATAGAATGTCAACTTGTTTGTTTTTTAAAGATAAAACGGTTTAAAAACTAGTAATTTGACATTTATAACCTTGTTACTATTAATTGTTATGCATTTTTATTTTATATGACACAAACAAACAAATAAAATAATTTAACAGATCCTAAACCATTTTTATGTAATAATGATAAGATATTATTCGTCATAAAGATATGATATATAATAATTATTTTTTAAAAAATATGATAAATATTTTTTGTGATTAAGATATTTTTTTGGGGGGTATTTTTAAGTTGTTTTACTATCTTAAAAAACAAACAAAATAACTTTTTAATTTCAATTTAGAGCCATTAAGTTTGAAGTGTAGAAAACAAACAACCACATAGCCTAGTATAATATATAAATAATAAATAATAATACTATAATTAACTCAAAGGCATGAAAGAAAAGCAACTAATTTAAGTACTTTACTCAAGACAAAAAAATGGTAAAAGAAAATGAAAAATATTGTAATTATTTGGATTTAGTGATTGGGTTTGATAAAACACAACCAGTTGTTTTTAAGCAACTCAGTGAAAATATTTTATTTAACAAAACCAAACAAACCTAGGTTGATCGGTTTCACGACATGTACCTTTTCATTAAAAGAAATCTATAATTTTCTCTTTAAAAATTATATTTATATATTTAAAATATAATATTTATCAACCGAGCTGAGCATGTTATCCAAGTTGGATTCCAGGCCTGTTTTCCTAAATTTTTTTCTTGTCAGTTGTGATTTTGTTTGAACAAACAGTTGTAGTGCACCCAAGTGAAAAGTTTTTTTTTTTCTGGCTGGTGTAGGTACACAACATTGGTTATCAACAAGATGCTGCGCTGAAAATAAAGGAAATATTAGCGAGAATAGATGATATTAATGAAGAGAAAAATCAGTTTGATCTGAAGATCGAAAGTGATGGTGGGAGTTCCCAGGAAGAATCACAAACATCTGGTTTCGTGGACACAGACGATGTTTGTGGTAGGAAGGAAGACAAGGAGAAGATCAGGGAGTTGTTGCTTTCTGATGAAGATGATGAAATGTCTGTCATTCCCATCATTGGGATGGGAGGTCTTGGCAAAACAACTCTTGCTCAACTCCTTTTCAATGACGACATGGTCAAACAAAGTTTTGAACGTAGAATGTGGGTCTCTGTCTCGGTTAACTTTGACTTGACAAGAATTCTTAGAGAGATTATTGAGTATCACTCAAATATGGAGTTTTCTAAAGATCTGTCTCAACGCCAGTTAGAATCTCGTCTTTCACATATTTTGGATGGAAACCCTTTTTTACTTGTTCTTGATAATGTCTGGAATGAGGATGATTCGAAATGGAAGCCACTTCAAACCATACTGAAACGAGGAGATAAAAGGAGTAAAGTTATAGTTACAAGTCGAAGCCATGAGGTTGCACGCATTATGGGCACAAGACCTCCCTATCTTCTAGGGTTATTGCCTGAAAATCAATGTCATACGTTATTCGAAAAGATTGCATTTGATCATAGAAATAATTCGGAAAGATTGCATTTAGAAGGTATTGGCAGAGAAATTGTGTGCAAATGCAAAGGCTTGCCTTTAGCGGTTAAGGCCATGGCTGGTCTTTTGCGTGGTGACTGTGATGTAAGCAAATGGCAGAACATCTTGAGCAGTCCTGTATGGAAGCTAGAGGACAGAGATAAGCATACCAACACGCCTAATATCCTGCCTGTTCTGAAAATAAGTTATAATCATCTTCGTTCTTATCTTAAACAATGTTTTGCATATTGCTCCATTTTCCCTAAAGCCTATGTTTTTCGTAAGGAAGAGCTTGTTAAACTTTGGATAGCACAAGGATTTATTCATTCTACAGGGCCACAAGAGAAAGAGGATATTGGAAAGAGTAACTTTGATGAATTAGTAATGAGGTCTTTCTTTCAACGTTCAGATGTCAAAAAGGAAAAGGTGAGGTACCAAATGCACGATATCATGTATGACTTGGCTCAGTCAATTTCAACCCCACATTGTTGCCAGGTAAATGATCATAGCTTATGCACTACTTCTCAAGATTGTCGTCATGTGTCATTGCTTTGTGAAGATGTAGAGCAGTCAGTTGTTCTAAGTATTGCTGAAAATTCTGAGAATCTGCGGACACTTTTATTTCATCGTAAGTACTTGAAAAACTTTGGTGATCAAGTCCTCGAAGGGCTTTTCCATAAACTGAAATACCTTCGCATGTTGGATTTGAGTAACAGCACACTCTCTGTCTTGCCTAGCTCTATTGAAGAGTTGAAGCTCTTGCGTTACCTTAACCTCTCCAGAACTGACATTAGAGTCCTTCCTAACTCAATATGTAACCTCTACAATCTGCAAACGTTGAAACTGTTAGGCTGCCTTTGGCTTTTCAAATTGCCTGAAGACCTTGGCAACCTGGTTAACCTCTGAAATCTTGAGCTAGAAGACATGTTCTGGTTCAAGTCCTCCACATTGCTACCGAGAATCGGAAACTTAACCAGTCTGCAAAATTTGCATGCAGTTCAGGTTGGGCGCAAGAGTGGATATGGAATTGAAGAATTAAAGAACATGGCATATCTCACAGGAACATTGCACATATCAAAGCTTGAAAATGCAATCAATGCTGGGGACGCCAAGATGAATGAAAAAAAGAATCTTGATAAGTTGGTACTTGAATGGAGCATAAGAGGTGTCAATCCAAAATATGCATCAGATGATGAGAAGCTATTGAAAGACCTACAACCTCATTCTAATCTCACAGAGCTTCAAATTCTTAATTACATGGGCAACAACTTTCCAAACTGGATTACAGGTGGGCAGCTCCAAAATCTACTAACCCTGACCTTGAATGGTTGCACCGGATGCAGAATCCTCTCTCTTGCTCAAATACCACGTCTCCGTACACTCAACATCAAAAGAATGCCGGAGTTGGAGAAATGGTTTGATGAGACATGCTTGTCCCTCTATAGACTAAAGATTAGTTGCTGTGAGAAGTTAAGCGAGCTGCCTCAACACTTGCTGAACGTAAAAGACATGAAGATCAAAAAGTGTTGCTCATTAAAGTCTCTTCCAGTGACTCCATCTCTGAAGTTTCTAATTCTTGATGACAATCCTGTCCTGGAAGATCTTAATGAACAAATGGTGCATAACAGTACAGAACCCCAATCAACCTTGGGTGATCTTTTGGAAATGAAAATCACCAACTGCCCCAAGCTGCAGGCCCTACCAAAGTTCTTTGCTCCGCAGAAACTGGAGATAAGTGGGTGCGAGTTAATGACCGGCCTCACAATCCCAGATTTGAGCCAACGTCTCTTACATCTAGCTTTGAATGAATGTCAGGATGGGACATTAGTAAGGGCGATACCAGATACCAGCTCCATGTACTCCCTAGTCATCTCTAACATCTCAAACCTCATCGCTTTTACAAGGTGGCCCAATCTTCCAGGTCTCAAGGCTTTGTACATAAGCAATTGCAAAGACCTTGTGTCCTTGTCCGGAGAAGGATCATTGATAAGTTTTTCTTCACTCGAGTTGTTGTCAATACGAGGGTGCTCGAAGCTTGAAAGTTTGCCAGATGAAGGGCTACGAACTGAACTCAAGTGTTTGATTATTGCATCATGCTCCAGTTTGAAGTCACTTGGCACAAAAGGGGCACTAAAGAGCCTGAATTCACTTAAGGACCTTCACATTGAGGACTGCCCATTGCTCATGTCTTTTCCAGAAGATGGGCTTCCTACCTCTCTTCAACATTTGTACATTCAAGATTGCCCATCAGTTACTCAACAATGCGGAACAGAGGATGTACAAGGTCCAGAATGGCCAAAGATCCGTAACATCCCTGACCGGGAGATTTTGATCCACATCAGTCAAAGAAGAAAGCATGGTATCTTCCGTTCTGTTGCAGTAGAGGTGAGTAAAATTACAGTCATTTCAAATTCTCATTCTCCCCGATTAACATGTTAAGAGTCATTTCACTTAAGTTTTTAGATGTAGACTAGAACAAAGTATGTCGTTTTTGTATGACACAACCTGATGAAGTAGCAAGTTCTCTGGAAAACACTATTTCTGATGTCAAAAGTTGAGTTTTTAATACACCTTATAAAGTATTTTGTGCTTACATGAAAAACCGGTGCTGCTGAGAACTTGTTAACTTAAGTAATTCTAGATTTACTCTTTTTCTGTTGTTCATCATATATATATATATATATTAAGATGCAATTAAATATTTAGTTTGAAATTTTCATGGTTATGATATTTCATCTCTGAGAATTGAGATCAAGCAACAACTTTTTTTCAGGGTTTGACATAAGTGATACTAGGCAGCCAGAGCAACAATAACCAGTTGATGCTCAAAGCTCCACAACAATAAGAGGAACAGGTGAATTAAATAATTGTCTTGCTTCCTGATTTCAGATTCATCATTATGTAGTAATATATATTATGAAACCAGCGCTTCAAATTCAGTGTTTTTGTGCTCAGGAAAGATGGAACGAGGCGAATCTTCTACTTCAGCACGATGAAGTACGCACCTAACAACTTAAAAGATATTATATTTTCAGAGCATGGATCCATCACAATATTTTGAAAGATTTCTTGAAGGTTCTCCAACTTTAAGGCTGACCGCGTTTGGAAGTTCTGAAGAAGGAGAAGCAAAGGATTAGATGAAGGCTTCTTCTTTCATTGCTGAAACATCATCCCTTGAAGATTGGTTAAGTCTGTATATGTTATGTTTGGTCAGCGGAGTCCCTACTACTCATACTGCTTACTATTTGGTGTGTTTGTTTTTTGTGTGGTTTGAAGCTTTGCTCAACTTTATGCCCAGTGTGCTTGTTTGTATCGGTACCTATTATTTTGTGTGTTAATAAAAGGACTTCCTGCCATGAAATTCTTATATCTGACAATAAAATTAAGGATTTTGATCCTCTACTGGTCTGATTTTTTTCCTGACATTTTTAAAGCATATGATTGGTTGTTGATAAAGTGGTTATTAAAACCAATCACATCTTAACCACATATCGACTTCAATGCTTAATTATGTGCCATAAGATTAGGTGGGGTCAGAGAAAAGATCAGATCAGTAGAAGATTCAAATTCTAAAATTAAACTCATTTAACAAAAATCAAACCTAAACTAATAATAATAAATGAGTACTAGGATACTTGAATCCACTAGTTTAATTTCATAAACCAAATAACAACAAAGCTTACTTTGTTATATAATAATCATATAATGATAAGAAAGTTTGATACTTGAAATAAAATTAGAGTTTAATTAATGTTTATCATAATAATTAGGGTTTATCATAATTTTTTTTTTAATAATTAGTTTGATCTTGATGTGGCGGCCATGCAATGGCAACCTTGGTAGCTACTCCCCTTTGTTGCTCAATTCTTCTCTTTCTTATGCAATTCATCCCTAATTCTTCCAAGTGTGCACAAATGCCCTTGGTTGACTAAAATATCTACACCAACTCCATTCAAGCCATTAAACACCCAATTTTTACTCAAGAACTAGCCAAATGAGCTAGAATTTGGGGAAAAAATCATATGTATAATTGGCTTGATCAGGTGGAAATATCGGCACCCACTTATTAAATCTTAATTAGATAGGACGTTTTTACAATTTAGGTCTCTACATAATTGGAAAACGTCAATTTTTACCACAAAAAAAGAAAATACAAATTTTATATTTTATATATCATAAAATAAAACTATAAATTAAAAGGAATTGTTTTTTAAATGACTATTTCCAAATGGAGGTAGTGCTTCCACCAGAAAAGCTAGGGAGGAGCTAAGTTGCGACTTGCGACCTGTGATTTTCTCCCTAACTTTTCTAAGACGAGGCACAACCTCCTCCCTCGACTTTTAGGGATGAGGCACTTTCTCCCTACGATTCAAAGGGAGGAGGTTACCTCGGTGGCCACCCATTTGGTTGGGCATTATCAAAATAACCATTAGATGGAGATTTCATTTTAAAATGACCATTTTTGGAGAAGAGTGTGACACTAATGACCATTCTATCACACCCCATTAACATTCTTATGAATTGATGTAAAATTGGTGGGTATTTTGGTAACTTTCTCTGGAATTGGAGCACCGGTCAATGTGAGGACCCATGTTGCTCCAGTCAGAATGAATCAACATCTAACATTAAAAAAGAGATGACATGTATAATAAATAGACATTCTATTTATAAAAAAGTATCTCCGATGTAGCTGTGCATATTCAACCATCAACTGATGTGATAAAAAAAAAAAAAATTAAACATTGTCAACATGACCGTCTACTTTCAGACATCTTGTTGCACAGCTATTTTTTCAGTTGACTCAATAATTATTTAAAATTTACATTAATTTTTCATCTATTTTTGGTAAGGAAATAAATTAAAAAAGAGAAAGGGAAAAAAAGTGGACATGTCATTAAAAATAAATGTGTTTTTTGGAGACCAAATTTTGAGTTGATTGTCTATAAAGTCTATTTTTATGCCACATAGGAAGTAAGTCTCTTGACATTATTGCAATGTCAATGATTTTTGACATGCAAGCCACTTTTGCATTGGAGGTGCTTCAACAAGATCCACATGTTTCACGCACCTCAACATAGTCTCCCTCTCCAAAATTGTAGCCATTGTGTCACTCATCGCCTCCATTTCGGAAATCTCACGCGCCTCCCACGATGTGTGGGATCTGGATGACTCATGCCACCATTATCAACACTCGTTCTTAAACTCCAATGCAAAAACTAGTCGCTCACGAGCCGTTAATTACATCAATACCAATCTATGAGACCACAAACCCAAATTATTTCCTCTAACTCCAATTGAAAATCGGTGGAGACGCAGACCCCATCCGCCGCCGCCGCCGCCGCCGCTCAGAAATGGTGTTGACCTGAAGTGAGAGAGATTGAGATGGAAAGAACAAGAGAAAAGAGAGAGAGAGATGATGTGGCTCCCACATCGACGATCTCCTCGGCTCCTAGATCGATCGATGGTGTGATATTAGTGGTGGATAGGTTTAGGTTTGGGTTTGGGTTTGTGTGATTGGCTGGGTTTGGGTTTTATAGGTTGAAGAAGGTGGTTTGGTGGTTTGCTAATAGTGAGTGATTTGTGTGTGGTGTGTTGATGATGATGTTGGTGAAGAGATTAATTTATGTTTCATTTCTAAATTAAAAAAAAAATTCTAGATCTATTTTTTTTTCTTTTTTGTTTTGTTTTTTTAAAAATTACTGTCTTACCCTTTGTTAAAAAGTTTCTAGAATCACGTAGGGTAAGGTTACCATTTTACCCTTCCACCTTTGACTGAATCTTTGAAAACCCTAACAGAATTTAACGGCAAGGATCAAAAACACGATTAATGGTAAACGACTGGCCCTGTTAAAACAATACTGGAATTAGAGGGACTGATTTGTGTAATAGGTTAAACTAGAGGGACTAAAATGGATTTCACCCTTAATTTAAAATGAGAAATTTGATTATAGGAAGTATAATACTTTTACTACGTTAAGATAAATCCAGTGTTAATATTATATATCACATGCTGAGGCGGACCTTAATAGGGGCCAAGTCAGCCTTTCAAAAAAAATTATTAATCATCTCACCTCTCACCTCTCACCTCTCTCAAGTCCCAATACACGCTCTATCTCTTAGACCATCTCCAATGAGTCTCTAAAAACCCAAAATGGAGATTGTGGGAGCTCCAATGGATCTCCAATTCACATTTCCCCATGCAAAAAAAAAAAAAAAAATGGAGACTTAATTTTGGTTCGCCAAATTTGGAGACCAAAAAAGCAATTCTCCAATTCACTATTCATTTTTTTTTTATTCCCATCTTACCCCTAATTCCCTTTTTACATTTTCAACAAAAATCAAATAATATATTATAACTCTTTATTCGTAAATCTAATTACTATAAAAATTATATCATTGAAAATATTTTGTTGAGATATTTCAACAGAGTCTAATATCGACTATATTTTAATAATTTTATAATTTTTTTTTATTTATTACACCTTTAATTATTTATATTAATCAATAAACCAATAAGTATTTTAATTTAAAACAAATGTTTTCAAATCATCAATTTTTATATGTAATTAACATATAACATAATAATTAACTTTAAATAGTTCAGTAAAACAAAATAATAACATTAATATCTTCAAATTAAAATATTACCATAAAAATATAACAAAAAAAAAAAAGTACATTGAAAATTAAAAGTATCGTGTCCACGGTTCAGTTCGATTCCATTTCCTTAGGGAATCTAAACCGGAACCCGAACTGCAGGGGACCAGTTCTGATTCCTGTTCCAGTTCCTATGGGTCTATTTTTTTTTTTAATTAAATTTAAAATTTAAAATTATAAATTATTAAAAAAAGTTCACCACTAAATAAAAGTGAGTAAATTATTATCTTAAATAATTTTGTTAAAGAAGGTTTGAAATATTTTATAAGCTAAAATAATAATATTTTAATATTTAGAGATTGTAAAATAGAGAATGGTTTGAGTTGTAAATTTATAGAGATGAAATATTCCTAAAATATTCCATTTTGAGTCTGAAAAATTGAGAAATATTTAGAGAATAATTGGAGATGACCCACTCACGTCCCAAGTGCCAATACTCTCTCTCTCTCTCTCTCTCTCAATCAATCAATCAATCAATCAATCAATCAATCAGGTTCAAACTCCCAATTAATTAATTCTTTCTCCCTCTCTATATCACATCTCAAATCGATTCTCTCTCTACAAGTAATAGATTAATATTACTCTTAATCTATTATTTATATTCGGTTATTTTAATTCATGTATTTTTCTTATTTACAATTTATTTTTTGTAGTTGACAAGTTAGAGTCTTGGGTTTGTTAGTGTTTTGTTATTATTATTATTTTTTTAATGAATTTATTTTCTAACTACAATTTATTATTTCTAATGTTATATTATAATTTATAAAGGTAAGTAAAACTATACTTCCATACTTTGGGGAAAAAAAAGATGTTTTTTTTTCTTGGAGTGAGAGTGGAATAAAAACAATGTTTTCTTATTGAGAGTTAATATATATATATATATATATAGTTTTGTTTTAGCTCACCTTAACAAAAAATCATGGGTACACCTTCGCTCACATGGTTACACGTCTCAGCATGTGTGTGGGCAAACATCTACTATGTATTGGATCTCAAGTTCTCAACACTCAACAGGGCTCGACTCCAATGATATGATGTCAAAATAAGGAAGTTTAATCTTTTGTCCATCAACGTAGGTGGACTGGTGTACGTTATCTCACTAGTTTATCTTATTGTAAAAAGATTATGCAATCTTACATTGCCGTCTCATTCATTTGGAATTAATTAATACCAAATTTAGCTGACAAATCCTGACTAGAACAAATATATCATATGATTATTCTCCTACCAAATATAAGCTGAATTATTATTCGTTTCATTATCTATAAAAAAGTTGATAAGAAATGGATTGTTTTAAAAATTGATACCATATTTCCTGATGAACACAAAGATCGATGTGGACGTGTGCTCCGAGAAAGAGATACCAAACTTCTGCGAATGCTTATTCATTGATTGTCTATTCTGCATTTTTATACATATGTCAACAATCTAGCAATATTATTATGTCTAGCAACACTGGTTGATAGATCATCAATATTGGATCAAATGGTTTAATCAATGAAAAAGTAACAAATAAAAAAATCACATTCATTTTTTTTAACAAAGTCCCACACATTAAAGTATTTTTACAACTATTTCCTAGAGAAAAAAATAATAATGAAGTAAATTGTGGGAAGTGAGTTTTGATATAGAATTTCTGATTTGATCATCCTGCAAGGATTGTTGTAAAGTAAGGTTGTGTACAATTATGCTTTTATCTATCAAAATCTTGGTAACATGACATCTAATGGTGAACAATAAGGTCCTACACAGAAATTGAGAAAAAAGTTGAGCAAGCTTCAAACTACACACAGAAACACTAAACAGTAGCAGAGACTCAGCTGAACAACCTTAAAATTTACAGGCAAGAATCACACAACACAAGAATCACATATGCAAAGTAGTCTAACTGATCTTCAAGGGATGATGTTTCAGTAATGTAAGACAGGCTTCAATGCATAGCAAGAAACATTCATCATCCAATCCTTTCCTTCTCCTGCAAGGCAGATACTTCTTCTGTTGGTACTTAATAATATGCAAAACTTTGATTGCTCTGAAATTCCAGTTATATCTTTTAGTTTTTCGGTACTTACTTCATTGTGTTGAAGTAGAAGATTCGCCTCGTTCCATCTTTCCTTTCCATTTAAACCCTGCAAACACTCATTTCAATTCTATTACAACACAATGTTATAGAAGCAAGTATGTAGGAACTAGGAAGGAAGAGAGTTATTAATTCACCTTTTGGCCTTGCTGATGAGCTTTGAGCATCAGGTTGCTGCCTAGTACCGCTTATCTCAAGCCCTGAAAAAAGAGTAGTTGCTTGGTCTCAACCATACGGAATATGTAAAATGAACATTCCATAACAAGAAGAGTAGTCCTACAATTACTATTACAGCACATTTAAAGAGCTGTAACTGTACAACTAACCTCCACTGCAAACAAATGGAAGATACCAAGCTGCTGAATGTTCTTTCTTCTTTGATGGATGTTGACTTCTGATGAAATCAGTTTCCCGGTCAGGGATGTGGCTGATCTTCGTCCATTCTGGACCTTGTACATCCTCTGTTCCGCATTGTTGAGTAAGAGTGATGGGCAATCTTGAATGCGCAAATGTTGAAGAGAGGTAGGAAGTCCATCTTCTGGAAAGGACAGGAGCAAGGGGCAGTCCTCAATCTGAAGGTCCTTGAGTGAATTCAGGCTCTTTAGTGTCCCCTTTGTTCCAAGAGACTTCAAACCGGTGCATGATACAATAATCAAACACTTTAGTTCTGTTGGTAGCCCTTCATCTAGCAAACTTTCAAGCTTCGAGCACCCTCGTATTGACAACAGCTCGAGTGAAGAAAAACTTATCAATGATCCTTCTCCAGACAAGAACACAAGGTCTTTGCAATTGCTTATGTACAAAGCCTTGAGACCTAGAAGATTGGGCCACCTTGTAAAAGAGATGAGGTTTGAGATGTTAGAGATGACTGGGGAGTACATGGAGCTAGTATCTGGTATCGCCCTTACTAATGTCCCATCTTGACATTCATTCAACGCTAGATGCTGGAGACGTTGGCTGAAATGTAGGATTGTAATGGCAGTCATTAACTCGCACCCACTTATCACAAGTTTTGTGGAGCAAAGGTCTTTGGCAGGGCCTACAGCTTAAGGCAGTTGATGATTTTCATTTCCATAAGATTTTGGAAGGAATTCAGGCGTAATGTACCATAAGATTGGGTGATGACTCACATCACTTATTCATTAAGATCTTCCAGGACAGGATTGTCATCAAGAATTAGAAATGTAATCCGCCAACCATCACCGGTTCTAACTATTATTACAACACGTTGAAAGAACTCATGTGTTGCATTTGTAGAGAAATGTAAATAATACTATTATATATATACTGAAACTCCAAATGAAATTGAACTTTTCACATGAACATTAAATTTGAGAGGATTTCAATTTATTTACAAAAGTGTCATTGATGTGTTGTTAAAAAAAAAAAAAAAAAAAAAAAAAAAAGATAGCAGGTGTACATGCTATACCCACTATCACCACCTCCCTCACTCTCTTTTTCTCTACCCACCCACCGTCCTCTCTTTCTCTCAATCTCTCTCCATCTTTTTCTTTATTGAATTAAATAGAAAATTGTTAAAATAATGTCAAAAATGACCTTATAATTTATCACAATTATAAATTTGTTCCAAAAATAAATAAGAAACATTCCACTACCAATAGAGGATTGATCTGGTATGCAACAAGTCTCCTTAACAACAAGAGGATATAAGAACATGAGGAGATCAGTGAGAGGAGATTAATGAGTTACTTCCTTTTTTAACTTCTTTGAATTTTTAGAGAGAATATCTTATTTTCTAATTCAATGATTGTATCTAATAATAATCTACTAAATACTAACAGAAAGAGATGTTCATATAATTAAGGTTTTTTGTTGAATATTATTCGAGAACTACAAATACTTAAGAGAATGTTAGTAGACGAGATGACATTTGTTTGGTAGTTTTCATTTTAATTATATTATATATATACTATAACTCCAAATGAAATCGAACTGTTCATATGAACAGTAAATTTTAGAGGATTTCAATTTATTTACAAAAGTGCCATTGATATGTTGTAAAAAAATAAATAAATAAATAAATAAAAAATGATAGCAGGTGTACGTGCTACCCACTATCACCACCTCCCTCACTCTCTTTTTCATAAACTAAAACTCCAAATGAAATTGAACGGTTTATATAAACAGTAAATTTTAGAGGATTTCAATTTATTTACAAAAGTGTCATTGATGTGTTGTAAAAAATAAAATAAAATAAAATAAAATAAAAATTACTATAAAATAAATCTCAAGTTTTGAGATCCAATTTGATTTGACTACAAATTTATGCATCCAAAAATAAAAAATAAGATTCAACTTATTTCCTTTCAGTCATTTAGTTTGCTTAGCTTTTAAGAGATATCATAAGTTTAATATTAAATACATTTAATGTTCACTACACTTACCTATTTAATTAAATAAATTCATTTTAATAGACAAAATATGTGTAATGCATGATACTTTTGTTTCACATTAATATTTAATATATAGATTTTTGTTTCTCATATTAATATTCAATACACTATGAATATATTATTTTCGTATTTACACGTATACATACCAATATAACTAATATTTTTATTTGGTATAGAATTATTATTTTACTTGGTTATCATTTTATTTTTGATTAATATATTTTTTATATTTTAATTTTTTTTGTTTCATAACTTAGATCAATAAATTTATTAAAATTGAAAATAATATATAAAACGGTATAATACTCCCACAGCAAAGCGAGGGCCGTTTTACTAGTAAATATCTAAATTACATAAACTAATATTTACAAGGATATAATGGAATGGAAAGATGGCATACAATGTGGTTACACTAAGGAAATGACTCAACCATAGCAATCCTTCTAATTACAGATTAAACTCACTTAGTCCTTCAATGTGCAAGTATATAATATACTCGTGTCCCCTTAATTGATCTCTAATCTCCCTTGAGTCTTAGAAATTACATCCATGGAATACATGGATTCATTAAGTACTTTGGGACACACACGAGCCCTGTACACCGGCATAGTGATCTCTCAACTTTCTGGTCAAATATAGTGGTTATTTCGTTAGGCCTGTAATGCGCAACCACGTGGGTCATACTATAGCCAATAATTCATTCACAATGGCTAACCAAATACAGGATGGCAACCAAGTAAAAGCATTAAGAATACGAGATAGCCATACAACACGTATGTTATATGCTCGTGTCCCTTTAATTAATCTCTAATCTTTCTCGATGTCTTAGAGATTACATTCATGCATAAATGCTTAGATTCATTAAGGACTGTGGGACACACACACGAGCTCCACACGCCAGCCTAATGATCTCTCAACTTACTAGTCAAATATAGAGGATATCACGTTAAGCATGTTAATGCAAACCACGCGATATATAACACACACCTAAATATCATCCATAAGGTAGCTAGCCGAGTGAAAGCATTAAGTAATGAAATACCTCTATAACTATACGAGCATAAAAGGAATTTAGTTTGTCTTTATTCTAGATATGGATTCGGTTTAATCAATCTCCTTAGGATGGCTAAACATGGGAAACAAGTTTACCAAACGACAATGTGCAAATAAGTGATTGTTTTACATTAAGGACATTTAATCTAGGTTAAGGGTTTATTCTCTTGAATTGAGAATTTTCCCTAAATCAATTTATTACCCGATTAGGCCAAGGATGGGCAACTGTGCCTTGATAACAAGACCCATTAAGCATAAGAATATGAACCAATGCCAATTTAACAACTAAATGTCTGAACTAAGTCTTTCCTACTCTTTGGAGCCAATACTCAAACACTCAAATTACTCTAAACATGGTATTTTGGTCATCTACCAACATACAAACAATCATGGGAAGCTAAATTACTCTACTCCTAAATTAATTTACTCTATTCCTAATCCCGTTCAAGCATACATGTCAATTTTGGACCTCTACACACATGGATATTGCAATTAGAGATTAATTCATGCAATTAACAAAGAGTAAAACAAAACCAAATGAATTTAAACGCAAACATACATATATTGCACGTGTGAAGGTTTACAATATTCCCCAAATCGGGGTTACACATCAAAGAAGTAAGAAATACAAATAAATGAGTAAATAAGAGCAAACCCTTGAAGACAAGTCCTCCAAAGATGTTCTTAACCTTCCTAGCTCGGATTTGGTTCGAAAACCACTCCTATTTCCTTGAAATCTACTATTAAATGGATGGAGGAAGTGTAAATTGGGGTTGTGGAGATGTATGATGGGCTCCCATGGAGGAAGAACCTCAATGGGAGTTTGGGTCTCTCCTTATTATGTGAAGAAAATGAAAAAGATAAAGGACATGGAAGAAAATGAGAGTTGGGCGTGAAAGAGAGTGAAGAGAGAGAGATGGAGTGTGAGATGTTAGGGATTCTGATTAGAAGAGAGATAATAAAGGATATTTATAGTAGGGGAAGTTATGGAACAAAAATAGGGGTGAAAAGACATGAACACCCCTCAAAAAATGCCCTGAAAAATGCAACTCTGGTGAATCTCGCGGTACATTTCACAGTACGTTTCGCAGTACGCTTTGATGAGATGTATTGTGAAATGCATTTTGCTCAATGTCGCGGTATGCCATTTGGTTTGACGCGGTACACTTTAACAAAACATACTACGAAACTTGGCAGAAGTTTACCTTTTTTCATACGCGGTATGCAATGTGGTACGCTTCGACGACCACTTTGACGAACCCCTCCTGTAGGCTGATTGCGTTATTTTCTACACAAAGTGTAGCCCCTTTCCGTATCCTTTTGTGTTTGTTTCTCGGGTGAAACCGGGGTTTTAATGTTTCATTTGAGGTTTTTGTAGGTTTTTCTGATAGCAGGGGTGTTTTGGCTCTAACTGAAGAAATTTGGGCAAAAAGCGCAAATATGGAAAGTCTGGAGGCTTGGATCAGAAAGCGCCGCGGTTGGAGCACAAGCGGCAAGCAGGCGACAGAGATCCTCAAGGCTGCCGCTCATGAATTGCCGCGGTCAAGCAACAGCGGCAGGGTGGCAACAGAAACCCCTCAGAGCTGCCGCTCATGAAGTGCCGCGGTTGGTGGACCGCGGCAGTGTGGCGACAGAAACAGCAATTGCTTGCCGCGGTTGTCCAACCGCGAAAATGGCAACCGCTGCAGAGCGGCCCTTCGTATTCCAGAGGGCAGTTTGGTCATTTTTGGGCCTCCTATAAGTATCCCTTCTAGGTCATTTCAAACCAGACCTCTCCAGCTCGAAATATTTACAGCAAGATTCCTTCTTGGCTCTCTCCTACTCACATCACCAACCCATCTCTTACAAATCCACCAAAATCCCACCTTTCCCTAAGATCCAAACACACCAATCCCACCTCTCTTCCATAGCCATCATCACTTCACCTTTTGAGCAAGAAGAATGATAGAAAGAGAAGAAGATCCAAAGAAGAAGAAGCTCTCCATATAGTTTTTTCTAGACCCTTTCTCTTTTATTCTTATTTGTAGCCATGTATTTCTTATTTCACATCTATTTTATGGTTACTTGTTGTAATATGATGAGCTAAACTCATAGTGCTAGGATTTGATGAAACCCCACCTTTGACTATACACTTAAATGAATTGATTCTTGTTTTTCCCTTATGTGCAAGATTGTTGTTTGTATGGGTGTTTTATGTTCTTAATGCTTTTCAATTGATTGATCTCCTCTTGAATGACTTTTGTGGTGTGCTATGCACTAACCGGAGACGCACGCCACATGTTCGATAAAATGCTTCCCTATGCATGCTTAGAAAAGTAGACCTACTTTGGCTAGCGTATAGGACTCATTTAGTACACCAAAGTTCGTAATGAACTCATTCGTACATTCCGGGTAATCGAAGGATAGGCTTGGGTACGCTTTGAGTGTGACTCACTCTACTTGACCAAGATTGTGGGTCAATAGAAGGGTGTACGAGTATACGAATTGCATGAGTACGTTTGGGGTTATACAATCGAGTCTAACTAGAAAGTCAATCTAAGGGTGGGGTGTAGTCAAGTCCTAGCATAATTCTCTCCATTATCACATCCGTGTTTTATTTTGAGTTTTTCATTTCATTGCTTTAGTATTAGTTCTAAATCAAGATAGTTTACTTTGTTTGTTTTGAACTACCATCATTTTTGATTGTTTGAATAGTAATTTGACTAATCAATTTCGGTAATCGGTCACTCAATTCCATGGGAACGAACTTTATTTTCCGTTGTGCTACTCTCCGACCTCGTCCTATTTCGAGTGTCACTTGAGTGATAGCCATAGGCTTTCGCGGCACAGAACGCAGTACGCCATTTGGTCTGACGTGGTACACTTTGACGAGGCGTACTGCAAAAATGCTCATTTTTGCCTTTCAAGATGCGTTTTGGCCCGGAAACACCCTATTTCCACACAATGACTTCCCAAAATAAAATGAACCTGCATAAGGCTCACAAAACATATTATATTCACAAAAACGCTCGAAAACGAGAACAAACAATAGGAAATAGGGACCTCAAAAAGTGTATAAATCGTTCCGATCAAACAACTTTCAAAGAACCTATAAGATTAGTAAAACTTCAATGTGGTTCTTTCTTTAGTTTTAGGCTCTTTTGATTTTGTATTTGAATCTCAACGTGAACACCTTTCCAAGAAGCTATAAGATTAGTGAAACTTGAATTTGGTTCTTTCTTTAATTGACTTTATTTTGATTCTTCAATCTCCAAAACTCTTCCCAACAATTATTACTTCAGAAAAATTATCACAGGCAAGAATATTTGATTGATATGAGTTTGAAAAATACAAAAATATCCTTAAGGAACAAAGTTTTAGACATTACAAAAGTATAGGCATATACAGTAGAACCCCTCTAAATTAATATTCTTGGGACCTACCCTTGAGTATTAATTTAGAGGGGTTATTAATTTGAAGGATTTTACATCGTAAAGTGTTATTTTGTCTTAGAAAATGTGTGAAAGTCGTTTTCTTGTTTAGGGAAGGTTCTTTTTCGGGATCTCCAGCTTGTTTAGTCAGTTTTCTTCTTTAGAAAAATTTCCTTTTTTTTTTTCTTCAGGATTCCTTATTTAGGAAAGATTTATTAAAAAAAAATTCAATTCCTTTTGGGAATGTGATTGCGTAGAGACTAAGCATACTCACCCTATAAATAGTGAGGCTTATTCTTTGGTTGTATATCACAAGAGAGATATCAAGATATACCTAAAAAATTTATTCCTAACAGCTCCTAAAAATTCTCTATTTTCTATATTCTTTGCTATAACAAGAGGACAATTCAAAACATGAAGGATGAAGTCAAAAATATCAAATATGGTAGCCTTATACAAACTAGCATCTTGAAGTACTTTTCTAGTTCTTGATTATTATGTAATATATTTTATACTCTTATGGAATTATTAATTTATGTGACAGTCGGGACCGAAATTTTACACTGGGTTTCAAAAATAAATTATTAATTATTACGATAGAGGGGTTTATTAATTTTTTACACTGACCCGAGTTGGGACCGGGATTTTTTATTAATTTAGAGAGGATATTAATTTATAGGATATTAATTTATAGGAGATTAATTTACAGGAGTTCTACTGTGTATATATATATATATAGGGACGATTTGTAAATTTCTCTGCCTTGATAATATCCTTTCTGGGTGTCCACAGAGCATCATTGGTTTTGTTCAATGAAGTTCAAGGCAGCGGCAACGACAACAAGAAATCTACTTGTCAATATGACTTCAAAGTTCAAACAAAACTAGTGAAGATTTCCTTGAACACAAGAGAAAGGTATCTCTCTCTCTCTCTCTCTCTCTCTCTCTCTCTCTCTCTCTCTCTCTCTCTCTCTCTCTCTCTCTCTCTCTCTCTCTCTCTCTCTCTCTCTCTCTCTCTCTCTGTTTCTCTTATAGATGTTCATTTATATAGTTTTTTGGAAGGGCTGTGCTACATACAACCGGGGTCGCGGCATCGGTGCGGCCCCGTAGTGCAAAAAAATGAAAAAACATGAGGGACCCGCGTAATAAATACATGGGGTCTGCGTGTTTTTTTTTCTTTTTTACACTACGGGGCCGCGGCGACCCCGGTTGTATATATATTTACTCTTTTTGGAAATCGATTTGAAAGACATTAGTATTTTTATTTTATTTTTGACGGAAAGAAGACATTCGTTCTTGAATGCTTTTTTTTTTTTTTTTTTTTTTAAATGTTTTATTTATTTATGTTTTATTTATTTTCTCAAACAAGAGATCATAAATGGTCAATACCCGTATACTAATTACTAAGTTGTCTTAATAATGTCATTGCAAAGATTGATAGTTGAAATTGCATGTACACTTGAAGGCTAATAAAGAAAGGTGTGCCTAGCTGGGTTAATGATTTTATGTGCCTTGCCATAATCATTTTCTAAGGGGTGATTGATTTCTGAAAAGACTAGTTTGCTTGAACTATACCAAAGAGCTTTCTATGAGCTGATTATTTTGCTTTGTTGATATTATGCAGAAAAAATGGATTGATAACAAGTCGGGCTGCCATTGTTTCATGTTGTATGCAAGGTCACTCTATATCACTTGGGGTCACACTCAATATTGGACATGGAATTGTTTCAAAGAAACAAGGTGATGCCAGAACTATATATATAATGAATAATGCTCTATCATTGTAATACATTTATCTTTGAACTTGCAGTGATGAGAACATTGAAGTGGCAAAACCATCCCATGTGTTGGCTGGATGTGAGAGGGAAATTCAAGATATCAAACCTGTCGCCAGGCATTGTTTATGAAGTTGTGTATGTGGTGAAATTGACGAAAGCGGCATCAGGGTGGGAAATCCCGATCACTCGTAGACTGTCGCTCCCCAGTGGGGAAGTTCGAGATCGCCAAGTTAGCCTTGGAATGGGGGTGGAGTTCTTGGAATAGGGTATCTGCTCTGCCTCTCGTCATTGACTTGTACTGAAAATTTGTTGCACTATGGTGATTGGGAGAGAAAAAGAAAACGTAACCAAGAATAACAGTAGAAGCAAGATCATCGCCATTACAGACTCCGATGATATAGACAGATTCCGATGATTATAAATGCATTAAAAACCTCTTCCAAATTAGAGAATTTGCACAACAGAATTTGATTAATCAATCAATAAGGGCTTTTTAAACTAAGATAATTGATCATAAATACAGAATCCGACAAACGTATAAAGAAATTAGAATACACCAACCTAGCTCTTTGGTATGTTTTTCCCAACAATTTTGGCTGGTGCTATACGCAGAAGATTTCCCGGCTTACCAGGGACAGCACCTTTTATCATCACAACACGGAGATCGTTGTCAATTTTTACAATCTTGAGCTTTCTGATCTTCCTTTTTGTTCCTCCCATCCTCCCAGGCATCTTCTTCCCCTTGTATACACGACCAGGTGTTGTTCCAGCACCAATAGATCCCAAAGCTCTATGACTCTTAGAACCGTGTGTCATTGGACCCCTTTTGAAATTGTGCCTTTTAATTCCACCTGCAGAAAATTGTTAGGAGAAAGCAAGAAGGGAAAAATCAGAGACCAACTCTGAAGGAATTCAAAACTACTAACATAATATAAAACATACTCTTCATCAAAATTAATAAGCTATAACTAATCAGCTGTGGAACAAGAGAACACGAATGTCAGATAGCGACTGACATACTATGGATAGTTACATTGACATCCTATCGAGGACCATTTTGTAAAGCAATTGAAACTATGGTAAGTTGTTGCTATGCGACTCATCAATATTTCATTACAACATTACGCACATAACAGTGGGGCATTTCATGATTACACAACACAATACATCAAAGTCATTACCAAGAGATGAGAAAATAGATACACAATTTACAAACAACAGCATTTTAGACAACAAAAAATGTGTTTCAGCAAAATTTGAATTACAGCTCAAACTCATGTTGATCCTGGAATTCTACATTTTACTGCTCAAGTTAATGTGAGTTATGCAATTCACTCAACCAACTTAGGGAACAAGAGTATTTCTCAAAATGATACCAAGGTTATAAAACAATAAACTCGGCAAGGACGGTGACAAGGTGGTTGCTTCTCAACTTTTTTTCCATCCAAGATTCAGTTTTCATTGTCAATGTTGATAAATTCAGAACAAGTTAACAAAATCACTAATTGTGCCTATAATTAACCACATCCAATGATAAAAGATTTTTCAGAGAAAACTTAAATTCTAAACAATCTCCTACTCCAAAACCACACCAAACATCCAACATCAAAATCTGAACAATTTCATACAACATATCTCCCCAAAATCACCCTACACAGCTAAAATTTGTCCTAAGCTTCCAACACAACAATCCACAGTAAATTACTACACAAATCATCAAGCATGTTACAACAAAGACAACAAGTGAGAAGAATACCTTGAAAACCCTTGCCAATAGTAGTCCCAGAAACATCAACAATATCACCCTCCTTAAAAAGCTCTTCAAAATCCAACTTCTGGCCAGTCTCAAACCCTTCAAGAGACTGCAACCTGAACTCCTGCAGATGTCTCAATGGTATAACCCCAGACTTCTCCAAGTGACCCATCTCCGGTTTTGTCAACTTCCTGTCCCTCACTCTCCTGTAACCCACCTGGACCGCGTCGTACCCGTCAGTGGCATCTGTCTTGATCTGGGTCACAATGTTCCCTTCTCGAAACCCAACCACAGTCACTGGAACCACTGTACCGTTGGGTTCGAAGTAGGACATCATCCCAAGTTTTGTTCCCATGACACCCACTCCAGCCTCGATGCTCATGGATACTATGTGGGTTGCGGTTCTCTTTGTGTTGTTGGTGAAAATGAGTGGTTTTTTGGTGGTGAAAAGAAGAGAGGTTTTCGTGGGGTGGAGGAAGGAGCATTTGAGAGATGGGATTGGAGAACGAGATGACCAAGTTGGGCAATGCCCAATTGGTGTCAAAGTGGAGATTGACATTTGCTTCAATTTGTTGCTTCTTCTTCTTTGTTGTTGGTTTCGGTGACTATTCTGTGTTGTGTGTTTATCAACAAGAAATTGAGTTTCAGAGAGATGGAGTCGTTTTCTGCTTATCCTTATGAGAGAGGCAATCTAGTGTGGTTCGGACTATGCTACCTTTTTCTATTCAAATTAAGTGCCCTTTGTAAGCTTGTCAACTCGCTCTTTTTAAAAAAAAGTTTGTGTTGTTTGGTTATCACTCAGTAAAATTTTTAAATAATTAAAAAAACGGTTTTACATCTATTCTGAGAAACTCAAATTTAAGGCTTTTCCATTTGGACTTTTTTGAGCATTTTTTTAACAACGCAAAAATGTCTAATATAAATAGTGTTGACCGCAGTTCAGTTCGGTTCGGTTTCGAGAGAAGGCACCCCTTCATCGGGTTGGGGATGAAAACACATAGGGCAGGGGGTGGATAGCAAGGACTTGCAATTGTTTACAACAACCTTAACCGCACAAGCCTGGGCTGGGCCTACCTCCATCCCTAGAGGAGCCATATGAGGTGGAAGCTCCACATACAGTTTTGAAGCCAAACCTTTCCAGCAATGGGGCCTAGGGACCGATATGATGATTGGTTTAGGTTCCAAGGGGAACCAGAACCAAAAGGGAACCAACTAGAGGAAGGTTTCGGTTCTTGTTCGTAACCCAAAATTCAAATAAAATAATTATATGAAAATCTAAAAAAAAAAAAATTGAAATAAAACTAAAAAATTTAAATTAGCCTTGCACTTAATTTTTACCACAATAAAGTTGTCTACGTATCCTCTTGGGGTTTAGAGGAATCAAATGCCACATAGTTATCTTACCTTTTATTGTCGGTTTGGTGATATGAGTTGGGACCGTAACTAATCGTTGTCATTCGTTCTAGTGGTATGCTCATCATCGAAGAAATCGTAGAGTGTTTCTTGATCAATTTCTTGTTGTTTGTTTTGCGGCTTGGTCCAATCATCAACACAAACTTGGACTTGAATTGATTCCGGACTCAAAAGCGAATGTCTTTCATCTAGAATATTTTCACCGGCGCTAAACTCTTGTTCCACAGCCACTGTAGAAATCGGTGTTGCAAGAATTTGTTTGGCTATAAAAGTATTTTTCATCCTCCCTCTACTAATGTAGGATATCAAATTTATCAAAATCACCGTCTTCTATAAACTCAAAAGAGGTATTTAGATAAGTTTCAACCTTGGAATGCGAGGTCAAGCTTGAGAAGAAGAACCTCGTAATTTTTTAGTTTTTTGGGATAACAGTTGATAGCCTAACCCCATTAATCCGAAGGATGGAGTATGAGATACAATTTGAGTTTGTGGAACATCAATGTTCAGTGATGGACCATAAACTCTAAGATATTCATCATATAACTCATAAAATAATGTCTTAATTTTAGAACAATAACTAGTAATATCAACTTCTATTTCTAAACATTGATAATAAAGAGTTAAATATTCATATAAATTTTCTAATTTACAACGTGAATTATTTCGGTCTTACATTGCCCTACAATTGCAACTCAAAAGCTAAGGCTGAAACGGTCGAATTTGGACTTGCTACAATGTGTTACGGGATTTACCCCTAAGTCAAAAATGTAGAGCTCTACGAGACAATTCCAACATTATATTATAAGTCTAAATGGGACGTTTGCCTCGTCGCAAAAGCTTCCTGATGTGTCCTACACTGCTACATCACATTTTACTTAGAATTGATTTCACGTTTTTCCTTCAAAATGATTTCATGTTTTCCATACGTGAAAAAGTCTTAGAAACTCATTTTTTAAGTTTTTTTTTTCATGTGGTTTCCTTCACAAATTTAAACAATTGAGATCTTTTTTTTTTTTTTTTTCAATCCTGTTTTTTTAAATATATTTTTTATTTAATAAATATCTTGAGAGTTAAATGGTCATTTTCAAATTATATTAAAGGATAAAATGGTCATTTAATGTGAGGATTGACGGTCAAACCTCTTATTTGACGGAAAAGGTAACAAAAGGGGGAATATAACTAATATTTTCATTTCGGGGGTGGTACAGAATGATACTTTCCCTATATTAAACGTTTCAAAGTAAGAGAATATAAAAATGGAAGAAATTTACATGCAAACATCAATTTTGAGTCGATCCAAAGCTTTTTCTCCAACTCAGAAACTATGGAAACAAAGCCCTTGATTGTTGTTGTTGAAATCTCTCCCTAATAGTTTTGATCTTTGTTTTTGCACAATTCTAGGTGATTTTGAGTGAAGCTTGAGTAGTTGAGTATGATTTGGTAGACAATCGAAGAGTAAAAGAAGAGAGAAATGAAAATGGTGGAAAAGAATGAACGAAAAGGAATGGTTTTAATGCCAGAGGTATATTGGAAATTTTAAATGCAATGCAATTATCAACAATCACATTTCATTTATGGTTAAAAACAAAAATATAATGTTTTATGGCACTATTTGACACCGAAACTTAAACTCTTTCAATTAATACAACAAGCACATGGTTTATTTCAATCAACACATGATGCATTTATCTCATTTAATTCAAGTTAGTTCAATGTTTTTATTTACGTTAGTGCTTATTAATGAATAAATACATTGTAACCTATCTTTGGAAGGATGTTCCATGACACTTTATAAAACCCTTCTCTCATATGAAATAAAGCATCCAAAAATTGTGAGAATTTATTATAATATTAATTTATGGCGCATTTACTAATCAGGTATTCTACTTGGGGAAGGGAATGAAGTTCCTGATTTTTTAATTCGTGTGTTTACTAAATTTATGGGGAATTAAGTTACATAGACCCCACACACATATCAGTAATTAAGTTTCTGAATGAAAGAGAGCTTGATTCCCCCCACTCACCCTAGGAATCAAGTTCTCTTTTCTAATTGAAAGGGGAATTCATACATTTTTACAAAAATATCCCCTCTAAAAAAAAAAATGCATATAAAACTAAAAATGAATTGCTAACTATAAAAATAAAAATAGTGAACATAATATTAATATAAAAAAATGAACAGCTGCCTTGATTATATATGTGTGTGTTGGAAGCTTGGAGCTATCAATTATAAAAAGGTTTGATTGAAAAACAATATAATGCAGTAAAACAAAAAAATTATAAACCATCAAAAAATCAGTTGCTTTTGCTTTGAATTTCTTTTTCTTTTATATATATATATATATAATTATTTATTTATTTATTAGCTACACTCATACATCTCTCATATGTATAAATACAACTATTTTTTGTACATAAAGATATTTTTGTAATCAAATGTGTATAAATTTGATTTCATTTATAATTCTTAAAAGTTAGTAAACACAGTAATGGAATTTAGTAACTTAATTTCGATTTCCTTCATTTCCCTTTCCAATGGAACTTGATTCCGATTCCTGTCATTCCTGATTAGTAAACGCACCCTTAGTGAAGAGTGTATTCTTCCTATCTTTCCGGCTTTTATCTCTCAGGTGGATTTCTTAGAGTGGCAAGTTGTTTATCTTGGAGTGTTCATTTTGTATTTTTTATTTTAATCTCCATTTATTCGGTGTTAGTTTGGTATTAGAGTACTATCCGATCATGATTGGGAGGCGTGGAGGTTGTGGGAGTCACTAACCTCAAAACCGACATGAACCACCAAATCGTGAACGAGATCCACGTGACATTGAAGTGGATGATCTTAGAAGACAAGTGTAACAACTCCAGCAGCGTCTTGAGCACTTTGAACCTCTAGCACATGATGAGGGTTATACACACCATAACCTGTGCCTATGGCACCTTGGGAAGATATCAGTATTGATTTCACTCTTGGTCTGCCTTGCACACAAAGAAACAAAGACTCTGCTATGGTTATGGTGGACCGATTTTCTAAGATGGCTCATTTCGTACCATGTGTAAAGATTTTGGATGCATCTCATTTTTATTTTTATTTTATTTTTTTTGAAGCTGGATGCATCTCATGTTGCTGATCTATACTTTAGAGAAATTGTTAAACTTCATGGCATTCCAGAGACAATTATATCAGATCGTTATACAAAATTTATGGGTCATTTTTGGAGGACTCTGTGGCGAAAATTGGGGACTACCTTACAGTCCAGTTCATCTCATCACCCATATACAGATGGGCAAACTGAAACTGTCAATCGTAGCTTGGGAAATCTATTAAGGAGTTTGGTAGGCAAGAATATCAGACAGTGGGATATTGCTTTGGCCCAAGCTGAATTTGCTTATAATCGGTATACAAGTCAAACTGCAGGTAGTCCATTTGAGGTGGTCTATGAAAGGAACCCAATCAGTTCTTTGGATTTGGCTCCACTTCCTACGAGCTACCAATTTAGTGGAAATGCAGAAGAGCAAGCTATAAATATAAAGAAGTTGCATGCACAAGTGCGCAATCGAATAATTAAGCAAAATGATAAGTATCGAGCTCAAGCTAACAAGCATAGAAAACCAACTGAATTCAAGAAGGGTGATCTAGTTTGGATTCATCTTAGAAAGGAGCAATTTCCTCGAGGTAAGCATGCAAAGTTAAAGCCACAAGTTGAAGGTCTGTTCAAAGTGATCAAGCGAGTAGGAGATCATGCTTACAAGATCAAGCTTCTTGAAAATTATGATGCATTAGCAACTTTCAATGTAGCTGACCTTTCTCCTTATCATGGTGAAGAAAGTGAAGAGAACTCGGTGATGAATTTGCATGCAGCAGAAGTGTATGACACCAAAACTTAAACTCCTTCAATTAATTCAACAAACACATGGTTAATTTCAATCAACGCATGATGCATTTATCTCATTTAATTTAAGTTAGTTCAATGCTTTAATTTACATTGGTGCTTATTAATGAATAAATACATGTAACCTATCGGTGGAAGGATGTTCCATAACATTATATAAACCCCTTCTCCCATATGAAATAAAGCATCCAAAAATTGTGAGAATTTATTCTAATATTAATTTAGTAAAGAGTGTATTCTTCTTATCTTTCCAGCTTTTATCTCTTAGGTGGATTCCTTAGAGTAGCGAGTTATTTATCTCGGAATATTTATTTCGTATTTTCCATTTTAATCTCCATTTATACGGTGTCACTATTTTTTTTTCTCCCTTTTTTTTTTTGACAATATATATTAATTCAGGATCAGTTGTTTTTTTTAAAGCTTTCGCCATTGGCTTAAGCATTCAAAACTTATTGTATGCCTTCAAAACTTATGAAATAGGTTTTTTTTTTTTTTTTTTTTTTTTTAATTTTATTTAATTTTATTTATTTATTTATTTATTTTGCAGAGTGGCCTAAAAATTGAACTTAATGTTTTGGTGACAATCTCAAAAAGTCGCACCAAAATTGGTGATATATAAATAATTTATCAAAAAAAAATAAAAATGATTGTTAGATAATTCAACTAGTAATGAAGCCAAAATGATTTACATTATGTAACTTATGTTATGTCGCTTTCTTAATTATTCAGTATTCATCAAATACTAAAAACATGATTATTGTAGAAGGCAATGCAAACTACAAAACTTTGCATTGAAAATCGAATCACTATTCTCTCCCTAAAGCTAAAAATTCTTTCTTTTGTAATAAGTGTACGCAGAATGCTTGCTCATTATTTGTTGCTAGAAATATACCACAAAACACCCAGAAAAAAACCACTTTTATCACAACAGGATACATAAAATCAGAAATATATATTATAATTAAAATAAAAAATAAAAATTTAAAAAGACCTTTTATAGGAACCAGCACTAACAGTTCTATATACACAACCAAAAAGCACAAGCACAGACAGTTATCACAAAATAAGCACTAGTGCACTACCAAGCACACAGATACACAATATCAACCAATTATATTAACCATCATAAATCACATCACATCACACCACCACCACCATGTCATCTCAAAATAACCACCATCTAACCTATCAAAACAACCAGTCATGCTCGTAAGCACCACCCAAGCACACAATATCCACCGCCATATTCACCCTTTTAAATCACATCACCACCATCACCACCACCACTAGCGTTATGTCATGCCCAGAAATTCCACCATCTAACCTAGCACATCAACCAGTCATGCTCATAAGAATCACCGGCAAAGACACCACAACAAGTGCCAGCCAGAGCATACCAGTACCACACCAGAAATCATAATAACATAAGAAAAACAAACAAAATACAAGATAAACCCGAGCTATTTATCTAGCATAAGCAACCCAACTTTCAGGTAATAGATAACCACAATGTTCTCTGCAAATAGGCGTGCATCAGTAGGTAGTATCGCCTGTTCAAATACAACTACAGGGCCTAATATTCCCTGTATCTATATAATCTGCTGTATAATTGTGAAAGGACCAAGTTTCAGTTAATCCCAATTCCCAAATCCAGCCCTGTTATCTTTGCCAGGATGGTGCTACTCATTTGGACCCGTCAGCACCTTGTGAGGACTGAATCTCCTCTGGAGCAGATGCATTGCGGAAATCTTTAACCAGCTGGATTCCACCATGGGAAGTTGAATGGGTAGTAGATCCCTCTGTATCGGCTTTTAACCCTTTCTTTTCCTTCACCATTTTGGCCCAACCACTAATTTTTACTTGCACATGCTCATCAAATACTTCCTTCTTGAAAGAAGTTCCCATCTTCATTTCATTGCAAAAAAATAGGTAAGATAGATAGTTTTAAATGCAGAAGGTTTACTTTATAGACAACAGAAACTCAGCCCACCTGTGTTACAATGGCATAAAGTGGCAGGGTGCTATAACTACAGAGAACCTGAATGATTACCCTAAATGAAATGAAAAAAAAAAAAACATATGGGATTATAAGAAGGTGCATGTAAAAATCTTAAGAATGTCATTAGGAATTGAACCAAAATCAGATAAAAATGTAAATAAAAGGTTATTGACTTATACCCAATGATGAGCCTAGGTACAATATAACGAACTTGTCCCATTATGCAGGAGTCGAAGCCATATTGAACCTACAGATATAAGAAAAGGAAAAGATATGACAGTCCATAACCAGTTCAAAATATGAGTAGCGCCTCAAAATATAGCTTACCCATATCCAAAAGAAAAATGCTATCTCAAAAGAATTTTGGAATAGGATAAAATGGATCAAGAAGAGGACAATGCGAGGCCGGTTGAACCAAAAGTGCTCATCTGATGGTTGAACCACTAAGTCCCCTTCAATTGCTGAATGTTTCTCAGCAACCTCATGAGCCAATTGGGAAATGACATGCTCCAGCTTGGCGCCCACAGCAAGCAGAAGCTGGAAAAACACGAGTGAAACATGGAATTAATGGAACAGAAGGCAAATAATGTACATTAATAGTTCATTCATTAACACCTGCACCATAAATTAATATGTAATTATAGAAGAACAAAAAAAGGAAAAAGAAGAAAATATAAGTTGATAAGATCCCGTTGGCATCTCTCTTTCTCATCACTTTGTCTTTTAGTTCATGCATTTAAAGCAGAAAAGCTTCTTTTGCACAGTGTTATAAGTTAAATAATATTCGAGTCCTTTCCTATACTATTAAACTTTTGGAATTGATGGTTCCTAGAAATGGTATTAAAACCAAGTTGATCATGAGGTTTTGATTTTCAATCCTGTAATCTTATTCTATTAATTAAACTGTGGTTGAATCCACGTGGCAGTTAGTCTGTTTAGATCCTTGTAAAAGATCTCTAATTAAATCCTGTCCAAGACTCCAAGCACATAAGGACGTTTGTAGTTTAAATATTGTTGTTGGGTCATTTCCTATAAACTCAAGTTTTGGGATTAGGATTAAAGGATTCAAAAACACAGGACAAAAAGTTCCTGGATTGCTGCTAAGAAACCAATAAAATACTAATTGGAAAAATAATCAAACAAAAATATAATCTTTTCAACCATATGATAAAAAATTCTTCGATCATATTCTTGCCCAAGAAAAAGGATCACAGCTGTTGCACTGAGCAAAACTGTAAGTTCACTTGATTAACTGGAGTTGGGCAGGGACTATAGTTGTGAGTCAAAGTCAAATGAGGGCAGGAAAAACAGTTGTATTGAAACAAATAGAAAGATAAAGAAAAGATAATAACAAACATAGCTTCATGTAATAATTTCAAGGGATCACTAAGATCTTAGGAATCACTCGTAAGAATTGGATGCATCACACTACAAAAATTCTATATCTAAACAAATAAACTCTTCAAATAAATTCTCTTTCAAGATAAAATATTACAGCCCCATTTATGTCCCCTTGAAGGACGGTTACCTAGCGATAAACAACCAAGTTTCTAAAGCAAGGACCTCACAACTTGCTAATTAGCAGTTTACAAGATCCTCCCCAAGGATAACCTAAAAATGAAAAACTTACTGGTTAAGTAATTGAAGCTGCTGACAAAACAACTATGGCTTAAAAGACATTCCAAGGCTATGTAGCCATTCTAAAAACTGCTAACAAGACAAATGGGCATACAAAATTAAAAATTGTTTCTAGGATAACGAAGCTTAATGTGTCAGTATTCTGTTTTCTTCTATTCTACACTCGTAATGGTATTGTTGTATCACCATCCTCCATCACAATTTTCATCTTTAAACATTTTATGACAACATCACTATTCACTACCATATAGTGAACAACTGAACAAAAAGGAAAACATTCTAGATAAACAAATAAATAATTTAACAATACTTATTCGTAATCCTGGAAAGGCAGATTCATATGAAAAGGCCAAATGAGATTCTGACAAAATATTTGGTTACTTTCCCTATCAACATGTTTTTCAGGTGAAAATCTTTGCTCTCTAAGGCGGAAGATGAACATAAAAAAAAGTTTCTCAGAAAACTTCTTCCAATTCCTTCAAACCACGCAATATCTAGAAAAGGACAATTATATAAAGATTTAAGAGTACCCACAATGAAAGGAATGAATGCTATCCAGAAGTACGTATGCCAACCTACATGACAAAATGTCAAAACATTATGATATGAGCAATTCAATAATAAAAATGCAGTTGAACTGAGATGACCAATTTTACACATGATATTGACAAATTTTACATATGACCAAAGATGTTAAGTGCGATGGATTGATGATTGAACTGAGACACCCTAAACTTAACAGTAAAAGCTCATTCAACTATTGATAGAATCCTATAATAAGAAAATACAGACCTTAGGAGTAAAAGTTTCAGTAATTATCCAATCTTACTACTAAGGATGCGTGAATTGAATTTTATCAAAAAATGTTTCCCTACAAGGCTACAAGAGAAAGACAAGCAAAACTTTTATAATCAAATCAAAACAACCAGAAAAGCCCAAATTTGTTTAAGGGCTTCTACCATTATGTGACAGTGTGGACATAATTTAATGCCAAAATTCCAAGTGCTACTTTAAAAATCTACCAAGTGCTAATAATGTTTAGCATCCACTTAGAGTTGTGTCATGTCTTCAATGGGCTGACAAAATAGCAATGAAATAAGACACAATAAGAAGACTAAAAGAATTAAAACCCAATAACAGATAAGATCAAAAGAAGTCAACTTCCATAGCATGATCATTTAACCGGAATCTGGGTGATTAGTTACTTAATCCATACTGTGATGATAGGAAGGGGAGCTAGCTAACTGAGGTACCTTATCAAAATAATAGATAAACTTAACTGGACTGTGCTTAGTCAAATATGAGCAACATTTCATTGTCGGCATGCATATGTCATGGCTGTTTAGACACTGAAACTAAGTATCGTACTTTGACTTATTATACAACATTTACTCTAAATTCTAAACCCACAGAGCATAGGATCTATAAATCTAAAATCACATAATCTCGGATGTTAAATTGCTAACATGACTGGACAAAAGATCATAAAGAATCTTAACAACACATGGAATCAGCACTATAAGTGGTGTGAATTCGCCAGTTGGAGTAGCATACCATTAACATTCAGCAACAGAAATACGACCACAAATATCCAAAGATACCAGCTGCAAATAATACATTAAGAAGATCAGTAAGCAAGTCAGCATTAATGTTAAGAGGCAATATATCCAGTGGATGTGCTACAGAAACATTAGAAAGCTTTAGCATCATATAGGCATTTCGGTATTACTTGCCTTATACCAACAACTCGCTTAAAATCATCTTCAAGGGCACGCATCATGTATTTGTGGAAATCATACTTTGGGCTTCCCCTGCAATGCATCTAAAGTAGAAATAATGACTATGCAGCCAAATGTCCATAACAAGCATTTGGACAACAACAGCATCCTCAAATTAGACTCCTTACCATGATAAAACCTAGTCGGAGTGTTTGGTAATCTGCCCTGGTAACAGATGCATAGAATTGCTTGAAAAAAGAATGCTGTGGAGAGACAAGAAAAAGAAGAAAATGAAGTTAGAGTCCTTTTTAATTGCACTTCACAAATAGATACCAAATTCTGTGCTTCTGTTTCAGAATCAATTAAGAATACAAACTAGACTGAGCCCAGAATATGATTGTAAATTTGTTTCTGCAATTATGTAAGAATAATGATCAAAGATCCTACGATACAATGTTTTTGTTTGCAGATCGTAATGGAACCTCGGAGCACATCTTCGGATACTTACCTTTTTGTTCGGGTCATCTGGTAGTATCCCGTATTGGATAAAGTCGATGTAAGTATTTTAGCAGTTCTTTCAGCTGTATAAACACAATGCCTAGTTACCAGATAGTAATTATAGGTCTTATCTTCTGGTGAAAGCACCCTTCTCTCTTTTTTTTTCCTTTTTTTTTTTTTTTTTTTGATGTTTTTATATTCCATTTTTCAATAAAATTCCAGCAAAAAGATTAAGATAGATTCTTAAAGCAAATCTATGGTTCTTCCCCAAAGGCTTGATATATGTATTTTACATCATATATGATTCATCCAATAACAATCCTATATAGAATAAGAGTCTCAAATCAAAAGTCCTGCCTCACCCCCAAATTCATCAGGTGGGTGTTTCTGTAGGACTTGAATTCCTCCATGACATGCAATCATTTCTTATGAAAATTATAAGACCACAAAATGGTACATGCAAAAAAAATATCATTTTATTTTATTGTTGATAGTTTTAGTCTAGCAACAAAATACGGCAGATAGATTCTAATATTGGCAAAATAGTGACTTACCACCCATAAAAGTAGAGCTGAATCTTTACCAACACCCAGAAAATGCTCTCTGATAAAATCATGCTGGTGGAGATGGGTGACTTTTTTCTTCACAACTGCAACAATTAAAAACAAGCAATGAAAACAAATTGAGTGATTGCTTTTTTGAGACTTAAACAAGAAGGTAATTTGTTCAGTCAGTTGTCCTCACCACTCACCCAGTCAGGAAGCAGATATGAAACAAGACTTCATTAAGTTGATTTGCAAATATTTACATGCTAAATTACATAATTACAAATGTTTGCGAGAGGTATACAGGTAAACAGCATATGCAGAGAATGTGGAAAAATGCTTCAATGATTTTATTGATAATCTATGATCGTTTTTGTTTTTATTTATAAAAACAAAATACCACTCATAAATAATTATAATATAAAGGCATAAAAATGTGAAGCACGTGTCAACTAATTCACTAAGTAATGTACAATTTCAGGAGCAAATTTCAGGTATATAGCTAGTTACAGCTCCTACCCTGTTCTTTATCCGAAGTTTCTTTTGCAATTGAATCCTCCCAGCGTTTCCATTGCCGTATCTAGTCATGGCTCAAAAAGGGAAAAAAAAAAAACAAAGGATTTTCAGACAAAAGACTCATTATAAAAATAGCAATATAGCAAGTATGAGAAATCTACTGGATGCTCACCCTTGCTCCTCCAAACACAACAGTTAGAACACAGAAAGTCACATGAACAATGGCTAGGACAAAGATGAAGATATGCAGATGATGCAACGCTTCAACTGACAGCAATGGTGCCTTACCCTGAAAAAGGAAAAATGGAAAATAAATGGCAGCACTTAATTCTAATAATCTATGATAAACTAGAAATCAAGTCAAAAGCAATACAAAATGTAAAGCATGATTTACATCATTAGTATGTCACTGTGCTGATTGGTGTTAGTTGTAAACTTTAGTTGTTCATAGTTAGAAACAGATTTAACTTGTATAGAGGGTTGTAATTACATCCTAATAATTCAATCAATAACTCCATTCAAATTTTGTTTGGTATTACGTTAGAATACAAAATAATCTACTCCTAATATCCTCAGACTTAGTTTTTGGAGATTATTTATTTATTTATTTATTTTGATAGGAAACAATTTTATTGCGGAAATAAGAATGAAACAAAATCATAGGTTGTACCAGCACAGTTTATAACTTTGAGACGTGCATCTCATGCCTAATGAGTGCTAACACCAAGCATCCAATTTCACAAAATAAGACCAATTTGATAAATTAGTAGATTCATTTCACTATGAGAACGAAACCCCAAGATCCTCATCCGAACAATCTATATCAGGCAACATAAAACTCTAGGTTTGAAAAATGAATTTTCCTCCTGCTTCACTTGAAAACACAATCAGCTTAACTGCAAAACTAAAAACAATTGACAATTGTTACCTCATGGTTAAGACTTGCCATAACTTTCTATAACAATTGACAACCTTAGTAACAGTAAGATCATGCTTCAAGCATTTCAACACAAATGTCTTAGTCATCTGCCCATTTAGGTGATAACTAGCTCATCAACATCATTTTCCTAAACTTGGTCTTGTTAATTAATGAAATAAGTGTTCCAAATAAGATTAGAACAAACTAAATTGAATTGGTTGAAATAAACAAAGTGGTTGATAAATGAACAAGTGGAATTCTCTATTACCATCAAAGCAATTAAATAATTATTAGCCTCATTATAAATTTCTTTGCAAACATAATAGTAACATATATTTAGAATGACAATTGCAATGAATTCTTCTAACAATAATGTTTACCTTTTTGGAACAATAATCAGTCCCAGAAGCCGAAGACTCTGTGAGAAGGCGCCTGGCTTTGCCGTAAATAGAAGAAGCAAAAACCGTCTGAAAGTGTGATGTTGTAGTAGCATTAGACTCCTGCCCTTCAGCCGCGGCTTCAGTTCGTTTACAAGGAAGCAAATTATCAAGATACTCTGGAGAAACGCACATTTTGGAGATCGCATTTTGAAACACCGTGAGCAACAGTGATATGAAACCCAGTAGCATCAACTCTGTCACCACAAGAATACCCAATTTAACCATTTTGTTAGTTTGTTTTATTGGAATAAACTCACTAATATCCTCACATGAACAACATTTACTGATTTACATAAACATACAGGTACATAAGCATTCAATATTTCAACATACACACAGTGAGATATCCTTTGAATTTTCATTTCAATAATTGAAGAAATAAACCAAAAACCAAATAAAATTGAGTAAAAATAGATGAATACCACACAGCACAAGAGAAAATGTAAAAGAGAAGACCTTCTTTAACTTTCTGGAGGGCTTCATAAAGGGGTTTCTGTTGTCTTTTCTTGAGAAGTTTTCCAAGAAAGTGAAGGAATCTCTCAACACCAAGAGAAATGGCGACGATCACTGTGCACAGTGCAGCCACCACCCATGTTGGTGTGTACTCTAACGTTGTACCTTCTTCACTTCCACCACCGGCACCGCTCATCTTCTTCACTCTCTCTCGGACACTCAAGTGTGTGCGTGAATCGCTCTTGTCTTCTTGTCTCCTCAGACCACGGTTACTTATTCAGTTATTTGTGCTGTCTGTGTCTCTTCAAATAATCAACCGTAGTGAATCACAACTTGCCAGCCAATCTGACAGTAGAGTAGAGATAAATAAATGGACGACATTTTTTCTTTATTTGTCGTGTGAAATGAGATTGGTCCGCATCACATATTCACATGTCGTGTTTTTTTTTTTTTTTTTTTTTTTTTTTTTTTTTTTCTGGACTCTTTTAGATTCTGATACTTCGTAAATCATACGCGTTAATTAATTTATTAAGAAAAACTAGAGAATATATTAAATTAATTATACTAATATTAATGCAACAAATCTATTATAAAATTATATGAAATTGTTTTTTAATCACAAACAAAATTTTAATCATTTCAATCTATAACCAGAAATTTTCAGAAGTACTCTTCAACTCAACCTTCTTCTTTCTTAGGGATTTATATATAGGGAGAATTACACAAACAATCTCGAGGTTTGATAAAATTACACGAATATAGTAGTTTTGACTATATATACACAAACTTCCCTCAGCATTTGAAAATTGTTGTACAAATATTCCATGCTGTTAGATGGATACGTTAGTCAATGGTCAAACGTGTAAAAAGTCCAAAATACCCTATATTTTTATTTTAAACAAAATTCAAAATTCAAAAATAAGATAAAAAAAATATTAAAAAATCTTTTAGAAAATATGAATGTATCTTAAATAAAAAAACTGGAAAAAAAATTCATCTTAAAAAAAATAGTTTGTGCAATTCTCCATTGATTTTATTATTAAATTGTTTAAAAAACTATTTTTTTTTTTATTTGTAAAGATGAATTTTTTTTTTCCAAGTTTCAGATTTAAGATACACTCATGTTATCTAAAATATATATTTTTTAATATTTTTTATTTTAATTTTTAATTTTTTAGTTTATTTAAAATAAAAATAAAGGGTATTTTATACTTTTTACACTTTTGACCATTGACTAACGGATCAATCTAACGGCAGGGGATGTTTGTGCAACAATTTTCAAATGTTGAGAGAAGTTTGTATGTATATGGCCAAAACTACCATATCTATACGATTTTATCAAACCTCGATAGTGTTTGTGCAATTCCCCCTATATGGCTATATATATATTTCATTATTATTTTTTGGGCAAATTGCACTGTACTCCTTAAGGTTTGGGAAAGTTACACTTAGCTGGAAAAGTTTTGTTATTATACACTAACACCCCCAAGACTTAAATTTGACTTTAAAATACCTAAAATGCCCCTAGTTATATTATTTTATACTTTATTTTTTTTACCTTTTAACCAAAAACTTTATAAACTTTAATAAAATAAAAAAATTAAATAAAATTTATGATTCATTAAATAAATAAATAGTTTTAAAAAATTAAATAAATAAATAATTTTAAAAAAATTAAATAAATAAATAGTTTAAATAAATAAATGAAGAAATTAAAAACATTAATTTTTTTTTAAGGATATTCATTAATAGGAACAAGAAAAATTATAAATATCCAAACTTTTACGTTTAGGATGATGGTGAGAGAAGATTCAAGGTTCCCAACACTGAAGGAAGTGGTTGAAGAAGGCAAGAAGACTCCCAGTGTTGGGAACCTTGAAGCTTCTCTCACCATCATTCTTACCGCAAAAGTTTGGATATTTAGAATTTTTTTAATCCCTACTAATGGATATCCTTAAAAAAAAAAAAATGTTTTTCATTTTTTTTTTCATTTTTTTAAACCCTTTATTTATTTATTTTTAAAACTATTTATTTATTTTATTTTTTAAAACTATTTATTAATTTTAGTTTTGTAAATTATTTATTTATTTATTTTTATTTTTTTAAACTATTAATTTATTTAATGAATCATATCTTTTATTTGATTTTTTAAAATTTTATTAAAGTTTATAAAGTTTTGATTAAAAGGTAAAAAAAAAAAAGAGTATAAAATAATATAACTAGGGGCATTTTAGGTATTTTGAAAGTCAAATTTAAGTCTTGGGGGTGTTAGTGTATAATAACAAAAAAATTTCAGTTATGTGTAACTTACCCAAACCTCAAGGGGTTCAGTGCAATTTTCCCTTATTTTATATATATATATCATTTTTATTTTATTTTTGGGATGGAAATAGAAGACTTTATTTAATTGGAGGGTATATGGATAATTTATCTTGACATGTGGTTAAAAACAATTATAATTTTGTATGTGATTATTTTCTCCTCCATGTTTTTGGGTTCTTGTCTAGATGGGGTGTCATGGCCAACCTAATGGTCCCTATTCTCACCCATTTTTTATTTATTATTATTATTTTTTTTTTTTAAGAGGAGTGTTAAATTCACTCTCTCAACATACTTTTTGTTCCTATATTGATATGTGGACAGTAATAAATGTTTTATATTAAAAAATTAACTTTTGTAAATAGCCTACTCTTTCATTTTATTTACAATACAAACCAACAACCAATTTCCTAAATTGCTCTTCTTCATTTAATATCAAATTTTTAAATATATATATATACATGTAATCAAGTATGTGGTTTGTGTTGATATTCAACGACCTTACAACTTCTTCTTTTTTTCTACAGTTCCATCAAATCTGAGTTAACTTTAACTCTCAACATTTACAAACAAAAATTGTTTTTTCACCATTGTTACAGCTCTACACAAATATATACATATGTATTTCTTTTTATTAAATAATTTTATTGTATTAGATTAAATTTTTATATTTAACTTCTTTTATTTGAATTTCATTTTCAAACATAAATTGTCTTATCACCATTGTTACAACGGTATCTAAGTAATTTTTTAATTAATTTTAATATTAAATAATTTTATTGTATTGGGTTAAGTTTTTATATTTAATTTTTTTACTTAATTTCTTTTTCCTAACTTGTATGTGCAGTAAACATCAATTCTCACCATTTTCAAACACAGGTTCTCTTCTCACCAAAATTGTTACAGCTCTATCCATATAATTTTTTTTTATTTTTTTTATAAAATAATTTAATTGTATGGATTAAATTTTTATAATGAACTTCTTTTATTTGACTTTTTTTTTTCAAAATTCGTTTGTGTAGTTCTCACCATTTTCAAACATAATTTTTCTTCTTACCATTGTTACAATTGTATCTAGGTAATTTTTTAATTCATTTTCATATTAAATAATTTTATTGCATTCTGTTCAATTTTATATTGATTTTTTTTTTCTTATTTTGTTTTTCATAACTTGTATATAGAGTAAACTTCAATTCTCACCATTTTCAAACACAAGTTGTCTTCTTACCATTGTTATAGCTATATTCAGGTAATTTTTTAATAGTTTTTTTATTAAATAATTTTATTGTATTGTATTAAAATTTTAAACTGAACTTATTTATTTTTATATAAGTGAAATGTAAAAATTTAATCTAATACAATAAAATTATTTAATAAAAAATAGTAAAACAATTATCTGGATAGAGTTGTAATAATGGTGAGAAAGCAATTTTTATTTATAAATATTGAGTTAATGGAACTGTAGAAAAAAAAAAGTTGTTGAGTTGTTGAGTTGTTGAGTAATTTTTTTTTTTTTTTAATTGATATTAAATGAAGAAGGGCAATCTAGGAAATTAGTTGTTGGTTTATATTGTAAATAACATGAAAATGTAGTTTATTTATAAAGGTTAGATTTTTAATATAAAACATTTATTACTTTCCACATATCAACTCAGAAACAGAGAGTGTGTTGAGAGAATGGGTTGAAAGAGTGAATTTAGCACTCCTCTTTTTTAAATACTACAATAATTCAGAGTTTGGGAAAGACATACGACTCAAACCACGACTTCATGATATAGATATGAGGGGTTTACCTAGGGGTGAAGCCAGAATTTTGGTTTTGGGGGGGCCAAAACAAAAATTAATATTGTAGGTCGCACAATATTCAAATAATATCAGTAGGAATCCTGCATAAGAAAAAATGTGGAATCCCGCACCCGATATTTTTCAACAAAATGAGATACCGTTCGGTATTAAAAGTAATGATACAAATAAATAAATAAAATAGACATTAACTAATTAAAATGTAACAAGTCTATTTTATATCTAGAAAATAGAAAATTATTTATAACCAATTTATTTCTAATTTTCATTTCAATTACATAATTAAAAAGTGTATGATAAAACATATTTTATTTTGTTGCAAAACCTATGTCTATTCTTAACGGTATGCATAACTGAAAATAATATTTTAATAGTTCCCGGCTTATAAAATATAAATTTCAATAGCTTAATTAAAATATAATTATATCATTGATATATTTAAATCACAATTATTTACATACTTGTAACTTAATTTTATAATATTCATGTCAAACCAAATTAACTTATAATAATTTTGAACGAAATTTAAATAATAAACTAATAAAATAAATTCATCAAAATCATATTAATAATTAACCTAACAAAATAAATAATATAGGTAGTAACTATAAGAGTTCAATATTTACTTAGTTTGTTCTAGTGAAATCTAAAAAATATATATATTATATATATAATACACATTAGATTAGGTAATAATATATGAAATAATAAAAAATTAAAATATTAAAATGGATTGATTTTGCTTCTTATTTTCATGGTCAATAGAATTATGGAAACAAAAATTAGTTAATTTATATTATAAAAATAATAAAGGGACAAGATAATATTATCACCTATTTTGTATATTATCACATTTTATGTACGATAATTTTTTTTTTAATTATTGGTTAACATTTTAATGTTATATACAGGCCCGCCCTTAGGGGGAGCCCAATGAGACAGCTGCCTAGGGCCCCCGATTGTAAAGGGGCCCCAAATTGTAGTTAAAAAATATTAATTTTAAAATATAGTCCATATAAGATTTTAAACAAAATAGACTCATAAATGACTTTAAAAATGGTTTACTATTCATATAATTTTTTTTTTATTTTTTTTTTCAAAAGGTCTATCAATGAAAACTCAACCCATAAAAGACTTTAAAAATGGCTAACCATATACAAATAATTTTTTTTAAAGGCCCACTGATAAAAACTCATTTATCATTTCTTACAACAACAACATTGGATCAAGGGTGGCAGTGGGTTGAATCCTAGCAATACTCATCTTTGTCATAAATAATCCTTTTTTATATCTAAAAAAAAAAAAAAAACTCTCTTGATACAAAATTTAGAAGTCGTTATTTTGAAGGTAATTAAATCAATATATATATTTTTTCTTTTTCGAAAAATCTCTTTTTTTTATGTAAGGTTAATTAGTACTATTTATTTACTATTTTATTGTGTTATAGTCTTGAGTTTGAGTTATTATATTAATTTTTACAAGTATTTATTAGAGAAAAATAATAATCAAGTATGCTTACTTGATGGCCTTTAATGCGCAATTTTGCATGCATGATGTTTATAAATATTGTTTTTTGGATGTGATGGAGTTTGGAAGATTATAAGAGAGCAAATTTTTGTCAAACTTGTAATACGTGGCAAAATTTTAAAATTATATTTGAAGAGAACAAGTTTTTATTAAACTTGTGATACAGGGTAGAATTTAGCAAGTTTTTGTCAAACTTGTGATACATAGTAGAATTTTAAAATTATATTTGAAGAGAACAAATTCTAACTTTTTATTTTTTTAAATAAGTTTGAAATGATGAAAATACCCTTAATTTTGTTGGTCAAACATGGTTAACAGTTAAGTTTGACTAACAACAGAAGATGTGAGTGTCAATTAACTAGCAAACCTTATAACAACTTGGTGCAATTTGTTCTTTAATTAAAATGACTTTTAATGTGCAATTGTGCATGCACGATGTTCATAAATGTTGTTTTCCGGATGTGATGGGGTTTGGAAGAGTATAAGAGAGCAAGTTTTTGTCAAATTTGTGATACGGGGTAGAATTTTAAAATTATATTTGAAGAGAGCAAGTTTTTATGAAACTTGTAATACGGGGTAGAATTTAGCAAGTTTTTGTCAAACTTGTGATACATGGTAAAATTTTAAAATTATATTTGAAGAGAACAAATTCTAACTTTTTATTTTTTAAATAAGTTTGAAATGATGAAAATACCGTTAATTTTGTTGGTCAAACATAGTTAACAGTTAAGCTTGACTAACAGCAAATGAGGTGAGTGTCAATTAACTAGCAAACCTCATAACAATTTGGTGCAATTTGCTCTTTAATTAAAATGACCTTTAATGTGCAATTGTGCATGCACGATGTTCATAAATGTTGTTTTCTGGATGTGATGGGGTTTGGAAGATTATAAGAGAGTAAGTTTTTGTCAAACTTGTGATACGGGATAGAATTTTAAAATTATATTTGAAGAGAACAAATTCTAACTTTTTATTTTTTTTAAATAAATTTGAAATGATGAAAATACCTTTAATTTTGTCGGTCAAACATTGTTAACGGTTAAATTTGGCTAACAGTAGGGGAGTGAGAGTCAATTAACTAGCAAATCTCATAACAGTTCGATGAAATTTGCTATTTAATTAAAATGACCTTCCACTTGTGCATGCATGATGTTTTTTGGATGTGATTGAGTTTGAAAGATTATAAGAGAGCAAGTTTTGTCAAACTTGTGATATAGGGTAGAATTTGTTCTCTTCAAATATAAGTTTTTGTCCAAATTTCAAAGATTAAATCTTTTTTTTATTCTGAACTTCCTTTGAAAAAAATAAAGTAAACATACGTATAAAGAGTATCGAGGGCTTCATTTTTTATAGTTCGTCTCGGGCCTCGAAAATCTCAAGGCCAGCCCCCCCTACATTCGCCTCTAGGTTTACCACTTACCAACCTCATCTTATCAATTTAATTTACATGTAAATCCTAGTTTTAACAAAATGGGAATTTTGCGTTTTTAACCTTTACATGGATGATGGATACAACTAGAGGTGACCCCGGTTCGGTTTGGTTCCGGTTTCGGTTCCAAACCGCCGGTTTCGGTTTGGGAGGCACCCAAAACCGAAACCGAAACCGAAACCGAAACCGGAAAAACCGGTTCGAAACCGGTTTGAAACCGCCGGTTTGGCGGTTCCGGTTTCGGTTCCGGTTTCAAAACCGGCGGTTTTGGTACGGTTTGGGCGGTTTTGCAAAAAAAAAAAAAAAAAAAAATTTTTTTTTTTTTTTTTTTTTATAAACCGGCGGTTTAACTGCCGGTTTTGGGCGGTTAAATCGTCGGTTTTGGACGGTTTGGAGGAATCCCAAACCGAAACCGGAACCGGAACCACCGGTTTCCAACCGGTTTCCAAACCGGCGGTTTCGGTTTCGGTTTTCGGTTCCGGTTTGGCCAATCCGGTTCCGGTTAAACCGCGGACAAAACCGACGGTTTAACCAAACCGTGGTCAGCTCTAGATACAACCTTTCAAAGTTATTTGTCTTTATCATTATGTTGGTAGAGAACGATTTTTTTTTTTATTTTTCATCTTGATTTTCTTTTCATAATTTAAAAGATTATATGTTCAAATTGAATATATATAATAAAATGGATATCTAGTCATGTACAATACTAGTGTAATAATATTTAATATCTCATTTTGATGTATAAGCCTTATTGATTTTTCTTAGTGTATATCACTTATTTAAGAATTGTATTCAATACTTAATTTTTATTTATTTTTTCACTATTACATAAATCTAGGGATTTTGGAGAGTGGAATACAACTCGAATATGTAATTTCATAATATGTGAGAGGTATACCATTAGACCAACTTTATTTTATCAATACGCATTTTTTTGGACAATATAAATTTGAAAAATTATTTCGATAATCTTTCAATAAAGTGGAAATATTTGTTTGATTATACTATACAATAAAATTGAGTAATATAATTTTTAGGAATAAAAAATTGAATAAATGTGAAAGTGAAGTCATTTTCTAAGAAGAATAAGAAGATCGTAAAGTAGCCTCTATGGGCACAGCTCATCTGATAGATAGATGAGTTTGAGAATTAGATAAATAACTCTCAAATTAGCGGTTTGAATCATACTCATGACAAATGCTTAAAAAAAATATCTACAAAAAGAAAAGGCTGTAAAGTAGATTTATTTATTTATTTATTCGGTGGGTGTGGGTCTAAGGTAAGGAAAACAAATAAATCTTTTTTTATGTCATTTATCAAACTTTTGCAAGTTCAATCTATACCTTGAACATTGTGAAAAGATATTTCTTCTTAACGAAGAAAAATATCATGATAGCATTAAAAATTGAAAACCATTTTTTAATTTTTTTGTTAATTTTAACGTGAGAGGTTGTTGACAAAACTTACAATAGTTTCTAAATTCAACATTGAGTATTTCCTAGATTTTGATACGATCATACCCATTTGGATATGAATTTGGATCCTCTGTTGATATAATATTTTTTTAAATCTCATATAATCCCATGACATATAAATATTACGATAAATGTATGGTTAAAATGTGATTGATTTTTACAACCACTTTATCGGTAACTATTCACATATTTTAAAAAGATTAAAAAAAAAAAAGATCGGATCATCAGAGGATCCAAGATATAGCAACCAAACCCAAAACATCCGGTATATATTCTAGACTAATTACAGAATAATTATTCAATTAAAGGAGCATATTTTTGAGGTATAATATATTAATATGTTCATCATTTCTCATTCTCTTGATGTGATGTGATGTGGGCCATGTGGCACCTACCATGAGAACTCGATAGTCAAATAATCTATGATATACTAGAGCCATCTGCTTTCATATTCAACTAAGATATAGTCATACAGATAAACTATCCAGATTCTTAATAAAAATAATAAAGAAATTTCTTAAAAAGAAATTGGGATAGTCGATTTTGTTCTTAATATGTAAAGTGAATCTTTAGGAAAGAAATCTAAAAAGAATCAATAAACTAAAAGTAGATCACAGCTAACAGCTGAGCATCCTACGAATTAGGTGGGCACTAGGCAGTAGGCCATATGATAACAGACGTCAGCAATTCTATTCTTGTTTACTTACAATTCGGTCATTTCCACTCTACAAACGTTTTTTGTTTTCCGTTTAATACAATTTAAATTAATATTAATAGAATTCACGTCACAATTAAACAAACTTTATATTTAGTTCACGAGTTGTACATTAAATTTGTACGAGGAATTCAACCTGCTATCGACTCTGGTTTGCTACCAGAGATGGTTGAGTCAGATGCCTTAGGTGTGATCAAACTAATGGCTGCAAATTCCGCTACGTGGGTTGATATTGGCTTGGTTATTAGCGATATTTTGAGTGTTATGAGTGCGAATTCGGATAATGATTTTATGTTTGTATCTAGCAAATGTTGTTGCCCATATGCTTGCTAAGATGGCTTTCAACATTGATAATGATTGTTTCAGGACTAGTTTGTTTTCTCTGGTTTTATGACAATTAGTTTTTGCATTGAATGAAAACGGCATAATATACACGGCTTAAATGCTTCCAAAAATTCAAATGGCCCTACACAACCGAAGAGTAAATTAAAGAATTCAAATGAAAAGGGCACTTGAACAATTTTATAACATAATTTATTATTTTTTTTGTCAAAACCATAATCATCAAGCCGCAAATTGAAACGGGTTTAGGTACACATCAATTGCGCCGAGAAATCCTCTTAGTCTACATGGGTGGAGAAATATTTTGCTAGTAGGGCCATAAGCCCATAAGTCTTAACATATCACGTGCATGCTCTAACTAACGTAAAACTTTTTATCTTAAATCAGAGAATATGTAAAATATTGTTTTTTGGATTATGTAACATTAATAGCTAGTTATGTACGTTAATGTGCCCCTTGGAGCATACCCTTGTAATAATTAAGTAAAATACATACAATTCCGTATAACTTTGAGTAAAAATCCATCAAACTAGGATTAAATCTATATAGAGTCTGTGGATTTTGTAGTTTCCACCAAAATCTATAAAACCCTAACGAATTGCCTAATATGGTTTAATGTCAACTAGATAGTATCCCAGGCTCGCCCACCGCATGTAGTATATTAAAAAAAGAAAAAAGTAAAACACTTAAAAGTTCTACAGGAAAGGAAACTTGGTTTCCTAACTTCTATAAAAATTAAGTTCCCTTTTCTTGATTCTCTTTAATTTTCATTCAAGATTAGTAAATGTGACATGAAAATAAACCACTACAAACCATCCATTATTTTATTAAAAGCTACCACAATCGTTCTAGAATTTATCGTGTAATAGGATATCATTCTTTCAGACTTTGACGATTAAAAACTATATAACAAACCACAAGTTTACGGTTAATATGTGAATTCAGTCGGAGGATAATTCTAATAGAGAAATAAATTAGTCAAAATCTAAAAAATAAAAATGAAAAGAAAATCAAAATTGAGTACAAGAATTACAATATTAATCACTTTGTTGTCTTTTGGTGAATTAAACTTGGACAGTGATCTGAACACAAGAACTTGCTAGCCAACAGTTGTGTAGCAGTATTATTTGAACTGCAACAAAAACAAACAATTTCGAAAATCGATTCTCTAATTATTTAAAATTAAAAGAATCTAATCGTATATACAGTATCCGAACTTTACAATGCTAGCTCCCTCCCCATGTCACGTTAGGCTCTTGCACCAAAAACCATCTCTCTTTCCCATCCTCCCACAATGATATGATAAATTAGAGGAATAACAAAAAGTGGGAAAAAATAAGAATGGCTAAAAATTGAAAAATAAATTATAATAAAAATGCGTCAAAATTTTAATCCTAAACCTGGTATGTACATTTTGTACAGGTGACAAGTAGGGGGTCATCAGCCTCAGCCATTGAGCTTTGCTAAAAACTGGTTCAGATTGTATTCTTCTGTGTATTGTGATTGATCCCAAAGCTCTTCTAGTCCACCAAGGATGGCCTTTACACCCTTCCCGGTACCCATTAATTTTGGGTCTCCATCCACATCTGAGCTCTTTGAGCTCGTACCACCCTGGATGACAATGCAAATATAACTTCCAAGTTGAAAAATGAACTTAATGCCATGCAGTCGTTGTACAAGTATTGCATGCTTAGAAAAACATGTAAGAAATCACTGTTACCAAATACCTTTTTAGAGACTTCTGCTGATGCAAATAAATCAAGCAACTGGTCAGTATTCATTGTTTTCAGACTTGCATTCTCTGCGTTGATAACTGCATTGGCAACTGATACTTTAAACTTCTGGAGGCTCATAACTTTCTCTTCCATGGTTCCACGCATAATCAGACGATGGACATTTACAACCTTCCGCTGACCTAATCTGTGTGCTCTGTCCATTGCCTGCAAGTTCACATATTCACAACATAGATTGATTCAACATCCTATTAGGAGAAGATATATAATTTTGCTTCCATTAGACAATAAGTCGCCCAATACAAACAAAACAGCAGATAGAAGCAAAATATGTTAATTACCTGATGGTCTCGCATTGGGTTCCAGTCATGCTCCATGAAAACAAGGGTATCAGCTGATGTCAAGTTCAAACCCAGGCCACCAACTGTATAGAGCATTATAATTTCAGTAAACTATGTAAATAGTCTAGTTTGCAAAAAGAGCTAAATACATACCATGTGTTGTAAGCAGCAGGACATCTATAGTAGGGTCTGAATTAAAAGCCTTCACAATCTCAAAACGTTTTTCCGGTACAACTGATCCATCCAGCCGCAGGTAAGTGACACTGCTAGGAAGAAACATATAAACCAGTTATAACTTTTTTACATGTATTCATTGCATGATTACTTACAGAAAGAGAATACCCAATATTAACATAATTGTAAGACATATCCAAGTTCAGAAAATGCTCCAGAATACCAATTCAACTTCTAGATGGTCAAGTCATTAAACAATCATACCATATTGATCACATGTCCATAATCTTAAATTCATATCAGTACTCATAATTTAAACAATAGAGTGGTACATGCTTTCCAACAGATAAATGTTTATAACGTTAAGGTTATAAGATCGACTCAGTGACAGACAGATTTGCAGCACACAAATACTTGCAGAACATATGTGTTAGTGTGACCGTGAACAACTACCTCGCCTCATAAATATCCCAAACAAACTCACTGGAATCCCTGTAAACCTGTAAATCATGCTACATCATTGGACAAAGTTCCAAGGAGTTTCATAATTATCTATAGGGTAGCGAGCAGAGAAAAAATCATCAAACCAAAATCTTACTTTTCATCTTCATGTTGCTAATAATACAAAGAAATGAAGTGTGTGTTTATTTCATCTTTTAACATTTTAGCTAATTACTTGAGGCCATCTAACTTCTTGATATCACTGCTAACAAAATAAAGTTGTGCATCGCCAAACAGAGCCATTACTTCATATTCCATTCATCAAACCTCCCAAAATACTCCTTATATAAGAGTTACAGCACAAGCAGGGCATTATTGTGCCTGGTACTAGCAACTTAGAAAATGTCCACACCATATGGAAATGACGTGCAACAAGAAGGTATAAAATTATTGCCAGGCCACAATCACAATATCTGCGTTTTATTCCAACTATAAGTTTTTTAATATTTGGCTTGTCACATACTATAAGATCAAATTCAACTCTAGATAGGTAATTTGGATCCTAGTTCTTATTCTCCTGGATTGGTGTTTATTTCTGTGTTTGAATATCACTACTAAATTGTTACATTTATCCACCTAATCTGTATTCAAACCACAACAATTATCCTTTCTTGTCCCAGTATGGACTTTGGTGAGTCTGCTGGTGGTGAGGGGATTATGAATAACAAATACAATCATGCAAACTTAGAAATAGCATCGATGAAGAAAAAAATAGATTAAAAAAGAACAAAGGATTAAAATAAAATAAAATAAATGAAAATCAGCAACATACATCAAGTTAAAGACGGTGCAAAAATATGTGAATGACAAAGATTAGAAAAACTACATGTCAAGGCTACAAAATATGTAATTTACACAGTACCATACACTGTAAAAATACTTTGTTGATAGGATTATAGGAATATGTAATAATAATTTAAACCAACACAAAGCAAGTAGGGAAAAGACAAGAAATGGAAACATTAGCAGGCATGGAAAATTGAGATAAAGCTTTCTTCAGTTGCCTAAAAGAATTTGAGCACAATAATTCAAGACTGGAATCCATATAAGCAATTGATGTTTTGAAAAGCTGTTGAAGATAGAGATCAGAAGACTCACTTCTTCATATTGGTCTGAAACAAGTCTCTTTCAATAATGTCCAGAAAGGCCTACACAAAATGCCATTGTAAAAATAAGAGCATGCAATTTTAGCTCTATAAGAATATTATAAGTTGAACAAGAGTAAGTATTACTTTATGTTGAGCAAATATCAAAACTCTGTGCTGCCCGACATTAACAGCGCCATCAGAACTAGAAGCATCCACACCTATTCCACACTCCTCCATTATCTCTTTGAGAGCAACTAATTTGGGAGAGTGATGAAGATTATGTAGTTCAGAAATAATGTCAGAAGTTGAAGGGAAGAGTTCTGACAAATGGCATAAAAGTGACTCAGAGATCTTTTCACCAAGTACAAGTAATGGATGACTACAAAGTTTTAGCAAGTATTGCAGAGCCTGAAACAAGTAGGAAACAAGTAGAAAACAAATCAGCTTATGCAAAATCCACTGCATAAATGGAGTAACAAACAACTAATCACAATACCTGGAAAACATGTGTAGATGCTTTTGCTGAAGGACCACTTCCTTCTCCTTTATCTGCTGACTCATCAACTTTTACCATGCTAGAGATCTCTTCTTTTACATGCGAACCAGAAAACTTTTCATAAAGTTTTAATTGGACAGGGCTTAAGTCACAGTATCTGTCCTGAATTATTTTTTCAGGCAGGTCAGACAAAACTTCATCTTTTGTTCGCCGGAGAAGGAAAGGCATGACCTATAAGAAACAAAAAACTATGATCAGAAAGTGAAAATCCATCTCTTATAATTTTGTGAACCTATCAAAATCTTTCAAGACCATGAAAGTTTTGATCAAGACCTTTAGATGGACATCGAGAAGGTGATCAATTTAATACAGTTAGGGGATGCTCACCTGATAACAACTCTATGTGTGTGTGTGATAAGTTTACCTGTTTGTGCAGTGCTTCCATAGCTAGAGCCCCTGCTTCAGCATCCTTGGCAGAACATTTAGAATCTCTAGCTGCCACCAGAGGCCTCCCATAAGTGGCTTGGAACTGCCAATATAACACAAAATCAACGGTCAAAAGAATGTGTGACAATTGCATGCAGAAAATAAGAGCTAACAATGCTAAGAAAGACCAAAATCTTTAGCAGACAGATCTAATCCACGGCTCTGCCACACTGTTGATCGACTAGAAGCATCATAAAAATGAAACCAACTCCAGTGAAAAAAATGATCAACATATGATAGAAAATATTATGATTGTCCTTTTTCGCTTTAAAATGATATGTTCATGTCTCGTAATCTAGAAATATACGTCTCATTAATATTTCCACCCAAAGCATCTTGACAGAATGGCATATACACCAAGCACAATAGGTAAAAAAAACTATACATTCCAACAAAAATTACATTAAGAAAACAAATAAGAGTGCAAAAACAAATCAGAATCAGAAGGTAGAACACATACTTGTCTTTCTGTACCAAGAAACCCTGGCATTAGAAAGTCAAAAAGGGACCATAAGTCCATAATGTTGTTCTGCAAGAAAGAGCAAACCACTTATTAGGAATTAAATTTTCTTTAAATTACCATGAGTTCTTAAGCTTGCATCTAACCTGGATTGGTGTCCCACTAAGTATCAATCGATGCTGGGCTTTCAGCTGCTTTACGGCAATAGTAATTTTAGACTTAGCGTTCTTGATTATATGCCCTTCGTCTAAAATACAGTAATTCCAGAGACATTGTCCAAGATAATCAACATCTTTGCGGACCACATCATATGATGTAATAATCACATTATACTGATTAAATTGTTCTCTGAGAGAAACACGGTCTTGAGCAGAACCAACATATTGGAGAGTACTCATCAAAGAAACATCAATAAACTTTTCTATCTCAAAAGCCCAGTGTCCAACAAGAGTTGATGGACAAATAATTAAAGACGGATGAATAGCCTCGCTCTGATTTGAAGCACGATGTTCTGCTATGTCAGATGCTACAATTGCAGATGCTTGAAGCGTCTTGCCCAGCCCCATATCATCACATAAGATTCCATGAAGCTTGAAACGCCTTAAAAAGGCCAACCAGTTTATACCTTCCTGTTGATACCTGGAAGCACCAAATAAAACCATTATGCTAAGAAGCAATAAGTTGGAGTGTTTAGATACGAAATAGAAAAATATTCTACAAGTGAGTAAGAGCAACACAATTTCCTTAAATAATTCTAAAAATGATCTCCTAATTTCAAATTAACTTCCCACAAACGTTTTTAGGCCATCTCCTCTATCAACTGTTCAAAAAACAAACAAATAAAATTAACTCAATTGGGAAAAACAAAAGTCCTTGATGTTAGACAACTTTATGGGGGCCAAAACCTTCTTCATTGTCGAATTTAGTCACAGTAAATATAATTTAGGGTAGATGTGTACAAGAGTATCAAGAGAAAATTGTTTGATTATGTAAAAGATGAATTATGTAGAACATAATTGTTGTGAATAGTATAATTTATAGTTATGTAATAGTAACTGTGATCAATACTGCTATGAACATTACATGAATGATAATTTAACCTTTTAGTTGTAAGTTGAAACAAATTAAGAAATACTGAGAGTTAGAAGAAAATGCACAATAAGATTGGAGAAAGGTAAGAAAAATGTCATGCATTCAAAAACAACCACATAACTTAGTATTGTATTAAAAACCTTTAATAAATCTAAAAGATAAATAAACTCCATAGAAACTTTACTCATACTTATCCAAATATGATTAGGGTTCCAAAACCACATTATGAACCCTATATTATAAAGTTAATGTGTAAGTAATGCATAAACTGCTGTTCTGCCCCAACATACAGAAAATCATAGCTTCTAACCTAACACTCCAAACTAAAAATTGATTAAAACCTAAACTACCAGCAACTAAGCATGTAAATTATGCAAATTTTCTATACATAGAATGTCGCATGTGAACCCACAAAGAAAATCCTAATTTGTTGACATAAGACTTGACATATTATTCGACTATTTCATGGGATTACGCTCCCATTTCAATGTTTGGAGCTCCAATATAGAATTGTGCTAATAGTCCAACCACCAATGGTTGTATTGAATTAAGATTTAGAAATATTAAAAAAAAAAAATTGCACGGATTATCACATGTGATCAGTGATCCCGCACGAAAAATTCGTACGGGATCCCACATTTGATAATAATTATTTATTTTATATATACATATAGGGTCCCTCGCTCCCTTCCTCGCTCTCGCTCTCGCTCTATATATATATATATATACACACACACATATACAATCATCCTCCAAAACTAAAATCAATTACAGACACCCCCAAAAAAAATCATCTCAAAACAGAAAGAAGGAATTAAAACATTGCTCCTTTGTAGTTGAGGTCAATAACGAAAGAGGCATTATCCTTGAACTCCTTTGTCACCATACCCACAAACACATAGAAGCTTCTTTCTTTTTATCATGAAATATTTGGTCTAGTATTGCCCCAATTCAATCAAATCTTCTTAATCAAGACTAATTCCAATTAAAAATTCAGTCTTATCTGGCATACCAGAAACGGCCTAAATTACTAAAATAATTGAAATTAGCAACAAAAAATCATTTCACATGTCTGCATCAGTCTCATTTTCAAGGTAATACAGCCAGTCAAGAGAGAAAAAGAAATGAAATATTATAGGCAAATGAAATCCTAATTAATATCCCTGTCTAAATTCATTATACAATATTTGCCTGTAAACTACAGCACTCCTAATTTTTGTAGACCTATCAATTGTATCCACATACAGTAGTACTGATTCATAATAATCTTAACACCAACAAATAACAGAAGCTCCATTGATACAACATCAATCAGAGAATTCAAGAATATTAGAAAAATGCTATGAGATTAATTTCAGAATTTCCGAAAGTATACAAATTAATGAGATTAACTTTATAATTGAACCCACTAAACATTAACAAGTTTGCAACCTACAAACACAAATAAAACCAGTCAGCTAGTCCAGTGCTGCACTCTGACAGGTTTTCAGCATTATCAAAGCAACTCTATAACCATTAAAATAAAAAGGTGTGTTCCCCAAGTCATGTTCTACAGATGGTAATGGAAACACTATGGTGCAACTACAAGGAATATTGATGAAATCCTGGAGACTAGTCTGTCTAAACAATGAAAAGAAAGAAACATATATGGCATTTGAATATTGTGATCAGTAGGCATGAATTGAATATATTACCTTCTCAATGTTACTTTTAATTCAGTGCAAAGCTTGTAATCATCGATATGGGAACTGTCTAGTAACTGCTCCAAAAACTGTGCATCTTCTGCATTTCTAGATAATCTTTCACTCAGTCCAGTTGGTGGAGGAAGGCCCCGTGCTAATGGAAGCAGCGGTACAAGAGATGCAAAACTACGTGTCACACTCTGTCTAACAGAATGATCACAATCACTCATACACCTCAGAAGAGGAACAACCAACAAAGGAGCATACGACACAAGCTCCACACCCAATCCCTGAACAAGCAAACTAATAAGCATGCCGGCACCTTGTCTAGCATGAACTGACGTCACATCTCCTAACAATGGAATCGCATTTTCTATTACAGCAGCCATTACATTTACTTTCATTGACTTCGCCATTGAAGTAATACATCTGGAGGCAGCCAATCTAACAGCAACATGAAAATGGCAAACACATTTGAATATGCATGGAAGAAGCGTGAGAAGTTTCAGTTTCAATGTCTCATCCAACATTGGAGCAACAGAACGTACCAACTACACATAAGAAACCCATAAAAACCAAAATGAGAATAAAAGAGATAAGTTATCCATGAACTATACACATAACTTTACAGATGATTGGAGGCCAACACTGAGCAAAAAACAAAAGAATTTTGCATTTCTCATCGTGTGTGCATGAGATTTCAATTTTCACAACTTTCATTAATATCCACAACTACAAGAAACATTCTACTGCACCAGCTAGATTGTCCAACTATATTAAAGTATTAAGGCTAATGTAGATTTAGATTGGAGTAAAACTAAAAAGGAAAAATATAGGTATAAATGATAAATCAAGAAAAGTAATAACCTGAATATTATTTATCAAGATCTGAGGATCCTTAACAGATTCAATAGTGAGAGTAATTTTCTCTTCATCTGAAGAACTGCCGGCAACAAGAACTTCAGTAAGGCAATCCCAAAGTTTTGGAAGCTTATCAAATAATGAAGCACCAAACTTCTCACACAAATGCCTCAATGCAAGTTCAGATCCTCTTCGGCTAATAAAGCCTTCAACTCTTGACCGGTCTTCGCCACCTGCTAGCATGTGAACTCTTGATTTCTGTTTTCCTGTACTACTACCAAAGGAGAGGAAATCTTGATCATCAATGATCTCCATGGAACTGATGAGTCCAGCTTGAGGTGTCTCACAAGGATCCATACATGTCAAACTACATATATTCTTTACTAACTTATCATTTGGACCAGGCTTACGAGCAATACAATGATAAATAAGCTCTGCAAGGGCCTCAGCAGCCTTCTGTTGTATAATGTCCTCCTGAATGAAGAAAACAAGATAAATTAGATTAAGGTACCGTGTGGGACATAAACAAATATCCACCTCGAAAATACCACCTGCTCTCTTTTAATTGAAGCCATCAAAGGCAAAATGATTGGATTAAGTCGAGACGGAAGCTCTGACATCCAGATGACTGCAGCAGCAACTAAGGCGGTGACAGTAACATGCAAATTACTCTGCAAATTGTACCAGAAAATAAAATGAGCATGTTGCAGGAAAAGGCTGAGCAAATACTACCGCCTTGCAACCAACACCAAAGTAACACAATTTTCATCAAGTGATAAATCTCAAAGGAAAAAGTATAATGACATTCTATTTGCCAGATCCACTGGTACCAGATGTGAGTGCACAGAAGAAACAAAGAATAAATGAGGCTCCAATACTTAATGTAGAAACAATACAGAGATCATTAAAGCAACAGATCTAACATTGACCATCAACAGAGAGAAAGATAACACCATGAGGATGAAACCATTACTATAGCTCAATTGTGCAAGAAATCAATCTTTTCAGATAGAATACAAAAATTAATCTTGGCGAGTACCAAGTTTTAACACAGCATATCATGAAAGTAAGCTTATACCAACCTGAACACATTTTAAATAGCCTGCGGTCGTCAACAGCCGCTGTTTTAATGACTCTATATCATCAAAAATATGCCTATTTGAAGAATCATTCCCATCAGTATCACTACATATTGGTAGCAGTTTTGACGCAAAATTTATTGCCTCATCTGCACTCAAACTTTCCACATCTACTTTAATCGTTGGCAACATATCTGTAAACATCCCAGATGACTCAACAGTGCGTAATAATTGACTGGCTTCATTTTGCATCTTGGTGTATGTTCTTGAAAGTTCAGCATATGGAAGAAGGGAATCTTTTGTCGGAAATGTAGGGTCAGAGCATGCTAATAAATCCAACAACCATTGTTTGAGATGATTGGGAAAATTAGGCAAAAGTCCAGGGGTCCCAGAGAATTCCTTGCTTTTGATCTCTTTGAACCAAGAAATGAGAACCATGGATGCCACCTGACAAAAAATACGCACAATTAATTCAGAGACAGAGTGAAGAGAACAAGATAACAATGGTCAGGGCATGATAACATTTCCTATCAAACTAATTTCAAAAGTACCTGCCGCTGAACGCCAGACAAAGAGGTAAGGGCATTCCAAAGTGGATTAATCACATATTGTATAGAACCTTCTTGCAACTTAGAAGCAAAAATTCCCAACGCTGATGCTGTAACAACCCGAGTATTGGTCACTGACATTTCCACATCAGCACCAACAATTATCTTAACTGAAGAAGTGGAAGCATCTCCATTCCTATCCTGTTGAAGAGCTCCTTTCATATAATCCAAGCCAATATTCCCAGAAGACTCATTTTCAAGCATCGCAGCTCTCATTTTAGCTGCTGCTCTAAAATGACTTTTTCGAGGAGGGGCTACAGGCCAAAACATTTTTGTAGCATCTAATGGTGAACCATAAGGTGTAGTAGCAAGCTCTATCCAAGAAGACATAAATGAACTAGCAACAGCTTCCAAGTCCACAACCGGGCACTAACATCAATTAAATAAACAAAATTAGAGGTAATAAATAAGTACATAGCAAATAATAAAATAAGAGTAACAGGAAATTCAGGTATAAAAACAGGATAAAGATAAATGTCAGTGATGGTAATTCTTTTAGGAAATTAAAGAATCATTTATTTTTATTACAGGATACAAGATCGTTTGGTGTAAAGGACATGAAAGAATTGTTTAGATAATCTGTCCTGTGATAACTTTAAGGAAATGAAAGAATTTGTCGCAACTAGAGTAGCAGCAATAAACCTATAAATACACAAAGTGATTGGGAGAGCAATAGCATTATGTCCTTGTTTGAACATAACCTTGGGTGTAAAATCATTTCACTTAAACCACATAAAGTGGCATTAAGCACCAAAATTAATATGTATTCAAAAGAGGAGTTCTTTTTGGTATTCTAAAGTTTGTTCAACAGAAGTTCAATTATCATTTCACCTAATTGTAAGCAAAGTTTGATAATAAAAGTTGGACAGTCACTTGTGTTTATTGTTAAGCAAAGTTAGAAATCTATAATACAGCCAATATCGCCAACTTATACAACATAGCAAAATCTAAATTCAATCTTCAACAACCCCCAACCTTAAACTAGATAAATAAACAATGACATTCATCAATCATTCTTCCACAATTTAAATGTTCTTGACAACATTCCACTACTTTGCTTCCTTTAGTCCTTATTGATCTCAAATGAATTCAAAGAAACAAGTAAATGACCAAAAGAGAAAGCCAGAATTACAAAAACTCATAAAACCATGTACTCTGATCAGATAAGACACCTGAACAAGCAGTCTCCAAACTCTATCTGAACACTGCAGGAGTTCCTCATTTGATTCCAGCAGCAGATTTTGAAAAACTATCCTAAGTGTATCACCCAAAATAAAAGATGGCCAAAAAGAATCACTGGAGGATTCAGAAATCTTCCTTCTGTAGACAGCTTCAAGAAGCCGCTCCTGCATGTGAATACAGGTCATTGACACCATGAACTTCAATTAATAAATCATGAAAAAACAGTATAATGTCAGATCAAACAACATATAGAAAAAAGATGTAAACGAAAATATGTAATTTTTGGTGCAACAGATAAAACCACTACTTGCACCCTCTGAGACTCCTGATCAGAAAGACAGCATTTAGTAGGTTCGGAAAAAAAAAAAAATTACCAGAGTACGGATAGCAGAATGTCGGACTGATGTGATACTATGCCTCATAAATGGCCATAACCGGGGTGCCAACATCGATAACATGTAAGGATTTTCCTGAGAATCTCTTCCTTCTCCAATATCATCAACACGAACTACTTCATTCAGATCAAAACCCTGTTTCTCTTTAGATGTAGCCCCAAACATCTTTGGAATCATCTCTTCCTGCGAATAGATTTCCGCCAACAGATTCATCACACTGCGAACAGATAAGAACTTTTAAAAACATCTCCTTCATACTTTATGATTTAAATTACCATAAAATTCGGAATGTGGCTCAATTACTAGACTTAACATATTAAACCAAAGTACAGATAAAAGCCAGCAAAAGTGATGCCATTGTGGCATTTCTGCACTGATATAAATTAATGCAGAATTCCTTTTCTTTTTTATTTAGTTAGCAAAAACATAAAACTTGTATTAGAAAAAAAATCGATGATCTACAAAAGGGGTGCTGCCTAAAAAATAAAAATAAAAACTCCAAAAACATTAATAATAAAGCATGCCTTTACAACAAAAGCCTTCACAATCCCCGCAGCTAAAATCAATATGAAGAAAATAACTTCTTTAAATTAAGCAGTCATGGAAGCCCATAAACTTCTTCTTGATAAAGGCTGAATTTCACAACCTTAATCGCTGTTTATAATGTTTCCAATACTAAGGCCATGTCCCTTAACTAGCCTTGCAAGGATTCAATTTCCACAGTGAAGTTTGGCAAAATAATAACAATAAATGGGTTTAAAAAATTGCAGATTAGTTTTAAGTTGCTTGACTGTCGGCTTGAGTACTTTTATGTTAATTTCATCGGTAAGGATAAAATGGCAGTAGTTGTCCACCTTAGCTTCCTCAAATATTCTTCTATCCCTCTCTAGCCAAATAATCATTTTCACGTTTTAAAATTCAATCAAACATTTGAAGGCCGTGCATTACTGTTACACACACAAACACACATATAGCCTAATATATATTCAAGGTAGGTGGCCTTAAAAGGTATTGACTCGTGATCTCTTATTTGGAGAGGAGGTCTTTTTCCACTTTACCCACCCTTTCAGATTAGCATGCATTACAGTTCTGTTCAATCGGAAACTGACCAGACTGCCATTAAAGCTTTTCCTTTTCTTCAATTGCAACAAGCATGGACTGAAAAGACAATGAGGATCCCGACCAGTATTGCAGATAATTACAATCCATAACTACTTGCAATATAATACCCAGATTAATAACACAAGAAACACCAAAACAAATTCTTTTATTAGTGTTTTAATGCTGATTTGATAGTTTAAGCAGCAGAAACTTTTAGTGGTTGTGGGTTTATGATTGCAAGGTTGGTTTAGATTTTCAAGCACAATATGACAATCAAAATGTTAGTAATTGCTAGACCCAAAAGCTTAAAACTATTTGGATAGCCTAACAATAGTATTTGAGCTCTGTAACAAACCTCTCATGTGCAAGACTAACGAGTTTGTCACGTGGCTCAACCCTAAAGACAAGCACATAACAAACTCAAATATAATCACTTGGGGACTCGAACTCAAGCACTCCTGGTAAAACTTGGCTCTGAAACCATGTTAGTAACCACTCAACCTGAAAACTTGAGCTATTGGAAAAGTTTTCTAACAAAGAGAAGCTCATGTGAGCTGTTTTTAAGGTTGCCAACAGTATCCAGAGGAATTAAGTTGAGGAAAGAAAATATAAACATCTACGCATCAGAAAAATGTTAGATTCCCTCTAACCATCCTCTCATCACAAAAGAATCACAATTCTTGTAAACATGTTTAATCTCTTAACGAATTGAAGAAGATATACATAAAAGTATATATAGGGATTTCAGTTCATAATACTGCAAAAACTTTAAGATCGAAATAAATAAATAAAAATTACTCAGAAAAATTAATATAATTTGCAACTTAAAACTTCACTAAGAAAACCAAATCAATGTTCACCTAAAATGAAATTAAGACACCTAAACCAAAATAAACCACCTTGGCAGTTGCTACTAACCACAAAAACTACAAACAAGACCCAAACATTTCTTAGATCGAAAACAAGAAAGAAGTTTATTAATGTATACTGTATTGAACTAGAAGTCCAGCACAGCCATGACAAAACGAGCCTTGTAAGGAGTAAGCCAAAAAATATACACAAATGAAGAGATTCTTATCCTAATCCAACCCCTTAATAACAAGGCTATCACATAACAGAAAACCCCAAAATATTCAAAAGGCTTACCCTAGACTCCTTTCCAAATTAAATGAACAAAGGCTAGAAAAATATCGAGAAATTCATCGCGAAGAAGGCCCATAAGGATGCCAAGAAACATACATACCTCAAGCTAGTAAAACTTAACAGTAGCAAAGACTCGAGGTGTGCTTGAGGAGCTAACTGCTAAGGTCACAACTGGTATTCACATGACTAATGAAAACAAAGCAAAGTCAATTTCAGAAAATTAAAATGGGCATGCTCAAAAATGGAGACCGACTAGAGTGGCAGGATAATGTGCATTGCCATTTTAAGTCGGCAACATGAAGGTTTGGCTCTACATAACTAATCAGTTAAATCTTAACAGGACAACTAGTAGCAACCCAAAATAGTTTCGAAGCAATTTAGGGATAGAAGTTGAGCATTCATGGCATGGGTATATAGTTTAATTTTCAATGCATTAAGTACAAAAACATAGTACAACTACTACTAATAAAGCCAACAAATGGAGAAGAAAGCATTAAGAAATTACCTACTAGTGGATGGGCTTAGATCATCCAAATCAAGCAATATATCCCAAAGTAGCATAACAATGGAATGCAACGTCTGACCATCTAAAGCAACAATTGAAGCTGCAGCAGGTATTAAAGCATCTGCAGCAACTGCTCGGACATCATCATCAGGGTCCTCCAACCCAGCTTTACATGCTGGAAGAACATAGCCAAGCAGATCATGCAGCATCTCCTAGTATCAAAAAAGAGCAATGATAACAAGATAAGTAAAAGTAGAAACCACATAAATAGACATGCAACTTGAAAGAATTAGTAACGGTATATTATATTAATGCATCCTTTACAACAAAGGAGGCCAACTGATAATGCATTCTATCTAAAAGATTTGAATGGTATGGATGTATGAAATTAAAGTTTTATCAGAAACTCAAAAGATATTAACAGAAAAGGAGAGATATACCAAACCGTAAAACAAGCAGTCCATAAAACCAAAAAATGTCAAGATAAGAACAGGATACATTTGAAACACCCAATAGAGAAGTAAAAAATGAAGTGAAACATGCATATACAATATTTTTAAGACAACGCGTATCATAATGAGGGAAAACTTAAAGCACATGAAGTATTACCTGCCGCACCGCAATCAAGTACTTGATGCCTGAAAGGCTTCCATGACGAATCTCCCATTCTGGTCTACACTGAACATAGAAAAATTTCAGCGCATGTAATAACCAGGCAGCAATTAGACTATATTGAACCAGGAATCTTAAATGTGATAGAGGACTAAACAAATGAACTTGCAACGTATTTACCTGCATTCGCAGCAAGATATACAACGTCTCATGAACTAACGTAGGATGCATATACTTAAAAGCAGCGCCTAACGCTTGAGCACAAGTTTCACGTACTGGAGCAACAACCTGATCAGATACATAATCTCCAAAACTGCAAGAAAAGTAGTAAGCAAATAAATAAATAAAACTAGAAAGAAAGACAGATTGCAGTTCCTTATCATTTAACAAGAAAAGAACTTCAAAGAAATCTCCAGTTTATAATTACAATCAAACCAAAAACATTGGCATACCGGTCTAGTGATAATACACATAAGAAACGAATTGCACAATCCTGAAGAAATTCACAATTTTTCTGCCAAGAATGCCTAGCTAATTTCAACCAGTTCACCATCTCACAGTTTTCAGGAAGATTTTCAAGTACGTTATGATTTAGATAATCCCCCTTCTCCTCACTATAATCCTTTGGCTCTGCTAGGTCAACAGCTTCTTTAGAAGGAAGTGATACATTATCAAGATTAGATTCTGGCTCCACCTTAACAGAACTAAGGTCAAGTTGACCATTGACCTGCTGTGCAGGTAAATTGCTTCCACTTTCTTCAACCTTTATGTTGATGTTAAAGCTATCACACTTCACAGGATAGACAATATCATCATACGGCATAGATGATGCATCTTCAAACTTAGTCTTTTTCAGATTGGGTTCCAACTCATCTGCTGCTGAAACTTGCGTATTCAAATCAATTTCCCTCTCTCTCTTCATTGTACTTGAATAGTCTTTGTCTTTAAATTCAACACAGAGTGCACCATCCGAGCTCAATTCAGGCATAAACACTCCAGCAGAAGCACCATGATGAGTTAAAATTTCTCTTAAAGCCATAACACTACCATGGCGAACCTCCCAAACTGACAAAGACGGAGTCAGATAAACTATCATCCATATGAAAATTTTAAAATTAAATATTTCTAAATTTAACCAAATGTACGAAGCAGTTTACCAGGATCAAACATATCAAGGATGAGTTGCTCAACAAAACTACGGAAAGGCCACTGCCCATCTCCATCATGCTCTAAGCTGTCTTCATCAAGAATAGTGTCTACCTGCACAGAACAGCAACATAAAATTGCTGCACTCGGTACTTCAATGTCACAAAAGGCAGAAGGAAGATGGTAAACTGAGCATTCTCTGGGCAACAAAAACAAATTTGGTCCTAATTGTTATCTTGTAAAGTTAACTTCCATGCTGGTCAGAGAGCCAAAACCCTGTGGAAATGTGCTGTCCTTGCCTTACTAACTTACATTAGGTTATTTACAAAGAAAAAAATAATAGAATTTTTGAAAGGAAGTTCGAGGAGAATGTCAAGGGCTCGTGGGATCAAGTTTGCTACTTAGCTTCTTTAAGGGCTTTTGTCTCTAATGAGTTTAGGGATTTTTTCCTTTTCTTTATTCACTTAAATTGGGAAGGTGTTGTAGGATAAATGGTATCGCATTGTGTTTCCTTTTGTTTTGTGGGACTTGATTTTATACTTGAAGGCTCTCTTTGTTAGCCTAGGGGGACTGCTTGGTCACTCTCATATAAGATTGGTTTTGCTGTGTTCTCTGCTTTTTAGATAAGGCTCATTAGTATTATTCTTTTTAGGTAATAAAATTCTGTGAGTACTGGCTACTTTAGTTAGTAAGGTCTTTAGTCACTATTCATTGAACAATAAGTACTGGGTTCAAATATCGCTCACCAGAGTAGGAAGGGGATCGGTTTACATTTATTGTAATAAAGTTAAAAAAAAAAACAAAAATCTCAAAATCAGTTGAGCCCTATTGCATACAAAATTTTAAACCCACATCTAAGGAAAAGCAATTGTAAGAGTAGCACATTCACAAAAGAACCAACTATGCATGCATATGAACACGAGCACAAATAAAAGACAAGTAATCAGTTTCATAGAAACAAAGTGTGTTTTCTTTTCTTTTTCTTGATAAGAACAAAGTGTATTGCCAAAAAAAATATAATAAAAAAAATTACAAAACACACACACAGACACAACAAGAATATGTGTACACTTGTGTGCACGGACAGAAACACAAATGCAGGCGGCACATTATATACATATATCAAGGTCTCAAGACAAACAACAAATGAGAATACTTTAATACCTTGTTGGAACTCAATGGATTAGTGCGTGAGCCCTTAGGAGTTGTCATATTCTGAGAATTAGAGACTTCCATATCTCCATCCTCAGACCAACCTTTTACCTGGTCTTTTGAATTTATTTTTGCTTTCCGCTTTAAGAGATTCAATTCTCTTGCACTTGGTCTTTTTGAAATGACACCAGGAACCATGCTTGAAACTAGCTGCCGTATATTATGTACAGATGGTGACGTGTAAAATCTATGGTCTAACCCATTTCCATGGGAATGTAATTTATGAACAATCAGATCTTCATCTTTGATCATATCATTAACATCCATAAACTGCTCACACATATCCAAACCTGTAAAAATGGATTGAGTTACTGTAAGGCATCCACGAAATGATATTCATCAGTCTATCAATACACATGGAAGAGACAACTAAAGAAAAATGCATCACACATAAAAATAAAATCCACCAATTCCAAAATGCAAAACAAAAGAAGAAAACTGAAAACTACATAGAGAAACTAAAATGCGAAAAGATGCATTGAGTGGGTGCCCCACCCTTTAAGCATTTAACTCCATTTGCAGTACTAGTACAGGAGACAAAACCCCACCAACACCCCTCCAAGAAACAGTACTTAAACACCAGGAAAAAGCTAAAGGATATGTTCCATGACCAAATTCATTTTCACCTAAACAATCATTAATTAGACGAATTCTTCAATGTAATATACAACCTAGAGCAGCCCACAAATAATTATTAATTATATCCATCAACTACCGGCCTACTTCATTCGATTGGTTAATAATGCAAAAACTTTCACAATCATTTACGTAACAAAGTAGAGCACACTTGATTCAAAAAATCTAATCATTTTACACCAGAAAGGAAAAATTTGTCAAGAAGAAAACTCCAGAATCACTTATATGAGAAATAAAACCTACGATAATCTAATATAGGAACGCAATTATTTACTGTGAGGTAATATACTGCTAGCTTTAGCATCAACATAATTTGTAAGAAATCACTTAATCCTGGGCATATTTCAGATAAAATCACCAATCCCCCGCTTAATCTTCTAAAAAAAGACGGCTGGATTTTTAACTATAACAGTATAACCTCATATATGGCTAATCGTCAGATAAACAGCATCCTAATCTCTAACCATAATGCTTTTGCCTACCTAGGTAAACACAACTAACAAACTAAATCAATACCGCGTAGAGCAATATATCTCTGAACAGCTATAAGCCAAACGTATTGCAATTCATTAGCAAGCCTCCTTTTAAGTCTAAATAACTCTTCAACTTAATGAAATCAAAAGAAAAATTAATATTAATACCAGCCACACAAAGAGATTGGGAAACCTTAATGCCGAGTTCATCAATTTTTTGCATTAAAATTTCAAAGTCCATAATAGAATTCATCATCATCTAACTGGAAAAATACATGGAGCTGGTCCTGAAATCGACTGTGACATGTGGTTGCAGTTATTTACCAGAAGACCTCCTAATCACACATTCCAATTATCAAACCTCAAACAAAACCCCCAGCCTACCTAGGCTGGTAAGACCTCCCAATCTCTCAAATTTAAACCAACTCAAAACTATGCACCCAAGCTTCTGATCCCTCGCAATCTAAAAACAAGCCTAAAATAACAAGTACTTCCCTCCCAATCTAATATCAAAGCTTAAAAACCAGAACTCCTGCCCTCTCTCCAATAAATAATTGACAGTAACAAGTACATCTTAGTAGTAACAAGAACACCTTCTAGTCCCGCTTATTACCAATATTTATCTTCTTATTATAAGTTCATGACTACTTTCTCCTCTCACATCATCCCAATTGTCAAAAAGGAATAAATAAGAACTCTGGTTGTGTTGCCCAAATGCCCGCTAAACCCAAAAAAGTTCAACTTTCATCTCTCTTCCTCCAATTGGTAATTTGGTAGAAAATCTAATTACATTCAAATATAAGTCGAACTTTAAACTTCCTAGCATCACTGACAATCCCTCCCTCTCCGAGCCCCCAAAAGTAAAGAGGAGAGAGAGAGAGAGAGAGAGAGAGAGAGAGAGAGAGAGAGAGAGAGAGAGAAGAGTAACATATGTTACATATCAGGTTTTTCCCCTCCCAACACCCATTTAATGAACTCGATATCAAACATGCATCATGGATCTGCAGTAAATTAGTAGAAGCACTACTAACCCAAACGCCGTTTAAGATTTTGCTTTTGGCGAGCCAAACGCTCCCTAGGATTCTTTGAATTATCAATTGCAATATCATACTCCTGCAGTAAAACCAATACGAGACCTTCAACTCATATTATTTGGTGTAATTTCTCAAAAGCAGTAACAAAATCATCAGATTCCAAGCTATTTACATAGAGGAAAAAGTAATACCTGTCCCCCTGATGCTAGTAAGGCACCAAACTCCAACACTTTGTTCATATCAAAGCTGTTATAATTCAATAATTAAGGAGAACCGAAGACAATAAATATTCAAACAAGCAAATTATTTAGACAAGGATATGCTTGTAAATAGAAATTATTTTATCAACTGAGAAATATTAACAACCTTCTAAATGAAACACTTGCTAGAATTTTAGAATGAAAATTAGGCCATGCAACCACATCTTCAACAGAACCAGATATCCCAGCCTCGGACATCTTCGTTTCCACACAAACAAATAATTCATTCAAAGATGTGTTCTTAACATTCTGAGCAATAGCCCCAATAGCATGAGCAGCAGCGACCCTTGTATCCCAATTTTTGCTACGAAGATACTGAGAAACCTGATTTCAAAAGATACAGGGCTCCGTTAACAGAAGAAAAAGGTAATAAGAGAGGTCTAAACAAATGGCAGCAATCCAGCGATAATTTAGTCAATGCTATTCTCTGAAACCATATATAAGGAAGTCATTACTTCAGTTAATAGGAAAATAAGCAAAGAATGGCTAATGACAAGTAGCAGGTGGCAGTTATAGTGTCAAGTAGAAACAGAAGTGATGGCCAAGCAGCAGTGTATGGCTCAATCAAACATTTAAAAAATAGAGAATAATTCTAAAGACAAGTAACAATCTCCAGCTAATAGTTGTGTGTGTGTGTGTGTGTGTGTGTGAGAGAGAGAGAGAGAGAGAGAGAGAGAGAGAGAGAGAGAGAGAGAACACTCATAAGCAAGTCAAGGCTCAAAAAAGCTTCTTCTTCTTTTTTTGACAGAAAGGCTCAAAAAGCTATACTCTGTAAAATGTGAGCTCTATTCAATCCTAATTTGAAAGAGAGAAACCAAAATAATCTGTCCACTGAAATTAATACTTTAACAAAAAATTTAGTATCCGTAACTAAATTATCATGTCAATCCAAATGGCCTTTAAGAACTACACTTCAATCTTTAGGAGTTACCACCTAGCCTTTCAACAAACAAGAAAAATTTCTGCCTAGACATCCCTGCATACCTTTGAACTTGCTCCTAATAAAGCATGATGTGAGGACACACTCTTGTTTTACACCAAGGAGAGGTGAAGATCAGAGAAAATAAGAATGCGAGATATTTCTTAAATTTACATATATCCCGTTGTATTACAATTGAGCTGGTATTTAAAGGGGAGTCCTACTTGATTTCCTTTATTTAAGGATCAAAGGACACATCACTCAAGTTCAAGATTTTGGGGTCCAAGAGCCTTGCAACTTATTTTTCCCATTGATACATTCTAAACGAAAGAGATTGTATACAAACGGATTTGTTTGTGTCAAAACACACTAGGGATGTGGACCTTTTTGGATTTGTTTTGTTGATATGTCAAGTAGAAATTTTAGCCCCTACACTTTTCCCCTTCCCAAGTTTTTGTCATTTAGAAAAAATCAATTGTGAACCTAAGAGGGGTAGGTGTCAGCATCTCTACTTGAATCATAATATACCAATACTTATACTTTGTCAATACTGTTCAGATCAATCAAATTCAAACAGTATTTGGGGCTTAAAATTTCAGGCCGGGCCACAGCACGATATGGCCTGTTTGACACCTAAAAAGCCATGTTTTTTTTCTTCTAGGGGCAGAATTCTCAAACCAATAGGATTGATCCGCATTGGAGCTAAGCTGAAAAGATAAAGAAAATAATGCCAGCGAACCAACGAAAAGGTTGACATTCAGATGACTGCTAGAGAAAATGACTTGATCCAAGTTATTGCTAAAGGCTTGATGAATGTCTACATCATAGTGAAAAGGGCAAAATGTGATTGATTTTGGGATGAAAAATTCCATACTTGGCCTTTTCGGATCATCAAACAAAAACTGACACTTGTCTCACTCAATAAAATCAGACCAACCTAGAGGGAAAAAGCATCACACAAGATCATATGTTGAAAAACCCAAATAAAAAATAAAAAAGGGTGAACTAGATAGAGAAATGTTAAACAAGGATGTGCAGACCCTAAAACACTCTAACAGAAAGCAAACAAGATCATAGCTAATTTTGCATAACGGGCAAAGGAAAAGTGTAGGACTAAAACGTCTACTCGCCATATCAGCAAAACAAATCAAGAGCCAAATCCTCAATTCATGCCATCAACACAGCCAAACTCATTCAGATATAATAGCTTTTGCTGAAAATGTAACGATAGGCAAAATAAGTTGTAAGGATCATGACCCCAAAATCTTGTAATTGAATGGCTTGACCTCTGATCTTAAAATAAAGAAGATCAGTTAGAACACCCCTATGAATACTAGCTCAATTGTTATACAAGGGGTTAGAGGAGATTGACAAATAACCAAAGAAAATATATAAATATTGGTTATAGCAAAACATTAAAAAAAAATATTATTTCTAACAAAACAAGTTTGAAGATTGCAATCGGTAGCCAAAAAAGGACCAAAATACCCCTAACAACTTCTTTCTCATTTTCATCTCTTTCCAACACTTTCTCTCTCATCTATTTCACACTTACTCCATCTTTACCTATAAACCTAGGTAAACCAACTCACTTTTCATCATCAAATCTCTTGGAAAACACAAGATTATCAAGTCTGGAAGCAGCTCCATTGCTTTATTTGATCTATCTTCAAAAGATTTCATTATTTCAAGTTAATCTCTCTCTAAACTTCGTTATCTAATTCTATCTTTAAACTTCATTTGTTAGCTTCCTTATGGTTGGTTGTGTAAATTTAGAGACCCGACATCTTCTTCGACAAAGAGCATTTTTAGTTTTTCGTTATGAACCTCAAAATACATGTTTTTCATGATGAACCTCTAAATACATGCTTTTCGTGATGACGAACCTTGAAATACATGCTTTCCATGATGGCTAACCTTGAAATACATGATTCCGTGACGAACCTCGAAAGCATGATTTTCATGACGAACCTTGAAATACATATTTCCTGAGACATCTTGATGATGTCTCTCAAGGTGTAGACAAGGTCACAAAATCTTGAAATAAACAGACTTAGTTCACAACATTCCTCTCAACTAGGATGATTCCAAGATCTTGTTTGAAAGAGTAGAAACTTGCAAATAACTAGTAGGAATGTCCCGCTAGGAGTATGAGCCCATGGATAAATCCTTGACACTGTCATGCTTCACAGCACTTTCTACCCTCCAAAAAACAAATTTTATTGGCAAACCAACTATCTCAACACAATGCTCTTGCACACGCCAAATGTTTCATTTTATGAATTTTTTTTATAAGAAACAGGAAACATATTAAGAAAAGGATAGTACAAAGCTAAATGTGAACCAAATGTCTACAAAAGTGAAATACAAAAAGTCAAAAACAAGATTGCTCATTTTATGGGATTTCAACTTTATAAACGGTGAGCCAAAATAATCAAGAAGACGTATGCTACAAAAAATATCCTAATTCACTAATCACTCGAAATCGTGATTTTAACTCTTTTGACACAATACAACAGAGAAACACAACCTACTACAATCATGACCCTTTGTTCTCACACATGAGTTCATTTGGATTAGATATTATTCCACCTCATCTGCGATGTAATGTAACATAGTCTTGACACACTAGAACAGTAGAACCCTTTCATAACTCTGGGATTTATACTCACTCAGCATTGTGATTTTAACTCTTTTGGCATAATAGAGCAGAGAAACTCAACCTACTACAATCTGAACCCTTTGTTCTCGCACTCCAATTCATTTAGATCAAATTTTATTCCACCTCTATGCGATGTAACCTAGTCTTGAGTCTTGACACAACCCTTACAAACACTTACCATCAACATATGGATGATTGGAAAATAAAATTAAGTGATTAATTACTCTCACTCACTTTTGAATCCACCAAACTCCATTAAAAACAAAGTAATACATCCCAAATCCAATATAAGTTAAAAGCAAGATGAAAAAAAATCTAAATTGCAGTATCTCTAGTTTACCTAAGTTAGAACAGGAAATTTCAAAATTTTATTTCAAAAATAGAGCATGGGAATTACCAATAGACAGTTTCAAGAAAAATTATCAAAGCATATTTGATAACAAGTACACAGGGATTATATGACTTTTATGGATGTTGAGAATGACGAACCAAATGCTTTAAATGTGAAGATTGCAAGCTTTTGGACATACATTTTGGGCTATGAATATTTAGAGGTGTACTTTTTAAGGGAAGATATGACTAAAGAGTGTGATGTTTCATTGGTGCAAAGATAACTTTTCGCATTGGCTTAGATTCCGACTTGGTGGATCTGATTCATCTTTTCTCGTATACTTCATCCACTTTCTCTGAAAATTTTGTTTCTTATCAAGAAAAATGTGAAGATTGTGGAAATAACCTACGTCTTAAGCATTAAAACTGCACGTGCCTTCTGCTAGCAGCAAACCCCCCAAATCTAGTTTTGATTCTCATATCTAACTGACTTAGAAACTGCAGTTCATCATAGTGTCACTTCTGACTCTCTATTTTCCTTTATAATTATAGCAAACAATGTGTTGGAACACAGACAAATGTGAATCCCCTATGAAAATCATTGCAGCAACCTTCAAACTTGAAATTGTCATATATAAATCATACCATTTAAAAAAAATAAAAAAAAATATATATATATAAGCGCAAATGGGCATGATCAAAATAACACTAAGCGAAAAAGAAGCCATGAAAAAGCAGGCCCCAAATCATTTACCTTCCTCAACAGTGAATTCAAGTCTTGAGGATGAGATTTCGCAATATCACCAATCTGCCGAGCTGCTGTGAATCTTGTAGCTTGTGTTGAGCCAGCTTTAAAAATTCCAATTAAGAAAAAACTACAATGCGCACGCCCATTGCACCATTCACAACCATAAACATAAAAATTCAAACTACGCAAGTACACATCAGATCCAATAATTCAAAAAAAAAAACAAAATAATAAAAATAAAAGAGAGGATACTGTCCAATAAAGTGAGTAGACGATTGAGTCGCGAAGATTGCTGAGCCATAACATCAATAACAACAATAAGACCGAATGTTTCATGAACAATTCAGCATCTTCTTCTTCTATCATTCATTCATTCATTCCATCAATCAATAAACCGATGACTGACCCTAGCAACTAACCTCAACACTCTGTAACAAGTCAATTTCCTGAATTAGTTTCACATTCAATCATTTTTTGCTTTCAATGTTAAAATAGCAATACAAAAATTAGGGTTACCTGGCTGGTAGGGACAGCGAAACTTGTGACGTTATAGAAGAAGAGAAAGAGTAAATGACGAAGACGACGATGCTCCTTTTCCACCAAATTTACGAAACCCTTTTTTCCTCATACGTTATAATTTATAATATTCTATTTATCTGAAAATTAAAGTTTGTTTTAGATTTCGTTTCCGTTGATTTTGCAGTTTCATCCTTTTACTTTTGTTGTCTTTTCTTTTTCTACAAAGTTCTATCAATTTTATATTTGTTGTTACACCCCTGCTATCTTATTGTCCCAAATAATACATCTCTCCTTCATATTACCTAATACAACGTTCACTGTATTAGACCAATTAATGTATTAGTTAAGACGAGATAAAGTTGGTCCAGTGATACATCTCTCACATCTACACCACGAGATTATGAGTTTAAGTTCTTCCCCTCCCTAAATCCCCAAATTTATGTAATACTTCAAAAGAAAAATGTAATAGCTAATACTAGAGCTGTTAAAATGATTCACGAACCCGACACAAACCTGAGGTTGATAAATGGTCTTAGGTTGGCTTTAAACGAGTTTAGGTCGTAAACGAGTCAACTCGTTTGACATGTTTATTATATGGGTCGTGACGGGTTTCGTTAAACGGGTTAATGGGTTACCATTTATCAGATATAGTACATTTATAATTTTAAATTGTATATGGGTTATAACTGAAATTTGACATAGTATTTGTTGATGCATGAAAATTGACCAACAACAAATTGAATTGAATAACTTCTCTATTGAATTTTGAAACTGAGAGATTACAATTTATACTTTGATACAGCTTGCAAACTTCCTTTTTTTTCTCTTTTTTATGCCCTTTTTCCTTGGTGAGCTTCACCTTTTATACTATTTCTTTGTGGGGTCCATAGAGCACATGTTTAGGATTCGTGTTTTATTCTACGTGGCGACGTTACTCACTTTGATCCTATCCTCAAGCACATGTTAGGAATTGAACTCAGGCATAGGATAAATTCTCCCCTTTATATTGGGATTGAGCTCAGACTTAGGACAAATTCTTCTCTTTATACTAGGATTGAGCTCAAACTTAGGACAAATCCTCCTCTTTATACTGGATTGAGCTCAGACTTAGGACGACTTCATGTAGTCTTCTTCGACATTGAACTCTGTAAATATATATAAAACATCTAATAATATCTAGAGGGGGGTAAATAGATTTTAATTAAGTTAATTACCGATTTTTCTTGATTAGTCAATATTCAACAAAAACCTCTATCTAGTCAAAAATACAATCAACTTAGACTAAGTGCGGAAAACAATAAATTGCAAGTTGATTGATTTACGTGAGAAACCCTCAACAGGGAAAAACTCACAGGCTACTATGCGAGCCATACACGGTTTTCAAATCCACTACTTGTAATGGTGTTTACAACATAGGCTGACCACCGTCAAACCCTACATAGTCACTAACCCACCATTACTACCCAGCGGGCCTCTAATAGCGATTCTAGACCTAAGGTGCTTTAGTCTTACACACTGGTAATCACAAGACTTAACTCTCAAAGAGAAGAAATAAACAACCTAAAAATAATATGAGCAATATTCAAAGTGCATAAATGTAAGGTCAAACATTTAGGTTTATCTAGGCATGGATGAACATGTTAAAGACATTCCTAGATATCATGTAGTTATATGACATCCATACAACTTAGCTATATGTGCAAATCAAACCCTATATGCAATAGCTATCACAAACAACTCACAAAACACAATAAAAAAAAACTATCTTGAAACTAGTCAAGTCATAAAGATGATATCTTGTAAAGTAAGAACATATGAAAAGATGTAGATGATGTTCTAACTACAAGTCATGTGAGCAATAATGAAAACCCTTGAAAAATCATACCTAGAACATGCTAGATGATGTATGAATCATGAAAGGATGAAAGGTGTTTATGTTTTGGATAATGAAAAGAAAGTCTTGATATCTTTGTTTTGAAGACACTCTATGGTTCTCAAAAGTTGTAATTTTTGGTCTAAAAAACGAGTCAAGGCTATCAAGACATATATATATATATATATATTTATGAGACCTAGACAAAGTGAGGTCGTTTTGAAAAAAAAATGCTTCAGCTTCTTGTCATTTGTGCTGGTTTGTGCGCTTGTTGAGTATCACATGACCAGCACACAACCTCTGTGAAGGTTGCGCTGGTGTGAGCTACGCATGACATCCAGCGCACGACCAGCGGCAAACCTCTGCCAAGATTGCGATGGTCTGCAGCACTGGTCCGGCGCTTTACGACTAGCGCACTGCTCGAGTGTGTGTGAGTAAGAGGACCAGCGCACTACACATGTTGCATATATCAAACACAAAATTGTGCAAGTGTGAAATGTGAGATACATACACTCAAAATGCAAAGATCACACATGCATGCTAGAGTTTTTTGTGTGTGTGTGTGTGTGTGTGTGTGCAACTAGATCTTTTCAGTTAAAAGTCAAGGACAGGTAGATAATCTCTTCAATTAAGAGTCAAGACAAGTAATCTATCTTCCTTGAAGCACTTGATGTCCACAATGAGGTTCATTAGGATTTAAGCATTTGAGAAGAATTTCTTCAATCCTAAGATACCCTTACATATTGAACCCCATTGTGATTTTGTCAACGAAATAAGCCAATCAAAAAGTGAGGCGCTTACAATCAGACATGAGCACCTTTGTCAACGGATATAGGACAAGTTCTTCCGAGCTCAGACCTGGACACTACAAGAAAAACTACTTTTGTTAACAGTTTTTTCTTGACGGTTTTGAAAAACTGTCAAGAATAACAAATTCTTGATAGTTTTTAACTATAAAGAAAAAACTGTCAAGAAAGACAATTGTTAACCACCAAAATTGGCAAGGGACCAAGGAAGAATTTTCCACCTTAACACGAGAAGCAGGTGTGAACACAATCCAGATACCTCGACAGAGTAGAGCCCGATTGGCCCAGGTATGAACCTCTTTCAGCGGGATCCACCCCGCCAGCGTCTTAAAGGACCAAGCCTGGTTATGATCGGGCACCTTAGGGACCCCGCATCGTCCCATCAACACTTCACCCTAGTGACCCCGCAACACCCCGACACAGCTTCTTATGGACCCCGCAACACCCCCACACGGAGTTCTACTGACCATCTCATTACAAGTCAGCTACATACTCCCCAACTCCATCAGTTGGATGCCTACCGGCTCGCACTTTCAAGTATAACTAGCCCGACAAGCAGGTAGATACCGGGCAGCAAGATTCTCGTACCAGAAACTAAAAACTCCATAAAAGACTCATTAAAACGCTGTCGTACATAGGAGAAGTACACTTTCCCGCCAGAGAGTCCTATTTTGAGCAGGTCGATGTACTAAGAATCCTACTAGGAAGGTAACAATTTGATCACGAAATTGACTTTTTTTAGGAAGGAAAGACGGGATTCCCCAAGTAAAGCTCCGAGATTATCTCCTAGAAAGAGGACGATTCTGCGTTGGCCAAACCCTAAACCGAGATTTTAGGAGTGCATGGCAAGCAAAACACCTATATATACGAAACAGTTTCTTCAGAATAGGAGACCACTTATCTACAGGCACAGCTCTTCTACTATTATCATCTCCATCGCCGGGACTATTATCCATACTCCATTGTAATCCAAATCAAAAAGTTAGTTCATGTATTGTAAAGAAAAAAGGCTGTCCAATAAAGCTTATTGATTGATCAGTTTGATATACATCATTGTGTAACTCCGGCTTTGATAGGGATATAGTCGGTATCGAACTACTTGATACCCCTCCGACCAGGGTCAATCTTGATCTTGGTCCCTTTAAAGTTGTTATTTGGAATCCTATCTCAATAACGATTTTCAGGTAACACTTTTGGCGCCGTCTGTGGGAAAGCAATTGTCCCAACCATCATTCAAAAAGTAATTTTCTTCCATCTGAAAAATATCCAGAATGAGACTCCGATCCTCCCAGGGTCATCCGGAGCCATCAGGACTTCAGTCCCTTGCTTCCACTGAAAGAGCCCAGAGGCGGGGTAAAGGCGCTAGGAACGAGAATCCTCCGCCGGTACCTCCACCAGTTGTAGGCCTAGTCCCTCAAGACCCCGTTAGGGAGGAAGCCAATCGGGATGTCCTAGAACAGCACGCCGCAGCCTACGTAGAAGCAATCCGACTCCGGATGATAGCCCAGGGGATTCCCTTTGAAGCCACCGGGATCCCAGGGGATGCTGGCCTAAGTGCCAGGGCACCTGTTTTTGACCGATTGGGCCCACCCCTCTTAGTCCGACAGCCAGAGCTCAGACCCAGGCTAGTGAAGTCCGCAATCGAGGTTCCTCCAAGGAAGGTCCAGTCTCCACCAAAACCAAGAGCCAAGGAGAGGGATCCGCATCCTGATTCAGAGGGAAGCGCCAAATCCCAAAAGAGTACCAGAGAAAAGCGTCAGAGAGCAAAGCGAAAGGAGGTCATCCTGGATTCAGATTCATCAGATGAGGAAATTTCAGCTGCCCGGTCTGGAACCAAAAAGTCTCAACGCCTGGAGGATCAGATGATGAAAATGGCAAAGGAATTGGAGCAGTTGAAGAAGGGAAAGCATCAAGGGAGTCAGAAAAACCCCTTGGGAGAGATGAACGCACCATTTTCCAAAAGGGTGAGAGAAGCAGGATTGCCTCCCAAATTCAGGATGCCTTCAGAAAAGTATTCTGGAACCGAGGATCCTGTCAGCCACCTAGAAAGCTTCGTCCACCAGATGGAAGTTCAGAGTGCAACCAGGACTGCCATGTGCAGGATGTTCCCCTCAACCCTGACAGATTGTGCCAAGACGTGGTTCAGAAAATTACCACCAGGTAGTGTTGATTCTTTCTCCAAACTTACCAAAGCTTTCTGTGCACAGTTTCAGGGAATCAAACCCCGTCCCAAGGATCCTATCCTGCTGCAGTATGTAGTTCAAGAGCGGGGTGAAACTCTGAGATCCTACGTGGAGAAATTCCATAAGGAGGTCGTCCAAATGAGAGTGTTCAACGAGAAGGAAACTTTAGCCAATTTCCGGAGGAATTTGTGGGCAGGCAGGTTATTCCGGTCTTTTGCCAAGCATCCTCCTGAGACGTACCAGGAAGCCTATAATCGGGCTCTGGAACAGGTGGACATCGAGGAACAACTCCGGATCAAAATTGAACACGATAAAGCCCGATTAGCACCGCGCCCAAAGAAGGAAGCGCCGAAGCCTGCATCAACTAGGAAGTTTCAGAATTTGCCCCCAAATCGGTCTACTTACAGGCCGCCTCCAATCCCTCCGTACCAGGATAGATACCCAGTAAGGAGATCCCCTCCCAGAGAGCCTCCCATGAAGGAGGTATCCAGAATAGCAAGAGAGGAAGAGGGGTATAATCATTACACCCCCCCTAAATGCTTCACGGGAAACTATCTATCTCACTATTCGGGATAAGGGCCTACTCAGAAAGCCAGCCCCTATGAAAGTCCCTGTGGACAGGAGGAACCAATATAAATATTGCGACTTCCATGAAGATGTGGGACATAACACCTCAGAATGCTACAGTCTCCGCAATCAGATAGAAGCACTGGTTAGAGGAGGACTTCTGACTGAATTCCTACAACAGGTACGAGACAGCATCAAAGAAGGAAAGCAGGTTCAAAGTGGGATGCAGGAAGCAGTAGAAAGAAGGAGAGAAGGATAGAAGGATTTAATGCAGCAGATCCAAGTGATCCACACAATCAGTGGAGGCCCCACTCTAGTAGGAACCTCCAACAATTCGAGAAAAAACCACGCAAGGAAGATCCCTAGACTCAACGTTGAGCATGAGTTGCTAAAGGTCAATGGAGGACCCCGAGACTTATCCCGTTCCACCAAAATCATCTTCACGGAGGAGGACGTTTACAATACGGTGCAGCCACATGATGATCCCATGGTCATAACAGTACAGATCGCTAACTGCTTAGTACACCGCGTCTTGATCGATACGGGGAGCAGCGTGGATATTTTGTTCAAAGGAGCACATGAGCAGCTCAACTTGAAGAACTCTTGCTTCAACAGTTGTACCTCTCTACTATACGGATTCATAGGGGACTCTGTAATGCCGATGGGAACAAAGATACTACCAGTAATAGTGTGTTAGGATTATGCTCAATAGCAAGAGTGTAATAGTGTAATTAACAATCTTATTCATATTAATAAAGTGATTTCTGGTTTAAACAAATCTTATAGCATTTATAGTTTAATAATTGTTAAAGTAAATAATCATAAGGTCTAAAGACTATGAGAAAAGAAGAATTGTTCATACATCTGGATATGTATGTGGTAGACACAATTCTTTAGTTAGTCTTGAATATCGTTCACAACTTAAGTTAAAGGTTGGGCACCTTTATCTTGTTAAAGTTGTAGAATTCTTTTGCTAGCATTTGAGTGGGATCAAATGAGATATGATGAGTCTAAAATCATCGGAGTGTCTTCGAGCAAAAGGATCTAGTGCACTGGGTGCATTGAACAGGATCACAATGAAATACTTTATCTATAACCGTCAGTAGATAAAAGTAATTTCATTATCAGGACAATCGGAGAGTCTATCTTAATCCTGAGATAAATGATGGACTTATGGTTGCAGGTGATATCATTTGAGCTATCAATGAGTACGATTATATCGCATAGTCTATCCTCGATAGTTTGGTGATATTCATTTGTTAATCGATAGAGGACTTCATTTATAGATATGGACATCGTGGCTCCATTTATTAAATGAGAGTATAATATCATCATATGGATGTTTTGAGGTAATTGGATATTAAATCTCAACGTTGAGTTTTCAATAGTGTGTATTGAAAACATGGCTTCTGGACAAGTCAAAATATCCAAGTTCAAAATGTGGTCATATGAGTAAATATGGTAACTTGGAGAGTTATAGGCGGTCTATGAATTCTTGGCGATTACTGATATTAATCACGAGGATACACTATCTCCAATATGATTGTCTAGGGTATGAATGAGGAAGCATCTTCCTTTTCTGTCTTTATTTAAGAGTTCAATTTTAGCTCTTTAGTGGAATGAGCTAAAATTAATGGATCGGACCTAAGTGAATCATTAGTTGATTGTGATTAGGTTATGTCTATTGGAGCTTAAATTTAGATAGCCCGCCAAGATCCCCAATCCACACGGACTTGCATGGATCACTTGATATATTCTACCGGACCAATTTAGGGTCCATCTAGAATTGCAATTTAATATATTAAGAATATAATTTGCACATTATTTATGTAATGAGCTGCACAATTATATTTATATATTAATGGATGACATGTGGGCTTGTTTCTTTTAGTAAGATTGGGTCTAGTTCACATGTGGGCTTTTTAATTAAAGTCCTATGGATTAAATGAAATAGGAAAAATAATATTTGGCCCATTACTAATATGGGGCGGCAAGGTTAAATAATAACCTAAAATATTATTTTGTTTTCATTATTTAATTAAATAAGAATTAATTAATTAATTAATTAATTATTTAATTAAGATACAAATCTTTTCTCATTAGGAAATATATTTCCTAAAGGTATACTATTGGTAGTAGTATAATTAAATAGAAAGACTTGTTTGACAAGGAAATAAATAATTAGTTTTATTTATTCAAACAGGAAGTCTTTTTATTTTAGTCAAATATGAGAATAAAAGATTTATGAGTTTGATTAGGTTTGGGAAATCTTTTCTAAATAGGAATTAGGGTGCAATTCAAACTAGTTAACTTGTTTTGGAAATTGCGGCAACCCTAATGCATCAAGGAAGAGAATTCGGCCAACCCTAAAGCTAAAAAAAAGAAAGGAGAAAAATTTGGGCCATATATATATGCACATATATTATTTTCGGCCAGCCCTAAGGCTTAGTGCAGAAAATTATTTTTCTTCTTCTTCTTAACTCATAGATAGAGATTTTATTCAACTAAAAACAAAAGAAAAAGGAACATAGATTATTCTTTGATGGTGTACTACTTGCTTGATCATTGATAAGCTTGTGTATACAACATCGATTAAGGTTCACGCGAGTTTCGATCATTAGATTGAGAACTCAAAAGTGACCGGAATAATCTTAGGTTTCTTTTGATTGTTTTTGTGACTAACGATCAAGAAAGAAAAGTTTGTTTAATCCCATCACAGGTTTGCAATTCAAAGAGAAGGGAGACCACGCTCCTAGGTGATCCACGTTCGTGCTAGGATTGAAGATCTTGCGGATTACCATCGACGCAAGTCAATCGGATCACGCGACAAGAGGTATTAAATTTTATTACTTTGTTATATATATTTAATTAATCAAAAGGGTTTAAGGTTCATAATTGGAAAAATTTTAAAAGCTACCCAACACTATTTTTTTAGTCTCGCTTCCGCTGCGGGTATGTATATTTTTTCCCTACAATTGGTATCAGAGCCAGGTTGAACCCTTTTAATTAATTAACGTATATATACGAGGATCGATTTCTTTTTATTGTGATTATGCATGTTTTAGAAAGAGATGGCACTCTAGGTATTCGCATATATTATTACATGTGATGTATGGATTAATATATGTTTTTATGTGGATTGTTATTGCTCGATTTTGGCTCTAGATTTTCAATGTATTTTTGGTTTCGGAATTGTAACAAGAAGGGTGGTCTATCATTGCCATAATTCCTTCTTGGTAGTTGCTAGTATTTTTTTTATGTATTAAATAAGCTGCAGTTTTTTTTATTGTATTAAAAATTTTTCTGCAGTATTTTTTCTGCAGTATTTTTTTTGTGTGTGCAGTATTTTACTGCTGTGATTAAAAAAAAAAAAAAAAAAAATTTTTTTTCTGCAGTATTTTATTTTGTTTAAATTAAATTGTAACACGTCCTATATCGAAGAATTGAAGACGTGAAGCAAACCGGAACCGAGAACGAGCACCGTGCGCACCCTAGGAGTGGATTGGGCCGCACAATGCAAGCCCAAAGCTTGGTGGGCTGCGCATGGCAGCCATGCAAAGCCTTATGGGCTGCGCATGGCAGCCCCTTTGAGAGGTGGTGGGCCGTGAAGTCCCGAGGAGGGAGGCCGGAGGATGGGCTTATGGTGATGGGCCACTCGAAGATCTTGTATTCCTATATCAAATGTAATTTACTTGTTTTTCTAGGATGGGCCAAAATTGTTGCTATTTAATTTATGCTTAAATATTACAATATTTGTTGTTGTATGATAACATGACATATAGAATAGGAGTGCCACTCATATATCTCTTTTGGTATGAACATGCATTGAATGATTTAGGTATCTAAATTGGCATCTAGATAACTTGGTAAATCATTCTACGGGATTTAATCACACGCCTTAAATAATTGAGTGGGAGAAGGTGTTTTTGTAACACCTATGGCTTCCAAGATTAGTTGAGCTTAATTATTTTATGGTAATTCCCCAAAGGGACATCCATAAATGGAATTAAGCAATATACTTCCTTACAAGGATAGACTAGACAATGGACTCAACGAGATCTACTCCCAAAGGAGGGATTTTCGTTAGAGAAAATTGAGGGTCGATATCTTGGTGACACACTCAATGTAATTTTATTGATATCCTCCAAAGAGTTCTTGTCAGTAAAATTGCAAGGCTAAAATTGAAAACGCTGGTTGTTATGTTAACAATTAGGTGGGACCTAGTCTAACTAGTAAATGGTGCGAACTCCCAAAGGAGGCGTAACATTTATGGGTGTTAGATCACCGTTGAATTTTTATGATTGAGTTATTCATTTAATTCAAGATAAATATTTAAAAGTGCTTTATAATGATTATTTACTTATATTAATTTTTGTTTATTAAGAAATCATGACCCCATCATTTATGAACATCCTGAAAGATAAAACTTTAACCGGTAATAACTATGTCACATGGAAAAGGAAAATTGGGTTGTTGCTGCAAGCTGGAAAAATATAAATTTTGTTCTAACTACTCCTAAACCACCTGCTCTTACTAATGAATCTAATGCAATGAGATGAGTATGAGCAGTGGAAGACCTCTAATGAGATGGCCAAATGGCTACCATCTCCGACGTGTTGCAATAGCAGCATGAAGGAATATGGTCTGCTGTTGATATGATGATGTCTCTAGAAGAGATTCATATGGTTGGTAAAGTTGCTACTATTAAGACCCGTCAGAAGGTCAAGGAATAATAGAAGAAAAAGCAACTTGGGCCTACCAAGAAAGAGACTAAGAAAGTAACCAAGATCAAAAGGAAGTGCTTCTTTTGTGGTGAAAAGAGACATTGGAAAAGTAATTGCCCAAAGTCTCAGAATAAAAAGGAACAAGGTAATATGAATTATCTTGAAACATGTTTTTCTGGTAGATTCTACAGATTCTTGGATCGTAGACTCTGGAGCCACTAATCATGTTTGTTATTCCTTACGGGGGTGTCAAGAAAGGAGAAGGCTAAATAAGAATAAGATCAATTTGCGCTTGGGCAACGGAACGTTAGTGTCTGCAAGTGCAGTGGGAGATATTAGAGTTTTGTTTGGATTCTAGAAAGCATTTAGATTTGATAGACGTTTATTATGTACCTCAATTCAAGAGGAATTTAATTTCAGTTTCTTGTTTGAATAAATTTGGATATTCGGTTACTTTTAATAAAGTTTTTATTATTAGTAAGAATGACAAAGTTATTTGCAAAGGTACATTGGAAAACGGTCTATACTTCTTGCATAGAAATATCTCTCACTCGTTAGACACAGAAATAATGGAACCTGATCATAAAAGAGTTAAATTATCAAAAGATGAAACCTACCTTTGGCATTTACGCTTAGGTCATATTAACCTTAATAGGATTAAAAGATTGGTAAGTGACGGACCTTTGAGTGACTTAAAGGTTGATGATCTACCAACTTGTGAATCTTGTTTGGAAGGTAAAATGACCAAAAGGACGTTCTCTGCCAAAGGTGCCAGAGCCACTGAATGTTTAGGATTGATATACACTGATGTATGTGGACCTATGAGCATTCAAGCTAAAGGTGGATATGAGTACTTCATCACTTTCACAGATGATCACTCAAGATTTGGATATGTGTATCTCATGCGACATAAGTCGGATGCTTTTGACATGTTCAAAGCATTTAAAGCTGAAGTGGAAAATCAGCTTGAGAAACACATAAAAATCTTGAGATCTGATCGTGGTGGAGAATATCTATCTGGTGAGTTTCAGCAATATCTTATTGATAATGGGATAGTTTCTCAGTTTTCTGCACCTGGTACACCTCAACAAAATGGGGTAGCAGAAAGGAGAAATAGAACTCTTTTGGATATGGTTAGGTCTATGTTGAGTTATTCAACACTTCCTATTTCTTTCTGGGGATATGCTTTACAAACTGCAATATACATTCTAAACCGTGTACCATCTAAGTCTGTTTCTAAAACACCGCATGAGTTGTGGACTGGGCGCAAGCCTAGTTTACAACACTTAAGGATATTTGGATGTCCTGCGCACGTGTTAAAAGGAAAGACAGAAAAGATGGAGTCCCGTTCAGAAACATGTATATTTGTAGGGTATCCGAAAGAAACTAAAGGATATTATTTTTATAGTCCTTCAGATCTTAAAGTATTTGTTTCGACAAATGCTAAATTTCTGGATAAGGACTATATGAATGATTTTGTGCCTAAAAGTAGAATTGTCCTGAATGAGATGTCAGGAGATACAATTCCACGAGAGGTTACACAACCTAACCCAATTGTAAGTTCCGATCCAACACAAGGTCAACAACCTACCATTCCTCGTCGTAGTGGGAGGGTTAGAACACAACCCGAAAGATACATCGGTCTGGGAGAATCTGTAGAGAATCTCCCGGACGACGATGATTCCTATACGTACAAGGAAGCTATGGAGGATGTTGATAGTCGCTATTGGCAAAAGGCAATGCAATTTGAGATTGAATCTATGTTCAATAACAAAGTCTGGTCCCTTGTAGACTTGCCTAAAGGGATAAAACCCATTGGGTGCAAGTGGGTATACAAGAGGAAAAGAGGTATGGATGGAAAGGTGGAAACCTTTAAAGCTAGATTGGTAGCTAAAGGGTATACACAGAAAGAAGGTATCGATTACGAGGAAACCTTCTCTCCTGTGGCCATGCTTAAATCCATTAGGATACTCTTATCCATTGCAGCATCTTTAGATCTAGAGATTTGGCAAATGGATGTCAAGACAGCTTTCCTTAATGGAAGTCTTGACGAAAGCATCTACATGATGCAACCAGAGGGATTCATTGAAAAGGGCCAAATGGACAAGGTATGCAAGTTGCAGAAATCCATATATGGATTAAAGCAAGCATCCAGATCCTGGAACATAAGGTTCGATCAAGCTGTCAAAGGTTTTGGATTTATTCAGAATCTTGACGAACCTTGTGTATACAAGAGGATTAAGGGCGACAAGTTGGTTTTCCTGATTCTTTATGTTGATGATATACTACTCATCGGAAACGATGTAGGTGTATTGACATCAGTAAAAGAATGGTTAGCAAAACAATTTGATATGAAGGACTTAGGAGAAGCAAGTTTTATTCTAGGTATCCAAGTTATAAGGGATAGAAAGAATAGAACGATTGCATTATCCCAAGCTTCATACATAGACAAAATCTTGTCTAGGTTTTCCATGCAGGATTCCAAGAAAGGTATGTTACCTTTCAGACATGGAATCAAGCTTTCTAAGGAACAAGTTCCTAAGAATGTGCATGAAGAGCAGTTCATGAGTAGAGTTCCATATGCCTCGGCAGTTGGAAGTCTCATGTATGCAATGCTCTGCACTAGACCAGATATTTGTTTTGCTGTTGGCATAGTTAGCAGGTTTCAATCGAAACCTGGTCCTGATCACTGGACGGCAGTCAAGCATATTTTCAAGTATCTCAAGAGAACGAGAGATAATATGCTTGTATACTCTGGAGGGGATTTGATTCCCGTTGGGTATACAGATTCTGATTTTCAATCAGATTCTGACTCCAGAAAATCCACATCAGGGGCTGTGTTTACTATTGGAGGAGGAGCAGTTATATGGAGGAGTATCAAGCAATCTTGTATTGCTGATTCCACCATGGAAGCTGAGTATGTTGCTGCATGCGAGGCTGCCAAAGAGGCTGTTTGGCTCCGCCAATTCTTGATTGACTTGGAAGTGGTTCCTAGTGCGAATAAGCAGATCACTATCTACTGTGACAACAGTGGAGCAGTGGCTAATTCGAAAGAACCAAGAAGTCACAAGAGGGGTAAACACATAGAAAGGAAATATCATCTTTTAAGGGAGATTGTTCAAAGAGGTGACGTGACGATTACCAAAATCGCGTCAGCGGAAAATCTAGCAGATCCCTTCACAAAGGCTCTACCTCAGAAGAGTTTCGATGGGCACCTAGAGAATATGGGCTTGAGAGATATGACACATTTGCTATAGCGCAAGTGGGAGATTGTTAGGATTATGCTCAATAGCAAGAGTGTAATAGTGTAATTAACAATCTTATTCATATTAATAAAGTGATTTCTGGTTTAAACAAATCTTATAGCATTTATAGTTTAATAATTGTTAAAGTAAATAATCATAAGGTCTAAAGACTATGAGAAAAGAAGAATTGTTCATACATCTGGATATGTATGTGGTAGACACAATTCTTTAGTTAGTCTTGAATATCGTTCACAACTTAAGTTAAAGGTTGGGCACCTTTATCTTGTTAAAGTTGTAGAATTCTTTTGCTAGCATTTGAGTGGGATCAAATGAGATATGATGAGTCTAAAATCATCGGAGTGTCTTCGAGCAAAAGGATCTAGTGCACTGGGTGCATTGAACAGGATCACAATGAAATACTTTATCTATAACCGTCAGTAGATAAAAGTAATTTCATTATCAGGACAATCGGAGAGTCTATCTTAATCCTGAGATAAATGATGGACTTATGGTTGCAGGTGATATCATTTGAGCTATCAATGAGTACGATTATATCGCATAGTCTATCCTCGATAGTTTGGTGATATTCATTTGTTAATCGATAGAGGACTTCATTTATAGATATGGACATCGTGGCTCCATTTATTAAATGAGAGTATAATATCATCATATGGATGTTTTGAGGTAATTGGATATTAAATCTCAACGTTGAGTTTTCAATAGTGTGTATTGAAAACATGGCTTCTGGACAAGTCAAAATATCCAAGTTCAAAATGTGGTCATATGAGTAAATATGGTAACTTGGAGAGTTATAGGCGGTCTATGAATTCTTGGCGATTACTGATATTAATCACGAGGATACACTATCTCCAATATGATTGTCTAGGGTATGAATGAGGAAGCATCTTCCTTTTCTGTCTTTATTTAAGAGTTCAATTTTAGCTCTTTAGTGGAATGAGCTAAAATTAATGGATCGGACCTAAGTGAATCATTAGTTGATTGTGATTAGGTTATGTCTATTGGAGCTTAAATTTAGATAGCCCGCCAAGATCCCCAATCCACACGGACTTGCATGGATCACTTGATATATTCTACCGGACCAATTTAGGGTCCATCTAGAATTGCAATTTAATATATTAAGAATATAATTTGCACATTATTTATGTAATGGGCTGCACAATTATATTTATATATTAATGGATGACATGTGGGCTTGTTTCTTTTAGTAAGATTGGGTCTAGTTCACATGTGGGCTTTTTAATTAAAGTCCTATGGATTAAATGAAATAGGAAAAATAATATTTGGCCCATTACTAATATGGGGCGGCAAGGTTAAATAATAACCTAAAATATTATTTTGTTTTCATTATTTAATTAAATAAGAATTAATTAATTAATTAATTAATTATTTAATTAAGATACAAATCTTTTCTCATTAGGAAATATATTTCCTAAAGGTATACTATTGGTAGTAGCATAATTAAATAGAAAGACTTGTTTGACAAGGAAATAAATAATTAGTTTTATTTATTCAAACAGGAAGTCTTTTTATTTTAGTCAAATATGAGAATAAAAGATTTATGAGTTTGATTAGGTTTGGGAAATCTTTTCTAAATAGGAATTAGGGTGCAATTCAAACTAGTTAACTTGTTTTGGAAATTGCGGCAACCCTAATGCATCAAGGAAGAGAATTCGGCCAACCCTAAAGCTAAAAAAAAGAAAGGAGAAAAATTTGGGCCATATATATATGCACATATATTATTTTCGGCCAGCCCTAAGGCTTAGTGCAGAAAATTATTTTTCTTCTTCTTCTTAACTCATAGATAGAGATTTTATTCAACTAAAAACAAAAGAAAAAGGAACATAGATTATTCTTTGATGGTGTACTACTTGCTTGATCATTGATAAGCTTGTGTATACAACATCGATTAAGGTTCACGCGAGTTTCGATCATTAGATTGAGAACTCAAAAGTGACCGGAATAATCTTAGGTTTCTTTTGATTGTTTTTGTGACTAACGATCAAGAAAGAAAAGTTTGTTTAATCCCATCACAGGTTTGCAATTCAAAGAGAAGGGAGACCACGCTCCTAGGTGATCCACGTTCGTGCTAGGATTGAAGATCTTGCGGATTACCATCGACGCAAGTCAATCGGATCACGCGACAAGAGGTATTAAATTTTATTACTTTGTTATATATATTTAATTAATCAAAAGGGTTTAAGGTTCATAATTGGAAAAATTTTAAAAGCTACCCAACACTATTTTTTTAGTCTCGCTTCCGCTGCGGGTACGTATATTTTTTCCCTACATAGTGGGGGAGGCTCCTCTTCAACAGAACATAATGACGGAATTTATTGTAGTGGACACCCCGTCGGCATATAATGCAATCTTGGGAAGGCCTTTCCTGTCAGGGATTAGGGGAGTGCTGTCTATCTACCACAACGTGTTGAAGTTTCCAGTAGGATCAGGAGTAGGAGAGGTAAGGGGAGACCAGCAGGCAGCCCGCAACTGCTATGCGGTGTCAACCAACCCCGCTGCGTTGGCTAAGCAATGCGCATCGGTGGCCAGCTACCCGGGTCCGAGAACGGCAAAGCGGGATGATCATGTCACGGCAGAGCGGGATGATCATGTTTTAGAGGAAGAGGAGATACCAGACATAGTCGTAGAGGAATCAGAAGAAGAAGAGCGTGGTTGGAGTAGCGGGTATCCATCAGAGCAGCTAGAGGAGATTCAGATCCGGTGCGAAGATCCGACAAAGACAGTAAAAGTGGGAGAATGTCTGGACCCGGGAGTAAAGGAGGATTTGATAGAGCTACTCAGGGAATATAACGACATCTTTGCTTGGAGCCATGAGGATATGCCCGGCATTCCACTCAGTCTGGCGACCCATAGGTTGGCAGTGGATGCAACCTTCAAACCGATAAAACAAAAGAGAAGGCACTTCAATGCTGAACGCAATGCCGCGGTTCAGGAAGAGGTTGACAAGCTCCTGAAGGCCGGGTTCATCCGGGAATCCCGGTACCCTGACTGGATCGCGAATGTGGTTATGGTAACAAAGTCTAACGGGAAATGGCGAATGTGTGTGGATTACACTGATCTCAATCGGGCCTGCCCCAAAGATAGCTTCCCCCTGCCTAAAATAGACCAGCTTATTGATTCCACATAAGCTTCCACTGCGGGAAATAAGCTCCTGAGCTTCATGGATGCTTTCTCAGGGTACAATCAGATCATGATGCATCCGTCAGACCAAGACAAAACCAGCTTCATCACCGGGCAAGGCCTCTACTGTTATAAGGTAATGCCTTTCGGACTTAAAAATGCAGGTGCCACCTATCAGCGTATGGTGAACAAACTATTCAAAGAACAGATAGGGAAGTCCATGGAGGTGTACTTAGATGACATGATCACCAAATCTCTAGAAGAGAGGCAGCATGCAGGGGACTTACGTCAGACCTTCCAGGTAATAAGGCAGAACCAGATGAGACTGAACCCCGCTAAGTGCGCATTCGGGGTGGCAGCAGGCAAATTCTTGGGATTCATGGTGCATGAAAGGGGAATTGAGGCAAATCCAGAGAAGATCAAAGCCATTTTGGATCTCGAGTCCCCTACAAACCTCAAGCAGGCACAAGGATTAATTGGGCGGATAGCGGCCTTGAACCGGTTCATATCCCGCTCCACAGACAAATGTCTCCCCTTCTTCAAAGTCATCAAGCAGGGGAAAAAGATGAAGTGGGATGAGCAGAGTGAGCAGGCTTTTCAAGCTCTAAAGGGATACCTGTCAAGCCCGCCGCTATTGGTAAAACAGATCCCAGGTGAGGAGCTCTTACTTTACCTAGCAGTCTCCGAAGCACCTATTAGTGGAGCCTTAGTAAAGGAATGTAGTGATGGAGTACAAAGGCCGATATATTATGTAAGCCGGGCTTTTACGAAGTCCGAGAAGAATTATACCTTACTGGAGAAGCTCGCCTACGCTTTGGTGACCACATCCAGAAAGCTCCGGCCTTATTTTCAAGCTCACACCATCGCGGTGGTCATAGATCAGCCATTAAGACAATTCCTCCAGAGGCCAGATGTGTTAGGCAGACTGGTCCTGTGGGCTCTTGAACTCACACAGTTCGACATCAAATACAGAGCAAGAACTACGATTAAAGCTCAAGCCCTGGCGGATTTCATAGCAGAATTTAGCCCGGTCCTAAACCCGGGTGAGCCAGTAGACCCCGACCCGAGTCAAACCCCTCTGGGATGGCCTGAAAACAGTAAGGTATGGATACTTTACACGGACGGAGCTTCGAGCCAGGCAGGATGCGGAGCTGGGATCGTCCTTATCGACCCCGCCGGAGTCGAGGTAAGTCACTGTTTCAGGTTTGAATTTAGAGCCACCAACAACGAAGCGGAGTATGAAGCTCTGTTAGCGGGAATGAGAGTAGCTGGAGCTCTGGAAGCCGAGTACCTTCAAATTAAAAGTGATTCTCAATTAGTGGTCAACCAGGTAACAGGGTTGTACCAAGCAAAGGGTGACAACATGGTGGCCTATCTAGCTAAAGTCCAGGAGATTATGAAAAAAATTCAAGGGTGTAAGAATAGAGCAAGTACCCAGGGAGAAGAATCACCGCGCTGATGTTCTAGCTAAGATTGCCACTGGAGAGGGACATGCGTTACCCAAAGGGGTACCCCTCCAAGTGATTTCTTCCTCCAGCATAGCTAAAGAGGTAGAAGTCCTTCCTGTGAACCGCCTCCCGTGTTGGATGGATCCAATAGCAGACTATCTCCAAAGTGGCATTCTCCCTGTAGACCAGGATCAGGCCCGCCGGCTAAAGAGGACAGCGACCCGGTACTGTTTGGTAGAAGGATACCTATACCGCAAAGGGAAGTCTCTTCCCCTACTTAGATGTCTCCATCCCGATGACGCGCGTTGGGCGCTCAACGAGGTTCACTCGGGGGACTGTGGCAACCACGTGTCAGGAGAAACTTTGGCTTACCAAGTAATCAGGATGGGTTACTATTGGCCGACTATACACCAGGATGCAAAGCAGTTTGCACGATCTTGCGAGGCTTGTCAAAAAACAGCCAACCTCCATCATCTCCCACCAGAGAGGCTCTCCTCGATCAGTATTCCCTACCCCTTTGCCATCTGGGGGCTAGACCTGATCGGGCCACTTCCCACTGCACCCGGATAAGCCAAGCATGCAGTAGTGGCGATAGATTACTTTACTCGGTGGGTAGAAGCTAAGGCCCTTACTCGGATAACTGAAGAAAAAACTACGAACTTTGTCAAGGAGCACATTGTCTGCCGATTTGGCACCCCGATCGCCATCATAACTGATTTGGGAAAGCAGTTCGACAATGCCAACTTCCGGGAATTCTGTGAAGACCGAAAGATCGATCTCCGTTTTGCTTCGGTAGCCCATCCTCAAACCAATGGGCTGGTTGAAACTACTAACAAGACCATCAAGAAGCTCCTGAAGAAAAAGCTCCAACAGAAGAAAGGATTATGGATGGCAGAGTTACCTCATGTACTATGGGCCTACAGAACAACTAGGCGGACAGCTACATGGGAGACCCCCTATTCCCTAGTATTCGGGGCAGAAGCAGTCTTGCCCATCGAGCATAAGCTCATTTCTTTCCGGGTCCAAAATTATGAACCGAAAGATAACGAGGCTAAGTTGAGAGCTAGCCTAGACTTACTGGAAGAAAAGCAAAGCCGGGTGGCGGAAAAGGTGGCAATATACCAGAGCAAGATAGCCCGACATTTCAACAAGAAGGTGAAGGTCCGAAGCTTCAAGGAAGGAGACTTGGTTCTTAGAAAGGTGACCCAGAACACACGAAGAAGGTCCGATGGAGTACTAGCCCCAAACTGGGAAGGGCCATATCTGGTTAAAACATCACTCCGGGGTGGTGCGTACAAGCTGGTAGACATGGAAGGATACCCAGTAGACCACATATGGAATGCTGATCATCTCCGAAAATTCTACCCCTAGAAATCTTGTTCGTATCAAGGGGAATCTAACACCCCGATTTCGTGTCTGTACCGTTGAGGAAATTCAATAAAGCAGTTCTTTCTCCTATTTGACTCTCTTGTGTCTATTGCATGATGTCTCCTACTAGATCCTTCGACGCCTCTCACTAAATATACTTAATTCACCATTACTAAAGCGCCTTGAGACTCAGAAAGTTGCATAGCGTTCCTGATACCTTGGGCCGGGACCATCCCACCAAGAGGATCTCCATTACTAAAGCGCCTCAAGACCAGGAAATAGCCTAAAGGCGCTTCTGCTGCCTTGGTCGGGGAATACCCTCCTCCAAGAAGCCTGGTGCTAAAGTGGCCTTAGTTGCCTACCAGGACAGATTACAGTAAGAATCGGGCTGCCTCAGGGCACTTGGTTCCTTACTTCGCCTCAAGACCAGGAAATAGCCTAAAGGCGCTCCTGCTGCCTTGGTCGGGGAATACCCTCCTCCAAGAAGCCTGGTGCTAAAGTGGCCTTAGTTGCCTACCAGGACAGATTACAGTAAGAATCGGGCTGCCTTAGGGCACTTGGTTCCTTACTTCGCCTCAAGACCAGGAAATAGCCTAAAGGCTCTCCTGCTGCCTTGGTCGGGGAATACCCTCCTCCAAGAAGCCTGGTGCTAAAGTGGCCTTAGTTGCCTACCAGGACAGATTACAGTAAGAATCGGGCTGCCTTAGGGCACTTGGTTTCTTACTTCGCCTCAAGACCAGGAAATAGCCTAAAAGGCGCTCCTGCTACCTTGGTTGGGGAATGCCCTCCTCCAAGAAGCCTGGTGCTAAAGTGGCCTTAGTTGCCTACCAGGACAGATTACAGTAAAAATCGGGCTGCCTCAGGGCACTTGGTTTCTTATTTCGCCTCAAGACCGGGAAATAGCCTAAAGGCGCTCCTGCTGCCTTGGTCGGGGAATACCCCCCTCCAAAAAGCCTGGTGCTAAAGTGGCCCTAGTTGCCTACCAGGACGGGTCAACACTAACATCAAGGTTACTTGTCGAGATGCTTCGCCCTTTATTTCCCCACTTACAACCCCGACAGAGGGCTGACAGTCAGGAAAAAACCTGGAAGTTTACCATCAACAAGTCAAATTGTTCGTAAGTAGCGGATGTCATCGGCTGATTACTTTGCATTTTATACTGTTGGGAGTTCGGTTAAAGGGAGATGTAATCTGACCCCGTTGATTCTTACGATTACGGGATATAAACATCATGTGTTTTATCTTTGCTACCTATCGGGGTCCAGTCATTCTCCTTATTACTCATCAGGGTTCCAGGTATCCACAAAACTATATGCTATGGAAATATGCTGTGAAAAGTTCCTGAGTACAAAAGCAAGAACACAAAGTACGAAACAGATAATGAAAAACAGTTATATTAACAGTAAGGGTGCCCAATCCCCATCCGGGCTACAAATTATACTTATAAAACGGGGTGCCCAGTTCCCAAATCGGGCTAAAAAAAAAAAGAGGCCAGGCTAGTCTTCTTTTTCCCCATCTGGATGCTCACCTTGGTCAACTGTCCTTTCCCCCATAAGCTTAGCACCTGCATCAGTTGGGACAACCTCCTCCACAACGGAAGACCCAGTCTGAATCCCCTCAACCACTGGGACCTCGGATCTAGCTGGCCCTCCATCCTCTTCCACAAAGACCGCTCCAGAAGCGGACTCGGGATCCACCACTTGTTCTTCGATGGCAGGAGGTTCTAGATTGGTTCCCACAGTACCATCAAGTTGGTCCCTAGCAGCCAGGTCAGCGTCTTGATCCAGATGAGCTACCTCTTGCGCAGGGGCTTCAGTCTTTTGATCCCCTCCTGCTAAGTGAGCCGCCTTAGCCATAATTTGCTCCCGGTCCCAGTTCAAGGTTGCCTTGAGGTCGAAAGGAGGAGGCAAAGCTGTAGCTACCTCGTAGCAGGCAGTGAAATAGCCATCATCGAATGAGGGCCCCTGTTGAGCCTCCAAATCCTCTAAGGCATCCCGCAGAAGCTGGTTCTCATCTGACAGCAGCCTCTTCTCAGCTTTTATGCGATCCCTCTCCGCTCTGCGGTGCAAGGACTTAATGGTTTCTGTGTCTAGGCAACGCTCAAGGCGCCTGATAATCACCAGGCCCTCCTGTCGCGCTTCTTCTGATGCCCTAGCCTCCTGAAGCAAAGGGGCCACGCTTTGTTGGGTCTGGACCAACTCCTGTTGAGTATCCTCCAACCTCGCTTGGAGGCCTATATAAGCCTCTTTCAAGGTCAGCAGCCGTCTCTCCATGGCCACGGCAAACTTGAAGCCCTGCAGAAAGAAAGAGAGTCAGCACCTGGCAGAAGGGAGAAATTAAGTAGCAAGAAGGGAGTAGAAGCTTACCTCAGCCAGAACCGAAACCCCCTTGGTGACCAAGATGTCTGTAGGAAGCTTGGCCATATCTATCATATCTCCACCGGGACAGGTGGCTGCGAATCTGGACACCACCTCGTCAAAAGTAGCATCCCTCGACCCCGATCCAGAGGCCACACCAGTATCAAGAGTAGAAGTGTGGACAACTGCTTCCTCCACTGGGGTACTCACAGGATCCACGGGAAGAGCTACGGCAGGAGGAGGAGCATGAGAGGTTTTGGTGGTGGAGACGTTTTTCTTCTGGGCCGGCCTTTCAGAACTTCGGGCCCTAGCCGCCCTGGCCAGCAATGCCGGGATCCTCAAACGGGAGGGAGGAGTAGAAAGGTGGCGAACTGAAGCCTTGGCTTTAGACCCCGATGGAGCAGGAGTAGATTCAGGATGAGGGGTGGAGTTGGATCCTGCTCGGACGGACCCCGACCTAGTCCTGGCAGCCGGAGTAGGAGAAGGAATAAGGGAGGAACGAGATAGCGGGGTATTATCTTTACCCCCCAAAGAAGGGAGAGGCCCCGTAACCATCAGGGAAGCTGATACTGCCAGAAGAAAGGGTGTTCAGTAAGAATCAAAAGAAGGAATATAAACATTAAGAAATAGAGATGCAAGATGCGGTCAACTCACCTGGAGAGGCGGGGGAGATCCTCAGGTACCGTTCCAAGCGGGCTCCCTCAAAGGGATCCAAAGAGGGGTATTGCAGGTTGGTGTACCCTCTCTTTAGGATCCTTGTTAAAATCTCTCGGGATTCAGGAGCCAAGGTCCCCTTCGCCCACTTGTCCCTCACGGTAAACTGAGTAGGGACGGGGTACTCATACCCCCCAACAAAAGCAGTGCGCCCCCAATCGCCCTCGACCACCAGCCACTCCTCCTTCCAGGGCGCCGCATACTTCACATTCGCCCCTGGAATGACGAACTTCAAATCATTGGAGGCCCTCAGGTAGAACTGACCCCGAGGCACCATGCTCGTAATATTGAAGAGAAAACGGAGCTCGTCCAACCCCGGCTCCCGCTCAATATGGTCTTTCTCGCACTGCTCCCTCCAGAGCACCAAGAATCCTGTCAGGTGCTTCCAGAAGCCCGGAGAGAGTTGGAGAGGGGCCAATTCGAGCGCGACGAGAGCTCGACGGAGCGTTGGGTGCAGTGGAAGCCGGACTCCACACTCAAGAGCGGCTTTGTGGATCAGCAAGTGGTCTGGAGGCGGGGTGTACACGTTATAGCCTTGGGGAGGAAGGGAGAGAGTGATGTACTCCGGGATCTTGTACTCTTCCCGTAGTTGATTGAGCGTATCCATTGTACAAACAGAATCGGGAATAACCCGATTATCGTGAAAGGCGACAAAGGAGCCCGTTTGAACTCCGACCAGCGCGACGTCAGGTCCGTCACTTTCCTCATGGCCGCCAGTCTGAAAGGCGCCCGCCTCATCACCAACCAGGACTGGGTCTTCAGGTTGATTATGAAAACCCAACCCAATTCGGGGGTTTCGGGTAAAGCGGCGTCGCTGAACCTGCGGGGTTTTCTCAGCAGTTGCATCCCCCTTTCGACCCCGTTTTTTCCCCTCTGACGTCAGGGAGTCCGCCGCAGCCTCAATCACCTCAGTATTGTCAGACTGGGGAGAGGAGGCGGGATCGGGACGAACGGGATTCGCCGTTACAGGAGGGTTTTGTTCAGCAGCAATTTCTTGAGAAGTAGGAAGTTGAGAAGAAGAGGCCATTGAAGGAGAAGGAGAAAAGAAGAAGTATGAAGAAAATTAGGAAAGTAAGAAAGAAAAGGGGTCAGGGAGAGTTTTTTGTTCTCGTTCGATTTTAAAAAATCAGAAAGCTTGAAGGTGAGAAGCGCTAGTTGAAGCCGGTCTATTTATAGAGGAGAGACGACGGTTACGTACTCGGAAACCGAAATCGGTGACCGGAAGGATGGGCCGAGGCGTTTTTCCGCATTAATCGCGCCAAAACGGCTCTTTTTGAAAAACGAGGAGTTCAATCAGTAATCGACGCGCAGCCGATTATAACGGATAAAATTAGGAATTCCCCCATTCTAGGTGGAAACCTAGTCAGACAAGGAAGTAAGTGGATAAGGTGGAAAATCCTTCAAGCAAGCGAAAAGATCCTGACTCCGACCCCGACCCCGATAGAGTATCAGTGTCCAAGTCAGGGGGGACTTCTGTTAACCGCCAAAATTGGCAAGGGACCAAGGAAGAATTTTCCACCTTAACACGAGAAGCAGGTGCGAACACAATCCAGATACCTCAACAGAGTAGAGCCCGATTGGCCCAGGTATGAACCTCTTTCAGCGGGATCCATCCCGCCAGCGTCTTAAAGGACCAAGCCTGGTTATGATTGGGCACCCTAGGGACCCCGCATCGTCCCATCAACACTACACCCTAGGGACCCCGCAACACCCCGACACAGCTTCTTATGGACCCCGCAGCACCCCGACACGGAGTTCTACTGACCATCTCATTACAAGTCAGCTACATACTCCCCAACTCCATCAGTTGGATGCCTACCGGCTCGCACTTTCAAGTATAACTAGCCCGACAAGCAGGTAGATACCGGGCAGCAAGATTCTCGTACCAGAAACTAAAAACTCCATAAAAGACTCATTAAAACGCTATCGTACAGAGGAGAAGTACACTTTCCCGCCAGAGAGTCCTATTTTGAGCAGGTCGATGTACTAAGAATCCTACTAGGAAGGTAACAATTTGATCACGAAATTGACTCCTTTTAGGAAGGAAAGACGGGATTCCCCAAGTAAAGCTCCGAGATTATCTCCTAGAAAGAGGACGATTCTGCGTTGGCCAAACCCTAAACCGAGATTTTAGGAGTGCATGGCAAGCAAAACACCTATATATACGAAACAGTTTCTTCAGAATAGGAGACCACTTATCGACAGGCACAGCTCTTCTACTATTATCATCTCCATCGCCGGGACTATTATCCATACTCCATTGTAATCCAAATCAAAAAGTTAGTTCATGTATTGTAAAGAAAAGAGGCTGTCCAATAAAGCTTATTGATTGATCAGTTTGATATACATCATTGTGTAACTCCGGCTTTGATAGGGATATAGTCGGTATCGAACTACTTGATACCCCTCCGACCAGGGTCAATCTTGATCTTGGTCCCTTTAAAGTTGTTATTTGGAATCCTATCTCAATAACGATTTTCAGGTAACAACAATTTTTATATATTATATAATATATTATATTATTATATATATATTATATATTATACTATTATAATATTATATCATTATATATAATATATATAATATATATTATATTATTATAGGGGTAGTCTATAGAACAATGGTGTACTAAACACCGCTACCTGGTGTTTACCTATAAACTTGTTGAGCATGTTACCATTTAATCCAAGACAATTTAAATTTCAGCTTTATTAACTGTTCCCTAGGTAAATAAATCATTTGTTTTCAAATTTTAAAAAACAATCAATGCAGCTGATAAAAACAATAAATACATTTCAAATTTAAACAGAAATCATTTATTTTTAAAATTAAGTATGGCCATGTTATTCGATTTGCATTTATAATGTGTGATAATACTCGATATGAGTAAACATCATTTAAAATATGTGATTACAGTAGATACAGGTTAACATCATTTGAAATGTGTGATAACAGTCGAGACAGGTGAATAGTTAAAAATATAATAGGGGTGGTGAATATAATGTCCAACAAAGTAAGAGGAGTGATAGAGCTTTGGGTACAGGTTTACAATCCCCTTGTCCTAGTGTCCGAGTTTGATATATTTAATTTTTTTGTCTAGTAAGAGAAGTTTTTCTTTTTAAGGAAATAATTGACAATAATCCCAACCAGACATGCATGCCCATTGTACTTACATCATTCATATCAACATCAGTAGTATATATGGAAAAAAAAAAAATTGTAATCCAGATACTTCATTTGTTGTTGTGCTTTTTATAGATCCAACATACATCTCTCTGTAAAATAAATAAATAAATAAATAAATAAAACAATTTAAAAAACCTTATTAAAGTCAGACTAACCCAGACCTCAAAAGGTTCTAGCTTGTCAAGAGACAAGCCCAAGAACCCTAAGACACAAAGTCCATCATTACTTCAATAGGTTTATATGCTAGGCCCAGTTGGGAGGCCTATTGTTCAATGTCTAGACATTACTTTACTGCTTGTAAACCATTTTAATCCCTTTTTATTTTCGATGTGGTATTCGCATTACAATTTTTCAATAAAACTGTTTCACCATATACAATGAGTGATATGTACATAATTATGTTGTGATTGTATTAAATTATTTACGATCACAAATACTATTTTAAGTTAAAAAATCTTATTAAAGTCAGACTAGCCCGGACCTCCAAGGGCTCTAGCTCGTCAAGAGACAAGCCTAAGAACCTCAAGACCCAAAGCTCATTGTTACTTCAATAGGTTTATATGCTAGGCTCGGTTGGGAGGCCTATTGTTAAATGTCTAGACATTAATTTACTACTTATAAACCATTTTAATCCCTTTTTATTTTCAATGTGGGATTCGCATTACAGTTTTTCAATAAAACTGTTCCACCGTATATAATGAGTGATATTTACATAATTTTGTTGTGATTGTATTAAATTATTTACGATCACAAATACTATTTTAAGTTAAAAAAAAAAAACCTTATTAAAGTCATACTAGCCCTGGCCTCAAAGGGCTTTAGCTCCTCTAAAGACAAGGCCAAGAACCCCATGACCCAAAGCCCATTGTTACTTCAATAGGTTTATATGCTAGGCCCAGTTGGGAGGTCTATTGTTCAATATCTAGACATTACTTTACTATTTATAAACAATTTTAATCCCTTTTTATTTTCGATGTGGGATTCGCATTTCAGTTTTTCAATAAAACTGTTCCACCATATACAACAAGTGATATTTACATAATTATGTTATGATTGTATTAAAATATCTATGATCACAAATAAATAAATAAAAACAATTTAAAAAACCTTATTAAAGTTAGACTAGCCCAAGCCTCAAAGGGCTCTAGCTCGTGAAGAGATAAGCCGAAGAACCACAAGACCCAAAGCCCATCATTTCTGTTTACAATAATACTTTTTAATGAGTGATTATATAAATAAATAGTCAATCACATAAGATATGTAATATGGATTACAATTGAAACTATTGGCCTGTTCTTTCCCGTTTTCCCTATATGTTTTTGGCTTTCTGTTTTTCCTCTGTTTTGATGTCTTGCTTTTGGTTTTTGCTTTGGGTTCTAGGCTGGTTCAGTCTTTGTGCTGTTGCGGGTGTTTTTCATCCTATTTCCAGGCGTATTTTGTTCTGGCATTTTTAACTTGTGTACTGGTGCTTTGTGCTTGTGGCCTTTATGGCTCTTTAATATACTAGATGTTCAAAAAAAAAAAAAAAAGTGAAGGTATTAATAACTTTACTTGACTCTAATTTCTTTTTATATTGATAGTTAGATATCGGTATTCGTTGATGGTATATATATATATTACATGTTATATCGTTGGTTGTATTATTATGTGCGAGATGATTATGTTGTCGGTAGAAAATTTCAAATTAAAGAAAGGGCAAGCAATTACTAGATCATCTATTGAAAAAGTAGATTTTCAATTTTTGTTTGCAGGAGAGCTGGGATTTTGGTTTAGTTGAGGAGAATATAAAGCCAGACCAGCCAACAATATAATTATGAGATATGTTCTTGCCAGTCAGCTTAGGGAGAGAAGCTACCATGGCAAGATCGGAATGAAAGATCCATGGTAAATCAATGACGGATGAACACCCTTCAGCACTACAATATCCGAAAGACGATGAGCTCCCTCCCATGTCCTGCATTCCTGAGATTGAGATGTGCAAGAGAAATTATAACTTAAGAGTTTTACATGCAGGAAATTAATACACACTTTTGGTTGGCAAAATTTGTATCCAGTGACACATTTTAAAGCGCCACCAATCCCCCCCCCCCCCCCCCCAAGCAAACAAGCACTCGTCAATGAAAAAAATAGCCATTTGAAATATCATGCAACACGAGCTTAAATGGGCGCATTCCCATACGCATCAAATTTTATACGATTACAAGGAAAATCACATTTAATAGTTTTCCAAGAATTATTTCTGAGAGAGAAAATCTGTATGATACTTCTTTCAATAAAGAATTTAACAAACTTGTAGTTGTACATGGATTCAATATATTTGAAGCCATGTAAGTTGTAGAACATCATAATAAAGGATTTCTCAGATTCCATACAGGGTATTTTCTTGTATTCTCTAGTCGAAGGATTATATATGAAAAATCATGATTAGGAGGATCAAGCATTTGAGTGTAAAACAAGCCATTGGAAGATTCGGAGACCCAAGAGATCCTAGGACGATAAGATGATGTTGGTTCTTGCTGCAGAAAAGATGTTTCTGGGTCTTCATGGTAGAAAGATTCACCATTAGCAAAAAGAAATTTTTGTCTTCGATTTCGAGCCAGGTGCAGTTTGACAAATCGTGGATGGGTTATTAAAATTGACCAAGATTTAGATACACACTTGAATCGACACAGAGATCTCACCGACAAGTATGAGATTATGTCAATGATGAGATCCACTGGACAATTCAACGACATGCTAGGCTTTTGAGTTATTGAGTATGCAAATCAAATTAAAAATGCTAAGCGGGAAATAATAATAAGATAGAATTCCAAGTAACCTATTTATAGGAAGTAATTTCCTTGTGTTTTACGGAGTATGACGTGGTGACCTTAAATGACACCGTATATGCCTCAAGCACACAATTCAATTCCTTCTCATGATTGTAGGAACCTAGGGTTATAGATTGTGCAGCGGAAAGGTTTTTAAAATTTTTTAATGCAATCATAAACTAACCCATTTGTACAGTAATAATCAAATGCAATAAGAAAGTAAACGATTCATACCAACGTAGGAGGCTCCTTTACTTTAATACGATTTGCTCCTGATTTGAACCACTTGATCTTTCTCGCTATCTCCCAGAATTGGTAACGGCGTGTGGGCGCGTCACGGTACTCAGGAACAAAAATGGAGGTAGATGAGAGGAGCACACAAAAGACAACTCTTGTTCTTTTGTTGGTGAAGTGCGGCAACCAATAAGTCTTAAAAAAAAAAAAAAAAGTTTTTATTTTTCTTTTTTCTTTCCTCTAGCCGCACCTCTTTCTCTCTTCACCTGATTGTTGTGTTTTTTGTCAATCAATGCATCAGTTTTGTTATACCATATATATCAAATATATTTGTTATAAAACTAACCGATGATCTCTCTTATGTTGATTCGTTTTGTTTGTATCAGATACAACTAACTTCAAAATCGAATTTAAAATAACATATATCATATATATATATATATATATTTTAAACTTATACTAATTAATAAAATCTTTTTAGATATCGAATATCTTTTAAAGATATTAATTAATTTATTTGATTTAATTTGAATTCAAAACTCTTTTAAATTCAAATTTAAATATTTAATAAAATGAAAATAAAATAATCAAATTATCTTTTCTTCATTCAAAATTAAATGTCAATCAACACCCTCCATCTAATGATTAATTATACAATTAAATAATCTAATTATTTAATTAACATAATCATTAATATTCATTAATTAATAATCACATTATTCAATTAATTTCCGAATAGACACGTGTCACTTTTGTAACACAATTAATTGGACAATCCAATTAATTAACCGTGACCCTTATTACCTAAATCGATTGGGCTAGCAAGGGGACCTAATGGACCCACAGTATTTTAAGCTCCAATAATCCTTAGAAATAATTAATTAAACTCTTTAATTAATATTTCATGATTATTAACTTCGGTGTTATTCTACTAAAAACCCGAAGTTGCATTCTCTCAACTGTAGACGTTTTTACACAAACCAATAACTCTTGGTGTCCATTGATATAGCTATTATATATGGTATGATCCTCCACAGGTAGTTCATAATTAGAGCTGGGTCATAATGTCCTTTTTACCCCTTTAGCTATATCTTTCTATTAAGTACCATTGATTCTCTAATGAACAATAAATCATACATTCCTTACGGAATTAGGAGAGCGCTCATATTGTTCAAGCCCCGAATCAACCCTTAAGGGAACTACTATCTACTTCTCACAAGAAGGAGTGGATTCCACTATTGTGTGCAGATCTTCCCAGCCACAAGCCAAACCGTGATCCCAACATACGGAGCATATTGATCAGGAATGCAACTCCGACCTCACCCATGGTATATTAAAGACCACGATCTAACCTGAAGGAGTCGATAAGACACTCAGGATTGAGATCACCCACATATAGCCATCATTTGTTGATATATATGAATCTCATCATGTAACGGATCTTTGTGAGAGATTCATATAAATCATGACCCAGTCCTATATGATCACATCATACAAGGTGCCTCCATTCTTATATCTCCATATGAATGATCTAGGATAAGATCACCGTACATTACGGAATGGACTGCATCTATAGATTAACCACAAATAAAGTACCTAGCTTTATTTGCTATCTACGAACTCTTTAAATTGCTCGTTTCAAATTGAATCCATCTGTATATGACATTCATATACTCGGTTTGAAAATACATTTGGCAATCTTGGATGTTAAGTACACATGTTATATATAAATGTATGAGACAATTTGAATGAATAAACTACTTCTTTTATTTCTTGTTCAATTCACATTTACAAACTACAAGCTTTAGGGCAAAAACCCCAACACTGATTTGATTCGATTCCATTAAGGTTTCCTTGTTCTATCTGCTCTCAAGAATCCATAAAAATCTTTGTTTTTTTCAATTCAACTAAACCAGTCGATTCTCGCCGCCATCCTCCTCCAAAGGCAGTTGTTTTCTTCTTCCGTTCGCCTCCGCCATCACCGCCTGGTACGAAAGACATCACCTTTAATATTTTTATTAATTTCATATAATAATTATCTATGATATTTCATGGTGTATTGGTTGTGTGGTGGAGTTATTTATTTATTTTTCTTTTTTATGTTATGTGTTTGAGTTTGAGTTATTTGGATGTTGAATTCATATGTAAATCTATTGAGTTTTGACTTCATTGATGATTTTGAGTTAAATTATCCAAAACATTTTGCTGTTCGTAAATACATTTTTTTTTCTTTCCATTTAGTAATTGTTTTACAATGCAAATGAGTTGCAAAAGTTCACAACTTCACATAGGTTCTTTTTGCTAATTGCAGTATATTATGGTTTATGAGATTGATTGATATATTACTTTGCTTTGTGGGATTGGTTTAATTAGCTAATCGAAAGTTTAACATGTGTTTTTGTTAATTATAGTAGGATTGTTTATCTATATCGAAAGATATGGACGTGGATGTTAATCATTATGATGTTCTGGGATTGCCCTCTGGTGTGGAATGGGCTAAACTAATCGAAAAAGAAATATCGAAAGCATATAAGCTGAAGGCTTTGGAGTTGCATCTGGATAAAGTCACATGATCCAAATGCAGAGGACAATTTCCAGAACCTAAAGTCATCGTATGGGATTCTAAAAGATGAAAAAGCACAAAAATTGTTTGACAAATCTTCCCAAAATCAAGTGTGAGAAGCAGTAGGAACCAAAATAGCAAAAAATGATGTCTAATCTTGAAGAGAGAGAAAGGGCTGCATTTGCTTCTGATCCATCTGTTAAAGCTCTGGAAGAAGAGGTGAGGATTGCTAAACAACTTAAGGAGGAACTTGAAAGAAAACGTGCAACAATGCTTGCAAAGAAGGAATTGCCTGCCTCGTCCGCTCCTTAGAGAGAGATGAAACAAAGTGAGGGTGGCGGGGCTCGGTTGGATAAGGAAAATGTGCTTAAGGTTTCGTGGGAAAATTTGGGGAGGATTATACTGCAGAGAGGTTGAGAGAGTTATTCTCGGAGTTTAGAGTGGTCTGCACTTTTTGTAATGACTATTAAAGATGCAATGGTGAGTTTGTTTGAACAGCCTTGATTGATTTTATTTGTTTAATTTCTGTTTGAAATGTTATGATTACTTATGCTTCGTTTTAATATTTTTTTTAGGTTGCTGTTACCTGAGGTGTTTGCGGTAATCTTTCTAATACACTGCTCGTTTTACCTCTTCAACTTGTTGTAGCAACAGAGTTTCCTAGTGCCTAGAGGTCTGTAGAGACCAGTCGTATAAATAATTTGGTCAAGCCTGGTTATCAAGCATATGAAGATTCTGTATTTTAGAAGATCCAAATGGTACGAGTTTTTATTCTAATTTTGGATGATGATATCTAGATATTCTAGTACTTCATTTGATATCTAGATTTCGTGTTTTCTTTTCTACTTGTTTCGTTTTCTCTAATGGCTTATCTCTGCTTTTTATCAGGCTGCAAAAAGACAAAAATGAAGCTTGAAAGTCTTGTTGAAGAAATCTGAGATGCATCACATGGCTCAGTATCGTTTCAAATTATAGTGTAAAGGTAATTTAGCATTTAGCAATATCGTGTTTCATTATTATCAATAAGGGGTCAGCAGAATAGTCGGCCCATGGTTTGCTCCCAAAGATTTTAGTGTTTGGCGAGGCTACAGTTTCAAACTCGAGTTCACTAAGTGGGTTTGGGGGATCTAAGGGTTATCAAAAATAAAAAATAAAAAATTACTATGTTCGTGTTGTTGTTTCAAATAGGTAGAGAATGGGCCCATTTAAGCTCGTGTTGCATGCTGTTTCTAAGGGTTATTTATTTCATTGACGGGTGCTTGTTTACTGGGGGCCTGGGGCTTTAAAATGTGTCACTGGATACAAATTTTGCCAAATAAAAGTGTGTATTAATTTCCTGCATTTAAAACTCTTATGTTATAATTTCTCTTACACATCTCAATCTTAGGAATGCGGGACATGGGAGGGAGCTCATCGTCTTTCGGATATTGCAGTTCTGAAGTGTGTTCATCCGTCATTGATTTGCTGCAACTCCTTGACAGTAAAAAAATGGTCATTATTAATTGAATTATGCCCTTGTGTTGGGGATCAAATTCTAGGTTATTGACTTAAGTTCCCCACGGATGGAATTAAAATTAGAAATTTACTTTATAAGTGAAATGTAAAAATTAGTGTGGATTTTTTTTTTCTATTCTTTTAATGCAAACTTTTTCTTGTGCAAAGGATAATGGAAAAGGACACAAAAGACAGAACATATATATCTATCGGACTGCTACTTTTTTAATGAAACCCAAAATCTACTTTTAATATCACAAAATATTATTACTAGTTTACTACTCTCTTACTAGTGACAATTTATGAGAAAGATCTCACGCTTGCCTTTTTACAAATGGGACTGGAACAGCCAGTTGAGAATCTTGAGATACATAAATTAGATCAAAAGTTTATTAGTAATTTGTCAAGATCAAGCAAGCACTACTAACAGTAACACGATATGAATAACTATTCCCACAACACGAGGAAGAGCAAGAGTTAACACATAAAAATCAAGTCAAAAGTTTGTTAACAAATATAAATCAAGCATGCGATTTGGGGGTGTCGTAGCTTGTTCATGATGCTTGGCAAGCAGTGGTGGTTTTGGGTGATACAAAAAAAATGTTTGGAGGTGTTAGCACAACCGAAACATGGTGGTCCATGGATTACCAGGTATGTGTGCTAATGTATTGCTAGAGTGGTCTCGTAATTATGTTTCAGAATTTTCCGATGAGGATTTAGATATGGAAGGGAATATGGTTGGGATCAGACTTGTTATTCGTGACTCAGAGGGTAATGTGATGGCTTCGAGTTCTCAGAAAATAGAGGCAAACTACTCTCCTCAAGTGGAGCGTAGAGGCAGTGGCTGTTTTATACTTTTATGGGGCCTGCAGCTGGCTCGAGAGACAGGGATTGCTGTTGTTGTGAATTGGATTAGTGATGGTAATGACCTTTTTTTTTTTTTTTTTTTTTTTTGAACAACTGAATTTTATTAGAGGGCAAAAAGCCAAACGAGCACAAGAACACCACCTACAAGAAGCAACCACCCAGCAAAAAACCCACAGTAAAGACGCAAACACAGAGCAAAATGCACCACCAACCCCACACACATCAAAACAAAAAACAGGGCTCTGCAAACCAACAAGGCAACAACCAAGACACAACCAGAAACAAAAACAAAACTGAAACTAATCAGGTTAACTAAAGTCCCAAACCAGAGCATCATCATACAACCCCGACCCCCTATTGGCCAAGCTATCCACCAAAATATTTTTGGCTCTAGAGATAAACACGACCATTGTGTTGCCCAAAACATCCAAGTATCTACAAATCTCACTTTTAATATTTTCACAATATAAGTTAATGGTGCCTTTGCCATTCACCCAGGACACCACCACTTTCGAATCACTAACAATGTCAATGGTTTTCATTCTCAAAACAGCATTCATTGAGCACAATTCGCAGGCCTTTAAAATGGCAAGGGCTTTAGGCATAATGGCATAAAAAAACCCACTTGATAAGAGAACAGCCCCATACTATCTCTCATGGCTCCTCCAATACCTGAGTTGCCAGGATTCCCTCTCAAAGAGCCATCAATATAAAATTTCATTGCGTTAGAAGAAAGAGGCTGCCCACACCTATTCGAACTCCTATTCCTTGAAAAAACGGAAGAACAACTTATTTGTATGTGTAGTAGCATATGCGTTATCGGCTTCATGCAATTCTTCCCCATGTATTTAAACCAATATACCACCCTTAACCTAACCATATCATAAGCTAAGGAGATGGAGGCAGCCTTATCATTGAAGACCAATTGGTTTATTGTCACCTTATTCCGATATTGGATTGGTTCTTTCAGACACATACCTGATGATAAAGATTCGGTCCCATGGTCTTCGTGCCTAGAAATGGAAACCAAGTGGCATATTATTTAGCTAAATTAGCTTTGTCAAGCGTTGAGGATCAGTTTTGGTTGGAAGAATCTCATCCTTGTGTGTTAAGACTTGAGGTTAAAAAAAAACATCCATAAACTTATTTTAGCAATTAGCATTAACTCTTGTAGTAAAAGAAAGATATCATAGATCGATCTTATTATTTATGTTGCTAGAATTAGCTATTCTGAATCTGATAACATTAAATATAAATAAAATTTAGGGTTTGGGCCGAGAGTAATCCCAGGTAAGGAAACATGAATGTATCAATATATACCGAGGATCTTTCGTTCCGATCTTGCCACGGTAACTTCTCTCCTTAAATAAACTGGCACAAACATATCTCATAACTGGTCTGGCTTTATATTCTTCTCAACTAAACCAAAATCCCAGCTCTCCTGCCAACAGAAATTGAAAATCTACTTTTTCAATCGATAATCTAATAACTGTTTGCCCTTTCTTTAATTTGAAATTTTCTATCGACAACATAATTATCTCGTACGTAATAATACAACCAACAATATAACATGTAATATATATATACGATCAATGAATACCAACTTCCAACTATCAATATAAAAAGAAATTAGAGTCAAGTAAAGTTATTGATACCTTCACTGAGCACGGCGTTGTTAGTGTGAAAATTAGGGGACACAAGATTCTTGACATACCCACGCTTGTCAAAGTATAACTCACTGTCTTTGTTTGGTGTTGCAATTTTAGTCCACGATTCTTCCACACCATATTTTTCCATAATCCAAAATTTCTCCTCACTATTGATGATGCAAAGACAGTTTCTCAACACCATAAACTGTTTTATATGTCGAAAAACTTGATCGCGTAGGGGAAAGTTTTTGAATTTCTCTTTGACCAAATCAAATTCCACGATCCATGGGAAATTATACTCACTGTTATAGTAGTCAACCACCCAATGAATTGCTCCATTGAGAGGGATCCCATACTCCCAAGGGAAAAGCCCATACGCATAACGATTTATATGATTAAAACGGAAAATACATTTAATAGTTTTCCAATAATTATTTGTAAGAGAGAATCTGTATGATTCCATCCAGAATAAAGCATTTAACAAACTTGTAGTCATCCATGGATTCAACATATCCGATATCCGAAACCCTGTAAGCTGAAGAGCAACCTACTATTGGATTCTTTCATGTGTATTTTCTTGTATTCTGTAGTCGAAGGATTGTATATCAAAAAATCATAATCAGGATGATCGAGCATTTTAGTGCAAAACAAGCCCATGGAAGGTTCGAAGACCCAAGAGATCTGAGGCTTGAAACGAAAATTACGATGAAAATTACGATAAGATGGTATTGGTTCTTGCTGCAGAAGCGTTGTTTGATCTGTTTCGGGGTCAAAGTGGCAGAGAAATTCACTATAAACAACAAGAAATTTTTGTCTTTGATTTCGAGCTAGGTGCAATTTGACAAATCGAGGGTGGATTATTAAAATTGACCAAGAATCGACACAGAGATCTTACCGGCAAGAATGAGAGTATGTCGATGATGAGATCTGATGGACAATTCAACGACATGCTTGGCTTTTGAGTTATTGAGTAATTCAAAAAGCAAAGCAGGAAATAATAATAAGATATAATTCCAATTTCCAAGTAACCTATTTATAGGAAGTAATTTCCTTGTGTTTTACGGAGTATGATGTGGCGACCTTGGATTGGTCAAAAAGGATTCCAATTCTACCTTAAACGACACCGTATCTACCTCAAACACACAATTCAATTCCTTTTCCTGATTCGATTCGATTACGGTTTCTTTGTTCTATCTGCACTAAAGAATCCATAAAAATCTTTGCTTTTTTCAATTCAACTAAACCAGTCGATTCACGCCGCTGTCCACCTCCGCAGGCAGCCGTTTTATTCTTCCGTTCGCCTCCGCCGTCGCAGTCGCAGTCGCAGTCATAGCCCGGTACGAAAGGCACCACCTTTAATATTTTTATTAATTTCATATAATAATTATCTATTATGATATTTCATGGTGTATTGATTGTGTGGTGGAGTTATTTATTTAATTTTCTTTTTTCAGTTATGTGTTTGAGTTTGGTTGCTTTGGATGTTCATTAGCAAGTATTTGAAGTAGTGCAGATAACATTGCTTGTTAACCGCCAAAATTGATGGAGGACCAAAGAAGAATTTTCCACCTCGATAGAAGGAGAAGATGGGAATCCAGATACCATTCGGTTACCCCAAGAAGGGAGGGATCCTGATCGATCCGGATACATTCCCCTTCCAGAGGGATCTAGCCCAGCCATTCCCTAGCTTCTCCTGAACCCCACAGTATCCCGATGTGGAGCCCCACCAAGCATCCCGATGAATAGTTCAACACGCTGCATCCTGACATGAAGTTCCACTCAGTTCCCTGATACGGAGTTCCACCAAGCACCCCACTACTACATCATCCTGATATCTCGCTGTTTCATCGGCTAGATATCCCACTGTAGCCTCAGTTGGTATCCCGATCCTCAGGCCACAGCGGATACTCAGGAACATATTACACCTTCTAGAATCAGGTCATCAGGCAGTAAGATATCAGACGAAGAGTATCATATAAAGTGGAAGACTTACATACCCGTAGGCAGGTTTTTAAAACTCCAAAAAAAGGGGAGAAAACGTCATCGTTCAGTCAAGCAGAAGAAGTAGACTTCTTCCCGCGAACTAAGAGTTCTATTTGAACAAAGGGTCAACTCTACGAGATTGTCTCCTCCTAGGAAGGAAATACTTGATTCTAATGATTAAAGGTCCTACGACATTGTCTCCTATAAGGAAAGAAAGTCCTGCAATCGCCAAACCCTAGATCGAAATTATAGGAGTGCATGACAAGCAATGGGACCTATAAAAAAGAACATGACACACCAAAAAGGGATCCGAAAATCACCACCTATAACCCTACGTTTAGTTCTACTTATCGACACGTACGAGTTCGCCACCACCATCTCCATCTCCTACTAATGCTCCACACTCCACCTTAGCCTAGAAAAACACAACTCTTGTATTCATGATATAAGGCTGCAATCAATAAAAATCTTATTTATTTACCATATTTTCTACATTCAAACCACACTTGTTATATCAGGAACATTGTTGGTATCAAACTACGTGATACCCCTCCGACTGGGATCGATCATGATCTTGGTCCCTTAAAGTTGTTATTTAGAGATTCACCCTAGCAATGATTTTTCGGTAACACTTTTGACGCCGTATGTGGGAAAAAACTTATTTTCCCAACCAATCTTAAAATAACCTAGTTCTACTCAAAGATCTTCAGAATGAGACTTCGATCCTCCTAGGTCCATCACAATGCATCAGGACCCCAGTCCTTCGCTTCCACCGAGAGAGCCCAAAGGCGGGGTAAGGGGTCCAGGCACCAGTGCCTCCTCCAACTGCTGGCCATTTGCCTCAGGACCTCGCCAAGTAAGAAGTCAATCGGGATATCCTAGAACAACAAGCCATAGCATACGTAGAAGCCATCCGGCTCCAGATGATAGCCTAAGGAATCCCCTTTGAAGTAGCTGGAATCCCAGGGGATATTGGCCCAAGTACCTGGGTACTAGTGTTTGACCAACTAGGGCCACCTCTCCCAGCCTGACAGGTGGATCTCAAACCTAGATTAGTGAAGTCTGCAATTGAGATTCCCCCCTGGGAGAGCCCAATCTCCACCAAAACCAAGGGCAAATGAGAGGGATCCACATCCCGATCCCGAAAGAGCCCTAGAGGAAGACATCTGAGAGCTAAGCGGAAGGAAGTGGTCATTGATTCAGAAACTTCGGACGAAGAAGGCTCAGTAGCCTGATCCAGGAACAAGAAATCCTAGCGCCTGGAATATCAGATGGCTAAGATAGCAAAGGAGCTTGAGGAATTGAAGAAGGGAAAGCACCAAGGAATCCGGAAGAACCCCCAGGGTGAGATGAATGCACCTTTCTCCAAGAGAATCAGAGAGGCGGGGTTACCTCTCAAATTAAGGATGCCCTCTGAGAAGTATTCTGGGGCAGAGGACCCCGTCAGCCACCTGAAAAGCTTTATCCACCAGATGGAGGTCCAAAACACGACCTGGTCAGCCATGTGCAGGATGTTTCCTTCAACTCTAACCGACTGTGCCAAGACATGGTTTAGAAAGTTACCGCCAGGTAGTGTTGATTCCTTTTCTAAGCTTACCACAGCTTTTTGTGCGCAGTTTCAGGGGATCAAGCCTCATCCCAAGGACCCTATCTTGCTTCAATATATGGTCCAGAAGTGGGGTGAAACTTTGATATCTTATGTGGAAAAATTCCACAAAGAAGTCGTCCAGATAGGAGTATTCGACGAGAAGGAAATCTTAGCCAATTTTCAAAGAAACCTATGGGCTGACAGACTATTTCGTTCTTTTTCTAAGAGTCTTCCAGAAACTTACTAGGAGGCTTACAACCGGGCTCTGGAACAAGTGGAAATAGAATAACAGCTTCGGATTAAAATCAAGCACGATGAAGCCCGATTAGCACCATGTTATAAGATGGAGGCTTCGAAGCCCGCACCAGTCAAGAAATTCCAGAATGAGCCCCCAAACTGGTCTACCTACCGGCCGCCCCCTATTCCTTTATACCAAGAAAGATATCCAGCTAGGAGGTCACCCCCCAAGATAGTCCCTCTAAAGGAGGTGGCTAGGGTAGCAAGAAAGGAAGATGGATACAATCACTACACCCTTCTCAATGCTTCGCGAGAAACCATCTACCTCGCCATCCGGGATAAGGGCCTACTTAGAAAGCCAGGTCCCATGAAAGTCCCAGCTGACAGGAGGAATCAATACAAGTATTGTGATTTCCACGAGGACGTAGGACACAACACATATGAGTGCTACAGCCTTCGCAACCAGATTGAAGGATTGGTAAGAGGAGGTCTTTTAACTGAATTTTTACAGCAGGTGCGGGACAGCATCAAGGAAGGGAAACAAGTACAGAGCGGGATGTAGGAGGTAACAGAAAGAAGGAGGGATTGAGAAAAGGACTTGATGCAGCAGATCCAGGTGATTGACACCATTAGCGAAGGCCCTACTCTAGCTGGAACCTCCAATAATTCAAGAAAGAACCATGTAAGGAAGATTCCCAGGCTCAATACTAGCCATGAGATACTCAAAGTCTGTAGTGGATCCTGAGATCTACCCCGCTCTACCAAAATCATTTTCACGGAGGCATATGTCTACAATACAGTTCAACCACATGATGATCCCATGGTAATCTCAGTACAGATCGCCAACTGCAGGGGTACACCACGTCCTGATTGATACAAGAAGCAATGTTGACATCCTGTTCAAGAGGGCCCATGAACAACTTAATTTGAGAAACTCCTGTTACAACAGTTGCACCTCGTTTCGGTATGGATTCACAGGAGACTCTGTAATGCCAATGGGGTCCAAGAAGCTCATCTTCAACAGAACATAATGACAGAGTTCATCGTGGTAGATACCCCGTCTGCCTATAATGAAATCCTAGGTAGACCATTCTTGTCAGGGATTAGAGGGGTACTGTCCATCTACCACAACGTTTTGAAATTCCAGGTGGGAACAAGAGTAGGAGAAGTTAGAGGGGATCAACAGGCAGCCCGCAACTGTTACACGGTATCCACCAACCCAACCGCATTAGCTAAGTAATGCGCACATGTGACCAGTGAACTAAGTCAGGGAACGCTAGAACAGGATCACTGTCTTGGAAGAAGGAAAGGTACCAGACATAATCGTGGAAGAGCTAGAGGAAGAAGAGCGAGGTTGGGCCAGTGGACATCCCGCAGATCAGTTAGAGGAAATACCTATCAAGGGTGAAGATCCAACTAAGCAATAAAAGTTAGAGGAGGATTGGACCCCGAAATCAAGAAGGACTTGGTAAAACTCCTTAGAGAGTACAACAACATCTTCGCTTGGAGCCATGAAGAGATGTCTAGTATTCCTCTTAGCCTGTCTACTCATAGGTTGGCGGTAGATGCAACCTTTAAACCCATTGTTAACCGCCAAAATTGGCGGAGGACCAAAGAAGAATTTTCCACCTCGACACAAGAAGGCTATAACAGTACCCAACCCGGATACCATGACAGAGTGAACCCCGGTTAACCCCAACACATACCTCCACCAGCGGGATCCACCCCGCCAAGCATCTTAGCTCAACAAAGAAACCGAGAACCAAAAACACTCACTAGAACTCACAGCGAGATCAAGACCGGCTATAACCGGGCTTCCTATGAACCCCGCTGCACCCCGATACAGCTTCCTATGAACCCCGCTGCACGGCTATAACCGGGCTTCCTATGGACCCCGCTACACCCCGATACAGCTTCCTATGGACCCCGCTACACCCCGACACGGAGTTCTACTGACCACCTTACTACAAAGCTGGCTAGATGTCCCCCTACTGCCATCAGTAGGATGCTAACTAGATGTTGGCAGCCCGCTAGAACAGAAGAGCACCAGGAAGCAGCAACCTAAACGTCAAGAACTAAAATCTCCACAACGAGCCAGTAAAACGTCACCGTACAAAGGAGGTATATTCCTTCCCGCCAAAGAGTCCTAATTTGAGCAGGACATTATAATAGGAATCCTACTAGGAAGGTGAGTGATTGACTCCTCCTGGGAAGGAAAGACTGAATTCAGCGCATTAAAGCTCCGATTTTATTTCCTAAAAAGGAGGATCCGGCAAGCAGCCAAACCCTAGTCCGAGATTGTAGGAGTGCATGGCAAGCAAACAGGACCTATATGTATAACAACTTATTCATCATGGAGGGGGAGGCCCCGGAGACTCTACTTATCGATAGGCACAGATTTATCTCCACCATCATCCCATTTACCGACTGAAATATCCGTATTGCTACCATGATCCTTATTTTCAATCGAAACCTTCATGTAATCTAGTGTTTTAATAGATTTATGGTCAGTGTATTCATGTAACGGAGAAGAGAGATCAATAAGACGAATTCCAATTCAATTTCACGTATTCTTTATCATGTATGCATTGACAGGGACCTAGTCGGTATCGAACCACTTGATACCTCTCCGGCCAGGATCAATCTCGATCTTGACCCCTTTAGAGTGGTTATTTGGATTATCGTCCTTTTAACGATTTTCGGATAACACTTTTGGTGCCGTCTGTGGGGATTTTTTTTTCCCAACCATTGTTTAGCAACAGCCTACTTCCACCCAGAGATATTCGGAATGAGACTCCGGTCCTCCCAGGGTCGTCCCGAGCCATCAGGGCTCCAATCCCTTGCCTCCACTGAAAGAGCTCAGAGGCGGGGTAAGGGCATTAGGAGCGAGAATCCTCCACCAGTGCCCCCACCGGCTGCAGACCCTATCCCTCAAAACCCTGCTGAGCAAGAGGTCAACCGAGATGTCTTAGAACAGCACGCCGCAGCCTACGTAGAAGCGATCCGGCTCCGGATGATAGCCCAGGGAATCCCATTTGAAGCAGCCGGGATCCAGGACGATGTCAGACCAAGCACTCGGGCTCCAGTCTTCGACCGATTGGGCCCCCCTCTCCCAGTCCGACAGGCGGATCTCAGACCACGACTGGTAAAATCCGCGATTGAGGTTCCTCCCAGGAAGATTCAATCCCTACCAAGACCGCGGTCCAAGGAGAGGGAATCCCGTCCCAACTCTGAAGAAAGTGCCAAATCTCGGAGGATTTCCAAGGAAAGGCATCAAAGGGTTAAGCGGAAGGAGGTAGTCATCGATTCGGAATCTTCGGATAATGAAGTTTCAGTAGCTCGATCCGGAACCAAGAAGTCTCAGCGCCTGGAGGACCAGATGACGAGGATGGCGAAGGAGTTGGAGCAGTTAAAGAAGGGAAAGCATCAGGGGATCCAAAAGAATCCTTTGGGCGAGATGAATGCACCATTCTCCAAGAGAGTTAGGGAGGCGGGGCTACCCCCCAAATTCAGGATGCCTTCAGAAAAATATTCCGGAACAGAAGACCCCGTCAGCCACCTGGAAAGCTTCGTACACCAGATGGAGGTCCAGAGTGCAACCAGGATAGCCATGTGCAGGATGTTCCCTTCAACTCTAACAGATTGTGCCAAGACATGGTTCAGAAAATTGCCACCAGGTAGTGTTGATTCTTTCTCCAAACTTACCAAAGCTTTCTGTGCACAGTTTCAGGGAATCAAACCCCGTCCCAAGGATCCTATCCTGCTGCAGTACGTAGTTCAAGAACGAGGTGAAACTCTGAGATCTTATGTGGAGAAATTCCACAAAGAGGTCGTCCAGATGGGTGTGTTCAACGAGAAGGAAACGTTAGCAAATTTCCGGAGGAATTTGTGGGCCGGCAGACTGTTCCGATCTTTCGCCAAGCATCCTCCTGAGACGTACCAGGAAGCCTACAATCGGGCTCTGGAACAGGTGGACATTGAGGAACAACTCCGGATCAAGATTGAGCATGATGAAGCCCGGTTAGCACCACGCCCTAAAAAGGAAGCCCCAAAACCTGCCCCAGCTAGGAAGTTTCAGAATCAACCTCCAAACCGGTCGACATACAGGCCGCCTCCTATTCCTTCGTACCAAGAGAGGTACCCGGTCAGGAGGTCGCCCCCCAGAGAGCTCCCCTTGAAGGATGTATCCAGAATAACGAGAGAGGAAGAAGGATATAACCACTATACCCCTCTCAATGCATCACAGGAAACTATCTATCTCGCCATTCGAGACAAGGGTCTACTCAGAAAGCCGGTTCCCATAAAAATCCCGGTAGACAGGAGGAATCAGTACAAGTATTGCGACTTCCATGAAGACGTGGGGCACAACACCTCAGAATGCTACAGTCTCCGCAATCAGATAGAAGCATTGGTAAGGGGAGGACTCCTAACCGAATTTTTACAACAGGTACGAGATAGCATCAAAGAAGGAAAGCAGGTTCAAAGCGGGATGCAAGAAGCAGCGGAAAGGAGGAGAGAAGGAGAAAAGGATCTAATGCAGCAGATCCAGGTGATTCACACCATCAGTGGGGGCCCCACCTTGGCTGGAACCTCCAACAATTCAAGGAAGAACCACGCAAGGAAGATTCCCAGGCTTAACATTGACCATGAGATACTGAAGGTCAATGGCGGACCCCGAGATCTATCCCGCTCAACCAAGATCATCTTCACGGAGGAGGATGTCTATAATACGGTACAGCCACATGATGACCCCATGGTCATAACAGTGCAGATCGCTAACTGCCTAGTACACCGCGTCCTGATTGATACGGGAAGCAGCGTGGATATTCTGTTCAAGGGGGCTCATGAGCAGCTTAACCTAAAGAATTCTTGCTACAACAGTTGCACCTCTCTACTATACGGATTCACAGGGGACTTCGTAATGCCGATGGGAACAAAGATACTGCCAGTGATAGTCGGAGAAGCTCCTCTTCAGCAAAACATAATGACGGAGTTCATCGTGGTGGACACCCCATCTGCGTACAATGCAATTCTAGGAAGGCCTTTCTTATCAGGGATTAGAGGAGTACTGTCTATCTACCACAACGTGATGAAGTTTCCAGTAGGATCGGGAGTAGGAGAAGTAAGAGGAGACCAGCAGGCAGCCCGAAACTGCTATGCGGTGTCAACTAACCCCGCTGCATTGGCTAAGCAATGCGCATCAGTGGCCAGCTACCCAAGTCAGAGAACGACAGAGCAGGATGATTATGTTTTAGAAGAAGGAGAGGTACCAGACATAATCGTGGAAGAGTCAGAAGAAGAAGAGCGAGGTTGGGCCAGTGGGAACCCCGTGGAGCAGCTAGAGGAAGTCCAGATCTGGAGGGAGGACCCAACAAAGACAGTAAAAGTGGGAGAAGGTCTGGACCCGGAGGTGAAGAGTAACTTGATAGAGCTTCTCAGAGAATATAACGATATCTTTGCTTGGAGTCATGATGAGATGCCTGGCATTCCCCTTGGCCTGGCTTCCCATAGGTTGGCAGTGGATGCAACTTTCAAGCCAGTGAAACAGAAAAGAAGACACTTCAACACAGAACGGAATGCCGCAGTCCAAGAAGAAGTTGACAAGCTCCTAAAGGCCGGATTCATCAGGGAATCCCGGTACCCTGAGTGGATTGCTAACGTGGTCATGGTAACCAAATCCAACGGAAAGTGGCGGATGTGTGTGGACTACACCGATCTCAATCGGGCTTGTCCCAAAGATAGCTTCCCTCTACCAAAAATAGACCAGCTCATTGACTCCACTGCAGGAAATAAGCTCCTAAGTTTCATGGACGCTTTCTCAGGGTACAATCAAATCATGATGCATCCTTCAGATCAAGACAAGACCAGCTTCATCACAGGACAAGGTCTCTACTGTTACAAGGTAATGCCATTCGGACTCAAAAATGCAGGTGCCACTTACCAGCGCATGGTGAACAAGCTATTCAAGGAGCAGATAGGAAGGTCCATGGAGGTATACATAGATGACATGATCACTAAATCTCCAGAAGCAGGACAGCATGCAGGGGACTTACGCCAAACCTTCCAGGTACTAAGGCAGAACCAGATGAGGCTGAACCCCGCTAAGTGTGCATTCGGGGTAGCAGCAGGCAAATTCTTGGGATTCATGGTGCATGAAAGGGGAATCGAGGCAAATCCGGAGAAGATCAAAGCCATTTTAGATCTCGAGTCTCCTACAAACCTCAAGCAGGCGCAAGGTTTAACCGGGCGGATAGCGGCTTTGAACCGGTTCATATCCCGATCCACCGACAAATGTCTCCCCTTTTTCAAAATCATCAAGCAGGGGAAAAAGATGAAGTGGGATGAGCAGAGCGAGCAGGCCTTTCAGGCTCTAAAGGGATACCTGTCAAGCCCTCCGCTATTGGTAAAACCAATTCCGGGTGAAGAACTCCTACTCTACCTAGCAGTTTCGGAAGTAGCAACTAGTGGAGCCTTGGTGAAAGAATGCAGTGACGGGGTATAGAGGCCAATCTACTACGTGAGTCGGGCTCTTACAAAGTCCGAGAAGAATTATACCTTGCTAGAGAAACTCGCCTATGCCTTAGTAACAACATCCAGAAAGCTCCGGCCTTATTTTCAAGCCCACACCATCGCGGTCGTCACAGATCAGCCTCTGAGACAATTTCTCCAGAGACCGGATGTTTCAGGCAGACTGGTTCTGTGGGCCCTAGAGCTCACACAGTTCGACATCAAGTACAAGGCGAGAACCACGATCAAAGCTCAAGCCCTGGCGGACTTCATAGTGGAGTTTGGCCCGACCCTGAACCAAGGCGTGTCGGCAGACCCAGACCCGGATCAAGCCCTTCTGGAATGGCCCATAGACAACAAGATATGGATTCTTTACACGGATGGAGCATCGAACCAGTCGGGGTGCGGAGCCGGGATCGTCCTGATCGACCCCGCGGGAATTGAAGTAAGTCATTGCTTCAGGTTTGAATTCAGAGCCACCAACAACGAAGCGGAATACGAGGCTCTGCTAGCAGGAATGAAGGTAGCAGGGGCTCTGGGGGCTGAGTATCTTCAGATCAGGAGCGATTCACAACTAGTGGTCAACCAGGTGACAGGATTATACCAAGCGAAGGGTGACAACATGATAGCCTATCTGGCTAAGGTTCAGGAGGCTATGAAGAAGTTCAAAGGTGTAAAAATAGAGCAAGTGCCTAGGGAGAAAAACCATCGCGCAGATGTTTTAGCCAAGATTGCCACAGGAGAGGGACACGCTTTACCAAAAGGGGTACCCCTTCAATTGGTTCCTTTCTCCAGCATAGCGAAAGAGGCAGAAGTCCTCCCAGTAAGCCGCCTCCCGTGTTGGATGGATCCAATAGCAGACTATCTCCAAAGCGACATTCTCCCAGTAGATCCGGATCAAGCCCGTCGGCTCAAGAGAACAGCTACCCGGTACTGCTTGATAGAAGGACACCTATATAGTAAGGGGAAATCTCTCCCTCTGCTCAGGTGTCTGCATCCCGATGACGCGCACTGGGCGCTCAGTGAGGTGCATTCTGGGGATTGTGGTAACCACGTGTCAGGGGAAACTTTGGCTTACCAGGTAGTCAGGATGGGCTACTACTGGCCGACCATACACCAGGACGCAAGGCAGTTTGCGCGATCCTGCGAGGCTTGCCAGAAAACAGCCAACCTTCATCATCTCCCTCCAGAGAGGCTCTCCTCAATCAGCACTCCCTACCCCTTTGCCATCTGGGGACTAGACTTGATCGGGCCACTTCCCACTGCACCCGGCCAAGCCAAGCACGCAATAGTGGCGATAGATTACTTTACTCGGTGGGTGGAAGCTAAGGCACTCACCCGGATAACCGAAGAAAAGACCACCAACTTTGTCAAGGAACACATAGTCTGCCGATTCGGCACCCCGATGGCCATCATAACTGATTTGGGAAAACAGTTTGACAATGCTAACTTCCGAGAATTCTGTGCAGACCGAAGGATCAATCTCCGTTTTGCTTCGGTGGCCCATCCTCAAACCAACGGGCTGGTCGAAGCAACCAACAAGACCATTAAGAAGCTCCTAAAGAAAAAGCTCCAACAGAAGAAAGGATTATGGGTGGCAGAATTACCCAATGTACTTTGGGCCTACAGAACAACTAGGCGGACAGCAACCGGAGAGACCCCCTACTCCCTGGTATTTGGGGCAGAAGCGGTCTTGCCCATCGAACATAAGCTCATATCTTTTCGGGTTCAAAATTATGAGCCAGAAGATAATGAGGCCAAGTTGAGAGCTAGCTTGGACCTGCTGGAGGAAAAACAAAGCAAGGTCGCACAGAAGGTGGCCGTATACCAGAGCAAGATAGCCCGACACTTCAACAAGAAGGTGAGGACCCGAAATTTCAAAGAAGGAGACTTGGTTCTCAGGAAGGTGACCCAGAATACAAGAAGGAGGTCTGACGGGGTACTAGCCCCTAACTGGGAGGGCCCATACTTGGTTAAGGCATCACTCCGGGGTGGTGCTTACAAGCTCGAAGACATAGAGGGTTACCCGGTGGATCATACATGGAATGCCGATCACCTTCGGAAATTCTATCCTTAAGAAACTGTGCTTGTACCTAGCGGAATGCTCACCCCGAGTTTATATTTGTACCGTTTGGGAAATTAAATAAAAGCAATTCTTTCTTCTATATGATTCTCCTGTGTTCCAATGCCCGATTATCTCCTACTGGTATCACCTACAGAATCATCATCACGGAATCGCCTAAAGGCCAGGAGAGCTTCTTAAAGCTCCTGATGCCCTAGACGGGGTCAAACCTTCTAGGAGGATCTCCATTACTGAGTAAAGACCAGGGGGACTACATAGTACTCCTGATGCCTTAGACGGGGCCAACCCCGCTAAGAGGATCTCCATTATTAAAGCGCCTTAAGACCAGGAAATAGCCTAAGGGCGCTCCTGATGCCTTGGACTGGGTCAAGCCCGCCAAGAGGATCTCCATTGTTAAAGCGCCTCAAGACCAGGAAATAGCCTAAGGGCCCTCCTGCTGCCTCGGTCGGGGAATACCCCCCTCTGAGAAGCCTGGTGCTAAAGTGGCCTTAGTTGCCTACCAGGATAGCCTTGGTCGGGGAATACCCTCCTCCGAGAAGCCTGGTGCTAAAGTGGCCTTAGTTGCCTACCAGGACAGATTACAGTAAGAGTCGGGCTGCCTCAGGGTACCTGATTCCTTACTTCGCCTCGAGACCAGGAAATAGCCTCAGGGCGCTCCTGATGCCTTGGACTGGGTCAAGCCCGCCAAGAGGATCTCCATTGTTAAAGCGCCTCAAGACCAGGAAATAGCCTAAGGGCCCTCCTGCTGCCTCGGTCGGGGAATACCCTCCTCTGAGAAGCCTGGTGCTAAAGTGGCCTTAGTTGCCTACCAGGATAGCCTTGGTCGGGGAATACCCTCCTCCGAGAAGCCTGGTGCTAAAGTGGCCTTAGTTGCCTACCAGGACAGATTACAGTAAGAGTCGGGCTGCCTCAGGGTACCTGATTCCTTACTTCGCCTCGAGACCAGGAAATAGCCTCAGGGCGCTCCTGATGCCTTGGACTGGGTCAAGCCCGCCAAGAGGATCTCCATTGTTAAAGCGCCTCAAGACCAGGAAATAGCCTAAGGGCCCTCCTGCTGCCTCGGTCGGGGAATACCCTCCTCTGAGAAGCCTGGTGCTAAAGTGGCCTTAGTTGCCTACCAGGATAGCCTTGGTCGGGGAATACCCTCCTCCGAGAAGCCTGGTGCTAAAGTGGCCTTAGTTGCCTACCAGGACAAATTACAGTAAGAGTCGGGCTGCCTCAGGGTACCTGATTCCTTACTTCGCCTCGAGACCAGGAAATAGCCTCAGGGCGCTCCTGATGCCTTGGACTGGGTCAAGCCCGCCAAGAGGATCTCCATTGTTAAAGCGCCTCAAGACCAGGAAATAGCCTAAGGGCCCTCCTGCTGCCTCGGTCGGGGAATACCCTCCTCTGAGAAGCCTGGTGCTAAAGTGGCCTTAGTTGCCTCCCAGGACAAACCTACAGTAACATCGGGGAAACTCATCGGGATGCTTCACTCTTTATTTTCCCGCTTGCTACCCCGACAGCGGACCAGCAGTCAGAAAGGAACTTAGAAGTCCATCCTCAGCAAGTCGAATTGTTCATAAGAAGTAGGATTTCTCGAATGACTGCTATAACACTTTATATTATGGCATGTTTAAGGGAGTCCGATTAGAGGAAGATGTGATTTTTACCCCGTTGGTTCTTATGGTTATAAGCACATAGTTTATCTCTATTACCCATCGGGGTCCAGTCATCATCCTTATTACTCATCAGGGTCCAAGCATTCAACAGGATTCCAAGCATCAACAACTTTAGATACAGTGGGAGTTTTCTAAGTGCAAAGTAAACATAACACAAGTACGAAGCAAGTAATAAAAGCAAGTTATATTGATAAAACAGGGTGCCTAGGTCCCGATTCAGGCTACAAAAATTTTGTTTTAGAGAAGGGGCCAGGCTAATCTTCTCTATCTTCTTCTAGATGCTCCCCTTGGCCGGCTGCCCCTTCGCCCAAAGGCTCAGCTACAGCCTCAGTCTGGACTGCTCCCTCCACACCAGAAGACCCAATTGGAGCCCCTTCAGCCTGAGGAACCCCGGATCTAGCCAGTCCCTCATCTTCCTCCACAAGGATCGCTCCAGAAGCGGACTCGGGATCCACTCTTTGTTCTTCAACAGCAGGAGGATCTGGATCAGCTCCCACAATACCATCATGTTGGACTTCAGCAGCCACATCAGCCATATGACCCGGATGAACCTCCTCTTGGGGAAGGACTTCTGTTTCTTGTCCCTCTCCATCCAGCTGGGCAGCCCTGGCCAATATTTGTTCCCGGTTCCAGTTTAGGGCAGCCTCGAGGTCAAAGGGAGGAGGCAAAGCTGTAGCCACCTCGTAGCAAGCGGTGAAGTAGCCATCCTCGAATGAAGGCCCTTGTTGAGCCTCCAAGCCTGCTATTGTCTCCCGCAGGAGCTGATTCTCGCTCTGTAGTAAATTCTTCTCCCTTTTCACGCATTCCCTCTCCTCCCGACGGCGTAAGGACCTGACTGTCTCAGTGTCCAGGCTGCGTTCAGCACGCCTAAGAGCTACCAAGGCCTCCTGCCTCCCTTCTTCAGCATCTTTGGCGTCCTGCAGCAGAGGAGCCACGCTCTGTTGGGCTTGGACCAACTCCTGTTGGGTATCCTCTAGCTTCGCTTGGAGGCCAATATAAGCCTCCCTCAAGGTTAGCAGCTGCCTCTCCATGGCCATGGCAAACTTGAAGCCCTGCAAGAAGAAAAAGGAGTCAGTACTTGGTGGAGAGAGGAAATAAAAAGCAAAGGGAAAAGTTGGGGTTTACCTCAGCCAAAACCGAAGCCCCCTTGGTGACCAAGATATCTGTAGGAAGCTTGGCCATATCCACCAGACTTCCGCCAGGGCAGGAAGCCGCAAATCTAGACACCACCTCATCAAAGGTGGCCCCCCTCAGCCCTGATCCGGAAGCCACATCAGCAGCAGGAGCAGGAGTATTGATGGTGGCCTCCTCTACTGGGATCGTCAAAGGATCCACGGGGAGAGCCGCGGGAGGAGGAGGAGCAGGAGAAGTTCTGATGGCAGAGGCAGCTTTCTTCTGGGCCGATCTTCCCAAACCTCGGGCCTTAGCCGCCCTGGCCAGCAATGCCGGGATCCTCAAACGGGATGGCGGAGTAGAAGGATGACGAGCTGGAGTCTTGGCCTTAGACCCCGTTGGAGCAGGAGAGGGGTTGGAGTTGGATCCTACTCGGATGGACCCCGACCTAGTCTTGGCAGCCGGAGTAGGAGAAGGAACAGGGGAAGAGTGAGCAAGCAAGGCCACATCCCCTGCCCTAGGAGAAGGAGGAGACCCCGTCAGTATTGGGGTAGCCGATACTGCAAGAAGGGAAGAGTTTCAGTGAGAATCAGAAAAAGGAATGCACACATATGTAAAAACAAAGAAACAAGACGTAGTGAAACTTACCAGGAAGGGCGAGAGAGATCCTCAGATACCGATCCAGGCGGGCTCCTTCAAAAGGGTCCAGAGTGGGATACTGCAGGTTGGTATATCCCCTCTTTAGGATCCTTTTTAGAATCTCCCGAGACTCAGGAGCCAGCGTCCCCTTTGCCCACTTATCCCTCGCTGTAAACTGAGTGGGGACGGGGTACTCATACCCCCCAATGAAAGCAGTATGCCCCCAGTCGCCCTCCACCACGAGCCACTCCTCCTTCCAGGGAGCCGAATACTTCACATTTGCTCCTGGGACAGTGAACTTCAAGTCGTTGGACGCCCTCAAGTAGAATTGACCCCGGGGCACCATACTGGCGATGTTGAAGAGGTAGCGGAGTTCGTCCAACCCCGGCTCCCGCTCGATGCGATCCTTATCACACTGCTCCTTCCAGAGCACCAGGAACCCCGTCAGGTGCTTCCAGAAGCCCGGCGAGATTTGGAGGGGGGCCAATTCGAGCGCGACAAGAGCTCGACGGAGAGTAGGGTGCAGCGGAAGCCGGACTCCACACTCAAAAGCAGCTTTGTGGATCAGTAGGCGGTTTGGAGGCGGGGTGTATACATCATAACCCCTGTGGGGAAGGGAGAGAGTGATGTATTCCGGAATGTTGTACTCTTCCCGTAATTTTTTGAGCATATCCACCGTACAAACGGAGTCGGGTATAATCCGACCATCATGAAAGGCGGCGAAGGAGCCCGTTTGGACCCCAACCAGTGTGACGTCAGGACCGCCACTTTCCTCGTTGCCACCAGACTGTAAAGCACTCACTTCATCACCGATCAAAACCGAGTCTTCGGGTCGACTACGGGAACCCAACCCAACTCGCGGGTTTCGAGCGGAGCAACGGCGTTGAGCTAGCGGGGTGTCACTATCCTCGTCCCGCCCCCGTTTCTTCCTCTCCGAGGTTGGAGACTCTACAACCACGTCGGCCGCCTCCGTACTGAAGAGGGCGTTGATGCTATCGGACTGAGGAGGCGAAGCAGGTTCAGGTCGAAAAGGAGACGCCGCTGTAGAAGAGTTTTGTTCAGCAGCAACTTCATGAGAAGAAGGAATTCGTGAAGGAGAAGCCATTGAAAGAGAGGGGGAAATTTTGAGAAAATTAGGAAAGTAAGTCAGAAAAGAAGTTAAGGAGAGTATTTAGGTTCTCGTTCGACCTTGAAAGTCTGAAAGCTCAAAAGTGAGAAGCGCCAGTAGAGCCGGTCTATTTATAGAGGAGGAATGATGGTTACTTACTTGGAAACCGGAATCGGTGACCGGAAGGAGGGTTTGAGGCGTTTTCCGCATTAATCGCGCCAAAACGGCTCTTTTTGAAAAAAGGGGAAACCCAATCAACAGTCGACATGTAATCAGTTATAACGGACAAAATAAGGATTTCCTGCTCTTAAGTGGAAACCCGGTCAGACAAGGAAAGTAAGGGGATAAGGAAGAAAATCCTTCAAGCAAACAAAAAGATCCTGACCCCGACCCCGACAAGGTGTCAGTGTCCAAGTCAGGGGGGACTTCTGTTAACCGCCAAAATTGGCGGAGGACCAAAGAAGAATTTTCCACCTCGACACAAGAAGGCTATAACAGTACCCAACCCGGATACCATGACAGAGTGAACCCCGGTTAACCCCAACACATACCTCCACCAGCGGGATCCACCCCGCCAAGCATCTTAGCTCAACAAAGAAACCGAGAACCAAAAACACTCACTAGAACTCACAGCGAGATCAAGACCGGCTATAACCGGGCTTCCTATGAACCCCGCTGCACCCCGATACAGCTTCCTATGAACCCCGCTGCACGGCTATAACCGGGCTTCCTATGGACCCCGCTACACCCCGATACAGCTTCCTATGGACCCCGCTACACCCCGACACGGAGTTCTACTGACCACCTTACTACAAAGCTGGCTAGATGTCCCCCTACTGCCATCAGTAGGATGCTAACTAGATGTTGGCAGCCCGCTAGAACAGAAGAGCACCAGGAAGCAGCAACCTAAACGTCAAGAACTAAAATCTCCACAACGAGCCAGTAAAACGTCACCGTACAAAGGAGGTATATTCCTTCCCGCCAAAGAGTCCTAATTTGAGCAGGACATTATAATAGGAATCCTACTAGGAAGGTGAGTGATTGACTCCTCCTGGGAAGGAAAGACTGAATTCAGCGCATTAAAGCTCTGATTTTATTTCCTAAAAAGGAGGATCCGGCAAGCAGCCAAACCCTAGTCCGAGATTGTAGGAGTGCATGGCAAGCAAACAGGACCTATATGTATAACAACTTATTCATCATGGAGGGGGAGGCCCCGGAGACTCTACTTATCGACAGGCACAGATTTATCTCCACCATCATCCCATTTACCGACTGAAATATCCGTATTGCTACCATGATCCTTATTTTCAATCGAAACCTTCATGTAATCTAGTGTTTTAATAGATTTATGGTCAGTGTATTCATGTAACGGAGAAGAGAGATCAATAAGACGAATTCCAATTCAATTTCACGTATTCTTTATCATGCATGCATTGACAGGGACCTAGTCGGTATCGAACCACTTGATACCCCTCCGGCCAGGATCAATCTCGATCTTGACCCCTTTAGAGTGGTTATTTGGATTATCGTCCTTTTAACGATTTTCGGATAACACCCATAAAATAAAAACGAAGACATTTCAATGCCGAACGGAACGCCGCAGTCTATGAAGAAGTAGACAAGCTACTAAAAGCCGGGTTCATCAGGGAATCCCGGTACCCTAAATGGATTGCCAACGTGGTCATGGTAACCAAGTCTAACGGAAAATGGCGAATGTGTATGGATTACACCGATCTCAACCGGGCTTGCCCCAATGATAGCTTCCCCCTGCCTAAGATAGATCAACTCATTGATTCCACTGCAGGAAACAAGCTCATAAGCTTCATGGATGCCTTCTTAGGGTACAATCAGATCATGATGCACCCTTCTGATCAGGACAAGACTAACTTTATCACAAGACAAGGCATTTACTACTATAAGGTAATGCCTTTCGGACTTAAAAATCCAGGTGCCACATATCAGCGTATAGTGAACAAATTGTTCAAAGAGCAGATAGGGGGATCGATAGAGGTGTACATAAATGATATGATCACAAAATCTCAGAAGGATGGACAACACATTAGGGACTTGCGCTAAACTTTTCAGGTGATAAGATAGAACTAGATGAGACTGAACCCCGCCAAATGTGCCTTCGGGGTAGTAACAGGAAAATTCCTAAGATTCATGGTGCATGAAAGGGGGATCGAGGCTAATCTCGAGAAGATCAAAGCTATCCTAGATCTCGAATCCCTACAACTCTCAAACAGGCACAAGGTTTCACTGCCGGATAACAGCATTAAACCGGTTCGTATCCTGCTCCACTGATAAGTGCCTCCCATTTTTTAAGATAATCAAACAGGGGAAGAAGATGAAGTGGGACAAGCAAAGCGAACAAGCTTTCCAAGCTTTGAGGGAGTCCTTGTCCAGCCCGCCTTTGTTGGTGAAACCTACCCTGGGGGAAGAGCTCTTGCTCTATTTGGCAGTTTCAAAAACAGCTACCTACGGAGCTTTAGTGAAGGAGTGCAGTGACAGGATACAGAGACTGGTTTACTACGTGAGCCAGGCTTTCACTAAGTCGATGAAAAACTACTCCCTTCTGGAGAAGCTCGCTTCTGCCTTGGTAACAATGTGCAGATAACTCCGGCCTTACTTTCAAGCTCACACGATTGTGGTAGTCACTGATCAGCCCTTGCGACAATTCCTCCAAAGGTTGGATGTGTCTGGCAGATTGGTCCTATAGGCCCTAGAGCTCACCCAGTTTGACATCAAATACAAGGCAAGAACCACGATCAAAGCTCAAGCCTTAGCCGATTTCATAATGGAATTAGCACGACCTCAGACCCGGATATGACAATAGACCCAAATTCGGATCCAACTAATCCAGATTGGCCCAAAGGCATTAAGACCTGGGTCCTTTACACGGATGAGGCCTCAAATCAGTCTAGTTACGGAGCCGAGGATATCGTGATTGACTCGGAAGGGGTTGAATGCAATCACTATTTCAGGTTTGAATTCAAAGCCACTAATAACGAAGCGAAATATGAAGCCTTGCTAGCAGGAATGAGAGTAGCAGAAACCTTAGGAGCTGATATCCTCTTGATCAAAAGTGACTCCCAGTTGGTGGTTAACCAGGTGTTGGAGTTGTACCAGGCAAAAAGTGACAACATGGTGGCATATCTGGCTAAAGTCTGAGAAGCAATGAAGAAATTCAAAGGTGTAAGGATGGAACAAGTACCCCGAGAGAAGAATCACCGGGCAGACGTCCTGGCCAAGATTGTAGTAGGTGAAGGGCATGCTTTACCAAGAGGAGTGCCCCTCCAACTGATTCCCCATTCCAGCATAGTTAAGGCTGTAGAAGTCCTCCTAGTCAGACGCCCCCTATGTTGGATGGATCCAATAGTGGACTATCTCCAAAGTGACACTCTCCCTGCAGATCTGAATCAAGCCCGTCGGCTTAAGAAAATTGCTACTCGGTACTACTTGGTAGATGGTTACCTCTACCGTAAAGGGAAATCTCTCCCCCTACTCAGATGTCTTCACCCAGACGATGAATGCTGGGCACTCGATGAGGTACACTTAGGGGACTGTGGTAACCATGCATCAAACGAAACACTAGCTTATCAGATAATTAGAATGGGTTACTTTGGCCGACTATACATCAGGATGCAAAACAGTTTGCACGATCCTGCGAGGCTTGTTAGAAGACAACAAACCTCCATCATCTTCCTCCGAAAAGACTCTCCTGATGTGTAAAATCATGTTATAAAAACCTAACTCGCAAGTGCACGAATCGTGAGATAAGTACAGCGACAAGTAGGGATCGTTCCCACGAGGAAAAGTGATCTATCGACTACAACCAATTCTAATTAAAGCTAAGCAATTAACAGTAACCAAAAGATTTTAGATTGATTTGATTGATTTGATTAAAAACTATATTAAACTAAGAAAACAATTAACAAGAATATGAGAATGAGATCAAGAGGTGAGAGGACTAGGTCATCAATGATCCCCAACTACGTTTACTCAATGCTTCGAATTGACTTTCATAAAGAATGTTAATCAAGTTAAGGGTTCGTTCTTAAATTATGTATAATTAGTGCTATGTGGTCCTGGGATAAATCAAGTACTTCTACTACAATCAATAGCAAACCCTGCATATAAACTATAATAGAAAATACATCAACCATTTACCAAACGTTCTCAGTTGAGTCAATAGCAAACCCTGCATATCAATTATAACCTACAACCCACAAAGCACACAATCAAGTATTCTCAATCACAGTCATTAGCAAACCCTGCATAAAAACTATGATTGAGAACCCATTAAGCACAAGAACAAGGAACCAAAGATAACGTGCAATAACCTGCTACAATAAATTCATTCATTCAATTGATTATTGGTTAAGACTGGTGAAACCCACACATCTCTCAACCTTAACATATAAACCCTAGATTCAAGACTAGCACTAACCATGCATAGACAAGAAGAAATCCCAAATTGAATGAATCGAAACTTGAATTACGAAAACATAGTCAATTCTAACAAAGAGTATTCATAGAGGTTCACATTGAATCCCTAGTATGGATTTAGTTACACATAGATGAAATAAAAAGACAAGAGATAGAAAAGATAAAACCCATTGAGGCCTTCAATGAATTCTTCAAATCTTCAATGATGAGTCTTCTTCGTCTTGCAAACCCCCGATGTGTACAGATGGATGATGGTGAAGGGGGACGGCCCCTTTGGTGGCCGGGGACCTCCCTTGGCTGGCTCTCTATGGCTCTCTCCTGAAATTAGGGTTCAAAGGGGCTTAAATAGGTGTAGATGCTAAGCCAAGCCCTTAAACAACAAGGAAATCAACTCCCCTTTAGAACTCTACCTTTTCGGGATTCTATTTCTTTCCTAATCCATCCAAATTGATTGCTTATTGAAGGAAGATGAGGATTAGATGTCTAATTGCTTTCCAAGACTCCCACACATGTCCAAGAAGGTAATATTTCCCGTTCCGACAACTTGCGAAACAAATCCCGAAAGCATTCGCGGATTTAATAACTGACTGATCTGACCTTCGGACACTTAAATGGGAATAACTTCTTCTAGAAAATTCGGATTGACAAGCCGTAAATTGGGTTGGAAACTAGACTTCCGGGGCTTCAAATCCATAGGTGGAAGGACACACAGTTCAATCGAAGCTGAGAGTTATGGGGCCCGTAATATGAGTCATCTGCACTGATGGGCTACCGCTGTCAAAGACGCAGCGGTCCGGCAGCGGTTTGCACACAATTGGGAACGCTGCCACTTTGGCAGCGGTTAGGTAGCGTTTGGCACAGCGGTCTCCTCTGCCCATTAATCGCTGCGACGCCTCTCTTCTGAAAATAGCAGCGGTGCGAGAGCGTTTTTGCTCAATTTTAGAAAAGACCCTTGACTACTTCAAAATAGCACTTTTTATCTGAATTTCTTCAAATATATCAATCTGGATCCAACAACCTGAAAATGCTCAAACACACAAATTAAAACACTAAAAAACTCGAGAAACAAGCAATTGATTGGAGGAATGGGGATCGAAAACATATACAATAAATGACCGATCATCTCCTCAATCAGTACGCCCTACCTCTTTGCAATCTAGGGACTAAACTTAATAGGGCCACTCCCTACTGCACCTGGCTAGGCAAAACATGCAGTGGTGGCGATAGATTACTTTACCCGATGGGTAAAAGCTAAAGCCCTTACCCGGATAACTAAAGAAAAGACCACCAGCTTTGTCAATGAGAACATTGTTTGCCATTTTGGTACCCTGATGGCCATCATAACTGATCTGGGAAAGTAGTTTGATAACACCAACTTCAGGGAATTCTGTGAAGGCCGGAACATTGATCTCCATTTTGCATCAGTGACTCATCCTCAAACCAATAGGCTGGTCGAAGCTACCAACAAAACCATCAAGAAGCTCCTAAAGAAAAAACTCCAACAAAAGAAAGGATTATGGGTTGAAGAATTACCCAATGTGCTGTGGGCTTATAGGACAACCAGGAGGACTGCAATGGGGAAACCCCTTATTCATTGGTATTTGAGACTGAGGCGGTCTTGCCCATCGAGCATAAGCGTATATCTTTTCGGGTCCAAAATTATGAACCGAAAGATAATGAGGCTAAATTAAGAGCCAATCTAGATCTACTTGAGGGAAAGCAAAGCAGAACCGCCGAAAAAGTGGCAGTATACCAAAGTAAAATAGCTCGACACTTCAACAAGAGGGTAAGGATCCAGAATTTCAAAGAAGGAGATTTGAATTCTCAAGAAAGTAACTCAGAACACACGAAGGAGGTCCGACGGGGTGCTAGCTCTTAATTAGGAAGGCCCCTACTTGATTAAAGCAATGCTCCGGGGTGGCGCTTACAAGTTGGATGACATGGAGGGGTACCTAGTGGATCATACATGGAATGTCGATCATCTCAGGAAGTTCTACCCTTAGAAATTCAACTTATATCGGCTGGTATACATACGCTGATTTCATATTATACTACTTGGGAAATTCAATAAAATCCGTTTTCTTTCCTACATGATTCTCCTATGTTCATTCTGCAATGTCTCCTACATGATTCTCTAATGTTCGTTCTGTAAGTTTTCACCATTACTGAATCGCCTCAAGAAGAGGAAATAGCCTTATGGCGCTCCTACTGCCTTGGTCAGGGTATAACCTCCTCTAAGAAGATTATGGGTTATCAGGTTACGGATCCAGACTCATGGCCTTAATTGCACGCTGCATCCTCAAGACCAGGAAATAGCCTTGTGGCGCTCATGCTGCCTTGGTCTGGGTATACCCTTCTCCGAGAAGAATCCGATTCTCTAGACTAATGACCCGCACTAGTGGCCTCAGTTGCCCGCCGTATCCTCAAGACCAAGAAATAGTCTTATGGCGCTCCTACTGCCTTGGTCGGGGTATACCCTCCACCAGGAAGGCTAGTGTTAAAGTAGCCTAAATTGCCTACCAGGACAGATTATCAAAAGGATCGGGATACCTTGTCCGGGTACTTGATTCCTTACTTCTCTATTTCTCCAAAAAGGCTGGTGCTAAAGTGGCCTAAATTGCTTATCAGGACAAGATATGACAGATTATCAGAAGGATCATGATGCCTCGCCAAGGTACCTGACACCTTATTACCCCATTCTTCCAAAATATTTGATATCCTAGCCTTTCCAGGAGCACTTAGGGTTAAGGTAGCCTTAATTGCCAATCGGAACGGTTAGCCTTAAGGACCGGGATACCTTGCCAGGATACCCGGAACCTTAAATCATTACATGTTCATATGGCTCGACTGAAGAAGGAAACGTGATCACTTGATAAACCCTGCTAGTACTTTAGATAACAAGATACAAGGGTGCTGAGCATTTGGATAATAAGTATCATAGTTGAAGTTATCAGAAGATAAGTATCCAAGTTTAGTCCAACCATTCACAAGTGTGAAAGCTGTAGGATTTACTCTGAAGAAAAGGTTTTTCTCTAGAGATTAAAAAAGCAAGCAAGACATAATAATAGTCAACAAAATGAATTTTTTTTTATTAAATCAAGCGGGGTGCCCAACTCCTAATTCCAGGCTACAACAAAAAAAAAAAAAAAAAAAAAAGGAGAGAGTACAATAAAATGCCAAGTCATGCTTCCTTCTCCCACTCCAGGTGCCCTTCTTGGCCGGCTGCTTCCACCCTTGTGACATCAATTACAATACTAGTCTGGGTCCCTTCAATTGTCGAAACCTAAGGTCTAGCTGGATCATCCTCCTCCACAGCTGCAGAATCATTCTAGGTCCTTTCAACTATTGGGACCTCGGATCCAGCTAGGTCATCTTCCTCCTCCACCAAGACAACCTCTGAAAAAGGCAAGGGGTCGTGCGCTTGCTTTTCTTGAGCAAAAGGAGGGTCCTGTACCATCTTTTTAGTGCCATCAGATAAGACTCTAGCAGGAAGATCAATCCCCTGATCCGGATGCACAGCGTCCTGTGATTCCTGATCCTCACTTGCCAACTGGACGGCCTTTGCCATGATTTGATCTCGATCCTAATTCAAAGCTGCTTGAAGATCGAAGGGTGGAGGCAGGGCCATAGCCACCTCATAACAAGCCGTGAAGTAGCCATCCTCGAAAGAAGGACCCTCCTGGGCCTCTAGGCTTCTCACGGTATCCCGTAAAAGCTGGTTTTCATCTTGTAGCAACTTCTTCTCTCTCTTTAAGCACTCTCTCTCCTCTCGACAACGTAAAGACCTGATGGTTTCAGTATCGAAGCAGCGCTGATAGTGTTTGGCTTCCACCAAGGTTGCCTGCCTGCCTGTCTTCTTCAACTTTTACAGCAGCCTGGACCAAAGGGGCCACACTCTGCTGGGCCTGAACCAGCTCCTGCTGAGTATCCTCTAATTTGGCCTAAAGTCCGATGTAGGCCTCCTTCAGGATAAGCAATTGCTTCTCCAGAGCCAAAGCAAATTTAAAACCCTACAAAAGAAGAAAGGTCAGTACCTACAAAAAGAGAGAAAGAGGATAATAAGGGAGGGAATAGAACTCTACCTTAGCTAGGACAGATGCTCCCTTAGCGACCAGGATCTCAGTAGAAAGCTTTGCTATATTCATCAAGGTCCCCCCGGGGCGGAAGGTGACAAACTGGGATACCATCTCATCTTGGGTGGCACCCACCAACCCCAATCCCGAAGGGATGTCAGCAGATGGGGCAGGAGTAGGGGTAGCTTCCTCCTTCTTTGAATTTTCAATTCGATCGTTGAAAGGTGCTACTGGAGGAGGAGAGATAGGAGAAACCTTCACAGAAGGCGGAGTAACATGACGAATCTTCTTTTGAGTTTGCTTTGAAGAACCTCGATCCTTGGTTACTCGAGCCAGCATTGCCTTTATTGATGGACACGCTAGAGTGAGAGTGGGAAGACGTGTGGAAATCTTAACAGACGACCCCATTGAAGCAAGAGGGGGTGTAGAAATCTTGGTAGCTTGAGCGGGAGGAAGATTAAGATCATCTTTAGGCTGGGCAGACCCTAGCATTACCTTGGTAATGGAAGAAGGAAAGGGGATAGGAGAAGAGGAAGGGAGCAGACCCATATTACCCGGCCTGGAAGAAAAGGGAGAATCAGGTTCTATGGGGGTAGAGGAAACTGCCAAGAAAGAGAAAGTAAAATGAGCAAAAAGGGTAGAAATATGCATATAAGTAAGTAGAACAAGTAAGGTTACATACCCGGAAGAGCGATAGAGATCCTCAAGTATCTCTCCAGCCGATCCCCTTCAAAAGCATCCAGGGTAGGATACTTCATATTGGTGTAGCCTCTCCTCATGATCCTCTTAAGGATATTCCAGGATTCGGAAGAAAGCACCCATTTGGCCCATTTATCTAGCACGGTGAACTAGGTAGGAACCGGATACTCAACACCCCCAATAAAGGCAGTATGCCCCCAGTCTCCCTCTACCACGATCCATTCTTCCTTCTAGGGCGCGACGTACTTCACATTCGCCTCGGGAACCATGAACTTCATCTTGTTGCTCGCTCTCAGGTAGAATTGACCCTGAGGCACCAGATTAGCTATCTGGAATATGTAGCTGTTGACGGTGATTTTTGGTGGTCACCGAGTCAACGATTTACTCTTGAATTGCAATAATTTATGAACGAGAGCGATTAAAATCAAAAAGAAACAATTGGAAGTAAACAAGAAATTACGTGGTAAAACTCCAATGATCAGAGAAACATCCACGGATTGTTGCCTAAGCAACGAGGCCAAATTCACTATGAAGAACGATTACAAGAATATTGTACTATAATCTCTATCTCGCTCCTTTTTTCGTGTCCCCTCTTTGCGTTTATAAAGGGGGTATTTATACATGTTGTTAATTAGGGTTTGGTATGTGGTGCCCTAACTGTGTGTTCGAATCCTAAACGAATTCGGATTCCCTTTCTGTTGTATACTTCCTGATTCGGTTGAATCCAAGTCTGATTCTGATTCTTCCTCCTTTATTTGTGGAAAATCTACCTGTTTCCTTATTTGAACTCTGCAGTCACACTGTTGCTTATCATGGAGTTGCTTGCCGCTGATTACGCCCTAAGTTTTGAATATAGACGCTGATAACTATCTGTTTTCATTGATTCCCGACTACGCCGAGTATTTGCCCGAGTAAGATTTATTGCCCGAGCAACTTATCTTTGCTGGTGGTCGGGCAGCTTACTCTTTTCCCGAACAGGTTTTCGTGGGGGATTTCTTGCTCCGTTAGTTGACTTTCCTTTACCCCTGCTTACGTGGCTTTATATAGTGATGACGTGTCTGCCATGACTATTTTTGCCTATAACAGTAGCGAAGCTCGTCAAGCCCTGGCTCCCTTCCCACCTTATCCCGCTCACACTGCTCCTTTTAGAGTACTTAAAACCCAGTTAGTTGCTTCCAAAAAACTAGGCGAGATCTACAATGGGGCTACCTCAAGAGAAACGAGAGCCCGACGGAGAGAAGGGTGAAAAGGAAGTCGAACCCCGCATTCGAAAGCGGCCTTGTGAATCAAGAGACTATCCTGAGGTGGAATGTATACGTCGTAACATTGATAGGGGAGGGATAAAGTGATGTAGTCGAGGATCTTATAGTCTTCTCGAAGTTTAGCTAGGGTGTCCAAAGTACACACCGAATCCGGAATAATCCTGCTATCATTGTAGGATACAAACAAACTAGTAGGTACCACAGCCAAGGTGACATCAGGCGCTCTACCTCCCTCCTCACCGCCAATGTTCACAGCGTCCTCCTCTTCAATAATCTGAACCGGGTCCTCTAGTCTAATGTTAAAACCCGATCCGATTCGCAGATTCCTTGTAGAACGACGGTGCTGTGTCTGGGTATCGACATCGGCCGTGTCATCTTCGTCACGCCCTCGTTTCGTCCCTCTCGATATCGGGAAGCCCCCCGCCGAATCAACCTTCTCCATATTGAATAAGGCATCAAGATTGTCTAAAGGGTGTGGAGAAGCGGGGTGAGTTTGATCGGTGAAAATTTCTTGCAAAGCAGTAGGGAGTTTGGAGGGGGATGCCATTGAGGAGGAAGAAGAAAAAGGTAGGAGAAGCTTGGAAGATTGCTGGTAAGAGGAAAGAAAAAGTAGGGAAGCTGGGTTTTTTCTTTTGCTTTTGAAAATTTGAAAGTGATAGGGGAAATACAAAAGTCGTGGCTTATTTATAGAGAGAGATAGGCGGTTATTGAGGAGAACTAGGAATCCGGAGTTAATGAATGGGGGCGTGCTAAAGACGGTTTCGCATTTATCGTGTCAAAAATGGCCTGTTTGAAATCACAGAACCAATCATTATCTGACACATGGATTATGCAATTAATACTAGCGTGTCCAGGAAAGATTTCCTCTTTTACAATGGAAGCTAGTTATATAGGGGATATGTAGAATGACAAGGTAGAAAATCCTTCGAGCATAATCAAAATCCTGACTCCGACCCTGACAAGGTATCAGTGTCCAAGTTAGGGGGGACTTCTATTAACCGCCAAAATTGACGGAGGACCAAAGAAGAATTTTCCACCCCGATACTAAGAGAACATGGGAATCCAGATACCATCTGGCTACCCCATGAAGGGAGGGATCCCGATCAATTCGGATACATTCTCCATCCAGAGCGATCTAGCCCAGCCATTTCCTAGCTTCTCATTAACCCTGCGTATCCCGATACGGAGCCCCACCAAGCATCCCGATGCACAGTTCAGCACGCTGCATCCCAACATAAAGTTCCACTTAGTTCCCTGATACGGAGTTCCACCAAGCACCCCGCTACTACATCATCCTGATATCTCGCTATTTCATCGGTTGGATATCCCGCTGTAGCCTCAGTTGGTATCCCGATCCTTAGGCGACAGCGGGATACTTAGGAACATATTACACCTTCTAGAATTAGGTCATCAGGTAGTAAGATATCAGACGAAGAGTATCATATAGAGTGGAAGACTTACATACCCCGCATGTAGGTTTTTAAAACTCCAAAAAAGGGGGAGAAAACGTCATCGTTTAGCCAAGCAAAAGAAGTAGACTTCTTCTCGCGAACTGAGATTTCCATTTGAACAAAGGGTCAACTCTACGAGATTGTCTCCTCCTAGGAAGGAAAGACTTGATTCTAACGATTAAAGCTCCTACGACATTGTCTCCTATAAGGAAAGAAAGTCCTGCAATCGCCAAACCCTAGACTGACATTATAGGAGTGCATGGCAAGCAACGAGACCTATAAAAAACAACATGACACACCAAAAAGGGATTCAAAAATCACCTCCTAAAACCCTACGTTCAGTTCTACTTATCGACACGTACGAGTTCGCCACCACCATCTCCATCGCCTACTGATGCTCCACACTCCACCTTAGCCTAGAAAAATACAACTCTTGTATTCATGATATAAGGCTACAATCAATAAAAATCTTATTTATTTACCATATTTTCTACATTCAAACCGCACTTGTTATATCAGGAACATTGTTGGTATCAAACTACGTGATACCCATCCGATTGGGATCGATCCTAATCTTGGTCCCTTAAAGTTGTTATTTGGAGATTCACCCTAGCGACGATTTTTCGGTAACATTGCTGAAATAAAAAAAAATAAAAAAATGCATCTATTCCATACATTCATATCATGTGTAAAGATTCGGAATAATATTAAACATGATGCATGAACATGTTTAATGAACAAGAAAAAATCTCTAAAAATTTTACTACGCCACGTCAATCCAACATTCCACAAGCAAGTGCCACTTTTGGGTAGGTCAAGTACTTGCATGTTGGATCAAGACATTCTCAATCGAATGATACACTAGAATAACTCTTTATTGTTATATCATTCAACCATCATTTATTTTAGTCATGATTTTAATTTACGATTTAATTTAATCCTTGTGAGTGTAACCGATCATTTCAGATCTCATGAACTTAACTTGTGAGTTGCTACCTTAGGGTAAATCAATCTCAAAATACATCCAGAAATCCTATTTGTTAGGAAGACAACCCTTGTATTGACTCTAGTGGACACATTGCTTAGGGAAGATGAAAACAAAGCCGTCTCGAGGCCCCATTTGAATCTCACGGTGTTTGAACTAATGATGGAGACTAGGGGATATAATGTCATATATCCCTCTCCCACTCACTATTTTACGGTTAGGGTTTTCTAATTACTACGAGTATTGAAACTCTGTGACCCTAGATTAACTTAGATTTAACGGCTAAGAAGAATCTAAGTTTCTAGGTTATGTTACTAGAATCTTATCCTATTAACATTTAATAAAATACCCGATTTTTAACTATTAAAAATATAATTTATTATTGGAATTCTAATCTATGTAAGCTATTCAAATGGACTAGAATTAAATGTGAAATATACCAAGTTTTAACTATTAAAACTAAAAACACATTATTCTGTCAATTAATAATAGGGCCTTAATCGAATTAATCCTAATAATGTATTGGGCCAAACTAATCTAATTAATTAAACTCTTTAATAAAAGATTAGTTATTAATGAGAATTACCAATTTTTTCTCTTAAAAACTAATATCATTATTAACAGCCAATTATGTGAAAAAACATATTTTAATCTCATTAAAAATGAAACACATAAGTATGTATGTATGATACGTTATAATGTAAGTGTGGGCATACCTAATCTATATGGCATTCTTATGTATGACAATGATTTTTAAAATATATATAAATCATCTCATGACTTCAAAATTAAAGCATATATGAGTTGACCAAGTACGATGGGTTATCTAACTTAAACAAATTCTAATTACAAAAATAATCCAAGGCATTCCTTGGTCTTCTTGTAAATCCATTGTCTTCAATATCCTTCAAATCCATTTCTTTGCATCTTTGGGCTTCAAATGAAGTCCAGCTTGATTTATGTCAAGTGATCCATCTCATGGATTGAACCCTAAGGCCCATCACTTAATTCCAGCAGAATATATACTGCCCACGAAGCCTACAAGACGACCTTTTCACAATCCTTAAGGTCGTACACGCACGAAGATGCACACAACAGCCTTGGATGCATCAAGGCTATCTATTTGGCTTCTAATGGGCTGCCATCTCATGTACTAAGGCCCAAGTGTTACCTTAACATATAACCAAAGTCCAAGTATGGCCCAAAACAGCCTTTGCATCTGCAAACATGCAGTTGCACCTGTGACAGCCGCACATTCTTGGTGCAAGTGATTGCTATTTGCGTGCATAAGGCAGCCCCCTTTTTTTTCTTCGAATCCTTTCGAACATCCTGATCTTCTTCGCAGCAAACAAAAAAATATATATATATATGTATATATACAAAACATATATCAAGAACAACCATTCAAATTGGCTTTCTTGATTACATAAATGAATAAAAAAAACTTTAAAACTATAACTCATCGAACCATGTAATTAACGATCAACCATGTTTATATAATATATACATATATAACAATCAGACTTTTCAAGAAAGAGCTCTAATGGGGTTTCACGTAGCTACATGCTAAGGTTGCTCGATGTAGTTTCGGCGACCGATGCCATTACCGATCATCTCTACTGGGTTCTCCCTTCCAGCGCCTCCTCTGTTGTGTTCTCCCTACTCTCCCGTTGCTATTACTGCTCTTGGCCATGATTTTTTTCTTGTCTTCAGGAGACAATGGTTCTTGGTTTCAGCCGACGACGCTACTCTCTCCCGCTTCCACTTTTCGTTGGTCTTTATTTTATAGCAGTTGTGAATTGCTGCTTTCTTCATCTGGTTTTGGGCATTCCTGCTGCTTGAGCTGTGGAACTTATGGTTTGGATCAGCTGCGGCTGTTTCATGGTTGCTATTTTCTCGGTGTTGGATCAGTGTGGACTTGGCTGCTTGGGCACTTCTTTCTTCATCTAGATTAGCTACAGCGTTTTTGTCCTCATCCTGTTAGTTTATTTTTAAAGCTTTGTTATTTTTATTATTTTCTCTATTGCTAGTTCGTTTGCATATTATGTTTCATTCCATGGTTTCTCCATCAATGCTTGGTCTCGTGGAGGATCCTATAGTTTTAGATGCTACTTTGTGTTCCTCCTCACATACTTCTGTTTCTATTTGTGGTAGGGGGTCAGTTTCTAGTAGTGGTGGGCTTAGGTTGGGTAATGTGTTGGCTTCTACTCCTATTTTGCATGATATTCCGGTTTGAGGTCCATTTCAAGGCCCTGTTTTGAATTCTAATCTTGTATCTATGGGTGGTAAGTCATATGTGGATCTTTTGAAGTCTCCTTAAAAATTTATTCAGCCATTCCCTATGTCTGCTATGCCTCTGAAAAAGGGAGGCTACGTATCTTTTCAGGTTGATTCGATGGCTTATCAATCCATACTTGATTTATGCAAGAATGCTTTTATTGGGCGAGTGGTTCTTTCTAGTGGTGAGCATCCTTGGAAACTTTATGAACTTAAGGCTAAGCTTAGTACGCTTTTGTAAGTTCCTCAAAGTTAGATTGGCTTATTTTGATGACAAACCACAATTGGGGTTTGAATTGTAAGGGTGGCTTAGGTGATTGATGATCAAGCTCAAGGCCCTCTTAAGACCTCAAGATGATAAACACTCCAAAGGTATATCTCTAGTGCTTAGTTTTTCTTTGAAGAGATTTATTTGCACACACTCACTTGCCATGATTGCATACATGTTCATTGTTATTGTGCATTCTCTTCACTTCTACACTTGCACTTCTTTGTTATATTGTATGTTTGTGTGGTTATTTGTTTAAATCCTCCATGCTCGTCCTCATTGAGCTTGATTTGGAAGTTGTCTTTCATGAGGATTCGGTGCCCTAGTTACGCGATCAGGGACGGCCAACTAGGGCCACATTTTTGTGACCAAAATATCAGGTCAAAAATACACCCTTGTTTTGTGGCCACAGGCCGTCGAACAATGGCGCAGAATCGACCTAGTTTGGGTGTTTAGTGATCGTAGAATAAGGCGCAAAATTGGGATAAGAACGTTAGGTCCAATTCGGCGCCCTAAAATCTACTACCCCTGACTGCAGATTTAACCTGTGAAAATTGGGGCAATTTTGTCATTTCAACAAACCTTTCTTACTCTTTATAAATATACCTCTATCTTTTGTTCTTTAATAGTGCTCTTCAACATCAAGAACCCTAAAGAGATATTGAGAGAGACTTGAGAGAAAAATCATAAACATTCCATCTTTATTTCTCTGAACACATTTCCACATACATAAATCATCATCTAAGCATCATCTAGGATTATCTAGTATGTGCTAGTGCATGGGTCTTCTTCAACACACATATTATGGTAAGTTGTTCATTATTATCTTACATAATTAGTGTTCTTACTTAGCAATTTTATCTCTTTTATTACTTGTATGTTCTTAGAGTAATTTCTACATATAAGATTGAGATTATGTGTTGAATGTTTGAGTGTTGTATTTTGATTATACCTAGGATTGACATATGTCACATAGCCATGCTTTATGTCATGTCATATAGCAATTAATATCTAGGATTGATTTAATTGACATTTTATAATCATAGATAAGCATTTAGTGTAACCTAACATTAATTGCATATTTGGATATCTTTGCATATTCACTTAGGTTATTTAATCTCATCATTGAGAATTAAGCATGTGGCTAAGGTTGCTGAGGCCACAAGCAATTGGACTAGGTCCACTTTTACAGGCCTACGAGTAGTGGTAGCGGGTTATTGACCTATAGAGGTTGAGGTCAACCGAAGTTGTAAACATTATTGCAATTAATGGATTCGAGGTTTGTGTGTGACGCACATAATAACCCGTGGTTTTTCCTTGTTAAAGGTTTCCATGTAAAAATCAAGTGTCATTTATAATTCCGCACTTATTACACTTGATTTATTGAGTTGACTAGATAAGGGTATTTTCTTAAATTTGACTAATCACGAAAATTGGTAAAAAGGGTTTAAAATCTATTCACCCCCCTTTAGATAGCTTTTTACACACCGTGCATTATTAGTTTCAGCTTTGGATGATTTCAGCTGATTGTAGACTTATTTCTTTAGAGAGAGGCTATTTCCAAATTATTTTGAAGTCTTCTGAAGTCAAGAATCAGGTTTGCGGTTTAGGCTCTGTTAATCTGAAGCCAGGGGTTCTCGGCCTTCAGCCTTGGGTTTCGGATTTTAACCCCTCTCTGTAGAAATCCACTAATGTGCAGGTTTGGGTTAGGTTTTATGACCTTTCTTGAGAATATTAGCATCTGAAGATCATTCATGATTTGGCCAGATGTATTGGAGTTCCGTTGATAATGGATAAAGCTACTATTGATGGTGATTTTGGTCATTTTACCAGGGTTTTAGTGGATGTTGACATGTCTGTTCTGCTTCTATCATCGGTCCTTTTAGAGATTGGCAAGCTACATAGCTCTTTCATTTCGGTTGAGTATGAAAACCCACCGTCTTTTTGCTTTGTTTGCTCTTCCATTAGCCATTGCCCAACTCTTGTCGCTGGAACAATCCTAAGGTTCCTGTTGCTAGTGCCGGAAAATCTCTTCAGCCAATGGCTGAGGGTTATGTTGAGGAACTTGTTTTTCGGCTAGTTTGCCCACGATCTTCAAAGATGGTTTTCCGTCCGATAAATAAGTCAGTCCAGGAGATCCCGGTATCCAATGTTTTCGTTGCTATTTCTAAAGATTTAGGGTCTGTTGATTACGTGGTAGTTCATCATTCAGCTTCTTTAGGTCCTTCTTCGGCTTCGGTTATGTCTTCTACGTGTATCTCTCATTCAGGTCCTTCTTTTACTGTTGTGGGCTCGATTCCAATTCCTTTACTAGATGTTCCTATCATTCAGCAAGCATGTAATCTATTTCCTCGTAAGGCTTCTCCTCCTCCATCTGTTGTTGTTTCTTTGGGTGGTCCTATTATGGAATCTTTGTCTAGCCTCTTACCGTGTAAGGTTTCTCCTCATCCCTCTGTTGTTGTTTCTTCAGGTGGTCATATTATGGAATCTTTGCCTTCGGGTGATCTTAGTAGGTCTGTGGAGCGGCCTCTTCGGGAACATAGGATCAACTCTTCTCGGGTCATGCAATCGAACTCCTCTCTGACAGATTCTCAAGCTAAGCTTGGTTTTGTCGCGGTCGCTTATTGGCCTAATCAAATGGATGTTGAGGTTTCGGGTCTTCATGAGGTGGATCAGTGGTTTATAAGTATCAAAAGTAGATAGGAGTCATCTAAGTCCGAGAGTCTGACTCCTCCTAACAGTTCCCATGATTAGTATTCTTTATTGGAATTACCGTGGTATTGGGAACAACTCTATTAAACGAGTTCACAAAGATTTATGTTGTTCTCATCGGCCTTTTTTGGTTTGTATTTCAGAGCCCAAGGTGGCTTTTGATTCGATTTCTGCCAATTTTTGGTCCTCTCTTAGTCTTCATTTGGTGGGTATGAATGACAGGAATGGTTTGATTCTATCTATTTGGGTATTTGCTTATAAATAGATATTTGCTTATGATTATATTGCAAATACTCAAATAGTTTTATGTCATGATCAGCATTTAACCGTCTCTATTACTATTGGGTCTCTGATGCATTGATACTCTTTTGTTTATGCTAGTACCTCTGCCTCGGTTCGCTAGGTGCTTTGGTGCTCTCTTCAGGAGATGGCTGGTTCGTTTTCTTCTTCTTGGTTGGTGGTGCGTGATTTCAATGCAGTTTTGGGTGCTCATACTAGGGGTTCTTATGAGGATTTTAAATCAATGATTGAGAATTGCAATCTAATTGGTGTTCGATCTCTGGGTGCTCATTACATGGGTTAAGGTACGATCTAGTTGCACTAGAGTTAAACAGACATTGGATAGGATGAGGGTTGAACATCCTATATGCATGATATTTCTTATGTGGCTCTCCCTCGTCGGTTTTCTGATCATTGTCTTCTTTGGATTCGATTATCTGAATCTCAGGTTGAAAATAAATATAACGAGTCCTAATAATATCTAGAGGGGGGGTGAATAGATTTTAATCCCTTTTTACCAATTTTCGAGATTAATCAAGATTACAAACACAACCCCAACTAGTCAACAAATAAGATCAAGTGTAGAAAATGCGGAAAGTAAATAACACATGATTTTTACGTGGAAACCCACACGGGGAAAAACCACGGGCTGTTTTGTGCGCCACACTAGAACCTCAATCCACTACTTGCAAATACGATTACAATCTAGGTTGACCGCTTCACCCCTAAGATTACTAATTCGTCTTTGCTACCCACGGACCTTTAGAAGTGAATCTAGTTCATGCTTGCAAACTACCAAAAGGTAAATACAAGACTTGACTCTAATTGAAGAGATAAAACAACCTAGTGTGAATATGTGCAATATTCAAGATGCTCAAAATGCAAGGTTAGACATTTTAGCTTATCTAGGCAAGGATGAACATGTTAGACATTCCTAGATATCATTTTACTAAGTGGCATGCATATAACATAACAAAATAGACAAACAAAGTCCTATATGCAATATCTACCACAATACAACTCACAAAACACAATAACACAGTCTTGAAACTAATTCAAGTCATAAAAGAGCAATCTTGAAACTAGTCAAGTAATAAAAGAGCAATCTTGTAGAGAAAGAAACATGTGAAGTGATGCAAAGATGTTCTAACTACAAGTCATGTGAGCGAGTATGAAAACCCTATGAGAATCAAACTAGAACATGCTAGATGATGAATGAAGCATACAAGAATGATGGGTTTTGATGTTTGGAGTGATAAAAGAGTGTTCTTGATACCTTAGCTTAGAAGCAACTTAGAAGCTCTCAAAAAGATGTAATTTTTGCTCTACCAAGTGTTTTAGAAGACAAGGTAACATATATAAAGAGATGCAATCAAAATGATGTCGTTTTATGGACAAACATCAGAGGTCGCCATTTGCTGTCGCCATTTGCACAAATGGCGACCAAATGGCGACCTCAGCTTTTCTTCTAGGTCGCTGTTTGTGCAAACGGCGACCTCTGACTCAACACACACAAAACCTTCTATGTCGCCATTTGTCTCATGGCGACCTCACACCTGATGCTTTTTCAAATAAAAAAAAACATTTTGTCGCCATGGCGACCCACACAAATGGCGACCTTTGTGTACAATGTGCAAGAGAAATGTGACATGTGAAGAAAATACACACAAAGGCAAAGCATACATATGCAACCATTTGAAGTGAGTGTGTGCAACCTAAATCTCTTCAAATTAAGAAGTCAAGATCAAGTAGCTACCTTCCATGAAGCTCTTGAAAACCACAATGAGGTCCTTAAGCATTTGAGTAGAATTTCTTCAATTCTAAACTACCCTTACAAGATTAAACCCTATTGTGATTTTGTCACAGAAAATTAGCCAATTAAAAAGTGAGGCACTTACACAGGTTTCTTTTTCCAGGCCTTTTCGTTTTCAAAGCATGTGGGTGGATCATCTTGATTTCATGAACCTGGTTCGCAGCGCGTGGGGCATTCCTTGTTTGGTCGTCCTCCACGGGTTGTTATTGGTAAGCTTAAGAATCTAAAGAAGGCTTTTAAGTCTTCGAATTATGAGGTTTTCGATGATCTCAACACTAACATCTCTAGGAAATCTGCTGAGCCCCTTTCTGTTCAGAGCCATATGTCTGATTTGGGTTTTTCTGAGGAGCTTTTTTTGACTGAGTCACGCACTCATCATGATCTTGATATGCTTTTACGTAGGCAGGAGTGTTTCTTTCATGATAGATCTCGTGTGAAATGGTTATAGGATGGGGATCGTAACTCAGCTTTTTTTCATTCCTCAATTAAGCGAAGGAAATGTAGGGGCATTTTATCTTCTCTTTCAATTAATGGTGTTATTTCGTGTAATCAATCTGTTATCAGAGATCACATTGTTAAATTTTATGAGGATTTATTCTCTTCTGATTCGACTCAGATTGATCAGGATTTCTCTATTATTAATGACATTGTTCCCTCTTTGGTTTCTCATGAAGAGAACTCACTTCTGGTCGCTATTCCTATAAGGACCTCTATTTTGTGATTGACTTATTTCATGACATACTACATTGGGGATGATTGTGTAATGGGTAGTTTAGGTCATCTTGATGATTATCAAAGCAAGCTTCTAAGCATCCCGGTGACTTCAAGATTAAGAGCTTGAAAAGGTATATTACTTGACCTTGATTCTTGAAGAGATTAAGAGTTTCCTAGAGAAAGAAAGCTTCAAGCTTTGTTATTTAACTCTCCAAACCTAAAACCCATGTGCATCTAACATGTTTAATGCATCAATCTTCCATGGGTCTTCTTCATTTATGACTTGGTAAGTAGAACAAACACCACATATTCATTTATTGTTCTATCTTAATCAAGACATGTCTTTGTGTGCTTAGTTTAGCATATCTTCACTTTTATTGCATATTTAATGAAGTTATGACATGATTGGGTTTTGTTTGTGATAGCTTACATGATTAGGATGATTTTCCCCAAATAGCTAACCCTAGAACATTCTTGTAAAATTGGTTGATGATTAGGTTGATAGATTAATGTTTATTTATCTAGTCAAGCTTTATTGAATGTTCTTATGGATTTAATTGACAACTATGTTGGTAGAAATTCTCTACAACTAATTGAGTTCACATGTTTGGACATGTTGACATTGTTTGATAGCTAGGATTATTTTGTGATTGATAACATCTAGCTAAGTCTTTATGTTTTGCATTTAGACATCATTGATGTGTAGGACTCATTGATTGCACTTGTTTATTGCATTTAGTGTCCTTGCCATGTTATTTAACAACTTGTGTTGATTGACCTTTTGATTGATAATTTCTTGATTGCATATTTTTAGGCATTGCCATGATTATTGACATGTGTTGAATTGGCTTTGTTTGTTGACAATTAGGTTGTAAGAAATCTCTACAACTAATTGACACCTCATGCATGTACATGTAGGTTTTATTGATAACTAGGATATTTATTTGCATTATAACATATAGCTAAGCATCCTGTGTTTAGTCTAGCACTTGTTGCATTTGTGCATCATTATTGCCATACTCACATAGACTTCTAATTCTCTTCATGAGTCAAAATCTTGTGGCTTCTAGGTGAAGCTACACAAGCAAGGAAAGTCTTGTGGCTACCGGTGGGTAGTGCTCAAGCAATTGGTCGAGTGCCACTGTAAAAGACCCGCCGGGTAGATTAGGAGTTGCTCACGCCAAGAGTAGTGTATCAGGGGATATTACTAGGGATTGAATCAAGAGTGGCGAGTGGTAGTGTCCATAGCCTGAGATTATCTAGGGTGAAAGTCCGAGAATCGCTTGAGGGTGTAAATTCCTTTTCATATAATGGATTTTGTTGACCGTGTGTGGCGCACTTATCAGCCCGTGGTTTTTCCCAGTTGGTGGGTTTCCACGTAAAAATCAAGTGTTCTTTTCTTTCTGCATTTTATACTTGATTTTATTGTTTGTGTGATTGGGGTTATATTTGTAATATTGACTAATCTGAAAATTTGGTAATAAAGAATTAACAACCCATTCACCCCCCTAGGTTGTTTAGACACACGCGAGTATCTATTTTCAATTCCCTATGCCGATGTTATTTATGATACAGTATTTTCCATGGATGCTCTCTCGGTCCCTAGGTCCGTTGGCTTCTCTAGTCATTTCTTTTAACGCTGTTAGAAGATTGTGAGTAGAGATGTGATTCTTACAGTTCAGGACTTTTTCCTTTCTGGTGTGGTTGCTCCGGGTCTAAATTCTAATTTTATCGTGCTCATTCAGAAGATGAGGGAGTCAATCACCGTGGATCAGTTTCGCCCTTATTGTGCTCGGTAACTTTCTTTTCAAGATTTTCTCCAAGATTTTGGCAAATAGGTTAGCTCGGGTTGCTGCTCGTAATGTCTATCCTTAACAATTTGGTTTCATCAGAGATCGACACATTGAGGACTGTATTGCTCTTGCTTCCGATTGTGTTAATGTGCTTAATAAGAAATGTTATGGGGGTCGTGTGGCTATAAAGATTGACATTCGTAAGGCTTTTGATACTCTTGATTGGAAGTTCCTCTGCCATGTGCTTCGTGCTTTTGGTTTTTCTCAAATCTGCATGGATTGGATTGATAGCATTCTTGGCTCTTTAAGGCATACTGTCGGTTCTAATTAATGGTTCTCCGGTTGGTTATTTTAGATGCACGAGAGGGGTTAGATAGGGGGATCCTCTTTCTCCTCTTCTTTTTGGTATTATGGAGGATTTTCTCAATAGGTTACTTTCTAAAATTGTAGCATTTGATCGTCTTTTGCCTATATCCTCCCCGAGGGGCTTTTCTGCTCCAACTCATTTGTTGTATGCCGATGATGTGCTGATTTTTTGTAGGGGCATGACCAATAATCTAAGGAATGTTATGAATGCTTTGTGTTTATGGCAACATTTCGAGCCAACTTGTTAACTGGAGTAAATCCTCCATCTTTTTTGGGTCATCTGTTTCTCTTGCCCGGATTAGTTCTCTTCAGTTCTTAGTTGGGATACAAATTGGTCATTTTCTGTTTTCTTACTTGGGGGTTCATTTGTTCCGGGGCGATCCATTGTAGACAAGATTGTGTCTAAATTTGCCAGGTGGAAAGGTAAGTCCCTTTCTATGGCTGGCCAAGCTACTTTGATTCGTTCAGTGATTACTGGCTCTTTTGTTCACTCTTTTATGATTTATTTCTTTGACTAGATTGAGGTATTTTCGTAATATTAACTAAACGCGAAAATTTGGTAAAAATGGTTAAAATCTATTCACCCTCTTCTAGATTAATATTAGAACACACTGGGCATTATTTGTTTCAATTGGTATCAGAGCTGATTCCTAGATATACTTAGGTGATCCTTGCTCAATTTTGGTGTGTTTTGCATTTTGTGTGATTTTTGATTTATTCATACATTTTGCATTCATCCAAACACTATGAGTGATTTTGGGATGAGCAAAGAGGGTGCGTCAAGCATGAGGTCTTCGTTGCTCACCGGCGATAATTACTCCTCGTGGAAGGGGAAGATGGAAGCGTACTTATGCCAAATCCATGATAGGGCATGGATGGCTGTTGAAGATGGCTAGCTCCACCTATGATGACTCCTATGGGAGATGGAGAGGATATCCTCAAGCCAAAGGCACAATGGAATGCTCAAGAGTTCGAGTATTCCAAATGGAATAAGAAGGCGATGCATGCCATCCTATGTGCTATGGACGAGAACCAATACAAGTTGGTTCAAATCACTAGGATCGCAAAAAAGGCGTGGGACATCCTAGAAACAGCTCATGAAGGAACTGAAGTGGTAAAGGACTCAAAATTACAAGTCCTCTAAACTTGTTTTGAGACCATTAGGATGGAAGAGCATGTGCACTTCAATGACTTTCAAGTGAGGTTGATGGACATTGTGAACCAAAGTCATCAACTTGGTGACCCTTACTCGAATAGAAGGATCAAGCAAAAGATTATGAGATCACTTCTCAAGAGGTTTGAGTCCAAAGTTACAGCTTTAGAAGAAAATAGCGAGTACAAGGATATAAAGCAAAGCGAAGTCATTAGAAGACTTCTAGCCTATGAGTCAAGAAAGGCTACCAAATCACCTCCTAAGAAAAAGAATAATATTGTTTTGAAGACTTCAAAGCATGACAGGAAGGTGGATAACTCAGATGAAAACATGGCGCTAATTGTTAAAAGATTCAAGAAGTTATTGAGTCTACAAAAAAATGGTTATGGCTCAAAGGGAGATGGTTCAAGAAGAAGACCAAGTTCAAGAATGACGAGCCGAACCAAGAGGTGTCTTCAAGAGAAGGGATTCAATGCTACGAATGTGGAGAATTCAGGCACATCTCCCCAGAGTGTGGAAACTTGAAGGATAGAAGGAAAGGAAAGGTGATGGCCACCTCATGGAGTGAGGATGAAAGTGAAGAAAATCCTTAAAGTGAAGAAGAGTTTGCCATTAACTACACAGCATTTGGAGTCACTCGTGTAGAAGTTGAAGAAGATGGAAAAGTTGCTTTGACTTGTGATCAAAAAGAAGAACTAGATGAAAAAGCAGCTAAAGAAGTGGTTAGTGTAGCTACTCATTGGGATATGGCTCATATAACATCAAGTGACCTAGGTGAAGGTTTTGATGAGGAAGATGACTCAAATGTTAAGAATTCGTCATCTAACTCCACATATGGAAATGTGGAGAGTATGGATCTTAATGACTGCAAAGTCAAGTTTGAAAGCTCTTGGTCAAAGAATGAGAAGGAGATTCAAAGATTAAAGGTGGAAAACCTTAAGCTTTCAACACAAGTTGACCACTTGAGTGGAGAAGTGGTAAGATCCATGAAGGATAAAGATAAGCTAAAAGATGAGTTAGCTTTATCTAAGAGGAGAGAAGAAGGGTTGAAAAGAGAACTTGAAGAAGTTAAAGCTTATATGGCTAAGATGACTTCAAGTATCCAGAAGCATGACCACATGTTGGGAGTTGGAAAAATGCCAAGTGACAAGAGAGGTCTTGGCTACATTATTGACAAGGATGCTTCCTCCTCAAGCAAGACAACCTTTGTCAAGGGCATAAACATCATGATCTCTCCTCCTCCTCAACACCCTAGGAAAAAGATTGACCTAGGAGAGTGTTCAAGAAATACCTAAGTACAAGTGGCACCAAAAGGTCAAGCTCAAGCTCAACCCCAACCCCAACCCCAAAGGGCTTCTCTTGCTTACTTCCCTCAACCTAAGATCCATAAAGGGAAGAGTCTGATCATGCAAGCTCAATCGAGCAAGCAACATTATCTTGGTCATCAATAAAGATGGAGAGATCCAATCCAACAACCAAGTCACAACGACAAGGGAAAGCACCAATGCATGCTCAAAGGAATGGTATAATTCCTAACTTTATTCCCACTTGTCATTTTTGTGGTATTTATGGTCACATTAGACCAAGTTGTTTTCATTATATCAAAATGCATAGAATTGAAAGCATGATCGAAAAGAAAAAGGCTAGAGTTAAGATGCATGTCCCTAGAAAGGATATAACTCATTTGCATGATCCTTTGCCATCTAGAGCTCTTGAACCTTTGTCCACTAGGATTGAAAATGTGTCATCTAAGTGGATAAGCAAAAAAGAACCCGCCTTCTATGATGCTAACTTGTCTCCCATAGGTTCAACTAAGTTCAATGGACTTGGTAGGTCTATAGGACCTCATGACCTTCATTGTTAAGGTGTGGTAATTGACCCCATATGGGGAACTCAAACAAAGAGAGCAATTGCATACTTGTTGCATGCAAAAAAATTGAAAAATTTTATACTTCTTTATTAATTGCTTGAATAGCTTGGTTGCACATATGCTTATATGATATGCTCTTCAATAAGTGTGAGCCTTGCTTTGATTGCAATCCATGACATATTTATGTTTAAACATGCATTTTTGGACTACGAGATATACATAGGAAGTACCTTTTGAATGACCTATAATGATCTCCATGACTTGATGATTCTTTAAATGACATGTAAAAAATGAAAAGCATGAATTGATGATTACAATATTTAAATGCAAAACTTGTGTGAAAAGCTTATGAGACTCAAATGAATAAAGGATCTTATATCCATTCTAAGGATTTTAAAATACAATGTATCCCATTCTTTATTGGTTGAACATGGCTACTATCATACAAGTATTTTATCCGGAAAAATCGAATAGGGTACAAATTCGCTCATGCCATGTTTCGCTTATAAAGTTGAATATAGTTGCTCATTAAAAATGAATAATTGAAAATTCTATATCCTTGCTTTACTCATGACAAATGGTGAAATTGGTTTGAATTCTTTAGGAAACCTTTGTCATTTGCCTTGCCAAATACCATTGATTTTTTGATTTGAATGCAATATGTCTTGCATGTAAAACATCTTAATCACACATTTTTTTATGAAATAAATCTCCTTGTTCCTCTCCAATTAATTGAGTTGCATAAAGTGCATTACATGATTATGCAAATGACTTATATGCTACTATCTCTCTTTGCTACGAGTGACCCGATTAGGGAATACTCCTTTGCCCATCTCATGATAAAAAGGGGGAGAAGTATGTAATAAGGGGGAGAATGCTAATTGCTAAATTTTTGGAGCAAATTCGCATGATTGGAGAGTTTACATATTGAAGAAGAGTAACCCGTTGAGGGGGAGCATTTGCATTATACATACATTGCATGATGTTGTGCTTAAATTCTTTAAATGCTAATGTTGACGGTGATTTTTTGATTGCCACGCGTCCAACAATAATAATATGTTTATGAATGCAAAATAATAATAATGTACGCAAGACATGGATTTTTACGTGGAAAACCCTAGAAAGGGAAAAAAAAACCACGGTGCCTATGAAGGCAGAGAAATATCACTATGAATTCTTTGAGAATACACACACAATGCTCACTTTCTTCTCTCATAAGTTTAAATTGTTCATGATGTTCATCCCCTGTTACAATGAATATATGGCTATATTTATATGGTTTGGTCTAGGGTTGCCCTAGTTCTTGTCGTATAGGCGGTGGACTTCATTAATTAAAATCCTGCTAAGATTCAGGTAGAGTAGGTCGATTAGGACTCGTTTCCCGTTTGGTGTTTATCCTTCTGGAAGCTTTGAGTTCTTTCATGATTAGAATTCTCTGATATTGAGAAGGAAATAGGGATATTTCCTTATTGGAATATAATCCTAAGATTCTGTATCTGTGCAGATCTCTTCTTGATATGGCATATCTTGGTAAGGTTATATTTCCTGTTTTTGGCTAAGTATAGATCTTTAGTAGAGTATAACCTTGGCCGAGCAGATTCCTAGCCGAGTGAATTCCTTGTCGAGCATGTTCCTGGTTGAGTAGATTTTGGCTGAGCAGAATCTTTAGCTGAACAAATCTTGGCTGATCAAAACCTTTAGCTGAACATTCCATATGTAGATGACCCCTCATATGGTGTTGCCACACATTCCTGCTAACCCTTTTGACGACGTGTCTCACATTTGACTTTTGATGATGGGGAATCACTATATTTCCGCATTACCCGCCATCTTTGCTGACGTGTCATGCTGGCAAAAAAGCCCACCCCCTTAAATCTGCGAGATGAGTTCTCGGCGACTCATCGAATGGGATTTGAATACTTTGAATTTTTCGGCTCTGACTGTGTAGTACTCCATTGTTCAATGCTTTCGTTGCCGTGTGAATAATCTCATCAAATGGCAAAATCACTGACTGTAAGATAATTATGGTCAATGCTACTGCTCTAGTGAAGTGTGTCGCTTACTTTTAGATCATCGTTTCCGTGGAGTGCATTCTTCCTAAAGGTTACGCTCTTGGTCCCAACCGCCTAAGTTTGCTACCATGTATACAGGTTTATGTCAAGGTGAGAGGGTCTCGCTCTCCAAGGGTCTGTGTTGCTTAGATCTACCCCCCCGGCGTTGCCGTCTTTTGTGAGTTGATGTTGAAAGAAATACTGAGGTTGAAGCTTTTTCTATTCTCTATTTTTTTTTGTTTTTTTTTTGTTCAGCTACCATTGCTAAGGATTTGGTTTAGGTGCAAGGTATTTTTTATTGTTCAGTTACCCTTGCTAAGTTTTCAGTTTACTCAGTGTTTGTTAGGACGTATCATACCATACACCAAGTCTTTAAGCATACTGTTGAGATGTCTCCTGCTTTTGCTTTTTGTTCAGCTACCATTGCTGAGTTTTTGGTTTAGGCGCAAGGCCTTTTTTGTTGTTCAGCTACCATTGCTAAGTTTTCAGTTTACTTAGTGTTTGTTAGGACGCATCTAACCGTACACTAAGTCTGTAAGCATACTGTTAAGACATCTCCCTCTTTTGCTTATAATTTCGTGGTTTAAGAGTGCTAGTTTATTCGACCCCCAGCGCTTATTATGACTGTTGTTTTTGAGTGCTTTATCTGCATTTTGAGGGGTCACGCTTGCCAATGGTGGCAAGCACCAATTGATCTGTTTGCGTTTTTCTAGCTCAGGCTGCTCTGACGTTTTCATCTTTAGAGCCTACTATGGTTGTGGGTACCCATTCGTCGGTGTTTACTTTTTCATTCTTTAGAATGTTCTGCCTTTGGTTGAATTTCTACATGCATCGAGATGAAACTCGTTTTGCGCACATTGATACGAAGCTTGATTCCTGTGCTAAGGTTCTCATCTTTTCTTTCTGTGCCAAACATGTGAGTAGCATTTGCACAAATAACAAATATACATGTATATGCTTTAATAATGCTGAACAAAAATAGTTGGATCCATGTACGGTATTGGTGATGGTCATCGTTCAGGATACAATATCCATGGATTCATGCTGGGTGCTTTGCATATAAGAACACGTGGCATGATAAACAAGAAGTATATATTTTGATAGAAAAGCATACAGTGTGCAGCTTATTATTTTAATTAATTAGCAGCAGAAAAATAAGCACGATGATATCCCATTAAATTATTGAGATGCAAGATAATAACAAGTAATAATAATTAAATCAAAACGTACCTCCAAGCTCGACCGATTTTGACAATGTCATTAAGCGCTTTCAAAAACACTTTTATCAAGATAACAGTCTTGCTTAAATTCCAAAAAATCCTTATTTGATTTATTATTTAATACGCCGGATGGATATATTTTCCGTGTAATGATTTGATAAAATTGTAATACTAAATTTTTTTGTAAATTAACTAACCTTGGTCACTTACCTAACCTGAAGTTTAGTTGTATTGCTTTCAAATACTTTGTCTTTGAGCGGTTTTTTTTTTTTTTTAGTTGTCAAGGAGGAAAAGGGACTTTCATAAAAACCACTTTCACAGCTGTGAATTTCCTTACGGTAATATCTTCTGCTCCCATAGCCTCCCAGCAGTTGTTGTTGTAAGTAGGTGTAGGCTTGTTGGAGAGCTTTTAACACCGCTTCCACCCCCTCTCTTTTTTGTGCGCGCTAGATTCTGTTTCGGAGTTTGGTGGTAAGGTCAGAAATTCCTTAGTGTCTGAAAGATACTAGTTTGTGGATGCACCGAATGATTATCCATGATTACTGCATGTGACCCACTGTAATGATTCCATTAAGACCTGACTTCTCTTCTCTGCTGATCTTTTCTCGTAGACTAGGCTGGTCTTTCTCATAGATCAGGCTTCTTCTACTCGGCTGGTCTTTCTTACTTCGATAGTCTATAGTGTGGTGATATCTAGTAATTGACTAATGCCATCCCGGTTTGGAGTTTCATTGACATGTTCGATCAGGAAGTTCAAAAGAACTTTTATCTAGGCCGAATCCTGATGAACTTTTTGCTATATAATAATTCTTAGCAAATGGTTAGTCAAAGCATAGTTTATTAGTGCATGTGAGTGAAGTTTGCACAGGTAATAACAATTATGCATTTTAATGAGACCGAATAAAATGGAAGCAACTCATTCATATTTAGTAATGGTTAGTGTCCGAATATAATGTCCATAAATTCGTATTTGACAATATGTGCCTTGTGTGTCGAAGCTATAAAAGCTGGTAAGCATACTCATTAACCGGGCATTGTATGCTGTCTATAAATTTGTACATGCATATTATATGTTGTGTATGAGAGTAACAGGCATAGACAACATGTGGGGGTAATATAAAGTAAAGAGAAATACAACAAGTTCATGCATGCTGTGGATTTGTATGTGATAGTATAACAACATGAAGAAGTAGGCATAATTTAATATATCTAGATCAAGGAAATTATATATTTCAAGTATCATAGACTCATCTTCGATCTCACCAATGTATTAGGCATATCAAATATTTTGAGTGTTTAAATTTGGCAAAACTTATGCTCAAAATACCAGATTTGGTCGAACTCAACTGTATTCGATCAATCCAATATGGATTTTTAAATAACGGTTAACATAATACATTTTAATCATCAATAATAAAGATTGTGGTGTACCTGTTGCTGATTGAATCTTCTTTGGTGAAGGTAACAGTGCAGCTCCAAATCAAAGCGATTTCGTACACATTTAACGAGAATATATATTTACAAACTATGTCGTTTCTAATTAACTAACAACTGATTTATAGTATTATAAGTGAAAGTGAGCACCACGATGTTCTACTAAATTATCGATAGAGATAAAAGATGGTGTTTAGCAGGAATAATATAATAGTCAAGCGAGAGCATACCTCTTTGCCCGAACGATTCCGGTATTGCATTTAAACGTTTTTGGAAGCGCTTCTTACCAAGATCAAAGTCTTAATTAATTCATTAAATTATAATTATTTTCAAACAATGTATATATAGCAGATCACGACACTATTAATAACATGGAGTCAGTTTTTCCACAACATTTAAATAAACAACTCATCACAATTTTTGTCTCTAAAAGAGCAGTGAAGGAGCATCAGACATGGAGGGTGCATATAATCAACTAGTGTGATTGCATCTAGGCTCTAGCAATGTCACTCCTCTCAATATTTTCTAATGAATTAACTTAATGACACAGACAACCATGCATTATGTGTAATGTATTGTTCGCCCAAACAATTATATGCTTAATAAACTATGTATGCCATGAGCTTGGTAATTTTTATTAGACAACAAATATTCAATTGTTTTTTATTATTGTAAACGAATATATTTTTTCTATTTGCATAATATAAAATCATAAAATTAAACTGATGTGTAATCTGACTTACCTCAGCCTCTTACCGAGCCTGGCGTGTAGTTGTCTTATTCTTGGATCCTTTGTTGTTGGACAGGTTGGTAACGAAGAGCCGAATAAGTTTTAGCTGAGAATTGACTTTGGGTCTTTTCCTTCCTTTTTTGCTGAACTGCAATGTTCCGGAGGTCGTCAGATATTCCATGAGATGAATTATGTTATGGGATACATGTCCTCAGAAATCTTCATGCATCTAGTTTAGAGCAAAATTCGCGATTTGTGATTCTGTGCTTTTTGGAGAGTGTTACCTTTGTTTTAGCGACCGGTGGTCGGATCAAAAAAATCTTCACGAGTGGCTTTCTTCAATATTGTGGGAGCCATAAAACCTTTCATAGGTCGAACAAGATTGTGTGGACCTTATATTTTCGGAAAGTTCTGGATGTCTAGTTTCCGACGGTTTTTACGGCTCGTAGTTTCAATGTTTGCGGAGGAAGATATGCTTGTTTTAGTGCTCAATGGTCAGATCAGAAAATCTTCCGCGAATTACTTACTTTAGTGTTGTGGGGGCCACCAAATATTGCATGAACCGAACTGGGTTGCAAACCATATATTCTTGGAAAGGTTTTGAGGTGTAGTTTCCAGTGGTTTTTATGATTCGCAAATCTGAGTTTCGAAAAGGGAGATATGCTCACTTTAGTGTCCATTGGTCATAAATTCTGCAATTCACGACAACTCTTCTTTTTTGTAAGTTGTCGAAAAGGGAAAACAATTCCTTGGACGGCTTTTGACACTTTGAAGCTTTGTAAATATTCTTCCTTTGAATTTGGTCACAACTGTGCCTCCTATTGCAGGTATTGTTGATGATCCACCCCCTAGCACTTTCAATAGCCGTTCACTGGGGTGCTTCAGATGTTGCATCTGCTGGTGTCGTAATCGCTGAGATAAATGTCTCCGTAGAGAGTTGTAGGGAGTTAGTTGTCACCTTCATTTAGATCCATGTCGGATCAAGAAGCCAGATTGATGAAGGCAATTGTTAGCAATGTGAGGCTAATGCTACTCTTCCATCCCTGATCTGGTCATCAAGGCTATATGGTGTCTTTTTTTTTAGACCTTTAAGCGCATCGAGATGAAATTCGATTCCCATGCGCTGAGGCAAGACTAGATTCCTAAGCTAGCATTTTCAATTTGTTTTCTATACCAAGTATGTGAGTAAAGTTCGCACAAGTAATAATAATCATGCATTTAATGAGACCAAATAATTGGAAGCGATCAACTCATACATGGTACTATTAATGATTAGTGTCGAAATTTGACACCTATAAATCTATGATAGACAACTTGTGTGTAAGAGCCATAAAAGTTGTCAGACATACTAATTAAGCATGCATTATGTGTTTATGCACGCGTATTATGTATTGTGTGTTAGGATTATGCTCAATAGCAAGAGTGTAATATTGTAATTAACAATCTTTTTCATATTAATAAAGTGATTTCTGGTTTAAACAAATCTTATAGCATTTATAGTTTAATATTATAATTGTCAAAGTAAATAATCATAAGGTCTAAAGACTATGAGAAAAGAAGAATTGTTCGTACATCTGGATATGTATGTGGTAGACACAATTCTTTAGTTAGTCTTGAATATTGTTCACAACTTAAGTTAAAGGTTGGGCACCTTTATCTTGTTAAAGTTGTAGAATTCTTTTGCTAGCATTTGAGTGGGATCAAATGAGATATGATGAGTCTAAAATCATCGGAGTGTCTTCGAGCAAAAGAATCTAGTGCACTGGGTGCATTGAACTGGATCACAATGAAATACTTTATCTATAACCGTCAGTAGATAAAAGTCATTTCATTATCAGGACAATCGGAGAGTCTATCTTAATCCTGAGATAAATGATGGACTTATGGTTGCAAGTGATATCATTTGAGTTATCAATGAGTACAATTATATCGCATAGTCTATCCTCGATAGTTTGGTGATATTCATTTGTTAATCGATAGAGGACTTCATTTATAGATATGGACATCGTGGCTCCATTTATCAAATGAGAGTATAATATCATCATATGGATGTTTTGAGGTAATTGGATATTAAATCTCAACGTTGAGTTTTCGATAGTGTCTATTGAAAACATGGCTTCTGGACAAGTCAAAATATCCAAGTTCAAAACGTGGTCATATGAGTAAATATGGTAACTTTGAGAGTTATAGGCGGTCTATGAACTCTTGGCGATTACTGATATTAATCACGAGGATACACTATCTCCAACATGATTGTCTAGGGTATGAATGAGGAAACATCTTCCTTTTCTGTCTTTATTTAAGAGTTCAATTTTAGCTCTTTAGTGGAATGAGTTAAAATTAATGGATCGGACCTAAGTGAATCATTTGTTGATTGTGATTAGGTTATGTCTATTGAAGCTTAAATTTAGATAGCCCGCCAAGATCTCCAATCCACATGGACTTGCATGGATCACTTGATATATTCTACCGGACCAATTATGGGTCCATTTAGAATTGCATTTAATATATTAAGGATATAATTTGCAGATTATTTATTTAATGGGCTGCTCAATTATATTAATATATTAATGAAAGGCATGTGGGCTTGTTTCTTTTAGTTAGAATGGGTCTGGTTCACATGTGGGCTTTTTATTTAAAGTCCAATGGATTAAATGAAATAAGAAAATAATATGTGGCCCAATATGTTTGTATGGGGCGGCAAGGTGTAAATTAAACCTAATATATTATTTTGTTTCATTGTTTTAATTAAATGAGAATTAATTAATTTATTAATTAATTGTTTAATTAAGAAACAAATCTTTTCTGATTAGGAAATATGATTCCTAAAGGTATACTATTGGTAGTAGTATACTTAAATTAAAAGACTTGTTTGACAAAAAAATAAATAAATAATTTTATTTATTTAATCAAATAATAAGTCTTTTTAATTTAGTCAAATAAGAGAATAAAAATATCTATGAGTTTGATTAGGGTTTGAACTCTTAAAAACTAGAAGTGAATTAGGGTGCAACTAAGACTCTTATATTTTTGGAGTGAAAATTGCGGCAACCCTAATACTTTTGGGAATAGAATTCGGCCACCTTGGTTTTAGGGTTTTTGTGTGCTTGATTCTATTTTCTTCTTCTTCTCAATTTGAAAATAAATATAAACGAGTCCTAATATAATCTAGAGGGGAGGTGAATAGATTTTAATCCCTTGTTACCAATTTTTCGAGATTAATCAAGATTACAAAATAACCCCAACTAGTCAATAAATGAAATCATGTGTAGAGAATGCGGAAAGTAAATAACATATGATTTTTACGTGGAAACCCACACGGGGAAAAACCACGGGCTGTTTAGTGCGCCACACTAGAACCTCAATCCACTACTTGCAAATACGATTACAATCTAGGTTGACCGCATCACACCTAAGATTACTAATCCGTCTTTGCTACCCACGGGCCTTTAGAAGTGAATCTAGTTCATGCTTGCAAACTACCAACAAGGCAAATACAAGACTTGACTCTAAATGAAGAGATAAAACAACCTAGTGTGAATATGTGTAATATCCAAGATGCTCAAAATGCAAGGTTAGACATTTTAGCTTATCTAGGCATGGATGAATATGTTAAACATTCCTAGATATTATCTCACTAAGTGACATGCATAAAACATAACAAAATAGACAAACAAAGTCCTATATGCAATATCTACCACAATACAACTCACAAAACACAATAACACAATCTTGAACCTAAGTCAAGTCATAAAGGAGCAATCTTGAACCTATTCAAGTAATAAATGAGCAATCTTATAGAGAGAGAACATGTGACATGATGCAAGAGATGTTCTAACTACAAGTCATGTAAGCAAAGATGAAAACCCTAAGAGAATCATACTAGAACATGCTAGATGATGAATGAATCATGTAAGAATGATGGGTTTTGATGTTTTGAGAGATAAAAAGGTGTTCTTGATACCTTAGCTTAGAAGCAACTTAGAAGCTCTCATAAAAATGTAATTTTTGCTCTAAAAATGAGCCAAGGCCAAACAAGTCATATACATACAAGAGGCAGAATCAAAACGGCGTCGTTTGAATCAGGACATGAAACGACGTAGAGGACCGCTGCCTTACCGCTGCCAAAGTGGCAGCGGTCGGGCAGCGGTCTTCACTGCCAAGGCCACCGTTGCCTATAAAATGGCAGCGGTTGGGGAGCGGTACCGGGAGCGGTCTCCACTGTCCGCGAACCGCTGTCCTACCGCTGTAAAGAAAAACACAGCGGTCCTGGGAGCGGTTTGAGGTAAAAATTGACCTCTATAAAAGCCTTCAAGCAATTTCCAAGGCCAATAAACATGCCAAAGAGTTAATACACAATGATAAAGTGATCATGCATGAAAACTAATATGCAACAACACAAATCACACAACAAACAATATAGAACATAAGATCATGAAATGTGTGTGTGTGTGCAACTAAATCTCTTCACATAAAGAGTCAAGATCAAGCGGTTACCTTCCATGAAGCTCTAGTAATCCACAATGAGGTCCTTAAGCATTAGAGAAGAAAATCTTCAATCCTAAGCTACCCTTACAAGATTGAACCCCATTGCGGTTTTGTCGACGAAATAAGCCAATCAACAAAGAGGCACTTACACAATTCATAGAAAGATTTTTTTTTTTCTACTAAAACATAAAAGAGACATAGATTATTCTTTTGATGGTATACTATTTGCTTATTCATCAATAAGCTTGTGTGTACAACATCGATCTTGGTTCACGCGAGTTTCGATCATTAGATTGAGAACTCAAAAGTGACCGGAATAATCTTAGTATTCTTTTGATTGTTTTTGTGACTAACAAAGAAGAGAAAAGTTTGTTTTGTCCAATCACAGGCTTGCAATTCAAAGAAAAGGGAGACCACGCTCCTAGGTGATCCACGTTCGTGCTAGGATTGAAGATCTTGCGGATTACCATCGACGTAAGTCAATCGGATCACGCGACAAAAGGTATTCTTCTTTTGTTAGATAATATATATCTTTAATTGATTAAAAGGGTTAAGGTTCATAAATGGAAAAAATTTTAAAAGCTACTAAATCTATTTTTTTTAGTCTTGCTTCCACTGCGTGTACTATACGGTATTTTTCCCTACATTGTGTACAAGAGAGACATGCATAGATAACATGTGAACGCAATATAACATAAAGAGAATTACACAAAAGTTATGTGTGTTGTATATTTGTATGTGAAAGTATAATGATATGAAGAGGTAGACATAATTTAATATATCGAGTTTACTTAAATTCAATGTCACCAGCATACCAAATACTTCTAGTCACATTCTTCAACACTCATGCTCATTTGATTTAAAGAACAAATTGGTCGAACCCAATATTGTTGAGTCCAATCACTATCATGAATATTTAAACATCAATAACAATGGCATATTTGGACTATAAAGTAACAAAACATTGTGGCACATACATGTTACATGCGTCTCCGAATCAATTGTGATTCATACACTATTTTATCAGTAGGAATTTTGATAGAAAGAAATGGATTATATACTTATAGTTCTAGCGATTCTAATGCTAAATTCATAATATTCCAAATAGAAATAATCACTACGATATCCTTTTGAACTATCGATTAAGATGCAATATGGTGCCAACAATAATAGATAACATAACAATCAAGAGAAATCGTACCTCTATATCCGAACGATTTCGGTACTGCTTTTAAACGCTTTCGAAATTGCTTTTCATCAAGATCAAAGTCTCGGTTAAATTCAATCGAATTATTGTTTGGTTAATCAAAATGTCATAAATATTAAACATCAATCAGTATGTTTTACTCTTATTAATCTAGAATAATAATCATGTGACATACTTGCTGCCGACTAAATCTATTCGGCAGTGCACTCCCAAGTCAAGGCAACCCATGCAATTATTTTAATAGAAAAGCACAGTATGCAACTTCTAATTTCAACAAATTAGGTATATTCATAATATAAGATTCAAGCATCCTAATATTCTATACGGTTGTCAATGCAAGACGATATCAATAGTAATAACAATTTAGTGAAAACGTACCGCTGAATCCGAATAATTTTATCAAAATCGAAGTCCCGATTAAATCTCGAATAATCATTATTTGGTCGGTTTTCACTTTTATTTATATGTAACTATGCATATATTCTTTGTAAAAAAAATCGTAAAATTAGACCGATGTGTAGATTGACTAACCTTGGCCACTTACCAAACCCAGAGTCAGTTGTTTTACTATTGGATCCTTCATAGGTGAATTTTGAAGAAGAGCCGAATGGGTTCAGTTGAGAATTCACATTGGGTGTTTTATACCAAGATAGGCTTGGAATCTAACACGTCACAATAAACTTTGTGCTGAACTGCAACGTACTGGAAGTGGTCAAATATTCCTCGGGATGAATTGTGTTGAGACCCACATATCTTTGGAAAGATCTATATGTCTATTTTACAGCAAAATTCACGGTTCGTGATTCCATGCTCTCTGGAGAGAGTTATCTCTATTTTAGCGTCTGGTGGTCAAGTTTGTAAAATCCTCCGTGAACCGCTTCCTTCAATGTTTCGGGGACCATAAAATATTCCATAGGTTGAACCAGATTGCAAATCTTATATTTCTGGAAAGGTCCGGATGTCTAGTTTCCCTTGGTTTTTATGGCTCACGATTTCGACTTCTATAGTGGGAGATATGCCTGTTGTAGTGTTCGATGGTCAGATCAGAAATCTATAAGCGATCTGGTTTCTTCAATATTGCGGGAGCTATAAAGTATTGGTCAGATTGAACTAGGATACGAACCATATATGCTTGGAAAGCCTTGGATATCTAGTTTCCAGCAGTTTTTACAGTTCACAAATCCAACTTTTGTAAAGGGAGATATGCCCACTTTAGTGCGCATTGGTCAGCAATTCCGCGATTCTGGACAACTCTCTTCTCTTTTCTTTTGTAAGCTTTCGGAATGGGAAAGCAATTCCTTGGATGGATTTTTGATACTTTGAAGCTCTGAGTATTGCTTTCACAATATTCTTCCTTCGGATTTGGTCACGACCTCTGCTCTTGCTACGGGTTCTATAGTTAATCCACTCCTTAACACTTTCAATAGTTGTTTGTTGGGTGCTTCAAGTGTTGGATCCACATCGGAATTCCTTCTGTGGTCTATTCATGAGGGTTCCACGAAGTTGATTTCTCGTCCCCTTCCTCTAGTGCCAATTGTTGACGGTGATTTTTGGATTGCCGCGCATCCAACAATAATAATATGTTTATGAATGCAAAATAATAATAATGTATGTAAGGCACGAATTTTTACGTGAAAAACCCTAGAAAGGGAAAAAAACCATGGTGCCCATGAAAGCAGAGAAATATCACTATGAATTCTTTGAGAATACACACACAATGCTCACTTTCTTCTCTCATAAGTTTAAATTGCTCATGATGTTCATCCCTCGTTACAATGAATATATAGCTATATTTATATGGTTTGGTCTAGGGTTGCCCTAGTTCTTGTCGTATAGGTGGTGGACTTCATTAATTAAAATCCTGCTAAGATTCAGGCAAAGTAGGTCGATTAGGACTCGTTTCCCTTTTGGTGTTTATCCTTCTAGAAGCCTTGAGTTCCTTCATGATTAGAATTCTCTGATATTGAGAAGGAAATAGGGATATTTCCTTATTGGAATATAATCCTAAGATTTTGTATCTGTGCAAATCTCTAAGATTTTGTATCTGTGCAAATCTCTTCCTAATATGGCATATCTTGGTAAGGTTGTATTTCCCGTTTTTGGCTAAGTATAGAACTTTGGCCAAGTAGAACCTTGGCCGAGCAGATTCCTAGCCAAGTAGATTCCTAGCCGAGTGAATTCCTTGTCGAGCATGTTCCTAGTTGAGTAGATTTTGGCTGAGCAGGATCTTTAGCCGAGCAAAATCTTTGGCCGAACATATCTTTAGCCAACTAGATTCCATCTGTAGATGGCCCCTTATATGATGTTGCCATACATTCCTGCTAACCCTTTTGATGATGTGTCTCACATTTGACTTTTGATGACGTGGAATCACTATATTTCCGCATTACTCTCCATCTTCGCTGATGTGTCATGCTCAGTGTTGCAAAAGTCACCGACTAGGGCCGCCTAGTCGGCGCCTAGTCACTAGTCGGAGCCCAACCTTCACGATTTCAATGAAGTCGGCCAGAATAGGCGGAAACAGTGCAGTCGTCACCTAGTCGGAGCAAGTCGGATAGTCGGCGTTTAGGCGGTCTGGTTGGTCAAACCGATGTTGACCGATTTCTGCATAAACGTCATCGTTTTGTGGGGTTTCATTTAAAAAAATTGAAAACCTAAAACCCAGACACAAAACACAACAGAGAAGAGAGAACCCCATTCACAAATCACAAATAGCAAAACACAAAACCCAAACACAACCAGTTCATCTCCGTCGTCCAACTCGTCGCCTCCGGCTCCGTGGCTCGTCGTCGTCGTCGTCGGTCTCCAGTCCTTCTTCTTCACTTCTGGTCTTCTTCAATTTGTGAGGTGGGTTACAAATTGCCAATTTTTGGATTTTAGGGTTTGAATTGAATTTTAATAAAATCAAACCCATTTGTGGTCTGGTTTAAATGGATCAAATCATGGCAACATTTGGGACAGGGGCGGATCTAGAGGGGGGCCGACAGGGGCCATGCCCCCCCAATAAATTTAAAAAAAAAAAATTCAGTTAAAAAAATTGCAGAAGAAGAAGCTTGAAGTAGAGGTTAGAGACGGTGAGAATAATAGGGAGAACTTGTGAGTTGTGAGAGAGGAAAAATGAATCAGAGAGGAAAAATGAATCGTGAGAGAGGAAAAAAAAAAAAGAATATTGGGTAGTGTGTCCTGACATGGTAGTTGGGGCTGGACATTAATATTTATTTTTTAAATAAAACTTGACTCTATTTTTTATTTTTGATGGAGTGACTTGATAATAAAATCTATCACTTTATATTTCTTTTTTAATATTTGAAGAGAATGAGAACAAAATGGTTTTGTGATAAAATAATATTAAAAGTAAAAAAGAAAGATATATTCTCTATGTTAAAAATCTTAAAATTTTAAAAAATATTAAAAAAAAATATCCCGGCCAGCAGCCGGTTTGCCGTCTGTCGTCCGGCGACCGACTTCCGACCATATGTCTAGTCCCCGACTAGTCCCCCTAGGCACTAGGCGGTGGGTCGCCGCCCAACTAGCGCCTAGCGACTTTTACAACACTGGTCATGCTGTCAAAAAAAACCCCTATAACAGCTAATGCTTGTTTTATTCTCACTTGATCATCTCACATTTCGCTTGTATTGGAAAGTAAAGAAACTTTGTTTTGAAAGATTGATTGTTCTACAAGAGATTGAAGACTTGAAGTTTATCATTTTAATATCTTTTTGCAATGTAGAAAATCATTGTTGACCTTTAGTTTCTATTTTGTTGTGATGATTAATGTGAGTGGTGGTTTTGTCATGAAAGAGCCAATGAGGGAGATTGTAAGGTCCTCATATTTTGATTGGCTTATTTCGATAACAAACCACAATTGGGGTTTGAATTGTAAGAGTAGCTTAGGTGATTGGTGATCAAGCTCAAAGGCTCTCTCAAGATCTTAAGGTGATGAGCACTCCAAAGGTATATCTCTAGTGCTTAGTTTTCATTGAAGAGACTTAGTTTCACAGACACACTTATCATGGTTACATATGTGTACATTGCTCTTATGTGCATTCTCTTCGCATGTCACATCTCACACTTGCACTTTGTTGTTTTATCTTGTTGTGTGATTAGTGTGTCTAGTAATTCGTTTCTCGAACATTGTTCGGAAACGTCCGTGCATACACGATGGTGTGTTTGGTTAAGCGAGAGGACCACTTCGGAGAATGCCCTTGGCTTCTCCTTGGTTTCACCACATTTGGTGAACGACAATTATGATCATCGGCCATGACCACCAATTGAAACCACCGATTAGACCTAATTGATTTCATCTCTCGGTCTAATTTTGCGGTTGTGATCGGCAGTTATGAAACCGCTGTTGTTCCCCTGTTCTCTCGGGTTTTATTCGACGGTTCAAATCGATGGTTCCGACCGTCGATTGAAACCGTCGATCGGTGCGTTTCAGGGGCAAACTTGACTTTTCACATGCCCTATTTTTGATGTCAATAAATACATCATTATCTCACTCTCTTTCACCCAGCTCTTTGATCTTCAAGAACCTTAAATTAGAAAGGGAGGCTTTTAAGAGAAAAGGCAACAAGACTGCTCCTTTGATTCTCTAAACACTTTTCCACATGCATAAATCATCATCTAAGCATCATCTAGGATTATATAGTATGTGCTAATGCATGGGTCTTCTTCAACACACATGTTATGGTAAGTTGTTCACTATTATCTTACATAATTAGTGTTCTTACTTAGCAATTTATCTCATTTATCACTTGTATGTTCTTAGATTAATTTCTACATACAAGATTGAGATTATGTGTTAAATGTTTGAGTGTTATATTTTGATAGCTATACCTAGGATTGTCTTATCATATATGTATAGCTATGTTTTATGCCATGTCATATAGCAGTTGATATCTAGGATTGATTTAATTGTCATCTTATAATCCTAGATAAGTATTTAGTGTAACCTAGCACTAAGTTCATATTTGGATATCTTAGTATATTCACTTAGGTTGTTTAATCTCTTTAGTGAGAACTAAGTCTTGTAGCTACGATGTATAGTGCAAGCAAATTGGACTAAGTCCACTTTTATAGGCCTGCGGGTAGTAATGGTGGGTTATAGATCGTGAGAGGTTGAGGTCAACCTAGGTTGTAGACACCATTGCAATTAGTGAATTCTAGGTTCGTGTGCGGCGCATATAACAACCCGTGGTTTTTCCATGTTGAAGGTTTCCACGTAAAAATCAAGTGCTATTTAAATTCCGCACTTTACACTTGATTTATTGCTTTGACTAGATTGGTGTATTTTCGTAATATTGACTAAACGCGAAAATTTGGTAAAAAAGGTTAAAATCTATTCACACACACCACCCCCCCCCCCCCCCCCCCCCCCCCCCACCCCCTCCCCCCGAACAAGCCGTACGAAAAGGGGAAGTTGGACTTGGGCTGCGTTGTATGTAAACTCCCCCTTCACCCCTACCCCCTAAAGTGGTAAAAAAAGGGTCTTTCGGGTCTAATTTTCTTTCCATCTGACAGGACAAAGAAATAGGAAGGGATGGTTCTTTTATTGCATTGATAGAAGTCTAACTAGAAAAAGATCTCTCTATTAGGTGAGTTCGTTAATTCAAGGAGATCAGATCAGGGGTGATATTTAATCTCTAGCTTGCAGACAATAGCTTCCCTCAAAAACCGCACGTAGACTAGTTAAGTCATCAGAACGACCTGAAGACACTAAAGGAAGACGCAAAAAGGCCTCTACATTACTTATTTGATTTTACTTTCTCTACTCTTGAAAGAGAGAAGAAGGGCGCACAACAGCTATCTTCACAGCAATTTTCGAGGGCTAGGCTTATTCTCCAGTAGAAAGATTGAAGATTCAATTGCCTTACCTACGCTACGGTGGTTTGGTAACAGAGGATGATGGTTCGAGCACTCACTAAGATGACAATATGGGTCAATGACATACAGGTTCACTACCCAACGTGGGGAATTGCAGCGGGAGAAAGGCGAAGTTGTTGAATCTCTCTTTGATTGATCAATGTGTGATATTCTGAATTCTCATTACTAAATGAATCGAAATGACGTATATGAGAGAATGGAACCAACGGCTTATGAGCTCACGCTTTGAGAGTGGCTCTAGCCTACCTAAGCTCAGCTTTCTTTAGTTCAATACATTGTGCGCACGGTTCTCGTTATTAGACTTTGGGAGCTGATTATGAAACTCAATCTACTGATTCAAAGTAACCTCCTTCCTCCGCTTGCTACTCGTGAGCAAGTGAAAATTCAATCAAATATCCGGTTTGGTTTCTTGTGATTTGTGCACTTTCAGATTCATTTTCTTCTGAAAATGGGATTTGAATTAACGGAGGTAGAAACTGAAACAGGTTTAGAAACAAGCCAGGAATTCCATCACACTACCCAGGGAACCAAGGGCCTAAGTGAAGTGAGGCCCTGTAGCTTATGGGACAAAGGAGATGAGCTGAAAGCTTTCTCCGTGTCGTGGTAAGTGCCAAGAGGTCATCGGTCATCCGATAACGTTCGACATTCCTGGGATAGAAAATCCAATTCCCGGCTTGTTTATCAACCTAGTTTTGTTTATCTCAGAGAGAATGGCGCGATGTAGGCCAGCAGCTCTGTTGGCTAAAGAGACAGTAGTTCCTTCGGCTTCGGGCATTAACATAACCCTTCGCATACGTGTTGCCGCCACTCCGGTAGCCACCACGCTCCACTGGATGGCTGCTTCCGCAGGGCTAAGAATGTCCGGTCGAATAAGCTCAGGCTCCGGCTTTGGCTTAAGAAAGAACCTCTGAAACCAGTCCCAGGCCAGGTCAGTCCGTAGTGAAGCGAATGGGCAATAATCTTCGAAATCTGTAATCGGTTGGAGCTAACGCATAAGCCTTAGGCAGACTTGTTCGCCGAAGGGGCTCCGTACAATGTTGAGTTAAGAGAAAAAAACTTCCTAACTCGAAAAACCGAGTTTGAGTTATATTTCCTTGTTCCGAAGGCTACTCGAAACCTTCCCCCCGTGGGGGCTAGGGGGTAGCGTTCCTTACAAGATAGGGGGAGATGGGGCTCGAGGAAGATGGGGAACCCCTTTTCCTCCGCCGCCTCACCTTTGCCTTTGCCTTTGCCTTTGCCTTTCCTATCCATTCAATTTAATCCAGAAACCAATAATCCACTGAACCAAAAACAACTTACATACTAGTATTTGTACGGGTATGACGCGTCGATCAAGTATAGCAGTTGACTGACCCTCGTATCATCATATCAGAGACCCTACCTCCGTCCTCCACGAGCAGTTTCAACATTCGAATGCGTTTCCAATTCAAGAAATGGGTAGCCCGCTCTCTCTGCGGCTTACCCTGGGTCTGGATCGATAACCATTCGTGTTATTCGAACCGGGGAATCCCTCATCTCGGCTTATTAGACCCTCTAACATTCTTGAATCTTGACTTGTCGCGCATTGGAACAACCAATGCTGTCTTGTCTCCTTGGATTGTGGTTCCCGGGTTCAGTTAAGGACTAATTCAATTGTTGAGAATATCATCCAAAAAGGTTCACTGGTCACTTAAGAAATTCGTAACTTCCTCAATTTCGATATTTCTGAGCTAAGACGGTATATTGAGAGAATAAGACAGGATCAACCAATCCAAATATCAATGAATCCACTGAAAATATGTACAAATGAATTCAATGACCAAGTTGACTAAGGCAAAATGCAATAAATCAACTACCATAATGTGATACACGAGAAAATAGAATCCTTGTTGTATGGGCATTTCCGTGAAGTACAACAGAAATGGTACCTTGAGCATCTAATCTAAGCATTAGCCCCGCTTGACACGAGAACAAACTTCACATCCGTCGTCGTTATAGCGAGGGCTGCCTCTCTCTCAACATCTCCACACCAAATGGGTATGTACGTTGTTTATTGGATTTCAGTGGAGTGGAATTTGATGAGGTTTGCTGCTACTTGTGAGTAAGTGCAAATTCAATCAAATATCCGGTTTGGTTTCTTGTGATTTCAACTAGGACAGCCATTTGCTTTGTTGAAGCCTTTTTTATTGCTCTCCTCTTTACCTATTCCACTATTGATGACACCGTCAGCTGTGGATATAGACTAGGCTATAAGGAACAAAGTCTTATCAAATAATATGCAAATGATTCTTTCACTTCCTTCACTTCCTAAACTGAGTGAAGAAACTAGAATCGGTTGCATTTAACGAACAAGCCGAATGAAAAGGGGAAGTTGGACTCGGGTGAGTCTGACTTTCTCGTCCCGTTCACCGTAGCGTAGCTATAAGCGAGAGTGTTAGCGGGAGCATTAGCGCAGCGAAGAAGCTCCGTACAAGGTTGAGTTAAAGATAAAAACTCTTCTTCCTCGAGTAACTAGGGAAATGGGTTTATTTCCTTATCCCAAAGGTACACAGAAACCCAGGAAACAAGAGCATCTTCGAAAAAGAAAGAACTTCCGATTAGGAAAGCTTCGTTTCAGAGGTTTTTCAACCGATGAAACCCTAACCCGAGCAGTAAAGCTTCGTTTCGTAAGAAACCTTGACCCGAGCAGGAACGCTCCCCGATTCAAGGATCAGTAGCTTCTTCGGCAAAACCTCAGAATCTCCTACTCCGGAACCAACCCCAGGCCAGGTCAGTCTGTAGCGAAGCGAAGGGGAAACGGTTGAGTTTAAGAAAAAACCTTGGAAACCAAGCCCCAGGCCAGGCCAGTCCAGTCCCAGTCCTTTCCCCCGTAGGGGCTAAGGGGGTAGCGTTCCTTATAAAATAAGGGGAGATGAGGCTCGGGGAAGAGGGGGAACCCATTTTCCTCCGCCACCGCCTTATTGTGTTCCACGCCTTTCCCTGCCTTTCCTTCCCTTTCCTTTGCCTTGTTGCCTTGCCCGTCGCTTAGCGTCCTCATCTCATTCTCATTTCACAAAACTCGACTATCTCTACTAACAGATTGAGGGTCGGTCTTCACTTCTTCATACTGCATGTCAACTGACCCCCGTATCAGTAGATCGGAGACCCCACCTCCGTCCTCCACGAGTAGTTTAGACGTCCTGCATGCTTCAAGTCATGAACCGAGTAGCCTATACCCTGGATGTTCAATCCCTTCCTGACGCACGCTTTCCACATCCAGGACAACCAGTGCCGTCTTGTCTCCTTGGATTGTGGTTCCCATGTTGATTGAAGGATTCGATCAAGTGGCTGGAATATCATCCAACGAGGTTCATTGGTCATTCTATGATATTTGTGATTTCCTCAATTTGGATATTGATGAGATAAACCGATCTATTTTGAGAATAAGACTTGAGGATCAAATCAAAAGATAAAGAAATCCACTTCAAGAATGTCCAAATGAATTCTATGACCAAGTGGACTAAGGAAGAATTCAATTATTCAATACTCGTAATGTGATACACGATGTTGATACACGAGAAAAGAGAATCCTCATTGTACGAGCATTTTCCTTAAGTAAATCAATGCTACTGGTAACTTCGATATTACCTCTAAGCATTACTCCCGCTTAACATTGACATAAACTCCTCATTAGCGAGGGCAGGCAATCAGCTTTGCTCTACCTCCCCTCTGTTTGTAGTGATATTTGAATTGATGAGTTTTGTGAAATGTGAATTTGATGAGGTTTGTGGACTCGTAAGCAAGTTCAAAAAATATGCAAATGATTCTTTCACTTCCTTCACTTCCTGAATTGAGTGAGAAAACTGGAATCGGTTACACTTAACGAACAAGCCGTACGAAAAGGGGAAGTTGGACTCAAGCGAGTCTGACTTTTCTGTCCCGTTCGCCGTAGCATAGCTATAAGCAAGAGCGTTAGTGCAGCGAAGGGGCTCCGTACAAGCTTGAGTTAAAGATAAAAACTCTTCTTCCTCGGGTTAACCACACCCCCCCCCCCCCCCCCCCCCTTCCAGATTAATATTAGAACACATTGGGCATTATTTGTTTCAAGTAGTGATGAGATGAGCCTTCTTTGTGTGATTATTTGGAGGATTTGGTTCCTACGGAATACATTGGTTCATTGGTAGGCAAGGGTTTGTGTTGATGATGTGGTTGAATGGGCAGAGATTTATTTGACAGATTATCATAAGGTTGGTGATGTGTCCTCATGTACTTCTGGACGGGTAGCAATGGATATTGTAAGGGCAAGTAACAAGGTGTGGGAGCCGCAAGATCCAGGTACGTATAAAATAATTTGTGACATGGTTGTTGGTGAGATTGATTGTCATATTGAAATTGGTATTGTCATTCGGGATTCCGCTGGTTTCGTCCTAGCATCTAGTTCACAGAAATCGTTTGCAAAATACACACCTCAAGTGGTGGGGGCAGTGGAAATTTTGCGATGAATTCAGTTCGTGGTTGATTACGAATTGGGTCCAATTGTGGTAGAATCAGATGCATCAGTTGTGGTTAAGTGGATTAATGAGGGAAGTCATTTGCGGGCTAATGTGAGAATTTTTTTAAAGGATATTCAAGATGTGTTGAAGCAGCTCAGGTTGTAGAGATTGCTTTTACTCCCACGAATGCAAACAAGGTTGCACATGTTTTAGCTAGGAATGCTCTATCTAATAGACGTGATTATTTTTGGTTGGATGAATTCCCAGATTGTGAGTTAGTTCATAATGACTACCTAGGTTGATTTGCTTCTTTCTTTTTTCTTTTTCTTTCTGTTTTCTATTTCTAAAGTCAAAAAAGAAAAAAAAAAATGTAACCATAAACCCATTAATCTGAACATCTCCTTCGAAATCTGTTAAAAATCACACTCTACACAACCATTAAACACCATTACAGCTATGAAACCATGCTCTCGAATGAGAGAAAAATCAGACCATAAACACTCAATATTTTGCTAACATACATACAACTTTTTCATTCAACTTTTTATATGAGTACAAGGATCAATAACAGCCATACATCATCACCAAAAGACTAGTACTTGGACAAAGTCATTAGGTAGACAATGTCCATAAAATCAGGAACAACCATGCTTTACACCATAAATTACCAGCTAAAGTAAACTATTACATTACAAACCAACTAAAAATAAAATAAACTATTACAACCATAAGCAACTACATTCTAACAACCATACGCCATAAAGTACCTAGAAATGTTTCAATATTTAACACTCCTTGAAACTTTTCTTAGAGACTTAAAGCTTGGTTCGTGAAACTATAAACTGACCACATAAAGTGACACAATGATTTTGTTTCCATTTCCATCAATCTTCACATAGAGAGTAACCTCATTTTGACTCCTTCTGAATCCAATCTATAGAAAGTGATCATCTATTCTGCTATACTAGGCTCTTAAAGCCTATTTCAATCCATACAAAGCTTGTACACCTTGTCTTCATGGCCTACAGCCAAGAAACCGAAGGCTGCTCAATGTATATCTCTTCTTCCAAGATTCCATTCAGGAAGGCTGACTTGACATCAAGGTGATAAATTTTCCAACCACAATTAGCTGCTAAAGCTACAAGCAAACAAATTGTTTCATGTCTTGCTATTGGTGCAAAAGTATCACCATAATCAACACCAGCCATTTGAGAATACCATTTCACCACAAGTCTAGCATTGTGCTTGTGAATGGAGCCATCCGGGTTCAACTTGGTTCTGCAAACCCATTTGACCCCAATTGCTTTTCTGTCTTTAGGCCTTGAAGTCAATCAAGTATCATTCTTGTTAATCATAGCCAATTCCTCTTTCATTGCATCATTCCATATTTTCAACATTGATGCTTTTTCAAAACAGAAAGGCTCACTGACTGTAAAGCTACAATTCTCATAAATTTCTTCCAGGGACTTGGTTTTAAGCATTGGAGAATCAAATTCAGCTACTAGTTCTTCATTTTCAATTTTAGCTTCATTTTGAACATTAACTGCAATAGGATCAACATCTAGATTAGTTGGTTTTGCACTACTTTGAATCTGATCATTCTCCCAATCTTAGTAAGCATCCTTATCTACTTGAACATCCCTACTAATGATAAGCTTCTTTGTCTGAAAATTGAACACCCTATATAACCTTTTGAGTTTGCTGCATAACCTAAGAAGACTCCCATCTCGGCTTTATCATCTAATTTGGACCTCTTAGTAGCTACAACGTGGGAGTAGCAAATTGATCCAAAAGTTTTTAAGTGCTTAACATAAGGTTTGATTCCAGACCATACCTCAAGTGGAGTTTTCCATTAAACAACTTTAGTTGAAAGTCTGTTCAAGAGATATACTGATGCATGCACTGCTTCTGCCCAAAATCTTTTTAGTAACTTCTCATGGAAATCCTTTACTCTTGAGCCTACGACTTGCTTATCACTTCTAAAATGGTCAGCTTTTTAAAATCACAACTCCTCAATAGAAGCTAATTTAGCTTCAAATTTTTCAGGCAAACTGATCAACCTCTTTTCCACCACTTTGAAATCCTCCACTACCTTACCATAGAGTCTCATTTGATTCACCTATTCTGATAACTTGGAGGAGTATTATTTGACAATTTCAGATGCTTTCATCTTCAATATTTCAAACTCTCTTTTGAGAGTTGATAACTTGACTGATCTCACCCTTTCACTGCCCTCATATCTTCCCTTCAACTCATCTCATATCTCCTTTACTGTTTTTAGGTGCATGATACTTGTGAAAACATCATCTGTCAAAGCTGAATGCAGACATGCGACAGCCTTGTCTTTCGTCATTTTCTCCTCCTCATGTTACTTAATTTGAGCTATGGTAGGATTAGCTCTAAGTGGTAGAATTTGCTTGTCTTGGTTTACAAATTCCCATAGGCCAAACGACTTCAAGTATGACCTCATTTTAACTACCCAAATCTGGTATCTTTTCCTAGAAAACCAAGGAACTAGAATGGCAGTACTGCTTCCAGTGGACATTTGATCACTCATTAGTGTTTGGTTCACTCAAGGCAAGCTTTTTTGCTCACAAAACTCTCAATATTTACTAAAATTAGATCTCACAGTCCCACAATGTAAGATCTTTTATTTGTATTGGCTTGATTCCATTGCAAAACTCTCTATATTTGTATTAGTAGTTGCTTAGGTTTTTCTTGGAAGAAAGGAGCCTCAAAGGTGAAGAAGCAACATCTTGTGCAAATATCGTCTTCAAGGGGAACATCGCATACTTGAATGCTAAGGTATCAAGATTCTTCTTCCTCTTGCAAGGCGTAAACGCACACACACACAATTCATACATGTGTGTCCCTACATCATTGTTCAAACATTTGGTATAACACTTTCACACACATTTAGCATGCACATGCATTTATCTCATTGTTGACAATCTTGTAGAATTGCATGTTTTCTCACTATCGCTTAGATATGGCATGCTTGTGTTGCATAGTGTTTATTTGTTTGTGTTTATTGTGTTTTGGACTTGAACATGATCTTATTTGATTCCTTATTGAGTTCCGTTCGTTTTGGTTACTCATTCATTAAGTTTCGAGTCCATACGACGTAGTTATGCTACTTTGCATTCTCATTCATTGAGTTGTGTTCGTCGTCATTTTCCGAGATGAATTCTCAAGCATTTGTCAAAGTTTCATAGTCTTCGTTGTGCGTGAGGGAGTCACAGTTCATAATCCGTAAATGGATTCGAATTCGGAATTCGGAGTTCGGAGGCCCAAATACGGTCGAAGAACGTGGGAGGTGTGCGAGAGAGGTGTGCATGGCCAAAGGTCATGCCTTAGACACCACGTGTGGAGCCCATGGGACCCACGGCCAGAGCAGCCCTCTGGTCCCGTGGGCCACACGCGCCCCACACAGGAATGTGAGATGGCAGCTTCTGATTCGCTTGAAGCTTCTCTCTCTTGAAAGCTTTTAAACTCCTTCATTCCCTTTCATTCATTCTAAGGAGAAAAACTTGAAAAAGAAGAACGCCATAAATTTTCTCTCAATTTTTGTTTTCTTATTTTGATCATAACTCTCTCATACGAACTCGAAATTGAGTGATCCAAAAACTAAAATTGTTGGTCTTGAAGAGAGCTACAAACCCCAAGCATTTTCAAAGCCATTTGACTTCGTCATTTTTCCCAGCACACTGATTTCAGTCCGATGTTCTTTGGTTGTATGTGAAACTTCTTCTCTTTCAATTTCTCTTGATCATCTCTTTGATTCTTTCTAATTGATTGTTGAAATATGTTGAGAAGTATGTTAGATCATATGCTAGGGTTGTATGATTGATTAATTAATTAAGTTTAGCTTTGTGATCTCTCTTAAACATATTTTTGCTAGACTTGATTTTGCTTGAAATTGCTTCTAGAAATTGATTGTATGATGTGCTTCATGTTATCTTCTAGATTCAATTTCATGATCTAAGAACTAGGTTTTTAGTGTGATATATTGAATATTCATACCTTTTTCTTATTGATAAACATGCTTTGATTTCTAGGTATTTTTGTGATTGATTGTTGAAAGCATATCCTAGAATGTATGTAAGCATGTTCATAGAGCTTGATTGATTATCTAGCTTTATTTGTTTGTAAGTGATTCATCTTCTTCTTACTTTCATTATTGATCATCTCTTTAATTTTCTTAATTGATTGATGAAAAGTAATATGAATGATGTTAACTCACATGCTTAGGTTTCTAGATATATTTTGTGATTGAGTTGTGATAGCTTTATTCTAGATTCTCTAGTTTCATGTTCATAGAGTGTGTTTGATCTACTTGCTCTATTTGTTTGTGATTGCATCATATTGCTTATGTGCACTTCACTTAGATCATTGCCTTGTGAAAGGTTGAAGTCTCTTGTTAAGGTGAGTGAAGCCTTAATTTGAGCAAGAAGACTTGGCTAGGAAAGGATTCCGGATAGCCAAGCAAGAAGCCTTAATTAGGATCAAGAGGATCCGGATAACTAAGCAAAAGTCTTAGTAAGGAGTTGCGTACTCTGGATGGTTGAGCTTGGGTAGCTTGACTAGGATCCTAGTGATCTAGATTGCTAAGTGAGGAAATCTTCCTAGAGGCTTAAGAGCCTTGGATAGGGAGTTGCTCTCTAGAGGTGTAGGACACATCTTGGATAGAGAGTAGGCTTTGTGAATCACTAGCCCGAGGATTGTTTAGGATTTGATAGCTTGAAGTGGATATTATAGTGTTGATAGCTTTGAGTGTGTAAGTCCTTTTCGTATAGTGGATTTGCTTTGCCGGTGGTTGTGGATTCAACCCGTGGATGTTTCCTCTTTGAGGTTTTACCACGTAAAAACATTTTGTCTCATTTTCGCTTTATATTTCCTTATCTTCCATATGTTCACTTGTATTGATTCTTTTGTATATTGATGCTTACATGAATTGATTCATATTATACAATTGTTATATCATTTCAAGTATTCATATCATTCTTATATTCCTCATTTTTAAATATTGGAAGAATTTGAGACTATACCTATTCAACCCCCCCTCCCCCCCTCGGTATAAAACACTATTGCTTTAAGGGAATTTCATACAAGAACAATGATCTTATACCACTGTTGGAAATCACACTCTACACAACCATTAAACACCATTACAGCCATTAAACCATGCTCTCAAATGAGAGAAAAACCAAACCATAAATTCTTAATATTTTGCTAACATACGTACAACATTTTCATTGAACTTTATATATGAGTACAATGATCAATATCAGCCATACATTATCATCAAAAGACGAGTACTTAGACAAAGTCATTAGGTGGACAATGTCCTTAAAATTAGGAACAGCCATGTTTTACACCATACAATTACCGACTAAAGTAAACTAATACATTACAAACCAACAAAAAATAAAATAAACTATTACAACCATAAGCAACTACATTCTAACAACCATAAGCTATAAACTACCTAGAAAAGTTTCAATATTTAACAAAATCAATAGCATAATATCCATGTTGTCCGACACGCTTTAGGATTTTAAAAAGAGCTTAATGTGTTCTTGACACATTCATTTTGTAATTACATGGGAAATTGATAAGCCGAGTAGCCCAAATGGCGATAGGGTGAGTTTTCATGTAGACGATTTTTTTCAAGGTATATGTCGACACTTGTTCCCTTAGTGAGACTTAAATAACCGGTATAGATTTACTCCTACCCAACTTGTCCTAAACGGTTAGAGGATCCTTATAATTACTTAGGTCCTCTTTCAAACTGTGAATGGCTTCGATCCCACCATAGACAAAATTCAATATCTAAATTGTTTAAGATATAGTTTCTGTTAACCGAAAATTCGCTCTGGATGAGGAATTCCAATTAACACCCTCAGACTGCTACCCGGTAGGCTGCAGCGGGGTAGGTACCTCTAGGTACCATGGTTTGTACGAGTAAAAGATTCTGGAGTGAGGTGCAGTAGGTAGGAGAAAATATCATCCCGACTGTCGGGGCTTCAAGCACATGGAGAAGATGGCGCTTGGGGGTTCCCATGTCGGAGTAAGGGTTGTGATCCCTCTCTATGGACCCCGATACCCCGCGTTCGGTACTCGGCACCCCGTATCCCGTCCCTCATACCCCATATCCCGAATCCCACATCCCGTACTCTTTTCTGGATCTCAATTGCGATTCCCCGACCCGGATAGAAAGCAAGCGAGTAGGATATGGGATAGGACCTCTTCAATGATAAACTTACATACATGTGTAATAAAATAGATACGAGGGAGAGAATGACAAGTCTTTTTGATAGAAGGTGGACTGGCCTAGGGGGAAAAAGCATCACGCATGATCATATGCTGAAAAACCCCTAGGTAGTATCCGGCGGAAAGAAATCATTTATATATTTATCAATAAGGCGTGCTCCGGGGAGCTTACACAAGTAGGAGAATAATACAACATAAGTGCTCCAGAGAGCTTACAATCATAGGTGGGCATATGCCCTTTTCTCTAATCAATAGAAAATAAGAGGAGAAGGAAAGAAGCTAGCCCCCAGCCGAAAAAAAATATCCTCTACCGTTGAAAATCTTGTCATATATATAGGTCTTATTTCTTGTTGTTCACTCCCATAAATTCAATCCAATGACCTAGCAATTTACGGGGCGTTTCCATGTTGATAGGCGAGAAGATCGTGGGATTGATTCCCCAGAATCAAGTGATTCCTTTTAGAACTGAAAGAGTTGACTCCTCTTTAATATAGGACTCTTGAATGGCGGGAACAAGGCAATTTCCTTGTTTACATAAACTCTTGGTGTGGTCTAGCTCTTCCTTGGTATTTACGACCTCCTCTATTGATGTCTTGTATGCTAGGTGGTCGGGAGGAGTTTGGAGGACTAGTCACAGGGTACGGGGTACTACGGGGTACCACGGGGTCCAGCGGGGTCCGCGGGGTCCAGCGGGATCCGGCGGGGTCCGCGGGGTCCAGCGGGATCCGGCGGGGTCCGCGGGGTCCGCGGGATCAGCGGGGTCCGGCGGGGTCCTACGAGGTCCTGCGGGATCCGCGGGGTACTACGGGATCTGCGGGGTCCTGCGGGGTACTGCGGGATCTGCGGGGTCCTGCGGGATCTACGTGGTCCAGCGGGGTCCTGCGGGGTACTGCGGGATCTGCGGGGTCCAGCGGGGTACTGCGGGATTTGCGGGGTCCCGCGTGGTCCTGCGGGTGCGGCATCCTTCTACTGGGCTATCTAGACCACGATAAATAGATAGGTGTGTTGATCTTGGTTCCTTTCAGAGGTAGCTAGATGCTTCTCGCGGCATCCCTCTACTTGGCAAGGATGGAAAATTCTTCCTTAGACCCCTGCCAAAAAAGGCGGTTAACAGAAGTCCCCCCTGACTTGAACACCGGTACGCAGTTGGGGTTGGAGTCAGGATATGTAATACTTGAAGAATTTTACTCATCCTTCTTTGTCGGTAGCCATTACTTTACTCATCCCGATCCTACTGTAAGTCTGTCCTGGTAGGCAACTAAGGCCACTTTAACACCAGGCTTCTTGGAGGAGGGTATTTCCCGACCAAGGCAGCAGGAGCTCCATAAGGCTATTTCCTGGTCTCGGGGCGATTCAGTAATGGAGATCCACCTGGAGGGGTCAACCCGGTCCAGGGCATCAGGAGTGCTATGAGGCTATTTCCTGGTCTCGAGGCGAAGTAAGGAACCAGGTACCCGGAGGTAGCCCGATTCTTACTGTAATCTATCCTGGTAGGCAACTAAGGCCACTTTAGCACCAGGCTTCTCAGAGGAGGGTATTCCCCGACCGAGGCAGCAGGAGCGCCCTTAGGCTATTTCCTAGTCTTGAAGCGCTTTAACAATGGAGATCCTCTTGGCGGGGTTGGCCCCGTCCAAGGCATCAGGAGTGCTATGTAGCTTTTCCCTGGTCTTGAGGCGAAGTAAGGAACCAGGTACCCGGAGGCAGCCCGATTCTTACTGTAATCTGTCCTGGTAGGCAACTAAGGCCACTTTAGCACCAGGCTTCTCAGAGGAGGGTATTCCCCGACCGAGGCAGCAGGAGCGCCCTTAGGCTATTTCCTGGTCTTGAGGCGCTTTAACAATGGAGATCCTCTTGGCGGGGTTGGCCCCGTCCAAGGCATCAGGAGTGCTATGTAGCTTTTTCCTGGTCTCGAGGCGAAGTAAGGAACTAGGTACCCGGAGGTAGCCCGATTCTTACTGTAATCTGTCCTGGTAGGCAACTAAGGCCACTTTAGCACCAGGCTTCTCGGAGGAGGGTATTCCCCGACCAAGGCTGTCCTGGTAGGCAACTAAGGCCACTTTAGCACCAGGCTTCTCAGAGGAGGGTATTCCTCGACCGAGGCAGCAGGAGCGCCCTTAGGCTATTTCCTGGTCTTGAGGCGCTTTAACAATGGAGATCCTCTTGGCGGGGTTGGCCCCGTCCAAGGCATCAGGAGTGCTATGTAGCTTTTTCCTGGTCTCGAGGCGAAGTAAGGAACCAGGTACCCGGAGGTAGCCCGATTCTTACTGTAATCTGTCCTGGTAGGCAACTAAGGCCACTTTAGCACCAGGCTTCTCGGAGGAGGGTATTCCCCGACCAAGGCTGTCCTGGTAGGCAACTAAGGCCACTTTAGCACCAGGCTTCTCAGAGGAGGGTATTCCCACAGACGGCGCCAAAATGTTAACCGAAAATTCGCTTTGGATGAGGAATTCCAATTAACACCCTCAGACTGCTACCCGGTAGGCTGCATCGGGGTAGGTACCTCTAGGTACCATGGTTTGTACGAGTAAAAGATTCTAGAGTGAGGTGCAGTAGGTAGGAGAAAATATCATCCCGACTGTCGGGGCTTCAAGCACATGGAGAAGATGGCGCTTAGGGGTTCCCATGTCGGAGTAAGGGTTGTGATCCCTCTCTATGGACCCCGATACCCCGCGTTCGGTACTCGGCACCCCGTATCCCGTCCCTCATACCCCATATCCCGAATCCCACATCCCGTACTCTTTTCTGGATCTCAATTGCGATTCCCCGACCCGGATAGAAAGCAAGCGAGTAGGATATGGGATAGGACCTCTTCAATGATAAACTTACATACATGTGTAATAAAATAGATACGAGGGAGAGAATGACAAGTCTTTTTGATAGAAGGTGGACTGGCCTAGGGGGAAAAAGCATCACGCATGATCATATGCTGAAAAACCCCTAGGTAGTATCCGGCGGGGTACTGCGGGATCTGCGGGGTCTTGCGGGATCTACGTGGTCCAGCGGGGTACTGCGGGGTCCAGCGAGGTCCTGCGGGATCCGCGGGGTACTGCGGGATCTGTGGGGTCCAGCGGGGTCCCGCGTGGTCCTGCGGGTGCGGCATCCTTCTACTGGGCTATCTAGACCACGATAAATAGATAGGTGTGTTGATCTTGTTTCCTTTCAGAGGTAACTAGATGCTTCTCGCGGCATCCCTCTACTTGGCAAGGATGGAAAATTCTTCCTTGGACCCCTGCCAAAAAAGGCGGTTAACAGTTTCTAACATGGATACTTGGCTAGTATTATATCCACCCTTAACAAGATGTAGGAAAATAAATCCTAAACCTTTGAAAAAGATATGGTTCTCGGCCTCGAAAGAATGGGTATACATTTGACCTAGGATTCTAGTCCAATATCGGTTTAGAATTTCTTTGGGGAGTAAGGTTTCAGTCCTCTTTTTTACTTCATCTCTCTCTCTCTCTCTCTCTCTCCCCTTATTCTTATTCTTTTTGTTTTCTAATGCCGCTATTCTCTTGCTGTAGCATGTGGTCGTTTGTTCATGTGCATTGTCCTTTCCAATAGTATCAAGTGGAGGGAGCTTTTGCTGCTCCTTCGTCCTATTGCACCACCGAAGTTCAGCATGCTACTGCAAAATTTTGTTAATCTTTCGTGCATCGTTGCTTCACTAGTTCGCTTATTTATTGTTCTTGTACGGCATCTCGATCATCTAAGAGGAGGGACTCCATAAGAGAAGATAGGGTTGACTGTCTTGTCTTGATAGCAGCCACTAATATTGTAAGTAGGCGATGACAAGAAGCTTCACCATGTCGAGAGCACACATCGTGCCATGTGACTAATATACTGTGATTAAACTACATATTCCAGTGAACTAACAACCATCTGGTTCAAAAGGAGGTCGTCTCGCCCATAAGAAACATGATACCATGCTATGTTCATCCTATTTAACACTATCTTATGCTAAGTTTATATGTGAGGTGAAGCCATTCACAACAATTAAATTCGGAAAGTTATTGTAAGCATACCAAGATCTAACTAAAATCACTAAAATCATATCTAAATTGGCTTCTATAATAAGACTCGGGGATTAAAATTGCTGAAGTACAAAACCAACGCCCCAGATATTAAAAGTACAAAATCATTTCCAGTTAGCTGCATCCAAGGCATGAAAACAGCAACAGTTTCTGGATGCAGCCCCATGGTGCCTACATAAACTGCAAGCCAAGCAGCTTCTCTGGATTGGATACCAGATAAGGCACATGCTTAATCCGAAGGACAAATATAACAGGGGTACTGTTAGATTAAATTCATCACATAACTGGGTAATAAGGTGATGCACAGATACATTGTGACATGGTAATTTGACATGTCTTGCTAAAAAGTGATATCCGGGCATAGGCCATGGCACAGAAACTAGGTCGAGGGAGGTGAAGAATGCTGAATGCTAAGGTAATGTGTATCCCAGTAAAAGGGCTTCAGATTAAGTCTACATGCACATCTAACTAAATTTCTATTAATATACATAATAGCACAGCTCATGGAAGGCCCTGTCGCCTTCACGGTTTTAAGGACTGAATGACAAGTTTGGTGTAGTACTGGCCAATGCTTTGTCTGAAAAATCCAGTTCAGATAAGCCTTTTGAGAGACCTCATGACCTGATCACCTTTCCAGGGCAGTTACTGCCGGGGAACTGGTGGTGTGGAGGGCTGGCTTTGCCCATAAAAACCTATGCCTGGCGGCCGATAATATCCTCCAGTGGCTTGCTGCTGCTGCTGCTGCTGTGGCTGCGGCTGTGGCTGCTGTGGCGACTGAGAAGCAGGTCTTGCTAGACCCACAGCAATGTGTGGAGGCAGTGGAGGTGGTGGTGGTAGAGTATTCACTCCGTATCCATATGGCATAACCCCAACCATCATACCAGAAGACTGAATATATTGACTCACTGGCGGATTTGCAGGTGACAGAGGTGGTGGTGGAAGTGGTGGTGGAGCTGGGGCAAATGGAGATTGTATCTGGTTCAGTTGGGACATGGGTTGCATATTTGTGGATGATGCAACTGGCATGTTGGTCACTGGTTGCTGTTGTAGGGGGCTATAATAGGGTGAGTTGCCCACATCAGAATTGCTAACATCAGATATTGCCATTGGTTTCTCAAGTTTGGGCCGTTTCTCCGGAGGGAATATAGATAACCCAGCACTGAATCCACAAGAATTTAAGCTACTATTCATTGAGGCAGCTTCTTCTGCAACCAGAGATGAAAGAACGGAGGTAAGCATCTGTGCAGAGGATGCAGAGGCAGCAAGCTTAGCAGCAACGGCAGCTGCTGCTGCTTTCTTGTTCTCTTCTTCAGTAGTTTTCAATGATGCAAACAAAATGGGTTGGTTAAGAGGTGGTTGAGTTGGTGGAGTGCTGGTTGGCTGAATGGAAGGAAAAATAGGTTCTACTGCTCTAGTGGTCTCCGTTACTGGGGCAATGCTGGCTATTGGCAGACCCGGAACTGACTGTAGTGTTAGCCTTCTCCTCATATCACTTGCTAGCTTGATCTGATCTCGAGCAACCTGCATCATCATGAAGAGTTAAAGCTCATCCATGCAAAGTAGGCACTAAATTTTTTTGTTAATTTTTTCTAATTAATAACAAAACATAAGTGCAAAGATATCCAAATTAAATATAAAGAAAGAAGAGATGCATGTGTACAGAAACCAAAGTTTAATAAACAAACACAACATCAAATCCCCGATATCTGAAACATAAAGAATTTTTAACACTTGCAAACCCCAGAAACCATAGGCCGCCCCATTTGCATACTCATCCAAAATATGAATAAAACGGTGGCATTTGAGCAGTAATGCAGTAAACCTAATGTCCATGGCCTCATCCAACATATTAGTACTAAAAGTAGTTTTTCCCATTCGTTATGCAAAATAGACGTGTTATACAAAGAAACAAGCCAACGGTGCTAAAGCATCCCCAGAATAAACTAAGAAATGGAGAACCACAACAGGACACAGCATACAGGCATCAAAAGATCACTTCCCAAATCCAAAATATGAACATCCTAGTTCAAATTTTTTCCTAGATGTAGTAAGCACTCTCAGGTTTACAACCAAAAACACATATCTGACACTAATATACCGTAAATATGTGAAATCCCATAACATGAAGCCAATGTTTTAAAAATCGGCCTAGGCAGCCGCCTCCACCCTTTACCGCCTTGAGGTGCAACCTCAAGGCTGTTTTTAAATGACCATGCCTTGGGGCAATGGGGCGGGCACCTCAAGGCCTAACCGACTTGAGGCGGTGTCATATCAATTTGGTTTTGGGTGGTAAATCGGTGAGTTTTGGTACTATATCAATTTGGTTTTGGGTGGTGAAACGGTGAGTTTTGAATTGAGGTTTTTATTTTTTTATCAAAACTCACTATTTTGAGGTTGTCTTCGTTAAAATTAATATTTTAAAACACAGCCCACTCAATCATCAAACAGCAACACCTCTGCTTTCAAAAAAATAGAAAAGCACCTCTGCCTAAAAAAAAAAAAACAAACACCCACCCAAATCTCGCATATTCAGAAATTTATTTTTTTTAATTTTATTTTTATTTTTTTTGCATTATTTGACATTTCTAAATCGAGGCAGCTGCCTCGAACAGCCACTTTTTAAAACATTGCATGCAGCAGCCCACATAAGAAATATTTAATGAGCTGCAAATCCAGCTTACACATCCTTCAAGCATAGGAAAAACACTTGCTATACATGCAATTAAAAAGGAATAATTTTAGTTACATGCCCCGATCTTATCATTAATTTCCTGTAGACCCCATGGTTTCAAACTTTTTATAAACCTCACTTTCTGTAGTAAGTGTTAATCTTAACTTTGAAGGGTTATAATGGTCATTCTGAAAGATTTTTCTATCAAAATAATAATAATAATAATAATAATAATAATAATAATAATAATAATAATAATAATAAATAAAGCGAGAAATTTCATAATACTTCCTTGAGAGTTGAGAAGCCTACTTAATTTCAACCGTGAATTCCAAATAAAGTAAAAAATATTTATAAAAAAAAACCCACACCTTAAAAATAAAACCAAGTAAACAGCTAAATAGGTGTCACTTTCCTAGCTGTTCTTTTGGCTTGTGTGAAGCCTTACCTAAGGTGGATTTTTACGATGCCAGCTATGTGTGAACCATCTTAAATTCAGAAGTTGAGGCATTTTTGTTTCTCAAGGCTGTGAGGGAAAATTAATGAATTAATGAGTATGGTCACAACACCTCATTCTCAACAGCTGGTTTAGAGCTGGTAGTCGTTATTCCAATCACCAGAAATACTGGGTAGTGAAGAAACTGAAGGTGTTACGAATGAAAAGGATTTGAGGTGGGTTTTTCTGTGTTTGAAAACAGCTTCATTTTAAGGCTGGGTGCAAGCAAAGAATAAAACAGATATTGGCCATAAGATGAATGACATATTATTATATTAATAGATCTCTTAGAGCTCAGGAAACAATCATCTTAGCAAAGAATCTGGATCACATTTTTGAGCTTTACGCCATCTGAATTTGGAACCAATCATCTTAGCAAAGAATCTGGATCCAACTTTTGAGCTTTACCCCAATTGAATTTGAAACTGAAATGCCAGCTTTTCTTCATTGGATTGGAACGTTTTAGGAGTGTGGAAAATATGGTTCAAACTGCAAACCACCTATCCAACTTTGATGTTTGGGTTGGTGGATTTCCTTAGAGGATATCCATCATCCTTAAATTTAGATGGATCAAAGTCCAAAGAATATACACTCATACCTGGTCACCCTATAACCACCCATACCACACACTAAACCCCAACACATATATGTTTGTTAGGTTTATTATTTACTTTCTTATGCTGACTTTATTTCACTTTGAAATCGGTTGCTTGTTTTACCATGATTTAGTGTTCCTTTAATTTAGAAATCTAATGTTTTTTTCAATAAATAGATTAATTTCAGGCTGAAAACGAGCAAAACCAAAGTATTATCGGCATTAATATGCAATATTCAAAGTTGACCATTTTCGCCAACTCTTTAGGCTGCACAGTAGGCGAGTGGCCTCTTCGGGAAATCCAAGAACCCGGTCCTTTTGGGATCCTACATTTGGGAAAGATGAAAGGTTCGAAGGCTGGAATAGGGCATGTTTATCAAAGGTGGGCAGACTTGGTGGCTGTTTGTTTTTTTTTATCTAAAGTCTTATAAGACCTTAACTTCTTAGACAGATAAGTCTTACAAATTAAGATACTATGATATGTTTGTTTTTTCATTTTGGATGACTTATTACAAATGTAAAAATGTAAAATTGATTAGGCTGTGTTAGGGTTTCTTCAAAATTGGGAATTTTTAGAAAATTGATTTTTAGGGTTTTATTATGTGCAGATAAAATTGTAAATGTATGAATTGTTATAGGACATTTATGGAAATTTACTAAATAAAACTCTACTGTAGCACTTTTTCAATAAGATAAAAGTCAAAATTTTTTACTTTTTCTAAAAGACATATATTAGAATAAGATATAAGTTGGAAAAACAAACAAGCTTATTTATCTTAATTTAAGATATAAGAGGTAATAAGTCTTATAATGAAAAAAACAAACAGCACCTTACTTTAATCTACACAGTGTTGTAAAGGGTGGTACAGGCTTATTCTATCCTAATTGTTTCAGATTGACACTTTCATAGATATATTTTTATCCTAATTCAAGTAACTGGGGATTCCCAATTGTTTAGGATAAGTTTTTACACTTGAGTTTGTTTGGATTTTGTTATAGAATAGAATTGGATTGGATTGGGTTGAAAATTCTTGAATCCACTACAACTTTGGTCAAATCTAATGGATCCATAGCATGCACACCCCCAGATGGTTTTGGCAGATTTCTTTCAGAATCAAAGCCAAATCCAACTCCAATCCAGTCAAAGCATATTAAAATTAGATCGGCCAGTTTGGATTGGATTCTGCACCCCTGGGTGCCCTTTAACAACATTTAGGATAGGTTTATGATACTACCTGAAACTTCAAGGTAGGTTTCCGATGAATTTTAATTATAATAGTCTAATTTTATTTTATGCAAACCTGAAGAGAGGTCAATGATATTCTCTTTTATTTGATTACTAGCATAGCATATACAAGTTTCTGCAAGTCTTTAATTCTAGCAGCAAACGTAACAATACCACCTTGCAACCATCTGAGTCTCATGAAAATCTGTGTAATGCTAACAAAGCACATAAATAGTGCTCCCTTTCTATCTGTATGATTCTGGATCTAATAGGACAAGATCAAGTTGATGCAAAGTGAGTATACTCAACTCGATAACTATTTACAGGATTCATATTTGGTAAAATAAACCAATGTTTCATACTTTCAACATACTCATCATGCTCACTAAGTTTCAAGTTTGTCAAAGTTTTGGAGCTATCAAAAAGACATTGTCTAAAAGTGACTATTTACTCTGTATAGAATGGTAACTAGAGAAACTGCCTAAGGCATGACAAGCGTAAGTATGTAATACATCTGATCCACGTTAAACACATGCACAACAAGCAAGATGGAGAGATAGAGAATGACTGATATGAACAGGTTTTTATAAAATTCAAGAGAATGACATACATATAACAGGTTTCCTAATTCTTCAACGAGTGATTCCTCAATCGGAAACTAAGAAATAAGTACTTGATTCAGCAAAACAAACCAAAGACCAATAGCACAACTAATTCTAGGAGGATTTGAACCGGTAAAAGAAGCTAATTTTGGAAGTTGAGAATTTGGCTTGTATTTGAGAGGAAACATCACAACTGCATCCAAATCACATATGAGAAGCTAAACCCACTACATCCATCCTTTTTAATTAGCTTGTCAATGTTGGGTCAATTCAACATCTGAGCTCTCTTTTTCTTAAAAAAAATATAATCACTTACTTACAGCAGATGGGAAGAATCCCACGGACCTCCCAGAAAAAGTAAAGAAGAAAAAAAACACATTAACCAAAAATGTTTCTTCATAATTTTGACAAACATGTGAATTCAAAATATAGTTTCATCTTTGGCTTCAACATTGGTAAATGACTAGGGCTGGCAAAAAGTATAGGCTTGGATTAGACATATCTGGGCCAGGACACATGGATTTGGGTTAAGAATTTGAGACCGTTCAAGCCAAGACTGGGCGCCTGGGCTGGAGAACAGGAATCTAAAAAAATAAAAAGAAACATAAATTGTCTAAGGTAGTGTTTGTTTTTTTATCTGAAATCTGAATAGGTTGATGATGGATAGATCTGAATGAGATAAAATTTAATATCATGTTTCATTTCAATTTATGATGTTTTAATATAAACATCTGAAAGTTGGTAACAAGACTATTTTACCCTTTTAACAATAAATTGTTTTATATATTAATGTCTAGCAAAATTAATTTGGCTATAATATTTTTAGTTAAAATTAATTCAATTAACATTTATAATTTCATAAATTTTATTTTTTTTAAATAAATAACAAATGATATTTTAAAATATCAATATTAGATAAAATAATATTTAAAAAATCAAAATTAAATTAATTAATATTTTTTATTCAAAAAATAAAAAGAAAACAATGGAGACGGTTCTAATAGTGGCCTCATTTAGATATGCAAAAATATTTTTTTAATTACTATTATTGTAATTTGTGTAATTATACGGGTATTTTTGGAAACAATGTGTTGAATTCATTAACTTGGTTTAATTTGAGACAAAAGTAAAAGTTTTTCAACTTATTTTTTTCAATGTTTTTGTGTACTTTTTCATAATTCAAACAACTTAAAAAGCAAACAAAATATCTTAATTGTCTATTCAGATCCTTTAAGACTTCAAATGTCAAAAACAAACAAGCCTAAAGCCTAATATTTAGTTTAAACAAACAACTCTAAGATAAGAGCAAATTACACCAAAACTCCCTGAGGTTTGTCTTTTTACAAGCGAATACATTGACCATCCCTATCATTAGTCAAAGTCAGTAAAAGTTAACAGTTGACCAACTTTGACTGTTAAAAAGACCAAAATGCCCCTATTATAATATATGACATTACCAAAATATCCTTAAACCAAATAATAAAAATGATAACTTTGTTTTGTAACTAACAAAATAAAAAATTAAATAAATCAGAATTTTAAAAAATGAAAACAAATGGAGGTGGTTGCTTGCCTCCCCTGCCACCAATAGGACCTCCCTCTAAGTGGATCTCCACCGCGATGAATATATTGCCTGGAAATCCACCATGATGGAGATCCCATCCATATCCACTTTGTAATTTTTTATCATTTTTATATATTTTTTAAATAAAATATGTAAATTGGGATGAAATGACAAAAAATACCCTTCTAGTCGTTAATTTGCCAAATTAAACAAACAGCAAGGGAGGTCAATGTCAATTTATGGTAAAACTAACTCCCGATACCAACTACCAAATTGCACACAAATACAAAAGCAATCAACTCCTCAATATGGCAAGACAAAAGAGTAGATGAAGGCTCTTAAAAGAAGACGGACAAATAGAGACATATCTTATGAAAAGATGCAGCTTCTACAAATGATGTTGCTCATGGATGAATTATGTATATATGAGAAGTTATTTGTATCTATTGTCAAATAAGAAAGGAGTAACTCACTTGGAATGTAAACAAAATTGCAAATACATGAAGAATATTCAAAATATGTAAAGCCATAAAGCTAAAATCACAAATGTCATGTGTGGGCAGTGGCACTTCTAAACTTGTTATAAAATAAAGGAAATAAACAAGTAAAAGAAAGGAGAAAAAACAGAAAAAACAAATCACAACTTCATCCAAGCCAAAGCCGTCGGCCAAGTAGCAGACCCTTGACGAAATGATTATCCCTAGGTCCCTATAGTAAATGTGAGCAGAAAGGAAAATCATTCCAATGAGATTCTTTTACTTGCATAAATCTTGTTGATAACATGTTTATAAGTTATGACAAAGGAAAGGAACGAGTTTAAGAAAGAAAGAACAGAAAATGCAATGAAGAAAATAACTCAACAAATTCATTCATATATTTTCATAACAAACCACTCATTTATATTTTATATAGAGTGCAAGGGCAGTGAAAACCTCCTGTTGAGACCAATGGGAATTGGCCATGATGTGAGCCAACTGAGTTTGTCTAGTTAATAACTTAATATAGAATGAGAATTATGAGATCAAACCTTAACAGTGGTAGAACTTCAAATTTTATCATAAACACACCCCCTCGAAAACAAACTATTTTAAGGCAATTGTATTTGGATTATGCTAGAAACACCCAGTGTTGCACTCAAATGGGAGTGTCGTGATAATAGGTAGATTCCCAGTGTTGCACCCACTGTTAAGAAATTATTTCTTTGCATAATTAAGAGGCAAACTAAGATGGCTCTGAGTGGCTCACGTGATGGTTCAATTCCTATTGGTTTCTATGTGAGATTTTCACTGCTCTTGCACTTTATATATACAGGTGTATTGTAATGAAAATTGATGAGTGAGTTAGTTGAGTTCTTTTGTTTCTTATACTTGTTCATTTCCTTTATTTTAAAACACAATATCAGTACGGTTAATGTAAGTTGAAAGGATCTCATTGGAGTGATTTTCACATTTACTTTAAGGACCTGGTCAAGGGTCTGTTACTATGGGCATATGTTCTGATGAACCTGCGATTTGTATATTTTGCTCCATCTCATTTCTTTTATTTTATTAAAAGCTCTCTATATGCCAACTTAGATAATACCAAATTACCAATCACTTCATCATGGTTTCATGTTTCATGGTAAATAAAAAGTAATTATCAATTTATTACTTTGATAGCAAAACATCATTTGAAAATAAAAGATAGTTATTCTTACTTGCAACTGTGCACAAATAAGATCCAGCTTCGGTTCCTGCAAAAAATATAAATCAGTAAGCAGTCAACACTGCTAAAATTTAGCATTGTAAACATAGGATTGAGAATATAAATATAATATAACAATTAAAAAAAAAGTGTACTTGGTCCTGAAGTGCTTCTTTTAGCTGGAAAACCAAGGCAGCCCTCATTGTCTCAGCAATTTCAAGTTGTCCAACACATTGCTGAAGTACATTTTCCTGCTCTTGCAGCTGATCCACCAATGCAGATCCATGCTGATTGCCTATTAAAACAAAGGTTTAAAAAATTGAGAGCACAAGTAATCTCAGAATACATCAGGTAACCTGATCTCAGACTTCAATGAAACAAATGAAAAAGAATTGGATTTATCTATAGTACACCAGTGCAATAATTAGAAGTATAAACCTGGAGCAAAAGACAGGTGCAGTGTTACAAAATAACACCAGTGCAAGCGAAATAAAGAAACATTTTAGCTTCAGGGGCAAGCGCCTAATGAGGTAGTTTGGACCTGACAGTATATTTGTTGCATCTATGTTTGTCTTCAGAAAGCACTGACAATTACAATTCATTAACGTAAGAATTATAATTTATTAAATCAAAGATTATAACCTAAACCTTCTCTTATCCAGATAGTGACTTAATATTGATCATGTTTGTTTGGAGGTGTTTAGAAGCCCTTTTAACTCTGGGACAAATGCTAGTTATTTATTTGGACCCTCGAATATGTTTTTTGTACACTATTAATATTTACAACAGCATTAATGGTTACAATTCAGTTAATCTAGGTGTTAGAACTAGTTAAAGCTAGCATTTAATCTAAACAAAAACCTTTAGTTTCCACTAGACCGTTAGTGTCTAGCTCTCTCTCAAAACCATTGTTGAATCAAGATAGTTAAAAGTTTTCTTTGCTCTTATCAAAAAAAAAAAAAAAGTTTTCTTTGCTAAAGTCAAGAAAGTCAAAGCATTAAACAATTGACTTCCACCACCAGTTACAAGTAAAACCAGCCTACACAAGTAGGTACACACATTGCATATTTTCCCTATTATGCAAAATTATTGTAGAGCAACCAACGGTACCATCTGAGATAAACCACTAAATCTAACAAATAGACACCCATTAATTCAGATTCCAAATAGAAAGTATTACACTCCATAGCAAAAGTTGATACCTTGAGCTGGGGCATTTTCAACATCTTCCCCAAGTTTGCTGACATGGTGCACAGCAGCATTACAATTGTTTAAAGCAGTTTCTTCATTAAGATGTTCATCGAGTACAGATTGAAATGCAGTTATTATTTTTTCTGGCGGACCTCCAACAGCTAATTTCTGAAGTTGAGATGACCAAGAAAAAGAAATATATACAAGATCACATTACAAAACAAAAATGGAAAGAGCAAGACGATAAAGAGGAACTATTGAAAATAGAGCAAATAAAAGATAGATACTGCCACATAATAGAAATACTTACAATTCTTACAGAGTTGGCATCCCTCTTCACTATCTTGATCGGATTTGAATTTGTGCTCTTTCCATTGTTCACTGATATCGGACGAGGATTCTTACCCAGCAATTCATCTTTAAGATTTTGCCCTCGAGAACCAAAGACTTTTCTTTCTTCCCATATGTCAACCTATCAAATGTGGGTAAAAGATGATTGTTCAAATAGAGTAGCAAAATAGAATATATGATGAAAGTAATTTTTAGCGTTTCCTGAATATGGAAATGTGAATATTAAACAAATTAGTAAATTTTATTATTTTTGCCATCGGACGGGAGTGGGACAGCAAATTTTGACTAAGCAAAATTCAATCTTTGTGACTATTTTCTACAAAACACAACCTCATACCATTTACATCACTTTTGCTTACCCAAAAATCATTTGAAAATGTTTATTACATCTAATCAAGCTTGTGTTAATCTACTATTCTGATAAGAACATATATGACAAAATAATCAGTGTGGACCCTTTCACAGTGAAAATCATATACCAAAAACAATCAACCATATATTGAGAGGGACACACACAGACAAAGACAGCGAGAAAGAAGGAAATGATGACAAGGGAATCATTCCAACTATGACAATTTTCATTGGAAACAGTCAGGTCATTGAATTATTGGGAAACAGAAAATAAAAATAGACATTAGCAAAGATGTTAGGAGATCATAGCAACAATCATCCGTCTATCCAATAACTTGCCTTCATGTTAAATACAGAGATAAATATAATATAATTTTGAATATCTCATCTATAACCTAATGTGGCATATCATATAACAATGGAGACATGACTGCACATATGGAAAAAACCTACCAGTCTGGTCACTGCTTTTTTTCCTTGCTCATCACCATTATCATAAACACGTTTGAGAGCTCCAGGAAGAACTTTCCAAAACTCATTCACAAACTCACTGCCTTTTCTCCTACTATTTTGCAAAATGTCATTAGCTAAATACAGGAACGAAACACGCTGTTCTTTCTGAGAAGAGTTGAACAATTTATCCCATGTTTCAACAATCTGTTTTGCTCTCTTTCGGTGAACAATACACCAGCGTGACAATGCTGAGCATAAGTTAAAGAAATATATGCTATACCAAAAAAATCCAAGTATGATCAATGAAAAATAAGACACGGAGAAAGAGAAAGCAAAACTCATATCATCAAAATGGGATCTACTACATAGCCAAGTAATTGTAAGAAAATGAAATTACTAAAAATGTGCAAGTACACATACATACATGTCACTCAAGAACTATTCATTCTACCTATAAAAATTTGGTTGTCCAAAAGACAATTAAGGGGAATACGTTTTCACTTGTTAAATTGATAGGTAGAAATGCCAATGGCGAAGACAAAATTATTTAACAATGTGGAGAATTCAGTACTAGATTCATAACTTCACACTAGGATCCCACTAAAAGATCAGCTTTGGTGCCATGCAATGTATAGATAACGAACTAAACTAAGATTTCTAAATATTATCTTCATAAACTGCTAGCAAAGAGTGGGGTACCACAGTTGTGAGATGCTAATCAACACATTGTAATAAGACCCAGTGATAAAGGAAAAAGGCAAAGGATGAGAAATCACAACATGAACAACAGAACAAGGACATTAAACTATGTATCATAATAACATATGCAATCACTTCTAGAGTATAGGAAATGTAATAATATCAGTGAGAGAAGTCGATTTTTATTTACAAAATTGATTTGAATACAATCCCTAATTTTTAATACTCACGGAGTCTGATATGCAAGATTGAGATATAATGTATTTGATCAATTCTAAGTGTGTAGGACATATAATAATCTCAGCAAACGAACACTTTTCTTAGCAAACTGAGATTTGCATACAATTCTTATCTTTTTAATACAGCTGTTAGTCATATATTGCTATAACTGTAGTAGCCGTCAACAAGATCACACCAGAATTCCACATTTGTACAAAAACATATAAGTAAATAAATAGCATCTAAAAAATCAAGAAACCACCTAACAATACAGATTCTTTCACCTAAAACAGCAACTCTTGACACTTAAGTAAATAATAGTAAAGTATAACAAAAAGTATGACATAATTTCTTCTGGAAATGAAACCAGATTTGAACTGGTGACACCAGAATCTTCAGTCCTCTGTTCTACCAGTAAAGCTATCCCGATCGCTGCCGCATATTATCCACAGAACTTGACCAATCATGAAAGAAGGTAATGATAATCCATTATGGAGTGTGTTTATGTGCTACGAGATGAGGATTTCAAAGTAAAGGATACATTCAATGCTTTGCTGTGAATTGTTAAGCTTTGACAACTTATCAGCCAATGTCTGTCCATCAAAAGCGTCGTTGCTCATCCTGCTACTAACCAAGTTTATATATATCCTGCAGCAGTTCCTAAAAACAAACATTAATAATTTTAGTACTAAGAGAGCAATATGTGAAAAACACAACACAAAAAGATCGGGTACAATCATTTTTCATAAATCATAATTACCAAGGGATTAGCCCAAATTGACAATGTAATTTCAATGCGAAAACAATATTTTTTGCATAGTCGCCATTAATAAGCATAGCCCTAGAGCTTAAGTTGTCAGAAAATAACCCAACAACAGTATTTAAGCACTCTTAACAATAATATTTATATTTTCTAATATAGGAATTCCACCTCGAAATATGTGTGACAACATAAAATAGTCTATTTTTTTACATCACGTGAGTTTACAACTTCAGTTGTAATCTCTTTCAACTATTAAGAATCTAAACCTAAAATGACTGAAGCCCAGGTATGATTTATTGTTTCCACCACTGATATCTACCAAAATCAACATTCAATAACAACTCCTCGTATTTGTTCCCTCCCTTTACAAATTCTAGTAGCCCCTTCAATTTCCATCACATCGCCACATCAAAGTAGTATTTCCTTGGACTTCTTGAACAAGGCAGCAGTACATCTAGAAATATGCCAAGAAACTACCCTATCCAAGGATACTTGCAAGGGCCATAAAATTTGGATTTTCATGTGAAAACCTAATCTCAATGCTATTCGAATGCAGGAAACTCCCACAAACAAGAGAGTATCTATGAACATACACAAAGAAACACACATAAATATCAGTAATCAAATCACAAGTTGTTCTTCAATGTGGTGTGCATTGGTGTGCATAGCACAAACCACTTTTCTTTTATTTCCTTGTTTTTTTTTTGGCTGGACCACTAATATTTATATACTATATACAAAACCATTTCAAACAATATTACAACTAAAAAGATACAAATGTAATTGACAGTAACAAATAACAAAAAATAGTGAATGATAATATGCTAAAACAACAGAGAATTTTCATCTACTTATATGTGGCACTCTAAAATCACTCCCCCGTTTAGAAAATTCAGAATGTCGATGGTTACACTTTCTTGCTCCCATATTGGCTTCCAATTCCACATTGACAGATGTGATTAGTGTATACAGTCTATAGACTGCTCTGAAAGCTACTGTGAAAACCCAGCCCACCATAACCCTCTCTAGAAACCTAGATTCTCAAACAATCCCACAAAAGTAAGAATTGTATGTAAATGTTCATTGATCAAGACATCAATAGATCAAATAAAATAATGAGTGTGGTTGCTAGTTAGTTCAGATGGCAAGAACTCATAATTGTATAAAAGGTTTTGGGATCATATCCCACCCACATCAAGATTTGGGGACTATTTGGTTTATATTTAAAAAAATAAGTTTTAACACAAATTAGTGGAAAATTTTCACAATACAAACTATCAATAATATCGTATAGGGTTCAATAGGAACATGTAATTTTTTTAGGATCTGCATCAAGGTTTTTCTTTTTCTTTTCTTTTTCTTTTTCTTTTCTTTTTCTTTTTTCTTTTTTCTTCTTTTTTGTGAGAGAAGGATCAAGGTTAACTTTATTGCTAAGAAATGACATATTAATAGCATAAATTGAAAAATTATCATTACAGAAAGGACTTTAAAAGTTACAAATTCATACACATTAAAATGGGAAATTCAACATAAGTTTCTAAGCTTACCTGAGAAAAACATAGTTGATCCTTCTCCAACTGTTTCCACTTTTCCCTCACTAGTGAAGCTGGCAAGAAAAACCTCTGTAAAGGAGAAGAGAGAGAAAGTGAGAGAGATTGTGAAATTAAGCACATCCATAACAAGTACAATCTACTTAACTGTAAGAATGTATTTTAAAAAAACTCTACTAGGTTTAGATAATCATATGTAAACTCCAAAAAAATATATCGCCTATATATATGTATATATATCATTTATCATATATCATATATATATATATATATATTGAACAAAAAAAAATGTATTGAACAAAGGGATTTACAAGAGGAGAGAGTAAGTTTTCCTTAACAATAAAAGAAGGAAACAGCTTCCAAAATCCAAAGGACAAAATCCTATACAAAAGCCACCAAAAAAAGCTCTATGCAGGAGCAAAAACAGACCCTGTCAAGCTAGAGCAGCTTCTCAATAAAGGGTGATAAAGAAGAAAGACACTTCTTTAAAAACAGAAGAAATTGAGGCCCAAAGTGACACCCAGAAGTGAATCCTATCCCACAAGAAGCAAATATCTTCTCCTGTTTCATTCCAAAAATTCTTCTATTCCTTTCCGTCCAAACAACACAAACCCAAAGTAGAGCCATCATGGCTCACCTACAAAGAGTTTTACCTTTGCTACCTCCCCCAAACAAAACAAAAACTTCACCTAGAATATCTCTAGAATGAAGAGGCAGAGTCCCCGTAAGATGGACAGCTTTAAAAAGCTTTTTCCATAGGCGGAAAGCAATGGGACAATGGAGAAAAAGATGATCTATTGCAAACATTAGATGTGAAAATTTACTGAAGCCATGTTTCCATGCAAAAGTCTTAATCGTCTTCTACTTTTCAAAATTTTAAAAGGTATAAATCCTAAGAAAAACATTTGACAACATCATATCAATGTAATAAGAAAGTTCAAAGAAGAAAAACTTGAGCATGAAGTAAACTGGAGTACCAAGTAAGAGCTAATTATATAATGAACAAGTAAAAAGTGAGAGAGAAACATCACTTCTCAACAGAAGTAAAAGGATTCAACATCATATCATTGAATAATAAGGATAGAGGCAGAGTAAGTACAGGAAGAATAAAATGATATGGATGCCTTCAATTGTAGTACAAGCACTCACTTAGGCACAGACCTATGTATTCATTATTGAGGTAGAGAAAGAGAACACAAAAAGCTAATTGTACATATTTTTTTGTAAGACGGATGCAAGGTATAGAAATTTGAACATCAATTTATGTAATTGAACTGCAATTACAGAGAAACAATGAATAAAGATGAGCGAGGCGGTTCTGTCCTCGCAAGGCGAGGCGAGATGGTCCATCAATTCGAAAAAGATAAAAATTGCAAAAAAAAAAAAAAAAACTAAAATTGAAAATCATCCATAATATTTAATAAATAGTCCACAATCAACATTACTAACATAAACATCCCAAAAAAATAGTGCACGAAAAAAAAAAAAAATTTTAAATGGATGTTAAATGTTTAAGCTGCTGAAGATAAGGCAATAGGTTGCTGGACTAAAAGCCAGCTGGAAAACTTAGGGTTTGATGTTGGACTCAAGGAGTGTTGGAGTTCTGGAGAAGTTAGAGGTGTGTTCTTGGACAGAAGGGTTAGACTTTCTGATAAAAAGAGGATGTTAGGGTTTTAAAACACTTTATGCTCGTTTAAAAAAAGAAATTACGCAGGCCGCCTCAGCCCGACTTGGCAACCTCATGGGATTGAGACGGCACCAACCCATTGAAGGGTTGAGGCGGTCAACTCAAGGCGCTTCGGCCATTGAGGCGGCAGCCTCATTCAAATTTTTAAACGTTGCTGAAATTTACAAATGCGAGGAGAAATCACAATTTCTATAGCAACGCCACACCAAAAAAGAACAAATCACATTAACAATGAAATTTTTTATAACTGCTTTTGTCAACTCATAAACTAAAAACTACCCAAGCCCGTCACAGCATCACCACATTGTGAATAAACCTGCTAAGCCAATCACACCCACAGATTCCTCACAGTCCCCAACAGAAACACCCTCATTTCACTCTATGCCTCCTATGAATAAACAAGACAACTAAAACCCCATCAAGAAAACTGAAAAATAAAATTGAAAAAAACAACACAGAGTAAATCAATTACACTATAACACTATAACACTTCATAACTGCAACTACATAGTGGATAACGTAATTCTTAGAAGCCACACCAGAATTGAAGTAATTCTACTTTGTGGATTTCCAGATTGAACAAAAAAAAGATAAAATAATTTACATAACTTACAGTTTTCACACACAATTTAGAAATTCAAAAGCCTCAAATTTCATTGCTTTCCACTCTGTTTTGTCTCAGAAACCAAGCAGAGATTAAACTTTAGAAAAAGAACAAAACTTTCCAATAAAGAATCAAGACAGCTAATACGAAGCTTTTAAATTTATCTAAGTTAAAATGAGTGAACTAAGAAATTAATCAAAATTTTCATGAAAGAGTTATGACTACATACAAACCCTTAAAGTATCCTACCAGAGATTGCTCGAAGCAAACACGAAAACGCAAGCTCCTGAGAGATTGAGAGAAAAAAAACCCTAAAAATGACAACCTAGTTGTGTTGGTTTTAGATTTTGGGTATTTTTGCAGGAGAGAGAGATGTTCAGACCTGTCGTAGAAACAAATTGGGACCTTTTTTTTTTTTCTTTAATGGGATGGAGCTGACACGTGGCAAAGGGTAAACCGTAGATTGATAGTAAGGTCACGGAACTACGAAAGTAAATATCGGTTTTGATAAATATACCGGGTTCAAATTTTTAAAAATTTCGATGAAAACATCGGAAATCACCAATCTCTTTCAAAATATCGTTATACTCAAAATATCGGCATTCTCAATTTCGGTATAAACATCGGAAATAACACTACTCAAAAACCGTTGGTAAATTATAATATTAATTGCTGTAAAATTGCTGAAGGTTTAGCTCAGGTGATTCAGGAATTCTATCATTCTCTGTTTCAGTCTTCCAATCCGTCATTTGTGGATATTAGAAAAGCTATGGAGGCTATCCATTCTTGCTTGAGTTCCGTCCAGAGTACTGAGTTGAATGCGGAATTTATGGCGGAGGAAGTCAGGTTAGCTGTCTTTGAACTCAGTCCTACTAAAGCTCCCGGCCCGGACGGGTTTCATGCCATTTTTTTTCAGAAATTCTGGGCTGTTTTGAGTGCTGATTTTACTAGTGTTTGTTTAAGTGTGTTAAATGGTAATGTTTCTATTAGGGAGTTTAATAATACTGCAGTGGTTTTAATTCCTAAAATTAAAAATCCTATCTCCTGTAAAGATTTTAGGCCTATATCATTGTGTAGTGTGGTGTATAAGACTATATCTAAGGTTATTGCATCTAGGATAAAACCGTTTCTTCAAGGTATTATTTCCCCTAGTCAGTCGGCGTTTGTTCCGGGTAGGCAGATTTTTGATAATGTTATAGTAGCTTTTGAAACCCTTCATTCGATAGCTCGGAAGAAATCGGGGAAAAAAGGGTTGATGGCGCTTAAATTGGATATGATGGCGCTTAAATTGGATATGAGTAAGGCTTATGATAGGGTTGAATGGAGTTTTTTTAGAAGCTGTTTTGATTAAGATGAATTTTCCCTCTAGATTGACAGAGATTATTATGGATTGTATATCTTCTACTTCTCTTAGTTTTTTGCTGAACGGTAATTTAGTTTGTAAGGTTAAGCCTTCTAGAGGGCTTAGACAAGGCTGCCCGCTATCTCCGTATCTGTTTATTTTGTGTGCAGAAGCGTTTTCATGTTTGATTTCACAAGCAGAAAATAATGGTAGGGGGTTGGGTGTTAGATGTAGCAGTGGTGGCCCTCTTGTTAGCCATATGTTTTTTGCGGATGATAGTATTGTGTTTAGCAGGGCGTCGAAGGATTGTAGTGATAGTATACGAGAGATTTTGGCTATGTATGAAAGTGGTTCTGGTCAGCAAATTAATTTCCAAAAGAGTATGGTGACGTACAATTCCAATGTTATGGATAGTACTAAAGAAGAGATACATAATTTGCTAGGCATTCAGAATCACAACTGTCAGGATCAATATTTAGGGCTTCCAACTATGGTGGGAAAGAATAAGAGGTTAGTTTTTAATGCAATAATGGAAAGGGTTTAGAAGAAGCTTAGAGGATGGAAAGATAACTATTTTTCTTTTGGGGGAAAGGAGGTATTGATTAGGGCAGTGGCTCAAGCAATTCCGAACTATGTTATGAGTATATTTCAGCTTCCGATGGGTCTTTGTAGGGATTTAAATTCAATGTTTTCCAAATTTTGGTGGGGGTCCAAAGAGGGTAAAAGGAAGATAAGTTGGGTGAAATGGGATAGTCTTTGTAAACCTAAGAGTCAAGGTGGTTTAAATTTTAAAGATTTGATTTCTTTTAATCAATCTCTTTTGGCCAAGCAAGCTTGGAGGATTTTGAAATTTCCTGGTTCTTTGGTTGCACAATTATTAAAGGCGAAATATTTTAAGAATGATGATTTTTTGGCTGTTCCTGTTAGGAATGGCAGCTCCCATTTGTGGCGTAGTATCTTGTGGGGGCGAGCTTTGCTTGATAAGGGTCTTAGATGGGTGGTAGGGGATGGTAAAAAGATTCGAGTGTTTCAAGATAAATGGATCCCTCGTCCCAATTCGTTTTTACCTGTGTCGCCTGATCCGGGGATTGAGTTACGAGTGGCTGATCTCTTTGATAGGACTAGACGATGGTGGGATATAGATAAAGTATACAGTATTCTGTTGGCAGGGGATATAGAAATGGTTCTTTCGATTCCGGTAAGCTGGTCAGATGGGGAGGATTATCTTGCGTGGTATTTTGAGAAGACTGGAGAGTATTCAGTTAACAGTGGTTATCAGCTTGCTATTTCGCTGAAAATTAGTGTTTCAGGTTCTAATTCAGATGTGCTGCAGCAGTGGTGGGATAAGTTATGGGGTCTGAAAATGCCACCAAAAGTAAAAATTTTTGTTTGGCATGCATGTTGGAATGCTTTTCCTTCGTTACTAAATTTGTGGAAAAGAAAAGTGGTGGATTCGGCAAGGTGTAATAGGTGTTCAAAATCTGTGGAGTCTGCAGCCCATGCTATTTTCTGGTGTAAAGAGGCTAAGAAAGTTTGGAGGATGATTGATTTTGGTTGTCCTCTTGATGAAGTGAATCAGCTGCCTTCTTTTGATGTTTTTCTGTATGTTTCTTCTTTTCTTACTGGTGAGGAGTTGTGCAGGTTTTGTATGACAGCATGGGCAATTTGGAATAACAGAAATTGTGTGTATTTTAATGGGCAAGGAAAGCCTCCAGAGTTGGTGATATCGGGTGCAAATTCTCTTTTGACAGAATTTCAGCTGTCTAAGAGTGTCATCTCTGTTCAAGGGACAAGTAATGTTTCCAAGTGTGGCCCGGATTGGTTAGCCCCTCCTCCTGGTAAACTTAAACTTAATACGGTTGTGGCAAGAAGGAAGAATGGTATGATGTTAGGTGTTGGAGTGGCTATTCAAGATGAGAAGGGGTTAGTGTTAGTTGCTAGAGCTAACCAGCTGCCACGTATGTTTTCTGCTGTGAATGGGGAGCTGATGGCTCTAAGGGAAGGTCTTCTTTTAGCCCATTTCTATCAGTTGAAGGTTGAGTTTGCTGAGGTGATTTCGACTTCGGTTGTTTCTATGTTAAACGTTTCTATCCCTATTTGTGGGGGAATCTAAGTTCCTAGTGAACGATGTTAAAGCGCTGTTTAGCAATGTTGGCATTATTAAGTGTTTACAGGTTTCCAAATCAGGAAATTTCCTAGCACTTAAGTTAGCATTATCAGCTTTTAATTCTGTAAGAGAGCAGTTGTGGTTGGACAAGAGTCCTCCTCAATATGCCTTAGCTTTTTAACGTGTATCTGTGTTGTTATTAATCAAAAAAAAAAAAAAAATTGCTGTAAAATTTTATAATGACTAAAAAAATATGATTTATTTTTAAAGGAAATGTACATAAATTAGAATGATTTAACGCATAATTTGTACAAACAATTATTTAATTAAATATAAATAATATAAAATAAAAAGTATAACATTTAATTCAAAAGAGTAATGCTAGACATCACAACCATTATCACAACACATGTGGCACATGAGGTGTCAATTAATGAGTAAATACATAGATGGATGAGATGAATCATTATTAATGAGTATCCACTCACCAATTGACATCCCATGTGCCACATGTGTTGTGTTGGAATAGTTGTGATTTTAGTTATGATATCTAACATTACTCATATAAGTAAATATTAAAATTAAGTTACAAAACTGATTGCATTGCTCAATTTTTAATGAAAAGCCCAAGCTCAAGACATATCAACTTCAAAGACACATTCATCAAACGACATAAATATAATTTGCCTCAACTCTAGTTCTCATAAGATATCGCTCATATTTTCACACAAAACCTAAGCAAATACACTCATCAAGCATATGCGAATGAAGTTATACATGAGAAATTTCAAGTTATAATTGCATATGAATATATCATTGAAAAAACGCTTGATTTATATGCAAAAGATCTCATAAAAAGAATCAAGCAGTATGAACATGATTCACTTCTACATTCATAGCAAGGATAACTAGCAGATCAGTTAAACTTTTCATTAAGGTTATAATTGGGCCATTGGGTAAAGGTTAAGAAAAAACGGGAAAATAGGAATTCAAAATCTTAGGACCATACCATGAGAGTCTTCAATTACCTTTACGGCTTCGCACAAGTCTTTTGGTCTTCATTAAAAGTGGAATAATGCCACTTATTATTGTCCAATTCTTCAAAATTCACCATTCTCTCTTTTTGTCAAAATCCTTTTGAGTAGTTACAAACTTTGCAACTCATTATCATTCTATTCTCTGATTCTCTCAATTAGGGATGGCAATGGGTCAAGTTCGGGTGGGTTTTGCAAAATCCAAACCCATACCTGTGGAAATTTTCTTCACTCATTCCAGCCCGTGAACCCGTGAACCCGTGAACCCGTGAAAATAAACAAGTTCAGGTTCGGGTTTCACCTGCAGGTTTTATACGGGTTAGCAAGTTCACAGGTCATACCCACTAACCTGCAAAATATATTAATTTATAAATATTTAATATTTCATTATATTTTTTATATATATACAATATAGAATTGCTATTTATTTATATTATACCATGGAGAATTACAAATACAATAATCTAAAACTCTACCAAGTAAAACTCTAAATGGATCTCCAAAGGCAAAACAAAAAGCAAGCATGATGTTTTATAAGAGTAAAACCAGCAAGTGTAACCTATCATTAGCTATATATAAATGAGAGTTGAGAATTGTAATTCTCAAACTTAAAATGAGTGGAGTTTTTATATTTTATTCTCTATATGGTTAAAAAGGTTCAATTGGAGTTTAAATTTATAATATTTTAAATGATAAATATTATATAATTTTTATTTATGCGGGTTCGTGGGTTCACCCGCGAGCTTGTTTTCCCAACCCGCACCCGCCCCCACCCCCGAACCTGATGGGTTTTTATTTATAAGGGTTCATGGCTTCGTGGGTCATAAATTCACCACCCAAACCCAACCCTACAGAGTCGGGTTCGGACAGGTGCCCACAGGTGCAAGTCAAATTGCCATCCTTACTCTCAACACACTATTTTTTTTTTTGGCATTTTTTTTTTGGTATATATATGAATCAAAGATTACATACAATAAATAACTTTTAGCTTCACAATTTTGGATTGAATGCAGGTATTCCTTCATTAATCTCTAATCAAATTATGCATAGAATTTATATGCAGAATTGTAGCAACTCCTTCACATTCTCAAAGCATGATCTCAAGCTATAAGGTATGGTCATAATACAGGCTTATATGGGTTATGTTAATGTGGTGAAGAAAGAGAAAGGCTATTCGATGTTTGGCTTCAAACAAGGCTATGGAGCACACACAAAGGGTAAGAAATATTTAAGGCTTTTTAAGTAGTTCAAGCACGCATAGTCTAACATCACTTCCATTGGTTCATCTTACTCAATATCAAAATTTAACATGTGAATTCTTGTATGATGAATGTTCTATAATACTCAATGTTCAACCTATAGAGATTGAATCTAATGCTAAGAACCTACTGAATGTTTAGGAGTAGAAACAAACAAACCCTCATAATATGTCATTTATATACGTTTTTTGGCTTAGTGTACTCACAAAGGTAATCTCCACTATTAATCATGTCTATCCAACTAAACATCCTATCAACTATCACATCAAGAGCATGTCATAAAGTTTTGAAAAATGCAAAGAACTACTCTAAGTGGCAAGAAGTTAGTGTAAACTCGGTGATTAATGCATATCATCTTTAAGGCACACATCAAAGTATCTCGTCTTGGTTAAATCACAGGAAAGACAGACTCTAAAAACCAAAATTTTCAACAACAAAAAGACATTAGACTCAGAAACAAACTACAAATACATAATACCATACCCCAAAACTTAAACCTAACATTGTCCTCAATGTATAAAATTGAAGTAAAATTGAAGTGCGCGACAAAGGGATAAAGAATTGGCAATGCAATATGAATACAAAAATAAAACACAAATACTAATCATATTATGAATCCAAAATATCACAAGTTTAACAAACTAAAAGAAAAAGAAAAATAAAGAAAATATAAACAAAAACATATCAGTCTATAGACTCAAGTCTATCTGTAGTGTATCTAACAGTCTCCATCATGTTGCTGGCTCGAGCTAGTCCCATAATCATCACCACCCGGTGGTGCAGTAAAGTTAGCTCCATGATGCTACTAGGGGCTAATCTCTGGATCTACAATATCAAAACCTATGTCATAAGGAGAATGATAAGGGTTAATAATCGAAGTGGAGTGAGCTGCGGCTCTCCGGATCTCATTAACTGAAATTTGCAACAATCTCATCTCACTCTTCAGGTCTGTGACACTAGAATCTACATATCCCTTCATTGTGAGTAGCATGTAATCTACCCACTAAAGTCTCTAATGCGAAGGTCTGGAGCCTACATATGGAGGAGGCCCCGACATGAAATTACCACCAAACTATTAGGTTAGGCCCAGAAACTGCTGGTCCGGGTCAGCCATATCATCCATGTTAATCTCTTGAGCATCCCCAGGTCCTACCTGATACCGCTTCTGCATAGGGTACTCACCAATCGTGGGAAGTCCTCGTGCACTAGCCAAGTTGTTCTAGATACCCAAAATCAATGGAGTGTCTACCAAAAAAATGGTATCAGTAGGATCGTCAACCACCAGACTAGCGTCCGCACACATAGTTGTACTCAAGCATGGAAATATCACATTGGAATCCATCTGCCAACCACACCCACGGATCTCTTTCCAAATAAAGTTAACGACAACAATATACCACCCATTCTTGATCGAATAGAGTAACTGGGAGGCCTCCTTAAAAACCTCCTAGCCATGTGCAGTAGGCTTTAGTGACGCTAAAATGTAAAGGTACCAAAAAGCCATGTCCATATTTAAATCCTTCCTCAACAATTAGTTCCCATTCCATATAGCTGCTTCCTCCAAACGAAGCTTGTTTCCCAAAAGGGCCTTGTTTGGGTAGTCAGTATCCACACGCACAAGAGGTGGCATCCCATAATAATCGTTGATCTTTGGAGCAGAGACAACTACAGATACCCCTCTTACCATAACCATAATGTGTGCGGTGAATTGTTCTTGCACCATGTTGGCATAGAACTCACGAGATAGTCTAATGTTGGCAAGTGTGGGCTATTGCACATATCGAGTCCACCGTCCGGCCTCAACCATTGCTAGAATAATAGACTCTTTCAACCTCTATAGATAATCCCTCTCTCCATAATAAAGTTATGTCTAGCAAACTCCTTCATCTATTTCTTGATATCTAGATTCCCCACAAAGGTCTGCTCGGTGGGCCATTTATCCCGCCTCCTGTTCGGATCCGAAGGATCATAACTACCACAAAAAGATGTCCTCGCCATATCTGAAACATAAAACAAACAAAACAAAGGCAAGGTAAAATCCAATTTAGGGAAAAAATTAACAAAATTCCGATGGCTCTCCGACAGTAAAATCATTAACCTATGTGCCTCAATTGCACATATATCATCCAACACTCATTCAACACAATTGTAAACACAAAGTAATAGAAATTGCAAAATCAAATCCAATCAAAATCCCAAAATAATTGCTATAAACAATGTATCATAAAATTAATAGCACAAAATCACTTCAAATCATGCTTATACCCTAAACCATCAACAAGGAATCACATGCACTTAAAGATTAAGCCCCAAATCTGAAAATCCCCAAATAGGTCTATAAACCCTAGGTTAAAAATTGAAAGAAATTAATGGGATAAAGGGGTATGGGTTCAAGAAATGGAAGGTAATAAGCACAAGATAAATCAAATAAAAGTAGTTGAAGAACACACTTGAGAGATTTGAGTGTGATCGAGTGATGAGGTAAATAAGGGAAGAAGAAATTTGAAAGAGAGTGAAAATAAAACCTGATTTGGTCTCAGTGAACAGACGAAACGTATATATATGGCACGACTGATATGAGTACCGCTGTGAAAGCCACATTGGTTTCCACAGCAGTCATCATCCATTAACTAGTTGTCTGATGAATGCAAAACACATTGTTTCTTTAAAGGACCGATGTGACTTACACAACAGTTATGACAAATTGCCCAGTGATTTACGATGTTGGGACCACTATAGGATTTCGACGGTGGTCATCATAGCAATCATGATTCTAAAGAAAACTGTTGTTGATTGCACTGTGTGGTTTCCACAACATTCCTCACAGCGCAATGATTCCAAAGAAAACCGCTGTCAAAAGCAATGTGGCTTTGACAACGGTCTTCACAGCGTAATGGGACCTGACCCTTTCTTCTTCTTTTTTTGACTAAAAACATTAAATAAAAACATTAAAACCACCTCCAAACTTGATTCCAAGTTAAGGGGCAAAAAGATAAAAATAAAAATAAATAAAAGTAAAAGGAAGGGAATGAAGAATACCTGGGTGGGTTGCCTCCCACCGAGCATTTTATTTAATGTCTAGGCGAGACGGGTGATAAAGCACTCGTCTGCCAATGGTGAAGTAATAACGCATATTCATCACTAATCTTTTTCATTTTGACAGTTCCATAACACTCTACTTCTTTGAGCTCATCTTTTCTGATTCGAATCTTTTTCACACTCTTTTGATTCATTCTCTCTCATTTGCATTGTTTGATATATTCATAGCACATTGGTCGAATGTGACACTTTACATTGCAAAAATGACAAAAGGGGATAAACCGAGGAAAATTACCTTCTTGATAACTGTGATTCAGGGGTAAAGCTCGCTTCCTTCTGTTTCTCCGTGTCCTTCTCGGATTTGGATTTACCTTTTGGGTGATAGAATCACTTGACTCATCTTTATTCACCTTATTAATCCTGACTTCTGTATATTGCTTCATCACTTTGGCGGTTAATGACTTGATCTCCTGCTCATCTTTTACATGCTTCGAAATGTTTTCAATCTTCTTTTTCTTCATGATTTCCAAGGTTCTGTCCATTTGTTCAATCTCAGCCTTCATTAGCCTTATCTGTTGAGCCAACTCATTTTTGAGCTCTTCCACCTTTTCAGAAGATTTCTTGAACTTTTGCATCGACGAATCCTTTTCTTTTTCAAAACTTAAATTCTTGCCATCAAATTTAAAATAGTGGAAGTGTCTCTTAGATTATCCACCTTATCAACCACCTTTTCCGCTTTATTGCCTATTATCTCTATGAGTGCACTTAAATCTTCATTAGATAAGTCTAACAAATCATCAGATTCATAGACCGCCACTGTAAAACAATCAAGAGCACCCACTGATTGCTTATTAGATTCAAAGACAACTTCAATTGTTTCATCAAGAACTTTCATCGAGAGCTTCCCATTGTGCACATCTATAATTACTTTTGCAGTTGTCATGAATGGTCTTCCAAGCAAAATAGGTAAGTCATTCACACTAGTGCCTTTTTTTTCTATGTCCAAAACGATAAAATCTGCAGGTATGATGAGTTTACTGACTTGGACTAGAATAGCTTCCACAATTCCATAAGGATACCTTATGGATCGATCGGTAAGTAAAATCTCCATGTTGATAGGTTTAAGGTCACTCAGCCCATCTCTTTGTACACAGCATAGGGCATCAAATTAATGCTTGCTACTAAGTCTAGTGTGGCTCTCTCTTTTTTTGTTTCTCCTACCATGATAGTGATATTAAAACTGCTAGGATCCTTAAGTTTCGAGGCAATCTCTTTTGGAGTACCGCACTTATTTTATCTGGAACTAGCACAGTCTCATGAGTAATAGTCTTTCTACTCCTTGAATTGAGCTCTTTGAAATACTTTGCATAGGCTAGCATCTTATGAATAACTTCCATGGTTTGCAAACTGACATTGTCTTGGGACAAGATGTTATAAATCTCCTTGAATGATTAGTTGAGCTTATTCCTCTGAAGTCTGGCTGGAAAACAAATAAGGGGGCACATATGGGTTTGGAGATTTGTGAAGTTGAGATGTATCTTTAGGTTTGGGCTCTACTTCTTTCCCCTCTAAAACCTCAATTTCTTTAGCCATACCTGAAACATTAGCAAAATCATTAGAAAGTTCAACAGGTATATCATTGTTCAAAACCTTACCAGTCTGGAGATCTGTTATTGCCTTCGCTTGCTCAGTATGACTTAGAAACTTTCCCGGTTAACTCTTTCGAGCAGCTTCAGCTAATTGCCCAAATTGTAATTCCATCTTCCTCATTGAAGCATTTATGTTTTGAATCTATCCATTGGTATTTTGAACCTGTCCATTAGTATCCTTGAAAGCTTGTTGAGTAGAATGTGTGAAACTATTCAATGTATCCTTCAATGACGGTTTCCTCTGTTGGTAGTCAAGATTCTGCTGAGCACCGGCATTATATTGTCCCTGACTGTAATTGTTGTTGTTTCCCCATTGGTTTCTAGTTCCCTGGTTGTTGGTGCTTGAGAAGTTAGGATTATTTCTCCAACCTAAATTGAAGTTGTTCATGGCTTGTGCTTCTTCCAAGTCATACCCTGGTTATTCACCTCTCATGCATATCACTTTATTGATTTGTCCCATCTAGTTAGCAAGAGATTCTATAGACTTGTAAGGTCTCATTTATTGATTGACTTATTTCGTGGACAAACCACATATTGGGGTTTTGATGTGAGGGTAGCTTAAGCTCTCAAGACCTCAAGCGAAGAAGCACTCCAAAGGTAAATTTCTAGTGCTTACTTGCAAATAAAGAGATGTAGTTGCACACACACACAACTCATATATATATATGTTTATCTTGCATGTTGTGTATGTTCTAAAGGTGCATTAATGTTCATTAATCTCTCTTCATGCTTACTCATATGATTGCATGTTGTGTTGATTAATTGCCTTGTCACATTTAGGCATTTATGATGCATTATACTGATGGGCACTATTCCAAGCGATGTTCGAATAGCGCCTATCTGAGCCCTGGTGAGGTTTGGCATAGGCATTGTACAAACCTAATTCATTTTATTCGGTCGTTGTTGGGTCACTGTACAATCGCTGTACAAAGCACTGTACGTATAGCGCTATGTACAGCGACACTGTGTTTCCTGAGAAAAACAGAGTTGTGGCGTTATTGAGTCGCTATTTAGAAGCGCTCTACATATAGCGCCAATGAAGAATGTTCTTCATTTTCCTAGGTAGGCGCTATACAAATCGTTCTACGTACAATGACTCGTACAACGCCCATGTAAGATCCTTTATTTGTATTGGTTTAATTCCATTGCAAAACTCTCTATATTTGTATTAGTAGTTGCTTGGGTGATTCTTGGAAGAAAGAAGCCTCAAAGGTGAAGAAGCAACATCTTGTGCAAATCTCGTCTTCGTGGGGAACATCGCAAACTTGGATGCTAAGGTATCAAGATTCTTCTTCCTCTTACAAGGTGTTAGGCACACACACACACAAATCATTCATAAGTGTCCCTGCATCATTGTGCACCATTTATATAACACATTCACATGATTTTGTATGCTCATGCATTGAACTCAAATGCTCATACATTTTAGAGTTGCATGTTCTAGGACTATGTCTAGGAAATGGCATTCATATGTGAACTTGTGTTTGTTTATTTGTGTTTCTTGTGTTTTAGACTTGTTCTTGATCTTAATTGATTCCTTATTGATTCCCGGTCATTTTGGTTACTCATATGTTAAGTTTCGAGTCCAAACGATGTAGCTACGCTACTTTTCGTTCTCATTCATTGAGTTGTGTTCATCATCGTTTTCCGAGATGAATTCTCAACAATTTGTCAAAGTTCCATAGTCTTCGTTGTGCATGAGGGAGTCACGGATTGTAATTCGAAAATGAATTCAAAATTAGAGTTCGGATGCCCGAATACGGCTGAAGAACGTGAGAGGTGCGCGGGAGAAGCTTGGTGGCCAAAGGCCAAGGCATGGGCATCCATGTGTGGAGGCCGTGTGCCACACAGCCCAACCAGCCCTCTGGTCCCATGTGGCACACGCGCCCCACACGTGGGCATGGCTGGTCTGGCCTATTTTGTTTGGACAATATTGCCCTCCTTCTCCTTCCTTTAAATGTCTTCTCTTCCCTCCATTTCCAAAAACTTGAAGAAATTTCTGCAGAATTCTTCAACATTTTTGTTTTCTTATTTTGATCATAACTCTCTCATATGAACTCGAAATTTAGTGATCCAAAAGCCAAAATTGTTGGTCTTGAAGAGAGATACAAACTCCAAGTATTTTCAAAGTCATTTGAGTTCTTGAGTTTTCACAGTTGGCAGATTTCAGTCCGAGACTCAAGTGTGTATGTGAAACTTCTTCTCTTTCAATTTCACTTGATCATCTCTATGATTCTTTCTAATTGATTGTTGAAATATGTTAAGAAGTATGTTAGATCATATTCTAGGGTTGTATGATTGATTAATTAATTGAGTTTAGCTTTGTGATCTCTCTTGAACATATTTTTGCTAGACTTGATCTTGCTTGAAATTGCTTCTAGAAATTGATTGTATGATGTGCTTCATGTTATCTTCTAGATTCAATTTCATGATATAAGAACTAAGGTTTGTGTGACATATATTGAATATTCTAATCTTGTTCTTATTGTTTTGGCATGCTTTGATTTCTAGATAGATTTGTGATTGTGTGTTGATAGTATATTCTAGATTATCATTAAGCATGTTCTTAGAGTGTGTTTGATCTACTTACTCTATTTGTGTGTGTTTGCATCATTTGCATCACCTAGATCATTGCCTTGTAATAGGTTGAAATCTCTTGTCAAGGTGAGTGAAGCCTTTGACTTGAGCAAGAAGACTTGGCTAGGAAAGGTTTCCGGATAGCCAAGCAAGAAGCCTTAGTTAGAATCAAGGTGATTCGGATAACTAAGCAAGAAGTCTTAGCAAGGAGTTTGATACTCCGGATGGTTGAGCTAGGAGAGCTTAACTAGGATCTCTTGATCTAGATTGCTAAGCAAAGAAATCTTCCTAGAGGCTTTTTAGTCTTGGATAGGAAGTTGCTCTCTAGAGGTGTATGACACACCTTGGATAGAGAGTAGGCTTTGTGAATCACTAGCCCGAGGGTTGTTTAGGATTTGATAGCTTGAAGTGGATATCATAGTGTTGATAGCTGTGAGTGTGTAAGTCATTTTCGTATAGTGGATTTGCTTTACCGGTGGTTATGGATTCAACCCGTGGATGTTTCCTCTTTGAGGTTTTACCACGTAAAAACATTGTGTCTCATTTTCGCTTTATATTTCTTTATCTTCCATATGTTCACTTGTATTGATTCTTTTGTATATTGATGCTTATATGAATTGATTCATATTATACAATTATTATATCATTTAATTATTATATCATTTCAAGTATTCATTTCATTCTTATATTCCGCATTTTTAAATATTGGAAGAATTTAGGACTATACCTATTCACCCCCCCCCCCCCCCTCTAGGTATAAAACACTATTGCTTTAAGGGAATTTCAATTGGTATTAGAACGGGTGTCTAGAAGTAATTAGATTGATCCATATTATAGTGTTTGTGTTTTTGTTTTGTTGTATTTTGTGTATATTCCATTTTTGTAGCTATTGGTGATTCGATGCCAGAAGGTGCTTTAAGTGGTAGACCTCCACTATTGAATAGTGGTAACTACTCCTTTTGGAAAATAAGGATGAGAGCTTACATTAGATCCATTAATGAAAAAGCATGGATGAGTGTTGAGGAAGGTTATGAGCTACCTACCAAAAGGATTGAAGATGGCACTATGATATCGAAGCCTAGAGTCGAATGGACGGCCATTGATTTTGATAATGCTAAGTGGCATCGTCGGGCGGTGAATGCTATTTTTGGAGGTGTAGATAGTACTCAATTTATCTACATCCAAAACCTTGAATCGGCAAAGGAAGCATGGGATACTTTGCAAACTACTAATGAGGGTACATTATCAGTTCGAAGGTCTAGAGTACAAATGCTTACTTCTCAATTTGAAAGTCTTGTTATGAATGAGGATGAGAAGTTAGTAGACTTCCAAACTAGACTCTTGAGTATCACCAACCAAAGTCAAACTTTGGGAAAGCCATATCCACAAGAGAGAATTAATTGGAAGATCTTGAGATCCTTGCCTAAGAGATTTAATGCAAAGGTGACCGCTATTGAACGCTATTGAAGAAAACAAGAATGTCTATCTTATGAGGGTTGATGAGCTTCTTGGGTCTCTACAAACTTATGAGCTTGGGTTCAAGCCAAAGATTGAGGGTAAAGGGATAACATTCAAGGTAACCAATGAGAAGAGTGAAAATGATGTGAAAATGATGTGGCTAGTATGGTGAGAACTCTCAAGAAATTTGTAAAGAACATATGTTCTAAGAGAGAGGAAGTCAAGAAGAAGATCACTCCAAAAGAAGTGGTAGATTGCAAGGATAAATCTAAGAAGAAGCTAATTCGATGCCATGGATGCAATGGGATTGGATTTATCTCTTCCAAATGTGTTAATGGGAAGAGTCTAAGAAAGGCTTAGCAATGGCAGCTTCTTGGAGTGATGTGAATATGAGTGATGTAGAAGAGGAAAATGAGTCCTCGAATGAACAAGATTATACTAGCAATTACATTGCTCACCCGGCTATATATGAAGGAAGATTTGAGGATAGTAGTGAAGACTCCTCAAGTTATGAGGAAAGTGAAAACTCTTCAAGTAGTGGAGATATTGAAATCTTCTCCTATGATGAAGAGTTAGAAGCCTCCTCAAATCAAGATTTTATAAGCTTCAATGACAATATCCTTCAACAAAAGAATGAAGAGAACAACAAGTTGAAGTTGATAAATGCCATTTTAGTGGTGATAATTAAAGCTCTTGACAATGAAAAGGGAATGTCTTTAGAGAAGATGAGCAAGCAAAGTGAAGTCATCAAGGACCATGAAAATACCATTGAAAAGTATTTTTCAAAGGTAAAGGAAAGTGCTCAAGAGATAGAAGATCTAAATGAAGACTTTACTATGAAGTTGTTTGCTATGGAAGGAGAGATTAAGCAAAAAGAGAACGCTTTGACTATTATGAAGTTAAAAGAGTGTGAGCTTAAAGATGAAGTCAAAACTCTCAAAGAGTCTATTAATGGCATGAAGATTGGTGCCATTAAACTTGATGAAGTGATAAAACTTGGAAAGTATCATGGAGATAAGAGTGGCTTAGGTTTTGTAGAAGAAGTGAAGAAGACTCCTACAACCAAGAACAAGTCAAGAAATTCCAAGGAGAAGAAAGACTCAACTACCATTCCTTCCAACATCAAAGATAAAAACAAGAAGAGCTATGGAACTTCTCAACCGACTTCTCAACCAAAAGGTAACTTTTCTAAATTCATTCCGGTTTGTCATTATTGTAATGTGGTTGGTCACATTAGGCCTAAGTGTTATGAATATGTTAGGCAATGCAAACTAGGAATTATGGAACATGATAAAAATGTGAAAAAGTTACCTAATCATTTTCCTAAGCATGAGTTTAAGCCTAGAGCTAGACATAACATCTCTAAGTTTATCCCGGTTTGTCATTTTTGCAATGTTGTAGGGCATATCAAACCTAAATGCTACAAGTATATTAGACAATGCGAACTAGGGAATCAGATGTATGCTAGTGAGGTGAAAAGACTTCCTTTGGTTGTTTCCAAACATGTTAGGGCATTAGAGACTATGCATGATGAACATGTTAATGAAAAGAAATCAACGAGGAAAGTTTGGGTTAAAAAGAATAATGTGCATATTGTGAAATTGATAAATCTTCTTTGAATGTTTCTAAACATGATAATAGCTTTGATGCTTTGAGAAATGTGCATATTGATCATATTCATGTGAAGAAACCTACAAAGAAAATTTGGATTGAGAAGAATAACATGCATGTTAATGATAATCATGTTAAGAAAAATGTTGAGAAGAAATTGGTTAAGAAGAGTGTTAATCATAATCATTTGAAGAGTCTTGATGATATATTTGTGCGTGGCAACAACGATGAGTTTGATATGAGTGATATTTTCATAAAAAAGATAGTTAATGATTTATCTTCTAGATTTCATATTGCCATGCGTAATGATCATGATGTTGTTTGTGTTGGTTCACCTAAGACCAATATGGTCAAAGGTGAGTGCTCTCATATTTGATTGAGTAGCACATATGAGAATATTTTTGTTCTTATTTGATAAGAGTTCTAAGTTTGATGCTTGGACTAAGCTATTTGTAATGTACTAGGTCTAATATTCAAACTTGGTGTCTCTAATCAATTCATGAACTTAATATTCTCATATTCATTATGATAGTCAAAATTTGTTGATTAACTTTAAAGAAGTTGAATTTTGAAATCTTTTGGTGAAATTTTTTGCTAAGACTTTTAGAGAAAGTCATCTTCATGTAATTGTTTGAGTTGAAAGTGTTTGGTCTTTATTCTCTTGGGATGACACACCATCAACTTGTTGTCATGAGGACAAACAAGCCAAGAGAGCTCATAAAAAGAGGGAAGACCTTTCATTGGTGAAAAACCTTGCTAAGGTATTTCTCTATTCTAAAGGCTTGCTCTTTATTTCATTGTTTTAACTCTATATATTCATGACATCATTGCACATAGTTATTAGGCCTCTTTTCATTAGAGAACTTGTTGAATGTTCTATTGTTACTCTAAAGCAATGCCTACTAAATAATCAACTTACGGGTTTGTTCACTAAGTTCTTGGACATAAGTGGTTTAAAACTCTTTGAAAATCCATTGGCATGATTTGTGTTGATTATTGTCTATGTGTGATTGTGGATGGCTTGATGAGCAAAACTTTATTTGTATATCAATATCTTTGAGAGCTACTCACTTGAGAAGTAATGATTTTAAGCTAATAACTCTTATTGTTTCTAGATCATGCACTTGAGCTTGAAAAAATCTTATTTTTGAAAAGTGAACAAATTCTTCTCTTATATGTTTTACTTTTGAGTATATGTGATTGAATATGTGTAGATAATGGATGCATCTAGAAGCCTATTGCTTAGTACATGATAAATGACCTATGATATGTATCTATTTTGCTTCGGCACTACATAGTATTCAACGAGCACCCTCTTGGAAAGGGCTACACGCATTGGTTGTGAAGCCGCCTAATGTTGGAAAGGGCTACACCTTTGTGTTGAGTGAAAGCCGCCAAGAGGTGTATATGTTTTTGTTAGAAAAATCAAAGAAGAGTTGAAAAGAATCATTAAAAAAAAAATCTTTGATTCTAAGCCTAAAAGAAATAATAATAATAAAAAAGGCTTAATGGTGTATAGTTGAGAATTGTGAAAAGCTCGGGTTGACAAACAGAAACAGGAAAATGAGCCACATGCACACACACGCTCACATGTTGATATATATTCTTTTAAAGCGAAAATACGGATGAATATCGGTTTGCTTATTTTTGGAAATGCTTTAGTTGGATAGGTGTAGAAATTGTTTGCATGTTGATATCACAATTACTCCTTCTATATATGTGAGAAGCATTCATACACACACATATTTTGCTTATGTGCTTGATTCATTAGCAATGTGAGAATATTTTTGGGAGATTAATGAAAATCTATGATTCTCTCTTGGACTTTGAAAAGTGATGAAATACTTTCTCTTATTGCTTGAATGTGTGAATGTTTGAGTCCCTTATGAATAAATCTACTTGGTGATAATATGTGAAGCATATGTTAAGAGGGAGCTTTAGTTTATTCAACTATGCTTTCTATACGATTTATTTGCTTAATATCTTATTCTTTATCTCTTGTGTCCTTTGTCTATTCCTTGACAAAAAGGGGGAGAAACCTCACCATCTTTATAAGAGGAGAAATCTCACCTTGGGGATCATATAAGGGGAGAAATCTCACCATGGGGAGAAAATTTCACCATGTTCAATATGGAGAGTGAGTTTTGTACCTCTTTGTGCTTATTGGAGACTTTGTCTTAAGGGGGAGAATTCTTGTCCTAAGGGGGAGAAAAGAATTTTTGCCTTATTGTGTTAAGGGTCTAAGGGAGAGCTTTATGTGATAACATTTATTCACTTGAGATAATGCATTTTTGTATGAGATAAGGGAAGTTTTGTTATTTTGTTTATGTGATAATTTATCACCATTCTTCTTTGGAAGAAGTTCTCTTGTTGGTTGTTTCTTTTCACATAGGTACTTTGAAGTTCAAAGAAGGGATTCTTGAAGACTCAAGAAGACTTGAAGACTTTTAGTCTAGGGATCTCTTTGTAATGTGAGGTGAGAGAATGCTATCAACATTGAGTTTATTGGAGTGATCAATGTATGATGAGGATGAGGTTTTGCCATGGAATAGCCAAAGGGGGAGATTGTAAGATCCTTTATTTGTATTGGCTTGATTCCATTGCAAAACTCTCTATATTTGTATTAGTAGTTGCTTAGGTGATTCTTGGAAGAAATAAGCCTCAAAGGTGAAGAAGCGACATCTTGTGCAAATCTCGTCTTCGTGGGGAACATCGCAAACTTGGATGCTAAGGTACCAAGATTCTTCTTCCTCTTGCAAGGCGTTAGGCACACACACAAAAATCATTCATAAGTGTCCTTGCATCGTTGTGCACCATTTATATAACACATTCACATGATTTTGTATGCTCATGCATTGAACTCAAATGCTCATACATTTTAGAGTTGCATGTTCTAGGACTATGTCTAGGAAATGGCATTCATATGTGAACTTGTGTTTGTTTGTTTGTGTTTCTTGTGTTTTGGACTTGTTCTTGATCTTAATTGATTCCTTATTGAGTCCCGATCATTTCGGTTACTCATATGTTAAGTTTTGAGTCCAAACGATGTAGCTACGCTACTTTTAGTTCTCATTCGTTGAGTTGTGTTCGTCGTCATTTTCCGAGATGAATTCTCAACCATTTGTCAAAGTTTCATAGTCGTCGTTGTGCATGAGGGAGTCACGGTTTGTAATCCAGAAAACAAATTTGAAATCGGAGTTCGGATGCCCGAATACGGCTGAAGAATGTAAGAGGTGCGCGGGAGAAGCTTGGTGGCCAAAGGCCAAGGCATGGGCATCCACGTGTGGAGGCCGTGTGCCACATGGCCCAACCAGCCCCCTGGTCCCGTGTGGCACACGCGCCCCACACATGGGCATGGCTGGTCTGGCCTATTTTTTTTGGACAATATTGCCCTCCTTCTCCTTCCTTTAAATGCCTTCTCTTCCCTCCATTTCCAAAAACTTGAAGAAATTTCTGCAGAATTCTTCAACATTTTTGTTTCCTTATTTTGATCATAACTCTCTTATATGAACTCGAAATTGAGTGATCCAAAAGCAAAAATTGTTGGTCTTGAAGAGAGCTAAAAATATCAAGCATTTTTAGAGTCATTTGAGTTCTTGATTTTTCACAGTTGGCAGATTGCAGTCCGAGACTCAAGTGTTGTATGTGAAACTTCTTCTCTTTCAATTACACTTGATCATCTCTATGATTCTTTCTAATTGATTGTTGAAATATGCTGAGAAGTATGTTAGATAATATGCTAGGGTTGTATGATTGATTAATTAATTGAGTTTAGCTTTGTGATCTCTATTGAACATATTTTTGCTAGACTTGATCTTGCTTGAAATTGCTTCTAGAAATTGATTGTATGATGTGCTTCATGTTATCTTCTAGATTCAATTTCATGATATAAGAACTAAGGTTTGTGTGACATATATTGAATATTCTAATCTTGTTCTTATTGTTTTGGCATGCTTTGATTTCTAGATAGATTTGTGATTGTGTGTTGATAGTATATTCTAGATTATCATTAAGCATGTTCTTAGAGTGTGTTTGATCTACTTACTCTATTTGTGTGTGTTTGCATCATTTGCATCACCTAGATCATTGCCTTGTAATAGGTTGAAGTCTCTTGTTAAGGTGAGTGAAGCCTTTGACTTGAGCAAGAAGACTTGGCTAGGAAAGGTTTCCGGATAGCCAAGCAAGAAGCCTTAGTTAGAATCAAGGTGATTCGGATAACTAAGCAAGAAGTCTTAGCAAGGAGTTTGATACTCCGGATGGTTGAGCTAGGAGAGCTTAACTAGGATCTCTTGATCTAGATTGCTAAGCAAAGAAATCTTCCTAGAGGCTTTTTAGTCTTGGATAGGAAGTTGCTCTCTAGAGGTGTAGGACACACCTTGGATAGAGAGTAGGCTTTGTGAATCACTAGCCCGATGGTTGTTTAGGATTTGATAGCTTGAAGTGGATATCATAGTGTTGATAGCTTTGAGTGTGTAAGTCCTTTTCGTATAGTGAATTTTCTTTGCCGGTGGTTGTGGATTCAACCCGTGGATGTTTCCTTTTTGAGGTTTTACCACGTCAAAACATTGTGTCTCATTTTCGCTTTATATTTCTTTATCTTCCATATGTTCACTTGTATTGATTCTTTTGTATATTGATGCTTACATGAATTGATTCATATTATACAATTGTTATATCATTTCAAGTATTCATTTCATTCTTATATTCCGCATTTTTGAATATTGGAAGAATTTGGGACTATACTTATTCACCCCCCCCCCCTCTCTCTCCCTCTCCCTCTCCCTCTCCCTCTAGGTATAAAACACTATTGCTTTAAGAGAATTTCAGCCCAAAGGCAAAATATGTGTCACTTTTCAAAACGATATCGTTTCATTTTGGCACCTTATATATATGCCTTTTTGCCTTTAGGTCAGTTTAAGGAGTTCAAAATCAAATATTTTACTTAGCATATTTTTCCAAGAGAAAAATTTACTAAAGAACTCTCCTTTGTTTACTTAAACACTTTTCTATGAGCATCAATCAACATGTAGCATCATCCTTGATCATCTAGGCGTCATCTTTGCATGGGTTTTTCAACACACTTTGCTTGGTAAGCTTTTCACTAATATCTTACATATTCTGTGTCTTTCTTAACAAGCAATCTCATTTATTACTTGTATGCCATTAGAATATATTCTAGATACAAGATTGAGATTAATTTATTGATTGTTTGAGAGTTATATTGTGATAGCTATCTAGGTTTTCATGATCTATGCTTTGCTAAGCTTTTTGGCATGTCATTTAGCTATTGATATCTAGGATTGTTTTAATTGCAATATCATCATCCTAGATAAGCATATAGGGTTCCCTAGCTCTAATTGCATTTTGGATATTTCATATATTCATATAGGCTTTTTATCTCTTCTTTGAGAAGTAAGACTTGTGTAGCTTCTGGGATTAGGTTGTGTAAATTACAAGCAATTGGACTAGGATCACTTATATCGGGATTAGGTAGGTGTGTGATTATATACCGGGATTAGGTTGTAGTCTTTATCACATTTAGTGGATTTGAGGTTCGAGTGTGGCGCACTTACTAGCCCATGGTTTTTCTCCTGAGGGTTTCCATGTAAATATCAATATCAAGTGTTATTTAATATTCCGCTCATATTACACTTGCTATATTATATTGACTAGTTAGAGGCATTTTCGTAATCTTGATCTTACTCGAAAATTGGGTAAAATCGAATAAAATCTATTCACCCCCCTCTAGATTAATATCTATTCACCCCCCTCTAGATTAATATTGTACACACCTATAATTTGTTTCAATTGGTATTAGAGCGGGTTCCTAGATATACCTAGGTGATCCTTGCTCATTTTTTGTGTGTTTTGCATTTGTGTGATTTTTGTTCATTCATACATTTTGCATACATTTCATTTCATTTATTATACACTATGAGTGGAAACGATGGAAATAGAGGTGGCAACGAGGGTGCTTCTAGCACAAGACCTCTCCTACTCACCGAGTTGAATTATGCCTCTTGGAAAGGGAAGATGGAGTCGTATATTTGTCAAATCCATGATAGGGCATGGATGGCGGTTGAAGACAGCTAAACATCACCTATGATGACTCCTACGGGTGGAGGAGGGGATGTGCTCAAGCCTAAAGCGAAATGGAACACGGAAGAGTTTGAGTCATCTAAATAGAATATGAAGGCAATGCATGCCATCATATGTGCAATGTATGAGAATCAATATAAGTTGATTTAAAACACTATGATAGCTAAGGAGGCATGGGACATCCTAGAGGTTGCACATGAGGGAACCGAAGTGGTTAAGGACTCTAAGCTTCAAGTCCTTCAAACTCAATTTGAGATGCTTAAGATGGAGGAGAATGAATGCTTCAACGACTTCGAGATCAAGTTGATGGACATAGTCAACCAAAGTCATCAACTTGGTGACCCATATTCGGATGAGAGAATCAAGCTAAAGATTATGAGATCTCTCCTCGATAGATTTGAGTCCAAAGTGATGGCTTTAGAGGAGAATAGCTTCTACAAGGATATGAAGCTGAGTGAGGTGATTGGGTGGCTTCTAGCTTATGAGTCTAGGAAGGGTCCTACTTCCATACCTCCTAAAAAGCAAAAGGGAATTGCTTTGAAAGCCTCTAAAGATGAAAAGGAGATAAAGAATGACTCGGACGAAGACCTCACCTTATTTGTGAAAAGGTTCAATAAGGTTATAAAGTTTGCAAAAGAGGGATTTGGATCAAAAGGCCAAGACTTAAAGAAAAATGGTCCCTTTAAAAAGTTTGAGCCTAGGCAAGAGAGGACCGAAAGGAAAGGGGTCCGATGCTTTGAGTGTGGTGAGATAGGTCACTTTGCCCCCGATTGTGCTAATCACAATGACAAGAAGAATGGAAAAGTGATGGCTGCCACTTGGAGTGGAAGTAGTGATGATTGATGTGTAAAATCGTGTTATAAAAACCTAACTCGCAAGTGCACGAATCGTGAGATAAGTACAGCGACAAGTAAGGATCGTTCCCATGAGGAAAAGTGACTTATCGACTAAAACTAATTCTAATTAAAGCTAAGCAAGTAACATTAACCAAGAGATTTGAGATTGATTGATTGATTAAAACTATATTAAACTAAGAAAGCAGTTACAAGAATATGTGAATGTGATCAAAAGGTGAGAGGACTAGGTCATCAATGCTCCCCAACTACGTTTACTCAATGCTTCAAATTGACATTTATAAAGAATGTTAATCAAGTTAAGGGTTCGTTCTTAAATGATGTATAATTAGTGCTATGTGGTCTTAGAATAAGTCAAGTATTCTCTACTACAGTCTACCTCAAAACCTGCGTATAAACTATAACAGAAAACACATAAACCATACACCAAGCGTTCTCAATTAAGTCTACCCCAAAACCTGTGTATAAAATATAACCTAAAACCCACAAAGCACACAATCAAGTATTCTCAATCACAGTCTACCTCAAAACCTGCGTATAAACTATGATTGAGAATCCATTAAGCACACGAACAGAAGAACCGAAAATTACATGCAATATCTTGCTACAACAATTTCATTCATTCAATTGAATATTGGATGAGAATGGTGAAACCCACTCGCATCTCAACATTTAACATATCAAACCTTAAATTCAAGCCTAGCATAAACCATGCATCAACAAGAATAAATAATTACAAATTAAATGAATCGAAACTTGAATTAAGAAAATATAGTCAATTTTAACAAAGAGTATTTATAGAGGTTCACATTGAATCCCTAGTATAGATTTAGTTACACATCAATAGAGAGAACAAAAACATAAAAGAGATGTAGAGAAAACCCATATTTATCTTGATAGCTTCTTGCTGGAAATCTCCTTCTTCTTGCCTCCAAGAATCCTCCAAGGATGGATTGAATTGAATGAAAGAATCAATGGAATGAATGAATGTGAAAGAATGGTGTTTTTGGGTCTAATCCCCTTGTATGGCTCTCCCCCAAAAATAAGACATCAGTTTCTATATATAATCCTCTCAAAAATAGGTCACTTGCTGTCCCAAACAAACCAGGTTTGCGAATTACCGCTACCTAGGCAATTGCCTGCGTAGCTGCACAAGAAGCAGAGCACCTTTGCTCTTTTCCGCTGCTTAGGCCGCTGGGTAGGCACTCGTGCACAAATCGCGGTCTGGGCAGCGGTATAAGCCGCGGTGGACTTTTCAGCACTGACCTTCGGTTACTAAATCAGCTATAACTTCTTCTAGGAATATCATAATTGCGATCTGAAAATTACGCCGGAAACTAGACTTCCAGGGCTTTCAATCCATGGGTGGTAGGACACACAATTCTATCGGAGCTGAGAGATATGGGCCTCGCAACATTGAAACTCTGCACTGGCCAAAACTCAACTTTCCATGGTTTCTTCCAATTTGCTCATTTTCTCCATCTTTTGACTTCTTTTCTTCCAAAATAAGATTTAACACCACTTCTATGGAATGAGACCTACACATGCTCAATAAACACATTAAACCACCTAATTGACTCGAGAACAAAGCACAAAAAAATAGGAAAAAGGGGCCTAAAACATGTATAGAAATGGACCAATCAATGACTCCAATGCAGGAGATGAGCCTTCGGATGATGAAGATCTCATGGCTAACTTCTTAGCATTTGCCTCCTCTCATAAAAGCAAAAGTGCTAGTGAAAAAGAGGAAAATGACTCAAGTGAAGATGACTCTGACACTAACTCCATAAATGGATATATGGAGAAAGAGGTTCTTGTTGAATACCTCAAGGAGTTTAAAAGCTTAGAGATGAAGACTAGGAAAAAGATTCAAAGGTTGAGAGAAGAGAATCTTGAGCTTTCATCTCATATTGACCACTTAAGTGAACAAGTGGAAAGGTCCAAGAAGGTAGAAGATAAGCTAACAAAGGAGTTAGACTTATCTAAAAGGAATGAAGAGAAGTTAAAGAGGGAGCTTGAAAGAGCTAAAAATTCTTTAACTAAGACGGCTTTTAGCACCGAAAAACTTGACCACATGCTAGGTGTTGGAAAAAGTCCATGTGACAATAAGGGTCTTGAGTTTGAAAATGGTAAGAAAACCTCCACCTCTAATAAGACCGTGTTTGTCAAGAGATTGGGCAACAAAGAAGCTTCATTAGTGCAAACTCCTAGGAAGAAGATTGATCTAAGACAATGCTCACATAGTGCACAAATGAAAGTGGCTCCAAGAAGACAACCTCAAGCTCAACTCACAAGAGCTCATCAAGCCAACATTCCTCAACATATGGCTCACAAAGGAAAGGGACCAATCGTGCAAGATCAACCTTGGAAGCAAGCTAGACCAATTCAACAACGAAGATGGATTGAACCTACACAACCATAAAGACAAGGGAATGCTCACATGCATGCACAAGGACATGGTATGATTCCTTATTTCATTCCTACATGTCATTTTTGTGGTTTTGATAGTTAGAGTAGACCAAGGTGCTTTCGTTATATTAAAATGTGTAAAACTAGAAGCATGATTGAGAAGAAGAAGAATAGTGCCATGATGCATGTTTCTAGTAATGATAAAATTGATTTGCATGATCCTAGGACATCTAGAGCCCGTGTACAAAAGACCACTAGAAAAGAAAAGATTTTACCTATGTGGATTAGAAAGAATCAAAATGTTTGCCATGTTGCACAAATTGCCTTAAAGGCAAATTTTTCTAACTTTTGGTATTTAGATAGTGGGTGCTCTAGGCACATGATGGGAAACAAGAGTTTCTTCGAGACTCTTGTTATGGAGGAAGGAGGATGTGTCACTTTTGGTGATGGATCCAAAAAGAGTCATAGGGAAATGAACCATTTTCGTTCCTAGATTACCCTCCTTATCCAATGTTTTATTTGTTGATGGCTTGAAAGCCAATTTGATTAGCATTTCTCATCTAAGTGATGAAGGATATTCCATCTTGTTTAGCAAAAATGATTGTTCTATCCTAAAGCCCGATGGACAAACCTTGTTGAAAGGTATGAGATCTAGAGATAATTGCTATTGTCTTGAAGCTAGAATAGTCTCAAATAATGTGTCAAAGGATGAGCAAATCGAGTTGTGGTATGAAAGACTTGGCCAAATGAACTTTAGGGATTTATGAATCCTAGATAAGTTTAATAATGTGTGTGGCCTTCCCAAGCTTGAGAAGAAAGCCAATGTTGTTTATGGACCTTGCCAACAAGGAAAACAAACCAAAAGCATCCACAAAAAGGGTCAGTATATCTCTATTAAGGAGCCCCTAGAGCTTCTCCACATAGATCTTATGGGTCATATGCAAACCGAGAGTTTAAGTGGAAAGAGATACATTTTTGTTTGTGTTGATGATTTCTATAGGTTCACATGGACATATTTTCTAAGAGAAAAATCCGAAACTTTTGACAAGTTTAAAAATGCTTTGTACTAAAATACAAAATGAAATGAATTCAAACATTAAAAGCATTAAACGAATTAGAAGTGACCATGAGAGGGAGTTTGAGAATGTCGTCTTTGAAAGCTATTACAATAGCTTAGGCATCTCCCATGAGTTTTCGGCTCTTAGGACATCTCAACAAAATGAAGTTGTTGAGAGGAAGAATAGGGTCCTTCAAGAGATGGCCTATGTGATGTTGCTTAGCAACAATGTCCCTAGGAACCTATGGGCTGAAGCAGGTACCCTGGTAAGGTGTTCTGATCCTTCTAATGATCTGTCTTGGTAGGAAACTTAGACCACTTTAGCACCAGGTTTTCTTGGAGAAGGGTATACCCTGACCAATGCACCAGGAGCGTCATAAGGCTATTTTCCGGTCTTAAGGATGCGGCGGGCAACTAAGGCCACAAGTCCAGATCCTTAGTCTGATAATTCATATTATTTTTGGAGAAGGGTATACCTCGACCAAAGCAGTAGCAGTAGCGCCATGAGGCTATTTCCTAGTCTTGAGGATGCGGCGGGCAACTAAGGCCACGAGTCCGGATCCTTAGTCTGATAATTCAGATTCTTCTTAGAGGAGGGTACACCTCGACCAAGGCAACAGGAACGCCGTAAAACTATTTCCTGATCTTGAGGATACGGCGGACAACTAAGGCCACGAGTCCGGATCCTTTGTCTAATAAATCAAATCCTTCTTAGAGGGGGGTATATCGACCAAGACAGCAGGAGCGTCATGAGGCTATTTCCTGGTCTTGAGGCGATTCAATTATGTTTAAAAATTTTGTAGGATAAACACAGGCGAGTCATGTAGGTGAAATAACTGACTTTATTGAATTGTTCAGAAAGTACAAGGTAAATTCGAGGTAGGCATGTCACTCGACATAAGCCTTTCACAAAATTTCTAATGATAGAACTTCCTGAGGTGATCAGCATTCCATGTGTGGTCTACAGGATATCCCTTTATGTCTTCCAGCTTGTAGGCGCCACCCCGGAGCATTACTCTAACCAAGTAGAGACCTTCCCAATTTGGTGCTAGTACCCCGTCGGACCTCTTCCGTGTGTTTTGAGTTACTTTTCTAAGGACCAAGTCTCCTTCTTTGAATTTCTAGAATCTCACCTGTAAGGATTCCCGATTTTTGATTGGCGTATTTCGTGAGCAAACCACATATTGGGGTTGTTTGTAAAGGGTAGCTTAGGTGATAGGTGATCATGCTCAATGGCCCTTCTCAAGGCCTCAAGGTGGACAAGCACTCAAAAGGTATATCTTATGTGCTTATTTTCTTATTTAAGAGATTTAATTGCACACACTCACTTGTAATGTTTGCATATGTATGCTTTACTTTTATGTGCATTCTCTTCAACTGTCACTTTTCACACTAGCACTTTGTTTGTTATTTCTTGGTGTGTATTTTAGTGTCTTGTAATTCGTTTCCCGAATATGTTCGGAAACGTCCGCGCTTGCACGATTATGTTCTTGGTTTTGCGCGAAGATCGCCTTCGAAGAATGCCCTTGGCTTCTCCTTTGGTTTCACCATCAGTGGTGAAACGGCAGTTTAATCGGCGGCCATGACCGCCGAATGGAAACCGCTGTTTAATTCCAGAGAGCTCTGGAATGGATTTGCGATTATGATCGATGGCCAGGCCGCCGAATCGAAACCATCGAATAGACCTGATGCATTTATTATTCTCGATCTCTGTTCGGTGGTTTAATCGGTGGTTTTGAAACCGCCGAATTAGATACTTTAGGTCGGTTTCTTTTTGGGTTTTGATCGGCGGTTTCGTTGACCACCGAATCTGGTTACCGAATGATCCCCTGTTTCTTGGGTTCAATTCGGCGGTTCAATTCTGCGGCCACGACCGTAGAATGAAACCGCCGATCGGTGATTTCAAGGGCAAACTTGTCTTTTCACGTGCCCTGTTATTGATGTATATAAATATCATACTTTCTGATTTCTCTAACTTAGTTCTCTGACTCTAAAGAACCATAAACTTAAAAGAGAGATTTTTGAGAGAAAATCAAATCAAGAACTCATTTTTATACACTCAAACCATACACATTTGCATCAAAGATCATCTAAGCATTTTCTAGCATAGTTAGTTTGCTTATTTGAGTGGATATTGGTCATCACACTTCCCTTGGTATGTTCTTCACTTTTATCCATTGATATTTAGTGTTTTATTTATCAAGGCATCTTTTTTATTATTTGAATAATCTTAGATTAATATCTTATATTCAAAATAGAGATTGTTTGTGATGACATGATTGAGTGTTGTATTGTGATAGCTATCTAGGTTTTTATAATCTATTGTTAGCTAAGCTATTTGACATGTCATTTAGCTATTGATATCTAGGATTGTTTTTATTGACATATTATCATCCTAGATAAGTATATAGGGTTGCCTAGCTCTTATTGCTTGTATTGACTATTTTTAAATATTCACACATAGGTTGTATAATCTCTTCGTTGAGAATTTAAGTCTTGTTGGCTAAGGTTGCTTAGGCCACAAGCAAAATGGACTAGAGCCACTTTTAAAAGCCCGCGTGGTAGAAGTGGGGGGTTATAGACCGGAGTGTTAGACGAGGTCTACATAGGTTGTAAACTCCATTTCAATTAGTGGATTTCGAGGTTCGAGTGTGGCGCACTATACAGCCCGTGGTTTTTTCCCAGTGGTTGGGTTTTCCATGTATACATCAAGTGTCATTTAATTTCCGCACCATATTACACTTGTTGTTTTTATATTGGCTATTAGGGGCATTTTCGTAATATTGATCTTAAACGAAAATTGGGTGAAAATTAGTTAAAATCTATTCACCCCCCCCCCCCCCCCCCTCTAAATTAATATTTGTTAACACACCCGAGTTATTTGTGAACTTTCATTACTTTCCTATTGAAATGTCAGGCTATTTTACTCTGATAAACTGCCACCCTTTCAGCAATTCTGCTTTGCTTTTCCTCCAAAAGATCCAGATTGGCCCTCAATTTGGTCTTGTTATCCCTTGGCTCGAAATGTTGGACCTTGAAAGATATAAGCAAGTGCTTGATAGGTAGAACCGCTTCTGTCCCGAATACCAGTGAGTAAGGGGTTTCCCCTGTTGCAGTCCTCCTGGTTGTCTTGTATGCCCATAATACCTTGGGTAATTCTTTTACTCATAAGCCTTTTTTCTGTTGGAGTTTTTTCTTCAGGAGCTTTTCGATGGTCTTATTGGTGGCCTCAACTAGCCCGTTAGTCTGAGGATGGGCTATCGTTGCAAAACGGAGATCAATATTCCAGTCTTCGTAGAAATCCCTGAAATTGGTGTTATCAAATTGCTTTCCCATATCGGTTATAATGGTCATCTGGGTACCGAAGTGGCATACAAATGTTCTCCTTGACAAAGCTGGTAGTCTTTTCTTCAGTTATCTTAATAACCACCTTTTTGAGAAATCACCTCAATACCCACATATATATACCCTAAAAGCCAAAAGTGAAAGCAATAGCAAGAACTCATTTTGAACGTGAGAGGAGAAACCCCACCAGAGAGTTGTTTTCAGCGAAGAGAAGAGACCCTACCAGAAACCCCACCGGTCGTTTTCAGCGAGAGAGAAGAGAAACCCCACTAGAAAAGAGAGTCGTTTTCAGTGAGAGAGAAGAAAGACCCCCGCCAGAAAACCCCACCAGTCATTTTCAGCGAGAGAGAAAAGAGACCCCGCCAGTCGTTTTCAGCGACAGAGAAGAGAGACCCCACCAGTCGCTGAAGAGGATTGTTTTGTCGGTTTGTAGATATGATTTTTTCTTTGTTTGCTGAAATTGGCTGATAGAGTTTCGATTTCAACTTTAAGAATAGTATCAACAATTAGGGCTAGTTAGGGCTAGTTAGGGCTTGTATTTTGTACAAATTGAGACTGGATTTTGGAGTTTCCTTTGAATAGAAACTTGAAAACCTAACCAATATATTGAATGATTTAACCCTAAACTTGAAATGATTGCTTAATACTTGAAATTTGTCCTTAAATTCGCATAAAACTTGTAAAGTTATAAACTGAAATCTTTGATTTGAAAGTGGCTTAGTTTAAATCTTTTATTTAAAGTAATAAGATTTTTGGGAGCTGCTCTGCTGGTGAACTTTTGGGAAACATGCTGGTGAATTTTTGGATGAGTTTGGAGGGTCCCTTTCTGGTGTTAGGGCTTAAGGTGTGTAAGCATGTTGTTAAAAGCTAGACTTTGCCCACTACTGGTGGCTTTAAATTGAATGTGGATACAGATCAATATGTTGTATGTTGTATGTTGTTAAAGTTTGAAGAAGATGAAAAAGAAGGCCTTGATATATCTGCAAATATAAATGTAAATCAATTGAAACTCATGTTCTTTCTTATTGGTTCTTTGTAAATCCATTAAAGTTTTCCCAATCACGTGTTTTTTCTTGGAATTGAATTGGCAAATTTGCATTATTTTCAAAAAAAGAAAAGAAAAGATTTTTGTTGTTTTTGGGTGCTTCTTGGTGTCTCTCGTGTTTTGGAGTCTAGAAGAGGAATTAAGGTTCTTGGTGTCTAGAAGCCTCTGTTTTGGTTCTTGAGGTTGTTCTTTTTGTTGTCCTCTTCTTTGTTTTTGGTTTTCCTGGGTGCTGCTTTGTCAACTGGTTGCATGTGTTTGTGTTCTGTTGCCTTCGTGGCCTTTTATGAATAAAATTGTTGTTCAAAAAAAGGGTTACTTATAAGCTTAAAATAAAATTATGTCTCTTTTGTTAACTGGTAAAAAATAACTGTAATATTGCTGGAGAAGTGATTATATCTTGTCATGTAACTCTAGTCAGAATATAAAGTAACAAGAAAAATGTGTTGATACATAGAATTATTGTTTAAAATGAATTTCAGTTGAATTAAACCATTGATTGGCTCTTTCAATAGAGCTAATAAATTAAAGTTTATGGCCACAAATGGAGAATTATGCTAAGTGAAAAAGATTATTATGTATCCTATTTTCTGTATAAAAAAGATATTTATTTGTTGATAGCCTGTAAAGCAACCTCCGATCAATGTTTGAGGAGCTTAGGCCTAGGAAGTAAAAATTGGGATATAGGTTATAACTTTTAAATTTTCTAGTTCAATAACTAATGTGAGCTGGTCTGACTCGTCTTGTTTTGTTTGGGTTTTTTCCTCTATTTGTTTTTGTGATCAAGGATTGTTTTGGGTGTTTTATGTTCCTTAGGCTTGATGCATTTTTGTTTGTTTGTTTTTTGGCTTTTGGTGGCAGCCTGGGTGGTTTGCCTGGGGTTCTGCCTGCTGTCGTGCTTCCCCTTGTCTGTTAGGGGCTGTTTTTTTTGTGCCTTTTGTCTTCAATAAATTACTGCAGTTCAAAAAAAGAACTAATGTGCATTTCTAAATGCCAGCATGTTTGATTTTGAATTTGAAGGGATGTGTCAGAGTTTACCAGCTAGCTTAAGTTCTTCGGTCGAGTAGTAGAATTACCTAACCATTATTTATTACTCAAAACTTCTTTGTTTAATTGGTTAAAAGCTTTGTTACATGTTAAGAAGCAGATTACTTTGCAATTCTGATAGAGTATAATGGTATACTTTTCACCCTGCATTTAGTATCATAGGACTCACTCAGTCTGTTACACACTTGATTCACAATACATGTTCTGTAATACTAATCTATCTTCTGAAACTCCTCAACTAGCACCAAGCTTCTTTAGACTACTTCACTTATCCTTAGATTTTGTTTACTACTTGTACATGTTGCCAACTTTAAGATGTTAACATTGATTTTACTTTATTTACACCTTGCTTTCTGAATTAGTGCTACTGTGTTTTGTAATTTGTGAAATGTGTTGCTTAACTGAAATGTGTTGCTAAAACTTGATATCATACTTTAAGTCTCTGCCATACAATTTGAAATCTTGCTTTAAATCTGTAGCATAAACTTGAAATCTTGCTTTAAATCTGTAGCATAAAACTTGAAATCTTGCTTTAAATCTGTAGCTTAAAACTTGAAATCTTACTTTAAATCTGTAGCATAAAACTTGAAACTTGCAAATCATGTTTTTCCTCTGTTCTTTGTTCCTCGTTTGTGACCATTTTGGTTTGTTGAATAAAGTGTGGTTGTTCCAAAAGGAAAAACAAAATGTAATCTTGTGGTAAATAAAATTGTTAACCATAAACAGTGACTAATTTTTGAAATATAATGCAGATGGCCAACGACGGAAAGAATTTGGTTTACAAGCATCTAGAGGATAATTGGTTTGATGCTCGAGTGAATATTTATTGTAAATTGTCTAATTTGACAATTATTAGAGATGCTATGAATAAGGTTGGCATGTTACGACGGTGAGAACAAGGTGTTTTCAGACAATTTTTGACAATGGGCAAAGAGTTTTTTAGTGGTAAGCTTTGCCACATATTGCTATGCAGAGAGTTAAATTATCCTGGTGCACGCCCTGACGAGATGTGGTTTCAAGTCGGTCAACGTGCAGTTAGTTTTGGGAAGGAGGAGTTTCTTCTTGTCATAGGATTAAGGTTTGGACCGATGCCAGAGAGTTTTAACTCCCTACATAAAGCTGCACAAGGCAACGTACATCACCGATACTTTGGAGGATCCCTCACTCCCTTAAAAGATGTTTTAGGTAGATTAAGCAGAGATGGGTTTGACGAGGCTGAGGACGTTATTAAGTTGGGATATGTGTATTTTCTGTCCCACATTATGCTTGGTCGGGAGTATCGATGGAAGGTGCCTAATTGGATCTGAGGACTAGTTGAGGATATCACAAAGTTTGAGGCATTCCCTTAGGGAACTTACATACACTACTGGCACGTTGTCTACGTGTCGGTTGTATCAGCTCTGTCGGCAACTCTTGATTTACGGATGTATTTAACTGTCCATTATTTGATCTTCGCCTTGGGTTGGGGCATCTGACCCTATTGTGACCTTCTTCGCTGCAGTTAGCACAATTATTTTTCCGACAAAACTCTCCCGCGGAAGGTGTTCTTATTTCTTTTGGTCTATCAACTTGCCTCTTACTATCTGGTGGAAGGACAATCATAGAGGCCACCTCATCGGGTACTTCCCAAAAAGCTGGATGGGGTACTGGATTTATTGCTGGGGCATAAGATGTATGCATCCATGAAGTGATGTAGTACTCGTGACAGAGAGAGTTGAAATTGGTCTTTGTAAACCTATAAATCAACCAAATAAAGAATGTCAATAAAAAAACCAATGACAAACTGATAACAATTAGAGAATTAAACAATGTACCTGGCAACTGCTATGGCATGGTTACAGGGCAGCTAATCCAAGTCCCAATTACGACATGTGCACGTACGCTGTTCGATATTGACCAACCTATCATATTTACTATCTTTAACTAAATATCTTGTCAACTTAATAGGATATACATGGTACGTCAATGACCATTCGTTCCTCTCCTTGCAATGACCGACTGCTGCCTTGCCCAAGTAAGGTTCTTCCCCGCTTTCTCACGTCTGTCATTAAACCATCTCTACAGCATATCTCTCAAGAACTCCATCGCTGCAGTAATAGGCAACATCCGAGCCTTATGAATACAATTATTCAACACCTCTGCAATGTTCGTGGTCATCATCTGATACCTTATTCTAGGACAATGGGAACGTAGGGAAAAATTGTACCCGCAGCGGAAGCGAGACTAAAAAAAAGTTTGAGTAGCTTTTAAAATTTTTCCAATTTTATGAACCTTAAACCCTTTTGATTAATTAAAGATATATAAAAATAAACAAAAGATTAATACCTCTTGTCGCGTGATCCGATTGACTTGCGTCGATGGTAATCCGCAAGATCTTCAATCCTAGCACGAACGTGGATCACCTAGGAGCGTGGTCTCCCTTTCTTTGAATTGCAAACCTGTGATTGGATTAAACAAACTTTTCTTGATTCGTTAGTCCCAAAAACAATCTAAAGAAACCTAAGATTATTCCGGTCACTTTTGAGTTCTCAATCTTATGATCGAAACTCACGTGAACCTAGATCGATATAGTATTCACAAGCTTATTGATGAATAAGCAACTAGAATACAATCAAAGAATAATCTATGTTCCTTTTGTTTTTAGTAGAATAATAGATTTCTAACTATGAGTTGAGAAGAAGAAGAAGAAGAAAATTCTGCACACAAGCCTTAGGGGTGGCCGAAAATATAAGTTGCCTTATATAGGTGGCCAAATTTTTCTCTTCCTTTTTGCCCTAGGGTGGCCGAAATCTCTACCAAAAATCATTAGGGTTGCCGCAAATCCTCCTACAAAAAAGGAGTATGTTTTGCACCCTAATTCCTATTTTGTTTTAGATTTCCAAACCGTAATCCAACTCAATAATCTTTTATTCCTTATTTGACTAAAATAAAAAAACTTCCTATTTGATTAAATAAATAAAATTAATTATTTATTTCCTTGTCAAACAAGTCTTTCTATTTAATTATACTACTACCAATAGTATACAAATATGAATCATATTTCCTATTTAGAAAAGATTTGTTACTTAATTAAACAATTAATTAATAAATAAATTAATTCTTATTTAATTAAATAATGAAAACAAAATAATATTAAATGCTATTTTAGCACCTTGCCGCCCCACATGTATATATTGGGCCAAATTATAACTTGGATACCTAGAATAAAACTTGCTTCTCCTAAGTCCTTCATATCAAACTGTTTTGCTAACCATTCTTTTACTGATGTCAATACACCTACATCGTTTCCGATGAGTAGTATATCATCAACATAAAGAATCAGGAAAACCAACTTGTCGCCCTTAATCCTTTTGTATACATAAGGTTCGTCAAGATTCTGAATAAATCCAAAACCTTTGACAGCTTGATCGAACCTTATGTTCCAGGATCTGGATGCTTGCTTTAATCCATATATGGATTTCTGCAACTTGCATGCCCTTTCCATTTGGCCCTTTTCAATGAATCCCTCTGGTTGCATCATGTAGATGTAGGAACCCAGGTTTACAGATTGCGCAGCGGAAGGGTTTTAAAATTTTTTTAATGCAATCATAAACTAAACCTATTTGTACAGTAATAATCGAAAACAATTAAAGAAGGTGAAACGATTTCATACCTACGTAGGAGGCTCCTTCACTTTGATTCGATCTGCTCCTGATTTGAACCACTTGATCTTCCTCGCTATCTCCCGGAACTGGTAACGGCGTGTGGGCGCGTCACGGTATTCAGGAACCTGTATGGAGGAAAAGAAAGAAATACAAAACAACTTTTGTTTTGTTATCAGATGAATTCGGCCACACTTTATTTTTGATGAACAAGAAAACAAAAATAAAAACTCCTTTTTTTTTTCTTAAAAATTGGCCGCCACCCTCTCTCTTTATTGTTTTGATGTTGATTGTTGTGTTTTTGTATCTGATACCAAATCCAATCCTTATTTTAAAATCATATATCAAATATATATATTTTAAAAATAAACTAATTAATTAATTCTTTTAAGATATCTAATATCTTTAAAGATATTAATCAATCTTAATTTATTTTATTTGATTTGAATTCAAACTCTTTTAAATTCAAATTTAAATATTTAATTTAATGAAAATAAAATAATCAAATTATCTTTTCTTCATTCAAAATTAAATATCAATCAACACCCTCCATCTAATGATTAATTACACAATTAAATAATCTAATTATTTAATTAACATAATCATTAATATTCATTAATTAAATAATCACATTATTCAATTAATTCCCGAATAGACACGTGTCACTTTTGTAACACAATTAATCGGACAATCCAATTAATTAACCGTGACCCTTGTTACCTAAATCGATCGGGCTAGCAAGGGGACCTAATGGACCTACAATATTTTGAGCTCCAATAATCCTTAGAAATAAATAATTAAACTCTTTAATTAATATTTCATGATTATTAACTTCGGTGTTATTCCACTAAAAACCCGAAGCTGCACTCTCTCAACTGTAGACGTTTTTACACAAACCAATAATTCTTGGTGTCCATCGATATAGCTATTACATATGGTATAATCCTCCACAGGTAGTTCATAATTAGAGCTGGGTCATAATGTCCGTTATACCCCTCTAATTATATCTTTCCATTAAGTACCATTGATTCTCTAATGAACAATAAATCCTACATTCCTTACGGAATTAGGAGAGCGCTCATATTGTTCAAGCCCCGAATCAACCCTTAAGGGAACTACTATCTACTTCTCACAAGAAGGAGTGGATTCCACTATTGTGTGCAGACCTTCCCAGCCACAAGCCAAACCACGATCCCAACATACGGAGCATATTGATCAGGAATGCAACTCCGACCTCACCCATGGTATATCAAAGACCACGATCTAACCTGAAGGAGTCGATAAGACACTCAGGATTAAGATCACCCATATATAGCCATCATTTGTTGATATATATGAATCTCATCATGTAACGGATATTGGTGAGAGATTCATATAGATCATGGCCCAGTCCTATATGATCACATCATACAAGGTGCCTCCATTCTCATATCTTCATATGAATGATCTAGGATAAGATCACCGTACATTACAGAATGGACCGCAGCTATAGATTGACCACAAATAAAGTACCCAGCTTTATTTGCTATCTACGGACCCTTTAGATTGCTCGTTTCAAACTGAATCCATCTGTATATGACATTCATATACTCGGTTTGAAATTACATCCGGCAATCTTGGATGTTAAGTACACATGTTATTATAAATGTATGAGATAATTTTAATGAATAAACTACTTCTTTTATTTATATTCAATTCATATTTACAAATTACAAGCTTTAGGGCAAAAACCCCAACAATCTCCCACTTGCACTAAAGCATGTGAGACATGTCTTGTAAACCTAGACTCTCTAGGTGACCCGTAAACACTTTAGCCGGTAAGGTCTTCGTAAGTGGATCAGCAATCCGTACATCCTAACAGGATCAAATCCTGTCATGAATACACTTATCATATGGTTTCTCATTCTCCGAAGATACTTGAGAATAGTCTTGACAGCAACTCAAGGATCCAATCCTAGGTTAAACTGGTATCTGCTGGCTACTCCCACTGCGAAGCAGATGTCCGGTCTCGTGCATAACATAGCATACATGAGACTACCTACTGCTAACGTATAGGGAACACGTTTCAGATCCTCAACTTATTGAGGTGTCTTAGGACACTATTCCTTAGACAAGTGAACTCCATGCCTAGAAGGTAAATTTCCTTTCTTAGAGTTCTGCATCGAAAATCGCACAAGTATTTTGTCGATATACGATGCTTGAGACAGTGCTATAAATTTGTTCTTGCGATCCCTTATAAGTTGGATCCCTAGAACATAACTCGCCTCTCCCAAATCTTTCATTTGGAATTGGCTGGCCAGCCAGCCCTTTACATCAGACAATACTCCCACATCATTCCCAATGAGTAGGATGTCATCTACGTATAGGACCAAGAAAACTACTTTCTTGTCAATGATACGCTTGTAGACACAAGGCTCATCAACGTTTTGCTCAAACCCATAGGTTTTGATCACATCTTCAAACCTTATGTTCCAAGATCTAGATGCTTGCTTAAGTCCATAAATGGATCTTTGCAACTTGCAAACTTTTTGCTCTTGATCTGGAGACACGAATCCCTCTGGTTGCATCATGTAGATGCTCTCATCAAGATTGCCATTCAAGAATGCAGTCTTGACGTCCATTTGCCAAATTTCGTAATCAAAATAGGCAGCAATGGATAAGAGAATCCGAATAGACTTAAACATAGCTACTGGCAAGAAGGTCTCCTTATAATCGACCCCCTCCTTTTTGGGTATAACCCTTTGCCACTAGCCTTGCCTTGAAGGTCTCTACCTTCCCGTCTACTCCTCTCTTTCTCTTGTAGATCCACTTACACCCTATGGGTTTCACCCCATCCGGTAAGTCTACAAGTTCCCAGACTGAGTTAGAGTACATGGACTCCATCTCGAGATTCATGGCTTTAAGCCATTCCTCTTTATCAGGATCTTCCATTGCATTCTTAAATGTCAATGGATCATCCACACTATCAGCAGAGACAATATCTTGTCCCTCACTTACACCCAAATAGCGTTCAGGCTGTCTCACAACCCTCTCACTACGTCTAAGTGGTAGTATATCCTGACTAGGAATCATCTGACTCTCAGATGTTAATGGATCAACAACTCTTGTTGACTGAGAACTGGTCTCACCAGGCTCCAACTCATTCAATACAATTTTAGAACGAGGCTTATGGTCACTAATATAGTTATCCTCAAGAAATGTTGCATTTGTCGATACAAACACTTTGTTATCTTCAGGACTATAAAAGTATCCACCTCTGGTCTCCTTGGAGTATCCTACAAACAAGCAGACCACAGACTTGGGCTCTAGCTTTCCACTTCTGTTCTTCAGCACGTGTGCTGGACACCCCCATATGCGAAAATGTCGCAAACTAAGTTTACGACCATTCCACAACTCTAAAGGAGTCTTAGGAACAGATTTGGATGGCACTACATTCAAAATGTATGCTGCTGTTTGTAATGCATATCCCCAAAAGGAATTTGGTAACAATGAGAAACTAATAATAGATCTCACCATTTCCATTAGGGTTCTATTTCTCCTCTCCGCGACACCATTATGCTGAGGTGTACCAGGAGCTGTGAGTTGGGACACTATCCCATACTCGACCATGAAGTCTTCAAACTCTTGGTCAAGGTACTCACCTCCACGATCTGATCGTAGAGTCTTGATAGTCTTTCCTAACTGATTTTCAACTTCAGCTCGGAATTCTTTGAACTTTTCAAAAGTTTCTGACTTTCGTTGCATTAGGTAGACATATTCGTATCTTGAGTAGTCATCTATAAAGGTGACATAATACTCATAACCACCCCTTGCTTTAACATCCATCGGTCCACTGACGTCTGAATGTATAAGCTCTAATGGTTCTTTAGCTCTCAGCCCTTTTCCAGTAAAAGGTCTCTTGGTCATTTTACCTTCTAAACAGGATTCGCAGACAGTTAAGGTGCCAACCTTTAACTCACTTAAAGGTCCGCTTTTCACTAGTCTATCTATCCGGTCAAGGCCAAAGTCTTAGATACCATAGATACGTTTCGTTTTCTGGAGAAATCTTTTGTCGTTTAGTTTTTGGTTTTTCAACCTTAAACATTTCGGTGTTGAGCAGTGTTGTGTGTATTAACGGTCTTAACACATATAAATTGTTTTCATTAATTCCTGAACAAATATTCAGACCATTCTTTGCAATAATAACTGATTTATTATCAAAAGAAACAGAATATAATTGTTCTAACAATTTAGAAACGGAAATTAAATTCCGTGTAAATCCAGGAATGAAAAATACATTGTCCAACAATATGAAATTATTATTACAAAAACGCAATCTAATTACGCCCACTGCTCATGCCGACACGACATCCCCTGACCCCACACGCATAGAGAAAGCTCCCTCCTCAAGCTGTGTCCAAGAATCAGTCCACTGCAAAGAAGAACAAACATGGTTAGTGGCCCCCGAATCAACTATCCAAGGTGAAGAATCATCTTCCACTAAACACGATTCAAGAACAAGTAAATCATATTTACCTTTGGTTTTCTTCTTCTTGGCTACCTCCTCCAGATATTGAGGACAGTTCCTCTTCCAGTGCCCGACTTTGTCGCAATGGAAACATTTTCCTTTGCTGTTGTCGATGGAGGCGCCTTTCTTTTTGCTCTGGGCTTTATTGGGTTTGGGCTTACCCTTCGCCTTCCCAGCAGACCTCTTCCTCTTTTTGTTATTGGAGGAAGATGGTTCGGCAACATTTGCCTCACCGGTCCTGCCCTTGCTGTCCTTAGTCAAGGACTCAAAGGTAGTGAGCTCATTGAGCAACTGTGTGAGACTGAACTTAAGCTTGTTCATCCCATAGTTGCTCTTGAACTGATCGAAACTCTTCGGAAGAGTCGTCAGTATGATGCTCACCTGACTGGGTTCATCAATGGCCCCACCATTGATTTCTGCCGTGTTGAAGTAGGACATCATGTTCAGGACATGTTCCCGAACTGATGCACCATCCTTCATACGAGCGAGCATAGCGGAACGAACAGCTTCGTGCCGCTTTTGCTCAGAGGGTTGCCCGAACATAGCCTGCAATGACTCCATTATTTCAAATGCAGTACCCATTGCTTCGTGCTTAGTGACAAGCACGTCTGTCATACTTGCTAACAGATATGTTCGGGCTTTCTCATCTGATGAGACCCATTTCTCATATGCCTCACGAACAGTTCGTGCGGCATTGGCAGTAGGCGTTGGAGGACATTCCTCTGTAAGCACAAACTTAAGGTCCTTGGTGACCAAAATTGCATTGATATTGTGTTTCCATTTAGTGTAGTTATCACCAGTTAATTTGTCATTGGCTATGATTTGTAATAGTGCAGTTGACATTGCTGAAAAAACATAAATAAAGAATTCATTCATTCATACATTCAAAACATGTGCGAATGTTCGGCATAAGATTAAACATGATGCATGAAAATGTTTAATGAACAAGAACAACCCAAAAAAAAAAATGTTTCTACGCCACGACAATCCAACATACCACAAGCAAGTGCCGCCTTAGGGTCAGTCAAATTCTTGCATGTTGGATCGAGACATTCTCAATCAAATGTTATACCGAAATAACTCTTATTCCTCTAACATTCAACCATCGTATATTTCAGTCAGGTTTCTAATTAACCAATTTAATTTAAAAACCTTGTGAGCGTAACCCATCATTTCAGATCTCATGAGCTTAACTCGAGAATTGCCGCCTTAGGGTCGGTCAATCCCGAAATCCCCTCAGAAATCCTATCCGTTAGGAAGTCAACCTTGATATTGATTCTTATGGAAACCCTCCTTAGGGAGGACGAAAACAATGCCGTCACGAGGCCCCACTCGAATCTTACGGTGTTGAACTAATGATGGAGACCGCGGGATATAATGTCATATATCCCTCTCCCACTCACTATTTTATAATAAGGGTTTTCTATTAATATTAATGCACCTAGATAAAACTAGATTAAACGGCTAATTTCAATCTAAGCGTCAAGTGCATTAATCACAATTTATTAGAATCCTATTCCAATAACTAATAAACTAATTTGATTTTTAACTCTTAAAAAATCTAGTTCATTAGTGATAATTCTAATCTATGTATAGTATATACTAAGACTAGAATTATTAAATGTGTATTTACCAAGTTTTAACTATTAAAACTAAACACATTATTAGGTCCAATTATTATTAGGGGCTTAATCAAATTAATCCTAATATATATTAAAGGACCCTACTAATCTAAGTAATTAAACTCTTTAAAAATTAGATTAGTGATTAATGAGAATTACCAAGTTTTTACTCCTAAAAACTAATCCCATTAATTTATAGCCAATTATGTGAATTACCCATTTTAATCAAATTAAAAAAAATAAACACATAATATAGATGACTATAGTGCATGTATGACATATCAACATATATATGTGTAGGCACACCTAATCTAAATGATATGTATATGCATGGCAATGCTTTAATTATAATAAAAGCATACATGAGTTGACCGAGTACAATGGGTTATCTAACTTAAAAAATTTCTAATTACAAAAAATTTAATCCAAGACATTCCTTGGTCTTCTTGTAATTCCAAAAATCTTCAAGTCCATTTGTAATTTCTTTTGCGTCTTTCGTGCCCAAAAATCAAGTCCAACTTGATTTATTTTATTGGATCCATCTCATGGATTAAATCCCTTAAAGCCCAAATGTTATTTTAACATTTTTGGGAGGCTCGGGATATCCCAAAAATCTGCCCAAACGGTGCTTGACTGCTGCACTCCGTGCGCTTGCTACACACATGCACAACAATTGTGCATAGCTGTCGCATGATGCGTTGTGCACTTGTGCATCACACAACAATTGCATATTACGATGTGCATGGCAATTGAAGGTCTGCACACCTTTGCCTTTTCACATATGCATGTTGCAATTATATATATATGTATATTTATGCGTGCAACAATTGCACTATGCAACAATGCAACACTTGCACATAGCGACTTGCTGCGTGACACACTGAAACACATTGCATGACTTTAGTGCATGATTTACAACAATTAAATCTGCACATTTTCGCACCAGATATGCATGGCTGCTGTGGTTCGTCTTCCGGATTGTCGATTTACATCAATAATATAAGATTACAAGCAAATCAACGAAGAAAAAAAAAAAATAATAATACAACCCGGGATTAATATTACATTAATATTACAACCTTTTTAAAAAACGAATCCTAAACCCATTGTACCATACAATTAACGATCAACCATGTTTATAATAAATAAATAAATAAAAATTATAAACATCATACAATCATTAGAAAAAATGCCTACACATTCATACATGCAATCGTGAGCAATCGAATTCGATTATACTGTACAAAAATTGGCTCTGATACCAATTGTAGGAACCCAGGTTTACAGATTGCGCAGCGGAAGGGTTTTAAAATTTTTTTAATGCAATCATAAACTAAACCTATTTGTACAGTAATAATCGAAAACAATTAAAGAAGGTGAAACGATTTCATACCTACGTAGGAGGCTCCTTCACTTTGATTCGATCTGCTCCTGATTTGAACCACTTGATCTTCCTCGCTATCTCCCGGAACTGGTAACGGCGTGTGGGCGCGTCACGGTATTCAGGAACCTGTATGGAGGAAAAGAAAGAAATACAAAACAACTTTTGTTTTGTTATCAGATGAATTCGGCCACACTTTATTTTTGATGAACAAGAAAACAAAAATAAAAACTCCTTTTTTTTTTCTTAAAAATTGGCCGCCACCCTCTCTCTTTATTGTTTTGATGTTGATTGTTGTGTTTTTGTATCTGATACCAAATCCAATCCTTATTTTAAAATCATATATCAAATATATATATATTTTAAAAATAAACTAATTAATTAATTCTTTTAAGATATCTAATATCTTTAAAGATATTAATCAATCTTAATTTATTTTATTTGATTTGAATTCAAACTCTTTTAAATTCAAATTTAAATATTTAATTTAATGAAAATAAAATAATCAAATTATCTTTTCTTCATTCAAAATTAAATATCAATCAACACCCTCCATCTAATGATTAATTACACAATTAAATAATCTAATTATTTAATTAACATAATCATTAATATTCATTAATTAAATAATCACATTATTCAATTAATTCCCGAATAGACACGTGTCACTTTTGTAACACAATTAATCGGACAATCCAATTAATTAACCGTGACCCTTGTTACCTAAATCGATCGGGCTAGCAAGGGGACCTAATGGACCTACAATATTTTGAGCTCCAATAATCCTTAGAAATAAATAATTAAACTCTTTAATTAATATTTCATGATTATTAACTTCGGTGTTATTCCACTAAAAACCCGAAGCTGCACTCTCTCAACTGTAGACGTTTTTACACAAACCAATAATTCTTGGTGTCCATCGATATAGCTATTACATATGGTATAATCCTCCACAGGTAGTTCATAATTAGAGCTGGGTCATAATGTCCGTTATACCCCTCTAATTATATCTTTCCATTAAGTACCATTGATTCTCTAATGAACAATAAATCCTACATTCCTTACGGAATTAGGAGAGCGCTCATATTGTTCAAGCCCCGAATCAACCCTTAAGGGAACTACTATCTACTTCTCACAAGAAGGAGTGGATTCCACTATTGTGTGCAGACCTTCCCAGCCACAAGCCAAACCACGATCCCAACATACGGAGCATATTGATCAGGAATGCAACTCCGACCTCACCCATGGTATATCAAAGACCACGATCTAACCTGAAGGAGTCGATAAGACACTCAGGATTAAGATCACCCATATATAGCCATCATTTGTTGATATATATGAATCTCATCATGTAACGGATATTGGTGAGAGATTCATATAGATCATGGCCCAGTCCTATATGATCACATCATACAAGGTGCCTCCATTCTCATATCTTCATATGAATGATCTAGGATAAGATCACCGTACATTACAGAATGGACCGCAGCTATAGATTGACCACAAATAAAGTACCCAGCTTTATTTGCTATCTACGGACCCTTTAGATTGCTCGTTTCAAACTGAATCCATCTGTATATGACATTCATATACTCGGTTTGAAATTACATCCGGCAATCTTGGATGTTAAGTACACATGTTATTATAAATGTATGAGATAATTTTAATGAATAAACTACTTCTTTTATTTATATTCAATTCATATTTACAAATTACAAGCTTTAGGGCAAAAACCCCAACAGTAGATGCTTTCGTCAAGACTTCCATTAAGGAAAGCTGTCTTGACGTCCATTTGCCAAATCTCTAGATCTAAAGATGCTGCAATGGATAAGAGTATCTTAATGGATTTAAGCATGGCCACAGGAGAGAAGGTTTCCTCGTAATCGATACCTTCTTTCTGTGTATACCCTTTAGCTACCAATCTAGCTTTAAAGGTTTCCACCTTTCCATCCATACCTCTTTTCCTCTTGTATACCCACTTGCACCCAATGGGTTTTATCCCTTTAGGCAAGTCTACAAGGGACCAGACTTTGTTATCGAACATAGATTCAATCTCGGATTGCATTGCCTTTTGCCAATGGCGACTATCAACATCCTTCATAGCTTCCTTGTACGTATAGGGATCATCGTCGTCCGGGAGATTCTCTACAGATTCTCCCAGATTGATGTATCTTTCGGGTTGTGTTCTAACCCTCCCATTACGACGAGGAATGGTAGGTTGTTGACCTTGTGTTGGATCGGAACTTACAATTGGGTTAGGTTGTGTAACCTCTCGTGGAATTGTATCTCCTAACATCTCATTCAGGACAATTCTACTTTTAGGCACAAAATCATTCATATAGTCCTTTTCCAGAAATTTAGCATTTGTCGAAACAAATACTTTAAGATCTGAAGGACTATAAAAATAATATCCTTTAGTTTCTTTCGGATACCCTACAAATATACATGTTTCTGAACGTGACTCCATCTTTTCTGTCTTTCCTTTTAACACGTGCGCAGGACATCCAAATATCCTTAAGTGTCGTAAACTAGGCTTGCGCCCAGTCCACAACTCATGCGGTGTTTTAGGAACAGACTTAGATGGTACATGGTTTAGAATGTATATTGCAGTTTGTAAAGCATATCCCCAGAAAGAAATAGGAAGTGTTGAATAACTCAACATAGACCTAACCATATCCAAAAGAGTTCTATTTCTCCTTTCTGCTACCCCATTTTGTTGAGGTGTACCAGGTGCAGAAAACTGAGAAACTATCCCATTATCAATAAGATATTGCTGAAACTCACCAGATAGATATTCTCCACCACGATCAGATCTCAAGATTTTTATGTGTTTCTCAAGCTGATTTTCCACTTCAGCTTTAAATGCTTTGAACAAGTCAAAAGCATCCGACTTATGTCGCATGAGATACACATAGCCAAATCTTGAGTAATCATCTGTGAAAGTGATGAAGTACTCATATCCACCTCTAGCTTGAATGCTCATAGGTCCACATACATCAGTGTGTATCAATCCTAAACATTCAGTGGCTCTGGCACCTTTGGCAAAGAACGTCCTTTTGGTCATTTTACCTTCCAAACAAGATTCACAAGTTGGTAGATTATCAACCTTTAAGTCACTCAAAGGTCCGTCACTTACCAATCTTTTAATCCTATTAAGGTTAATATGACCTAGGCGTAAATGCCATAGATAGGTTTCATCTTTTGATAATTTAACTCTTTTATGATCAGGTTCCGTTATTTCTGTGTCTAACGAGTGAGAGATATTTCTATGCAAAAAGTATAGACCGTTTTCCAATGTACCTTTGCAAATAACTTTGTCATTCTTACTAATAATAAAATCTTTATTAAAAGTAACCGAATATCCAAATTTATTCAAACAAGAAACTGAAATTAAATTCCTCTTGAATTGAGGTACATAATAAACGTCTATTAAATCTAAATGCCTTCTAGAATCCAAACAAACTCTAATATCTCCCACTGCACTTGCAGACACTAACGTTCCGTTGCCCAAGCGTAAATTGATTTCATTCTTACTCAGCCTTCTCCTTTCTTGGAACCCCCATAAGGAATAACAAACATGATTATTGGCTCCAGAGTCTACGATCCAAGAATCTGTAGAATCTGCCAGAAAAACATGTTTCAAGATAATTCGCATTACCTTGTTCCTTTTTATTCTAAGACTTTGGGCAATTACTTTTCCAATGTCTCTTTTCACCACAAAAGAAGCACTTCCTTTTGATCTTGGTTACTTTCTTAGTCTCTTTCTTGGTAGGCTCAAGTTGCTTTTTCTTCTATTATTCCTTGACCTTCTGACAGGTCTTAATAGTAGCAACTTTACCAACCATATGAATCTCTTCTAGAGACATCATCATATTAGCAGCAGACCTTATTCCTTCATGCTGCTGTTGCAACACGTCGGAGATGGTAGCCCTTTGGCCATCTCATTAGAGGTCTTCCACTGCTCATACTCGTCTCATTGCATTAGATTCATTAGTAAGAGCAGGTGGCTTAGGAGTAGTTAGAACAAAATTTATATTTTTTCAGCTTGCAGCAACAACCCAATTTTCTTTTTCCATGTGACATAATTATTACCGGTTAAAGTTTTATCTTTCAGGATGTTCATAAGTAATGGGGTCATGATTTCTTAATTAAACAAAAATTAATATAAGTAAATAATCATTATAAAGCACTTTTAAATATTTATCTTGAATTAAATGAATAACTCAATCATAAAAATTCAACGGTGATCTAACACCCATAAATGTTACGCCTCCTTTGGGAGTTCGCACCATTTACTAGTTAGACTAGGTCCCACCTAATTATTAACATAACAACCAGCGTTTTCAATTTTAGCCTTGCAATTTTACTGACAAGAACTCTTTGGAGGATATCAATAAAATTACATTGAGTGTGTTACCAAGATATCGACCCTCAATTTTCTCTCACGAAAATCCCTCATTTGGGAGTAGATCTCGTTTGAGTCCATTGTCTAGTCTATCCTTGTAAGGAAGTATATTGCTTAATTCCATTCATGGTCGCCCCTTTGGGGGATTACCAAAAATAATTAAGCTCAACTAATCTTGGAAGCCATAGGTGTTACAAAAACACCTTCTCCCACTCAATTATTTAAGGCATGTGATTAAATCCCATAGAATGATTTACCAAGTTATCTAGATGCCAATTTAGATACCTAAATCATTCAATGCATGTTCATACCAAAAGAGATATATGAGTGACACTCCTATTCTATATGACATGTTATCATACAATAACAAATATTGTAATATTTAAGCATAAAATAAATAGCAACAATTTTGGCCCATCCTAGAAAAACAAGTAAATTACATTGAAATAGAAATACAAGATCTTCGAGTGGCCCATCAACCATAAGCTCATCCTTCGGCCTCCTCCCTTAGGCTTGCACAGCCCACATCCCCACATAAGGGGCTGCCTTGCGCAGCCAATGAGACCACACAAGGCTGCCATGCGCAGCCCACCAAGGTTTGGGCTTGCCATGCGCAGCCCAATCCACTCCTAGGGTGCGCATGGTGCTCGTTCTCGGTTCCGGTTGCTTCGTTTTTCTTCGTGTCTTCAAATCTTCAACACCCAAATATATTACAGCGATATAAAATAATAAATACTGCAGTATTCCCTTTTTTTTTTTTTTAATCACTGCAGTATTTTTACATAAAAAAAAAACTGCACTTAAAAATAAAATTAAAAAAAACTGCAGTAGTATTAAAAAAAATACTGCACATATATAAAAAAAAATAAAACCTAGCAACTACCAAGAAGGAATTATGGCGATGATAGACCACCCTTCTTGTTACAATTCCATAACAAAAATACATTGAAAATCTAGGACCAAAATCGAGCAATAACAATCCACATAAAAACATATATAAATCCATACATCACATGTAATTATATATGCGAATACCTAGAGTGCCATCTCTTTCTAAAACATGCATAATCACAATAAAAAGAAATCGATCCACGTATATATACATTAATTAATTAAAAGGGTTCAACCTAGGCTCTGATACCAATTGTAGGGAAAAATTGTACCCGCAGCGGAAGCGAGACTAAAAAATAGTTTGAGTAGCTTTTAAAATTTTTCCAATTTTATGAACCTTAAACCTTTTTGATTAATTAAAAATATATAAAAATAAACAAAAGATTAATACCTCTTGTCGCGTGATCCGATTGACTTGCGTCGATGGTAATCCGCAAGATCTTCAATCCTAGCACGAACGTGGATCACCTAGGAGCGTGGTCTCCCTTTCTTTGAATTGCAAACCTGTGATTGGATTAAACAAACTTTTCTTGATTCGTTAGTCCCAAAAACAATCTAAAGAAACCTAAGATTATTCCGGTCACTTTTGAGTTCTCAATCTTATGATCGAAACTCGCGTGAACCTAGATCGATATAGTATTCACAAGCTTATTGATGAATAAGCAACTAGAATACAATCAAAGAATAATCTATGTTCCTTTTGTTTTTAGTAGAATAATAGATTTCTAACTATGAGTTGAGAAGAAGAAGAAGAAGAAAATTCTGCACACAAGCCTTAGGGGTGGCCGAAAATATAAGTTGCCTTATATAGGTGGCCAAATTTTTCTCTTCCTTTTTGCCCTAAGGTGGCCGAAATCTCTACCAAAAATCATTAGGGTTGCCGTAAATCCTCCTACAAAAAAGGAGTATGTTTTGCACCCTAATTCCTATTTTGTTTTAGATTTCCAAACCGTAATCCAACTCAATAATCTTTTATTCCTTATTTGACTAAAATAAAAAAACTTCCTATTTGATTAAATAAATAAAATTAATTATTTATTTCCTTGTCAAACAAGTCTTTCTATTTAATTATACTACTACCAATAGTATACAAATATGAATCATATTTCCTATTTAGAAAAGATTTGTTACTTAATTAAACAATTAATTAATAAATAAATTAATTCTTATTTAATTAAATAATGAAAACAAAATAATATTAAATGCTATTTTAGCACCTTGCCGCCCCACATGTATATATTGGGCCAAATATTATTTTTCTTATTTCATTAAATCCATAGGACTTTAAATAAAAAGCCCACATGTGAACTAGACCCATTCTTACTAAAAGAAACAAACCCACATGTCATCCATTAATATATAAATATAATTGTGCAGCCCATTACATAAATAATGTGCAAATTATATTATTAATATATTAAATTGCAATTCTAGATGGACCTTAAATTGGTCCGATAGAATATATCAAGTGATCCATGCAAGTCCGTGTGGATTGGGGATCTTGGCGGGCTATCTAAACTTAAGCTCCAATAGACATAACCTAATCACAATCAACAAATGATTCACTTAGGTCCGATCCATTAATTTTAGCTCATTCCACTAAAGAGCTAAAATTGAACTCTTAAATAAAGACAGAAAAGGAAGATGCTTCCTCATTCATACCCTAGACAATCATATTGGAGATAGTGTATCCTCGTGATTAATATCAGTAATCGCCAAGAGTTCATAGACCGCCTATAACTCTCCAAGTTACCATATTTACTCATATGACCACTTTTTGAACTTGGATATTTTGACTTGTCCAGAAGCCATGTTTTCAATAGACACTATTGAAAACTCAACGTTGAGATTTAATATCCAATTACCTCAAAACATCCATATGATGATATTATACTCTCATTTAATAAATGGAGCCACGATGTCCATATCTATAAATGAAGTCCTCTATCGATTAACAAATGAATATCACCAAACTATCGAGGATAGACTATGCGATATAATCGTACTCATTGATAGCTCAAATGATATCACCTGCAACCATAAGTCCATCATTTATCTCAGGATTAAGATAGACTCTCCGATTGTCCTGATAATGAAATTACTTTTATCTACTGACGGTTATAGATAAAGTATTTCATTGTGATCCTGTTCAATGCACCCAGTGCACTAGATTCTTTTGCTCGAAGACACTCCGATGATTTTAGACTCATCATATCTCATTTGATCCCACTCAAATGCTAGCAAAAGAATTCTACAACTTTAACAAGATAAAGGTGCCCAACCTTTAACTTAAGTTGTGAACGATATTCAAGACTAACTAAAGAATTGTGTCTACCACATACATATCCAGATGTATGAACAATTTTTCTTTTCTCATAGTCGTTAGACCTTATGATTATTTACTTTAACAATTATTAAACTATAAATGCTATAAGATTTGTTTAAAACAGAAATCACTTTATTAATATGAAAAAGATTGTTAATTACACTATTACACTCTTGCTATTGAGCATAATCCTAACAAGGAATGTGACCATCGCTCGGGGCCAATGGACATCAAATAGTCATATGTTCCCAGGTGAAATTTTTTTATTTCATCCATTTCTAAGTCGAACTGTCTAGAGGCGGAAGAGTATGCTGCCCTATAGTAAATATCAAGAACTTCTTTTCGTCCCTTTAATATAGTCTCCAAGTTTTGTTTAAGATAGAAGAAACAAATATAGTGAGGAACATTGGGGTATACAATACTCACTACTTTAGCAATGCTGGCATGACAATCAGAAACCAATAACATCCCCTCAACTTCCCTAATTGCCTCTCGTAGTCGTTCTAAGAACCATATCCAAGAGCTTTCTGCCTCACCGTCGCCTACACCAAAAGCTATAAGGTATGCATGCTCATCTCCATCTTTGCACGATGCTACATATATAACCCCCTCGAATGCACCCTTCAAATGAGTGGCATCAATGGCAATGACCGGACTTATAACTGTCTAAAACCCCTTAATGCACTGACCAAGTGAAAAGAAAGCATACAAGAAATATTATTCTCATCTGTGTGAATTGCCGTCAGGTGTTGGGATTTGTTACTTTTAACAAATGAAAGTAAGCAGGCAACAACTGGTAAGAATCCTTAGGTTTCCCATACAAAGCATTCTTAGCATGCTCTTTTGCCCGCCATGTTGTGGTGTACAAAAGTTGCACATCGTGCTGCTCACGCATTTCCGCAATTATATCAATTGGTCTAATGGTGCGACCATTGGTGTTCAATTTTGGGGCAAACATCTCTCCAATGACAATGACAATGACACTCACTTTACGGAAGTGTGACTCATAGGTGTCCAAATTGCATGTGTGGCCATGTGTGAATTTCCTGACAACCCAATATGTGCAATCATCCTTACATGTGGCTCTGAGTGCGAAATCACATTTGATGTCATTAAAACCAGCCTCAAATCTGGACTTTGTCGACCGTCTAATTCTTGGATTAAACTTCTCATTTAAAGCATATTTACTGAACTCATTCTTCAACTTCTGCTTAATATCGAAAATCTGTCCTTTGAAAAAAGGGCCCACCCTTGAGGTAGAACATACAGTACTGTTCGAGCTAATGGAATATTGGTCTACAAACGGAACAATCCAACGAGATAGTATAGCATCACATGTCTGTCTGTATGCACCACATTACCAATGATTCTGCCCCTGAGTGTTTGTGTCTACATCATCTTGCCCGTCTAGATCACTGTCATCTTCATGGCGGATGAAAACTTCTCGTGATTCATGAATCTCATCACCATCTGACGAATATGAATCATTGGCATTTACTCTTTCTTGTTCATTGGCAATAAATGTATCTTAAATGCCATTCTCACCATCCCATATGCTATTGTCACCATCCCATATGGGAACCTCCAGTCTAAGTCTAAATTGTTGGGTAGTAGGAACCGACTCGGTTGCAAATGGAGGAGGAGAAGGTGCAACAAGGACTCCAATGGGAATTGATGATCTCCGTGGATGTACTGCTGGCTGATCCCTAACATCTCTTGCAACTTTCTCCACCAAATCAACATATACCTCTAGAACAACCGTTTGACCAAGTAAAAGGAATCTCACATTAATGTCACGTTGTAATCGGTACTTTCGTTGACCACTCTCTGTCTTAACCAAACTGGTTATGATTACATCATACAAAGTTCTATCAAAATTGGTGAATTGGTATACCAAGTTCGCTAACTCTAAATATTTTAAATTAATCGGCACCACCTCAACAAATGTATCACCACCAACATATCGTAAATCATCCCACTGCCCACCATAGTTGATTACCAGTCTGTAATCCATTTACCTGGAAAAAAAAAATGATTTCCAAAAGAAATTGTAAGTTCCAGTTTTTCTAAACATTTCACATTTTCTGTGGTATAAAACTTAAAATTATGCTTTAAAACAGATCTCAAGTTTTGTCAACATTCCAAGTTGTTATACTAGATTTCAAGTTTTCGAACCCGTGAAACTTGAAATCTTCTAGGAAAATTTAAAGTTTTATTGAAATCGATTCTTCACCATAACACACATAAACTCATGCATTAAAGCTAAACCCATGTTAAATTAACTATTTTCAACTTAGTTAATGAACAAATGAATGATATTTTTTTCAGGACACTTTGTGAAATCTTCAGACATCAAACCTTCGTGAAATCTTTGTGAAATTTTCTTTAGGCCAACAATGGTGCGGCCATTGCTCATCGATTTGTAAGACGATGATGAAGAACGAACACAGGGGAGAAGGATGAACAAAGAACAATGAAGAAGACAGTGAGAGTGAAAATTGTCAAAACTGACCACATATATTATAAGAAATTTGTTTTTAACCACAAACAAACTTTTATTTATTAATAACCATTTTTTTGAGAAATTACTGGAAAGCCCTCATATAAAAAAGGTCTCCAAAGCACACTCTCTCTCTTCTTCTTTTTTCTTTCTCTCTCTTCTGGTCTCTCTCTCCTCGATCTTACTTGCTGGCTTGCTTTCATGGTCGCCGAGCGCCGACGACCTTGGCTAAGGCGTGTGCAGGTCGGAAACGGTAGTGGTTCGTTGGCAGTGGGCTTCGCTAGTTCGTCGCTGGTTGTGCGACGGCTAGGCGTAGGGCGACGGGCGACGGCCACGGTCATGCACTGCTCCTCGCATCCGCTGCTGCTTCGCCGGTGACGAATCGATCCCCCTTCGTCGGCGAGTTGATCTGCTAGAAAAGAGAAACAAAACAAATTAAAAAAAAAATTAAATAAAAAAAAATAAATAATAAAAAAAACCCTAATGTTTGAGGAAGAAGAAGAAAGGGAAAATTTTAATTTAATCCACATTTCAAGTTTTGATATTTCATTTTTGGCCTGATTTCAAGTTTTGATATTTCAATTTAGGCCTGATTTCAAGTTTGGACATTTCAATTTCCCATGATTTCAAGTTTGTTTCGAGATTTAATATAAAACTATTATCAAGGGTACTCTAGTAATTTATGGACATACACTGAAATTATTTTAAAAAATTGGCTATTAACAATTAAAATTTCAAAAGTGGTTAGTAACAAAAGTTTAATAATTCTAATGGCTATTTATGGTTTTATCTCACAGTGAGAAAGAGAAATAAACAAAACAAAATTGAAATATTAGTTTAGGGGCATCTTGGTAATTTACGGACACCCAATGAATTTTTTTTCAAAACATGGTTATTAACGATTAAAGTTAGGTATGTGGTCAAAAACAAATTTCCTATAATTAGAGTGGTTATATTTGGCAATTTTCACATATTTGTAACGCAATTCGCTGTTCTACACTGAATATGATAAACGATGTCGTATTGGGGGTTCGATTCTCTATTTAAGCACTGAAAGAACCTCAAACAAGTATAACATTTTTGTTTTCTTGTTGAAAAAGCTTATCAAATTCACCCACTCAATGGAGGCAGAAAAGGCAATAGCACATGAAATCGGAGGTCTCCAAAACGACGCTCTTCGATTCGGTCTGCAAGGCGTGAAGAGTGACATCGTCGGATCTCACCCACTTGAAACCTCCTATCAATCTGTAACTTCCCTTCTCCCCTTTTGCTTTTTCTTTTCTTCATTGCATGAACGCGATTCAAGTGAATTTGTGAATAAATGAATCTACTTTCTCTCCAATCTAGTGTGTTTTTTCTTAATAGAATTTATGATTGGGTACTTACCAGCTCGACATATATGATTTTTCCTTTGAATTCTTGCTGTAAATATACTAATTCACTAAATGAAACTCGGGCAAATTGTTTCTCTTTGAGCGAATTTTTGACATTTTTTTAGGCAAGGAAGACACAAGAGGAGATGAAGAGGAGAATCCTAGCTGACACCTATGGCACGGCATTCCCTTTGAAGATGGATCTGGATAGACAAATTCTTTCTCGGTACGATTTCGAATTTATGTCTACTTGTTTAGTTGTTTATGGATCTTTAGTATGATTTTTTTTAATTTCTCCGAATGAAGAAAATTTTATTCAAATTTGAACTACCATTGTTAACGAGATAGGGATTTGGATTAGTATCTGAATTTGAGTAGTGAAATTGTCATTAAGCAAATAAATAACCAGCTACGCCCCAATAAAATTATGTGATAATAAATTGGTAAATCATTGCAAATATTAAAATACAGCTCATTAAACCAACCAAGTCTTCATTATGCAGTTCAACCGGCTTTCCTTAGGGAGCTTAAGATGCGAGTATGTAGGACATCATCCTTAGCATCTTGGACATTGTACATGATGTTAGACAGAAGAAGAGAAACAAAGGAGACGAGGGAATAGACTTAGGAGAGAGAAAAGAGAAAAAGTAGCACTTTTTATGATGCCAGACCTGAAGATATATCGTCTTCTATTTGGTTGAAAATAGTTTCCAACACTGTTCCCAAAGAGTCTGAACTGACTTATTATTTAGATCTTGTTGTGGATTCAACCGATCATCCCTGCCATGCTATGTGTTATATCTTTAGGTTATTATTATCTTGCTGTTGTAAGTAATTTGAAGTGCAATGAACTAGTAATGAAGTCAGTAGCGCGTCCGGTTTACTTACAGAAAAGTCATTGAAAGAGAAAAAACAGTGGGGTTTGAACTAAAGTAAAGAACACAAGTTTTTCCTTCAAAATCCTTACCTCCATTAGTGATATGTATGAATTGGTTAGAACAAAATGATTTATGTTTGAAAAGATATTATGTAACCAAAACAGAAGCAGAAAGAATTTATATATGCCTTTCTTATCAAAGATAAATGTGTTTAATGCTACTGTTGTAAATACTGTGGTCGCTGTAGCCATATTGTTTCTCAAGCAAGCTTTTGGTAAAAGAAGCCTGCATGAGTGCATAGCAAGTTGTGTTACAAACTGTTAACTGTTAGTATTTTTTTTTCCTCATATACAGTGTTCTAAAAATAAGACTAGGCGCCACCTAGACACTCGCTGGCCGCCGGCCATGGCAAATAAGCCCTAGTCTGCGATTCTAGGTGACCTTGGCTGCGATTACCGCTTAGGGTTTTTTATTTTTATTTTTAAATACAACATCAAAATGATGTTGTTTTGATTTTCATTAGGAAACCCCAAAACGTCATCGTTTAGGGTTCATTTATAAAACCCTTAAACTTTCATCTTCTTATCTGTTCTCTCGCCTTCGATCTCCTCAGTCCACACCTCTAGCCTCTGCTGAGGAATTACCTAGGCCCCCTAGGTGCGAGGCATCGGGCCACCACCTGACTAGCGCCTAGCGCCTTTTAGAACACTGCATATACATGCAGAAATATAGTCTTGTATAATATGAGTTGTTAGTTTTACTAGAATTTATGGATACAGTGCTATATACCTCTTATAATTTTTTTTTTTTTGAAATTGTGCAGTTTTCAGAGGCCTGCAGGAGCAATTCCATCTTCAATGCTAGGTTTGGAGGCTCTGACAGGAAGCTTGGATGACTTTGGTTTTGAGGACTATCTTAATGGTAACTTTATTCTGTTTTTCTCATGCATGTGATTGCCCTTTTTCTCTCTGAATCCTCTCTTTCTCTCTCCCTCTCTTCCCCCTTTCTTTTATCATTCTCCCTCAGTAGGAGAAAACTGGATCTTAAGTGTTAAATCCTTTTTCTTCCTTCTTGTCCACAGTAGTAGTAGATTAAACACTTAATGTTGTGGTAAAGATTATGTTCCTGGGTTCCTTTGTACTATTGATGTCAATCTGGTCAACTGGATTTAACACTTAAGATTATACCCTGTATCGTCCAGCTCTTCATGACTTTTTGTCTTTAAAACAATAAGTGTGCCAATTTTCTTGGATTCAAAGTGGTATAGTAGTTATCATCATTATCCTTGTAATCTGAACTTATTCTATCCAACTAAGCTAGCTTGGCCTTATTAGTGTCTTTCAGCTGGGACATTAGAAATTTTCAAACTGCCGTACCCATCATTGAATGGTAAACTTGTAGGTTGCTGCCTCTACTGGTAGCATCAAAGACCTTTTTGACATCGGGGAATTAGTGATTAAAATTGAGACTTGTATAAAAGAAGAGATTCATATTTTGTTATTTGATTTTGTTTGTGTTTGTGTTTGTATTATTAAATTAATAAGTTGTAAATAGTGATATAAAGAGTCCCGAGTTGGATGAGAGAGAAAAAGGTAGACATCCATACCTTCAATAAACTCTATATCCTATTAATCTGACAGTTCTCTTTCAAATAATGATATTCTGAGGTATATTTTTTAAAAAAAATTCTTCAACATCCCCGCTACTAATAGAGGTTTGTTTTTCCACTGGCTTCTTGGTTATATAGAATTGGAAAGGTAACATAAATTTTCTGAATTAGAGTACTAAACTTAACACTAAAAATTGTAAATATTGTTCTTACTTCTACACTTTATCTCAGAAAGACTTCTACTTGCATTGTGGTTTATGTAGCTTTCCAAGGACTTTTAAAAGTTAGTATTTGCGTCATGCAGTTGGGTGGGTGTGGCTGTTGTGTGTTAAGTTCTTGCAGGAGCTAGATCTAGGACGGACCAATTGAAATGTTCATGTATAGATTTTGGTGTGATGATGAGAAATGGGTCATTGGATGGTGATCCATGGATTTTAGCTTTTCATTTTGATTTGTGCTTATATAGCATTTTCATTGTTGTGTTTTACAGATCCTCGAGAATCTGAAACTTTCCGGCCAGCTGACATGCATCATGGAATGGAAGTGCGCCTAGGGCTTTCCAAGGGACCAGTTTGTCCAAGCTTTGTATGATTGAAGCAGCTCATAAATGTGCCAATTATGGATTCTCAACATCCTTGTATCATGTGAACATGTCATTAGAGATTGAATTTTATCATGTGATCAAACACTTTAACATGCCATTTATAAGATCTGATTTCAATTCTACAATTGTTTTATACATGTTCTATGGGTTCGTTTGAGATAGCTTTTAGCCCGAGCTTTACGGTTACTGTTTGGATAGTATATTTCAGAAGAACTTTTATATCTATAAGAGCTTTTGATGGTGTTTGGTTGGAACATTTTAATATCTCTACTAATCATGATATGACATTTATACCCTTCTAATTTTTATGTTTGGTTGAAACATCTTATAATCCTTTTCTTTTCTATCAATTTTTTATTTTTTATTTATTTTGAAAACAATAATAATTCATTGAGATGCTTTAAATTCACTCTTTTAACCCACTCTCTAAATACACTCACTTTTCTTGTGTTGACATATGGACAACAATAAATGTTTTACATTAAAAATCTAACCTTTATAAAGTACCTATTTTTTCATTTTATTTACACTACAAACCAACAACTAATTTCCTATATTGCCTTTATTCTTTAACTTCAACATATTGTCATTCAATATCAATTTTTTTAAAAAAATAATAATAATAAGTCTGTGTTGTTAAACTCTAAGGCCTTGTTTGATTTTTCCACTTAACACTGAATGATACTTAATGTGTTCCATTCAGTTATTTTATTTGATTTTTTAAGTGTTAAAATCACTTAATAAACCCCTAAAACCACTTGTTTTGAAAAGTGAAAAAATTTCATTTTTCATTTAACACAAATCCAGTAGAATTTAATGCAAAATTTTACTTCCAAAACTATCATCACTAATTTAATCTATTTCCAAAACTAACCACTTGATCTATAATGTTTTTTTTTTTTTAACATGACATCTATAAATTATATAATTATCCAAGTTTATTCCAAATTAACTAGAGAGTAAATTATACACATGAAGTAAATTGCTAATAAGAACATATTGATGAACTTCATTTCGTCGGTAATATACACATGAAGTAGCCAATTAGTTTTATAATGTCACTAGCTAAGAGATTAATAATTATTAGATTCTATACAATAATATATATTTGAAATATTATTAATAACTAAATAAATTTATTTTAGAATTAATTTATATGTTAGAGTTGTCTGTAATATATTAAAATGTAAATATATAACAAATAATAGTTAGAAGGGCATAGATGTAAAAATATTTATTTTCATATATTTATAACTTAAAAAAACAAACAACTTATCACTTATATTTAGTTTTCAGTGAAAAAAAAAAAATCATGTTTTTCAGTTTTCAGTTTCAGTCACTATCCAGTCTTCAGTAATATTCAGCACTGTTCAGTCTTCAGTAACATTCAACATTGTTCAGTCTTCAGATAAAAAATCAAACGGGCTTAAGACTCTGCAACTTCTCTTATTTCTACTGAACTTGTGTTTACAGACCCAAATTAAATTGCTCATATAATTTTATTTACCAAACATCATTGGTTAACTTGATGGTTGTTGTATAGAATAAATAATTAGTAAAACAAATTAGAATTAAATAGTTTAAAAATATATTATAAAAATTTCATTAAAACTAAAAGAAATTAAATAAATGGTACATCGTTCATGAACCAAAAAAAAAAAAAATTCCAAAATATTTATCCGAAAACACCATAAAATACAAAAAGAAATTCTCCTTTTTCAATTAAGATTGCATCTTTCCATATGAGAAATGCTTCTAACTTTTGAATAGCTACAAAACATATATAAAGAAAATTAACAAATTTTAAAATGAAATGAGAAATATTTTTGTCACTGCTCATGTTACAAAAAATATATATACACATAGTTTTAATTATTTGTACCTTTAAAGCAATCTAATGATCAGATAGCTCGATAAACTGTGTTGTATTCTTGAATATCATCATGTTCGAACCTACAATAAAATATTAAAATGCATTTAGTTTTTAATCTACCTACTGATATAAAGTTTGAAACATGATTTTAAAATAAAGAAGTCTAGTTTAAAAATTTAGTACAATTCAAATTTTTTTTTTTTTAATAAATAAACTATTAAAAAAAATTACCTGAATATAGCTATAACAATGGTGAGAAGACAACTTGTGTTTGAAAATGGTGAGAGTTGGTGTTTACTGCACATACAAGTTATGAAAAAGAATTAAAAAAATTCAACATAAAAATTTAACCCAATACAATAAAATTATTTAATAAAAAAAATTTTAAAAAAAATTACATGAATAGAGTTGTAACAATGGTGAAAACCCAATTTTTGTTTGTAAATGTTGAGAGTTGGAGTTTAATCAGACCTGATGAAACTGTAGGAAAAAAAATAAGTTGTAGAGTCATAGACAACACAAACCACAGACCTGATATATATATATTTCTTTTAAAAAATTGATATTAAATGAAGAATGACAATCTAGGAAATTAGTTGTTGGTTTATATTGTAAATAAAATGAAAAAGTAGGCATAAATGCTATATTTTTAATGTAAAACATTTATTGTTATCCACATGTCAACACAAGAACATGAGTGTGTTGAGAGAGTGGATTGAGAGAGTGAATTTAGCATTCCTCTAATTCATTTGAACTTTAATTGGAATAGTAATATATATTTTAAAAAAAGAGAGAAAACCAAAAATAGCCATTAAAAATATTAAACTTTTATTAGTAACCACTTTTAAAAATTTAATTGTTATTAACCACTTTAAAATAAAATAAAAAAATCAGTGTATGTCCATAAATTACAAAAGTACCCCTGAACTTAGTTTAATTTTAAAAAACTTGGAAGCAAATTTGAAATCATAACTAAAATCTGAACCAAACTTGAAATCACGACTAAAATCTGGAACCAAACTTGAAATCATGACTAAAAATTGAAACTTGAAATCTTGACTAAATAGAAATGTTGAAACTTGAAATGTTTCCCTTCTTCTTCTTCCTCCTCAAATTAGGTTTATGTTTTTTCTTTCTCTTTTTTCTACATATCACAACGCTGGCAATCGCAAAGCATGGAGCCACCAGACTTCATCGCCGAGCTTCACGAACTAGCGGTGCTATGCTTGACGAACCACGGCGTCGTTGGGTCGTGAAGTTCGCGCGACGACGTTCGGGGTAGCCCGAACAGCTCGGTGACAACTTCTGGCGATGGACAATGGACGATGGGAAGGAGAGGAGAAAAGAAAAAGAGAGAGAGAGAGAGAGAGAGAGAGAGAGAGAGAGAGAGAGAGAGAGAGAGAGAGAGAGAGAGAGTGTGTGTGTGTGTGTGTGTGTGTGTGTGTGTGTGTGTGTGGATGGTTTTTATATGAGGGCATTCTAGTAATTTCTCAAAAACATGGTTATTAACAATTAAATTTTCGTTTGTGGTTATAAACAAAATTTGTATGTTGTATGCGGTCATTTTGAGTAATTTTCACTTAAAAAAAATTAGTTCATATGGGATAATATATTTATGTAATAATTAGAAATTTAAAGAAAAAAATATAAACAACAAACAAAACTAAAAAGAAAATTAAGATAAATCTCACCAAAAGAAAATTAAGATAAACCAAAATTAATAAATAAAAAAATGAAAGGAGTAGATCCCCATCGATGATATGGATACAAAATTGAAAAAAAAAAAAAAAAGAAGATAAATCTCACCAAAAGAAAATTAAGATAAACCAAAATTAATAAATAAAAATAAAAATGAAAGGAGTGGATGTGGATCCCCATTGATCTAAACCGCCGCCTCAAACATCACCAACACCAATACACCACCAAAATCAAAAATCACCGACACTAGTACACCACAAAAATAAAAAATCATTACCCATATCATCGAGTTCGTCAAAGCACACATCTAATATCTTAAAATCTGTTTATCATTACTAATATCATGGAGTTCAATGACAATGGATGACCTAGTTGGGTCTCCAATCTCCATCGTTGATGATCCATCTTCAATGATGGCGAACCAGCTCCATCATTGGCGATGGCTCTGGGTCTACTTTCGATTGTTGGTGTGAGTTGGGTGCAATTGTTGGTTTGGTTGTAGGGTACTATCTCAATATTCATATATTCGAATATGAATAGGTATGGTCAGATTTTGTGAATTACCTGGATGAGATTGATGAGACTACAGTTAGGGTTGCAAATGGGTTAAAACACGATGGGGTTTTTACAATTTGGTGCCAACTTAATTGGGAAACATCACATTTTTACTCTTTAATTTAAGTTTCATCAATTTGGTCCTTATATAATTGAAAATCAATCAAATTAGTCCTACTGTTAGTCAAAGTAACGGTTTTGACTAACGGTAGGACTAATTTGATTGATTTTCAATTATATAACGACCAAATTGATGAAACTTGAATTAAAGAGTAAAAAAGTGATGTTTCCCAATTAAGTTAGGACCAAATTGTAAAACCCCCTTATTATTAGATATGCCTACATTAAATGATACTATATATATATATATAGGAGGAAGGATCGGGGGATACAATTTTTGACACATTATTTGACATGATTTTATAGCCATTAGATATTTAAGATTTAGATGGTTAAGATTTCCACTTTATTATTTTATTTTATTTAGATGGTTAACGTTTATTTTTCCTTTCCCTGTATTTTCTTTCCTATATCAAATTTATTAATATTTTCCCTTCCGCTTTTTCATTTTTTCCTTCCCACTGTATATTTTTTTCTCTTCTAATTCCAGAATTTATTATTTTATATCCACCGTCATCAACCACTCATGTACCATTAAATCTCTTTTCTCCGAGTATCAGTTTGAAAAATGAATTCATGTATTGTTTCAAAAAAAAAAAAAAATGAAATCACTATGTTTTTGTATAATTTTTAATTTTATTTTTATTTCAATTCTTGAACTCTCAATTTTTTTTTAAAGTTAATTCATATGTAATATATTATGCGTAAAAAAAAAAAAAAAAAAACAAGATGAATTGTATTTACATTCCTAAATTCCTTATATATTTCTTAATTTTTTTTTTTTTTGACAGTTCTTAAATTTTATTTATTCAACTATATCTTGAAACATAGCAATGGGTTTTTGTAAAGTTGTTGCAGGCTTGTAGCATTGGTGTAGCGATATTGGTAGAAAATAAAATCATATATCATGAAAATGAGAAGAGAAAATCATAACATAGAAAGAGGAAAAAAAAAACGTTAGAGAGGAAGAATTAATATTAATTAGATTTAAGTTTTTAAAAAATATTAATTATACTTAATTAGGAAAGTGAATCTATGAGAGATGAAAGAGGTGAGAGGAGAGAGAAAAGAAAATAAATTGATTATATAAATTAGGGGTGGGCACCCAAACCGCCAAACCGATCAACCCATCCAAACCAAACTGATTTAAGTGGGTTGGTTTGGTTTCGTTAAATAAAATAAATCGATTGGGTTGTTTTTTAGCAACCCAATTGGTTTGGGTTGGTTTATGGGTTGCGTTTTATTAAACCGTATAACCCAACCTAAACCATTACATACTTAAATATATATATATATATATATTATTAATTAAATTATTGGGGGAAACAAATAAAAACTAAAGTTAACCCAATGCAATAAGAAGTGAATTTCGAAACTTCAAAGTGGTTGCTTCGACAGTGATAGATATTATTAATTTAGAAGCTTAAACAATTTAGTGTTATTTTATAAGTTTTAAGCGTTCTACACTTTAATTTTATTTATTTATTTATTTTTAACGATTATCGTTCTGCCCTTGAGTTAAATTTAGTATTATAAATTAGTATTATTATTTATGTTATTGATAATTGGTTTAACTACTTATATTGATAATTTGATATTATTAAATTTATTCAAATAAAAAATAATGTAATTATTTTCTTAAACCGTTAAACTAAACCGATTTTTATTGGTTTGGATTGGTTTGGCTTTATCTTATAAATGGTTTGGTTTGAGTTGTAAAAAAATAAACTGATTTTAGAATGGTTTGGTTTGGGTATAGTCAAACCCAACCCAAACCAACCCATGCCCACCCCTAATATAAATAAAGGAAAAGGAAAATAAAAATGTATTAAATCTAAGACATCCAAATCTCATAGATCCAATAACTGAAAAATCGTGTCAAATCTTGTGTCAAAAAGTGTGTCCTCTATCCCTCCCGTATATATATATATATATATATATAAATATATTCATATAACATAAAAATAGTTACTTTTGTTGTGGCCGCGACACATGGTATACAATAAATGATACTATATTCTTAATAATCTTTTTTAAGAATTTTTTCCATATTCTAATATATCTAATTATACAACATAACATATAATACTAATAATATTTATTAAAAATATATATAATAATAATCTTATATTTCCAATTTATGATATATATAATAGTCTGAACTTCTGGAGTTCACAAAGTCATCAACATCCGCATTAAATGATACTATTAATAATAGTCACATATATAATAACAATCATATATATATTTTTAAATTTCTTATATTCTAATAAATAATTATAATTATAATGGATGGTGGAGATTCAATCTAAAAATTTGGAAATATAATTTTAAAATTTTTTGTTTTTTGTTTTTTATTTTTTGTTTTTATTTTTTATTTTTATTTTTTAAATTTACCAGATCTCTTCAAATCTGAAAATTTCCATATTTAAAGAAATTGGTTATTAATATATGTCATGAACCTCCGCCATATATGTTACGTTATAAACTACAACCCCAAAACACATGTATTGACTAATGAGATGGAATTGGAATAGTTGTGACTAAATAACCATGACTTTCAAATATTTATTATTATTATTCTTATTATTACTAAATAAATGATATTATTTATAAATAAAAAAAATCATATAACATATAATAATAAGGGGTTTTTACAATTTGGTCCTAACTTAATTGGAAAACACCACTTTTTTATTCTTTAATTCAAATTTCATCAATTTGGTCTTTATATAATTGAAAATCAATTAAATTAGTTTTACAGTTAGTCAAAACCAATTAAGGAATAAAAAAGTGATGTTTTCCAATTAAGTTGGGACCAAATTGTAAAAACCCCAAACACGATAGAGCAAAAGATACAGCTGTGATTATAATTTTGCTGTTCTTTATAATAAGGGTAAAAGTGTCAATAAAAAAAATCATTAAACTAAATTTTGGCTTTCTGGTTTTCCTCAAAAGCTCTTTTAGTGCAAGCAGGTTGGGCTTGACTTGTGTTGAAAGAGCTTATAAGGTAGTGTTTGGTTGGTGGAATCAAGCATGGAATGGGAAAATGAATCCACATTCCATTGTTTGTTTTGCACAAAATGTCATGGAATGAGGATTCCATTCCATGGTGGATTAGGATTCCTACCTATTGAGGTCGGAATCCGGATTCCACCCTCAATCAAATGTTCAATTTACCACTTTGTCCTCCAAATAAAAAAAAATAAAAAATAAAAAATAATAAGATAAATCAAAAAACAACCTCATTCATAGCTAACGATAGAGAGGCCACCGATAGAGCCTCGTCTTCGCCGTCTAGGCCCTCGCCTCCATCGTTGGTGTCTCTCTTGTCTCTCACTCCACAGAGCTACAAGGATAAGTTCCACAATCTCAGCCGACGATTCAAATTCGCAGCGACGTTGCAAAACGACACAAAATTGGGCATCAGCTTCTTGGTCCCCATGGTTGACCATGTCAAATGAATTCGCGTCCAAGAGCTCCGTGGTCTAGCAATGCGACATCTCGATCGTGTAAGGCTGAGATCTGTTGGTGGAGATCTGTCAACCTCTATGTTCTTTGTCGATAGAGGAGGTCGCCTCGTCGGAGGAGGCAAGGTGTTGCCTCCTCCGACAATTTCGTCTCCAGTGGCCATAATGGCGACCGGTTTTTAATTTGTTATTATTTTTCTTATAAATTTATTTAAAATTTTAAAATATTTTTTTTACATCTTTTAAATTATATTTTTTATGAAAAATTTACAAATTATTATTCATAATTATTTGGAAAATATTTAAAATTTTAATTATTTATTATTTGAATAATATAATAATATTTTTTAATATATCAAACATATAAGGGGCATTTTGATCAAAACAGTAAGGATTCCCTAATGGATTCCATATTCAAACCAAACAAAAGAATCCATCTAGGAAATGGATTTCATTCCTACATGGATTCATTTCTCATTCCAAGAACCAAACATGACTAGCTCCATAAGCTACTCTACTAAATAACCCAAACACACCTAGAAGCTACTTTTGGGTTCTGAAATCTCTTTTCAGCCTTCCAAAAGTCATGCCAAACATGCTCTATATCTATGATTCAAGGATGGAAGTGTCACTTGAGAAAATGAAAAACATGATCTCCATCATCCATCTTTGACCAAGATGGATGGTTGAGATTAAATTAAAATAAATAAATAAATAAATAATTTTATATAAAAAAAACATTTTTAAAAACAAATAATGGATCTCCACCGTCCATCTCAAAGATGGATGGTGAAGAATACAAACAAAAAAATAAAAATTGTAAAAAGATGAAGATCCAAACTCAATTGGATTTCTGGAGATCAAACGGAAATGAATTTTTAGTATGTTTGATGGTCCACCGTCCATTTACCTACGGATGTTTAAAAAAAAAAAAACCTGACCCCGAGAGGACCTGCCCGATGAGGCGGGGTTTTATCAAATGGGGTCAGGGCAGGTTTGGGGCCAAGTCCTAACATCTTGATTTAGAAACTGGGCAAGGTTAGGGTTTGGTATCCCCGCTCCGATCTCACCTCAACCCCGTTAATTATTTATTTGTTAATAATATTAATATTTAATCAATAAAAAATTAAGAATTTTTTTTGACAATATCTATTAATTCGGGATCAATTTTTTTTTTTTTGAAAGCTTTCATCATTAGTAGGATTCGAGCCGCTGACCTGAGAGTCATTTACCCAAGCCCCAAGCTCGTCCATCTACCAGCTGTGCTCGTCCAGGTATTTTTTTTTATTTTTATTTCTATTGTTTCTCACTAATTATATTTTATGGATTTTTTTTTATATAGTCAATTTATTTTGTATGTTGGTAATGAGTTTATTTAAAATATAAAAATTGGGATGAAAGGAAATTTACAAAGTTTGACTAAGGGCCAGTTTGATATTACTATAACTTTTATAATAATCACTGTTAATTGTGCTAAATGAATAATCAGCTGTGAAGTTAATTAGCAAATTTTTGGTTAATTGTATTTTTAAAGCTACTATATAGCTAAAAAACAGTATATATACGTTTGGTAATTTTATTGCAAAAGTATTGAGATTAGTTACAATGACTAATATATATATGATTTTAGAACCCTATTTCATTTTTTTTTTCATTAATTATATATATTAAATCAATACTTAAGTACAATATTTAAATTAGGAAAAAAAATTTATAAGAAAAATAAAATATTTTTAAAAGATTTTATAAATCAAATCAATATTTAAATAAAATATTTAATTTTGAGATGAAATAAAGTATATAAATGCTTTTAATTTTATTTCATGATGATAATAATAATATTTTAAAAGATTCATTAAATGCTGAAATAGATTATTCCATAATCAATCTCAAAAAGTAATTCTCCACATATTTCTCAAAATCACTATTAAAACTTACCATTTTATCAATTAATCGCTTTTAGTACTATTTTAACTTTTTAAAAGAAAGAAACCTTTGGGCTAGTGATAAATGAGAGAAAACTAGAAATAGCCACTCAAAACAATAAACTTTCCTTAATAACCACTTTTGAAACTTTAATTGTTAATAACCACTTTTTTAAAAAACTTTCAGTGTATGTCCATAAATTACCAGAGTACCCCTGAAATCGTTTTATTTTAAATCTCGAAACAAACTTGAAATCATGGGTAAATTGAAATGTTCAAACTTGAAATCAGGCTTAAATTGAAATATAAAAACTTGAAATTAGGCCTAAATTAAAATATCAAAACTTGAAATTTGGACTAAATTGAAATTTTACATTTCTTCTTCTTCTTCTTCTTCTTCTTCTTCTTCTTCTTCCTCCTCAAAACATTAGGTTTTTTTTTTTTTTTGGTTTCCCTTTTCTGCAGATCACCTCGCCGGCGAAGGGGGGTCGATTCCGTCGCCGATGAAGCAGCAGCGAATGGAGAGGAGGTCGCCGGCGCCCACGCCTGGTCCCCCGTCGCCTGTCCACCACGCCCAGTCGCTAAATCAGCGACGCCCCAATAGCCAGCGAGCGAGAGAGAGCTGGGAGGGGAAGATGAGGTCGCCGCGAAGCCCAGGAGGTCGCCGGCTCCCGGCGACACCTTCGCCGGCGCTCGGCGACCTCCAAAGCCCGTCGGCGAGAGAGAGAGAGTAGTCGGGGAGAGAGAGCAGAAGAGAGAGAAAGAAAAAAAGAGAAAGAAGAGAGAGAGAGAGCTGATGTGGGGGTTTATATATGAGGGCTTTCTTGTAATTGCTCAAAAAAGTGGTTATAAACAAATAAAAGTTCGTTTGTGGTTAAAAAAGAATTTCCCCTAATCTTTGTGGTTATTCTATGTAATTTCCACGTGATAAATTGTCCCCGGTCGTAAAAAGATAAACCTTTGGGCTAGTGACTATAATTTTGTTCAACCGAGTATAAAAGCTGAAACAGTAAGCAGCAGCAACACGAATGGAAATGGAAGCTAGTGATTAAATTGAAGGAAAATGGAGGGAGAGACGTTGTACGCGCAACTGCACAAGCTCTCATCCATAAATTCAGAGGAAGCACTGGATCAAATCCTCACAACTCTATGGAACACAAGGAAAACGGGTCTCCAACCGCCCCAAAAATCTCACATTCAGTCTCTCCTCAACCTCCCTTCTCCCTCCCAACTCGATCCCGTAAGTAGCTTCGAGCTATTTTCGTGCGAAAGTTACTGTATGTGTTTTATGATAAATGTTATCTTTGTTGCAACCCTGTTTCAATTTCTGATAATAATAACAGTAAATAAACAGTTAATCCAAAGGTTGTCATTTACCTTTAGATGGATGTTGAAATTACAAATTTAAGTTGGGGTAGTTTGAATTGTATAATTATTTAGATGTTGTGGAAAGTGTATATTTATTCACTACATAAACATGGTTATGTAATGGTGTGAATGAAGAGAAATGGCAATTATAAGTTTTCAAATGACCATGAAACTTTTGGTCATGTCAATAAATTGGTTTGTTTTGGTATGTGATGCATGAAAGCTAGATTGGGTGTTGTGGTGGTAAACATCTTGTGCTGGATTTAAGGACCTCTAATGATGCAGATGGTTATTTCTTTGGGGATTTTTACCTTGAAACAGAATTGATAAGGTTACTTGGTCCTGAAATTGTCATATTGCTTGTGTCACCATGGTATTTGGTATCATCATATTAGTCTATTATTTGGCTTGGTGCTTTTAGAATTGTTAGAAAACGGTGCTACTCATAAGTTTTCTTTTCCGGGGATGCCATATTATTGTTTGTTTATATGTACTGCAAATAGGTGATCAAATTGTGTATCTTTTGTGTGCTTGATTTTAGTTTGTCAAGTAAGTTTGTGACTGATAAATGGATTGCTTGATCTCCCCAAACCATTTAAACATGCAAATGATGCACAAAATCTGACTATAGGTTTTGGCATGCCTTCGTTCACTTATCAGAAAATGTGTACGTGACAACTTCACTAGTGATGATCTTCTGAAGCTTTTTCCACCTGACCTCTCACTTGATCAGCAAAGCAATATTATATTACTGCTCCTGAAATATCAGAATCAGTGGAAAGAGGAAATGTCCAGGGAACAGGTGTCCTCTCTCAAACTTGTTAAACTGTTTCTGAAACTTTTTGTTTTTAAAAGAACGTGAAAGTAGTAAGCTTTACATTTAAATATATAACAATAATGTGCATATGTTACCAAACAAATAAGATATGCACATGTATAACGTATGTATCAATATGTGATGACATGGTAGGCGAAAGACATATATTCATCATAGTTAAAAGATTCTTGTTCATAGTTATTGGTTTTGAACAGATCATGTGGTCGGAATAATTACTCAATTTGTAGAGATAGACATATATTGAAAGTCCTTAGAAGCAGTTATCTATATTTTGCAAATTGTCAGACATAATTTTCAATCACTTTATTTTAGGAAAGAAACGCAACTACTAATTGCTGCTTTTTATTTTTGTTTCGTTGGCTAATGATGCTTATGCTTAAATTTTGATTTCCCGTTTACTTAATTACTTATTTTTAGTTGACTGCGTAAAAACCACTCCCAGCATTCTCGCATTAGTTGTCTTGGTTTTCTGCTACCTGTAAAATTCAATATCCTTAGTCAATTTTGTTTATTATTCTGTATATCCTCTTGTTTATTTTGTTGTCATTTCATTAGTTATTGGTTAGTTCATAAAGTATCCTTTTGCTTGTTCTTTTGTCATTTTCCTACTATATTGTTAATATTCATCTTATCCAGCATCCAGTGTCGAGGACCAGTGTTTCCTATCATGTGAAAACTAGTGCGCCACCATCTTTCACATCTTTCCCATCTTCTGTGATTTCAACTCCTCTGTGGCCTCATCAAGATGATCCAGTCACCAACTTTAATCACAATGATCTTGGGGCTTCTACACCAGTCATTGTTGATAATACTGTGGCAAGTTTGTCTCCCATGCTTCTCCAACGTGATGTCAGCCCTCTTGACAACTTGGTATGGGAGTTAGTTTATTTTTTTCAATTTGATTAATTACAAAAAAATTAGTTTATCAATTTAGTGTAACATGGACACATTTTCTAACCGTTCATTCCATATTACCTATTAATCCACCTAATCTTTCCTTTCCTTTGTATGGGGAGAAAATTCCTGAAAGATTTGATGTATCATTCACCACTCAAGTATTTGCTGAATGCACCATTGTTCCCCTAAAAGAACATCCCCAACCCTCTCCTCCCCCTCCCCCAACAACCAATGAAAATATTGATATAATGATTGTGATGCATCAGATGATGATGCACTCACACAGACATTTTTTGATAGGAACATTCTTACACATGCAACAAGAAGGTAATATATGTATATACAATTATATTTACCCCAAGAGTAATGCTAGGCTTCCCAAATTTTGTTCCCAAATGAAGTGGCACTTGAGGTGTCACTATCCTGTAAATCATGATATTATGTGGTGAGTGATGTGATGGTGACACCTCACATGCCACATCATTTGGGAAAGAATTTGGGAACAAAAAGGGAAGCCTAGCATTACTCTTACCCCAAAAGACACTTTATTGCTGGTGAAGATTCCCAATTTTTATAAGTTACGATAACCAAACAAAAAAAATTAGACCACAATTTTAATTTTATAATACAAAAGGTTTCTTTAGGATTTGGCATTACTTTTAGTCCAATTTTTGTCACGAAAGCATAATTGTATTTAAACAAATAAATCAATATTGTAATGGAGGTTTTAAGATCTGAAATAAAAGCAAGAGGCAAATTCATTATATCATATGTTTGAATGTTCTATGCCTTGGGAGTTTTTATTTGTAACTGGCTTTTATTAATATATAGAGAAATCTACCCGGCCTCAAGTCTATGACATGGACAATGGAAAAAAGCAACTCAGTGCCGGGTGATAGAGTAGCTGTAATCAACCTTAAGGTATGTCATGAATAAGTGATATTTCTTGACATTTATCATTGGGCTGACTAAAATTATGAAGAACAAAAAGGTTGTTTTTTAAATTATATATTTAGTGTTATTGTGTTAAAGTAATTTGATTATTTGGGAATAACCATAAGTCTTGAATGCAGCTTCTGTTGTTAATAATGTGTATATGTTTCCATGGATCTGGAAAATCTCTGAAAAGGTTGAAAAACCATGGACACTGTTTTTTGAATTTCTGCTTCTTTTGAAGGATTTTAACATGATAAAACACTTATGTTTTGAAATGACATAATAGAAGTTGGGGATTATGGGAGGGAGAAGAGTTAAGGAGGGTAATTAATCACTGTTGGTTATCTTTTTGAATGTGAACTGATTTTGAAGCAGTGAAAAGTCTTTCCAGGGAAGGTCTTCAAAGTGAAGAGGGTTTTTGGGATGTTCGGGTTATCCCATGAAGAAGGCTCTTAAAATAGTCATAAAGACAGTCCTCATATTGTATACTTCTTAAAACTAGGTTGGATCTGTGTGGTAAGAGAAGTGTAGGTGATTTGGTTGCTGTTATGTTGTAAATTATCCTTTCTCCTTTCCATGGAAAATTATTGTGCCTCCTTGTCATCTGGAACAGTTGCATGAGTAGCACTTAGTTTCTCTACAATAAATCCAGGGGTAAGTTTAGTTGTTTCTACTCAGATTTTCTTCACCGAACATGAACTTCATTAACTGGAGGAGTGGGGTTGTCAATTATTAAAAGTTGGAAACTTTGGAAGACATGGAAACAAGCCGGAGTCTGTGAAAGGATGTTCTGTTAAGGTAACAAAGAAATCAAGATGCTTGGGAAAGACAGTAGAGAATGCTTTTAGTGATCTTGTAATGAGTCTTGAAATTGTTAGTTGTTACACTCCAAGAAACTAGGTTAAAGAAAATAATAGGAATTGAGAGGCAGGTAACATATATGGTCCTTTTTTCTTCTGTGAAAATCAACACAGGTTGACATAGATGGTAGCAGGGGGGAAACACAATGGAGGTATGGGGGGGTGCATGCCCCCCCATCCCACAAAAAAATTATAAAATTACTCAAAAAAAATATGTATTTTATATATTATTTTTACTAATTTTAAATTTTTGTGATTTGGCCCCCCAACTCTAAACTTCTGGTTCTGTCCCTAGATGGTAGCTATTAAGAAACTTTTGTAATAGTAATATAAATTTTTGTTCTTTTATCTTCTGACCAGTTGCTATTTCTTATCTTCATGTCATATGATATGCATTATTTTTATATTAACTTGAACTTTCAGGTTGTTTTGATTTGGAACTGTTATAAAATTTGACATTGTTTTAGTGTTAGGCCAATTAAAAATACTGAGAATAAGACTGGGTACCCTTCCTTACTGGGTGTATAATTGATTTTTACTCCTGTTATCCGTGGATCACTGCCTTAATGTCAGGTTGGACCAAGAGAAATATCATAGTTCTCAAGTGATCCAGATGATGAAGCACAGTGGTGATGGTAAATTACATGTACAGTCAAGGAGCGTTTGTGCTATGAAATTTAACTTTACGATAAAAATCAGTATGATCCAAGAATTGCTGACCTCTAGCTTTTCCTGCTACAAGCATTGGATCAATATGAGGCATCCTGCTACATGTCTAAGAACTTGCAGGGGTATCTGAAAAGCATTCTTTTGATTTTTATGCTCGATGTCCTGGAAAAACTGTTTTAAGGAAAATTTGTTTTGGGCGGGATTAATTCTATTTTATAAAAGATTGATTCGTTACTGTTATCTTTCCCCGTGCATGCAAAATTATCACTTATTTCAGTTAGATTCTGGGAGTATCATCCTTTCCCTCTAGTTGGAATAGTGTGAGAATTTATTACTTAACTATGCATATTGATGTTTGAGCAAAATAGTCATCAAATTTTAGTACTTAACTTGTCCTTGTTTGCAGCTACAAGATTACACCAAGTCTCCTTCGGGAGAAATTGATGTGAAATTCCAGCTTACTAAAGACACACTTGAAGCTATGTTGACGTCATTAGCCTACATCAGTGGACAACTGTCAAATGTGGTAAGCATGCTTTTCTCCATATTGTTGCAATGTTGTGGTCATGGGGAAAAGTTGAAGATTTAAAGACTAGCGACTATGATTTTACTGCAATGTGCAATGGAAAACAAACAAAATTTATTTGTCCCGTTTTGCCTTTTGCAATGAAGAAATGAAATTTTAACTTGTACATAAATCCAAATAATTTATCTTTTTTTGCTTCAAAGAAATAAACGCTTTTTAAACATCAGTATATGAATTATATAATTTTAAACAAATTCAATGTTCTTATGGTAATGGTGGTAGTCTTGTTTCCCAGGTTGTTCATAATTCCCACTTATTGTTTTTCAGATTTCAATAATGGAATTCACTCATCAGTCGTGATGATGTATCAAAACTATTGTATCTAAGGTTGATACTTGATAGTGATTGTAAGCATATAAATTTCTTCTCTACTTATTGTGTCATGACACCTTGCCACTTGGAAGTCGATTTACTTGATCACCATTTGATCCCCAGTGCTTTTGTGGAACACTTATGTAGCATGAATCTGCTCAATTGAGTTTAGAAGCCATGCTTTTTGTGTCAAGGATGTCAGTAAATTGTAAATTTTGTTCGGATTTTCCTTTGTTTTTTCCTGCCCCTGTCCCGAACAACAATCAGGTTGAGTTATAGTAGAATCGGATAATTGAGGGCAAATTTGTTTGTTGAAGCCTGCTTTAATATGTATGCCTGTTTCTTTGACATTCTAGATTGAATGATAAACCTGAGGTTGTTTTCCGGACAATATTTTGGCAGGCCGGGACTTCTTCAGAGCCAGCGCAGAAAAAGCAGAAGCCATAGTATTATCGTTTCATTTTTTCTCTCTTAACTTGAATCAAATATTGTTCGATTGATATACCGATGAATCATAGTAGAGAATTTGTGATTGATTGTTGGATTGGTCCGGAGAGTGATTTTCGGTATGTTGCATTATAGGATTATCTCAATGTACAACTTTGCCTCTGGGGGATGAGGCCTGAGGGTTTCTTACAATCTTTGCTAAATGAAAAATAAAATAAAATTGTAGCATTATTTTATTTATTTATTGTGAAAATGCATGCCACCAAATAACACTGTAGCACTAAAAAGTTAGAAATTGCTTATCTAAAAATTTTGAACTAGTAAATGAGAGTCCACTTAACAACTTAAACGCTCAACAATCTTTTATATACATTGATTGAACTATTGAAAGTGCTGTGTTTATCATAATTATATTTTAATTACTGTCCAATGTGGCTTGTGGCTTGTGGCTCGGTGATAAAAGGTATTCATTTAGTCCGATAATGTCTCAAGTTTGAGTCGTCATAAATGGTAGTATATTAAATATAAATAAAAATAAAAATAACCATTATTATATTTTTTTAGTGCCAAATAGTTATGGACCTATATGGCCAACATTCACCGAATTATTTTCTTATAAGTTTCCTTTTCCATGAAATTTCAATAAGGATTCATTTCTTTCTTTTTTTTTAGTATATCGTTTCCTGAATTTCTAGTATATATCTATGTATTTATATAAGACATCTATTTTCTTTAAATAAAAAAGGTGAGGTCGGTTGCCGACCTCAAAGATAACCTACAGAAAGAAGTGAGAAGTGGGACCAATTATACCTAACCTTTCTACGAATTTTTTTTTTATATTTTATATTTATTATTTTTTTTATTTTTTATACTTAAAAAAGAGAAAATCTTCTGTACCAACTAAAAATTTGACAGTGACAAGTGTAAAGTAAATATTACTATCAAATCTTTTTTTTTTTTCTTTCCCTGTTTATTTTAATATTATTTAATCTTGACATTTTCCACCTATCATTATCCTCTAATCAGCAGTGTTGATTACTAAAGAAAACAACCACAATCTACCTTTTGGTATGAGTTAATTGATAGTATTGCATAATGCAAGGCTGCAGACTCCATTAAAACAGATTTATAATGCAGAAAACAAGGTGTAAGAAACATAACCATCACACGTATTCAAAACTGATCAAATCATCAATTCTACATCCAAAATTTACAATATGGAAGGACTAAAAACAACATTTCTCTCAATTATAAGCTCACTCTCAAACAAAAAAACTGCACACTTCAAGAAAAACCAAAACTCATTCTTGAAGAAATCAATCAAATGCAACTGCTGTCAAAAACCATTCCCATTATAATGGACAAAAATCAGCAAAAAAACCCAAAATCAAACCACTTCTGCTGTGCCATCCTTTGATTCTAATGCTTTTGGAAGATCTTCCAAATTACTCGATGATTCAATTTGCTTGCCTACTTCTGTTACACCATCCTTCGATTCCAATGGTTTTGGAAGCTCTGCTGGAATAACTTCTTCTTCTACTACTTTTGTTGTGGTGCCATCCTTCGATTCCAATGGTTTCGGAATGTCTGCCAGATTACTTAATGATTCAATTTGCTTGGCAGAATCTACTTCTTTTTCTTCTACTTCTGTTGCGCCATCCTTTGATTCCAACAGTTTCGGAAGCTCTGTCAGGTTACTTGATGATTCAATTTGCTTGGAAGAAACTTCTTTTTCTTCTACTTCTGTTGGGCCATCTTTTGAGGGCAGGTCTGCCAGATTTCTGGATGATTCAATTTTCTTGGCAGCAACCACTTCTTCTACTTCTGCGTTGCCATCCTTTGATTCCAATGGTTCCGGAACTTCTGCCAGAATACTTAATGGTTCAATTTCATTGGCAGTAACAACTTCTTTTTCTTCTACTTCTGCTGTGCCATCCTTTGATTCCAATGGTTCTGAAACCTCTGCCAGAACACTTGATGGTTCAATATCATTTGCAGTAACCACTTCTTTTTCTTCTACTTTTGCTGTGTCATCCTTTGATTCCAATGGTTTCGGAACCTCTGGCAGATTACTTGATTCAATTTGCTTTGCGGATACCACTTCTGTTTCTTCTATTTTCGCTGAGCCATCCTGTGAATCCACTGTTTTAGGAACTTCACCTGGATTACTTTCTGAAACTTGCTTCAAAGCAGCATGTATATCTTCCATAGACCTTGCTTCAACAACTGGTATGTGTGAATTAATGCCTACTGGATCTTTTGGTCCATCCAAAACTACCTGATCTGCAAGCATACTGGGTAAGAAGACTTCCTCTACACCTGCTCCTTCATGAAGTTGCTTAAAAGCCATGTCGATATCTCGAATTGATTTTACTTCAGTAACAGGTAGTTCGAGGTTGGTTTTTGTCACGTTTGATTCATTGGGCAACAACTCAGTGCTTAAAGTATCGGTTGCCTCTGGTGTCAGTCCGGTGTGCACTGACTTGATAACTTCTGTGACACTGAAGTCCCCAACTGTATCCAATTCTGACAACAATCCTTCATCAATTTCTTTTATCTCATCATCTTCTAAGTTGATGCGTTGCTTATCATCAAGAAGTCCATATGCTTCTACTGAGTGATTGAAGTAATCTCCGGCAAGTCCACGGTCCTCGTATAATATTCTATCAAGGATTTCATTTTCTACACCCTCTGCTGGAGATCCATATTCAGGACTACCAAATGTAGTTGAAGTGGAATCAGAATTCATGGAGGAAATTTTCAAGGTTTTGTCCCTATGATCATGAACTTCTGATACATTTGCATATTCTGTGATGATTTCTACAGACTTTGTCATGAAGATAGGTGCTTCCTGCATAATGTCAAAGCAGCTACTCTTAGTCCTGTATGAACAACTTATGTGGACTCTCATATCATAAAAAAAATCAATAGACCAAATACAGACAACAACCGTTTGTTGACTTATATAAATAAAAAGAACAAGACAAATGGTGGGAATCAACATTCATATCATGAGCACCAGAGATTCTCAAGAATTATGCATGTATTGTGAAGGCACAAATCCAATGGAAGCCAAACATTCAAATCATGAGAATGTGGGGCAATCAATCATACAACCTCTACAATTCAGCGTAAATACGATATCGTTGCATATCACACATGTTCAGTAAATTACTAACATGTCATTTATTTACCCAAAAAATATGCTCGACACTGTGCTTATGTGGTATATCTAGCATTGATGGTTTTCCTACAGAACAAGCCATGGGTATGGCCCAGCAAAAGGATCAGAAATTACTTATTTTAAGCCAAAATAAAGAACACATTTTGACGACTTAATAGACTAATAATCCAAACTACAGGAAGAGACAAAGTAATGTAGACTTCTCACCAATGGAAATCCATCATTGAAGGCAATATTAACAAACCGAATATACAATTATTCTTTTTAAGGGAGCATAACATGAAATATATGGAAAACATTTTAAGGACAACAATTACTAGAACAGGTAAAGCAAAATGGTAGCATTACTCACCTGGGATTCACTATGATCATCATAACATGGTTCAGCCATAGATTTGTCTGATAACTGCTTCTCCAATTTGGATGGGGATTTTTCTTCTGAAGGTGCATCTTTGTTACTAGAATTGGCTGAGTCCATCTTCACATCCATATCTTCGTGGAGCCCAGTATAATTCTTTACCCCAGAAGATGATTGATCTTGATCCTTTTCCAGCCGAGTTTCTTCCTTATCCTTTTCCTGTTCCTTTACAGCCACTGATCGCTGTTGTCCCTCTGGTGCGGACACACTTGAACTTGCAGAAGTATTCTGATAAACAAGACCTTGAGAATCTAACTTCTCACACACTTGCTCCAGTTCAGGGCGAAAACGGTCTCCCCTATACACCGTATACTCTTCTACTGTCCTGGTGTCTGAAGACCCAACTGTATCAACTTCCACCACACTTCCATTTACTTCACAGACTCCTGAGGAGGCTAAGCATGTGTCTTCAAAACCAGAGTTATTATTCTCTATGTCCTTAAAAAGTGATTTAGATTTTTTATCTGTGGACTGAAGTTGAGCTGAAGCCATTTCATATATCTCAAGTTGTGTCTCAGATGAAATAGAGGTAAAGGAGAGGAACTTCTCAATTGCATGGGGGCTAGAATCATAAACAGGCTCCTTTTGTTCTACCACCCCAGTCATAAACTGAAACTCTGACTCTTCAAGCGAAGTTCGTGATGAAATGCCAGTTTCCTTAGTGCTGTTTGATTTTGGTTCCAAGCTTGCTGATCTTCCTTTTCTCATATCAGGACTTTTTTCATCTGCTTCTGACAGTGATGACAAGCTTGACATACTGCCAAACTCATCTTCTCCTGGTTCTGTTGTCAGATGAATTTCATTTGTATGAAGTTCCGTTGGAGTAGATACCCCTCCTGTTCCAGACAAGCTCAATTCCAATTCATGGTGATTCTCGACAGCACCTAAAGGAATTTCAACCTCATCATGGCAAACATCTCTCTTCTCAGCTTGTTCAATATCCAAAGAATCAAAATCTTCAGAAGATTGGCTTCCATGTTTAACAAGGTCAGCAACATGGTCTATGTTGGAGATCACTTCTGTCTCTTGAGAAACATCTGGCTCATTTAGCTTCTTGTCTTCATCATCTGCAGCTGAACTTACTGAAGCGGTATCAGGAACTGAACTCGCCTTCGACTCACTAATTTCACTTATCTGCCTCTGAATTGTGGTATAGATTTTTCCTTCTGGAGCAGATTGTTCATGGAACTTCTCGTCTTCCTCATCAACTGCTGAACTCACCGATTCAGTATCAGGAATGGAACTTACCTTTGACTCACTAATTTCACTTGTTTGCCTCTGAATTGCAGTATAGATTGTTCCTTCTGGAGCAGATTGTTCATGGAACTTCTTGTCTTCCTCGTCAACTGCTGAACTCACTGATTCAGTATCAGGAACGGAACTTACCTTTGACTCACTAAGTTCACTTAATTGCCTCTGGAATGTGGAAAAGCTTGTTCCTTCTTCTGAAGCCATTCGTTCTGGTACAAAATACGGTCTCCACCTAAAGTCTAGCCTCTCTTGCCTGGGACCCCCAAAACCTGATGTTCCGATGTTGAAGGTTTCATTCCTTCGGTATAATGGTTCCTTATTTTGAAACACTGAGAACTCTTGCTGGAAACTGTCTTCTTTGAGATCAGGTTTTTCTTCATTCGAGTCATAAGGAAGATCAAAAGGGTTTCGTCTTGGCAACAAAATGGATGGGGCAGACCCAGGAATGACCATATCATCATAAGAATCATAAGGAAGTTCAAATGGGTTTCGCCTTGTTGTTGCAATAGGAGGGACATTGAAAGGAAAATCGGCACTTTCCAAGTCTATTAGATTCTTCTCAGCCATCAATCTCATGGTTTTACGAGCTCTTCTCCTTACAATGAGATTCTCCAAACGTTGATTCCTTTCTAGCTCCAAAGTTCCCAAATCCATGAGATTCTTCTGGTCAACCTCTGTCCACTTAATTGCAGATTTACTTTCATCCTCATTTCCTCCCTTTGCTCCTTCTCCTTCTTCCTCTTCATCGTCATCATTATCATCCTCACCTTCTCCTTCCCCTCCTTGTTTATCAGTATCCTCAGACTCAACACTATCTTCACCACTCTTATGAGAGCTCCCAGAAGCAGCATCAGATGCATTACGGGACAAAAGAGCAGGTTGTGCAGCTTCCAAGTCTAAAAGTGGGTGGAGTTCATCTAGCATCGGAATAATGTCAGCCATTGAAGCATCTGGTGAAGAACTCTCTGCCCCATCAGATCCAGAATCTGAAGACTTGTCACCATCGCCTTCATCATCATCATCGGAATCTTCCCCAACCCGTTTCCAAGAAATTAGCGGATCTTCCTTGCGAGTATCAACCAACTCTCCTGGAGATTTATCATCTTCAACCCCAAGATCATCATCTGCATCCTTAGAAGACAAAAACGCAGCAACCTCTTCATTTTTCAAATTTCCTTCAATCCTTGCCTCCTCTTCGTTAACTTTCCTCTCCTTCTGCAACTCCAAATGATTGAATTCTCTCTCCACTTCCTCAATCACTTGCTTCTTGAACTGCATTTCCCTTGAATTTTGATCAATCAACGGCATACAATCAATTGAACCATCTTTCTCAACCTGAATCGGTCTATTCTCCACCAAACCGACCTCATCAATAGAATTCTCTACTAAATCCCTGCTCTTACCTACAAAGCTCTCTACTGTTCCAAAACTGTCATTCTCATCTCTCTCAACAACCGAATCATTTTCTACAACCCCAGTTTTCAAAGAAGCAACCTCATAAGTGGTAACTTTCTCTTCCTTTTCTTCGATTTCAGGTACATTTGGTTTTCCAAAACTCAACAGGGTACCAAGCAAAACAGCAGTACAAACCAAAATAGGAGATGCAGAAACCAAAAGCGAAAACACAAAAGGAAATGATCTATACAAAAACATGGAGAAGCAAATAAAACCCGCAAGAAATGGATGGTTACTAACTGATCTATAACACGTTCTTATCAAAAACACCATAAATTTCCTGATTTGAACGCCAATTTTCATAGCATCAACACCCATTTCCCCTGTTTAATTAAAAAAAATAAAAAAATCAGAAACATCAACGTGCAACTAGATCATAATAATAATAATAAAAAAGGTGCATTAGATCCATTCACAACGAAAACCAAATTCAAAAGAAACATATATACACAATTCAATGACAAAAGAATCAACATATGATAACCTAAGCATAAACCCACCTCAGAAACACAATCAAATGAGATTCCAAGCTATCAGATGATGATCAACAAAAAACCTGAAACCAATTAATGAACAGTCAGCGATGGTTGGTCTCAAAGTAGAAAAAAAAAAAAAAAAACTAGCCCGAGCGAATGAGAAGTAAACTCAGAGAAACTAATATCAATAAAATGAAATGCAAAGGAACCAAACGAAGATCTACCCATCACCTTAAAAGCCCCAGCAATGAAGGGAAAAGCTCTGTTGTGAAGATGAGATATATCTGGTTGGTTTTACAAGAGTAGAAGTTTTCTTCTACCAGGAAATTTTTTGAGAGATCAGATTAAAAGCAAAGAAAAGAAAAAGGTGATGGAATCGTGGGTTTTGCTTTCCTCTTTTGTGAACTTTTTTGGCTCATCAACAGCTATGGAGAGATGTGTTCTGTTTTTTTTTTTTTTTTTTTTTTTTTTTTTTTTTTTTTTTTTAAATATTATTTTGTTTTTCATTTAACAGATACATCAGAGAAAGAACGAATGAGAAAATGTGACAAAGTTTTTTTTTTTTTTTTTTTAAATTTTTAAATTTTTCTTTTTAAATTTGTTTTCTGACTAATACTTTTTTTTTTTTTTTTTTTCCTTTTTTTGATCTCTCAGCTTTTTTCAGACATCAAGGATATTATAATCTATATACTAGTGTATTATATTAATCTTCTGCTAACTCCATCCAAGCCGTTCGATAATATGTTAGTGATATTAATACATTGTTGATTTGATTTCATTTTAATATCAAGTACGATGGTATAGTTGGAATGTTTGGAGAAAATAAATTAAATGTGAGAGTTTTATTTATTTATTTATTTATTTTTTTTACACCAAAACAATTTTTTTTTTAAAAAAATAAATTCAAATAGCTCTTCAATTTTGGGTTATTTATCATTAAGAATTATCAAGTTTTTTTTTTTTTTTTTTTTTAAATATTATAAGAACATCTCAAATGCAAATATACATTTTTGAGTTTATAAATAGTGACACATTAGCATTTTTTATTTATTATGGACCCACTTTTTAAAAAATAAAATAAAATTAGAGCATCTTCAATGGTAACGTGACTTGCATTTGAAAAAATTGTGATATGTCAACATTGTCAAACCAATTACTTCATATGTGACATGTAACAAAACTTGATAGAAATCCAAATGAAAAAGTGGTCTCTAATGATTTACTTGTAAAATATATGTTTTTAATGACATGTCAATTTATTATTGATCTACTTAAATATACTTTAGAATTGTTGAATAAATAAAATAGAAGACAAGGGTGGTTACTAACATCTGAAATCAGAGTCATGTTGACAGCCTCAACAAAAAAATTAGGGAGAATCGCAAATACCCCCGACTTTTAACCAAATGGCAAATCAAACCCTCTGGTTTGAACAATCAGCAAACAACCCCCTACCGTTAAGTAACCCTTGCATTATTTGCTGCATGTAGGGGGTTATTTGCTGATTTGTAGGGGGTTATTTGCTGATTGTTCAAATTTGTAGGGGGTTATTTGCTGATTGTTCAAACCAGAGGGTTTGATTTGCCATTAGCTTAAAAGTCGGAGGGGTATTTGCGATTCTCCCAAAAAATTACCACCTTATCTTGAAGTTGTACTAGAGAGGTTGCTTTGGAGATGAATTTTTTTTTTTTTTTTTAACAAAGTGGATATTCATCTTACGTGGCATTTAATTTTTTCACAACTCTCATTACCATTGGAGATGCTCTTAGAGAAATACATATTCACATCTCCAATGCAATTATCTAAAATCAAATATGCTTACATTTTATGACTAATCATAATAAAACAATTATTACACTCTCACTCCTTTTTTATTTTACAATTAAATGAGCTCTAATATTATTGGTGGAGAGAGTTAGAAATCCTAGTCAGCATTTACAGGAGAGTTTATAGAATTAGAAACTCAACTACTCCATATTGAAGTTATATGAAAAAAAAAAAAAAAAGGTTAGATAATTGCATTGAAGAGAATTTTTCTAACTTTTTAATTATCTATTTTATGTGGCTGTCAATTTTCTCAAAATATATTTTTACATTGGAGATGTTCTAATAATTCAGAATTTAGAGAAAGAATTATCTACTTAATTTCAAATAAATTATCGATGTTGTCGTAATTGTTAAGAATTTGTTATGTTGTTATATGGTATAACCGTATAAGTATCATATTTGAACTTTTTAAAGCTATGTTATGTGTATATTTGAAAAGAAAAAAAAAATGTAATCTAAAGTAAATATCTTATGATATGAGAATTGATATCACTATTTGATATCTTTAGATCTTGACAACTTGTTGGTATCATAGCTTATTGGTACCATAGTTTATAGCTTATTGGTATCATAGCGTACGATTATACTTTAAAAATAAAATATGATTTAATAAGAATTGATAGTGCTTTGGATAGTTGTAGGAATGATCATTATTCATTACTTTTTTGGATTAAAATACAATAATTATATTAGTATTATTATTAATTTCTTCTTGCTTTCTTCACAAGTCGGCGGTGTAGACTTCATGGCTTTTGAGGCTGCCATTGCCAAATGCCAACAAGGACCCACGGTTTTGTGACTTTGTCTAATATAATTAAATTTGTGAATTGAATATCCTATTTTATATCAGTAATGCTACATATTCCACCTAAAATCCTACATTTTTCATCCTATCATATGTGGCATGTGAGGTATTAAATTGTAAGTTGATACACATTAATGATGATTTATCTCACCTACCCCATGTATCAACTCATCATTTGACACCTCACATGTCACATGTGTTAGGATAAAAAATGTGGGATTTTAAGTAGGATGTTTAGCATTATTGATTTTATATACACAGTCAATGACTCAGTGTTACATGTAATGTAATTATGGGATGGAGGATACTGCCATCTACAATTGATGTGGACCAGATTGAGTGCGAAATAAGCCCAAGCAATTTGTTGATAAAAACTGATCGAATCAGTTTGTCGACTGCTCTGCTAACCAGCAAAAAGAAAAGAATGTGAAAAATAATCTGTTGATCCCCGAATTTAGCCTTATTTTACTTGGACTGAGCGTGGTATCATTAAAGCGAGGATTCAAGGGATGCAACTAGAGAATCGAATGTAAAGAATGTAGGAATTAATGCTATGTTTGGTTGGGTGGAATGGAATGGAAAGAAAGCCATTCGTAATGTTTGGTTTGTCGTAATGGAATGAGGATTCTACCATTTTGGTAGAATGGGCATTCTATCCAAAAAACCAATGGAATACCCATTCCAATTCTAAACAATAATTGGTATTCCATAAATACCCACATATGTCCAATTCTATTCCAAAAATACCCTCCTTTCCAGGGACGGACCCACCTTAAGGCAAGGTGGGGCCTGTGCCCTACCTCAAAATTAAAAATAATAATTTGATTTTGCTTTCAATTATATATATATATTAAATAACAATTATTATAGCTAAACAACGCTTAGTAAAAATGGTATTCCATCACTTTTTTGTATTGGTGGTGGTTCAAGTCCCACCATTTACTTTTTTCTAGGAAAATGAATATCTTATTTTACAAATTTAATTTTATAATGTAATTTTAATAATTTTTTATGCCTTTTTTATTTTACCATATTTTCCAACTTCTTTATCAAATTTTCATCTTATTATAAAACAAAACAATTTATTTTCTCTAATTGTCAACTGCTTAACTACTTTCAACTACTTCGAATTCATGGTTACTTAATTCAATTTATTTTATGTTAAATTATCTATTATTTTGTACTTTTATTATTTCTAATAGTTTTAGTTTCCAATCAATAAACCCTAAAATCTAAAATTTTAATTTATTATATTAAAATAGTTCATATTATGATTCATTTTATTTTATCTTTGGTATTTTTCTTTATTTTATAGTTTTAATTTATTTCGAATCAATAAATCAATAATTTACCAGTAATTAGAAGAATAAAAAAAATAAAAAACATGTTTAATAATATTTATTAATCAATTATTTTTGTATAAATTTAAAGTGAATTCATTATAAATACAAAAAAAAAAAAAAAAAATTTCTTATTATAAAATTAGATTGTAATTTATATTTTAAGATGAATAAATATTGCAATTTTATTGTTTATATTGTTTTTCTTGTTATTATTTAATTTTTTATGATGTGTTTCTTGTTTTTACTTTTATTTTTTTGAACGTAAGATTATTTAATTCATCTTGAGTAAGTGTTCTATTTGTTTTATTTTATATAAACTTCAATATATCATCAATATTTCATTATGTAAAAAAACTCATTTTACTATGATCTTTATTTTTAATATTTTTTTATAATATAGTTGTTATTTTGTTCAAGTACCCCACCTAGTTAAAATTTCTGGGTCCGCCACTGCTCCTTTCCATATATATATATATTATAATAATATGTTATATATTATATATTATATTATTATAATATATATAGAATGATATATAAATATATATTATATACTATATATATGTATTATATATAATATATACTATAAATATATATATTATATAATATTATTGCATATATTATATATAATCAATCTTTCTACTGTCAGTCTATCATGATATAAAATATATCAGGAAGAAGAATGTAGACCATAGATTATGGAAAAGTTTGGATTGACATAAAATATATCAGGACGAAGAATGTTGATCATAGATTATGAAGAAGTTTTGACAAGTGTATACACTTTGAGTCAAAGTATGTAAATCTAATAGTCCACATTTTTCGTCCTAGTATATTTTATATCAAGACAAACTGACAATAGAAAAATTGTATATATAATATAATATATATATATATATTATATTATAAAACACACACACACACACACACACATATATATATAATTATATATTATATTTATTATATGATATATATACATATTTTCTATTATCAGTTCATCCTAACAATAAATATATCAGGTCGAAGACCACTAGATTTACATACTTTGACTCAAAGTGTATGCACTTGTCAAAACTTCTCTATAATCCATTGTCCACATTCTTCGTCCTGATATATTTATTGTCAGGACGAACTGACAATAGAAAGACTGTATATATATGTATGTATTATATATTATATTATTATGTATAATATATATAAATAATATAAATATATATGTATTATATATTATATTATTATATATATATTATTTATAATATATATATTATTATATTATATGTATTATTAAATTATATAATATATAGTTATATATTATATGTATTATTAAATTATATAATATATATTTATATATTATATTATAGTATATATATATATTATATAATATGTTATATATTATAATAATATATATAATATTATATATACTTTTATATTTTATTATTATCCATAAAATATAATGTTATTATAAATGTTTTATAATTAGGGGTATTTTGGTCAAAATACAGTTAACTCTATTCCATTTAGTTGTTAACCAAACAAAGTAATACTGATTCAGAGACTAATTCTAAAGTTCCAACCAAACAAAAAACTTATGGCCCGTCCTAAGCTGTTTTCTGTTTTTGTTTTTCGAAAAGAAAAATGAAAATGAAAACAATGTTTTTGGTTTCATTTTTGAATTTCGAATACGCGTCTGGTAGCATTTACTGGATTCCGTATTTTAAAAATAAAAACAGAAAAAACGTGTCTGGTAAGATAACCGAAAACTTTCGAAAATTGAAATATCAAATTTTACCATTTGTTTAATATTATAACAATTATATACAAATTGATGAAATAATTAACCAATTTTTTTTTATTTTTTTTTAATGTAATTAGTAATTTAAACAAAAGTTACCAGTTGAAGAAAGAGGAAGAGGAAGAGGAAGAGGAAGAAGAAGAAGAAGAAGAAGACCAGATCGGCGATGGCAAGCGGCGAGAGGGGAAGCAGAGCAGATCGGCGGCGAGTGGAGGAGAAAGAGGAAGAAGAAGAAGAAGACGGCGGCGGCGAGCGGAGGAGATGGCGGCGAGCAGAGGAGAAGGAGGATGAGGAGGAAGAGGAAGAAGAAGAAGAAGAATAAGACAGTGGCGAGCGGAGGAGGAGGAGTAAGAGGAAGAAGAAGAAGAAGACGGCAGCGATGGCGGCAGCGAGCGGTGGAAGGTAGCGGCGAGCGACGACGTTTGGTTTAAGAGAGAAGATGAAGGAGGAGAAAGAAGATGAAGAAGAGAGAAGATGAAGGAGGAGAAAGAAGATGAAGAAGAGAGAAGATGAAGGAGGAGAAAGAAGATGAAGATGGGGTCTGATTCAAGAGATTTTTTTATTTATTAAAATAAAATATATATTAATGATATGAGACCCACTTCATGGAAAACAAAAACAAATACAAGAAAAATTATTTTTGTTTTTCAAATTAACTTTTATCACTAGTTTTGTTTTTGATTTTGTTTTTGTATTTTGAAAATAAAATGAAAAATGGTTACTGAACGTGAATTCAAAATCATTGTTAGAAAACGAAAGCGAAAACAGGCAAAAAATGGTCTGCAGGATAGGGCCTTAGTTTTCCTTTCCTTTCCTTTCCATTCACATTCTCATTTTCATTACCATTCCGATTACCATTCCACCATAGTAATCAAACGTAACCTAAAAGAATCAGGTGATTAGAGTGATGATTTGGGTAGAGTTTCAACATGCCAAAAAGCTTTTAGTTGGGAGAGAAAAATGGAGCCCCTTTTAGTGACACGAGGGATCTCTTTATAGTCCTCACCCTAGATGGCTTAACTGCTCGTGGATCCCTGAATCTATGAAATTGAGGCCTAATTTCGTGGGATAAGCAATTTGAATTTCTGATAACTGTCACTTTTGTTGTTATCTAATAACAATCGAAGCTAATCCAAGTCAAGGCGCTTGTTAGCTCAGCTGACTGGTTCTTGGGTTAACCCGTTGGACATGAGCCTGACCCGAGTTACTTGCTGGATTCTTTGCAGGCTTCAAGGTTGGGCCTAATGTCCGTTTTTGGCTACTACATCCGCTCATGTTTTTAGTAGGGTTTTTTTTTTTTTTTTTTTTTTTTTTTAATTTTTTTAATAAAAAATTCAGTATCAAAATAATAATAATATATATATATAATTATTATACAATTAAGTGAGTGATAATTTCGTAAAAAAATTATATATATATATATATGATAATTACTGTTACGTGACCCCAAATTTGATTGTCTAACGTTACAGTTAATTAAAATTAAAAAGATATATTTTTAGATTGTGAAAAAATAAAATAAAATACTTGCAATGCATTTTGGAAAACAATATGTAAAGACAATTTCAAATACTTTTATAACAACCTCATTAAATGTATTTCATAATCATGTATGGAGAATTTTCTTCCCAGTATCATGAAAGTAAATATTTACCGTCTCAATAGGTCCAGTATAACTTTTTTTTTTTTAGATCACATACTCAAATCTTTTGAGAGTCCGAATTTCTTATAATACTAAAAAAAAAAAAAAAAAGGCTCTTATAATACATTTTCTATAAAGGCAAGCAATCTTAGATGCATATGCAGCTTAATCATTTGTTATTAACCAATAATTAATTCTTGAAATTAATTATTGGTTACATACACCAATGACCAAGTTTAAAGGCATACTTTGAAGCAGTGAATTCAATTTTCAAAACCCAAGTCTTAAGTCTATGATCCATGATTTAGGCCCTACCACACCTTTTAATACACTTTATCTTTGGATGGGATTTTGGAAAGAGATGATTAATTTCTCTGTTAGCTATTACACTTCATTCGGGGTTCCGGGGACTAGACTTGAACCATCTCAATGTAACTGTAAAGGGTTTACCACTGGTCCAACATCGTCTCCTCACCATTTCCAATTGCTAAATATCAGTTTCTTCTTCAATAGTTCAGTTATCACAGGCTTGATTTTTCTCTATGCTTTCTAAACCCCAATTTTTTTTTTAATTTTTTTTTCAACTCTGACAAATTTAAGAGTTTTGAAAGGAAGACATGATTTGAACTCATAATCTCATTTATGACTTTCCACTGAACCGACTTCAACTCGATTGGGATCGTTAGAATTCATGATCTCATACGAAAAAGATGCAACATATAGTAAATATTGTGTAAGACTAAGGAACATTTCTTTTGAACCAGTAAGTAAATCTGACTTCTCTAACATCAATTACCATTTTTTTTTTCTGGCAGCTATATATTGGTACAAAGATAAACGTCAAAAGATCAATGTGACCTACCTGATCGACAAGAAACTCAAACTCTTGCATTAAAAAAAAAACTGATTGTTGCATAAGCTGCAACCAAGTATGGTCTATTTTGAATATAGAAAAAAAAAAATTAAAAAACCAAACCATGTTAATATTTCATGGAAACTCACTCATTGCACTTCTTTTGCCACTGTTGCTTCACTCTTTGCAACTTGATCACACTGCACTTCTTTTGCTCCTGCTGCTTCTTCGCCCTTGGGTAAGTCACAAGGGCCAAGCGCCAGTCCTAGAATTTTCTCGTCAATACTCTCTGAGTTAGAGGGTGAGAAGTTAGAATTTGTTTCGTCGCTAGATGATACATCACCATCATCAGAAACCACAGAGTTACGATCAGAAGGTAAAGAGTGCTCTAATGCCTCTGAAAATTGAGATGGAGATGATTGACAACATAGTAATGAACATCCAGAGTTCAATGCATCGGACTTCTTGCTATCGTCCTCTCTCATGCGTTGTGCATATGCTTCAAATTCAAACCCAACTGTGTTTTTCCCACCAAATGCAGATTCCAACTTATCCATATCAAACAGAGTTTCCATAATCGTCTTACTATGAGGATCTTCGGAATATACAAACATCACTTTCTTGTATGTCTTGCTCTCAAGGAATGGTTTCACCATCTGCAACAAAGAAAGTTCAATCATATAGACAATATCAAACGTTGAAATTACACACACTTGCATTCTAATTTCTGAAACACATCACCACTTTAGTGCTTGGTAATATATTTATATTCTCTTCAGCACCAAACAACATCTCCAATGGAACCTCAATGGAGTTCCGGAGCAAGCAAGCAAGCACGTTCTACATCATCACTACATGTAGAATTCTATTATCCTATTCAGCCCCTCACCTCGCCTTATTAAAAATTACAGGCTAATTGCCACACTATAATCAACATGGAAATTTGTTTTAAGAATGGAAAAATAAAGACATACCATCCAAAAAGGTTTAAATATTTTCGGGGGATTATAGAGGATTGCCAGGCCCAATCTTTCGGGGTAATGAGCCTGCAAGACATGAGCTGTTTCCCGAACCACCCTAACTGATATACTTGACATTGTCCAATGTTGAAAATCAATTAGCCACAAGATTTGTTCCATCCCTGGGTTCAAGTTCATTATGGCATTTTCCATACAATATACGAAATACTTGATCTGTCTTTCTATCGGGCTTGTATTCTGATAAGAGTGTAATTTTCAAAAACTATCACCATCGTCATTGTAACCATCTAACTCGTAATGGTAATAACAACAACAATGAAAAATTATTAAAAAAAGTAAAGGAAAAGAACTACTTGACAACATTGATGCATGTACCTGGCAATCAGGCCTCATGATAAGTACAGGCCTTCCAAATTTGTCAGAATAATTAGCTCTGTAAACTTTTACCGAAGCAGCTTCTTGTGCAATATCTTCCTAAAATCAATGGTAGAAGGTAATTTTATTAAGAGCATAGATGGTGCCAATGTGCATCTTACTACCACATTATCCTAATCAACAAACAGGTGAGAAAGTGTTACAACTGCAAAAACAATGAGCATAATCATTCACTATATATATACATAATATATATGATAAAAGCAAAATCTCGAAAGATGTGTTATGTTCATTTGTGAAATATTATGTTTTATCAATGATGTGGTGGTAAACCATCCATGATTGGTTTTAAACTACAAACCTTTTGAGCATCGATAGAAAACATTCAGCGAAGCAATCAATTCAACGAGTAATGTGTATAGCAATCCTATATGCCAACTAGATCCCTTTAATCATTTTTCTTAGTCGAAAGAATTTAAAATATTCAAGAAAAGAAAATACATACCCATCGGATCTTATCCGGCTTATATTGCATTCTCCACCTCAAGGTGTCTTGCAACATCTTGGATGCCTTCTTTGTATTCCAGTTCCTTGCTCTAAGGCACCTCGATATCGACTCATTGGAACAAAGAATCGGAAGTTTATCAGCAATAGGACCCATTATTTTTCTAACTTCATTAATCTGCAACAAACATGAATCCACTTAATTCACTTCCTAATTGTTCCTCTCATTCAAAAATTCATCTAACCCCACAAAGGTTTTCTACCTATGAGTTATGATACAAAATTTCTCCCTCCCATTTAACTATATATTATCAAACATGAATCCACCAACAACAAATACACTTTCATTTTTGGTAATAGTTATTCGGATTCTTCGAAAACCATAATGTAGATTCAATACAAAACAAACATACAAAGGAAATTACTAACAACAACACATTAATGAATTTGATATTATAATTTATACCTTGGCCTGCTGCTCTTCAGGAGACAGAGGTTTCTCTCCCCGCAACTTCTTGTTAGACATCCTTTCAAAAAAATTTAACAAACTGAAATCACACAAAATATTTCAAATATTATATAATGGCATCTCAAATATTGATTAAATCATATAATTTTCTTCAATTAAAAATTACCCATTTTTTAAAATGGTAAATTATGTTAAAAATTACCATTTTTGATAAATGGATTACATGAACAGAAGTATCCCAAACAATCATGAATAAGAAACACCATTGTCAAGGCCTATTGAAAAAAAAAAAAAAAATTGGAATCACCGAACAGTATTTATTCTTTACCTCTTCTTCAACAATGTTGTCTCGTTTTTTCTTTCTGTGGAACATCAAAATCAAACCAAAACGTTAAGAAATTGTTTTTGTTTTTGTTTTTTTAAATAAAGAAAAACAAACAAAAATGGAAACTGTTTGTATCCGTAAAAATTGTAAATGAAAAAGATACAAGAATTATTGAAAACCCAAAAGGGAAATAATTAAATAGAGAGATTTGGGAATTGGATGAGGATCCACTGAATGCGAGGCTGGTTTTACTCACGAGGAGCACGTAGGCCCAAAGGTATTTATAGTTATTGGCTTTTGCATAGTTTGGATAATCCTATGATGTGATGTCACTCCAAGCTTCTATTCGTATGAAATATGAATCCTTACTACAGCTTTTAACAAATTTAGAGCTTGTTTGGTTGGGTTTTTGAAAAACCTCTATTGGTAAAAGTAGATCTATTAGAAATAGAGTTTTTGAAAAAAAAATCATAGATATTTGGTTGGTAGACTTTTTTAAAAAAAATGTCTATTTGAATAAGCACTTCCCCATGAGCTTTTGCTCAGTAGAGGTTTAAACTCTACTAACCTCTACTCAATTTAAAATAGACAATCTCAAAAGCTTAACCAAACAATTTAAAAAAACTCAAATAGACGTTGATAGACCTTTTGAGTCAATAGAAAACTCAACCAAACATGCACTTAGTGTTGTTTTTCAAAAAAAATAAAAAATAAAAAATAAAATAACAAATTTAGTGTTAATTGCACAAACGTCCCTTGACGTTTGGCAACATTTACTAATATTGCAGTTTTGGACATATCCACGGTAAATATTGCACAAACATTACCGTTATTTGAAATATGTTAACTTCTGACTGTAAATGGATAAGGGTGTAAAAAGTTTAAAATATCTTTATTTTTATTTTTAAAAATTCCAAAAAAAAAGTAAATATTAAAAAATATTTTTTAAAAAACAAAAGAAAAAACTTGAATATTTGAAAAAAAAAAACTAGAAAATCATGAAAAAAAAAACAATAACTCCAATTACTTGAGATCTGTTAACTTCTAACGGTCAATGATTAAGGGGGTAAAAAATCTAAAATACCCTTATTTTTATTTAAAAAATTCAAAAGACAAATTAAATATTAAAAAATACCTAAAAAAAAAAAAATCGAAGATTTGAAAAAAAAACTGGAAATTTGGAAAAAAAAAAAAAAACATCTACTCCAATTAGTTGAGATCTGTTAACTTCTTATGGTCAATGTTCAAAGGCACAAAAATTCTAAAATATCCTTATTTTAATTTTTATAAATTATAAAAAAAATAAATAAAAAATTACAAAATACTTTACAGAACAAAACAAAAAACTTGAAGAAAATCTAGAAAGAAAAAAAAAACATCAACTCCAATTATATTCATCTTCATCCAACTTCATTCAACAAATTACATACACTAATACACTACAAGATCAAAAACAACACAAACAATGAAAATACCGCTAAAATCCCACAAGTATCAAATATCATCCAACCATCTTCATAAATTCCAAATAATAATAATAATAAATAAATAAATAATCTTCATGTGGGAGAGACAGAGAATATCTCAAATTACATAACCCAAATAGCCATTATGCGTTGACCCATGAGCCAACGTCTACCGTCGTAAGTCAGCCATCACTGCCGACCTAGAAACCTTCACCGGTCACTGAACAGTGAGCACCAAACCCTAGTCATCAATGCTGTCGTTCTATTCGTTGAAAACCACGAATGAAACCTGTGAAGAATTCGCCTTTGCTGCCTCAATTTTTCGCAATCCACCGTGACTCAAGCCGTGTTGTAACCACTGTAGTGTTTGGCGGAGTCGAACTTACCTTATCATCTACTTGGATAAGAAAGAGAAATGGAGATTTCTCCATGAATCTTTATTTTTATTTTTATTTTTAAAAATTTGAAAATAGTAAATTATACTTTTTTTTTTTTCAATTTCCTACTTATTAAAAAAGATCAAGTTGCCACAATTCGTTAGGGGATGTCTCTACAACATTTTCAAAAGTTGGGAGATGTTTGTGAGCATATATTCTCAAAATTGCCATATATAAGTGATTTTGTACAACCTTATGGTGAGTTTGTGCAAATAGCCCAACATTTTATAACATTATATCAAAAAATGGAAAATTTATAACATATCAAGTAAAAATAAAATAAAATTGACTCATCTTATATAGGCAATTTTTTTTTTTTTAAATAGCCTTTAAATTAAAATAAATTTTAAAATTAAGGATAAATTGCACAAACTACTTTGAAATATGGTCAAAATACTTAATATTTAATCTTTAACCTTAATTACACAAGCATACCATCATGCCAATCGACAAATTGTTAAAGATAGTGGTTGACTAGAATTTTAGGATAACAAGTCCAAATTACTCTTTGCCCAAAAATCTTATAAGAGAGAGGGTGAGATGAACGATATAGATGTAAAACTTAAAAATTGAACGATCCAAATTTTTAATGAATATTAAATTAAATTAATTATATTTTTAAAAAAAGTCAATGGTTGGGAGGAGATCGTTGTTCTTTTTGATTTTTATTGACATGGCATGGGAGGTGAGTGTCAATTTTTGATAAAGTTGTTTATGGATGTAAAAGGGTAAACCACAGAGGAGTTTGATGCAATTAGCTCTAAAAATTGACACGGTTATTATGGTTGGAGATGGGTGTTTCTAGGCCATAACAACTATGCTCCTTCATATAGTTTTGTTAGATGTAGTATAAGAGTTTCAAGAATATTACGATTTCCTTATGGACGATGGAGATCTTTTCCGGTTCCTTTGTTGGCATCATTGGTCTCTTGATGAGCGTCGTTTGTGTACTCAACAAAATGATATTTAAAATGTGATCGTTTAGAAAACCGATTTTTCACCACTTAGATAGAAAATTAGTAAAGTGGCAAGTGAGATTCGTTCCACAGGGAATTAGAGTGATTAGTTGAATAAATTAACTAATCTATATGCAATAAAATAAATCATAAAAATATGGATGAGTAAATGGGTTGTCAAGCTATCAAACATACATGAAAAATAAACCTAATAAACTAATAAAAGAATACTTAACAAATCTAGATAAGATAATGGAATAAACAATTAAGAGAATAGCTAGGGAATTAATGAGATCACAAATGAATTACGAGAAATGCTTATCAAGCTACTTTAGTGAACAAATCTCACAAATGTTAACCTATTGATTTCTAAAATGTGTTTGGGCCATTATTATGAACCCTAAACAACTTCCCACCGCAATGCCTAACCGATTAAGGAAAGGGGGTCACGGCGGGATCGATTTGTTACAATTAACGGCTTAGATTATCGTGGTTGATATACCCTCCAACAATCTATCCAATTCACTAAGTTCTCAATCCATCAAGGTTGTCAATCCAATCAAGATTATATAACAAATTATCCTAAGCAAGATTATAATCAACTAGTGGGTATACATGTCAACTATATAATGCATAGAATCTAATTATAAAATGAATAGAACACAAATAGAGATTAAAAATATATTAAAGCTTAAGCAAATCCCAATCCAAATGTTCTCACATCAAAACCCTAGAAAGGGGATTTAATTACACATATTACAAACAAAGGGAAGGCAAGTAAAAGATTAGGAAATCACCCATGGGTCTCCTTTTGTAAGCTTGATCCTTTCCTTGCCTTTGATGCTCCTTGTGTAAAGAGTAGATGATGAGGATGTGTCTAGATGGGTGTAGTCAAATGGGAAGTGAATAAGGAGATTTGTGGAGAAGATGGGAAGAAAAAGAATAATTAGGGGAGGTAATTTAGATGTTAAGTTTAGGTAGGAGAGAAAATTGAGAGAAAAGGAATGGTGGAGAAAGGAGGTTTCTTGGTAGTCAAGAGTTGTTCAAAAGAGGAAAAATGTGATGAATTTATAGGTTTTTTTCAAATTAGGTCTCGGGTGGCAAATTACCAAAACACCCCTGACCATGGCAAATTACCATTTAGTCCAACAGAGGGGGGCATCTTGTAATTTTACCACCCAATCAGAAATGCACAGAGAGGTGGTCGCTGTTTGTGTAAATGGCGACCAAGGGGAGACCCTAAATGGCGACGTTTCTGGAGCCAAAACAACTCCCTGTCGCCATGGCGACCTTGGAATGCAAACCGCGACCTCGATATACGCGGTTTCGTTGCGATTTGGGCTTGGGGGCGACAAAGGCTATTTTGGGCGTGATATGGGTGGCCGGAATCCGACCGATTCAGACGCCACAAGTGGAACGATCGGCCAGCCGGTGAGGTTGCTGTCGTTTTGCCACCGATTTGGGTCGACGGTAGGTCGGAAATAGGTGGATTCCGGCCGGCGGCGTGATGCTAGGGTTTGGTTGCCATGTCTGCTCACGCATGAAGAAGATGATGAATAGGAAAGGGGGTGCCCTTAGCAAGGAGATGTGGTGTAGTGGGCTGCTGCAATGTTGACTAAAATGGGGTGCAATTAGAGGCTGACATGGCTGTAATTAGGCGTTGATGGGCTGCGCACAGATGGGGCGCGCGTTTGGGCTGCAGCAACTAGGTCACCATTTGGGCTTGGAGTTTGGGCCACGCATCAGGCCCAAAAATCAGGTCTGCTTCTCTTAAGCGAAACGGCAGCGTTTTGGGCTGCAGCAACTGGGCCTAGTCTCTTTGGGGAGCGTTTGGATGTGGCCTGGGGTGCATTCAGCGGTCAACAATTCAGCTATGGCCAAACGCACCGTATCACTTGCTGACGTGGCACGTGCTTGCCTGGTCAATTGCAGAAAGCCCCCTGTATTCTTCAATAATCTCAATAACTTCAATTCTTCCTCCATATTTTACACTTTTACCCCTGTTTTACCAAAATTACTCCAATGCCCCTGAACTCTATAAATTCCTGAAATTACTTTATTTACACCATTAAATCACGGGATAATGCCCAAGAATCAAGCAAAAGGAGAAGGAAATGGGGACTAAAATCATACCAATTTTGGTTCAATCATCTCTATATGTTCTTGTGTGCACTTTTTGCTTCAAAACGGTGTGTTCCTCTGCAATAATTTTCCATTTCCTAAGAAATCCATCAACATCTCTCATCATACACACCTTTAGCTTCTCCACATATATTATTATTCTGTCCACTGTGAATCAAATTTTCAAGAAGAGTATAAGTTGAACAAAACATATTAATCAATCTACTAATATAAATAAAATGAGAACTCCAACAGGTAGCTCCATGTCATTGCAAAGTTCAAATTTGATTAGCTCATGTACCAGTCTTAAGTTTCCCTAAAGCGGCTAACTCCTGAATTTCACCTTCTTGAATAGATTTCAACTCCGAGTGACACTTGAAAGAAGCACTCACAAAAATGACAATAAAATTCATTTTTTTTATTTTTTTATTTTTTTTTTATAAAAAATAGTCAAATATCATGCACTTTCTTAGCTACGCAACTAAAACAAGTCGAAGTCTATGTGCAAAGCAATGGATTAATAAGTGTATGGACAATCTTTAAGAAATAAGGCTTGTAAATCATTCCACTCACCCCTCATGTTGCTTTCACCATCTATCCTTAACCTCACAAGTTTTCGATTGATAGATTATATTGAGTAAGGGCATTGCATCTCTTTTTTTAAGAGCTGAGACAATTGTATCATTAACACTCACAACTTGAAAAAAAAAAAAATCACTATCAAATCCTTTAGAATCAACATACCTCAAAAATAATTATCATTTGTTCATTGTTGGATTCATCAACTATTTAATCAACAAGAATGTAAAATTTGGCATCCCTAACTTCCTCATGGATATTAGCATGCACTATGTTAACAAGAATATTCAACAACTCTTTTTGAATTATAGGTGATGTATATTTGGCATTTTACGAAGAATTTTCTAGAACAATCTCAACCATTTCTTAATTTACTTTTGATTGCAACTTTATCATCTCAATGAAGTTTCCACAATTTGTAGAATTGATGGATTCATCATATCCCTGAAAAGTACATCCTTGCATTGCTAGCCACATCACCGTCTCTAGTGAGGTTTTGAGTCGTAACCGATTTTGCATATTTTCTTGTATAGAGAGTGTATTCATGACTTTGTCAATATGTCGAGACGAATCATTTAAGTAATTCTAACTTTGCATGACGAAACTATGTTGTGAATTATGTTCCCCTTCATGTTGCACAAATGGATTTTTTTTCCTACAATTGATTCTTTACCACCTTTGAAAACCATCCATCATAAATGTGCAATGCTTTAACGAACACTATCAAAAAGATAGTATGGAAAACAAAATGCTCCGTTTTTCTTTATTGGATATTCAAGCCACGAAAATGGTTGGAACCAAGAATGTTGAAATTGCCGAGTTTGTTTACCATCTATAATTGATAGATTTTTATCCAACATAGGTTGACATAGATCCATTTTCATATAAGCTTTTCGAATATCATCACGCTTGTTAGTAAGATAAACTTCTTTTGGGATGCGTAATCCATAATCATGTTCATAAAAAGGAGTATTGATATCCGATAAAGTGTCAACATTCTTAATTTCAAATCTTTGGGATGAATAAGGCAAACTTGAACCCCACCTCCTCCCCGAATTTACATGAAGAACTTGATCCACTTACATCTGATGATTGATTATTATTTTTTCCCCAAAGTATTAAAGCATAGGTTTTTTTTTTTTTTTTTTTTTTTTTTTTTTTTTTTTTTTTTTTTTTTGGCTTTGATGTATGGTTGTTTGATATTGTAACCTACAATTATTAAACAATTTAGTTAAAGTGATACTTAATAAATTATAATATAACACTACAAATGATCAATTATAGTCAAAAAATAAATTCATGAAAAAAATAACAAAACACTAACTTACAATTATAAAGGGTATATTTCATAAACTTCCCCCAACGTTAAGCATAATTGCATGTATATTCAATTTTTGTCAAATATTGCACAAACCTATCTTGCTCAATTATAGTCAAAAAATAAAATAAATTAATGAAAAAAATAACAAAACACTAACTTACAGTTATAAAGGGTAAATTTCACAAACTTCCCCTGATGTTAAGCATAATTGCACATATATTCAACTTTTGTCAAATATTACACAAACCTCTCTTACTGTTAGTTAACTTCCATCCATTCTAATTGTTGACCAACTAGTGTGAAATGACTAACATGGCCCTCATTAATAATGTTATATTATTTTATTACCCTAAAATAAATAATTTAAAAACTTTATATATATATATATTAAAATAAACCTAGAGATCTAATGGAGGCGATGTCCATTAGATTTGATGGAATCAACTCCATCAGATCAGATCTCCACCATCTAATAGAGGAGATTGGATGGTGCTCATGGAAATGCTTCATATCCGTCCCTAGGAGCGGGTCAAAGAAGGCACTAGACCTGACAGCTTCGATGGCCCATGTAAGTTCCACCATATTTAGTGATTGGCTTATTTCTATGACAAACCACATTGGGTTGATGTTGTAAGGGTGGATTAGGTGTTTGTATGCTCATTCTCGTGATTGTGATCAACACTCTTCCTAGCATCCCCAAAGCTTCAAGAACAAGAGCTTCAAAGGTATATCACTTGACTTGTTCTCTTGAAGAGATTAGGTGCACACATGATGTGGCCGTTTGTGCACAACAAAACAATGTATTCATGTGATCTGTTGAAAAAAATGTTTAGCCACTTAGGAATCCTCTTAGGATGTAAAACTTAGTAAAACTGGTAAGCAAGATTCGTTCCATGGAGAATTAGAGAAATCAATAGAATAAATTAACTAGTCCTAAATGCAATTAAGCAAATCATAGTAGGTGGATAGTGTGTGGTTTGAGAAACCACAAAACATGCATAAAAGTAAATGTAACTAAAAGGGGTGATAGGAAAAATAGAAAGCTCAACAATCTTGATAAGAGTAATGGATGTAAACAATTAAGATAGATGCTAGGGGATTGATGGATTAACAAGTGGTATAGGCAATGCTTTTTAAGCCACTTTAATGGATCAATCTCTATATGTTAACCATTTGTTTTCTAGGATGTGTTTAGGTTATCACTATGAACCCTAAACATCTTCCCACCAAAATGCCTAATCGATTAAGGAAAGTGGGTCAAGGTGGGATTGGTTGGTTACAAATCATGGTTTAGATTAGTGTGGTTGATATACCCTCCACTAATCTATCCTATTCATTGGATTCTTAATCACACAAGGGTGTCAATACAGGGATGATTGCATAATATATTATTCTAAACAAGATTATAATTAACAAGTTGGTATACAAGTCAATCACATGGTGAATAGAATCTAATGATAAAATAAATAGAACACAAATAGAGATTCAATACAAAAGCTTAAGCAAATACCCACAACCAAATGTTCCTCATATCTATCCCCTAGATTAGGGGTTTAGTTACACATTGTTACAATCAAATAAAAAGAAAGTAATGGATAAGGAAATCACCTTTGGGCCTCCTTCTTTAATGCTTGCTCCTTCCTTTCCTTAGATGCTCCTAGTGTAAAGAGTGGTAGAAGATGATGTGTCTAGATTGATGGGTGTCTAATGGTGAGTGACAAAGGTATTGAGATGTAGAAAATGGGAAGAGAGGAATGGTTTGTTAGGATTATGCTCAATAGCAAGAGTGTAATATTGTAATTAACAATCTTTTTCATATTAATAAAGTGATTTCTGGTTTAAACAAATCTTATAGCATTTATAGTTTAATATTATAATTGTCAAAGTAAATAATCATAAGGTCTAAAGACTATGAGAAAAGAAGAACTGTTCGTACATCTGGATATGTATGTGGTAGACACAATTCTTTAGTTAGTCTTGAATATTGTTCACAACTTAAGTTAAAGGTTGGGCACCTTTATCTTGTTAAAGTTGTAGAATTCTTTTGCTAGCATTTGAGTGAGATCAAATGAGATATGATGAGTCTAAAATCATCGGAGTGTCTTCGAGCAAAAGAATCTAGTGCACTGGGTGCACTGAACTGGATCACAATGAAATACTTTATCTATAATGGTCAGTAGATAAAAGTCATTTCATTATCAGGACAATCGGAGAGTCTATCTTAATCCTGAGATAAATGATGGACTTATTGTTGCAAGTGATATCATTTGAGTTATCAATGAGTACGATTATATCGCATAGTCTATCCTCGATAGTTTGGTGATATTCATTTGTTAATCGATAGAGTACTTCATTTATAGATATGGACATCGTGGCTCCATTTATCAAATGAGAGTATAATATCATCATATGGATGTTTTGAGGTAATTGGATATTAAATCTCAACGTTGAGTTTTCGATAGTGTCTATTGAAAACATAGCTTTTGGACAAGTCAAAATATCCAAGTTCAAAACGTGGTCATATGAGTAAATATGGTAACTTGGAGAGTTATAGGCGGTCTATGAACTCTTGGCGATTACTGATATTAATCACGAGGATACATTATCTCCAACATGATTGTCTAGGGTATGAATGAGGAAACATCTTCCTTTTCTGTCTTTATTTAAGAGTTCAATTTTAGCTCTTTAGTGGAATGGGTTAAAATTAATGGATCGGACCTAAGTGAATCATTTGTTGATTGTGATTAGGTTATGTCTATTGAAGCTTAAATTTAGATAGCCTGCCAAGATCCTCAATCCACACGGACTTGCATGGATCACTTAATATATTCTACCGGACCAATTTAAGGGTCCATCTAGAATTGCATTTAATATATTAAGAATATAATTTGCACATTATTTATGTAATGGGCTAATCAATTATATTTATATATTAATGAATGACATGTGGGCTTGTTTCTTTTAGTAAGAATGAGTCTAGTTCACATGTGGGCTTTTTATTTAAAGTCTAATGGATTAAATGAAATAAGAAAATAATATATAGCCCATTTATTTTAAGTGGCGGCAAAGGTGAATTAATTAACCTAATATATTATTTTGTTTCATTGTTTAATTAAATAAGAATTAATTAATTTATTAATTAATTATTTAATTAAGAAACAAATCTTTTCTGATTAGGAAATATGATTCCTAAAGGTATAATATTGGTAGTAGTATACTTAAATTAAAAGACTTGTTTGACAAGAAAATAAATAATTAATTTTATTTATTTAATCAAATAAGAAGTCTTTTTATTTAGTCAAATAAAAGAATAAAAGATTTATGAGTTGGATTAGGGTTTGGGAGTCTTAAACTAAATAGGAATTAGGGTGCAATACAAACTCCTTTTTGGCTTGAGTATTGCGGCAACCCTAGTCCCTTTTAGGTTATTATTTTCGGCCACCCTAATAGAAAGAGAAAAAGAAAATTTTGCCACCTATATAGGTGGACTTATAGAATTCGACCACTTGAAGGGTTTTTGGTGCTTGATTCTATTTTCTTCTTCTTCTCAATTCATAGAAAGATCATATTTTATTCTACTAAAAACATGAAAAAGAGATATAGATTATTCTTTGATGGTATACTATTTGCTTATTCATCAATAAGCTTGTGTGTACAACATCGATCTTGGTTCACGCGAGTTTCGATCATTAGATTGAGAACTCAAAAGTGACCGGAATAATCTTAGTATTCTTTTGATTGTTTTTGTGACTAACAAAGAAAAGAAAAGTTTGTTTTGTCCATTCACAGGTTTGCAATTCAAAGAAAAGGGAGACCACGCTCCTAGGTGATCCACGTTCGTGCTAGGATTGAAGATCTTGCGGATTACCATCGACGCAAGTCAATCGGATCATGCGACAAAAGGTATTCTTCTCTTGTTAGATAATATATATGTTTAATTGATTAAAGGGTTTAAGGTTCATAAAAGGAAAATTTTTTAAAAGTTACTAAATCTATTTTTAGTCTCGCTTCCGCTGCGTGTACTATACGGTATTTTTCCCTACATGGTTGGGTGAAGTAATCAAGATTTAGTGTTAAGTGTTGGATGGACAAGATGGTTCAAGATTAGAAATGGAGGAATTTGAGAGGGGAGTTATGGTGATCCTAGGTTGAAGAGAGGATAGGATTCTTTGTAAAAGTTGGTGTATTTATAGGTTAGGAAAGCTAGGGTATGAAATAGGCATTAAAAGACAAGAATACCCCTCTTAGATGGCTGAAATTCTAACGCTGGAATTCCCACACTGTCGCGGTTGGGTCACGGTTGGCAAACAGCGACACTCACCCTTGACGTTTCTCCTCTTTGTTGAGGTTGTGTCGTTATAGTGACAATTTCCAACTCTAGAATTCCTAAGCTGGCATTCCCATGCTGTCGCGATTGGGGCTTAAAGCGACATTTCACAGAGACGCCATACCTGATTGATTTTTATGATTTTCTCTCTCTATCGCGTTTTGGTTCAGAGCGACATTTCAGAGCAACAACACTTTGGCTTGATTCTTTCTTCAGTGCTTCATTCTTTCTGTCTCTGTATGCTAAAGGCGACACCATCAAAGGGGGACAATGCCCTGTTTTCCCACTTTGTGCACATTTTGCACTAAATTCTTCTTCTTCTTCACAAATGCCCTTGTGGCACGAATGATCTTGAAACACTTGATTAATGATGTGAAAACATGAGGAAATGTTCGAGAATCAAGCATAAAGAAGAGGTAATGAGGGCCAAAATCATAACATATTTGGTTCGATCAACACACAACCTATTTATGTGTGTTTTTTTTTTTATCATTTTCGTGTGCATCACAGTATCACACCAATTTCACACTTGCACATCATGCATATAGATTAGTGTGTTAGATCGCTTGAGAAAGCCTCATCTTCTCTTTTTCGCGGTCTTGGTGTCATCGTGGTGAACCGCGAAAATCCTTCCAGTGGTTTTCACGGTCCAAGTGCCATCTTGGTGAACTGTGAAAAACCTTTGAAATGGTTTTCATGGTCCAGTTCTCGTCTTGATGGACGGTAAAGTATGGGTGCAAACTTCTTTCTAGAGGTATTCACAATCTTGGTTTCATTCTGGTGAATTGCGATATTTATGTGTGAACTTTTCACCAGAGATTTTCGCAGTTGTGTCCTCGTCTTGTTGGACCGCGATAATGGATCATGAAATATATGCGACCTTTCGTCTGTCATTTTCGATGCTATTTTTCATCTTGGTGGATTGCGAAATGTGGATTGTGAAAAACAGTTCTTCTTAAAACAACATAGTTTTGTGAGAATTCTATAAATACTCTAATATATCATCTTTTTGATTAAGAACTTTGATTTTTAGAGATTAAGTGAGATAATATAGTTCTTAGAGAGATTAAGGTTCAAGAAACCATATTTAACTCTTCATTCCTAATTAATGTGCATTTAAGACATCATCAAGCATAGGTCTTTTGTAAGATCCTAGATTTGTGTTGGCTTGATTCCATTGCAAAACTCTTTTTATTTGTAATGGTTAGTTGCTTAGGTGGTTTTTGATGAAAAGAAGCTTCAAAGGAGAAAAGCAACTTCTCATGCAAATATCGTCTTCAAGAGGAAAATTGTTTACTTGGATGCTAAGGTATACTTCTTTCTCTTGCAAGACGTTAGTGCACACACACACACATGACATTCATATGTGTCCCTGCATTGTTATGCTACATTTGGTATAACACATTCACACACTTACTGAAAAATGCACATGCATTTGTCTCATATTGCAAATATTATAGAATTGCATGTTCTAGAACTATTTCTAGGAAATGGTATACTCGTGTGACTTTGTGTTTATTTGTTTTTGGACTTAAACATGATCTCATATGATTCCTTATTGAGTTCTGGTCATTTCGGTTACTCACTCATTAGGTTTCGAGTCTAAACTAGGAAGCTACGCTACTTTGCATTCTCATACGTTGTGTTGTTTTTGTCTTCATGTATCGAGTTGAATTCTCAATATTTTGTCAAAGTTTCATAGTCTTCCTTGTGCATGAGGGAGTCATAGTTTGTAATCTGAAGATAGATTCAAATTCGGAGTTTGGATGCCCGAATACGGCTGAAGAACGCAAGAGGAGCACAAGAGAGGCTTGCAATGGCCAACTACCATTTTGTAAGGGAGCCCGTGAGGGGCGTGTGAGGCTCATGCACCTCACATAGGGATGGTGATGTGGCTGCCTCTGATTGGCCACTGAAACCTCTTCCCTCTCTCTTTTAAATATCCTTCTCTTCCCTCTAAATTTGTGTGAAGAAAAATTGAAAAAGAAAGAGTGAAGAAATTTCTTCAAGTTTTTTATTTCTTGTTTTGATCATTACTCTCTCATTTGAACTCGAAATCAAGTGATTCAAAAGCCAAAAATGTTGGTCTTGAAGGGAGGAACAAACTCCAAACATTTTCAGAACCAAATGATGTAGTGATTTCGAGCAGTAAAACGTTTTCAGTTCGTGGATCATCATTTGTAGGTGAATAATCTTCTTCTTACTTTCTCTTTTGATCATCTAATTTAATCTTCCTATTTGATAGATTAAAAGTGTTAAGGATGACGTTAATTCATGTTCTAGGTTTGTTTGATCGATTTATTTTTGATTTTTAGCTTTGTGATTATATTTGAACATCTTTTAGCTAAACTTGATTAACTTGAAATTGATTTTAGAAATGTTTTGTATGATGAGCTTCATAATGATTTCTAGGTTTAATTTCATGATCTAAGAACTAGGATTTTTGAGTGTGATATTGAATATTCTAATCTAGTTCTTATTGATTCACATGCTTTGATTTCTAGATAATTTTGTGATTGATTGTTGAGAGCATATTCTAGATATCATATTGCATGTTCATAGAGCTTGTGTGATCTACTTGTTCTATTTGATTGTGTTTGCATCATTTGCATAAATTAGATCTTTTTGCCTTGCAAAGTGTTGAAGTCTCTTTCAAAGTGAGTGAAGCTTTGTTTAGAGCAAGAAGACTTGACTAGGAAAGTGTTCTGGATAGCCAAGCAAGAAGTCTTAGTTAGGATCAAGATGATTTGGATAACTAAGTAAGAAGTCTTAGCTAGGAGTGTGATACTCCGGATGGTTGAGCTAAGGAAGCTTAACTAGGATCTTTGTGATCCGGATAGCTAAACAAGAAATCTTATTAGAGATGTGAGTGTCTTGGATAGGAAGTTGCTTCCTAGAGGTGTAGGACACATCTTGGATAGGGAGTAGGCAAAGTGACTCACTTGGCCTTGAGGGTAGACTAGGAGTTGATAGCTTGAGGAGTATATCATGTGTTGATTGCCTTAAGTGTGTATCTTCTTTTCATCATAGTGAATTCCTTGCTAGTGGTTGTGGTATTAACTCGTGGATATTTTCTCTTAGAAGGTGTGAAATTCCCTTTAAAGTAATTTTATACCTAGGGGAAGGGGGGTGAATAGGTATAGTTCCAAATTCTTCCAATATTCAAAAATGTGGAATATAAGAGTGAAGAAATGATATAGCAATTGTATAGAAAGAATCAATACATGTGAATCATCAATATATAAAATAATCAATACAAGTGAACATATGGAAGATAAAGAAATATAAAGCGAAAATGAGACACAAGTTATTTTAACGTGGTAAAACCTCAAAGAGGAAACATCCAGGGGTTGATACCACAACCACCGGCAAAGCAAATCCACTATAAGAAAAGGACTTACACACTCAAAGCTATCAACACTATGATATCCACTTCAAGCTATCAAATCCTAATCAACCCTCGGGCTAGTGATTTACAAAGCCTACTCTCTATCCAAGATGTGTCTTACACCTCTAGAGAGCAACTCCCTATCCAAGGCTCTCAAGCCTCTAGAAAGATTTCCTCACTTAGCAATCTAGATCATTAGGATCCTAGTCAAGCTACCCAAGCTCAACTATCCAGAGTACACAACTCCTTGCTAAGACTTTTGCTTGGCTATGCGAAACTCATTCAAGACTCCTTGCTCAAAACAAAGCTTCACTCACTTTGCAAGAGACTTCAACCTATTACAAGGCAATGATCTAGGTGATGCAAATGATACAAATCACAAACAAATAAAGCTAGATGATCAATCAATCTTTATGAACATACTTAGATAAATTCTAGAATATGCTTTCAAAACACAATCACAAAATCTATCTAGAAATCAAAGCATGTGAATCAATAAGAACAAGGTATGAATATTCAATATATCACACAAAAAACCTAGTTCTTAGATCATGAAATTAAACCTAGAAAATGTCATAAAGCACATCACATATATCATTTCTAGAATCAATTTCAAGTTTAATCAAGTTTAGCAAATATATGTTCAAGTAAGATCACAAAGCTAAAACTCAATTACCAAATGATCAACCACCCCTAGAATATGTTCTAACATCATTCTAAACACAAATCATCTATCAAATCAAAATACTAAAGAGAAGATCAAAAGATGAAGTGAGAAGAAGAAGTTTCACATACAATGATGAAACTCGAACTGAAGAATAGCTTACTGCGAACAAACACGAATTCAAATGACTCTGAAAATGCTTGGGGTTTGTAGCTCTCTTCAAGACCAACAATTTTGGATCTTGGATCACTCAATTTTGAGTTCGTATGAGAGAGTTATTATAAAAATAAGAAAACAAAAATGAAGAAGAATTCTACATAAAACATCCTTTTTTGGTTTTCTTCAAGTTGTTTCAAAATGGAGGGAAGGAGAAAGGCTTTAAAAAGATTTTAAGGAGGGAAGATTAGAGCGAATCAGAAGCGGCCACGTCACAATTCCTGTGTGGGGCGTGTGTGGCCCACGGGACCAAAGGGCTGCTCTAGCCATGGGTCATACAGCCTTCCCACGGGGTGGCCAAGGCATGGCCTTTGGCCATGCACACCTCTCTCGCGTGCCTCCTATGTTCTTTGACCGTATTGAGGCCTTCGAACTCCAAATTCGAATTTGTTTTTGGATTACAAACCATGACTCCCTCATGCACAACGAAGACTATGAAACTTTGACAAAAGGTTGAGAATTCATCTCGAAAAATGACGATGAAGACAACTCAACGAATGAGAATGCAAAGTGGCATAACTACGTCGTATGGACTCGAAACTAAATGAATGAGTAACCGAAATCACCCGAACTCAATAAGGAATCAAATAAGATCATGTTCAAGTCCAAAACACAAGAAACACAAACAAATAAATACTATGCAACACAAGCATGCCATATCTAAGCGATAGTGAGAAAACATGCAATTCTACAAGATTGTTAACAATGAGATAAATGCTTGTGCATACTAAATGTGTGTGAAAGTGTTATACCAAATGTTTAAACAACAATGTAAGGACACACATGTATGAATTGTGTGTGTTTGCGCTAATTCCTTGCAAGAGGAGGAAAATTTGATACCTTAGCATCCAAGTATGCGATGTTCCTCTTAAAGACGAACTTTGCACAAGATGTTGCTTCTTCACTTTTGAGGATTTTTTCTTCGAAGAATCACCTAAGAAACAACTAATACAAATAAAGAGAGTTTTGCAATGGAATCAAGCCAATACAAATAAAGGATCTTACAATCTCCCCCTTTGCCTATTCTATGGCAAAACCTCATCCTCACCATACATTGATCACTCCAATAAACTCAATGTTGATAGCATTCTCTCATCCTCACATTACAAAGAGATCCCTAGACTAAAAGGTCTTCAAGTCTTCTTGAGTCTTCAAGAATCCATTCTTTGAACTTCAAAGTACCTATGAGAAAAGAAGCAAACCAACAAGAGATTTTCTTCCAAAGAAGAATGGTGAGATATTATCACATAAACAAAATAACAAAAACTTCCCTTATCTCTTACACAAAATGCATTTTCTCAAGTGAATAAATGATATCACATTAAAAACACCCCCTTAGATCCTTAACACAATATGATAAGAATTCTTTTCTCCCTCTTAAGACAAAGTCTCTAATAAGCACAAAGAGACAATAGTGAGATTGCTCCCATATATTTCTCCCCTTATATGGATGGTCCCCATATTGAACATGGTGAAGTTTTCTCCCCATGGTGAGATTCCTCCCCTTATATGGTCCCCAGGGTGAGATTTCTCCCCTTATAAAGATGGTGAGGTTTTTTCCCCATTTTGTCAAGGAGTAGATAAAGGGCACAAGAGATAAAGAATGAGATATTAAGCAAACAAATCGTATAGAAAGTGTAGTTGAATAAACTAAAGCTCCCCCTTAACATATGCTCCACATATTATCACTAAGTAGATTTGTTCACAACGGACTCAAACATTCACACATTCAAGCAATAAGAGACAATATTTCATCACTTTTCAAAGTCCAAGAGAGAATCATAGATTTTCATTAATCTCTCAAAAATATTCTCACATTGCTAATGAATCAAGCACATAAGCAAAATATGTGTGTGTGTGTGTGAATGCTTCTCACATATATAGAAGGAGTAATTGTTATTATCAACATGTAAACAGTTTCCACACTTACCCAACTAAAGCGTTTCCAAAAATAGGTCAAACCTATATTCATCTGTATTTTCGCTTTAAAAGAATAGTTATCAACATGTGAGTGTTGATCGGTCTATTTCTATATATGTTTTAGGCCCTTATTTCCTATTCTTTATGCTTTGTTCTTGGGTGATTTAGGTTGTTTGATGTGTTTGTTGAGCTGTGCAGATCTCTTTAACAGAAGTGGTGCAAATATCCGATTATGGAAGAATCGATGTCAAAGGTTGATCAGAAGTGCGTTTCTATAATGGACCCCGGGGTAGGCAAAGCCTACCTAACAGTCCTATCTTACGGTCAATCAAAGTTGCAGCCATCAAGAGGAAGTCATGAATTACCGCGGGGTAGGCATGCCTACCTAACGGTCCTACTTGGCGTCAAACTCCAGAGGTGTTGAGTCTGAATTAGCGTGGCCTAGGCACATGCCTACCTTGCGGTCCCACCTTGCATCCAACTCCAGTGTTGTGTCATTCAAGTGACCGCTCCCCAGGCACCAACTTACCTAACGGTCCTATCTAGCGGTCAAGTCTAGTGATGTTGCAAAAACATTACCGCGGGATAGGCAAGTTGCCTACCTTGCGGCACATGCAGTGATCTTTTAAAAAGTTTGGTTCGTCTAGGTCAGTGAGAGGCTTAGGTTTTGAGCCATTATAAATAGACATCAGAGAGCTTTCAAAGAGGAGGTTGGAGACTGCGAAATTGGGAGCCGTACTTTCTTCCTTCCTTGGAGGACACCGGAAAGCAAGAAGAAGACGAGGGTTTCGAGACAAGATTATATGACAACAATGGGTTCTTTCTTCTCCTCTTCTATATTTTTGTTTCCTCCATTGATGTGTAACTAAATCCATACTAGAGATTCAATGTGAACCTCTATAAATACTCTTTGTTAGAATTGACTATATTTTCGTAATTCAAGTTTTGATTCATTCAATTTGTGATTTCTTCTTGTCTATGCATGGTTAGTGCTAGTCTTGAATCTAGGGTTTAATATGTTAAAGGTTGAGATGCTTGTGGGTTTCACCATTCTCAACCAATATGCAATTGAATGAATGGAATTTATCTTAGCAGGATATCGCACTTTATTTTCGGTTCTCTTGTTCTTGTGCTTAATGGATTCTCAATCATAGTTTACATGCAGGTTTTGTTAATGACTGTGATTGAGAATACTTGATTGTGTGCTTTGTGGGTTTTAGGTTATAGTTTACATGCAGGTTTTGCTAATGACTCAACTGAGAACGCTTGGTGTATGGTTGATGTATTTTCTGCTATAGTTTACATGCAGGTTTTGCTAATGACTGTAGTAGAGAGTATTTGATTTATTCCAGGACCACATCGCAATAATTATACATAATTTAAGAACGAACCCTTAACTTGATTAACATTCTTTGTAAAAGTCAATTCGAAGCATTGAGTAAACGTAGTTGGGGATCATTGATGACCTAGTCCTCTCACCTCTTGATCACATTCACATATTCTTGTTAATTGCTTTCTTAGTTTAATATAGTTTTAATCTTAAATCAATCAATCAATCTCAAATCTCTTGGTTACTGTTACTTGCTTAGCTTTAATTAGAATTAGTTTTAGTCGATAAATCACTTTTCCTCGTGGGAACGATCCCTACTTGTCGCTGTACTTATCTCACGATTCGTGCACTTGCGAGTTAGGTTTTTATAACACGATTTTACACATCAAGCGTGTGTGTGCATGTGACTTGTTTTCCCGTTTCTGTTTGTCAACCCGAGCTTTTCACAATTCTCAACTATACACCATTAAACCTTTTGTTTTTCATTTCTTTTAAGCATAGAATTCCTGAACGATGCTCACATTGGCCCTTTCGCGGGGAGTGGTGACAAATTGGCACCACCCCATTCCCTCCACTTCACGCACGATATTCGTTCCGCCAACGTCATTCAAATCAATGCTCCTATCAAGGTGGATTGTTCTGGAGAGGATATTCTGGAGACGACCAGCATATAGAGCGTTGCGAAGGCTATGCTCATCAATCCTTTGGTTGCGGGAACCAACAGCCTTGCTCTTGCCTTTTTTCGGTGCCATTTTGGAAGCGAAAAATTCTACATACACAATCAAAAATCAAGATATATATATATAATCCAATCAAGTCCCATCATGGCAAAATACATATTAGCATGGAATCAAGTCCAAATACTACATCTAAGTCTAGTTCATGCTAATTCAATCACATTCTCCTCATCAATCCGATTCATGCAAGAACAACGAAGTGTTGAGTCTAAACACTACATCTAGGTTTTGTTCATGCTAATTCAATCACATTATCATTATCAACCGAGTCATGCATGAACAACGGAGGATTACATCAACACTACGCAACATAGGAATTAAGTCTAGTTCATGCCCCAATTTTCACGATGAAAACAATCTCTTTGCAAATTGAAATTGAAAATTAATTTATTGGCTAATAATGCATGCTACATCTAAGATTACTTTGGCATTACCTATCATTCATACATTCATTAACCAACAAATTAGCATTCATACATTCATTAAACAACAATTAGCATTCAAGATTGATTTCTAGCAATTTCGTCCAATCTTACAAAAATTTGAAATTTTTTACGAACTATGATAGCATCAAACATACATAATCAATCTAAAAGAGTTAATTCCTATCAACAAACAAAACCCAAGCATGTATTTCAATCAATTCGGTCTCTAAATCCAAAATCCCCAAATTCGAACTAAACCCTAACTTCATACAATAAATCGAAATTTTCTTTCCTAAGAGAGATAAGGGAAGTTTATCTTATAAGAACAAGTTTAGAGGGGAAAATACATACCTTTCAATCCCTTGAATGAGAAAGAACAGAGGAAGAATGCACCTTGAGAGGAAATTTGAATTTTTGTTGAGAGGGAAGTGTCGTTGGCTCGTTGAAAGTGACAGGTATGTAAACCTAGAATCGCGTATTCTGTGGTTTCATTCAGCGGCTAGGCCACTGAATGTGACTGCAGAATCCTGTTTTTAGCCAAAACGCTTTCATTTCCTTAAGTTTTTCTTTCGGCGGTTGGACATTCGGCGGTCAGGCCGCCGATTTAAAACTCCCGTTTCTTGTTTGGTAGACCTGATACAATCGACGGTCAATTTATGGCCGAAGAACCTAACCGCCGAATTTGGGCAGAGCCCTATGTTTTTAATTGATGGTTTAATTCGGCGGTCAGGCCTTCGATTTTAAACCACCGAATCTTGATCTTCAAGACCTGATTCCATCGGCGGTCGATTATGCCCGCTGTTTTAACTGTCGTTTCTTGGCAGAGCCCTCTGTTTTCATTCTACAGTTTAATTCGGTAGCCAGACCGCCGAATACAACCACCGTTTGGCTGGCAGAGAATCCTCCACCTTTGTTCACGGCTGCACACTCCACCAAAACTCATCAAACTAAAAGAAACCCCCAAACCTATATTGGACATGGTTTTCCAACACATTTTGGCTCAACAAGTTTTCATGAACCAACATCCAACACATATTTGGGGGAAATTCTACAAGATCTAAAAGCTATTCAATGGAATGAAAACAAAATGCATTAAATTAAAACTACCTAAGTGGGTTGCCTCCCATTAAGCGCTTTGTTTAATGTCTAGGCAAGACGTGATGGTGGGCACTGAGGTTCGCCAAGTTTGACTCTTTCGATCATGAATGCACTACTTGCTCCTCCATAGTATGGCTTGACACGTTGTCCATTGACCTTGAATGTGTCCCCGGTTTTTAAACTTTGAACTTCAATTGCACCATGCGAGAATACCTCATTCACCTTGAATGAACCGGTCCATCTAGATTTTAGTTTACCCGGAAATAACTTCAACCTTGAATCAAACACAAGCACGAGCATCCCGGGGTGGAGGTCTTTTCTTAGGATCATTTGGTTATGGATCTTCTTTGTCTTCTCCTTGTACAATTTGGCATTCTCATAGGCCTCATATCGGAGTTCCTCTAATTCATTGAGTTGAAACTTCCTTTCTTCTCCCGCCAAATCCAAGTTGACATTCAACTTCTTGATTGCCCAATAAGCATCAAACTCCAACTCAACGGGCAAATGACAAGCCTTCCCAAATGCCAATCGGTAAGGTATGGTGCCAAGAGGGGTCTTGTACGCCGTACGGTAGGCCCAAAGTGCATCGTGAAGCTTCATTGACCAATCCTTCCGATTGGGCTTGACCGTCTTCTCTAGAATTCTCTTGATCTCCCAATTGCTCACTTTAACTTGCCCAGAGGTTTGTGGATGGTAGGGTGTGGCAATTTTGTGCTTAACTCCATACTTCTTCATCAAGACAACAAAGATTTTGTTGCAAAAATGGGTTCCCACATCACTTATGATTGCACGAGGTGTACCAAACCTTGAGAACACAACCTCCTTCAAAAACTTCACTACCACATGGCCATCATTGGTCTTTATTGCTATTGCTTCAATCTACTTGGAGACATAATCAATCGCCACTAAAATGTAGTTGTTGCCATTTGAAGATGGGAAATGACCCATGAAATACCCCATATGCCAGAGATTTCCACCACCAATTCTCCTTTTAGAGGCATCTCCTTTCTCTTACCAATACTTCCCATCCGTTGGCACCTATCACAACATCTACAAAACTCATAGGTCTCCTTCCCTAGTGTTGGCCAAAAGAATCCGGATTGGAGGATTTTAAGAACGGTTTTCTTGTGACTAAAGTGACCTCCACAATGTATTTCATGGCAAAACCTAATTACCCTTTCTTGCTCATCTTCTGGTACACATCTTCAAATTACTTGGTCGGGATCATGCTTGAAGAGATAGGGCTCGTCCCAAAAGTATTGTCTAGCAACAAACTTGAATCTTTTCTTGGCTTGATATGATAGGTCCTCGGGTACTATGTCTCTCACAAGGTAGTTTACAATATCGGCATACCATGGCTCTCTTCCACCCACTACCCATAGTTGCTCATCCGGAAAGCTTTCCTTCAACGGGAGCATGTATTCTTATTCATTAAACCCATGTATCAATCGGTTTAGGTGGTCAGCTACCACATTCTCCTTTCCCTTCTTGTCCTTGATTTCCAAGTCAAACTCTTGTAGGAGTAGAATCTAACGGATGAGTCTTGGCTTGGCATCTTTCTTTTGCATTAGGTAATGGATGGCCGCATGATTGGTGTACACTATTACCTTTGCTCCCACCAAATACTGTCGAAATTTCTCCAAGGCGAACACAACCGCCAACAATTCTTTTTCGGTTGTGGAGTAGTTCAATTAAGCATCATTTAGTTTCCTTGAGGCATAGTAAATTGCATGTGGAAGCTTGTCCATTCTTTGCCCAAGAATGGCCCCAACCACATAGTCCGATACGTCGCACATGAACTCAAAAGGGAGGTTCCAATTCGGTGGTACAATGATAGGTGTAGATGTGAGGGCTTCCTTGAGAGTGTTGAAGGCTAGCATGCATTCTTCATCAAACACAAACTCTACCTCTTTTTGAAGGTGGTTGCACAAGGGTCTTGAGATTTTGGAAAAATCTTTGATAAACTGCCGGTAAAATCCCACATGGCCCAAGAATGACCTTATGTCTTTGGTAGTCCTAGGTGGAGGTAAGCTCTTCATAACTTCAATTTTTGCCTTATCCACCTCTATCCCCCGGCTTGACACCACATGTCCAAGAACAATGCCTTGTGTCACCATAAAACGACATTTTTCCCAATTCAAGGTTAGGTTCTTCTCTTCACATCTCTTCAAAACTTGTGTCAAGTTGTTGAGGCATAAATCAAAAGACCCTCCAAATACCAAAAAATCATCCATGAATACCTCGATGACTTTCCCAACCATATCCGAGAAAATGAACATCATACATTGTTGGAATGTGCTGGGTGCATTACATAAGCCAAAAGGCATCTTCCGGTATGCATAAGTGCCGAAGGGACATGTGAAAGTTGTCTTTTCTTGATCCTCCAATGCAATTGTTATTTGATTGTACCCTGAATAGCCGTCAAAGAAGCAATAATGGCTATGTCCTGCCAATCTCTCCAACATTTGATCAATGAATGGAAGAGGGAAATGATCCTTCTTTGTTGATGCATTTAACTTTCAGTAGTCAATGCATACCCTCCACCGGTTTGCAACCTTTAGGGGATGAGTTTGTCTTTTTCATTCCTAACTACTGTAATCCCCGACTTCTTGGGTACCACATGGATTGGGCTCACCCACCTACTATCCGCAATGAGATAAATAATACCGACTTTCAACAACTCCAAAACTTAATTCTTCACAACTTCTTGCATGAGGGGATTTAGTCGGCATTGAGCCTCTCTTGATGGCTTCAAATCTTCTTATAAATGTATCTTGTGCATGCAAATAGTGGGACTTATCCCATTGATATCTTCTATGGACCACCCAATAGCCGCCTTGTGCACCCTAAAAACTTCAAGAAGCCTTGTTTCTTCATTTTGATTCAACTCTGAAGAAACAATAACCAGTTTTCTTTCTTCTTCATCTAGGTAGGCATACTTGAGTGATGTAGTAAGCTCTTTTAATTTTAATCTTGGTAGTGTAGCCAATGTTGACTCCAACTCTTCTTTACCAACTTCTTCAATCTCATTGATGCTCTCTTTCTCCACTAACTCTTCCATTAAATCAACCCTCTCATCATCATCTTCTTGTTCCTCTAGGAATTCCATAGCACTTGCCATTAAAACCTCTAATTTCCTCTTTAAAAATTCATCACTTTCCTCTTCAATGATTGTGTCCACCAAATTCACATGAAAACTATCCTGTGCCACAATAGGATACGCTCCCAACTCAAAGAGTTTAAACTCAATTACCTCATCTAACACCTTCATAGTGAGTTTGCCGTCATGCACATCCACAATCGCTCTAGCGGTCGCCATGAACGGTCTTCCCAATAACAACATTTGATCTTTATCTTTGTGGCCTTCCATGTCTAACACCACAAAATCCGCTGGAATAATTAGCTTCTCTACTTGAATCAAAAGATCCTCAATAATCCCTACCAGAAGCCTTGAAGATTGATTCGCCAACAAAAGTGACATGGAAATGGTCTTGAGGTCATTGAGTCCCAATCTTTTGTAGCTTGTATTGGGCATCAAGTTAATACTTACCCCAAAATCTAACATAGCCTTCTCTTGATTCCCTCCTCCAATAGAGATGTTGATGATAAAGCTTCTGGGATCTTTCATCTTTTGGGGCAACTTCTTTTGAATCACCGCACTAACATTCTTCCCAAGTCTTTCTTGTCGCCTTGGTTTGAACTTGATCTTGTCCTTGTTCAACTCCTTGAAGAACTTTGCATAGGAAGGCATCTTTTGAATTGCATCAAGAAGTGGAAGGTTCACATTAACCTTGGAAGGGATGTCATAGATGTCTTGATAGAATTATTCTAACTTTGTATTTTTCAATCTTCCGGGGTAAGGAATAGGAGGGATGTATGGATTAGATGACTTGTGTAGACGAGGAGCTTTATTTGAGGGAGGCACCACTACCTCTTTTTCTTTTTATCTTGTGTCTTCCATAACCACCTTATCTTCTTCTTGACTTATGTCTTCCACAACCACCTCATCTTCTTGAACTATAAACTCACTTGTATCTTCTATAATTTCACCATTGTCTAGAATCCGCCCATTTCTAAGAACCGTCATGGCCTTGGCTTGCTTAGATTGGCTAGGGAATTTCCCTTTTTCATGCTTTTGTAATGCCTCGGCGATTTGTCCCATTTGAGTTTCCATGTTCTTCATGGATGCACCCATATTGGTAACTAGGGCTTTAATAGAACTCAACCTTTGTCCATCCGATAAAATGGGCTCCCTTTGTTGTTGCCTTGCTTAGTTGTTGTTAAAATTCTCTTGCCGATTTCATTGATTTCCTTGGCCACTTCCTGACCTTTGACCTTGGTACTACCCTCGGTTATTGTTGAACCCTTGAGTTGCCTATTTGCTAAGCATGTCCGAGTTCAATGCATTGTTGTCTGACCACGAAAGGTTTGGATGATTTTGCCACTTGGGATTGTAGGTTTGAGAATACACGCCGCCCATATCCCTTTGTTGATACCTCATTGCTTGTATTTCTTCTTATAGTCCAACACAACCTTTTCCATTAAAAGCCATATCCCCACTTCCATCTCTTTCTTGAATAAGATTCACCTTCCCTTGGTTGGTGATGAATGATTGTATGGACAACATTGTGGCTTGCATGGATTGCATTTGCTTGGCCAACTTCGAAACTTTAATTGCCATCTCGGTTCCTCCTCCTATCTCATGTCTACCGCTTGCTCTTATGTTGAAATTGCATTGTTAGGACATAAGAGCAAGCCTCTCACACATCCATCACAAAAGTTGCAATTTTGTCCGCAGTTGATCCACCGCAAGTATTAGTAATCAAGAGTTGTGTTTGAGGAGAGAGTCTTTTTTAGAATGAGGAGACATTGTATTCTTCGGGGAGCATATGAGGTGGGAGTTATGCTAACAAGACCTGAAATCTTTCCCAAGTCTCATGAAATGAGTCTCCATTCTCCTTTTGGAAACCTGTAATTTGCATTCGTAGTTCTCTCATCTTGTTTGAGGGAAAGAATCGGTTGAAGAATGATTCACATAATCCGTCCCACGATGATAGAGATCCGGGCCTTTGGGTGTTTAGCCATTGTTTTGCCTTGTCTTTCAAACAAGTTGAGAAGCACCTCATTAGTAATTAGTCCCTCGAAAGTGTACCCATCCTTGATGTAAAGGGGAAAGTCTCCACCACCTCACTAAGGTCTTTCATGAATTGTAAGCAGTCTTCGTTTGTTTTGCCATAGAAGGATGGTAGTTGACTAATGTGCATGGTTTTGAGCTCATATGACTTCGTGAGCTCATCAAGGACAATGGAAGGTGTTTGACTCCCAATAATGGGTCGTGAATATTGCCCCATGTGAGCTGTCTAGGGGGAATGTCCATTTGTGGGGGTTGTTCATTTGGTGGAAAGTTCATTGGTAGAGGTGGAACTATGGGTGGATTTTCTCTTTCGTCTTCCATGGTTAAAGTATGGCATTGATTCAATCGTGCCCTTTCGGCGGTTCAAGCTAATCTTCCAACTTGGTTAATGTGATCGTTGTATGGAAATAGAATACCTCCTCTAGAATGACACCCGTGCATACACCTATAACCCTGAAACACCAAAAATAACACAACCACGAGGTAAAAAGGTAAAAAGATAAAAAGTACTAAATAAAACTACTAACTAATAACTATATCCTAACTAAAATAACCAAATATAATGCTATCGATCCCCGGCAACGGCGCCAAATTTTGATCGAACTTTTGCAAGTACCAAATTAACCACACTTGGAATACACAAGTCGGTGTGAATTGTATAATGGCAAGCGGGATCGTTCCTCAAGGAAAGGGAGGATATTTGGCTATAACTAAGATATATACATAATCTACACTATGAGCGGAAAAAGTAAAATTCATTTTGGTTTTGAAAGATTGTTTTGACAATTAAACTAATTTTAAGCAATGATTAAAAAGCAAGTAATTAAGGTGATAAATGTGAAGATATAGGAATGGATATTGGGGAATTGAATTGACAACTAAAAGATTTTCCTAATGTAATGAATTAGTCCAATTAAGCACTTTAATCCAACTCAAGGTTTGTTCTTTAATTGATTTAACTTATTAACATGCAAATCCCTCTTTGACTTGAGTAAACCCTACTACGAGTCTTTGTAGGAATAATTTCAAGCTCTTATCCAAGTGAACCTCACTATGAATATGTACTCAATCAAGATTCTTAGAACAAATTTAAGGTCTTTTACAATTTAAAACATTTAAACCATAAGTATTCAAATTCATAGATGCTCAAGGTTGAGGAATGAGTTGAAAACCATTCAAACTCTAGACCACAACCTTCATATGTGAACCATTTTACAATAAGCTAAATTGAACCTCAATGTTAACTAATAAAGTAAAATGGCAACTTCAAGGCAATGAAATAGAATATATCAAGAGAGGATTTAATAAATATATGACTAGTTCAAATACATAGAATCATCTTATAAGTTAGCTCATCAATTCCCCAATATGTGGGCTTTAGTTACACATACTAGAAAAATAACAAAAGAGAGAAAGATTGTAGAGAGGACCCATAAAAGCCTTCAAGAGTCCCTTTTTGTCTTTTCTTTTTGTACTTGAGATTCCTCCTCTCTTCAATTAATTCCCAAGATGTGGATGGATGTTAAATGTCTTTGATTAAGGTAAGGGTTTTGGTTTATGGAAGGTTAGGGAATGATTAAGGGTTTCAAGAATGGTGGGGGTGGTAATTTTGAAAGATGAGAAAAAAGGGGTATTTATATGGGATCACAAAAGTTAGGGTTGGAATCCCGAGGTGATGATGAGGCGCTTGATCGGCGGTTTCAAATGGCGGTCAGGTCGCCGATGGAACCTCCGAATGGCATGTGCCTTTGCTGGAATGGATCAATGGTTGGATCGGCGGTTGAAGTGTGACCACCAAATTGCTCCTGATGCCTTTGAAAGAAAATGACGGTTTCAATCTACGGTCAGGCCGTAGAATGGAACCGCCGAATGTTGCTTTTCTTGTAGAATGACTATTTTACCCCCAAAAGCACTCCTTCTGTCACCTATAGCCCAAAATCACCGGTTTTCCTCACTGATCAGCCTTGAATCCCCAAAGTACTTGTACAATCAAAATCGAGCCATAAATCTATAAGCCATCTCTTTTTTGCAAATACATTGTCTTACTTGTTCATGTCGGATCCCGATAGAACTTTGTGCTTTCATGTTTAATTGTAATCCAAATAAAAAACTTACTTGGAAGGCTGACAGTACTTGGTACCTACATGCTTGTCCCATGATCTAGAAAGAATATACTTGAGATGTTGATGCTGATCAAGTCTTGGTACCTAGATACTTGTTAGAGGTATCCTGCTAGGTAGTCCCCTTGTAAGATTTGATAGAAATTTCACAAATAATTTGCATCAAGTATTGTCTGATCTTAAAAGAAAAGACTGATCCCTGTAGGTGGCCAAAACTGCTTTGTCAACCAAATTAGGATAATGTAGATCAAAGTACTGAGTTTTTCATGAGTAAGAGATCTTGATTTTGAACCGATTTGGGTAGTCTACTAAGGCTACTTCTCGATTCTCATGAGGCGAATCGAGGTACGAGGTAATCCTGCACTAGGAATCCTGGCCTCAAGGCGAATTAATCTTGGTAGGCATCTGATCAAGCCAAAATTGGTATGATTTTGGCCCTCATTTCCGTTTCTTTTTGCTTGATTCTCGGGCATTTCCCCGTGTTTAATGTTGTTAAATTGAGTGTTTCAGGTTTTATTAGGTTTCAGAAGCAATTGAGATAAAGGTGGAGGACTTGTGCAAAAATGTCTCACAAATGAGAAGAACAGAGCATTTTCGCCACATGAGCAATGGAGGTCGCCACTTGAGCGCCATGGCGACAGAAGAGTTCCCAAAAGCATCAAAAGGTCGCCACTTGGGCGCCACTTGAGCGCCATGGCGACAGAAGGTCACAAAAACAATCAGGTGTGGTCGCCACTTGGGGTCGCTCTGGCGACCTCCCTTGCAAGTGGCGACCTAGTGCACTCAAGGCATGGTCGCCACTTATGGTCGCTAGAGCGACCTTGATGCACGAAGGGCGACCTCTTCACTTTTCCAAGGTCGCCACTTATGGTCGCCAGAGCGACCTTGATGCACAAAGAGCGACCTCTTCACATTTCCAAGGTCGCCACTTATGGTCGCCAGAGCGACCTTGATGCACAAAGAGCGACCTCTACACATTTTGGTCATGTTCGCCACTTGACAAAGAGCGAGAAAGATGGTTTTCAGAGCGACCTTTTCATCTAACCGTTTTACGCTCCATGGTCGCCATAGCGACCAAAGAGCGACCAAGGCTCCACATCAGCGAATCAAGTCGTTACCAGTACATGTCCATGAGTGAGTATATATATGAGCGTCTCTTCACTTTCAAACCATCGAAAATCAGAGCAAAAATTCAGAGAACTCAATTTCAGATCTAGATCATCTTCCATGGCACATTTTTCATCATCCTCCATTTCTCTCCTTGAACTCATCTAATCCATCCAACCCTCAACACAAAACCTTGATTACTTCACTACATCATTCCTCATCCCACCATTTTCTCCACCAAAATCCTTAGTAACTTTCCACCAAAACACCCACATTCCAAGACATTTCCTCAACCTCCATTCCTTGCATCTAGGAGCATAGAGGAGAAGAAGGATTGAGCTTAAAGAAGGTGACTCAAGGGTTATTTCCTTATCATTTACTTCTTTTCATTTATTGCAATTATGTGTAACTAAACCCCTTATCTAGGGGATAGATTTGAGGAACAATTGGTTGTGGGTTTAGTCTAGCTTGTAATGAATCTCTTATGTGTTCTATTCATTCAATTTAATTAGATTTCATTCATTATAATTGACTTGTATATCACTTGTTGATTGCTATCTTGAGTGGAATAATTTGTTATATATTCACATGTGGATTGACAACCTTTGTGTGATTAAGAACCCATTGGATAGGATAGATTAGTGGTGGGTATATCAACCCCACTAATCTAAGCCTCTAAGTGGTTAACATAATGAGATTGGTACATTAATGATGCTAGTAGCTTACCCACATCCAAGTGTTAATCGATCTATTCCCTAGTTCTCTCATTAATTGATTTTATCACTATTCTTATCAAGGTGTTGAGTTTTCTATTTTTCATATCATTTTTGTGTATTTTCATTTGAGTAGTTTAGCATTGGTGGCTTTAGAAACCACACATTTATCAAACTCTATGATTTGTTTTATTGTTCTAAGATTAGTCAATTTATCTAATTAACACTCCATTCCCTGTGGAACGAACTTGCTCACTATTTTGCTATCTAATCACATTTTTAAAGGATTAAGTGGCTTTAAAAGAGTTTTCAAGAATCAATCAAAAACTATCATTTTTACTATTTTGTTGAGTACACAAACGACCTCATCAGCATCTAAGGCCATTTTAGCATCAAGTCTTCTGTCAGGCGAATCAAGTTACCTAGGTATTCTCATACGAGGGATCCCGGTATTTCTGGCGAAGACGCATTCAAAAGGAGTCTTGGTACCAGGTATTTTCATTTTCTAGAATCCCAGTACTTAAACGAGATATACACATATAAATATATATTTAAATGAGTTCGGGGTACCTGGCATTTCCATATGTATGGAATCCTGGTACTTAGCAGATAACATAGGGGAGTCATGGTACCCATCATCCTTGTTTTTAGGAATCTTGGTACTTAGGTGATAATATAGGCGAATCTAGGTACCTGGTATTCCTGTTCTGGGAATCTTGGTCCTTAGGCGATCTATTCTGGTAGGCAACTAAGGCCACTTTAGCATTAGGTCTTCATATGGCGAATCTATGGCACTAGGTATCCCGATAAGGGATCCTGATCCTTAGATGATTTGTCCTTGTAGGCAACTAGGGCCACTTTAGCACTAGGTTTTTCAGGAGAGGGGTATTGCCTGTTCGAGGCTTCAGGAGTGCCGTATAGGCTTTCCTGGTCTTGAGGACTGCGACGGGCAACTAGGGCCGCGACTTCACATCCTTAGTTTTGTAGGCAAATATGCCACTTAGGCACTTATGCACCAGATCCTTCTTGGATGAGGGTATGCCTCGACCAAGGTGGTAGGAGTGCCATTTGGCTTTTCCAAGTCTTGAGGCAATTTAGTTATAGCGATCCTTCTGAAGGGATTGACCCGGTCCAGGGCATCAAGAGTGCAATGTTGCTCTCCTAGTCTTAAGGTGATCCATCCATGACAAAATTTTCAAGGTGAACATAGGAGAATCATGTAGGAGAAAAAAATTGACTTCTTTATTGAATTCTTAGGCGATACAAAGCAAATCCAGGTACATATTTAGAGTAATACAGGTTGAAATAAACTGTTTCTTCAAACTTCATTGACAGAACTTCTTGAGGTAGTCAGCATTCCAAGTGTGGTCTACTGGGTAGCCATCCATGTCTTCTAGTTTATAAGCTCTACCGCGGACTACCATCTTTATTAGGTAGGGACCTTCTCAGTTACCCTATCTGACCTTTTCCGGGTATTCTGGGTTACTTTCCTAAGGACCAAGTCTCATTCTTTAAAATTCCTGGTTTTCATCCTTTTGTTAAAGTACCAGGCAATCTTGCTCTGATAGGCAACAAAACGTTCCGCGGCCTTATCCTACTTATCTTCTAAAAGATCCAGGTTGGGTCTCAGTTTAGCTTAATTGTTTTTGGGTTCAAAGTGTTGGACCCGGAAAGATGACAGTCTGTGCTCAATGGGTAGGACTGCTTTTGTTCCAAAAGCTAATGAGTAGAGGGTTTCCCTAATAGTAGTCATCTGTTAGGATTATGCTCAATAGCAAGAGTGTAATATTGTATTTAACAATCTGTTTCATATTAATAAAGTGATTTCTGGTTTAAACAAATATTATAGCATTTATAGTTGAATATTATAATTGTTAAAGTAAATAATCATAAGGTCTAAAGACTATGAGAAAAGAAGAATTGTTCATACATTTGGATATGTATGTGGTAGACACAATTCTTTAGTTAGTCTTGAATATTGTTCACAACTTAAGTTAAAGGTTGGGCACCTTTATCTTGTTAAAGTTGTAGAATTCTTTTGCTAGCATTTGAGTGGGATCAAATGAGATATGATGAGTCTAAAATCATCGGAGTGTCTTCGAGCAAAAGAGTCTAGTGCACTGGGTGCATTGAACTGGATCAAAATGAAATACTTTATCTATAACCGTCAGTAGATAAAAGTAATTTCATTATCAGGACAATCAGAGAGTCTATCTTAATCCTGAGATAAATGATGGACTTATGGTTGCAAGTGATATCATTTGAGTTATCAATGAGTACGATTATATCGCATAGTCTATCCTCGATAATTTGGTGATATTCATTTGTTAATCGATAGAGGACTTCATTTATAGATATGGACATCGTGGCTCCATTTATCAAATGAGAGTATAATATCATCATATGGATGTTTTGAGGTAATTGGATATTAAATCTCAACGTTGAGTTTTCAATAGTGTCTATTGAAAACATGGCTTCTGGACAAGTCAAAATATCCAAGTTCAAAACGTGGTCATATGAGTAAATATGGTAACTTGGAGAGTTATAGGCGGTCTATGAACTCTTGGCGATTACTGATATTAATCACGAGGATACACTATCTCCAATATGATTGTCTAGGGTATGAATGAGGAAGCATCTTCCTTTTCTGTCTTTATTTAAGAGTTCAATTTTAGCTCTTTAGTGGAATGAGCTAAAATTAATGGATCGGACCTAAGTGAATCATTTGTTGATTGTGATTAGGTTATGTCTATTGGAGCTTAAATTTAGATAGCCCGCCAAGATCCCCAATCCACACGAACTTGCATGGATCACTTGATATATTCTACCGGACCAATTTAGGGTCCATCTAGAATTGCATTTAATATATTAAGAATATAATTTGCACATTATTTATGTAATGGGCTGCTAAATTATATTTATATATTAATGGATGACATGTGGGCTTGTTTCTTTTAGTAAGAATGAGTCTAGTTCATATGTGGGTTTTTTATTTAAAGTCCTATGGATTTAATGAAATAAGAAAAATAATATTTGGCCCAATATATACATGTGGGGCGGCAAGGTGATTTAAAAGCCTTAAATATTATTTTGTTTTCATTGTTTAATTAAATAAGAATTAATTAATTTATTAATTAATTGTTTAATTAAGAAACAAATCTTTTCTGAATAGGAAATATGATTCCTATTGGTATACTATTGGTAGTAGTATACTTAAATTAAAAGACTTGTTTGACAAGGAAATAAATAATTAATTTTATTTATTAAATCAAATAAGAAGTCTTTTATTTTAGTCAAATAAGGAATAAAAAGATTTATGAGTTTGATTAGGGTTTGGAAATCTTAAACAAAATAGGAATTAGGGTGCAACTAAATCTCCAATATTTTAGGAGTAATAATTGCGGCAACCCTAATTGGTTTTGGTAAAAGAATTCGGCCACCCTAGTTAAGAAAGAGAAAAAGAAAATTTGCCACATATAAGGCTATTGATGATTTTCGGCCAGCCTAGGGTTTATGTGCATAAATTTTATTTCTTCTTCTTCTTCTTCTCAACTCATAGTTAGAAATCTATTATTCTACTAAAAACAAAAGGAACATAGATTATTCTTTGATGGTATATTGTTTGCTTGTTCATTAATAAGCTTGTATATACTATATCGATTAAGGTTCACGCAAGTTTCGATCATAAGATTGAGAACTCAAAAGTGACCGGAATAATCTTAGGTTCCTTTAGATTGTTTTTGGGACTAACGAATCAAGAAAAGTTTGTTTAATCCAATCACAGGTTTGCAATTCAAAGAAAGGGAGACCACGCTCCTAGGTGATCCACGTTCGTGCTAGGATTGAAGATCTTGCGGATTACCATCGACGCAAGTCAATCGGATCACGCGACAAGAGGTATTAATCTTTTGTTTATTTTTATATCTTTAATTAATCAAAAGGGTTTAAGGTTCATAAAATTGGAAAAATTTTAAAAGCTACTCAAACTATTTTTTTAGTCTCGCTTCCGCTGCGGGTACAATTTTTCCCTACATCCTCTTAGTAGTCCGGTATGCCAACAACACATTATGGAGTTCTTCAACCCACATTCTTTTCTTCTATTAGAGCTTCTTCTTTAGGAGCTTCTTGATGGTCTTGTTAGTAGCTTCCACCAAACCATTAGTCTGAGGATGGGCTACTGATGCAAAGCGGAGGTTGATACCCCGCACTTTATAGAACTCACTAAGCTTGGTGTTGTTAAACTGCTTGCCTAGGTCAGTTATTATGGCCATCGGGGTCCCAAATCGACAAATAATGTTCTGCTTGATGAAGCTCGTGGTGTTTGCCTCGGTTATCCGGGTAAAGGATTTTGCTTCCACCCACCGGGTAAATTAGTCTATTGCCACTATGACGTGCTTGGCTTGGCCAAGAGCGGTTGAGAGTAGCCTGATGAGATCTACCCCTCAGATAGCGAATGAGTAGGGTGTACTGATTGAAAAGAGTCTTTTTGGAAGTAGGTGGTTGAGGTTTGCTGTCTTTTGGCGGGGTTCACAAGACCATGCAAACTACTTTGCATCTTGATGTAGAGTAGGCCATAAGTAGCCCATTCTAAGTATCTGGTAAGCTAGGGTCTCACCTGATACATGGTTCCCGTAGTCCCCTAAATGCACCTTCTTGAGTGCCTACTATGCGTTATCTGGATGTAAACATCTCAACAATAGAAGGGACTTTCCTTTGAGGTAGAGGTATCCATCAACCAAGCAGTACCGGGTGGTAGTCTTTTTGAGCTTGCGTGCCTGGTCTGGATCCTTAAGGAGGCTTTTGTTTTAGAGGTAGCTGGCTATAGGATCCATCCAGTAAGGAAGCCGGTTGACTGGGTTCACTTCTTCCCTTTAGCTATAATGGATTGGGGAATCAGTTGGAGTGGTACCCCTCTTGGTAATGCTTGCCCCCCATTTGAAGCAATCTTGGCTAAAACATCAGCCCGATAATTCTTATCTCAGGGAATCTGCTCCATCTTCATACCTTTGAACCTCGACAATTCTTCTCGGACCATTTCTAGGTATGCTACCATGTTCTCATCCTTCACTTGGTATTGTTTGGATACTTGGTTAACTACCTGTTGCGAATCACTCATAACCAGAAGGAAATCTGCTCCCAATTCCCCGGCTACCTTCATTCCTGCTAATAAGGCTTCATACTCTGCTTCATTGTTGGTGGCATTGAACTCGAACCTGAAGCAATGGTTGCATTCGATTCCTTTAGGATCGGTCAAGATGATCTTTGCTCCGCAACCTGACTGGTTTGACGCTCCATCCATGTACAGTATCTAGGCCTTGCAATCAATGGGCCATTCCATGGATTCTTCTTCAGGAGCCAGGTCTAGGATTATGACGGCATTTGGTTTAGAGGTCATTCTGAATTCGGCTATGAAGTCAGCCAAGGCTTAGGCCTTGATTATTGTTCTTGATTTGTACTTGATGTCATACTGAGTAAGCTCTAAAGCCCATAAGACCAATCTACTGGATACATCCGGCTTTTGGAGAAATTGTCTCAATGGCTGGTCTGTGACCACCACAACTGTATGGGCTTGGAAATAAGGTTAGAGTTTCCTAGCCATGGTCACAAGTGCATTGGCGAGCTTCTCCAGAAAGGTATAATTCTTCTCTGATTTGCTCAAGGCACGGCTCACATAATAAACCGATCTTAGATCCCGTCAACACACTTCTTCACTAAAGCCTCGCTTGTAGCGGTCTCTAATATGGCCAAGTAAAGTTGCAGTTCTTCTCCTGGTATGGGTTTCACTAGCAAAGGCAGGCTAGCTAGGTACTTCTTTAAAGATTGGAAAGCTTGTTCGCTTTCTTGATCCCACTTTATCTCTTTCCCTGTTTGATAATTTTGAAGAAGGGAAGACACTTATCTGTAGATCAAGATATGAAGTGGTTGAGTGCTGCTACCCTGCTAGTCAGTCCTTGTGTCAGCTTAAGGGTAGTAGGAAACTCGAGATCCAGGATGGCTTTGATCTTCTCAGGGTTGGCCTCAATCCCCCTCTCGTGTACCATGAACCCAAGGAACTTTCCAAATGCTATCCCGAAAGCACACTTAGCGGGGTTTAACCTTATCTAGTTTTCTTTTATCACTTGAAAAGTATGGCGCAAGTCTTTTAGATATTGGCCTGCTGCTTGGGACTTGATGATCATGTCGTCTACATACACCTCTATGGACCTCCCTATCTGTTCCTTGAATAATTTGTTCATCAGGCGCTGGTAAGTGGCACCTACATTCTTAAGGCTAAACGGCATTACCTTATAGCAGTAGATGCCTTGTCCAGTGATAAAATTGGTCTTGTCTTGGTCGGCGGGGTGCATCATGATTTGGTTGTACCCCGAGAATGCATCCATGAAGCTTAGGAGCTTGTTCCCGATCGTGGAGTCAACCAACTGGTCTACTTTGGGTAGAGGCAAGCTGTCCTTTGGGCAGGCCCAATTGAGGTCGATGTAGTCCATGCACATACACCATTTCCCATTGGATTTGACCACCATGACCACATTAGCTATCCATTCAGGGTATCGAGATTCCTTGATGAACTTAGCCTTTAGGAGCTTGTCTACTTCTTCCTGTATCGTGGCATTCTGCTCGGCATTGAAATGCATTTGTTTATGTTTGATTGGTTTGAAGGTTGCATCCACTATCAACCTGTGGGTGGCTAAAGTGAGGGGAATACCTGACATTTCGTCATAACTCCAGGCAAAGATGTCGTTATACTCTGTAAGATCTTTTATTTGTATTGGCTTGATTCCATTGCAAAATTCTCTATATTTGTATTAGTAGTTGCTTAAGTGTTTCTTGGAAGAAAGAAGCCTCAAAGGTGAAGAAGCAACATCTTGTGCAAATATCGTCTTCAAGGGGAACATCGCTTACTTGGATGTTAAGGTATCAAGATTCTTCTTCCTGTTGCAAGGCGTTAGCGCACACACACACAATTCATACATGTGTGTCCCTACATCGTTGCTCAAACATTTGGTATAACACTCTCACACACATTTAGCATGCACATGCATTTTTCTTATTGTTAACAATCTTGTAGAATTGCATGTTTTCTCACTATCGCTTAGATATGACATGCTTGTGTTGCATAGTGTTTATTTGTTTGTGTTTCTTGTGTTTTGGACTTGAACATGATCTTATTTTATTCCTTATTGAGTTTCGGTCATTTCGGTTACTCATTCGTTTAGTTTCGAGTCCAAACAATGTAGCTACGCTACTTTTTGTTCTCATTCGTTGAGTTGTGTTCGTCGTCATTTTCTGAGATGAATTCTCAACCATTTGTCAAAGTTTCATAGTCGTTGTTGTGCATGAGGGAGTCACAGTTCATAATCCGAAAACGGATTCGAAATCGGAGTTCGGATGCCCGAATACGGCTGAAGAACGTGAGAGGTGCGCGGGAGAAGCTTGGTGGCCAAAGGCCATGGCATAGGCTTCCACGTGTGGAGGCCGTGTGCCACACGGCCCAACCAACCCTCTGGTCACGTGTGGCACACGTGCCCCACACGTGGGCAAGGCTGGTCTGGTCTAATTTTGTTGGACAAAAATGCCCCTCTTCCTTCTCCTTTAAATGACTTCTCTTCCCTCCATTTCCAAGAACTTGAAGAACATCAAATTGAAAATTCTGCAGATTTCTTCATGATTTTCATTTTCTTATTTTGATCATAACTCTCTCATAGGAACTCGAAATTGAGTGATTGAAAAGCCAAAAATGTTGGTCTTGAAGAGAGCTACAAACCCCAAGCATTTCCACAGCCATTTGAGTTCCTGATTTTCTGCTGTGCATCAATCTCAGTCCGAGATTTGAGTTTGTAAGTGATTTAACTTTTTCTTACTTTCATTGTTGATCATCTCTTTAATATTCTTATTTGATTGATGAAAGATAATATGAATGATGTTAATTCACATGCCAGGGTTATATGATTGATTGTTTTGTTGAGTTTTAGTCTTGAATCTCATTTGAGTATATTTTATTAAAACTTGACATTTCTTGAAATTGATTTTAGAAATAACATATATGTTGTGCCTTATGACATTTTCTAGATTTAATTTCATGATCTAAGAACTAGGTTTTTTTTAGTGTGATATATTGAATATTCATACCTTGTTCTTATTGATATACATGCTTTAATTTCTAGGTATTTTTGTGATTGATTGTTGAAATTATATCCTAGAATGTATGTAAACATGTTCATAGAGTTTGATTGATTATCTAGCTTTATTTGTTTGTAAGTGATTCATCTTCTTCTTACTTTCATTATTAATCATCTCTTTAAGTTTCTTATTTGATTGATGAAAAGTAATATGAATGATGTTAATTCACATGCTTAGGTTTCTAGATACATTTTGTGATTGAGTTGTGATAGCTTTATTCTAGATTCTCTAATTGCATGTTCATAGAGTTTGTTTGACCTACTTGCTCTATTTGTTTATGATTGCATCATATTGCTTGTGTGCACTTCACTTAGATCGTTGCCTTGTGAAAGGTTGAAGTCTCTTGTTAAGGTGAGTGAAGCCTTAATTTGAGCAAGAAGACTTGGCTAGGAAAGGATTCTAGATAGCCAAGCAAGAAGCCTTAGTTAGAATCAAGGTGATTCGGATAACTAAGCAAGAAGTCTTAGCAAGGAGTTTGATACTCTGGATGGTTGAGCTAGGAGAGCTTAACTAGGATCTCTTGATCTAGATCGCTAAGCAAAGAAATCTTCCTAGAGGCTTTTTAGTCTTGGATAGGAAGTTGCTCTCTAGAGGTGTAGGACACATCTTGGATAGAGAGTAGGCTTTGTGAATCACTAGCCCGAGGGTTGATTAGGATTTGATAGCTTGAAGTGGATATCATAGTGTTGATAGGTTTGAATGTGTAAGTCCTTTTCGTATAGTGGATTTGCTTTGCCGGTGGTTGTGGATTCAACCTGTGGATGTTTCCTCTTTGAGGTTTTACCACGTTAAAACAACTTGTGTCTCATTTTCGCTTTATATTTCTTTATCTTCCATATGTTCACTTGTATTGATTCTTTTGTATATTGATGCTTACATGAATTGATTCATATCATACAATTATTATATCATATCAAGTGTTCATTTCATTCTTATATTCCGCAATTTTTGAATATTGGAAGAATTTGGGCCTATACCTATTCACCCCCCCTCTAGGTATAAAACACTATTGCTTTAAAAGGAATTTCATACTCCCTGTAGAGTCTCACTAGATTCTCCCTGACCTTGCTTTCTAGAGCTCCTCCGATCTTCACCACCTTAGTAGGATCGTTTTCCCTAATGGTTATCTCATTTAACTCCTCTACGGGGTGCCACTGGCCCATCCCTAATCTTCTTCCTCTTCCTCAATCACATCTAGTACCTCTATTTCCTTTAGGATATCTTGATCCTCCTCTGGTACCTCTCCACTTGGTTTGTTGGTTACATTCGCACACTATTTGGCTAGTATAGTAGGGTTGGTGGACACCGCCTAACAGGCTGCCTGTTGATCTCCTCAAATTTCTCCTACCTCGTTTCCAACCGAAAACTTCAGCACATTGTGGTATATGGATAACACCCCCTAATTCCTGATAGGAAGGGTCTTCCTAGAATTGCATTGTAGGCAGATGAAGTATCAACCACAACGAATTTAGTCACGATGTTTTGCTGGAGAGGAGCTTTCCCGATTATTATCAGTAGGATTTTGGACCCAATCGGCATAAGTGAATCCCCAATGAACCCATACAAAGGCGTTGTACAGCTGTTGTAAAATGAGTTATTCAAGTTGAATTTCTCAAGTGCTCATTTGAACAGGATTTCTACATTACTTCCGGTATTAATCAGGACATGGTGGACCTGACAGTTGGCTATCTACACCATGATTACCATTGGGTCATCATGTGGCTGCACCGTATTGTAGACGTCATCCTCTATAAAGATGATCCGGGTTACACGAGGTGAGTCTCGGGATCCCCTAGTGGCTCGGAGTACATCATGACTGGTAGTGAGTCGAGGGATCTTCCTAGCATGGTTCTTCCTTGAGTGGTTGGAGGTTCTAACTAGTGTAGGGCCTCCACTAATGGTATGAATGACCTAGATTTGCTGCATCAGGTCCTTCCCTTTATCCCTCATTTTCTCTTCTGCTTCCCTCATCTCTCATTGTATCTTCTTCCCTATCTTAATGCTATCCCGTACCTGTTGCAAAAATTCAATCAAGAGTCCTCCCCTTACCAATCATTTGATCTGGTTACGGAGGCTATATCACTTGGATGTGTTGTGTCCTACATCTTCATGGAAGTCACAGTACTTGTAGCGGTTCCTCTGGTCAGCCGGGATCTTTATCGAATCGGGCTTTCTAAGCGAACCTTGTCAAGGATGGCGAGGTATATAGTCTCTCAAGATGCATTGAGAGGGGTGTAATGGTTGTACCAGTCCTCCTCTCTTGTTATCCGTGCTATCTCCCTTGGTGGGGGTATTATTCTATGAGGGGTCCTTCTTGCGGGGTACCTCTCCCGATGTTGGGAGAAAGGAAGTGACCGGTAGGTAGACCGTTTTGGAGGTTGATTCTGAATCTTCTTGACAGGTGCGGACTTGGGAACCTCTTTCTTTGGGCGCTTGGCTGATCGAGCTTCGTCATGCTCTACCTTGATCTAGAGCTGCTCGTCTATCTCCACCTGCTCCAATGCCCTATCATAGGCCTCCTAGTAAGTTTCAGGTGGATGTTTGGCAAATGACCAGAATAGCCAGCCAACCTATAGGTTCTTTCGGAAGTTGGCCAAGGTCTCATTCTTAGCAAACACTTCCATCTGGATCACTTTTTTGTGGAACTTTTCCACGTAGAACCTCAGTGTCTCACCCCGCTCCTGGATCATGTATTGGAGAAGGACGGGGTCTTTGGGACGAAGCTTGATTCACTGAAATTGGGCATAGAAATCTGTAGTAAGCTTTGTAAAAGAATCCACACTACTTGGATGTAACTTTTTGAACCAAGTCTTGGCACAGTCTATTAGGGTTGAAGGGAACATCCTGCACATTGCTGATCGGGTAGTGTTATGTATCTCCATGTGATGCACAAAGCTTTCCATGTGGCTCATGGGGTTTTTTGATCCGGAATACTTTTCAGATGGCATTTTGAACTTAAGGGGTAGCTTTGCCTCCCTGATTCTTTTTTATAATGGTGCATTCATCTTCCCTAAGAGGTTCTTCAGTGTACCCCGATGCTTTCCCTTTCTCAACTCCTCGACCTCATTCGTCATCTTGGCCATATGGTCCTCAAGGTGCTTGGATCCATTATTCTTGGACCAAGCCTCTGAGCCTTAGTTGTCTGAAGTCTCAGATACCATGGTTACCTCCTTACATTCCTCCCTCTTATGATAGGGATTCCTTTTGGATCCAATACTATCGCCAGCATCGGGCTGTGGAACCCTCTATTATACTATCGGTTTGGCTTATGTTTGGTTCCCCTTGGGAGGGATATTGATTGTTGACTTCTGAAAGTTCACAAATAACAACGGTGTGTTTAACAAATATATTAATCTAGAGGGGGGGTGAATAGATTTTAACTAATTTTCACCCAATTTTCGTTTAATGTCAATATTACGAAAATGCCCTTAAAAGTCAATATAAAAACAACAAGTGTAATATGGTGCGGAAATTAAATGACACTTGATGTATACGTGGAAAACCTAACCATTGGGAAAAAAACCACGGGCTGTATAGTGCGTCACACTCGAACCTCGAAATCCACTAATTGAAATGGAGTTTACAACCTATGTAGACCTCGTCTAACACTCCGATCTATAACCCCCCACTTCTACCCCACGGGCCTTTAAAAGTGGCTCTAGTCCATTTTGCTTGTGGCCTAAGCAACCTTAGCCAACAAGACTTAAATTCTCAATGAAGAGATTATACAAACTATGTGTGAATATTTAAAAATACTCAATACAAGCAATAAGAGCTAGGCAACCCTATAGGCTTATCTAGGATAATAATATGTCAATAAAAACAATCCTAGATATCAATAGCTAAATGACATGTCAAATAGCTTAGCTAACAATAGATTATAAAAACCTAGATAGCTATCACAATACAACACTCAATCATGTCATCACAAACAATCTCTATTTTGAATATAAGATATTAATCTAAGATCATTCAAATAATAAAAAATATGCCTTGACAAATAAAACACTAAATATCAATGGATAAAAGTGAAGAACATACCAAGGGAAGTGTGATGACCAATAGCCACTCAAATAAGCAAACTATCTATGTTAGAAGATGCTTAGATGATCTTTGATGCATATGTGTATGGTTTGAGTGTATAAAAATGAGTTCTTGATTTGATCTTCTCTCAAAAATCTCTTTTTTAAGTTTAGGGTTCTTTAGAGTCAGAGAACTAAGTTAGAGAAATGAGAATGTATGATATTTATAGACATCAAGAACAGGGCACGTGAAAAGACAAGTTTGCCCTTAAAATCACCGATCGGCGGTTTCATTCTGCGGTCGTGGCCGTAGAATTGAACCGCCGAATTGAACCCGAGAAGCAAGGGATCATTCGGCGACCAGATTCGGCTGTCAACGAAACCGTCGATCAAAACCCAAAAAGAAACCGACCTAAAATATCTAATTCGACGGTTTCGATTCTGCGGCCTGGCCGCCGATCGTAACCGCAAATCCAATCCAGAGCTCTCTGGAATCAAACAGTGGTTTCCATTCGGCGGTCATGGCCGCCGATTAAACCGCCGTTTCACCACTGATGGTGAAACCAAAGGAGAAGCCAAGGGCATTCTCCGAAGGCGATCTTCGCACAAAATCAAGCACATAATCGTGCAAGCGCGGACGTTTCCGAATATATTCGGGAAACGAATTACAAGACACTAAAACACACACCAAAAAATAACAAACAAAGTGCTAGTGTGAAAAGTGACATTTGAAGAGAATGCACACAAAAGTAAAGCATACATATGCAAACATTACAAGTGAGTGTGTGCAACTAAATCTCTTCAATAAGAAAATAAGCACATAAGATATACCTTTTGAGTGCTTGTCCACCTTGAGGTCTTGAAAAGGGCCATTGAGCATGATCACCTATCACCTAAGCTACCCTTTACAAACAACCCCAATATGTGGTTTGCTCACGAAATAAGCCAATCAAAAACCGGGAATCCTTACAACTTCACTTGTCTGGGTCTGAAATCTTTAGGGCGATCTGGAAGTGGTGGTCCAAGTTTGTCAAAAATCGGTACTCTGGTACTCGGTCCAGCCTCTCCTACAGATTTAGGTGCTTCAAAGGATCACCCCTGGGCGATCATCCAAAGGCAGATACTCTCTACGTAAGTGGTAGCCTATTGTTCCAGGATATCCTGATTGATTTCCTGGATAGCAGGGTCTTAGGGCGTAGAGCCCGCATTTGGTGGAGGGACCGATGCCGAGTTGTGGTTTCTTGATCCCCTTCCCTGCCTTTGGACTCTTTAAGTAGAAGCAAGGGATTGGGGTCCCGATGGGTCGGGCTACCCTTGAGAGGATTGAAGTCTCATCTTCGTGTCTTCTGAGTAGAGCTAGATAGCTTTTCTAGAAATGATTGGGTGGATAATTTCCCACAGATACAGTGTATCTATTGAGATGGTGAAATAATACTGTTTTATTGATAAAAGATAAACAATTTAAATGATACAATGGTGTAGTACAAATGGTGATTTCTGGGAGGTTTAGGTATGGAGTTTTCAGACACAGTTGTCGATGGTGATCTCGTGTTAGTTAATAAGTAGAAAAGAGCTGTGAGATGTAGGTTAAGAAAATGATTTTGGATGTAGGTCGAAAAAATGATTTCAGATCCTTCTATTTTGAAAGTCTCGAATTATTTATAGGTCCATTTTCTTACCTATTACTCTGGTAATCAATCAATCAATTAGGCAATCAACGGGACGTTAATGTAGGCCTCTTTTCAGGTGCAGGAATGATCCCTGTAATCAAGTGATTTTGTTTCCTTCCTTGGCGATCTTGACAGAGGTTACTAATCCTATTCAAAGTGGAGCTTTAAAGGTGGCGGGAGAAATCTGGCGGGATAAGTCAACTTTCCTTGTATTTAAATATTGGCGTATACCGTAAATCCTATAGCATGATTCTGGTTCCTTGGTGTACCAGTCCATTTCTTCCTTAGTAGTCTTCCTTTCATCTTCGATCTTCCATTGCCTGATAGACTAGTTCTAGGAAGAATCGAGGTATCTAGGTACCCTGTATCTTGCTGGGTTAGGTTACCTAGATAAGGTAGTAGCGGGGTCCTCTGGACCTTGACTTCTTTATTTCCTTGTACTTTGGGATCTAGATGTCCCTGATCTTGATCCGGATTGGTAGAAGGTGTATCTGGTCATACCGGTCTGGCTTCTTCTCGAGGTAGTTGGGTACCTCTTGCGGCATCCTTTTACTTCAAGTAATCTCTGGCCTGGATGAAAAATTCTTCTTTGGACCCTTGCCATTTTTGGCGGTTAACAAGAGGTTTTACCACGTAAAAATACTTGTGTCACATTTCGCTTTATGTTTCATTATCTTTCATATCTCATATTGATTGCATCACTTGTGTATTGATTTCTGCTTGTGTTGATTAAAACAATTCATTTGTTAGACACACTAAGTGTGCACATCATTGTTGTGTTTGAGAAAAAGGAATTTGGTAGAATCTGGGTCTATACCTATTCACCCGCCCTTCTAGGTATATATTACACTATATTGCTTAAGGAAATTTCATCTTTTATGCATCTTCACTTGGTGGGTAAGAACAAACACCCAATCTCATTTATTGTTCTTTTTATTACCAAGACTCTATCTTTATTGCATAGTCTTTGAAGTTATAGTGATTGTAAGAGTTCAGCTAGTAACTAGGATTGTTGGGTATTTATTTCACATCTAATTAAGCACTTTGTGTTAGCCTATCACATATTTACATTGAGCATTCATACATGTTCACTTAGACATTATTTCTCTTCTAAGAGTCCAAGTCTTGTGGCTACATATGGTAGTTGCACAAATAAGTCTCAAGAGTCACTATACGATCCTTGAGAAACGTGACTAGGTTGTTAACGTACGATGTAATTAAACTATCATATAGTGGATTTCTATGACTAAGTGGCTAGCGAGACTAGTCCTGTGGGTTTTTCCAGGTTGGAGGGTTTCCCATGTAAAAATCAAGTGTTGTTAATTTTTCACATTTAATACTTGATTTTATTGTTGGTCGTGTTTTAACATTGACTAAACGAAAATTTGGCAACTTAATCGATTAACAACCCATTCACCTCTTCTATATTGTTTAGACACTTTTTAGACATTTTCAATTGGTATCAGAGCGGGTTCCTAGATATACATAGGTAGATCCTTGCTTCTTTTGCATCTTGCATATTGCATCTCATTCATTTTATCAAACACTATGAGTGTGAGTGGAATGTATAAAGAGGGAGCTTTGAATTTAAGGCCACCATTGCTTACCGGTGACAACTAAGCCTTTTGGTAAGGAAGAATGGAATCTTTCCTACCAACAATTGACGAGCATGTATGAATGGTTGTAGAAGATATATATACAAAGCCTACAATTGTAGTACAAGATGGAACCGCCGTGCCTAAACCCAAGTCTCAATGGACCACTCAAGAATTTGATGAGGCTAAGTGGAATTCAAAGGCAATGCGTGCCTTATGTAAGGTCCTAATTTTTTGATTGACTTATTTTGGTGACAAACCACAATTGGGGTTTGAATTGTAAGGATAACTTAGGTGAATGATGATCAAGCTCAAAGGCTCTCTTAAGACCTCAAGATGATAAGCACTTCAAAGGTATATCTCTAGCTTAGTTTTCATTGAAGAGATTTAGTTGCACACACACTGCTAGGTTTTTGGTTGTTGTTGGCATATATTCCATATCAAAACGTGTTTATCTTGTAATGTTTATGTGGTCATATTAATGATGATACAAAGCTTCAAAGAAAGATTTGACTACGGTACATGCAAGATGATGGCTTGATAAGGGGAATTTGCTTCATTGCTCATCAAAGGTATAATTGACCTCATTCCTCTTACAAGGCTTAGGCACACACACACAAATCATTCATAAGTGTCCCTGTATCGTTGTGCACCATTTATATAACACATTCACATGATTTTGTATGCTCATGCATCGAACTCAAATGCTCATACATTTTAGTGTTGCATGTTCTAGGACTATGTCTAGGAAATGACATTCATATGTGAACTTGTATTTGTATGTTTGTGTTTCTTGTGTTTTGGACTTGTACTTGTTTTTAATTGATTCCTTATTGAGTCCCGGTCATTTCGGTTGCTCATATGTTAAGTTTCGAGTCCAAACGATGTAGCTACGCTACTTTTCGTTCTCATTCGTTGAGTTGTGTTCGTCATCGTTTTCTGAGATAAATTCTCAACCATTTGTCAAAGTTTCATAGTCATCGTTGTGCATGAGGGAGTCATGGTTTGTAATATGAAAACGGATTTGAAATCGGAGTTCAGATGCCCGAATATGGCTGAAGAACGTGAGAGGTGCGTGGGAGAAGCTTGGTGGCCAAAGGCCATGGCATAGGCTTCCACGTGTGGAGGCCGTGTGCCACACGGCCCAACCAGCCCTCTGGTCCTGTGTGGCACACGTGCCCCACACGTGGGTAAGGCTGGCTTGGTCTATTTTTTGTGGACAAAAATGCCCTTCTCTCCTTCCTTTTAAATCTCTCCAATTCCCTCCATTTGTTTCTAAGAAGAAAAATTGTGAAATCCCGTCTAGAGTTTCTCTCCAATTTTCTCAACTTCCAAACACCATAACTTTCACATACGAAGTCGGAATTGAGTGATTCAAGTTGGAGATTGTTCGTAATCGAGTCCTCTACCTTTTCTGAGTGATCTTGCAGCTGTTTGATTGATTTTCGGAGTGATCCACTCAGAAAACCGAACCAGCTCGTGAAATCAAGGTAGAGTTCATATCTTGGTGATTTCATCTTTTTAAACCTTCAATTTACTTGGGGTTTCTTCTTCTATATGTATATGTATGTTTGGTGAATGCTATTGAGAAAGATAGCTTCACAATCAATCTAATTGAAAAGTCTTATTAGAGACACATGTTGACTAGAATCTTGGATTCTTTGTTTTTAACATGATTGGGAGTTGTATTGTGATTAGATTGATATCTAGGATTATTTGAGACTTGATTGATGCATTTTATGATTAATAATCCTTTATATGTGTCTTTGATCTTTGATTGATGAGATCTAGGATTAGAGCCTTTGTATGTGTTTTTAGAGATATCTAGGATTGATTTGTTTTTAACAATATCTCCTATCTCTAAATCTTTGGCTAGAATACTTGTTTAATACATTTTGTGATTCTAGCATTTTTATGTATGTTTATAATATCTTGAACTTGTGCCTCATGTATATGAATTGTTCAAGTGTTATTTGTGTGAATGAATCTAGGAGTTTTATGTGTTAATTGTTTTCACATGCTCTAGGTTTTCATTCATGATTTTGCATCTAGATTTCTATTGCTTGTGTTTTCACATCTCTAGATCTAGTTGTTCAATGGAATGTATTGATCACATATTCTATGTTGTTTTGATTGTTTGCATCATTTGCATTCACATGATCACACTAGGAAGTCCTTGTAAAAGGCATGAAGTCTTGGTTAGAGTTGGGATGACTCGGATAGCCAAGCAAGAAGTCATGGCTAGAGTCGGGAGGACTTGGATAGACAGGCAAGAAGTCATGGCTAGAGTCGGGAGGACTTGGATAGTCATGCATGAGAGGCTTTATAGAGGCACGTGTGCCTTATATAGAGAGTTGGCTTATATATTGGTAGGCCCGAGTGTTTGGTTAGACATAGAGTCCGATAGAGCGGGGTACATGGGATATGTATGCACTCTTGAGGAATTTCTAATCTTCTAACGATGTTGGTTTGGTATGAGTTCCAATATATGGTTTACATCATTGAGGGATTTTGTATCTTCCAATAGGGATTGGGTAAACACAGACTCCACATGGGTTGGTGATCTAGGATTGGTCACTTTGTGGAATTTCTAATTTACTTTCCAAATATATATAAGTACCCAATAGTTGTAATTCAACCCGTGGATGTTTCCTCCTTGGAGGTTTTACTACGTTAAAAAATCCCTTGTGTTAATTTTTTCTATCTCTATCTTTTATATTTGTTTTTGTGTATGTTTTAATCTTGTAATACAATCTTCACTTGTGATGTTTTTTGGATACAAGATTTTGTAAAGTGTGATTTGTAAATATATTCTTTTGATCATATTTGTAATTACATTTTTTTTTGTATATTGTTTAGAATTTTATGTAGAGCAATGTTTGTATATACTTGTAACGATTGAACATATATTGATATACAAGTATTCTTGTTAATTGTTTTTGTATTTTCTTTATACCTCATACAACTTATTGATACTTAGACAATGTATGAATGATCACATGATAACTTGTCTTAGTATGATTCTGTGATGTTTGTGTTGTATGTAAGGCTACCTTGAGGGACAAACGTAAGTTTGTTCATGGGATTGAAACTAGGCGAAAAACCTATTCACCCCCCCTAGGTACGTCTTAAGCAATTTAACCTTGTTTGTATACTTTCACACACACTACTAATGATTGCATATGTATGCTTTGCTCTTGTATGCATTCTCTTCACATGTCACATTTCACACTTGCACCATGTTGTTGTATTTTGTTGTGTGTTAGTGTATGTCTAGTATTTCGTTTCTCGAGTTTGTTCGGAAACATCTGTGCATGCACGATGGTGTGCTTAGTTTAGCGCGAGGATCGCCTTTGGAGATGCCCTTAGCTTCTTTTTTGGTTTCACCACACAAAATGGGAAATCAGGGCATTGTCGCCTTTTGATGGTGTCACCATGGCGACAGAGAAATTAATTCCTGAAAATCAATCAGGTATGACATCACCATGAAGTGTCACCTTGAGAACAAATGGAAACATAGAAGATTATATGGTGTCGTCAAGAGAAAACCAAGAAGAAGTTCAAGACTTGTTATAGAAAATTTTGTCTTAAAATGTGTAATTCATTGTACTCATTGTAACCAAATTTTCTTTGTAATTGTTTTAGTATATGTATAGAGGTTTTGACATGGAATTTGCCAAAGGGGGAGATTGTTAGGTTTTTGGTTTATCTTGACATATATTCCATATTAAAATGATGTTTTTCTTGTATTGCTTAGTGGTCTTAAGAATGATGAATCAAAGCTTCAAAGAAAGACTTGACCACAAATTCATGCAAGAAGGTGTCTTCGAAGAGGAATGTGCTACATAGCACAATAAAGGTAAAATAGACCCCATTCCTCTTACAAGGTGTAGGCACACACACACACACACGACATTCATTTGTGTCCCTGCATAGTTGTACACCATTTGTATAACACACACACACACACACGCTTACTTTATAAAGCATGCACATGCATTAGTTTCAAATTGACAAATATCATTGAATTGCATGTTCTAGGACTATGTCCAGGAAATTGCATACTTGTGTGATCTTGTGTTTATGTATTTGTGTTTCTTGTATTTTGGACTTGAACATGATCTCATATGTTTCATTATCGAGTCCTGGTCATTTCGGTTACTCATTCATTAGGTTTCGAGTCCAAATGATGTTGCTACGCTAGTTTATTCGTTGAGTTGTCTTCATCGTCGTTTTCTGAGATGAATTCTCAACCTTTTGTCCAATTTTTATAGTCATCATCGTGCGTGAGGGAGTCATGATTTGTAATCCAAAGTCAGATTCAAAATTAGAGTTCGGAGGCCCGAATATGGCTAAAGAAGGCGAGAAGAGCTAGCTTGGCCAACGACCAAGCAAAAGAGGTCATGTATGGAGCACGTGTGGCACACGGCCAGAGACCTCCTCTACCCACGTGTGCCACACGCGCCCCACATGGGATGTGTGAAGTGGCACCTCCTGATTGGTCCTTCTTCTCCCTCTCTTTCATCTCTTTTAAATTCTCCAATTCCCTCCCATTCATTCAGAAGAAAAATTAAAAACTCTCTTGACCAGAATTTTCTCTCAACTTTTTCTTACATTCCAAACACTATAACTTTCTCATATGAAGTCAGAATTGGTTGATTCAAGTTGGAGATTGTTCATATTCAAGTTCTCTACCTTTTCCAAGTTGCCTGGTAGCTTTTTGACTAAGTTTTCAAGTGGTTTCACCATCAAAACTGAACCAGCTCGTGATTGCAAGGTAGTTGTCATATCTTTGAGATTTCTTCTTTTATAACCTTCAATTACCTTGGGGTTTCTTCTTCTATATGTATGTATATGTATGGTGAATATTACTGAGAAAAATAGCTTTACAATCAAACCTAATCAAAAGTCTAATTAGAGACATATGTGAATTAGTTTGAATTAGTTTCATAGATTCTAGGTTTTTCATATTAATTGCTTGGTTTTAAGATTTAAGATTTAATGTTTAGTATACTAATATATATATATATATATATATATATTTATGTTTAGTATATTAAATATTTATACGTAGGTTTTACTTTATATTTAATATTTAATATTTATGCTTAGTATATTTAAGATTTTATATTTAGTAATTAATTTAAAATTTTTTACTTAATTTTAATGCCAATATTTATACTTAGGTTTTACTTTATATTTAATTTTTATTGCTTAGTATATTTATGATTTTATGATTTTATGTTTAGTAATTAATTTTAATATTTTTGCTTACTTTTAATGCTAATATTTATAATTAGGTTTTACTTTATATTTAATTTTTAATGCTTAGTATATTTATGATTTTATCATTTTTTGTTTAGTTATTAATTTTAATATTTATTCTTAGAATCTTAGGCTTTAGTGCTTGTAAGAATTAGGAAATGGATCTTAATCTTCCATCTGCACACTGACATCATGTCCCAAAGCCAGAAAGTTGACATCTGTTGTATGACACTGTTTTGACAAAGAAGAAATGCCAAACTCAGACGGTGGGGTCATAACAAAATATCTCTGTAAGTTTTGTAAAACATTATATACCAATTCTAGGTCAGAAATCGATCATTTGAAAATGCATATAGACAAATGCATGGCTTGACATGAACAAGTAGACACGATTCCGTATATGCTATAGATAGGAAACTTATGAAATAACTCATCGATGAGAGTTCCGACAATAACCAGGTCTAGGACTAGGTTAAACATGTAACATGTATATATATATATATATTTTTGAAATAAATGTAACATGTATATTAACTTGTAAGATTGCACTCTTTTTCCCTTACTAAGTTTTTATCCTACTGGGTTTTTCTTGGTAAGGTTTTTAACGAGACAATCACAAATCATATAAACTGAAATGTCAATAAGTAAATAAAACTCAGCTCTTTCTTAATTCTTACATCTTTATCATTTTATTTATTCTTTATCATTTTATTTCATTACTCATTAGACTAAATAAATAAGAAATAAATTTTAACTTTTTTTTTGGAAAACTTGAATAAATTTTAAACTTAAAAATTAAAATTTACTAGTGTGTCAACCCATACGATGTACGGGCTTTGTTAAAAAAATCTAATCTTATGCTTTTATAATTCACTTTTTCAAAGCATAATTCACTTTTTCAAAACCAGATCTATAATGAATTTTTAGGAAAAACAATATGAATTTTTTCAGACTAAAAAAATTTATAAAATTAATAAAAAAAAATTTGACAATTTTTTAAAAAGTTTTGGAATTTTAATGGTTTTTGTCAAAAAAGTTGAAAATAAAAGTTTGAAAAATGTATTATATATATATATACAGTCTTTCTATTATCAGTTTGAACTGACAAAAGATATACCAGTTCCTTACATGTAGGCATTGGATTTAAAAGATACTTTGACAAGTGCATAAGGAATGATATATCTTTTGTCAGTTCGAACTGATAATAGAAAAATTGTATATATATATATATATAAAATTATTATATATAGTACATCTATTTATGAAGATCTCAAATCTCCTCAAGATGAGAGATTAATCAAGGTCCTCTCTGAAAACAAAAATACAAAAAAAGAAAATAAGATGATTACATGATATATGCATTGGGACTCTTATTGAGAACTATATCAGAAAGCTTAGAGAAAACCCATAATAGTGTACAGGTTGGAGATACTATTACATATAGTAATATCCACAAAAGAGCAATATGTTTCAAGTAGAAAGGCTTGATTGTCATTGACATAATGGTTATACGGGACTACATACATACTTAGCATATATAATCAAATTACCAAAAAGTGCAATGAGTACATACTTAAAAGTTCAATTGTTTGAGAAGCTTGGAAAATCACCACAACCACCGTCTTGAGACTATTGAATTATTTAGCCCTAGTTTATGATCATAAGTGAGCTGCTGTGCTGTAGCTTTGTTGAATTCATGGAAAAACAGCTATATCACAATGCAAATTATCTACAAGAATGTCTCATGCACACAACCCTAAGGAATTGTTTTGTTTAATGTTTCATGAATGCGTCTATGAAGGAATGAATTACCTATAGAAGAAGTATATTGGCTTTGATGTTAATATCCCATAGGTTGTCATGGATAGATTCTTTATTATCCAAAATGACATGGACAGAGAGATTGCCGTCGGCATTATATACAACCACATCTAATATCCAATATTTCTGAAACAGAACTATTGCATTTTAATCGATTAAAAAAAAAAAAACATTTATGATTTAAATACAACTGAAAATATCATCCTAAGTTCAACATATCTGTATCCCATTCGAAGAAAGTTTTAAGTAATTAAATGACTAACAAACTAAAGAAACCAACAAACATAATCACAACTTTTACTTAAAAGAGAATCAAATACGATGTACAATGTTGCTTGAGCTTTATACAATTTAACTTGCCATGTCACTTACTAATATATATTAAAACATAAAAGGTAAAAGAAAAGTAATAAAACAACCTTTAGTGCGTAAATTTGCTAACATCCAAAACATAAACCGATAAACTTCATAAACCATAATTGAAGATATTTTTTAAAAGAAAATTAAAGATAATTTTTTTTATTAGTTTATTTAAGTTAGTAGACCATTTCCTGATTTTGTATAGTGTGAGAATGATGTTCTTCGTTGCTCACATGAACCGTCTTGTCTATGAGATTCTTCCTTTGTTGTGCATTTGATATATGACATACAATTCTGATTACTTCAATTCCTTTAGATTTCAGTTCCTCGAATCCTCATCCACATTTTTCTGCAATAAATTAACCAAAAACAACCGTGACCCATTCAATTTACATCAAATAAAATAAAATTGACTTTACAATAAAATATACAATTTTGAGGAGAATTTTGATCGACCCAAATAAATTCAAATCAAACCCAATACAATCATCGCTCGAATTTGAAGAAATCAATACAGAAATAAAAATTGAGATACATATAACAAAAACAACTAACAAACAAACCTGCTTTCGAGAAGAGACGACAAAAGCTTCTTCAAAGCCAAGTTGCTCGGCGATGCTAAAGCCGATGCCCTAAGACGAAGCATAAACCAAAATGTTATTGACGACAATTAATCTTCTCCTTCTCAAGCTTTTTTTATAACTATCGGGTCCGTGGCATCTGCTAATTTACTTTTACAATATATCTCTATATATAGGTCTCATATAGAGCAGTGGGAATGGAAAAGTCTTGTTTATTAATGGCATTGTAAAACTAAGAGTTTCCTTAACAGATTCAAATAATAACTATCCCATTGGAAACCTTAGAGTTTCCTTAACCGATACATGAACAAAAATTAAATTAAGGCATTTCTCTTTTTTTTAAAAAAAAAAAATCAATTATAATGAAATATATTATATATGTTTATCTTTTCATAAAATAAATAAAAATGAAATTGTAAAACTAAGAGTTTCCTTAACAGATTCAAATAATAACTATCCCATTGGAAACCTTAGAGTTTCCTTAACCCATACATGAACAAAAATAAATTAAGGCATTTATCTTTTTCAAAAAAAACCCAAATATAATGAAATAAATTATATATGTTCATCTTTTCATAAAATAAATAAAAATGAAATTGTAAAACTAAGAGTTTCCTTAACAGATTCAAATAATAACTATCTCATTGGAAACCTTAGAGTTTCCTTAACAGATACATGAACAAAAATTAAATTAAGGCATTTATCTTTTCGAAAAAAAAAAAAACAATTATAATGAAATATATTATATATGTTTATATTTTCATAAAATAAATAAAAATGAATACTGTATATAGAATTTAATACCGAAGTTCTCTTATGGCGACATGTGGCGCTGTGAAACTCTATTATTATATTTATATATATATATGATAAGTTAAAATAAATATAATAAATAAATTTTTAACTTCAAATATTATAAAATGAATAAATTTTAAAGTCAAACAATTAAATAAAATTGGAAAAGATTAAAAAAAAATCAATTCGTTCGATTGATGAATAATTTATTTATTTTATATTTTTATATAAATTATTAAATTATATTTTAGATATTTAGATTTATACATTATAATTTATTATAAAAAAAAAACCGGGCGGCCTAATAGACCGGGCCCGTAAGCAGGTCCACAGGCCTGTCAGGCCGGCCCAACAGACCAGGCCTCAATTATTTTAACAGGCCGAGCTGAACCGGCCTGTTTTCACTTCAAGTTTCTTTGGGCTCAGCCTGTTAAGGGCCTGGAACGGCCAGACCGGGCCGTTAACAGTTTGGGCTGTCCATTTTGCCACCGCTAGTACTACGTATAAGGTAAGGAACATGAGACTATGTATCTCATGCGCAACGTATTTTCGTATCAAGCTCCTTCCTCTTCCAAAATACACCAACAAAGATCCAAGAGGGAGTTGTTGTCTCTGAGGAGAAACGTCAGAGACCCAATTCACAACTCCCCCGGATTTCATTTTCTTATTTACCTGAAAATTAATTATTAAAATCTTTTACTTTACTTACAGATTGGGTCTTTCTTCAATCTCTGTTACTTGTGACTTCAACTTCCTCGGTATGTCATCTTCTCTCATCTTTTCATTTTTTTTTGGCGTCTGGGCAATAGGATTTTAGGGTTTTTACGAATTTGGGGCGATGCATCGTGGTTTTGATTTGATTTGGATTTTTCTTCAGGAATTAGGGTTTTAACTGATTCGGGTATTTTTTTTAGGATTAATTCATGAGTTCTAAAACTCTAAGGCGGCGACTACATCATGGGGATGTTGATGGAAAAGGGAATGAGCATTTGGAGGTATCTGGATTGGATGGCTTGAACGAGCCTTTGTTAGCTGTGTATGAAGATGATAAAAATCACACAGAGGTTGTCTATTTATATATTTACTTAAGTTTTTAGATTTGTATATGTTACTATTAAGCTTATTGATGAAAAAAAATAAAAAATAAAAACAATTTTGAATTGATGTTATAGAGATGTTGATGTAGGGACAAACACTAGAAGATATTTGGGACGATGAACAGAGAAAGCAACAACTTCATTGGACGTTTTTGTTCTCCCACTTGATCACTCAATGGGCACAATGGTTAGGTATGTGTTGATCATTTTTAGCAGCAATATACATGTTTCGATTTTCTTGATTATTTACATCATGGTTTCATGCAGAGGCTAGATCATTTGTAATTCTTGGCCTATAATTCAGGAGTTTGGTTAGCTGATTAGAGATGTATTGTTAGTTTCAACTTTCAACTATTAGTTGAAAATTGTAATCTAGTATTGTGGAGCTTGTACTAGCTAATAGAATTTCTTAATTGTATTCTAGCTTTGTGTTCTTGTGGATTTTTTTTTTTTTCCCTATTTGAAAACTGTTGGATTTTTCACTTAATGAAAGTAAAAATTTGCATATTGTTGCTTGTTTATATATTTTGTAATATTGATTGTTTTTGTTATTATTGTGGGAGGTCTCTCTATATACGTTAGATGCTAAATATATTTTTTGACCACATTATTAATTGTGGCAATGTCTTAATTAGTGGTTTTGTACTGAAAGTTCTGTTTTTGGGTTCTATAGCAAATATCGTACTTGGATCTGGGTCACTTCTTGTACGATTTCTGCCTCTGATTCCTGCCAGTCAAAGTGGACCTAGCCAGAAGTGTATTTCATATTCTCTTAGTCCTTTACAGGTATGTAATGACTCGGTTTTCAGTTTTCTTAACACCCCCCCACCTCACCTATTTACTTTACTGTTATTCTTCAGAACAAAGATTTATGATATGTGTTTTTAATCTCTTTCATTCATTCATGAATGGTATTTGATAATAGTATACCATGAATATGTGGAGTGAAAACTTCTCTAATTGAACTTATTAAACTCGGAACAGAACTGATGAATATGACCTTAATTATGTAAATTTGTGTCAAAATCAGGAAGCAAGACTTCGATTCCTAAAGCAAAGACTGGAAATCCCCTTTGATGGATCTCGGGTGGAGCATCAGGTAGGTTCAATTAATTTTCTCTGTTTTTTATTACCTCATTAACATTTGGCCTCAACATCATCCTTTTATGTTCTTTTGGTTTCTGAAGTTAAATTCCATTAAATTATTGATTATATATATATATATATTAATGAAGATAAATAAAAGTACATAATTAGCATGGTAAATTTTAGCCACCTGTAGGAATTTGAAGTCAAACGATTTGTTGAATCATCTCTTATTAATTTGAATTTTATGGTGTATTATAAAATGTTATTGAGGATTTCAGGCAGACTGGCACATATCACTATTTTAAGGGATTTTTAAATGGGCCTTTGAACAATTCTGCACACAACATCATTCTTTAATTCTTATTTGTGCAAATTTATGTTCTGTAGGGTCCTTGTTCACGTATTGCCAGATTTCTTTTTATTATCAACATGTTGAACTGTATTGCATGCTGTAATTATTAAAAAAAATTAGCTGAGAATTCATGATCTAAAATTTAGCTACATTTTTGGTTTCATTGTACTTATTAAAAAAAGTGAAAATCTGTTGTTAGAAAAAATGGAATGAAACCTTACTGTGTAGTGTGTAAGATAGTCAAATATATGACCTTCCACTAGTAGAGTTCTAGGTATTCCTGGAAGAAAGAAACCATCACACCACATCCAATTAGAAACAATAATAAGAAAAGAAAATAAACCATCACCCTCTCTAGGGTTTTGAAACACCAAACTGAAGCTGCCGCAAAAAATCAGAACAGACTTTACTTTCTGTAAAACATTACAATGCTTAGAGTTATGATGACTTAACCCCAGTAACAAACAATTAAATTGGAGAATAAACTTTCAAACTGTTGATTAAGTAATAGAAAATTTATAAAATTTTTACTGCGGTGGTGGGAGTGGGACTTGCTAGAGTAAGGTGAGAATACGAGCATATTGACAGTAGCACAGGTGTAATCATAGTTGAACACCAACGTAGCTGAAATTCATAACATTGCTAAAATCCCATTAGAATTAACTAAACTCTTCAAATAGCCTGAATTGTGGCATCTTATTATACCACTGAATTAAAATCTTGACTTCTATCACTAGCTATATTTACTGACAGTGATACTGGTATATTTTCTGTGTCCCCTAAGATAATTGATTAAGATATTCATACAAAAGAAAACTGAAGCCTCTAACTGGCATGAATACATTTTAGAGTATAAGTATACGCATTAATCAATTATACTTTGCTTCAACTTCAGTACTCTTCATATCGATACTGTGGTTTGTGGTAGCTGGTGTGCTTCTTATATTATTTGGATATTCAGTCACCAACAGATACTTAGTGGCATTATTTAAAAGTGATAAAAGTTTAACCTTTTGGATTCAGGATGCACTCAAACAGTTATGGAGTTTGGCTTATCCTGATAGGGAGCTTCCAGCTTTGAAATCGGAGCTTTGGAAAGAGATGGGTTGGCAAGGGTCAGATCCTTCAACAGATTTTCGGTATGTAGCATGGAACTAGGCTTTGCTGATTTATCTTTTGTCCATTGTGTTTTTAACCAGCAAAGTATACTGATGTACAATTCTTTCAACACTATCTGAAAGGGGTGGAGGATTTATATCACTGGAGAATCTCATTTTTTTTGCCAAGAAGTTTCCGGTATGTTAATTTGTTTGAAATGATGTGTATTTCTTTTATATGATTGAAATTTGATTATCCGTGGTCTTTCGTTTGAAGTAAATTGAGAATTACATGTCTGTATATATGTTGCTCCGTTAAGTAGTCCCACTCAATCGTTCCAGCCAGTACAAACCCATAATAGTTTAGGTGAAGTACAAAACCCAGGTTCTGCTGACAAAGAATTAAAACAGTCAAAATGGGGGCCCAGAAAAGTGCCCATCCTCATTTGATAGAATACAATGTAGAAGCCAATTCATTATCGTTGGTTCTTCTTTGTACTGAGGATAGCTATATGCATCCCTCCCCTGCTTTCTTTCTTTCAAACTCTTTGTAAATGAAGCATGGATTTCATTAAGTAGTAACTAGTAACTACCTTGTGAAAAGCTAGAGGAACTTTTGGTTCCTGTTCCAAGTTTCACTAGGGAGTTGTGCCTATTGATGGCAATGGGTTGGGTTCGGGCAGATTTTGCTAAATCCACACCAGAACCCGTGAAAAATTTCAGCACCCAAACTCGGCCATAGACCTGCAAAACTAAATGGGTTCGGGTGCAGGTTTCCACCTGTGGGTTATGGGAGCACCCACGAGGGCACGACCGCCCATGAACCTGCCAAGTCATGCAGGTTCATGAGTACTGAGTAGTAAATACTATTAAATTTTATTTAATATATAAAAAATTTCAAATTTAAAAACAGAACTTGAAATACTGGTAGTAGAGTAATGGCCCTTGACCCATAAACCACATCTAGAAGTTAAGTAAGCTGGTAGAACTATTTCAATTTATACAGACATGTAATACATTTCCTATTGTGTTCTCTCAGTATGGTAGTGTGGGACAATCTCATATTTCACTTTTCATTCTATTGTGGGCAGCAAGAATTTTATTATTATTTTTTTTAATCAAGCAAAAAAGAAATTTATTGAAACAAATATGATGATTAATTAAGAATGAATGAATGAATGAAATTGGGTGTTGGAATTTGGTGTAGAATGATTTGGGGATGCATAAATATTTGTATCCCACATCTAAAAATGAAAAGAAAGGAGTTCATCTCCTACCCTTATATAAATGACTCTTGGCTTTTGGAAATAATAAACTCACTTGAAATAAGAATAAAATGTCATAATTTCTGGTTTCATTGAGTTATTAAATTTACACTAATTTATTTTATAAATTAAATCAGTTTTAAAATATTAAGTAGGTTCTGGTGAGGATTGTTTTTTAGACCCGAACCTGAACCTGTTTTGGGTATAAATTTTGCACCCAAACCCGTTACATGATTTGATTTGCATAATCCAAACCCTGCCAATTAGGGTTGGGTTCGGCGGGTGTCCACGGTTGCGGGTCATATTGCCATCCCTAGTAGCGCCTCAAGTAAATGGTTAATGGCGTTACTTAAAATAGTAAAAAACCACCCTAGTGATAAAATATAATCATCAGTTTCACTGAAGGATTATTGAATAAGAAGACATCCGTTGGAGCAGAAAAAGTGTCAAAACCTTGTTTCTTGCATTCTGAAAGTAAAATTTTGCTACTCATTAAAAAGAAAAGTTCAAGAGCTTATCAATGGGGGCTTGTGATTATTTGTTTTCGATCTTCTGAACCTTGGGGCTAGTTATATGCTTTTTTTGCTTGATATAATTTTTGTTTGAATTTGCTGGAGGAAAAGATGGAAAGACTTTGGTTCATATTACCCCTGATAATGGCTAGATAGAGAAATTTGATGATTTGGTATTCTTTCGACAGGACTCATTCCAAAGATTGTTGCACAAACAAGATGGAACAAGAGCTGCCTGGGAGTATCCTTTTGCTGTAGCTGGCATCAACATTTCTTTTACGCTGATACAGATGTTGGATCTTCAATCAGGTAACTAAAATTCTCAAATTGAAGAAATACTAAATGTTGCGACTATTTTCAGTGCACTCCCTCTGATTCACAACGAGAAATGTGTAAATTGAATGATTAATGATGAAGATCCACGATTCGGAAACACTCCACTTACATTCTAGACTGCCATTTGATAGCACATAGTTGAAATTTAATACTTCATCACGAATATAAATTCATAACTTTAATTGGATATGCAGGGAAGCCATCTTCTGTTGCTGGAATCCGCTTTTTAGAACTTCTCAAGGAAGATGAAATGGCATTTGACAACCTTTACTGTGTAGCTTTTCAAATGATGGACGCGCAATGGCTTGCCAAGCGAGCTTCGTATATGGAATTTAACGTAAATTCTTTGAACATTGCGTGTACATTATATTGCCCCAAGTTTTCATTTATGAGATGTGTTAGGGGATAACATAGCTTAATCATTGTCAACATCACTTATTTTATGTTCTGCAAACATTTTTCAGGATGTTTTGAAGACTACAAGAACACAGTTAGAGCGCGAGCTTGCCCTCGAAGACGTCTTTAGTGTGAAAGATTTACCTGCGTACAATCTGTTAAGATGATAATCAAATCAGTTACTAATCAAATTTCGAAATACATATACATCGATTAATAAATTATTTTATTTTATTTTTTAATCTTTTGGATACAGTCCTGATTTGTACATTGTTCTGTAATGAACAGACAAAAGTATGGTTATGAAATTAGCACAATTTCATGACTTTCGAGTCGAAGAAAGTGTACATTTTATAGGATAAAGAACCTTATTATTTTCGTTGAAAGGAGAATGTATATATATATATATTTTTTTGCCTTTATTACTTTCACTAATCCGGATTATGGATTTTTTTTTTTTTTGGTTAAGTCAGAACTTCTATTAAGAATCTGAGAGATTGAAGATATAACATTTATATTAAGATCTCGTTTTAAAATAGTGGAAATAGGTCTAAATGACACCAAATCCTCAGGGCATCTCCAAGGGTGCTTCAATCCCCATTTTGTAGCCAAATTTTCACTCCAATCACTGTGCCAAACGATGCGTTACTTGGTCTTTGCCAATTCTTTGCGCCAGAAGCAGCGCAGTCTCTCTCTTCAGTGCTGCTTTGATGGTTGGTTTTTTTTTTAAGTCCTTCAATTTTTAATTAATCACATATCAACTATTATTCAATAAAATTTATTATGAACAAGTCCCTCAACTATTACAGTTTTACCCTATTAAATCAAATGTATTTCAGTTGTATCCTTTTAATTATCTAATACTTTTGGTGATTTTATATTTGTTTTAATTTGATTATTATTTATATTAATATTTATAATCTACTAAAATTAATTATATAATACAAAAATTACTAAATGACATTAATAAAAAAAAACACTAAATTGATCATTTAGTCAATTAAAGCAACACACAACATTAATAAAAACATTAAAAACACGAAGGAAAAATACAATAGAAATTACAACAACTATTTAGTAATCCAGGAGATCGTTTGCGGATCCTCCAAGATCATTGAAATATTAGCTAAAAGAATCAAAAGTATTTTGAGATCCTTGGCCTTGTTGAGCTCTTTTTGTCAAAATTCTTGATTGTTTGGTTCATACAAACTCGTGTATACTTGGATCAGGTTCGGAATTCAAATCTTTTAGAAAAATCTTATTTTCCTCCCGTAATTCTTTCATGGCCCATTTTTTGTCCTCGGTTTGAACTCGTATCATTTGGATTTCTAAATTTTTTTGCCTATCCACGGTGCCTTGTTTAAAAAGTTTAATTAATAATAAATGTAATATTTTAGTTAATTTAATTTAATTTCTTAATTTACTAATTTCTTAACTTATCGTAATATTATGTTAATTAAGGAGTGAAATATTAATTGTTGAGAAATAATAAAAAAAGGAATATTTAGGGAATATTTTTTTAAAAGTAAGATTTGGTACAATGAGTTAGAGATGGTGGTGTGAAAGTTGCTCTATTTTGCTGCAAAGTTGCAACAAATTGGTGCAATGAGTTGGAGATGGTCTTAGAGATTTTTAGAATTGGCACTAGATTTATAATTTGAGTTTAAATAGCATCAATGGATAAAAATATCCTTATCTTTTACAAAAATATCCTCCATATATGGGTCGAATCTGTTCGACCTCCATGGGAGGTTTGTTAGAGGTCGATGAAGAAATTTTTTTTTATGAAAAATTTCTTTTTTGTCCAATAAGTCTTAGAAATTATAAAAATATCCAATAAGTCTTGAAAATACCAAAATAAGTCTCGAAAATACAAAATAATTATCGAAAACATCAAAATAAATCTAGGAAACAAAAAAGTGCGAGACTGTTGAGATAATATGGACTTATCACCACCTAGATAATCATCTTGTAATTTAAGAGATATCAATTGTAGAGATAATCCTCCATATGGCTGTATATAGGCCTATTATGTAATCATTCATGAAGAATCAATAAGATTGATTGAAAGGTTTTCTCCTTCTATTCTCTCTCTAGCTTATTAGTTTATTTTATGTTCCAGCTTTTAGACTCCAAATTTATAACACGTTATCAGCATGAAGCTAGAATGGTAAGGAGGATATTTCCTTTATATAACTTGTTTCTCTACAATATCTTATGAGTATGCTTTGTGGATTTTGCCATTAATTTGGATCTTCTGCATTTGAAAGTAAGATTAATATCTATAAACTTATTTTTGGTTCCATAATTTTATGTAATATATTCCTCTACTATCTTATTTATATTATGCTTGAATCTTTTTTCGAAGAAAAGGATGGTACATTTATTTAGCACTTGGAAGTTTGCAAACATAAAAAATCAGAACCAGAATTTCTTGATTCGAAAAGAAAAAAAAATCAAAATCAGAAGTTCTTGATTCAAAAAGAAAAAAAATAATAATCAGAACAAGAAATTCTTGAATCGAAAAGAAAAATCTGAACCAAAAGTTCTTGATTTGAAAAAAATTTACCAGAACCAAAAGTTCTTGATCAAAAAAATAAAAAAAAAATCTTGATTCAATAAATAAATAAATAAATAAGAACCATAAATTCTTGATTCAAAAAAATAAAGAAAAAGAAAATTAGAATAAGAAGTTCTTGATTTGGAAAAACAAAATCAGGATTAGAATTTCTTGAGAAAATCAAAACTAAAAGTTCTTGATTCGAAAAATCAGAATGATATGTTCTATATTAGAAAAATTGTTTATAACCAAAAGTTCTAGATTTGAGGAATTTTCTTAGAACCAAAAGTTATAGTATTCAAATTTATTTAGAACCATAGGTTCTAAATTATATAGTGAAAAAAAAATTCCCATTTTGTTAGGATTTGGAATCTTGTTAGCATACGACTTCTTAGTTTAAGGATGCATGCTAAATAGTCTAATTCATTTAAAATTGTATGGCATATGTATTGTTCATTACCTTATTTATATCTCTTATTTTTATTTTTATTATCATTATATGTTTGATATTAATCAAAACCTGAAGTTTTGGATTCTAATATGTTTAATAAGAATCTGAAGTTCTAGATTTCAATATAATTAATACGAACCCGAAATTCTGGTTTTCAATATAATTAGCTGGAAATTCTGAATTGCAATATAACTAATCAAGACCCGATGTTTTGTATTCCAATTTAATCAGGATCTAAAGTTCTAAATCCCAATATAATTAATTAGAACTTGAAGTTCTCGATTCAAATATAATTAATCAGAACCTGAAGTTATAGATTCAAATATATAAAGTTCTTGATTAAAATAAATCAGAACTTAAATTTCTCGATTCCAATCAAATTAATAAAAATCTGAAGTTTTGAATCTAATAGATTGGGATTTATTATTGTAAAGCATAATTTAAATCTCAATTATACCAAAACCTAAAGTTTTGAGTTCTAATTGTTGGCATATGGCACCCATCATGGGCTGATTTTAACTTGAATTAAAATCACAACTTCATTAGCATATTTTCATCGGAAAACACTCCATGCACTTCAAGTTGTGTGTATGCTTGTGAGAAAAAGTGTATGCATGACTTGCATGACAGGATGTTTGATGCCTTTGGTTGTGCCGATGACAGGATGTTTGATGCCAAGAAAAACACACAATGAATATATGTTGTGTGCTGTGTGATGTGTGTGATAGAAACACATAAAATACAGAACCCATATAAGGGGTAGAGGTGAAAGAAAAAAAAACATCTTTATAAGAATAGTTTAGGGATTTGTATTCGTCAACTGAGAAGACTTTCAAAGTTCATGCTTGACTCCCGACCGGTGATACAATCTATAGGCGATTTTGCTTTTGCAATTCGGATTCCTAGTGAACGGTATTAATCTAAAAACTCTTTGATTTTATTTATCAAAAAAATTAGCATGAAAAAAAGCTACTTAATTAGGATCTGAAGTCCTGAAAAAAGTTCACTTATGAACCTGAATTTCATATATGAACCTGAAATTTATATATGAACAAAGCCTTTAATTTAATAAAACATGATTTTTATTATTTAGAACCTAAAGTTCTAGATATACAATTTACATTTATAAACTTGAAGTTTAATAATGAACTGAAATTCATGTGACAATAGTTTTTGTTATTTGGGACCTTAAGTTCTAAATATATAAAAAAATGAACTTGAAGAGCTAATCAAAACTTGATTTTTTTTATTTTTTTTTATTGAATATTATTTTTAGACTTGTGTATAATTATGAACCAGCAGTTCACGGAGCACGGATGTATCTAATGTCTTGAAATGGCATGAGTTCTGTTAAGAATTCATCATCCTCTTTATATACGAACCCGAAGTTCTTAAAGTGAAAAGGTAAACTGTTCTTACCTTTTCTCACATTTTATTCTTTAAACTTTCAATTGCTTATTTCGTAAAATCAGACTATATGCAAGCTAATGATATGATACTTTTATCTTTCTTCCTTCCTCCCCGCAAGATATGGAAATTAGGTACGTTATATGTATTTTATTTTATACATATCACCTTGCTTAATTATCAAATATTTAGTACAATTAATTCATTGTAAATTATATGTCTATTTTTAACACATAAAAGTCAAATTCTTCCTCGTTATTTGTCAGAAAAATTAAAATTTGTATACTTTATGGCAAATGAATATTTGTCATGTTGGATCATTGAATATGAAATGACATGATTGAAGAATATTTTGACAATCCATTTGCTCATGTAGTAGCAATTTTCTATGGTTTCAATCCATAATTTGTTCTTGAAGAAACGAGATCTATAACGCTTAATTGAAAATGATTAGGTGTGGGTACTACATCTTTTGTGTCTTAACAAAATCCACGTATCTCACCTGACTAAATTAATTGAAATCATTCCTTGAAGTGAATGCTAAGTTATCTAATAGTCATTGTGGTGTTTTTGGTCAACAAAAATTATTATGGTCTAGATGATCATAATAAGAAAACCTAACCACCATAAGTGGAATCACAATAAAAACAAAGAAATATGCTTACTATTGGTGAGATATTAGATGAAAATAATGATGTATCCGAAATAAACATAAATATCTTGTTAATATTTTACCAAGTATATATAAAAGCTCCGGAAGAGTTGATTATATGTTACAAAGTGAAACACAGACTAACATATATGTGACACTTTTTTTTTTATTTTAATAGATCCTGAAGAATCTATTTAGTTATAAAAAATATGCATCATAAATAAATGTTGTATTGTTTTATACCATCTCATGCTGGAAGGATGTAATCTCATTCTTTCAATTGAGTCTATCATATGATCATAAGAACAATATGATCATAAATTGTCATAAACCTGAAGTTCTTCAATTTCATTATTTGAAGAAAATTATGATGCATCAAATTATTGGAAGTAACATGGATATCCTTTATAGAATTTGCAGATTCTTTAGTGAAAGTCCCTGAAGGAAAATATGACAATACAAATTAGTCCTTGAAGGATAATATAATAGTACAATATATCCCTGAAGAATGATATGTCTAAAAATGAAAGATAACATTTTGATGATATGTCTAAAAATGAATGATATCTCTGAAGAATGAAATGTCTAAATATGCCTGAAAATGACATTTTGATGGTGCAAATAAATCCATGAAAGATAACGAAATAAGGCCAACAAGCAAATAAATTCACGTTGTTAGGGGGAGAAAGATACAATTAGAAAAATTAACGACGTGAAATTGCAATTGACATGTATCATCTTTTATCTCATCTTGATCCTTGTATAAATCACATGAACCAGAAGTTCAAAAGATCATTCACTTGTAAATTGCATATTTGAATGAATTTATTTTTATTAATAGCCAATATATTAACCCGGGTGATTGTTTTTGAAGAACAATTTATGCAAACTGAAACAAATAAATTACTAGTTGCACACTAGAAGTGTGAAATGTAACTTTTATTTAAAAGTTTTTTGCTAAAATTGGACTGACCTAAGGGGAAAAAACATCACAAGCGATCATATACTGAAAACCCCAAGGTAGTATCCATCTATATAAATGAGAAACGAAAACAATAAAGAATAACAAGGACCAAAAAAGTACAAAAATCAAGGAGAAACTGCCCCAACCAAAACAGTGGCACACAGACCATACCAAACAGAAACAAAAAACATCAGGAGAACTGAAAAGACTCCCAACCCATACAGTCATTGCCAACCAACAAAGAGTAGAAAGACAGAGTGGAGAACCACCAAGCATCAACCTCCAACCCCAAAGCATGCTTAGAAAGAGCGTCAGCAACTTAATTCCCCTCCCTAAAAATATGGGACAGTTGAAACTCCATTTGCGAAATCTGATAGATGCACCACTGCCAAACCCGCCAAGGAGCTTGCTCTGAGCAAGAAGAAAGCAGCTGAACCACATAAAAGGAGTCGCTCTCAAGCCAGATCCGATGCCACCAGTATTTCCAAGCGTAATTAATGGCCGTTGACGCCGCAAAAAGCTTAGCCTCAAACATTTATTTAAAAGTTATTATTCCCTAATACGAATATGAAAGATTATGATCATGTAAACAATAATGCTCGAGCTATATGTAATCCTTATCATCTAAACAAAGGCTTCTAAAGAGCTAAATGTCCCTAAAGAGACAAAAACCTTTTTGAAAGACTACAAAGTAATGAAATGTAATCTTCCCCTACGAGACTCATAAATTAAAGGGATCTCAATTGCCTATACAAATGCACATATACTGAAAGTATATAAATATTACAATTCCCTTATGTAGAAGTTTACCAGTAGCCCTTGAAGAGGCACAACGTCTAAAAATTTAGATCTTCTATAGTGTTACTCTGCATATTATGAAATGATGAAGACCTTGAACCATAAAAATTGTGGATGAATGTCGACATAAAATTATTGTCCAAAAGGCAGAGTTAGATTCATTTGAAAACTTGAAATGTTTTGGACATGTAGCATAGACGCTTGAAGATGTTAAACGTTTTTATTAAAACGATGATTCATATGAAAATTAAGATAGCGAGATATAAATTATATCTCGAAACAAAGGGTTTACTATAGAAACCTAGTATTGATCATATGCAAATATTTTATTGCATAAATAATATTTCTATGATGAGAATAATCCTTGAAGGATTCAAAATGCCAAAACATATAATTCAAATTCTCGTAACTTATCTTTGATAAAATTATAATGATTTTTGTATGATTTAAAACAATTCAAAAGAATGTGGTAGGCTTGTTTTATTGAAGACCTCATAAAGAATGGTATATTAAATATCTTATATACCTCATGTTAATTCTTTGGAATCCAAATTTGCAATTGTAGTAGTATATAATTGGAACTCCTGAAGAGTTTCTAAAACTTCTTAATATTTGAAACGAGAATTTAAAATAAAAGTTTTGGGAAAAACAATATATTGCTCGGCCTGAAGATCGAGCATAATCAAATACTTTTCCATAAATCAACTTTTATTAAAAAGATTATGAAAAGATTCAATATGGAAAAATCTCATCCTTTAAATGCCTCAATAGTTATATGGTCTTTAGATTATAAGAAAGATTTCATTCCGACCTAAAGATAATGATGAAATGATATTTGGTCAAAAAGAATAGTATGATAATGGTGCACAGTGCACAATGCACAAGATATATCACCAAATTTCTTCAACACTCCAAGAAAGTTGGTATTTTTTTTGACGGTTCGAGATTTATTCACAAGCCAAGAAAGGCCAAGAAGCAAAACAAGTAAAAACCAAAACAAACAAGTTAGAACCCAAAGAGGAACACCATGAGCCAATAAAACACCAGCAGGCACAAACAAGAAGGAAACAAAGCACATACATAACAGGAAAAAAAAAAAAAAACCTGGACAAAACCAGACCATTACACACAGCTTGGAACAAAACAAAACAGGGGACCACCAAAAACAAGAGAGACACTGAATGTTGGTGTATGACATCAGTGTGTGTCAAGTTTGTCAACTACAAGACTCATAACATAGTTTTTTTAGGGGGAGTATTCTTCACTTTGGAGATATGCGCATTACTCATTTCCTTTGATCATGTTTTGTCCCACTAGGTTTTCCTATCGAGGTTTTTAATGAGGCAGTATTTAAGCACGTCCATATATTTTTCATGAAGCTTTGAGGCTTTTATCAAGGTGGCGTATGTCCAAGGAGAGTGTTGTGATAATATAGACTTATCACCACCTAGATAATTCTATGTTATTATCTTATAATTTAAGAGATATCAATTGCAGAGATAATCGTCCATATGGCTATATATAGGCCTATTATGTAATCATTCATGAAGAATCAATAAGATTGATTGAAATGTTTTCTCCCTCTATTCTCTCTCTTGCTTATTAGTTTATTTTATGTTCTTGCTTTTAGGCTTCAAATTTATAACAAAAACTTTATTTTTGTGATTGTGTTTTAAGGGTGTTTTTGTCAAAAACACATTTTTATTGCTATTAAAATTTAAGTTATTAAGTTAGTGTTAGTCCTCAAAGTAGGGGAGTCAAAAGTGGAAGAAAATTTTCGAACCCTTTTAAAATATTACAATTTTCTAATTGGAAGAGAGAGATACATGATTGTATCCATTATCTTGTTGATATGGATGCAAGCGCAAAAATAAGTTGATATAGGTGTGAGCATTGAAGATAAGAATATAGGTGTGAGCATTGAAGATAAGATACATAGCAATGTACATTGTCATATATACAGTTTTACATATCACATCTTGAGTGCAAAAGAACTGATATAGGTGCTAGTACCGAGGATAAGACATGTGGCAATGCACATTGTCATATAAACAATTTTAAATATCACATCTTAGGTGCAAAAAAAACCGTTATAGTAATTAAATAAGGGAAAATTGCAATAAAGTACCCCCAATGTTTAAACAAAATGCAATAAGACTGTTGTTTTATCAAAATTACCATTAAATACCTTTAACTAACTCCATGACCATTAGAATTAACAGATGTCATAATGTTAGATGGGTAAAAAGGTCATTCTACTTAAAAATTATAAAATAGAGAGACAAATAAATGAAATAAGAGATTTTTTTTTTTGAAAATTCCAAATCTCCATGAAATAAATGTATGATTCCAAATAGAGAGACTTTTTTTTTTTTCAATCATCATCAACTACATCAATTACAGGAAAAAAAAAAATTAATGACATATTTTTAAAAGATATGGTGCCTAGTTCTTCATCTTATCTCCATCATCTTCTACTTCAAATAATCAATCATCATCAACTTCTCAATCTTCCACAAAATAAAAATATAAGATTTTTTTTTGGAGAACCCAGATCTCCATTTCTTCTTCTTCAATCCTCATCAACATTTTTTTTTTCATTCTCGTTCATTGATGAGGTCGTTTTGTGCTCAACAAAATGATATTTAAATGTGTTCGTTTTGTAAATTGAATTTAACCACTAGAAAATCCACTTAGGATATAAAACTAATAAAGTGGTGTGTAGGATTCGTTCCACAGGAAATTAGAGTAATTAGTTGAATTAATTAGCTAATCTAAATGCGATAAAATAAATCATAGATAAATGGATGAATGTATGGCTTGTCAAACCATCAAACATACAAATAAAATAAACCTAAGTAAAAATATGGTGATAGGAAAAATAGAATACTCAACAATCTTGACAAGAGTAATGGATGTAAACAATTAATATAGATGCTAGGGAATTGATAGATTAGCAAGTGGGTATGGGTAGTGCTTTTTAAGCCACTTTAATGGACCAATCTCTACATGTTAACCATTTGTTTTCTAGGATGTGTTTTCGTTTACTATGAACCCTAAACATCTTCCCACCATAATACCTAACTGATTAAGGAAATGGGGTCATGGTGGGATTGGTTGGTTACAAATCTAGGTTTAGATTAGTGCGGTTGATATACCCTCCACTAATCTATCCTATTTATTGGGTTCTTAATCACACAAGGGTGTCAATCCAAGGATGATTGCATAACATGTTATTCTAAACAAGATTGTAATTAACAAGTGGATATACAAGTCAATCACATAGTGAATAGAATCTAATGAATAAATAAATAGAACACGTATAAAGATTCATTACAAAGCTTAAGCAAATACCCACAACCAAATATTCCTCAAATCTATCCCCTAGATTAGGGGTTTAGTTACACACGGTTACAATCAAATAGAAAGCAAGTAATAGGTAAGGAAATCACCATTAGACCTCCTTCTTTAGTGCTTGCTCCTTCCTTTCCAAGAGTGCTCATAGTGCAAAGAGTGGTAGAAGATGATGTGTCTAGATAGGTGGGTGTCTAATGGTGAGTGACAAAGGTATTGGAATGTAGAGAATGGTAAGAGAGGAATGATTTAGGGAAGTAGTCAAGATTTGATGTTGAGGATTAGATGGAAAAGGTGAGTTAAAGTATAGAAAATTGAGGAATTTGAGAGGGGAGTTATGGTGATCCTAGGTTGAAGAAGACATAGGTATGAGAGAATAGGATAGGATTTCAAATAGAAAAATATGATGAATATATAGTGATTTCAAATCAGGTCACAAGTGGTAAATTACCAAAACATCCCCTAGGCTTGTCAAATTGCTATTTTGGCCCCTCAAAGGGGTGCATTGTGTAATTTTCACGCCAAAATCCACCAATCAGAGTTGAACACAGTGGCTATCGCAGTTGCTTCAATGGTGACACAAGGGGCGACACTAGGGATGACACAATCAGGTCTAGAAACAACTCCCTATCTCTGTGGCGACATCGAAAAGCAAACAGCGACAATGATGTCGTTGTGTGGTCGCAGTTTGGACATGGGGTGATAGTGGGGCGATAATGGAGGTGAAATCATGGCTACGAATTCGGCGGTTTTGGGTTACCGAAAAGGGATCGACTGGACCCGTGGTGAGCTCACCGTTCAATTGGGCTAGAAATCGACTGGCAAACGGCAAGGAAAGGCTGACTTCGAAGGCTTGGGGTTTAGGGGACGCCATGGCTGGTCGCTTGTGAGGAAGAAACTAAAGGTGGAAGATGAAGGGGGGGGGGGGTGGGGGGGGGGGGGGGGGGGGGGTAATCAACAGCAAACATGGGTGCATTTAGGCTAAGGTCATTTGACCTGTTCGGGGTAAACTAAGAAGTAAGTTGGGGTGCATTTAGACATGTCAACATGTGGTATGGGTGAAAAGGTTAGGCCTTGCATTTGGGCCACGTGTTTGGGCCGCTGATTTTCCTACCACACTGAAACGCACCGTTTCATTAAACTAGGTGGCGTGAGCTGTCGGCTTTTGCATGGAAATTTATGATACACCCCCTAATCTCTTGTCAAAGTACAATATCTTCAATCTTCCTTCAATGATTGCAGTTTTTGCCCCTAATTAACCAATATTACTCCAATTCCCCTAAACTTTGTAAATTCCTGAAAATACTTAATTAACAACATTAAAACATGGGGAAATACCCGAGAATCAAGCATAAGTGGATGGGAGTGAGGGCCAAAATCGTACCAATTTTGGTTCGATCAAATACCCTTAAACCTATTTTTTGCTCGTCCTCGAGCAAAACAATCACAAATTAACTCCCAAAGACATGCATCAAGCCATTTCAAAGATTTTCAATTGTAACTTACTCTAGCAAGGATCTACTATCCAATGATTAACATGCGAAACTAAAATGAAAAGATTAACACAATGATGCATTAGTGAGGACTTAAACATGTAAGATAATGTCAAGTAAAGATTAAGAGCATGCCACTCAAGATATGATTGTACGTAATGTGACCTTACATTCAAAATGCCAAAGCTTCAAAGCAAAAGTGCTATTCGGTTTAGAATGTAATTCGCCTCGATCTAATCTTCACTAGATCTCTCTTTTCTTCTCTTTGATTCCTAGGTTTTGCTCAAAAATACATATGCAATATGAGTTATGTCATGGATATCAAATTGATTGCATATGATGTTATTTAAAGCACAATTTCTGAAAATGAGGTCTCATGAATGGAATTGCAAGTCATGAATTATAAAAAACATGTGAAAACCAAAATTCACAAGTGGACATCCCTAAAGATCGTGAAGGTCTTTTTTAGGTTGTAATGGGGCTTTAGGTGAATGGTGAGTCAAATAAAAAGGGGCAATAGATAACAAGGAACCCAATGATTACACTTAAGGCATACATTCTAATAATGAATCCCAATTGCTTTCACACATTCTTTCACGCCCTTGGCGCCCATTGCTTACAATATCATTTCAATTGCATATTCACTACCCAACTTTTCTTGAGTAGCCTATTCAATTATTAACCCTCTATCTAGGCCACTTGTGCCTAATTCATGGTTCTCTTTTTTATTTTATTTGGCTTTGCCCTTTCTTTTCTTTTCTTTTCTTTTCTTTTGCATACATCTTTTGTTTCAATCTTTTTCTTTGCTTTTCTTTTCCTTTTGCTTTTCTTCTTCTTTTCTTTTTCTTTTTCTTTTTATCCACTCTTGCATTTCAATACTCTTTTACACAAATTTACATGCCTAGGTACATGTATCAACATTTTCTCTTAAAAGACCTTACAACCATATCCTAAGCCTTAGCAAAATCATTTGGTTAAGGTAAGTCAATTATGTAGGCTAAATGGTTCATTTAGATGTGGTTCAAAAAAAAAAAAAAATGAAAAGCTTGAGATGTGTTTGGCTTCAAAAGGGTTTAGGAGCACACACATTTAGAGGGTATGGAAGTATTTAGGCCAATCTAGTGGGTTTTCACATACATTGCCTAAAATCATCTCTAAAGGTTTGTCCACAAGCAAATCAAAGCATCCACAAGCAGTCCATAATATTCTATGACATGCAATATTTAAATGCAAATGAGACCTATACATGCTTAAAAGAGTGTTTGAGAGTGAGTGTTTAAAGAGTGAATATTTGACAACTCAAAATACGTTTTTTAAGGTCGTGTTTGTGATCCTCGCGGGAATCTCCACTATTAATTCCTAGCCTTTAAACAAAATTGATAATTCACCCTAACATTATGAGAAAAATATTAATGCACTTTGTTCAATGACACCCTAAATGACATGACTTTAATCTAAACCAAACAATGGCAAAGATGCACAATTCCTCACTACTTATGTAAAGCACAATCTCAACAAGCAAAGTATGCTTAAATATGGCATTATCACAACAATTTGAAAAATTCAACTAAAATTTGTAAAACCAAGCAAAGTGAGTAAAGTGGTGTTGTGCAAATGTACCCCAAAACCTAAATTGGACATTGTCCTTGTAAGGATTCTCATTTATTGATTGACTTATTTCGTGGACAAACCATATATTGGGGTTGTTGTAAAGGTAGCTTAGGTTATTTGTAATCAAGCTAAAGGCCCTCAAGACCTCAAGGTGACAAGCACTCTAAAGATATATTTCTAGTGCTTAGTCTTTCTTTGAAGAGATTTAGTAGCACACACACATTTATCATACTTGACATTTATCATACTTGCATATGTGTGCATTCTCTTCACATGTCATATTTCATACTTGCACTTTGTAGTTGTATATTATTATGTGTTTATGTGTTGTGTAATTCGTTTCGTCCGCGCTTGCATGTTGGTGTGCTTGTCTTGCGCGAAGATTGCCTTCGGAAAATACCCTTGACTTCTCCTTTGGATTCACCACTTTGCACACTTACACATAGTGCACAAAGTGGAAAACAGGGCATTGTCACCCTTTGTGGGTGTCGCCATGGCGATAGAATGATTTTTTCTTGAAAAATCATTCAAGTGTAGTGTCACCATGAGATGTCGCCCTAAGAACAAATGGTGACAAAAGAGTTTTTTTAGGTTGCGTCAGGCGTTGCCATTTGACAAATGGCGACAGCAAATGTCGCCCTAGAAGAAAAGTTAGTATCGCCCTGAGACAAATGGCGTCTGTAAATGGTGACAACTGATTTTGTCCAAAACGTCATAATTTCAATTTGACCTCCTACAAATATGCCTTTTTGTTCTTAGGTCAATCACATGACTTAAACATCATATTTTTAATTGAGAGCATTTTCAAAGAGAGTTTTTTACTCAAGAATTCATCTTTGATCATCTTTGATCACCCAAATCATTTTCCATATGCATAAATCATCATTTAAGCATCATCCATGATATTTAGGATGTGCTAGTGCATTGGTCTTCATCATCACACATGCTATGGTAAGTTGAATACTAATTTCATCTAATCTTAGTGTTTTTACATATCTATTTATCTCATTGATTACTTGTATGTGCTTAGATTAATTTCTTATTACAAGATTGAGATTATGTGTTGTATGTTTGGGTGTTGTATTTTGATAGCTTCATAGGATTACCTAATCTATGTTTAGCTAAGCTTTATGACATGTCATTTAGCTTTTGATATCTAGGATTGTATTTATTGTCATCATATCATCCTAGATAAGCATCTAAGGTTACCTAACTTTATTTGCTCTTTGAATATCATCATATAATCACATAGGCTCTTTATCTCTTCATTGAGAAGTAAGATTTGTGTAACTTCCGGGATTAGGTTGCGTAAATCATAAGCAATTGAAGTCTTGTGTGATAGACCGGGATTAGGTGGTCACACAAGCAATTGGACTAGGTTCACTTATATCGGGATTAGGTAGGTGTGATGATTATTGATCGGGATTAGATCATTAACCGGGATTAGGTTGTAATCATTTCACATTTAATGGATTTAAGGTTCGAGTGTGGTGCATTTATTAGCCCATGGTTTTTCCCGTGAGGGTTTCCACGTAAATATCAAGTGTTATTTAAATTCCGCACATATTACACTTGTTATATATATTGACTAGATTGAGACATTTTCGTAATATTGACTTATCGTGAAAATTGGGTAAAATTGTTAATATCTATTCACACACCCCCCCCCCCCCCCCCCCAACACACCAACGTAATTTGTTTCATTCCTCAATATTCATGGGAGGCAAAATTTGTCAAAAGGCGAAACCCAACAAATCCAAAGCAAACAATGCATATATGTCCATAAATAATCAATGTATTTTCAAAATTTTGGCAAAGTGCCTTCGCAACCTAACATGTAGAAAATCATCTAATAAGATGTTATCCATCAATATTCCTATCATCCAAAAATCATCAATTAAGCACATTCATCCTAAATCCACTACCAAAATTCATCTCACACCCTTATTCTAATCAAGAATAAAATAAAGATAAAAGAATTCAAAAATGAAATGACTAAATGAAAAGCAAAATTTAAACTATAAAGGAAATGTACCTAAGTGGGTTGTCTCCCACCGAGTGCTTGATTTTACGTCTCGGCAAGACGTGGCATGGTGCTCCCGCTCTCAAACTCCAAAATGTTGCTTTTATTAGGATAAGGCTCTCGCCCTTTTTATGAGCACTTTTGGCTTGCTCATCCCTTCAAGACTCGCAAGTTGTCCTTGTTTTCTCCCAAGAGATAAAGAAACCTTGCTTTTATGTACAAGCAACAAAAATCTTGCTTCCTCAAGAAGCAGTAGAAAATCTACACACTCACAAAGCATATTTAGAAAGTTCTTGGCAAATAAAAGTCTACTTAATATATGCAATTGCCAACAAGAGCTTGAAACACCAATTATTCAAAAGATATAAGCTTAACAAACTAAACTAATCCCACAATAGATTTTACCCCCAAACCTAATGTTTTCTCTCTTCTCAATTACCATGTACAATTTCACACATAGAGAGAAATACTAGATTAAAGAAGGAAAATAGACTTTGCAATTTTTAAACAACATAAAGCATAAATAAATAAATAATAATAAATAAAAAAAATAACAAATAATAAAATTAAAAAAAAATGCAATAAGATTTTCAACATTATGCATTCGTGGTGGGGTTAGGATCGACTAAGGGTGGCTTTACCAAGTTTGGAAAATCGCTCTTTTTTACCACCCAAACAAGTTTAGATGACTTCCTCATATTGTCCTTGTCTTTGTTTTTTGTTAAGTGCACTTGGTCTTTCCTTACCCAAATCTTCTTAATTCTAGGTGGACTTTTCCTATTCCCAGAACCTCTCATTTTCCTATGTCCATTAAAATGGTACTTTCCGGCTCTCACATGCCATGTTTTTAAACACACATAGCAAATGGGATTTGAGTTAGAAGAACTCCCTCTTGATGAGTGACTTTGAGGCCGTTGGCTTTGCTTCCCTTGTAACGACTTGACCTCCTTTTCAACCTTGTCTAGTTGAGTTATGTAGTCACACTCTTTCACCTTTGCTATCTTGAGGGCCTCCTTCTTTTTGCTAAGTGTTTCTTTCACTTCCTCAAGGGCATTTGCTTTTTGTACAACTTCGACTTGCTTTTTTCTTGACTTGCTAGCTATCTCATCTTCAAATTCCTTCGATAGCCTCGCTAAGTTCTCCAACTCCTTCAATGTTGTACTCTTTTCGGCTTCAAGTCTCTCAATTTGTTCTTCAAATTCTTTGTTCTTGTAGGAGACTTCGCCATTATGCTTCTTGAGAGTACCATTCTCCATTTTAAGCATCTTTACTTCAAGGATGAGCTTTTTGTTTAGAGTTTCAAGCACATCAACCTTCACCTTTTTCATTTTAAAGGCATCCTCTTTTCCCTCCAAATCCTTCTTCGTAAGTTGTAACTTTCTCTCCAATTCTTCCCTCACTTCTTCCTTCTATTGGGAGGTTTCCACTAATTTCTCTTGAAGTAAAGATAACTTTTCCTCTAGTTTCATGCTTCGCTCTTGGTTCTTCGACAGTCCTTCCTTGGTTTTCGTACCCTTCTCAAATACTTTTTGAATATATATATAAGAATAAATATTGCTCGCATGTGTCTAAACAACCTGGGGGGGGTGGGGGGTGAATAGGTTGTTAATCCGTTATTACCAAATTTTTCGGATTAGTCAATATTCAAAAATAAACCCAATTCGACAAACAATAAAATCAAGTATAAGTTGTGGAAATTAAAGAACACTTGATTTTTACATGGAAACCCACATGGGGAAAAAACCATGGGCTGTTATGTGCGCCACACACGGTTAACGAAATCCACTATATGAAAAGGAATTTACACCCTCAAGTGATTCTCGGACTCTCACCCTAGATAACCTCAGGCTATGGACACTACCACTCGCCACTCTTGGTTCAATCCCTAGTGATATTCCCTGATACACTACTCTTGGCGTGAGCAACTCCTAATCTACCCGGCGGGCCTTTTACAGTGGCACTCAACCAATTGCTTGAGCACTACACACCGGTAGCCACAAGACTTTTCTTGCTTGTGCAACTTCACCTAGAAGCCACAAGACTTTGACTCATGAAGAGAATCAACAACCTATGTGAATATGTGATGATATTCAAGATGTAAATAATGCTAGGCTACACTAAATGCTTAACTAGATGTTATAATGCAAATCAACATCCTAGTTATCAACAAAGCCTACATGCACATACATGAGGTCTCAATTAGTTGTAAAGATTTCTAACAACCTAATTGTCAATAAACAAGGCCAACTTAACACAAGTTGTCAATAAACATGGTAATGACAATAAATGCAATTAACAAGTGCAATCAAGGAATTGTCAATCAAAATGCTAATCAACACATGTTGTCAATGAACATGGCTAGGACTATAAATGCAATAAACAAATGCAATCAATGAGTCCTACACATCAATGTCTAAATGAAAATCATATAGACTTAGCTAGAGGGCAAAATGGTCCTAAATGCTAGCTATCACAAACAACACATCTCAACCAATAAACTAAGACTCAAGCATGTTATAAGCAACATTAATTAAGGAGTCAAGCATTTAATCACAAAATAAATGCTAAATATAGGCAAACATGTTAGAAAGATGAAACAAGAGATTCTAGAACATGTAGAGATTACCTAGTCAAGGAAAACAACAAGACCTATGCTTGGATGATGCTAGGATGATGCTAGATGCTCATGGGAATGTGTTTGGTTGAGTAAAGGTGAGTTCTTGGGAGCTTCTCTCTCTAGGGTTTGAGATTCTCTCTCTAAGTTTTGATTTTTAGCTCTCCAAATGTCTAAGAAGACAAGGCAACATATATATATATATATAGATGCAATCAAAATGATGTCATTTTATGGACAAACATCAGAGGTCGCCATTTGTCAAATGGCGACCAAGTGGCGACCTCAGCTTTTCTTCTAGGTCGCAGTTTATGGTCGCCATTTGCAAATGACGACCTTTGACGTTTTCTTCTAGGTCGCAATTTGCAAATGGCGACCTTTGACGCAACACACAAAAAACCTTCTTTGTTGCCATTTGTCTCATGGCGACCTTACACCTGATTGATTTTTCAAGAAGAAATCATTCTGTCGCCATGGCGACACCATCAAATGGCGACCCACACAAATGGCGACAATGTCATGTTATCCACTTTGTGTACAATGCAAGTGAAACATTGAATACATCCTAATGCCTAACATGTCATGACATTTCAATGAACGAGATACAATCAATAAAACATGCATGAAGTGATATTCAAGAACATGAATTCACACAATATAAAAACACACAACATACAAGTATTAGAAATATGCATGAGTTGTGAGTGTGTGCAACTAGATTTCTTCAAGAGGCAAGTCAAGTGATTACCTTTCGCTCTTGCTCTTGAAGTCACGTTGGGAAGTCCGAAAGCTTGCCAATCACAATAACCTAAGCTACCCGTTACACACCAATCCCAATGTGGTTTGTCATGAAATAAGCCAATAAAAAATGAGGCACTTACACTTTTACAAGAGCGTGTACATGGTTTCTTGTCCTCCTTTGCTTGGGATCGACTGACTCTATTGATTGGTCCGGCTGGCTAGGTAACACATGGTTGGTCATCTTCCTCTCATGTGATTGTTGTTCGGATTGGAATAATTCCATGGTTCTTTGTTGAGAAGCTTGGATTTTCTCCATTTCCCGAAAATGATTCTCCACGAAATTTTCCCTCTCATCATCAATGGAATATGATTGGTATGATGAGATGGAGTCTTGGTTAATCCCCCAATCCGTATTGTAGATATTCTCATAAGTCTCAAAGCTCTGCCCTTGATTTTGCGTGAAGAAATCCATAGAATCTTGAAACAAAAATAAACAAAAACTACCAAAGAAGTAAAAAGAAACTAAAAAGACTATAAACAACTAAGAAAAGCTAATTGATTCAACAATCGCTATCAATTCCCCAGCAGCGGCGCCAATTTTGATGAGGTTGTTTTGTGCTCAACAAAATGATATTTAAATGTGTTTGTTTTGTAAATCGAATTTCATCACTATAAAATAGACTTAGGATATAAAACTAGTAAAGTGGTGAGTAGGATTCGTTCCATAGGGAATTAGAGTAATTAGTTGAATTAATTAGCTAATCTAAATGCGATAAAATAAATCATAGATAAATGGATGAGTGTATGGTTTGTCAAACCATCAAACATAAATATAAAATAAACCTAAGTAAAAATATGGTGATAGGAAAAATAGAATACTCAACAATCTTGATAAGAGTAATGGATGTAAACAATTAATATAGATGCTAGGGAATTGATAGATTAGTAAGTGGGTATGGATAGTGCTTTTTAAGCCACTTTAATGGACCAATCTCTACATGTTAACCATTTGTTTTGTAGGATGTGTTTAAGTCATTACTATGAACCCTAAACATCTTCCCATCACAATGCCTAATCGATTAAGGAAAATGGGCCATGGTGGGATTGGTTGGTTATAAATCTAGGTTTAGATTAGTGTGGTTGATATACCCTCCACTAATATATCCTATTTATTGGGTTCTTAATCACACTAGAGTGTCAATCCAAGGATGATTGTATAACATGTTATTCTAAACAAGATTGTAATTAGCAAGTTGATATACAAGTCAATCACATAGTGAATAGAATCTAATGAATAAATAAATAGAACACATATAAAGATTCATTACAAAGCTTAAGCAAATACCCACAACCAAATGTTCCTCAAATCTATCCCCTAAATTAGGGGTTTAGTTACACATAGTTACAATCAAATAGAAAGAAAGTAATAGGTAAGGAAATCACCCTTAGGCCTACTTCTTTAGTGCTTGCTTCTTCCTTTTCAAGAGTGCTCCTAGTGTAAAGAGTGGTAGAAGAGGATGTGTCTAGATAGGTGGGTGTCTAATGGTGAGTGACAAAGGTAATGTAATGTAGAGAATGGTAAGAAAGGAATGATTTAGGGAGTAGTCAAGATTTGGTGTTGAGGTTTGGATGGAAAAGGTGAGTTCAAGTATAGAAATTGGAAGAATTTGAGAGGGGAGTGATCCTAGGTTGAAGAAGAGATAGGTAGGAGAGAATATGATAGGATTTCAAATAGAAAAATATGATGAATATATAGTGACTTCAAATCAGGTCACGAGTGGTAAATTACCAAAACATCCCATAGGCTTGTCAAATTGCTATTTTGGCCCCTTAAAGGGGTGCATTATGTAAATTTCATGCCAAAATCCAACAATCAGAGTTGAACACAGTGGCTATCGCAGTTGCTTCAATGACGACACAAGGGGCGACACTAGGGGTGACACACTCAGGTCCAAAAACAACTCCCTGTCACTGTGGTGACATCGAAAAGCAAACAGCGACAATGATGTCACTATGTGGTCACAATTTGAACGTGGGGCGACAATGGAGGAGAAATCATGGCTGCTGATCCGGTGGTTTTGGGTTACCGGAAAGGGACCTACTAGACCCGCGGTGAGCTCACCGTTCAATTTGGGCTGGAAATCGACTGGCAAACGACGAGGAAAGGCTGACTTCGGCGACTTAGGGTTTAGGGGACGCCATGGCTGGTCGCTTGTGAGGAAGAAACTGAAGGAAGAAGATAAAGGGGGGTAATCAGCAGCAAACATGAGTGCATTTAGGGTAAGGTCATTTGACCTATTTAGGGTACACTTAGAAGAAGTTAGGGTACATTTAGACGTGTCAATATGTGGTGTAGGTGAAAGATCGGGCCTTGCATTTGGGCCAAGCGTTTGGGCCAAGCGTTTGGGCCGCTGACTTGCCTACCACACTAAAATGCACCATTGCATTAAACTAGGTGGCGTGAGCTGTCTGCTTTTGCATGGAAATTTACGATACGCCCCCTAATCTCTTGTCAAATTACAATATCTTTAATCTTCCTTCAATAATTGCAATTTTTCCTCTAATTGACCAATATTACTCCAATGTCCCTAAACTTTGTAAATTCCTGAAAATACTTAATTAACAACATTAAAACACGGGGAAATGCCCAAGAATCAAGCATAAATGGACAGGAGTGAGGGCCAAAATCGTATCAATTTTGGTTCGATCAATCATCATCATCAACAACAACAACAACAAAATCTCTCTTTCAATTTTTTTTTTTTAAATCTCTAGTTGAGATCTCCTCCCAACAAAAAAAAAAATCACAAGCAAAAACTCATATCTCCATTATTGGAGATCACCACCCACCAAACCCATCACCACATATGCCTCCTCCTCCATGCGACTTCGCCGCCGACATCACCTTCAGTCCATCTCCCACTATCTCCACGTGTCGTTGCGGTTCTCTTCTTCCATGGTGAGTTTCGATTCCTCTTCCTCGGGTTTAGAGGAGATTGGGCTCCATCTACTCTTTGAAGCAATTATCTCGATCTCCTTTGAAATACATATGTTTTATTTTTTTCTTTTTCTTTTTTCAAAATGAATTTGTTTTATTGTTTTTTTAATGATTTGGTTGATATGTCATCTTTTTATTGGACACTGACAATTTATAGACACTTAAGGGAAATTTAGACATTTAATAATATTTGACCAGTCAGTGGTTAAATGTGCTGGTCCGAGGGTTAGTCAAAAGTACTTAACTGTAATTTTGATAAAAAGACGGTCTAGTTGCACTTTTACCAAATGTCATGGTGCTTTATTGCAATTTTTCCTTTAAATAATACTCTAAGAGATGGATGAATATATTTATATATATATAGATAATAGTTATTAAGTGATGTATACCTTATTTTAATTTTGATAAGGACCTTGATGAAATCACCTATATTTTTATGAATTTTGATCTATTTTTTTGTGTGGATGATAAGTTTAATGAAATCCACCTAGGAACAAAATTTGAGAATTTTTCAAGCACCAGAACTATTTATCCCGATTTTATTAAATATAAAAGCATCGAAAAAATGAGATAAATATTAGGGAATTTCAAAAAATTTGTTCTAGCACTTGAAAAATTCTCAAATTTTATTCATAGTTAGATTTCAATGAACTTATCAGTCACAAAAAACTTCAGATCAAAATTTATAAAAATAGATGTGATTTCATCAAAGTCTTTACTGAAATCAAAATAAGGTATACCTCACTTGATAACTACTCTATGAATATATATTTATTAGTAATGCTACACATCCCATTTAAAATCCCACTTTTTTCATCCCAACACATGTGGCACTTGAAATGTCAAATGATGAGTGAATACACGTGGTAGGTGAGATAAAGCATCATTAATGTTTTCACTCACAATTTGACACCTCATATGCCACATGTGTTGGGATGAAAATGGTAAGATTTTAGGTGGGATGTTTAGCCATTTTATAAGCTATTTTTATACAGGATTTGGATCCCCTCCTTACTTCATCTTTTCCTCACCTAAACCAATGATCTTGATTAATTCTATTTTTGGTAGAGTAAAAACATAAAAATTAATAGAAATAATCTAGATCATTGATTTATTATATTAAACACGTGTCAATAAATTATGAAGGTAAGGACAATTAAGGTGAGGAGATGATCCAGATTCTTTTATGGGGTATCAATTAAATTGTAAAATGCCCATAACCGAAATAAAAATAGAAGTGCAAATTCAAATATAAATATAATTGCATGAGGAGATCAAACAATCAAACTCGGTCTCTTTATTCATAAATTTATTAAAAGTTCCAAATTCAAAATCAAAGCACGGAAATTAAAATCACAGTTTCAAGCTTCACATACAAATATATTGAACATGCTCAATGAGATTGTTCTTGTGTGATATCCTTGATGAAAGCATCAAGACTAGTATAAGATGATCCACCTTTTGCTATTGCACTCTGAAAGATATCTTGGACTTGTTTTGCTTTTTTGAGCAACTCTTCCCTCTCTCTACTGTTAGTATCCATAAATGTGTGTATAGTCTTGGCAACTTCTTCTCTTGTAATCACCAATTGTTCACCTCTTGTATTCTTCTTTAATCTCCATCCAATCTTCCAATCTTCCACAATCTGCTTACTTATTGTGAATTGGTCCCCATATATAGGTAATGTAAGCATTGGAACACCAACAAAGGCAGCTTCAAGAGTGGAACCCCACCCACAATGTGTCAAAAATCCTCCAACAGAAGAATGGCTCAACACTCTCAATTGGTCACACCAAGGCACCACCAATCCCAAATCATTCAAGCCCACTTGAAGACGACAAGTATCATCACGCCCCACCCACAAGCATCGAACTCCGCTCAGTTTCACTCCAGCAACCATTTCGTCCAATTGAGCACTTGAAACTTTAAAAAGACTTCCCATAGAGACGAACATGACAGAGTTTGTAGGTTGACAATTTAGCCATTCTATATAGTGAGGGTCGGATTCGCTATTACGTTGAGATTTATAATAGGGTATTAAAGGACCAACTGAATAGACAGGAATGCTAAATTTTGCTTTTAAAACGTCAAAGATTTGTGATTCTAGCTCATGAACAGAAGCAGATAAGAAATATTGTGCTTTGGATATCGGCAATTTGAAACTTCGGGCATCTAGGAAGTATTTTTTGTTGAAGAAAAAACTTGGAATATCAGCTACACTTATCGAAGAAATTCCCGGGATAAAGTCTATAACATCGTCTGCATGCTCTGCATATTCACGGTCAAAAGCAATTTTCAGATCAATATGATCAATAATACTATGCAATATTGCAATGCAATGCAGGTATATACTCACCTTCCAAATCAAGTGGAAACTGTTTTTCTTTAAAGAGATCAGAATGATAGCTGATGGAAAATACGGATGCCGATGAAGTCCTAAGCACAGCAACCGAAATATTCCTGCGATTTCCGGTCTCGACAGCCCATAGAAGTAAAGCATCAGTTATGATGGTAGTGACAGGTGCGTGAAGCTGATCAAGAATTCGCTCGAACGGAGCTTCCAATTTGGTCATAACAGCTGTAACGAAGGTAATTCCATCATCTAGTTGATCTTTCTCTGAAGGAATAACATTGTCTGGTATAGTGGCAAAGCTTATGTTTTTGGGACATGAATCAGAATCTATCAAGCCAAGCCACTCTTCAGTGACAACAAATGTAATGAGAATCTCAGGTTTTCTTGAAGCTAAGAGGTTGCAGAGATTGAGCATGGGATTGATGTGCCCTCTAGCAGGATAAGGCATTGCCATTATGTGACATACATTATTATTGCCTTTGGCTGCTGCCTGCAAATTGTGGGTAGCCATATACGATTTCTAGCTATGTGATTGTAGTTGAGGACTCGGTTTCAAACAATGAAGTGGTTTCTAAAGCTAGAGCTTCATGTGTTTATATATACAGACATATAGATACAGTATGTGTGTCAATGAACTAATAATGAATATGTTTAACTTTCTGTCTCATGGATTTATTTATGTTTAAATAATAATTTTTTAGTTAGGTAAACCCTGGAAAAAAAATTCAGAATGGAAGCTACGAAACCGGATGGGGACCCAAAAATTTATACCAGTGGGGCACTTGAAAAAAACATTGACAATAACTATAATTACAACTTATATGTTTCTGTTTTTTTTTTAAAAAAAAAAAGAAAAAAGAAAAGAAAAAAGAAAAAAAGATCCGAACACTTCTATGTAACACAAAACCAATTCATAGTTAGCTTATCCATATACGATTTAGGTAGGGATAAATTTGGACCAAGAGTTATGTAATTGTATGTAATTGTAGATGAGGACTTGGTGCCAAAAGGCCCAAAACAACACATATTAAATTATAATGACAATTTTATAAATTCATAATATTTTTTATAAAATTATTAAAGATTTTTTTAATAAAGGGGTACACGTGTGTGCCATTGAATCTTTGAAGGAAACATAAAAATATAATAATAATAATAATAATAATAATAAATTAGTAATGCTACTTTACCTAAATTTGATACACAAGTCTGATGCTCAAATGATGTGTAACACTCTAATCCATTCATTTAAATCATGCAAATATAATACAATTTAAATGAATGGATTAGATTGTTGTCACATTATTTAGACACTAGATTTTGATACCAAATTTGGACAAAGTAGCATTATTGATAATGAATATGTTTAACAGATCTCCACTGTCTGTTTTCTTTTTTTATAAGATTTTTTTTTTCAAGAAACAAATAAAATCATAAAAACAAGTCTCGGTGGAGATCCAATCTCTGGATTAGATCAACAAGTTTTGTTATTATTACTATTAATTTTGAAAATCTTTTCATTTTCATAAAAAAAAAAAAAAAATATGATCTCCAACCATCCATCACAGCAATATAAATAATAATTAAAAAAATTCAAAAAAATTTACTTTCTTTTTAATTCGTTTTTTTTTTTTTACTAAGTTTTTTTTTATTATTATTATTATTGAAAAAAAAAATTCTTTTTGTCTTTAGAAAAAAAAAATGATCTCCAGTTGTCCATCACAGTGATGGACGGTTGGAGATAAATTCCTATAAATAATTTTTTTTTTTTTTTTTTTTTTGTATATTTTAAAAACAATAATAAACAAGGATAATTATGAGATGTATTTATATTAAGATCTTATTTTAAAGTATTACAATTTACAATTTGGGATAGAGACAAACATGACTCGGATTCACAAAGTCGTTAATATGTATGCGAGCACTGAAGATGAGACATGTGGTAAGAAAATGCACATATGCATGTCACATTGATAATTTCACATATCACATCTTCAGTGGTCAAGTGCACAAGTAAGCAATGCATATTTTCTGATATTTCATATTCATAAAATCGGGAAAAATAGCAATAGTTCTTGAAAAAAAATTTCAAATTTGTTTAAAAATAGATTTCATTAAATTTATCATCTAAAAAAAATCATATCAAAATTCATTAAAATTGATAGATTTCATAAAGGTCCTCACAATTTCCATTTATTCAATTTCAGATCTTTATATATATATATAAAGTTCTAAACTCAAAACAAAAGCATGGAAATTAAAACAATTGTATCCGATTTCACATAAATATATACTGAATATGCTCAATGGACTTGACCTAGTGTGATATCTTTAAGGGATAATTACTCCAATGACCACTCATTTGATTGGACACTATCAAAATGACTATTAAATGGGGAATTCATTTCAAAATGGTCATTTTAGACGAATATTGTGACACTAATGGTAGTCATTATGTCACACTCCGTTAACTTTCTCTAATATTACTGTTAAATGAGTGGCATTTCCGTAAATAAGTGATTATCTTAACAGAATCAATTAATATTGAAAAAATCTCTCTACGAATGCCACTCTCTTTTTTTTTTTTTTTATAACGGAAAAAGTTACAATTAAAGAGAAAAAATCTTCATAAAATAAAATTTAGAATATTATATACAACTTACATACTTTTATATATATATATGAGTAATTCTAGACAACCCAAAAATTTGAGTCTATTTTTGCTCACCGCCCTACAAAGGGGTAAGCATTACCCCATTCCCAAAAAGATAACATGTGTTTATGGAGAGGTAAATTTATCCAAAAGATAACTACGTTCAGACAAATTTACCCCCTCCGAACAAATGTCATCCATTTAGGAGGGAGGTAATGGTTACCTCCCTTGAAGGGGGGGTGAGCAAAAGGTTCTCCAAAAATTTAGCCCAAATTTCAACTCAAATGATGTGGCAAGTGAGTTGTCATCACCACACACAACATGAAATGATGTGGTTAATGAAAAAAATCACTTGCCACATCATTTGGGTTAAAATTTGGGCTAAATTTTTAGGTTGTCTAGAATTAGTGTGTGTGTGTGTGTGTATATATATATATGTTCAAGTCAGTGCGTACTGATGTAAATATATGAGGACATTAAATGTGAGCCACTCATTATGAAAGTAATTTTTATAATACACACTTTAAGCATCTTTGATGAAATTGTATGGAATATATTGAATCTTGATTTGATTTTTTGTATGGATAGTGAAAACATTGAAATACATTTATGGAAAAAAAAAAATTAATTTTTGCCTATTTTTTTTTTTGAAGATAAAACATTTTAAAATAGGGAAATATAAGAAAAAATAGTTCTCAAATCCAAAAAATTTCCAAAATTTTACCAAATGTGTATTTTAATTTTCTTAGGATGCATACAAAAAATCAAATCAAGATATATTTAATGCAATTTCATCAAAAGTGTTTAAAGTGTGTATTGTAAAAGTCCTTATTGGAAAATTAATATATATATATATAATCTTCCAGTATTCTCTCTTTTTTTTTTTTTTTTTCCCGCCTTTTCTATAATCTAAATTTTCTCTTTTGGCTGAATTTTTGATGCATATTTTTCTAGCTAATTACTTCATCAAAAGCCAATTAGCTTATTTTCCTAGCCATAGTTAGCATAGGATAATCACTAATGATAGCTAATATCAACAATCAATAGAACATATATAGTAATTTTCTAATGAGGACTTTTTACGGTGCACACTTTAAGCACCTTTAATGAAATTGCATGAATGATATTGGGTATTGATTTGATTTTTTGTATGGATGGTGAAAACATTGAAATACATTTATAGAAAAAAATTAAAAAAAAATTCAGGTACAAGAACTAATTTTTTCCGATTTTTTTAAAGATAAAACATTTAAGAAAAAAATAGAGAAATATAAGAAAAAATAGTTCACAAATCTAAAAAATTTCTAAATTTTTACTAAATGTGTATTTTAATTTTCATAGAATGCATAAAAAAAATCAAATCAAGATTCAATATATTTCATGCAATTTCATCAAAGGTATATATATATATAAGGAGTGTTAAATTCACTCTCTCAACACACTCTCTGTTTGACATATGGACAGCAATAAATGTTTTACATTAAAAATATAATCTTTATAAATATCGTAATTTTTTATTTTATTGACAATACAAACGACGACTAATTTCCTAGATTGCCTAGTTTTATTTAATATCAATTTAAATATATATATATATATATATTCATATGTATATATATATAGTCTTTTTATTAACAGTTCGAACTGATAATAAATATATCAGGATGAAGAATGTGGATCACAGATTATGGAGAAGTTTTGACAAGTCCATACACTTTGAGTCAAAGTATGTAAATCTAGTAGTCCACATTCTTCGTCCTCATATATTTATTGTCAGTTCGAACTGATAATATAATATATATATATATATATATCAAGTTTGTTATTTTTGTTGTTACTCTACAACTCTACAACTTTTTTTTTCTACACTTCCATTAAGTCTGAGTTAACTCCAACTCTCAATATTTACAAATAAACTATATATATATAGGATAATCACTAATGATAACTAATATCAACAATATATATATATATATATAAGCATACACTTTGAGTCAAAGTATGTAAATTTAATTGTCCATATTCTTCATCTTGATATATTTTATATCAGAACGAACCGACAATAGAAAAACTATATATATATAATGTCAATATCATTATCGGTATATCATCGTATATAAATAAAGAGGAAATTGCATGAAGTAATCAAAAAATTTATTGATTTATTGTTTTTAGCCATAAATTTATATTTTATTATACTTATTACATTTAGCCTTAAACAGACAAGATTGCCCTCCATTTTGTCTTTACTTCACCCACCTAATAATTTAAAAATCAACTGACATGTAACTTGAAAATCATTGATATGTAAATTAAAAGTCAATTGACACGTAATTTAAAACTTAACTGACAAGTAACTTGGAATCAAATGGCATGTAACCAAGTTACATGTCAGGTGAAGTAAAATTTAAGGGTAATTTTATCCAAAAGTAATCAAAAATGATAAAAATAATAAAATATAAATTGGTGATTAATAACAATAAACCAATAAATTTTTTGGCTATATATGAATTCACCCCTATAAACAAATCCATAACGAGACAGAAAAACATATATAATCCGCCTTTTGCGCTATTGCTCACTGAAAAATATCTTCAACTTGTTTTGGGATATGATCCGCCTTTTGCTCTATTGCTCACTGGAAAATATAGTGATATGGTTATGTATTATATATATATATACACATCAAGAGTCAAGACCAACATCTGTCAGATAATCCGCCTTTTGCGGTATTGCTCACTGAAAAATATCTTCAACGTGTTTTGGGATTAATGCTATGTTTTCTGTTGTTGGTATTTGTTGTTGTCAAACCTCCTCTGTTTTAGGGAACTCCTTAGCAATTATGTTAGTTAAAGAGTGTGTTTGGCTGCCTAACAGCCATGTGTTAGGTTGTTATGCTGTGTAATGTCCGTTTCTATCTTTAAAAAAAAAAAAAAAAAAAAAAAAAATACGTGTTTTGGGATTTGTTTTTCTGTCTCGGGATTCATTTATAGACGATGATAGACTGATACTCTGATAGTGATATAGACATGTATTTTATTACCTCGTTTTGCACTCACCCTTCTTTATTTTATCATACAAATTTGGGTCCACCGACACTCCTCTCTATTTGTGCACTTTTTCTCAGGCTTAACTGGCCAGGGGAGGCGGCAAATATAGGTTTCCCATATAAGGTTTCCCATATAAGGGTATTAAGACTTGGGGTAATTGCACAAACATCTCATAAGACCATCTCCAATATATATGTCAATGCCAATGTCAATGCCAATGTCAAATTTGACATAAAAAAGTAAAATACTATATTTGACACATTAATTTAGCATTGTGCTCCAATGCATAATCCTATTTAAAATGTTATTTTTATTATTTTATTAATTAAAACTATAAAAGTAAACACTTACTATAAATACATTTATTATTTCTTTTAAGGGGCCCTTGCAAATATAGCCCATCCCAACAATGATTTTTAGGAAATAGCCCATTGGGAAAAAAAGTGCATATGTAGCCTTTCTTGATATTGACTTTCTAGGAAATAGCCCTTGTAAGACAATAATGCCCTTCACAATTAAACCGTGCAAAATGACTCAATTACCCTCTTACATTGTGTAAGGACGAAATTGCCCTTCTCTTCTTCTCCTTCAGTTGACTGAAGAAAACCAAAACTTTCAGAAATTTCGTCTTCTCCATCCTTCTCCTGTCGACCGGAATTGTCTCCATCGAAGTTGGGTCAGTCATTCTTCCTTGGCTCTTCTTCTCCATCGTTCTCCTGTCGACTAGAATCCACTCTATCGAAGTTGGGTCCTCTCCGCTGGAATCTTTCTACCGACCGGAATCTTGACGGCGACGGCGACCGGAATGTTGACAATGCCGCCACCTCCTTTAATCGAGCTTCACTGTCAAGTTTGAAATCGAGCTTCACTGTAAGTCCCGTCATCACACTTAAGTTTCCCATGTTATTGAATCTCTCGGTCTTTTGTTGTTGCCTTGTTTAAATTTGAGACGTTTTTGATAGAATGAGAGATTGATTGTTTCCCATGGTTTTGGATTTGTTGCCCATGAATTGGGGTTTTTGTATGTAGTATTTTTGGGTTTAGTTAAGGTGTTTGATGAAATGCCACATTAAGCTCTTAAGAGGGGCAGTATTATTGTAGTTAAGGTATTTAGTTATGTTGGGTGCACACATCGTCCTCACTATCACATGAATAACTGGAAGAAAATGCACTCTGGTGAATAGTGTTCTATGGTTTGTTTTCACATTTATTGTGTTGTATGGTTTGGTGGGGAAAAGGTTTAGGGAATTTGTATGTGATTTTCTGAGGGTTGATGGTGTATGGATGATTGTTTGTGTTGATCGGTGCTGAACCAAAAGAGGTTTCGCTATTGTTGTTGGTTGATGGTGTATGTATATTTGTTTGTGTTGATCTATGTTGGTTGTTGATGGTGTATGTATATTTGTTTGTGTTGGTGTATGGTGTATGTATATGGTTGACCAAAACAGGCCCCTGTTATTGATCCCATTTGATTTTGCTTTTGTTATTGGCTGCTGTTATTGATTGTTTGTGGAAATTGGAAACATAAGATGAGCTAAGCCCGGGAGGAATGTGTAGGGCTGGGAGGAATGTTTTAGGCCTGGGAACCATTCGTAGGCCTAAAAGAATTGTTCCTAGGCCCTGACCTGATTTGAATGACAGTAATTGTTGTTGTTATAACTGTTATTGACTGAATTATTTTTATTTTTTTTCAGGGTCTAAGGATACCATGTCTTGGGTGTTAGTTCAGTGCAGTGAGCATTCGAAGCATAACGCATTGACAAGTCCTATTTCGTTTTCAATACGTCTAACTAAAAAAGACAAGGGAGCATACGAGGAATTGGTGGAAACGATATACCAGCGGACAGGGGTTAGTAGAGACCAAATTCAGTTGAAGCTAACTTCGCATGTGGAAACGGGGGATGATAAACTTACATTGTCTATTGTGAGTGACGACGATGTACAGTTTGTGATTATGCATAAGGAAAAAGGTTGGGCCAGAATTGATGTTGAATTTGTCAACAAACATGAATTTCGATCTCCACCAAATCAAATACAATCAGAATGTACAGTCTCTCCTGTTAAACACACCAATATTCCACGGTCTCCAGGCAGTACTCCTAACTTTAAATCAGTTAGTGGCAGCAATAATCCGGTTGCTTCACCCGGATTTACATCAGCAGGAAATGAACAACCGACGCCAGCATCTACTACCAAGCATGTAGTTGTGGATAGTTCTGAAAGCATAGATAGTTCAGGAAGGTCTGATAGTTATAAAACCAGTGATACAGAAGATGAGAGTGCTGATGATGGTGGGCTAGCGGCAAGAGTTCATGTAACAAAAGAACGAGGGGTGAGTGGAACAGCCAACAGTTCTTCACCGTCCTTGAACACACGGTGGACAGTATCAGGTTCAGATCTTTACTCAATACCAGCCGTTCGATCAGTGGATGTGTTTCAAAATCCAGGGGACCAAGGTCCATTATACAAAGGACAGATGTTCAAGGACAAGCCTACATTGAAGAGTGCTGTAGGGTCGTATGCATTTAGAGAGAGGTTTGAGCACAGGATTTCACGATCTTCCAATACACGATTCACTGCGCAATGTAGTCAAAGAAGTTGTGGATGGGTTCTTCGTGCATGGAAGTCGAATAGGGGGACTTATTGGCATGTGAAGGCGTTTGTTAATGAGCACACATGTGAGAGAAATGACAACTACAACGTTGAATTCAAACGTGTAAGTGCTGCTGTGATAGGGGATTTGTATGCAAGTAAATATCGTGATCCCGGGCGCATAATCCGTCCTAAAGATATAGTTTTTGAGATGATGGACCAGCATGGCATACACCTCTCGTACAACAAAGCCTACAGGTCCAAGGAGCACGCTTTGAGTCAGGTATTCGGTGATCCTTGGGAATCCTTTCAGAGGTTGCCGTCTTATTTTTATGTTTTGGAACAAGCGAACCCCGGGACTGTGACAAAGATCAAGACCGACACGAGAAACCGGTTGAAATATGCATTCATGGCAATTAGAGCCTCTATAGAGGGGTTCAATTCTGTTATTAGGCCGGTTATATGCATCGATGCTACCCACTTGAAGGCTAGGACTAGGGGTGTTTTGTTAGTTGCGGTGTGCAAAGATGGAAACGGGATGATATACCCTTTGGCATTTGGGTTTGCAAACTCTGAATGCACAAAGTCTTGGACTTGGTTTTTGAAGAAACTCCGTAAAGGGATCCAAAATCCGGACCGTGTGATGTTAGTATCGGATCGACACAATGGTATATTCAATGCAATGGAAGCCATATTCCCAGATGCCGCACATGGGATTTGTGTGTACCACATGGCACAAAATCTGAAAAGATTTTGCAAGCAGAGGGATGATGTGATGATTCTTTACTATTGTGCTGCGTATGCATACCGTATGGAAGACTTTGACCGTTTCATGGGTGAGTTGAAACAAACTTCTCCTAAGGTTTACGATGAGCTTCTGGCCGTTGGGGTAGAGAAGTTTTCACGTGTACATAGTCCTAGACTAAGGACCTCTTTTATGACCACCAACATTGCCGAGTCAATGAATTCTTGTCTACTTTCGGTCCGAAAATTGCCTATCACAGCAATGGCGGAATGTATCAGAGATTTGTTGCAAAGGTGGTTCTACGATCGTCGAAAAAATGCACATGAAATGTCTACATACTTGACAACGTTTGCAGACGAACACATCAAAGATCGTTTAGATACAGCGAATAAGTCTGAGATTCACCCCATTCACCATAAAACATTTAATGTAGATGACAAATGGATTCCTAGAATCATCGACCTTGAAAACAGTTCTTGCTCATGCCGTGAATGGGATTTAGATGAGTTGCCGTGTTGTCATGCAATGGCGGTTGCTAGGTATGGTTCCCGGTCTTTTAAGTATGTACATTTATCTGTTATGGGTTATTTTACAAACTTGAATTTGTGTTTGTTGGTGTGTTATGGCCTAGGTTCAAAGGTATGTCAATCAACTCAATGGCTTCTGACCGTTACACAACAGGATATCTTAAACATGCTTATGAAATGGCTGTGAACCCTGTTCCGGATCCTGAATCTTGGGACATTCCTGATGCAATCCGGAACCGTATTGTATTGCCATGGAAGAAAAAAAAGCTGCCAGGAAGACCAAAGAAGTTGAGGATACCATCCGCCGGGGAGAAAAGAAAAAGAAAGTTACAATCTTGTTCAAAGTGTGGAAATAAAGGACACAATAAATCAGCTTGTCCAGAACCATCGTCCAGCACAAGCAAACCAGCCAAAAAACCCCAATCATGTGGCATATGTAAGAAAGAAGGTCACAATAGACTGAAGTGTCCAGACAAGCCACTCGAGCCTACCTTCACTGACATGAACGAAGGGAATGTCGCTGGGCCTACAGTCTAAGTGTCTTGGGTGGGTGCTGAACCAAAACAGTTATTGGCTGCTGATATTGCTGTTTTTATTGGCTGGGGCTGCTGTTATTGCTCTTGAAACAGAATATGAGTGAAGCCCGTGAGTAATGTTTTAGGCCTGGGAACGGTTCCTAGGCCCAAACATTGTTGTTCCTAGGCCTGTAAATTGTTTCCCAAGCTCAGTTGTCTGTTGTTGCCACGTCATCAGTTGCCATGGTGTATTGAATTTTGATTAAAATAATTTTTAAAAAAATTTGTATTATATCGTGGCCCCCATATTCCCTTTTCGTATTGGAAGGAAACCTCTTAAGCCTGGGAACGGTTCTTAGGAACAGCATAATTGGTTCCTAGGCCTGAAAATCGTTTCCCAGCCTCAGTTGACCTTGCACATATTTAATCGCCACGTCATCTGTCTTCCTCGGTTGTGGTGCTCAAAACAACTAACTAAGCCCAGGAACCGGTACTTTAAGACTAGGAATTACTACTAGGCCCATGGCGTATTTAATATTGATTTAAATTATTATTATTAAAATTTTGTATTATTTTTCCAATTGCATAGGATGTTATTTACAAGCGGTGTGCACCCATCGGAATCGATTTAGGAAGTGTAAATGTAACGCGGGATATCGATTCAACAACGTGATCAACTTACATGTTTTCGAAAGAACTCTTAGGCACTTGGGGGTTTATGTTTGAAAGGGTTATTTACTAAAGGTGTGTAATGGGTAGGGACGTACTTGCTCGACCGTCAGATGATCTCGAAAATCCACGTACATATTTCCATTGATACCCCTTCATCGTTGGACCGTGCCGATCGTTGATATTATATCGTGGCCCCCATATTTTCTTATTGGAAGGAAACCTCTTAAGCCTGGGAACGGTTCTTAGGAACAGCATAATTGGTTCCTAGGCCTGAAAATCGTTTCCCAGCCTCAGTTGACCTTGCACATATTTAATCGCCACGTCATCTGTCTTCCTCGGTTGTGGTGCTCAAAACAACTAACTAAGCCCAGGAACCGGTACTTTAAGACTAGGAATTACTACTAGGCCCATGGCGTATTTAATATTGATTTAAATTATTATTATTAAAATTTTGTATTATTTTTCCAATTGTATAGGATGTTATTTACAAGCGGTGTGCACCCATCGGAATCGATTTAGGAAGTGTAAATGTAACGCGGGATATCGATTCAACAACGTGATCAACTTACATGTTTTCGAAAGAACTCTTAGGCACTTGGGGGTTTATGTTTGAAAGGGTTATTTACTAAAGGTGTGTAATGGGTAGGGACGTACTTGCTCGACCGTCAGATGATCTCGAAAATCCACGTACATATTTCCATTGATACCCCTTCATCGTTGGACCGTGCCGATCGTTGATATTATATCGTGGCCCCCATATTTTCGTATTGGAAGGAAACCTCTTAAGCCTGGGAACGGTTCTTAGGAACAGCATAATTGGTTCCTAGGCCTGAAAATCGTTTCCCAGCCTCAGTTGACCTTGCACATATTTAATCGCCACGTCATCTGTCTTCCTCGGTTGTGGTGCTCAAAACAACGATCTGTTAGTAGTGGATCCCACGTCATCAACCAGGTAGTGGATCCCACGTCATCAGCATGGTAGACGATCCCACCAAATCTTCTTCTTCTGATTACAGGCTGTCTCCCACCCTTCATTTTGCCTTAGTCAAACACTTATATCGATACACCCTTCTTACTGATGTGAATCTTTCATCTAGTCCCATCTTCATCTTCTTCTCTCATTTACTCAGATAGAAATCCTTCATCTTCTCCCATCGTCCTTCTTCCTTCATCTTATTCTCAGAACTAACATCTCATTCTACCATCACAAAACCTTTTTTTCGAACACCAATGGGGAAGAATTCTGTTTATGTGGTTTTCATAGGAAGGAAAACCGGTGTGTTCAGTTCTTGGCCTGAATGTCACGATCAAGTTGTTGGTTTTCCAGGAGCATCTTACAAGAAGTTTAACTCAACCGAGGAGGCATATGAAGCGATAAGTAGACGTGCCGTGCATTCAAGCCCTTCATGTTCTGAATCTTCTTTCAATGTTACAGAGAAAGTATCTGAGAAACAAGGAAGTACTGGTGTCATGTTGTTTATATTTCTACTGGTGTTTGTTTTGGGAGTTATAGTGGGCAAGATCGTTTGACACATCTGTTTTTGATGTTTATTCTGTTGGGTGTTTGTTTTGATGTTTTTGATGTTTATATTTATTAATATAAACCGGTTTTTATTGAGTTCTGATTGAACGAATGTATATACTGACAGTCTTTGAAATGGGTGTGAACGTAATCGAAAAGAAACAGGCAACTTCCATTAACTTTGTTTAAACAAACAAAAACCATAACAGCATGTGAGAACAAAAAACCAAAAAAAAACTAAAACAGAGCATAAATATTGAATTTTTTTTTTGTTCAGGGTGATGGTGGAACGTTGAAGTCCATCAACCTCTTCTGCAAATGTTCAATAACTTGGTGGAGTCCGTTGATTTCGTTCTCCTTTGCTTCACTGTCAACCCTGGAGTAGATGATTTCAGCCTCTAGATTCTGAAATTTCCCCATCAAAACAGTATAATCATCACGTAGCCGTTTGTAATTCTCACGCTCCTTGATGACGGTCTCCTCCGCCAGTGCAACCTGTTGACGCATTACTTCCAAACAGGCATTCATCCTCTCCATTTCACTGAACCTGCCGTTTGCTGCCATTTCTGTGTAAAAATGAAAAATCAACTGATGAAACCAATAACAACCGAGGAAGATTGAGTAACTTTTGGAGGAAGATTGGGTGCTTATATAGTCACCTCATTAGCCTCAATAATCAATGAAATAAACCATTGCAACCAATGAACTGATGAACCGTTGTAGCTCCCTAAATGAAATGAAGAGAACGGCGGCGGGTACACTAACCAACGTGACCTTCAATGAAATGAACCGGTGTAAAATAAAGCCACAAATTTATTGCAACCAGTCTCATGCAGGCCTGGGAACATGTGTCATAGGCCTGGGAACATGTGTCATAGGCCTGAGAACGTGTCATACGCCTGAGAACAATTCTCCTATGCATGGGAACAAGTCCTTAATTCCTTCATTAAAAATTGCCACTACCGTGGGCCTGGGAACAATTGTCCTCGGCCTGGGAACACGTCCTTAAGTCCTTAGCTTTCAGATCAACTCTCCATGTCCACTAGTCCTTACTCGTGGGAAACAATTCTCGTAGGCCTGGGAACAATTGTCCTAGGCCTGGGAACAATTTTCCTAGGCCTGGGAACACGTCCTTAAGTCCTTAGCAAGTCCTTAGCACTGGTAGCCACTAACATGTGTGGGCCTGGGAACAATTCTCCTAGGCCTGGAAACAACTCTCCTAGGCCTACAGTCCTTAGCTTTCAGATCAACTCTCCATGTCCACTAGTCCTTACTCGTGGGAAACAATTCTCGTAGGCCTGGGAACAATTGTCCTAGGCCTGGGAACAATTTTCCTAGGCCTGGGAACACGTCCTTAAGTCCTTAGCAAGTCCTTAGCACTGGTAGCCACTAACATGTGTGGGCCTGGGAACAATTCTCCGAGGCCTGGAAACAACTCTCCTAGGCCTACAGTCCTTAGCTTTCAGATCAACTCTCCATGTCCATTAGTCCTTACTCGTGGGAAACAATTCTCGTAGGCCTGGGAACAATTGTCCTAGGCCTGGGAACACGTCCTTAAGTCCTTAGCAAGTCCTTAGCACTGGTAGCCACTAACATGTGTGGGCCTGGGAACAATTCTCCGAGGCCTGGAAACAACTCTCCTAGGCCTACAGTCCTTAGCTTTCAGATCAACTCTCCATGTCCATTAGTCCTTACTCGTGGGAAACGGTTCTCGTAGGCCTGGGAACAATTGTGTAGGCCTAGGAGAGTTGTTCCCAGGCCTAACAGATTTTTTCCAACAATCCTAAACAAAATACTATCGTGGGCCTGGGAACAATTCTCCTTTGCCTGGAAACAACTCTCCTAGGCCTAGAGTCCTTACCCTGGGAACAAGTATATATTTATTTATATATATATATATATATGTATATATATATCCCCATATATAAATATGCATCTACTGTGAATTAGTCTCTCATTACAGCATATGACATTAATTTCAAGATCATCTAATGCATCAAAGTTATTGGATAAATACATCAAGTAACAACGTTGGTGACTGGGAACATTGTTGGTGACTACAATTACCGTAAGCTTGGGAACAGTCATTAACACTTCAAGAGTTGTTCCCAGGCCTAACAGATTTTTTCTAACAATCCTAAACAAAATACATCAAAATACAATCCTAACAGCTTTCCCAACAATTCTGAACTACAGAAAACATTCTGAACAAATTACATGATTCCTAAGCTGTACATGATTCCTAAGCTGTAGAAGTCTATGGGGAGTTACGGAGTTGACCATTTGTGTAAATGTCAATTGCAATGGCCTTTCTGATGTTTTTGATATTCTTCTGTCCAAAAACACTTTTCCATGGAGTTGGTACTCTAGCCATAATCAACTCGGCATACTTCATTAAAAAGTCACCACAACTGTTTCTGTTTAAATGATGGGAAATGTCATACATTAGTATTTGTAGGAAAGTAAATAAAGTGCAGAAAAAGTAAATAAATCTGTCAAACATACCCATCATCTTGTTGTGGAATGTGATCGCTATGCATGCTTTCAGCTGTGAATGGGGTCCCATGAGGATCCATCTTCATATGTTCGTAGTACCCTGCATGCTTCAACACAGATGGAAACAGGTAAAGCAGGCCTCGAATATCCTTCAGCCGAGGACTATATCCGCTCCTCCGTTCATTCAATGAGTCATAAACCCATACTTTTCCTTCCTTCAGAATTACATGGCATAACAGCCAATGATCATCATTAACGTGGCACGGAATGAGCACCTGTTTGTAGAAGCGATGCAAATTATTTCGGGAATTAGATAAGATAATGACAACACAACATCATTTCCAACAACTTACTGAATCCAACTGCCACCAAGGTTCAGGGTACAGAAGTTGACTCCCTGTAACATGTCTCAAGATGTCTGAACTGGGCTGGTAATTTAAAGGAAGGAATTCTGGGTACTCTTCCCAGACATTGACAGCTTTTGGAGAGGGATCACTGGTCTTCTTGACCTTTTTTTTTCGATCTTTTTTGGCTTGAGGAGAAGGAGGAGAATTAGTTTCTATTGGCTGACTTCTTTCCTGGTCTTCTGATGACTCGCTTTTTGTGTCGTTACCAAATTGCGAATTACCAAAAGAATGTTTATAAATTGAATCTTTACGCAATATATTTTAAGTTTTGAAAGTGAGTATTGTGGTAAGCTTAGAATTCGTTCCACAGGGAATTAGAGTGATTAGTTGAACAAATTAACTAATCTATATGCGATAAAATAAATCATAAAAATATGGATGAGTGAATGGGTTGTCAAGCCATCAAACATACATGAAAAATAAACCTAATAACTAATAAAAGAGTACTTAACAAATCTAGATAAGATAATGGAATTAACAATTAAGAGAATAGCTAGGGAATTAATGGGATCACAAATGAATTACGGGAAATGCTTATCAAGCTACTTTAGTGAACGGATCTCATAAATGTTAACCAATTGATTTCTAAAATGTGTTTAGGCCATTATTATGAACCTTAAACAACTTCCCACCGCAATGCCTAACCGATTAAGGAGAGGGGGTCACGACGGGATCGATTTGTTACAATTAATGGCTTAGATTATCGTGGTTGATATACCCTCCGACAATCTATCCTACTCACTATGTTCTCAATCCATCAAGGTTGTCAATCCAATCAAGATTATATAACAAATTATCCTAAGCAAGATTATAATCAACTAGTGGGTATACATGTCAATTACATAATGCAAAGAATCTAATTATAAAATGAATAGAACACAAATAGAGATTAAAAATATATTAAAGTTTAAGCAAATCCCAATCCAAATGTTCTCACATCAAAACCCTAGAAAGGGGATTTAATTACACATATTACAATCAAAGGGAAGGCAAGTAAAAGATTAGGAAATCACCCATGGGTCTCCTTTTGTAAGCTTGATCCTTTCCTTGCCTTTGATGCTCCTTGTGTAAAGAGTGGATGATGAGGAGGTGTCCAGATAGGTGGAGTCAAATGGGAAGTGACTAAGGAGATTTGTGGAGAAGATGGGAAGAAAAGGAATGATTAGGGGAGGTAATCTAGATGTTAAGTTTAGGTAGGAGAGAAAATGGAGAGAAAAGGAATGGTGGAGAAAGGAGGTTTCTTGGTGGTCAAGAGTTGTCCAAAAGAGGAAAAATGTGATGAATTTATAGTATTTTCAAATTAGGTCTCGGGTGGAAAATTACCAAAACACCCCCTGACCATGGCAAATTACCATTTAGTCCAACAGAGGGGATGATCTTGTAATTTTCCAGCCAAAATTGGCCAATCAGAGAAGCACAGCAGATGGTCGCGGTTTGGCACAAATGGCGACCTTTGGGGATGCAAATGGCGACCTCATCAGGTGTGGGAATCAACTCCCTGTCGCCATGGCGACCTCGAATGACAAATGGCGACCCAATTGGTGACGTGGCAAGACAAAGGGGTAAAATGGGGAGAAATGGGTGAGGAATGGATGGCCGGATTTTGGCCGTTTTGGAGGCCGAAAGTGGACCGACCGGAGAGCCGGTCGGTTGGCCGTTAATTTGGACCTGTTTTTGGCCGGATACGGTGACGGGAAGGGGGACTTCCGGTGACGTTGGTGAGGGTTTGGCGGAGGCCATGGCTGTCACGCGTGAAATGAAGAAGAAGATGAATAGTCTTGGGGTGCCCTTAGCAAGGAGATGGGGTGCAATGGGCTGCAGCATTTCTGTCTAAAGGGGGGTGTATTTAGCAAGGGATAGGGCTGCAATTAGGACAAGAAAAGGGGTGCAGTTGGGCCACGCATGAATTTGGGCCAAGATTGGCCTGCCTCCTTCTCCCTGAAACGCACCGTTTCATTTAAGGGAGTGGGCTGTCTTAAATGGGCTTCCATTTTGGGCCACGCGTGTTGGGCTCCACTATGCAAAACGCACCGTTTTGGATTGCTTGTGGGTCTGCATGGGGTGCGCACAGAAGTGGGCCGGGGTGCAGTTAAGCTGACCCAATCTGATATGGGTGCACGTTGGACAGCCTGCGCTGCGTTACACCTGATCGCCTCTCACTTAAGCCAAACGCACCGTTTCGTTATGCTGACGTGGCACCTGCTGACTGGTTTGTGTGGCGAATTGCAGATAGGTCCCCTGATCTCTTCCAAAATCACAATAACTTGAATCTTGCTTCAATAATTTACGCTTTTACCCCTATTTCACCAAAATTACTCCAATGCCCCTGAATTCTATAAATTCCTGAAAACACTTAATTTACACCATTAAATCACAGAATAATGCCCAAGAATCAAGCAAAAGGAGAAGGATATGAGGGCCAAAATCATACCAATTTTGGTTCGATCAAATACCCCCAAACCTATCTTTTGCTCGTCCTCGAGCAAAACAAACATAAGCACACAATGAACATGCATCTAAAAATCAAATAATCACAATAAAGCACCAACTCTTTGCAAAAGACTCAAAAGCCAATATTTCGACTTGTAAAACCAAAAGTGAAGAGATTAAACCAACGTTGTGCTCATTAGGAAATAATGCATCTAAGATATGCTAAATAAAGATTAAAGACATGCCACTCTAAGTACACATTGCACGCAACGCGATTCCACATTCAAGATGCTTAAGCTTCAAAACTAAGGTGTCATTAGGAAAAGAATGTAATTCGCCTCGACATCTAATCCTCACCGGATTCTCTCATTTTCACACGGATTCCTAGGCTTCACTCACGATTCATATGCAATATGAGTTTATGCTCAAAATATCAAATATAATTGCACATGATTATTTAAAAACACAATTTCTGAAATTTTGTCTCATGAATGGAATTGAAAGCCATGAACGGAAAGAACATGCATCAACCAAAATTTCCAAAGTGGACATCCCTAAAGATTAAATAGGTCTTTCATTTGGTTGTAATGGGGCCAAAGGTGAAAGGTGAGACAATAAGTAGGAAGAATTGATTTCAAACACCCAAAGGTCACACTAAGGCATACATTCTAATTAAGCACAACATACTCATTACAACTTGCATATTCCACACTAGGCGTCTAGGCTTACAATTTATTTTGTGCATTTTCTACTCTTAATTTTCATTGAGTAGCTCATTTAATTCCACAAAATTGATCTAGGCACTTAGTGCCTCATTCATTTTCTTTTTCCTTTTCTTTTCTTTCTTTTGCTATGCTTTTCTTTTCTTTTCTTTGCTTGTCTTTTCTTTTTCTTTTCAAGCATTGCATTTCATCTTTTTCATGTGTTTGCACATACATATTTGCCTAAGTACACACCTTACATTTTGATACTCCTCAAAGCTTACATTCAACCCCTAAGCCTTAGCAAACCATTTGGTACAAGGTAAGTCTAGTGTTTAGGCTATATGGTTTCATGTTGATGCGGTTCATGAATGAAAAGCTTAATTGTGTTTGGCTTCAAATGGGCTATGGAGCACACACATAGAGGGATAGGAAGTATTTAGGCCAATTTGGTGGTTTTTCACATGCATTGCCTAAAATCATTTCTAAAGGATTGTCCACAAAGTCAATCAAGGCATCCACAAGCAGTCCATATGTTCTATGGCAAACAACATTTAAGTGCGAATGAGACATTTTAAAATATGCATAACATGTGTTTGAATGAGTGTTTAAAGAGTAAAAACTTTCCCTCAAAATACGCTTTTTAAGGCCGTGTTTGTGAACCTCACGGGAAGTCTCCACTATTAATTCCTAACCTTCAAGCACAATTGAACATCCACTCTAACATCAAGAGAAAAGAACTAGCGCGCTTTGAGCAATGCAACCCTAAATGGCATGAAGTTAATCTAAACTAAGCAAGGCAAAGATACACAATTCCTCACTTGCACACACAAAGGCACAATCTCAACAAGCAAAGTATGCTCAATCATGGCATTATCACAAGATTTTCGAAAAATTTGAAAAATTTAGGCTCGAAATGTTTTTGCACATAATTGCAAACAAGAGATGATGATGTGCACACACCCCCAAACCTAAATTAGACATTGTCCTCAATGTCTTTGGGGCATATACCGGTAAGTTCGGCACAACATACATCCACAATCAAAGAGTTGAACAACACATCAATGTCCATTTTAAAATTTTATCCCAAAAATTAAATCAAGTGTCTCAAGAATATCCTATATGCTCATAATCAACTCAAGAGATATATCAATGCAAGTTCATCAAGAGTCATCATCACAATCCATGTGGATAAAATATATGATCATCAAAGCCTAGATCCACTATCACAAACAACTCACAACCTTATTCTAAGCAACAATAAAATAAAAACAAAAACAAAATTTAAAATAGGAAAAGAAATGTACCTAAGTGGGTTGCCTCCCACCAAGCGCACGATTTAACGTCTAGGCAAGACGTGGCATGGTGCTCCCGCACCTCGAACTCTCACAATGTTGCATCCTTAGGATAAGGTCCTCGCCCTTTTTATGAGCACTCTTGGCTTGCTTGTCCCTCCAAGACTTGCAAGTTATCTTTGTTTCTTCCCAAGAGATAAAGAACCTTGCCTTGCCGCACAAGCAACACACATTTGCTTCCTTAAGAAGCAATAGAAAATCTACACAAACACTAAACACATTAGAAAGTTCCGGCAAAATATAATCAATACATGTAATTGCCAACAAGAGTTTGGAACACCATTTATTTAAAAGAAATTAACTAAACAAATAAAGCATAAAAAAATAAAATGCACAAAAAGATTTTTCAAAATTATGTACATGTGCTAGGGGTGTCATCAACTAAAGGAGGTTTTACCAAGTTTGGAAATTGGTTCTTTTTCACAACCCAAACAAGTTGAGTTGATTTCCCCTTTTCTTTTCTTTTGGGTCTAACTTGTTCAACCAAGTCTTTTTTTACCCAAATTTGCTTGACTCTAGGTGGACTTTTCCTATTCCTAGACTTTTTCAATTTTTCATACTTATGGAATTTAAAACAATGAGCTTTGAAGTGCCCTTTTTGAAAACAAAAATAGCAAGTAGGAGGATGGTTAAGAAAACTCCCTCTTGGTTGGTGACTATGTGGCCTTTGATGTTGCTTCATTTGTAGCGCCTTGACCTCTTTTTCCACCTTGTCTACATAGACAATGTAGTCACACTCCTTCACTTTTGCTATCTTGAGGGCTTCATCCTTCCTACCAAGTGCCTCCTTCGTTTCTTCCAAAGCTTTTGCTTTCCGCTCCGCTTCCATAAGCAACTTTCTTGTCTTCCTTGCACACTCTTCTTCAAATTCTTCAAATAGCCTTGCAAGGTCTTCGAATTCCCTTGATGTGGAATTCCCCTCAACTTCAAGTCTCCTAACTTGTATTTCCAACTCCTTGTTCTTGTTGGAGACTTCTCCTACCTTCCTCCATAAGGTAGCTTTTTCTTCTTTGAGCATGTTTACTTCAAGAGTGAGCTTCTCATTTTTCACTTCAAGCTCTTCAATCTTCACCCTCCCCAAGGCCTCCTTTTCTTCCAACTCCTTTTCCATGAGTTGTATTTTCCTTTCCAACTCTTCCTTTCCTTGGGAGGATGTCACCAATCTCTCTTGAAGCAAAGACATCATTTCTTCCAAATTTGTGCCTCGCTCTTGGTTCCTTAGCGGTTCGTCCTTGGTTTCCGCTCCATTCTCAAATACTTGCACAAGAGCGTGCACACGGCTCCTTGTCCTCCCTTGCTTGGGATAATCCGATTCTATTGATTGATCCGGCCAACTAGGGATCACATGGTTGGACATCCTCTCCTCATGTGCTCGTTGTGCGGATTGGAATAACTCCATGGCCTTTCGTTGAGAAGCTTGGATGCTCTCAATCTCCCGAAAGTGATCCTCCATGAAATTTTTCCTCTCATCATCTATGGCATTTGATTGGCATGATGAGAAGGAATCTTGGTTCATCCACCAATCCACATTGAGGTCATTCCCATGAGTCTCGTAGCTAGGCCCTTGATTTTGCATGAAGAAATCCATAGAATCCTGAAACAAAAGAAACAAAAACTACCAAAGAAGTAAAAAAGAAACTAAAAGACTAAAAACAACTAAAAAGCTAAAAATTAATAAAACCTAAAGAAAAGTTAATTGATTCAACAACCGCTTTAATTCCCCGGCAGCGGCGCCATTTTGATGACTCGCTTTTTGTGTCGTTACCAAATTGCGAATTACCAAAAGAATGTTTATAAATTGAATCTTTACGCAATATATTTTAAGTTTTGAAAGTGAGTATTGTGGTAAGCTTAGAATTCGTTCCACAGGGAATTAGAGTGATTAGTTGAACAAATTAACTAATCTATATGCGATAAAATAAATCATAAAAATATGGATGAGTGAATGGGTTGTCAAGCCATCAAACATACATGAAAAATAAACCTAATAACTAATAAAAGAGTACTTAACAAATCTAGATAAGATAATGGAATTAACAATTAAGAGAATAGCTAGGGAATTAATGGGATCACAAATGAATTACGGGAAATGCTTATCAAGCTACTTTAGTGAACGGATCTCATAAATGTTAACCAATTGATTTCTAAAATGTGTTTAGGCCATTATTATGAACCTTAAACAACTTCCCACCGCAATGCCTAACCGATTAAGGAGAGGGGGTCACGACGGGATCGATTTGTTACAATTAATGGCTTAGATTATCGTGGTTGATATACCCTCCGACAATCTATCCTACTCACTATGTTCTCAATCCATCAAGGTTGTCAATCCAATCAAGATTATATAACAAATTATCCTAAGCAAGATTATAATCAACTAGTGGGTATACATGTCAATTACATAATGCAAAGAATCTAATTATAAAATGAATAGAACACAAATAGAGATTAAAAATATATTAAAGCTTAAGCAAATCCCAATCCAAATGTTCTCACATCAAAACCCTAGAAAGGGGATTTAATTACACATATTACAATCAAAGGGAAGGCAAGTAAAAGATTAGGAAATCACCCATGGGTCTCCTTTTGTAATCTTGATCCTTTCCTTGCCTTTGATGCTCCTTGTGTAAAGAGTGGATGATGAGGAGGTGTCTAGATAGGTGGAGTCAAATGGGAAGTGACTAAGGAGATTTGTGGAGAAGATGGGAAGAAAAGGAATGATTAGGGGAGGTAATCTAGATGTTAAGTTTAGGTAGGAGAGAAAATGGAGAGAAAAGGAATGGTGGAGAAAGGAGGTTTCTTGGTGGTCAAGAGTTGTCCAAAAGAGGAAAAATGTGATGAATTTATAGTATTTTCAAATTAGGTCTCGGGTGGAAAATTACCAAAACACCCCCTGACCATGGCAAATTACCATTTAGTCCAACAGAGGGGGTGATCTTGTAATTTTCCAGCCAAAATTGGCCAATCAGAGAAGCACAGCAGATGGTCGCGGTTTGGCACAAATGGCGACCTTTGGGGATGCAAATGGCGACCTCATCAGGTGTGGGAATCAACTCCCTGTCGCCATGGCGACCTCGAATGACAAATGGCGACCCAATTGGTGACGTGGCAAGACAAAGGGGTAAAATGGGGAGAAATGGGTGAGGAATGGATGGCCGGATTTTGGCCGTTTGGGAGGCCGAAAGTGGACCGACCGGAGAGCCGGTCGGTTGGCCGTTAATTTGGACCTGTTTTTGGCCGGATACGGTGACGGGAAGGGGGACTTCCGGTGACGTTGGTGAGGGTTTGGAGGAGGCCATGGCTGTCACGCGTGAAATGAAGAAGAAGATGAATAGTCTTGGGGTGCCCTTAGCAAGGAGATGGGGTGCAATGGGCTGCAGCATTTCTGTCTAAAGGGGGGTGTATTTAGCAAGGGATAGGGCTGCAATTAGGACAAGAAAAAGGGTGCAGTTGGGCCACGCATGAATTTGGGCCAAGATTGGCCTGCCTCCTTCTCCCTGAAACGCACCGTTTCATTTAAGGGAGTGGGCTGTCTTAAATGGGCTTCCATTTTGGGCCACGCGTGTTGGGCTCCACTATGCAAAACGCACCGTTTTGGATTGCTTGTGGGTCTGCATGGGGTGCGCACAGAAGTGGGCCGGGGTGCAGTTAAGCTGACCCAATCTGATATGGGTGCACGTTGGACAGCCTGCGCTGCGTTACACCTGATCGCCTCTCACTTAAGCCAAACGCACCGTTTCGTTATGCTGACGTGGCACCTGCTGACTGGTTTGTGTGGCGAATTGCAGATAGGTCCCCTGATCTCTTCCAAAATCACAATAACTTGAATCTTGCTTCAATAATTTACGCTTTTACCCCTATTTCACCAAAATTACTCCAATGCCCCTGAATTCTATAAATTCCTGAAAACACTTAATTTACACCATTAAATCACAGAATAATGCCCAAGAATCAAGCAAAAGGAGAAGGATATGAGGGCCAAAATCATACCAATTTTGGTTCGATCATCTTCCTTCAATTCTCGGGCTATGTCCCTCTGGGTGTCCAGCAGTTTCATTTCATCTGCCCACATCTTGCTTATGCTTGGCTGTCATCAAAAAATACATTCATGAACACTTTTTCATAAACATGCAAAAACACATTTTCAAAAACTGTTTCACATACTGTATCAGATAACTACGGTGATACTTACGAAGAAACATGTGTTCACAAATCCAATATTCTGCGCATAGTTCAGCTCACTGCTCGATCGCCTCCTCCATAGGATATCAAGGTATGAATGAATGTGCTGTGTATATGCAGTGATGTATGTTACAAAATAAGTTACAGAAAGGGTTAATAACCAGGAAGAAATAGATAGTCCCCTAGTTAAATTATGTTACCAATTCCGAAATCCACGTTTCGACGTTGACCAGGTCTTTAAAATGTTGACGCGTCATTGGAATGATTTGACCCGTATAAATACTAATAAAAAATAGATACATAACATTAGTATAGATATTAAAAAATGAATACAACAGATCACATGAATGGAATATTACCTAACTTGGTCGTTGTTCTTCAGAAAAGAAGTGAACTCAACTAGGTCTATATCTTCCTCGTTTGCCTTTGATTTCTTTGTTTTCTTTGGCATCGGATCTGTGTATGGGTCATCGAGATACCTTGACCGCTTTCGACCCCTTTGTTTGTCAACGTCTCGATATTCAACATTCGGGTCCGCCTTAGTAAGTGCCACAACACTACTGGGGAAGTTCTGGCCTAGGAAAAACACCGGGGATGGGTATTCTTCCAAGTCAAGGATAGATTTATCCCCTGAGTCCTACAAGCCAATTAAATATGTAGTAAAGTACAAACCATTGCTATACTCATATGCATCACAAAAACACTATTATAGAAATGTTCACTAAATCCTAACAGAATTGTTCCCAGGCCGAACACAATTGTTCCCAGGCCTCGACCATATACATAACATAAACACTCTTAAAGAAATGTTCCCAGGCGTAAGGGAATTGTTCCTAAACCCCTAACACAATCCTTTCCCAGGCCGAACATAATTGTTCCCAGGCCTCGACCATATACTAACATAAACACTATTATCCTTAGTTATAGATATAAATGACAAAACCACTATTATATTTATAGAATGTACCTCGAGCATCACATCACCCTCGGTTGCAGTAGACCCAACAGCCAAAAGAGCCTCAACAACATCCTCATGTTTGTCAACATCTTGCTTCTGAGTCACTTCTTCAACATCCTCCTGAGCAGCAGCCACATCACAACCATCATCCTTAACACCAGCATTATCACCAGCATTCCTCCTCACATCACAAGCATCCTCCTCAACACCAGCATTATCACCAGCATTCTCCTCACCAGCATTCCTCCTCACATCACAAGCATCCTCCTCAACACCAGCATTATCACCAGCATTCTCCTCACCAGCACCCTCCTGCACACCAGCAGCCTTATCAACACAATCCTCCTGCACACCAGCAACCTTATCAACACAATCCTCCTGCACACCAGCAACCTTATCAACACCAGCATTCTCCACACCAGCAGCCTCCTGCACACCAGCAACCTGATCAACACAATCCTCCTGCACACCAGCAGCCTTATCACCAGACTTATCAACACCAACATCCACATCATCAATAGACTGATCACCACCAATAGCCTTATCATCGACGGCCTTATAACCACCAAGACCCTCCTCATCAGTAGCCTTATCAACAACAACATTGGCCTCATCAGAAATCTTGTCATCACCAACAGCAGCAGCATCTTTATGACCACCCTTCTAAACATCAACAATTCAACATCAATAAATTAGTGGTATTATTAACAACTACAGTATTATATATAAATAATAATATGTTTATCAACAACTTTATGCATCTAACCTTTATCTCATTTCTAATCTTTGCAAATTCATCTTTACAAAAGTGAACAATACGTTGCTCGCTATCAGCTATAGCAGCACGTAACTCTGCATATAATTCTGGGATTGTGGAAGGCACCTGAATTATGCAATAATTAATACTACAATACATACAAGAATAGCTTACTATAAGTCTATAACCAAATAGTGTAGATGGAATCATACCTTCGAATTCCCATCGGGGAATAGACGCTTCTTCGAAGGGGGGGAATATTCACCCGAAAATGTACTTCCAGTTTTCCTCACTGAGCCTCCTATCTCCTGCTTCTTAATAGAAGCGTCAATCCCATCACTGTCATTTACTTCATCGTCATCACCACCAACAACCTCTTCTTCCACTTTACTTGGAGGTGGAGGAAGAGCCAACTTCTCTCTCTTCTTTGAAGTTAGTGGATGACACACGCGTTTCAAGTTCAATGACTTGAAGTAATCTGTACCCTTTTCATACTTTTCAACTCCCCAATCAAATAAAGCCATCTGCATATTGTGAACTATCAATTATTACCGAATATCCAAAGATAATTATCCCTATATAGCTAAAAAGAAAGGGTCATTGAGTACACACCTGGGAGTTGAATGTTGATTCAATATCCTGAATCCTTTCATCAAATGCCCATCTACTGAACCGGGGATACCCCGTACCAACTCTCTGTCAGACCAAACCATCAAAACGAATTATCCTCTCCATGGCCCATACCTATACAATTTCAACTAACTAATATCAATATAGGAAACACAATAACAATTCAACAAAGTATGAAACGGGAAACACAGTAACAGTTTTGCTATGCTGAAAATATGCTGTATTAGTATCATTTAAACCTTACCTGAAGTGCTAGAGGGAACCCGGACAAATTGTAGGTATAATACTTCGATTTCTTATCTTTCTTCTCTTGCACACTCTTCTCTTCCACTCTCTTCAGCTTCCCTTTCCCTTTCCCTTTCCCTTTCACTTCTACTAACTTCTTGTTCTTCTTCTTGTTCTTTTTCTTTTTGTCTTCTTGTTCTTCTTCTTGTTCTTCTTGTTCTTCTAAGTCTTCTTCTTCTTCTACTGCATTCTTCATTTTCTGCAGCTTCCCCTTCTTGTCTTCCTTCTTTGCTTGACCTCTCAGATTGAGCAGCCGTACATTCAATACACCCTTCAGAAAATAAAATGTTAAACTGAAAATGTAAGAACCCCATGGAAAATTTTTGAATTCTTCTTCCTGTTCGACTAATGTAAACAGCCACCCCGGGATGGCTGTGGTCCGTCCGTCATCCGTGCCAAAGAATTGGCTCACCATGTATATATTCAACATCTTGTACGCATCTTCACTCTCTTCGGACGTCATTTTCCTCATGTGGCGTACAATACCTTAGCAGTCGGCCTTTTTCCATTGAACATTCTTCTAAGCATCGAATCCTCTGGTACTTTGTTGTTGTCAGCAAAACCTTGGGGCAGCTGTCCCATATTCAACCCGCTGCATAAACAGAATTCCTCTTGGCCGAAACGGGCTTGCGAATTCCCCAACCCAAACCACATCTCATCTTCTCTTTGTCCTTTGGGGAGAATTATTTCTCTTTTCAAAATATTGTGAATAAGCTGCCCGTAAAGTGTCAACGGTTCTGTCAACTTCAAATATATGCCGAAGGGGCCCTCCTCGAATTTTTTTTCCAACCCAAATTTCTGTAGGACCTCCTTCAAGTTTGTCATGAAATATTGGCTACTCCCACTATTTACTCTAGCAGGAACCCAGCTCTCATGGTCTGGGAACCGCCACATGTTTGGATTAGGATTTTTCCTCGGCATCTAAACAAAGAAAACAAAAGGAAAACATCAGTCCCAGGCTTATGAAAATAAGTCCTAGGCTCAAAATTATGCATTTATCATCAGTCCAAGGCTCAAAGATTACATGCATTCTCATTCAACATCAGCAGCTGATTCCTAGGCTCACAAAATACATACATACTTGCTAAAAAATAAAATAAAAAAATACATGCATCTAGTCCTAGGCTCACACATTACATGCATACATTCACAGCAGCTGATTCCTAGGCTCATTGCATCCAGTCCTAGGCTCAAAATTATGCATTTATCATCAGTCCAAGGCTCAAAGATTACATGCATTCTCATTCAACATCAGCAGCTGATTCCTAGGCTCACAAAATACATACATACTTGCTAAAAAATAAAATTTAAAAAAAATACATGCATCCAGTCCTAGACTCACACATTACATGCATACATTCACAGCAGCTGATTCCTAGGCTCATTGCATCCAGTCCTAGGCTCAAAATTATGCATTTATCATCGGTCCAAGGCTCAAAGATTACATGCATTCTCATTCAACATCAGCAGCTGATTCCTAGGCTCACAAAATACATACATACTTGCTAAGAAATAAAATAAAAAAAATACATGCATCCAGTCCTAGGCTCACACATTACATGCATACATTCACAGCAGCTGATTCCTAGGCTCATTGCATCCAGTCCTAGGCTTATTTATATAAATCAATCCTAGGCACACAAATTACATGCATCAATAATGCTTTTCTTCACTACATGCAAAATAAGTCTTTACTGTCTGCAAACGTTTTTCTTCCCTCCCAATACCCAAAACAAAACATTTCCAGTGTAGTTCACAGCAATCAATCAATAATGCTTGCCCTTCAAACATAACACACACGCTCCAAATACACATACAAACACGTCAAAAACACAAACAACAGAACAATCTACCATCCCAAAACACATACACGAACAAACTCCAACAAAAACCCCAAACCACTATTTCCAACAAATTAGTACCTTCAAAGGAATTTGCGTTTTCTAGGGTTTGGGTGCTTTCGTAAATGCAGATGGCGACGGCCACGAGGAGAACGACGAACTTCTGCTTATCCTTCCTCTCTCAATTTCTGGTTTCTTGTTGACTGGGTTTGCGATTTCTTTGTTATTGTCTGGGTTTGGGTGCTTCCTTCAATGGCGACGCCGACGTGAGGGCGACAACACCAACCTTGTGCTTCTCCTTTCTCTCTCTATTTCTAGTTTGAAGTTGTCTGAGTTTGCGGTTTCACACAGAGCAGAGTTTCGAGTTTTGGGTTTGCGATTTCACAGAACAGAGTTTCTGCGACGGCGACGAGGGCAACGGCGACCTTCAACACAACGGCGACCTTCTTCTGCTTTGCTTCTCCTTCCTCTCACTTTGGGTTTTCTGGTTGTTCTTGTTCTGACCGTTTGTATTATCACAGAGCAGAGTTTTTGTGGGATTTTCAGAGGGAAATTTAGTCACTTTGTGGGGAATCAGAATGGGAGGGTAATTTAGTAAATGTGATCAAGTTTTAATTGTTCAAACATTGAGCGAGGCCATTTCGGGTATTTCAACTTGAGGGCCACTTAAGGGCATAAGGGTAAATGGGGTTGGTAAAGCGGCTAAATCAGCAATTTTTTTACCAAGGGGCTATTTCCTAGAAACACATTGTTGGGAAAGGCTATTTTCGCTAATTTACCCTTCTTTTAATGTTCCAATGCAAAATTCCATTAATGCATTCATTATTTCATTTAAAATATATATATAATAATATTTTTGTAATTAAAGAAAGAGCATTTATTGTTGTGCCAAATTTGATATATGCTATATTTGACACATCATTTGGCACTGCATTGGAGAGAGATTTTTACACCCTATGCTAAATTTTAGCATTGGCACAATTATTTGGCACAATATTGGAGATGCTCTAAGATTTGGTATAATTACACGTATATGGCAGTTTAGGTATATTGACACAAACATTCCTTGACTTTAGAGAAATATTGCACTAACATACCCTACCATTAATTTTCTACCGTTAAACTCTAACAGTCAACAGTCAAAGGTGTAAATTGACTAAAATACCCCTTCTTTCATTTTTTTAATTAAAAAACTGGAAAAAAAAAAAAATTCTTCATGTCCTCACCTATTTCAGGTATCCTAACAAAAAAACATCAAAGAACACTGTATATCATTAAATATATATTTATTTATTTATCTTGCTCACCCATAAAATCATCAAATAACAAATCTCCAAATTATCAAACATCACACAACCATCTTCATAGTCCACAAGAACAAATTTTTTTTCTTAAAAAAAAAAAAAAAAAACTTCATCAATTTACACATTGTATCTTCTACATCTTAATCAAATCCAAAAAAGAAAATTTCCCAATTCTCAATTTCTTCTATCCATAAAACAATAAAAAATAATAATAATAAAAAATAAAAAAAAATAAAAACACAAACACCACTATCTAAACACTCCCCCTTCCCCATCATCATCAATTTTTAAAAGTAAAAAAACAAAAATAATCTCTGTCTCTAACCAGACAATCCATATCTTATCTGTCCAGTTTGGGGATGCGTATCAATATACCAAAAACACTTTAATTAAAAATCAAAGCTAAATGTTAAGAAATGAATCCCAAAACTCTTTGACTCCCCTCTCTTCAATTTTAATATTTTGATAAACTTGAATGAAACCCACTCGAATGTAACCCAGGAGTCGTCACATTCAGATTCACTTTCAATTTTATGATAAACTTGAATTCATGGTCTTGTTTTCAAAAAATAAAATAAAAATAAAAATAAATCATTGCCTTGTTTTCTCGCCTCCACTCAAATGCAACCCAAAACCCATTGTAAAGCAACTTCTTTTCCGCATTATCAAATTCTCTCCTCTGGCAATATCGTGCCGTAAGCAAGAAGAAGAGCCCACTATCTCATCAAATCAGAGTCGAATCCGAGTGCATCTCAACATCTGCCTCGCTGCCTCTGTCATCACGAGTCCCACCTGGACTGCATCGCCTTCCCCGTTTCCATTTCCAATCTCTCCCAAGGCTATCCAGTTCACTGACATCTCGCAATTCTTCCATCTTCGAGAAGCTCAAGACTTAACTTGTGACAAAATGACAGAGACCACATAGAGCAGATTTTTTTAATTAAAGTGTTTTTAATATATATATTTTTTCGATTTTTTAATTTCAGTCAAAAAGACCATATTGCCCCCCTGAGCGATAAGAGTTAACGGTAAACAATTAACGGCAAGGGATGTTAGTGCAATATTTTTCAAAGATCAGGGAATGTTTGTGTCAATATGATCGAAACTACTATTTATGTGTAATTATATCAAATCTCAAGGGATGTTTGTGCAATTACCCCTTAAGACTTTTGTCAATTCCCTCCCAGGTAAGTTTTAAGTGCGAAATTTATTTATTTATTTTTCTGAAAACCGAATAAGAACTGAAATCAGAACATGTTTTATTTATTTATTTATTATTTTTTTCTTTCTTCTTTCTCATATCTGAATGTACAGTTAATATGTTTGTTTTGTAAAAATAAAATTGTCTAAAAATAAGTAATTTTACATTTATATCTATGCTGATTAAAAAAAGTAATTTAACATGTACAATTCTTTATAAGATTTTACATGTTTTGCAAACAAAGTTTAAGTTCAATTTATTGTCAAAATAAAAGTTATTTTGAATGTTGTCCATGTTTCAGTTATATATAATTGAAGAAACTTTTTTTTTTTTTTTTTTTTTTGGTTTCCTAGATCATATGCCCTGGAAACCAAATAAAAAAAAAAGTTATTGATTTTTTTTCTTTTTTATTTATTTATTATTTATTTTATTATTATTTTTTTACCTAAAAGCCATTTAAAATAAGAAAAATATAAAATAAAGAATTATGCACCAAATCAAATTAGGATAACTTTAGAAATATATCTTCTTTGGGAGGATAGACTTGGAAGAGAATATTTTAATTGTAATCTACTGATTTGGAATTAAGTTAAAAGTCATGATTTCTTACTTTTGTTTAGTTATTTTTTTAATGAATTCAATTATGACTCATTAATTAAGTGGAAAAAACAAATGACCCATAAGTATTAAAACGTTGAGAAATGTTTTATGATCTATATGTTTAGCCCAATTAAATCATGTCATATGACATAAATAATCAATCACATAAAAAATTGTATACATACCATATGACACAATATAAGTGGGTACATTGAACAATACCTATACGTATCGATGCATGCCTCCAAAATGTTAGTTCAGACGTTGAATGTTGGTTAGATGAAATCATGAAGATATCAAGTCATACACGTCTACATCAAAACATGTTTGAGAAGTTTAAGTGTTAAAATGTTGAGAAATGTTTCGGTGTGATTCAATGACGTAACCAAGATTGAAAATCAGGATAGGTTAGAATATATATATATTTTATTGAACATTAACATCACTTGGTTAGAAGGACATAATTAGACATTCCCGTAAAATGCACATTCTGAATATATACATTATTGGATTTTATTTTATTTTTAAAAAGTCAAAACAAATCATAAGAAAAAAAAAAAATACAAATATGAACACTAATTAAATTGTATCCTATGATATATATATATATATATATTTTGATAATAAACAAAACAAACAGCAAACCAAAACTAAGAACAGAGGCTGGTATTCAGCCACAGAAGCTCCTTACGAGAAGAGAGGGCACACGACGCTAGATTAAGAGACAAGGAGTTCCCCTCTAGGGAGGAGGCTTGGCACTTCCATAATCCGGCAACCGAACATAGAGCCCTAATGTCATTGACAATAAAATGGGAGTCCCCACAGTTAGGGGCAGAGCTGCAAATAAGCGACACAGCAGCAACAGAAGCAATTTCAACAATAGAGACAGGGAGATTAAAATGGATGGCCAGTTTTAACCCATCCCGCACCACCAAAAGTTGCCCCATCTCCGACGAAAACTTACCTTCAAGAGTAGTTAACGAAGTGGCTATCATTTTCCCTCTGGAATTCCGAATAGCCGATCCTAAACCAATCTTGTCTGGATTAGAGCGACATTTGATAGCAGAATTGAGCTTCAGTTGCCCTGGGGGAGGGGCTAACCAATCAGCAACGGGCCTATGCAGGGGGGGGGGGGGGGGGGAAACAAGACCTACTTCGAGTTGGTGTACTCGTTCAAGAACGCAATGGCCCTGCTTGCCATCACAGAGGGATCACTGACTCTACCATTGTTCAGCACAAAATTCCTCTCATTCCACACAACCCAAACCATCACACAGAACAGGTTGAAACCGGCTGAATCCACCTGAAGCCTCATTAAGAGGAACACATCCTGGACCGATCCAATCTTTTTCGAAAGCAAGAGGATGCCAAACTGAGTACCCTCCCAGAAACTCTTCACCATCTTGCAATAAAACAGGGCGTGGACAGCAGATTCCCTTTTCCACTTGCATCTGCCACATAGGGGCTCTTCCACAATCTTCCTCTTCCAAAGGTTCTCCATTGAAGGCAGGGCATTTAGACAACTACGCCAAATGAAAATTTTGATCTTTGGTGGAAGATCCAGTTTCCATAGCAAAGGCCACCATTTCCCATCACACGAGGAAGAAGCGAGATCCTCCTGTAAACTATCCTGGAGGGCACACACATAACCACTCTTAACTGAATACACACCGTTCTTTTCAAAATGCCAACGAAGGAAGTCATTTCCACCTTTCCAGCTAATAGGAATGGACCGAATTATCTCTCTGTCAATGGGAAGCAAATTGTTCACAAGACTAACCTCACTCCAACATCTTCGAGGGCTGTCCATCAGATCAGAAACCAGCAGATTTGATCCCGGATCGAAGGTAATAACTTTGAACGAGCTAGGGCGAGGGATCCATTTGTCTCTGAAGACCTGAATCTTGGAGCCGTCCCCCACATTCCATCTGAGCCCTTTCTCCAAGAGTTCTCTACCCCACAGCAAACTCCTCCAAATGTGCGAACACCCAGCCTTGACAGTGGCTGTGAGGAGCTCCCCCTGTCTGAAATATTTCGCCTGAAGCACACAGGCAGCCAGCGAGTTGTGGTCAACAAAAATGCGCCACGCCTGTTTCGCTAATAGGGCTTGATTGAAGAGGGAAAATCCTTAAACCCCAGACCCCTTTTACTTTTCGGTAGACACAACTTCTTCCAACTAACCCAGCTGATTTTGCGCTTACCATCCTTCGAACCCCACCAGAATCTTGACGTCAAGCCACTTAGATCGTCACACAATCCAACCGAGACTTTTAACAGACTCATTGAGTAATACGGAATTGCTTGGGAGACCGCTTTGATAAGCACCTCTTTACCTCCATAAGAGAAGTGGTTGCCATTCCAACCCCTCAGTTTGTTTCTGACCTTGTCTTTTATCTCATTGAAAGTAGTTTTTTTGTTTCTTCCCACCATGGTAGGGAGACCGAGGTATTTATCTAGGGAGTTCCTAACCTCGATCTCCAAGCTGCATTGAATAACATTCTTCAGGTCAGCATCAACTTTTGGACTGAAGGAGATAATCGATTTATTCAGGTTTATTCGCTGACCGGAGCCCTTCTCGTAAGTTTTCAAAATCTGCTTAATACAATCACTGCTAGCTTTTGTAGCTTTACAGAAGATCATACTGTCGTCCGCGAAGAAAAGGTGGCTTACCAAAGGGCTCCCTCTACAACTTCGAACTCCCAGAATACGCCCATTTCTTTCCGCTTTTGAAATAAAGCTGGACAACGCTTTCGAACAAAACAGGAACAAGTAAGGGGAAAGGGGGCAACCTTGCCTCAACCATCTGGAAGGGATAACAGAACACACTGCCTTGCCGTTCAGCTGAAAAGAGAGGGTGGATGACGAAATACACTCAAAGATCAGCCTCACCCATTTCTCCGGAAAACCCATTTTCTTAAGAATCACTAACAAAAACGGCCACTCCACTCAGTCGTAGGCTTTGCTCATATCGAGCTTGAGAGCCATTTGACCTTTCCTTTCAGATTTCTGCTGCCCATAGAGTGTAGGATCTCAAACGCAATTAACACGTTGTCGTAAATCTGCCTCCCCGGGACAAAAGCCGACTGGAATTGAGAGATAATCGCAGGGAGGGAGATTTTTATTCTTGCAGCAATGACTTTAGTCACAATCTTGTATATAACACTATAGAGGGAGATCGGACGGAAGTCTTGAATACTGATGGGGTTCTTTCCTTTAGGAATCAGGGTAACATTAGTCTCGTTGAATACTTTCCTTGGCACTACACCGTTTAAAATACCCAGTCACACTTTAGTCACTTCTGTTCCTATCAATTGCCAAGATTTTTGAAAGAAGATGGCCTGAAATCCATCAGGTCCGGGGGCTTTAGTAGGGCCTAAATCAAACACAGCCACTTTTACCTCCTCCGCCGTAAAGTCAGAGTTCAGCCCCTCAACCATTTCCACCGTCAGCCTAGCATTAACCTCTTTCGATGCCTTATCCACATCAGAAGGGGAGGGATGCGAGGAATTAAAAAGATTGGAGAAGAAGTCACTAACCACTTTTGAAAGGCCTTCCTCAAAATCCTGGACAATACCACTGTCATCGATGAGAGAAGTGATGAAGTTCTTCCTTTTCCTTTCCGTCGCTTTTTAATGGAAAAACTTGGTGTTCCTGTCCCCCGAATGGAGCCACTCCACTCTAGACCGTTGCTTCCAGAAGATTTCTTCCCTTTCCAACATACTCTCCAGAGACTGCTCCAGTTGATTAATTTTTCTCATCACCCTCGGTTTCCCACTCTGCCTATAAAGCTTGTCAATCTCTCTGACTTTTTCCTCCTTTTGCTTCCCAAAATTGCTGAACCTTTCTATACTCCACACTTCCAATTTAGATGCACACCATTTCAGTTTCTTTATAAGGTTCCTGGAGGGATCAGACGAGCCAACTTCTCCCCACGCAGGGTACACCACATCACTGAAGTTTACCTCTTTAAGCCAAAATGGCTCAAACCGAAAAACCCTACCATGGTTGATTAAAAATGGCATCGCAGGGTTGCTACTAAAAAGTACAGGTCTGTGATCAGAAGTGAAGAAACCCAAGTTGTCCACCTTCGCAAACCTGTAAGCATCCCTCCATTTGTCATTCGCAAAAAACATGTCTAGTCTCTCCCGGATATTTCTTTTTCCATCCCTTTTGTTGTTCCAGGTATATCTTGGGCCACAGAAGCCAAGATCAGTTAGGTTGCACTCCTCCACCTCCTCTCTGAACTGGTTCATCCCTGTGAAACTTTTAGCAGAGCCACCAACTTTATCATTAATACTCAGGACCTCATTAAAGTCACCTCCGCAAACCCAGGGGAGATTATCAACATCCGCCAGTCGATGGAGGAGGTCCCAAGAGCTTAACCTTCTACTAGCATTCGGCTCACCGTAGAACCCAGTGACCCGATAGCAAGCCCTATTCTCGAAAACCACATAGGCGTCAATGTGCCCTGAAGACAACGAAAGCACCGTCACATTACAAGAATCTTTCCACAGAAACAGCAACCCTCCACTATTACCCAGGTTGTCAATACAAAAACAGTTCCCGTAACCAGCTAACACATTACATTTACTAAGCTTATCACCACACAGTTTAGTCTCCGATAAGAAAACAAAGTCTGGGGAATATTTTTTTAGCAGCATTGACAAGGCTGCGAACGCCCGAGAATTCTCCAATCCCTGGACGTTCCAACTAAGACCTATCATTGCTCTCGACGGGCCTGCAATTCAGGCTCCACCGATATAGGGGTTATCTGGTTTCCGATTGCTTCCTTCCCTTTCTTGCTAAGTCTGTCATTTTCATCAACTTGATCAAACCCGACCTTCCTCTTGCAGCCTTTACCACTCGCAAGGGGAAAATATTTAACCTTCTCACAATGACTGTTAGCGTTCTTGGCAGCCTCCACTTTCACTTTCTGGGGACTGTTTACTTTACTCGATTCCACTCTGTTCTTACCTCCAGTAGGAGAAGGAGAGCTTTTCTTAGGTGATCTTCTTGGAGACCCATTTAGATGAATAATTCTTTGTAAAGGATTGGGGAGAAATTTTTGAGCCTTTTTCAGGTTCATCTCACGAGTAGAGTGTTTCCATTTCTTAGTAGCTCTCTTCTTCACACCCAGATTAGAGTTGGAGGGATTCTCTTCCAACGATGGCTGTGTGTTTAGGTCTAGGTCAATTTGGACTACTACATTTATACACTGATCCTCCTTTCCTGGGCCTTGGATTGGACTCACGCCTTCCATACTTTCTAAGAGAGGGCTATTAGTGGGCTCACACATTAGCAGGCCCAAACCGATGGACTCCCCATCATTACCATGACCCGGCCCGTCAATCACCATTTCCACTTGATTCGATGACCCGGTACCAACTCCCTTAGTTAGGGTTTCCTTCATCTTCTCCTTTTGAGTAAGCTTCTCCGCCGTCATTACATTCTGTTTAGTCACTATATTCGTAACCCCTGTTCCCTGTTTCAGACAGACCAATCCATCCCCCTCCGACCCCCGTGATACTTCCTGGGATCTAGTTCTATCTGAGGAATTCCCATTTGAATTAGCACTTGCTCTAACTTTCGACCGTTCTGGGATTGAGGCTTTGAGCCAAGATCCAAACTTATTCTGTGGATCTTCTAGAGCCGATTTTCTAGCCTCCTCATCTTGGCATTCCTTTATGGCATGCCCAATTTTTCCGCATGCGAAGCAAAACTCTGGCAACCTCTCATATTTTAGATTCATCACTGTTACTTCCTCTGTTTTGCTCAACCTTAATTTGAGCCATCTTTTCAGAGCCTTGGATATGTCGATTCGGACTTTCATCCTCATAAACTTTCCCCAGCATTCCTTTGACTCTGCTGGAATTTCGACTACTTCTCCGATTTGTTCTGCCAACCACTTTGCCGTTCTACGGTTCATACACATTATTGGGAGATCATGGATCTGGACCCAGAAGTCAGCTTTATTAAACCCCAACTGGCCAATATTCCCTGATCCAAACGGTTTTTCCAACACTATCAAACTATTCCCGAAATGCCATGGCCCTCTGTACCAGACTTTATTTTGGTCTTCCTGGTTTGTGAAATAGAACATGAAAATGTTTTCGCTGACCAGCTCTACATCAACATTACCATATGGATTCCAGATTTGTTCTATCAGACCTTTAAATGCTTCTCTGTTTACCTTCTTCCTTGAAAAGAGCTTTCCTACTAAACATCGGTCAACATCACCTACTCTATCTAGCTTCACTTCCTCTGTCATCTCCAGAACTGCTTCATCTTCATTCGCCAAAGATAAGTTTTCATACAACTTCGAGATATCCGGTTCGGACATACCTACAGCTGAGAGGGAAGAGAATCTCAGTTGACCTTTGGACAGGCTGCCGAAAACGCTGATAAAACCCTACTTCTGAGAAGAAGACACACTACCTTAAGGACAGACTACTTTCACACTTTTCCTCTTTTTAGGGAGAGAGAAAAATAAGAGAAAAAAAGTATTGACTAAAGATAGTTGAAAACATATATTTTTTTATTAATGACAACAATAATCCCTCTTTTAATGTGGACAAGCATGAAGTTTGTTAAAAATTCATTTTCCATCTTAATGCGAAATGATGTTCTGATAATTTTCATTGCTGAAAAAAAAATTTAATATAGAATGTTCTTATATTATTATATTAGTTTGAATCATTCAAAATATACTAATATAATGTTATGAATTTAATGAAATTCATATAACAATATCATCACTTTATTAATTTAAAATTGGATTACTTCTAAAATCTCATTAACTAAAAAATATAGTAACCCTAAAATTTTAAAATAAAATAAATATTTAGGGGCCGTTTGGTATGGAGTGATCTTTACATGGGAATGGGAATCTGATAGCATTCCCATGTTTATTACTTGGTCTGCATTTTTACATTCCCGGGAAAGTGAATCCCATTGGAATTACATTACCCTCCAAGGGGGTAATGTGATTCCCATCTCAATAGTTGGGTTTTAGATTACCCTCCATCCGATTCCCACCGTGGTACCCACCCTCATTAAAAAAAATTATTTTATTTTCTTCTTCTTCCTTCTTCACGCAACTTCTAATAACACTAAAAATCCCCAATTTCTTTTCAATGAAATCCCTAATCCTTAACCTCTTCTTCTTCTTCAATTTTTAATCACAAAAACCCTATATCAAATCTTCTCCTCTTCAATTCATCCCCAAATCCCAATCCTGACAATTGATCAATTTTTCAAAAACCCAAACCCAATCAATCTGGGTTTGCTCTATGATGACGACAACGACAAGCTTTGATTCTATACTCTCCCTCTCACCGGTGATGAAGACATTGATACAGGTTCAAGTGCTTCGAGGAGATGAAGAAACTTTGAGGAGCTTCGATGATGCCCACCAATTTTGTAACATTGGTGCAGGTGAGAGATGAAGAAATGGTTCAACCAACCAGCGAGGAAAGAAAGAAGAAGAATTTGTGGGCATCTTTTATTTCTTGCTATGTATTTTTATATGATTTTTTTTATTTTAAAATTAATTTTGGAACGTTCTTATGTCTAAAGACAAAAAGATTTCCATACACAACCAAACACAATTATCTAACATTCTCAGGAATTCGACATAATATTCCCATGCACAACCAAACACACGTATACAACTTTCCCAGGAATCACATTATTTTGATTACCCCATACCAAACGATCCCTTAAAGCTATAATGTTCACCCAAATTGAAAAATTAACAGAGAAACACTACCTAAGCATAAGAACAAAGAAAGCTTAAGACTGGAGAAAAAAGTTTATTCAAGAATTTTTCATTTATATTTTTTGCTAGTCGTAGAATTACAAAGAGCATCCTATTTATACTAGTTTGCTCATCCTTATCCAATACCCTGATCATCAGGAACTAAGACTCTCATATTCAATCTTAGCCATCTGATGTAAATCAGTTGTAACAAACTTCTCTGGACAATACTTTTGGCGCCAATATCATTTGAGCTGATCATAACAGAATGTGCTGACTAGGCACTACTGACTCAGCCTATTCTGTTATGATTGTTGCTCTAATGCTTTTCTCTGTTTGGGCTCTGATGTTGCACACTGATGGTCATTCCTTTCTTAACACTTCCCCTCAAACTTAACTGATTTAGATTAGTTTGTTTGAATTTGGTTCTAGAGAAGTGATCATCATTTTCAGCAACATCACTCCCCCTCAAGTGAGATAGCTCCTTATCAGTGACGAGCTTGGATGCCAGAATGTTGAACCGAGTAATGGCAAGAGGTTTGGTGAATATATCAGCTGTTTGTACTTCCATGGAAACATATCTGATGTCCAATTGACCAGACATCACCAAATCCCGCAAAAAATGTAGATCGATCTCTATGTGTTTTGTTCGTGCATGGAATACAGGATTGTGAGCAAATGATTTCGCACTAAGATTGTCACACCATAGAATAGGAACACTGTTGGAGATAAGTATATATCCGAATATTTCTCGGAGGGACCCTTCGAGAACCTTCTCTCATCCACCAAATAAGTTACCGGAGTCACTGACCTTCGTCTGTAAATTTCCATCGGAGACGTGATGCCCATCGGTGATGGACCGACAAATGCAGTAATGACGGGGTGACTTGGCAGGGTAGTACCAATAAAGAGCTGACACGACACCCCTCCATCTGTCAAAAGAGGATATATAAACCCCACTTTTCACTTTTTTTAGGGGACGGGAGAAAAAAGGAAGAAATAGACAAGACATTGTAAAAATATAGTTTTTGAGGGATGTCAGTTGGTTTTCCTGGGGAAAGTGTTGAATAAGACATCCTCAATCCTCATTTACTCTTATTGTAATTATTGTCTCCTGGACCTCTGGGATTCTTTATCAGAGGCACATTTTTACATTAAACAATTGGTGCTAGAAAGAGGGAGAAGAAACCAGCACCCCCACAGTATAAATGAACCAATACCCCAATGTGGATCTCGGGCTATGACGACCTGTGGATCAGGAGAACGAGCCACAATCACCGTTGCAGCAATATCCTCTTAGCCTTGAGGCGGCAGCTGCACCACATGATCCATCAAACCAGACGGGTGACCAGTACCGGCAGCAACAAAACCCCGGATATTACCTGTATCAAATGCAATATGCACCACAAATGTATCATCCGAGATATCATGGCTACCCCTAACTTTACCCACCGGCACCTCCTCAACAGTACTACACTAAGGTACCTCCTCCCTCACATTATCCTCCGACGATGTGTATCCCTCCGCAAACACAACAATTCTTCCCACAGCAGGATGACCTAGCGATGCGGGGCATTACTAGTAGAATCGATGCAATCGCTCAAAATGTGACCAGAGTAGTCAACGTTGTTAATGGTGGGGGCCTCCAAGGAGATTCAGATGAGGTAGATTCTCGAACGAATGCGAACCCTTCGAGAGAACGGAGAACCAGGCCTCAACGAACAGTATAAATTCTAAGAGAACCCAAGGGGAGATGCTCCGCATAGGGCCACCGGAATAACGAGGAGTCGAGAAGAACGAGACGGTATCATCCGAGAGGAAATACCGCGAAGAACTCGGCACAGACAAGATGTAGGGAGAACGGACTATCCCGACAGGGAAACGGAACCGAATACGTTAGCCGAGGAAGAAGCCTTCCATGCACTTCAGGAGCAGTTGGCAGATATTCAGGAGCAGATGCACTTCAGCCATCACCGTCATACCACTAATAGGGAGAGCCTGTTTTGAGAGAACATCACCTTTATGCTAATGCCAGACAATATTAAACTCCTTTGGAAGGATATGTGCGGCTTCTCTGGAACTGGGGATCCCGAGGGTCATCTCGACACATATCTAGACTGGGTGAACATTGAAAGTATACAAACAAGGTTAAATTGCTTAAGACGTACCTAGAGAGGGGGGGGGGGGTGAATAGGTTTTTCGCCTAATTTCAATCCCTTGAACAAACTTACGTTTGTCCCTCAAGGTAGCCTTACATACAACACAAACATCACGGAATCATACTAAGACAAATTATCATGTGATCATTCATACATTGTCTAAGTATCAATAAGTTGTATGAGGTATAAAGAAAATACAAAAACAATTAACAAGAATACTTGTATATCAATATATGTTCAATCGTTATAAGTATATACAAATATTGCTATACATAAAATTCTAAACAATATACAAAAGAAATGTAATTACAAATATGATCAAAAGAATATATTTACAAATCACACTTTACAAAATCTAGTATCCAAAAACTTCACAAGTGAAGATTGTACTACAAGATTAAAACATACACAAAAACAAATATAAAAGATAAAGATAGAAAGAATTAACACAAGAGATTTTTTAACGTGGTAAAACCTCTAAGGAGTAAACATCCACGGGTTGAATTACAACCATTGGGTACTTATATATATTTGGAAAGTAAATTAGAAATTCCACAAAGTGACCAATCCTAGATCACCAACCCATGTGGAGTCTATGTTTACCCAATCCCTATTCGAAAATACAAAATCCCTCAATAATGTAAACCACATATTGGAACTCATACCAAATCAACATCGTTGGAAGATTAGAAATTCCTCAAGAGTGCATACATATCCCATGTACCCCGCTCTATCGGACTCTATGTCTAACCAAACACCCGGGCCTACCAATATATAAGCCAACTCTCTATATAAGGCACACGTGCCTCTAGAAAGCCTCCCATGCATGACTATCCAAGTCCTCCCGACTCTAGCCATGACTTCTTGCTTGTCTATCCAAGTCCTCCCAACTCTAGACAAGACTTCTTGCTTGTCTATCCAAGTCCTCCCGACTCTAGACAAGACTTCTTGCTTACCTATCCAAGTAATCAAGACTCTAGGCAAGACTTCATGCCTTTTACAAGGACTTCCTAGTGTGATCATGTGAATGCAAATGATGCAAACAATCAAAACAACATAGAACATGTGATCAATACATTCCATGGAACAACTAGATCTAGAGATGTGAAAACACAAGCAATAGAAATCTAGATGCAAAATCATGAATGAAAACCTAGAGCATGTGAAATCAACTAACACATAAAACTCCTAGATTCATTCATACAAATAACTCTTGAACAATTCATATACATGAGGAACAAGTTCAAGATGTTATAAACATACATAAAAATGCTAGAATCACAAAATGTATTCAACAAGTATTCTAGCCAAAGATTTAGAGATAGGATATATTGTTAAAAACAAATCAATCCTAAATATCTCTAAAAACACATACAAAGGCTCTAATCCTAGATATCATCAATCAAGGATCAAAGATACATATAAAGGATTATTAATCATAAAATGCATCAATCAAGTCTCAAATAATCCTAGATATCAATCTAATCACAATACAACTCCCAATCATGTTAAAAACAAAGAATCCAAGATTCTAGTCAACATGTGTCTCTAATTAGACTTTTCAATTAGATTGATTGTGAAACTATCTTTCTCAATAGCATTCACCAAACATACATATGCATATAGAAGAAGAAACCCCAAGCAAATTGAAGGTTTAAAAAGATGAAATCACCAAGATATGAACTCTACCTTGATTTCACGAGCTGGTTCGGTTTTCTGAGTGGATCTCTCCGAAAATCAATCAAACAGCTGCAAGATCACTCAGAAAAGGTAGTGGAATCGATTACGAACAATCTCCAACTTGAATCACTCAATTCTGACTTCGTATGAGAAAGTTATGGTGTTTGGAAGTTGAGAAAATTGGAGAGAAACTCTAGACGGGATTTCACAATTTTTCTTCTTAGAAACAAATGGAGGGAATTGGAGAGATTTAAAAGGAAGGGAAGAAGGGCATTTTTGTCCAAAAAAATAGGCCAGACCAGCCATGCCCACGTGTGGGGCGCGTGTGCCACATGGGACCAGAGGGCTGGTTGGGCCGTGTGGCACACGGCCTCCACACGTGGATGCCCATGCCTTGGCCTTTGGCCACCAAACTTCTCCCGCGCACCTCTCACGTTCTTCAGCCGTATTTGGGCATCCGAACTCCGATTTCGAATCCATTTTCAGATTAAAAACCGTGACTCCCTCAATCACAACGAAGACTATGAAACTTTGACAAATGGTTGAGAATTCATCTCGGAAAACAACGACGAACACAACTCAATGAATGAGAACGAAAAGTAGCGTAGCTACATCGTTTGGACTCGAAACTTAACATATGAGTAACCGAAATGACCGGGACTCAATAAGGAATCAATTAAGATCAAGTAAAATTCCAAAACACAAGAAACACAAACATACAAACACAAGTTCACATATGAATGCCATTTCCTAGACATAGTCCTAGAACATGCAACACTAAAATGTATGAGCATTTGAGTTCAATGCATGAGCATACAAAATCATGTGAATGTGTTATATAAATGGTGCACAACGATGCAGGGACACTTATGAATGATTTTTGTGTGTGTGCCTATGCCTTGTAAGAGGAATGAGGTCAATTATACCTTTGATGAGCAATGAAGCTAATTCCCTTTATCAAGCCATCATCTTGCAAGCTTTGTAGTTGAGTCTTTCTTTCAAGCTTTGAATCATCATCAATACAACCACTAAACAATACAAGATAAACAACGTTTTGATATGGAATACATGCCAACAACAACCAAAAACCTAACAAACATGCAGACCGTCTCCGACGCAGTGAAGTGCAAGATCTTTCCGTTGACCTTATCCGAAGATGCAAGGACGTGGTATGGCAATCTCAAAAGACAAAGCATATCCTCATTCCACGAACTTTCAAAGGAGTTCCGTAGCAGCTTTGCTTTGAGCCGAAGGAGGCACAGACACATGGTCCACTTAAACTCTATCAGACAAAAGGATACCGAGACAACCAAGGACTACATAAAGAGATTCGATGAGGTTGCTAGGCAAGTACATGGTTTTAACGAGGTGGGAGCCATCATGGCGTTCTCTCAAGGCCTTCTTCAGGGGAGGCTAAGTTGGTCTCTATCCAAGCGGGGCCCGTCCACATATCGGGAACTTATGGAGATAGCCGAGAAGTACGCTACAGCAGAAGATATCACCCGAACAAAGGCTAAGGACATGACTTCGTGATGTGTAAAATCGTGTTATAAAAACCTAACTCGCAAGTGCACGAATCGTGAGATAAGTACAGCGACAAGTAGGGATCGTTCCCACGAGGAAAAGAGATTTATCGATTAAAACCAATTCTAATTAAAGCTAAGCAATTAACAGTAACCAAGAGATTTCAGATTGATTTGATTGATTTGAGATTAAAACTAAATTAAACTAAGAAAACAGTTAAAAAGAATATGTGAATGAGATCAAGAGGTGAGAGGACTAGGTCATCAATGCTCCTCAACTATGTTTACTCAATGCTTCGAATTGACTTTCACAAAGAATGTTAATCAAGTTAAGGGTTCGTTCTTAAATCATGTATAATGAGTGCTATGTGGTCCTGGGATAAATTAAGTACTTCTACTACAATTAATAGCAAACCTTGCATACGAACTATAACAGAAAATACATCAATCATACACCAAGCGTTCTCAGTTGAGTCAATAGCAAACCTTGCATATAAACTATAACCTAAAACCCACAAAACACACAATCAAGTATTCTCAATCACAGTCAATAGCAAACCTTGCATATAAACCATGATTGAGAACCCATTAAGCACAAGAACAAGAGAACCAAAGATAACGTGCAACCTGCAACAGTAAATTCATTCATTCAATTGAATATTGGCTAAGAATGGTGAACCTCACACATATCTCAACCTTAACATATAAACCCTAGATTCAAGACTAGCACAAACCATGCATAGACAAGAAGAAATCCCAAATTGAATGAAACAAAACTTGAATTACTAAAACATAGTCAATTCTAACAAAGAGTATTCATAGAGGTTCACATTGAATCCCTAGTAAGGATTTAGTTACACATCAATAGAGGAAACAAAAATATAGAAGAGGAGAAGATAGAACCCATTGTTGTCTTCTAATCTTGCTTCGAATCCTTCGTCTTCTTCTTGCTTTTCGGTGTCTTCCAAGGATGGATGGTAGAATATCTCTCAATCTCGCAGTCTCTCCTCTTTCTGAAAGCCCTATCATGTCTTATTGATAGTGGCTCGCAACTTCGTCCTTCGCTGACCTAAACGAATCAGATTTTTTAAACTCTCGCTGCACGTGCCGCTAGGTAGGCAACTTGCCTACCCCGCGGTCATCTTTTTGCAACACCACTGGAGACCACCGCTAGGTAGGACCGCTATGTAGGACAGAGTCTGGGGGGCGGTCACTTGAATGACACACTGCTGGAGTTTAGTGCAAGCTAGGACCGCTATGTAGGACATGCCTAGGCTGCGGCCATCTTTGGACAACTTCTCTGGAGTTTGGTGCTAGATAGGACCGCTAGGTAGGCACTACCTAGGGGGCGGTCCTTCACAATTTTCACTTGGAGGCTTCAACATGCATTGACCGTGACATATGACCGCTAGGTATGCATACCTAGGGGGCGGTCCACTGCAGAAAAATGTACTTCTGATCAACATTGACATCTTTTCTTCCATACTTGAATATTTGCACCACTTCTGATAACGAGACCTGCACAGCTCAACAAGCACATCAAACAACCTAAAATACTCGAGAACAAAGCACAAAGACTAGGAAATAGGGGTCTAAAACATATATAGAAATAGAAATAGACTGATCAAATACCCCCAAACCTAACTTTTGCTAGCCCTCGAGCAAAACCAACTAAAAAGAAAAACTAAATCCTAGCTAAGCCACTTTCGCAGGGAGCGCGATAGCATTGAGCATATGCTACAAGCCTTTAAACCTCTAGGTGTCCCTAGAGGAGGAGTTTTGTCTCCTGAGGATTTACAGCTATGACACCCACAAACATATCCAACAAAATCCCATCATTCGAGATGCAATCGAATAGCGCCCATAACGAAACAATGCATGTAGGGAAAAATTGTACCCGCAGCGGAAGCGAGACTAAAAAAATAGTTTGAGTAGCTTTTAAAATTTTTCCAATTTTATGAACCTTAAACCCTTTTGATTAATTAAAGATATATAAAAATAAACAAAAGATTAATACCTCTTTTCGCGTGATCCGATTGACTTGCGTCGATGGTAATCCGCAAGATCTTCAATCCTAGCACGAACGTGGATCACCTAGGAGTGTGGTCTCCCTTTCTTTGAATTGCAAACCTGTGATTGGATTAAACAAACTTTTCTTGATTCGTTAGTCCCAAAAACAATCTAAAGAAACCTAAGATTATTCCGGTCACTTTTGAGTTCTCAATCTTATGATCGAAACTCACGTGAACCTAGATCGATATAGTATTCACAAGCTTATTGATGAATAAGCAACTAGAATACAATCAAAGAATAATCTATGTTCCTTTTGTTTTTAGTAGAATAATAGATCTCTAACTATGAGTTGAGAAGAAGAAGAAGAAGAAAATTATGCACACAAGCCTTAGGGGGGTGGCCGAATTCTATAAGTGGCCTTATATAGGTGGCCGAATTTCTTCTCCTTTTTACCCTAGGGTGACCGAAATCTTTCCCCAAAATTCACTAGGGTTGCCGCAAATCCTCCTACAAAAAAAGGAGTATGTTTTGCACCCTAATTCCTATTTTGTTTAAGATTTCCTAACCCTAATCCAACTCAATAATCTTTTATTCCTTATTGGACTAAAATAAAAAAACTTCCTATTTGATTAAATAAATAAAATTAATTAATTATTTATTTCCTTGTCAAACAAGTCTTTCTATTTAATTATACTACTACCAATAGTATACAAATAGGAATCATATTTCCTATTTAGAAAAGATTTGTTACTTAATTAAACAATTAATTAATAAATTAATTAATTCTTATTTAATTAAATAATGAAAACAAAATAATATTAAATGCTATTTTAGCACCTTGCCGCCCCACATGTATATATTGGGCCAAATATTATTTTTCTTATTTCATTAAATCCATAGGACTTTAAATAAAAAGCCCACATGTGAACTAGACCCATTCTTACTAAAAGAAACAAGCCCACATGTCATCCATTAATATATAAATATAATTGTGCAGCCCATTACATAAATAATGTGCAAATTATATTCTTAATATATTAAATTGCAATTCTAGATGGACTCTAAATTGATCCGGTAGAATATATCAAGTGATCCATGCAAGTCCGTGTGGATTGGGGATCTTGGCGGGCTATCTAAATTTAAGCTCCAATAGACATAACCTAATCACAATCAACAAATGATTCACTTAGGTCCGATCCATTAATTTTAGCTCATTCCACTAAAGAGCTAAAATTGAACTCTTAAATAAAGACAGAAAAGGAAGATGCTTCCTCATTCATACCCTAGACAATCATATTGGAGATAGTGTATCCTCGTGATTAATATCAGTAATCGCCAAGAGTTCATAGACCGCCTATAACTCTCCAAGTTACCATATTTACTCATATGACCACGTTTTGAACTTGGATATTTTGACTTGTCCAGAAGCCGAGTTTTCAATAGTGACACTATTGAAAACTCAACGTTGAGATTTAATATCCAATTACCTCAAAACATCCATATGATGATATTATACTCTCATTTAATAAATGGAGCCACGATGTCCATATCTATAAATGAAGTCCTCTATCGATTAACAAATGAATATCACCAAACTATCGAGGATAGACTATGCGATATAATCGTACTCATTGATAGCTCAAATGATATCACCTGCAACCATAAGTCCATCATTTATCTCAGGATTAAGATAGACTCTCCGATTGTCCTGATAATGAAATTACTTTTATCTACTGACGGTTATAGATAAAGTATTTCATTGTGATCCAGTTCAATGCACCCAGTGCACTAGATTCTTTTGCTCGAAGACACTCCGATGATTTTGGACTCATCATATCTCATTTGATCCCACTCAAATGCTAGCAAAAGAATTCTACAACTTTAACAAGATAAAGGTGCCCAACCTTTAACTTAAGTTGTGAACAATATTCAAGACTAACTAAAGAATTGTGTCTACCACATACATATCCAGATGTACGAATAATTCTTCTTTTCTCATAGTCTTTAGACCTTATGATTATTTACTTTGACAATTATAATATTCAACTATAAATGCTATAATATTTGTTTAAAACAGAAATCACTTTATTAATATGAAAAAGATTGTTAATTACACTATTACACTCTTGCTATTGAGCATAATCCTAACAATGCATGCATAAGCCAATATGTAAAGACTAAAATTAAGCCACAAAACTGAAAACATTGTTCGTTTTAAATGAAAAGCCCATGCTCAAGACAATCTAGCATCAAAAACGCCTTTGCCAGACGCCATAGATATAATTCGCCTCAACTCTACTTCCCACAAGATATCGCTCATATTTCACTCAGAACCTAGGCAATTTCACTCATCAAGCATATGCGAATGGAATTTATGCACAAGAAATTTCAAGTTATTATCGCATATGAATATATCATTGAAAGAACGCTTGATTTATAAGCAAAAGATCTCATGAAAAGAATCAGGCATTATGAACAAGATTAAGCACACTCTTACCTTCTACTTTCATTGCAAGGATAACCAGCAGATCAATCAGACTTTCATTATGGTTGTAATGGGGCTATTGGGTAGGGGCTAAGAAAGAATAGGAAAAAGGAATTCAAAAACCCTAGGATCATTCAATGAGAGTCTTCACTTCGTCTTCAAGGCCTTGCTTTCTTTTTGGCCTTCCTTTCTTCCTGTTTGCAAGTGGAATGACACCACTCACCATTAATTTCAAACCACCTCTTTCACCAAATTCTTGATAACTCCTTTAAGAGTAGATACAACACTACCAGTCATTTGACTGGTTGAATTCATTAAACCGTGCATATTTCTGTTGCACCCTTTTTTTTTTCTTTTTTTTTTTGAATGCTTGCAATCTTTTTGAATGGATTGCGACTTTTTTTTTTTTTTTTTTTAATACAAATACAGTTCCTCTCAGCTTTGGATTGAATGCAGCTCTTCTTCACTTGTTACTCATTACCTTCGCACATATTCCTGCGGCGAAATCTCAAGTCTTCTTCACAATCTCAATGTATGATCCCAAGTTAAAAAGGTAAGGCTATAATTCAGGCTTACATGGGTTAAAGTCAGTGTGGTGAAGAAAGAAAAAGGCTAATCAGTGTTTAGCTTCAAACAGGGCTATGGAGCACACACATAAGGTAGGAAATATTTAAGGCCTTTTAAGTAGATCAAGCACACATAGTCTGAAATCACTTCCATTGGTTCAACTTACTCAAGATCAAAGATAGCATGTGAAATCTTTTATGATGAACGTTCTATAATGCTCAATGTTAAACCTATAGAGATCAAGTCTAGTGCTAAGAACCTATGTAGTGTTTAAAGAGTAGAAACAATTAATCACTCATATCATGTCATTTATGTACGCTTTTTGGCTTAGTGAACTCACCAAGGTAGTCTCCACTATTAATCATGGCAATCCAACTAAGCATCCTATCCACTATCATATCAAGAGCATGTTATAGTTTTTGAAAAATGCAACGCAATACTCTAAGTGGCTAGACTTTAGTTTAAACACATTGAATAAAGCATACTGGTTCTAAAGCACACATCAAAGCATCTCATCAAAGATTCAGGAGGAACGACAGACTCAGAACGAAAATAAAACTAAAAACCAAAACGACACTAAATACCCCCAAACCTGAGCTTAACATTGTCCCCAATGTTGACAGTCAAGACAGTTATGGTAGGGACAGACATATAGAAATAAACTACAATATCCAAAGAAAATAAAAGAAAAAGGAAAATAAAATAAAAAGTCAAAAGAAATCATATCCTGTCAATCTCCGCCATCCTCATCTGAAGGTAAGATCTCGGTGTGCTGATCGGAGTCTAACTGGTCATCCTGCGGCTCCTCATCATCAAACTGCATGATCGGGGTCCTCTGGTCATCAAAATGCTGCTCAAATCCCGATCCACTAGCTGCATAAGGATCCTGCTCAGGAAAAGGAGGCTGAGACGGAGCTCCACTCCCACTAGCCACAGAAAACCGACTAGTCATCATCGTGCGCAAATCATCTATGCTCATCTCGACATCGTCAAAACGCTCCTCCATACGAACCTCCATCTGCCTGATGCGCAAATCCATGTGAGCCTTCATAGCCTGCAAAAGAGTGTGAAACTGATCACCTCCGGGCTGTGCTGCAGGTGCATCCTCCTCGGGCTGCTCTGCAGCTGGATCCTCCTCAGGCTGCTCCTGTGCCATCGCGGCAGCTGCTGCTGCACGCTCCTCTCTGCGACGTCTGCGTCGCGCATAATCTCCAACAGGAGGCAAACCCCGAAGAGCCAATTGCTGGTTCCATCTAGTCCTGGTGAGCATGGATGGGTCATTGTGCTCCAAACCTGCAGTCACATCAATTCCTGCCCGACTGTAGAAAGCCGTGATCAAACATGGAAATACCATGGATAAGTCATCAGTGCCACAGGCTTCATGAATAGCACCAAAAATCACCCTCCCAATGTTGATGGGGCCACCAGTCCTCAACCGGAGCAATATACGAGCCTGGTCATAGAAAATCTCGGTGCGGTGCTAAGAAGGTAGCAGTGAACACGTCAGAAAAATGTTCCAAAAGGCGACGTCCACATGCGTGTCACGCTGGTACAACTTCCGCAATAAGTCCCACTGTTCAAGCCCATCCATCCTAAGGACTGCAGCCATTCGTCCTCGAAATGGGTCGAGAGTATCAAGGTACTCCACCCCTCCTTCACCTCTAATATCAATATCAGGAACCTCAAAGAACTGATTTATCACCTCGGGATTGATCAGGATCTCAACCCCCTGGACCACAACAACTCCCCCATCCTGGAGCCTCCCTGCCATAGCACTGGCATAGAATTCGATCACGAGACTCCTATTAGGCCGTGTCGGCCTAGCAACGTACCTCTCCCACTAGCGGGCAGCAACGGTGGCTGGAATGGGCGTCTGCGCCATACTTTCTAGATCAATGCCCCTCTCAATAATCCAGGGCCGTGCCTGGAACCTGTTCACCCTATCTCGGAATTCTTTGTGTTGCGCCAGTCTTGGAGTGGCAGGACGCTTTCCTTTATCTGCTGCACTAATCCGAGGGCGCTTGCCAATATGAGTTTTTGCCATCTGTCATAATAAATAATCAAAATAAATCCACAGATATTCTGAACAGAAATTGGCAGCACTTCGTTTCAAATTAAGTGTCCAAATACACATATTGCCAATAAAAACTCATCATTATAACGGTATCAAACTCATTATAATCCACATTGGGCATTCCAACAATAATATCATCATTCTAATAATATCAATGTCAAAAACATTATATCAAAGAATACTATAATCACACATGCCAATAATTTCAAATCCCATTTAAAACAAATGCAATACCGACCATGCATGTTTCAAATCTAACAAGATAATCAATTTTTACAAGAAACATAATGATTCTAAGCAAGGGATTTAGAAATTTTCACACAAAGTAATCCCAAAATCCATCAAAAATTACATAAATAAAGATATCTCAAGTTAAAAACAATGGAATCATGAAGAAAATTGAGAGTAGAGAGGTAGAAATCATACCTTGTGACTTGTTGGAGAGAGAGAGTAACAATGGAGGAATGAGAGAAAAATAGAGAGAGAAAGAGAGGAGAGAGGACGTGCGCAGCCAAGGGAAAGAGAAGGGCCGCGCACGGTCCATTTAAATGCATAGGGTTTGTTTTTTTTTTTATTGACCGCTGGGTAGGTACCTGCCTAGCGGGCGGTCCTATCCAGCGGTCCAAGCAATGCATGCAGGTCAAGGTGCAAAACGCACCGTTTCACTTACGTTGGGACCGCTGCCCAGGCATGTGCCTAGGGGGTGGTCCTACATTGCACTGATTTTTAGAGACGCGTTTTAAAAGTGACCGCTTCCCAGGCATGTGCCTAGGGGGCGGTCCTACCTTGCACTGAAGTCCAGAGACAATCTTCAGGATTTTCAGCTGGCCAGGAACGTGCACATCTAGCGGGACTAAGTGGCGGTCAACTCCAGAGAGACCCCTTTAGAGAGACCGCTGCCCAGGCAGGTGCCTAAGGGACGGTCCTATCCCGCGAAACATATTTTCTTCATACCTGATACCTGGCCAAAACTAAAACACGCATAAAACATACCAGCTCTCTCCTAAAACAGAAAAATTAAGTAATCGAACACCCCCAAACCTGAATTGAATAATATCTCCTTTAAAACTCTATATCCAATAACCATATTCATCGGGTTTAAGAATGTTCGAGACTCTTAAAAAAAACTGACTCAAAAATAGACAAAAATATAAAATAAGAAAATATTACCTAGGTGGGTTGCCTCCCACTGAGCGCTTTATTTAACGTCTGGGCAAGATGCAAAGAGCCTTACGGCTCTGATAGCACAATGACTTCCAACTGAGCAACCCCTTCGCTCATACTACCACCATTTGTGTCGAAGAGTTCAGAACATTTTTTTTTATGTCAAGGACTTCCCTTCCATCAGTGCTGGTTTCTCTCCCTGGGTCCAATCTGTCCTTGCGGACCCAAACTTGTTGAATTCTCCTTGGCTTTCCTCTAGGCTTTCTTTGCTTTTTTTTGCAACTTTTAATAAACTCCGCACATTGGGCTTTTTTATGACCCCTAGTATGGCAAAAATAACACTTGTAAGGAAAAAACGAATGACCACATGTGATTTTACTAACCTTTGCTTTGGAATAGCTTGAAACTTCATTGACGAGGTCAAGCTCTAAGGACTTTCTTTTAACGCCTTGCTCCTCGGTCAGGAACTTGATAGTGTTTTCTGCCTTTTCAAGTTCCACTAAGTAATCACGTTCCTTCACCCTTGCAATTCTCAATGCATTCTCATTTTTGCATGATTCCTCCTTCATGGCATCTATTGTCTGGTCTTTCAACTCTGTTTGCCTTTGGATTTTCCTTGTCTTATGGGCAAAATCTTCCTCCTGTTCTTCTACCAACCTTGCAAGCTCTTCTGCCTTCTTGATTGCCTCATCCCTTTCTTTCCTAAGGACCTCCACTTCCATCATCAAGTTGGCTTTGTCACTCTTCAGTTTACTGATTTCTGATGACGATTGTGCTTCACAAGTCTCCCCTTTAAGAACACCATTTTCTTCCCTGTCCTTAAGTAGTGATAGAAAAAACTCGCTCACATCCTTTCGTCGGTCTTCTAACTGTAGTGTATCCACGGCAAAACAATCGATTGAGCTGATGTCCTGCAAGTCTGACTTAAAGACCTTGAATTCTACCTTTTCATCCAAGACAGTCATAGAAAGTTTTCCCTCATGTACATCAATGATTGTTCTTGATGTCTTCATGAATGGTCTACCTAAAAGGATAGGTCTCATGTTTGTCTCCCTACTCACATCATCCATGTCAAGAACTACGAAATCTGCCGGAATGACGAGCTTATCCACTTGTACTAACACATCTTCCACAATTCCTCTCGGATACCGAGCTGATCCATCTGCTAACAAAAGTGACATTGTTGTCGGTTTAAGCTCATTCAACCCAATTTGCTTGTAAACGGAGAAGGGCATCAGATTTATGCTAGCTCCCAAGTCTAACATTGCCTTCTCGAGCTTAGTACCCCCAATTGTGATGTTGATGCAGAAACTGCCCGGATCCTCAAGCTTTGGAGGAAGTTTCTTATGTAGAACTGCACTCGCATTTCCTGTTATGTATTCCTTATGGTTTGGACCAAACTTCTGTCTGTTGGAATGAAGACTTTTGAAAAACTTAGCGTATGCAGGCATCTTCTGAATCATCTCCAACAAGGGCAAGTTGACATTGACCTTTGAAAGGATGTCATATATGTCTTTGTAAGACTTTTCCAACTTGCTCTTTTGCAGTCTCCCTGGGAATGGAATGGGTGGCACATAAGGATTTGCTGACCTGTGTAGGAGTGGTGAATCCTTGGATTTTTCCACCACTACCTCATCCTCTTGGTGCTTGAGCTTTTCTTTTGAAGAACCTGAAACAGTAATAGATTCATCAGAAAGTTCAGTAGGTTGATTATTAGTTAGCACCTTACCATTTCGGAGAATTGTTATCGCTTTAGCTTGCTCAGTGTAACTTGGAAATTTTCCTTGTTCCATTCTTTGTTGAGCCTCAGCTAGTTGCCCAACTTGAATCTCTGTCTTCTTTATTGAAGCATGAATATTTTGAAATTGTACCTCATTCCTTTGTTCAGTTTGTGTTATACGCTGCTCTAATTGCTGGATTGCTGCTGAATTTGCTGCTGCATGCTGTGATTGCTGCTGCATTTGCTGTGATTGCTGTTGCATTTGCTGTGATTGCTGTTGCATGTGCTGCTGCATGTCTAGTGATTGCTGCTTGATTTGCTGCTGCAGTTGCTCCAGTAATTCTTCCATTGAAGGCTTCTTTGGTTGAGATTCGAAGTTTTGCTGAGCACCGGTGTTTCTGTTATTGTTACCCCACTGGTTACCAGTGTTCTGATTGTTCGACCATGAAAAATTAGGATGATTCCTCCACCCTGGATTGTAGGTGTTGGAATATGGATCATTCCTAGGTCTGGGGTTGAAGTTATTCATGGCATTAACTTCTTCTTCTTCAAGTCCAGGACCTGCTGCCTGGTGCTCTCCCATAAACACCTTTTGTTTCAGTTGACCAATTTCAGAAGCAAAAAAATCTATCTTCTTCATTATCTGTGTCATTTGAATGGAACTCTCTGTGTTAGCATCCACGGTGTAGATTCCCTTCTTTCTTCTGGAGTTCTTATGACGAGAATTCTGGGCTAACTTCTCAAAGATCTCGTATACCTCATCAGGCTGCTTGTCATACATAGATCCACCACAGGCATTGTTCACTAGAAGTCCTGAAACTTCGGTCAGACCATCATAAAACCATTGACACAACTGATTAGTCAGAAACCCATGCTGAGGACAGTCCCTGGTATATTTCTTGAAACGCTCCCATGCCTCATAAAAAGTCTCGTTGTCTTGCTGAATGAAACTCGAAATTTTGGCTCGGATTTCACTGGTTTTCTGAGGTGCATAATACTGATCAGTAAGCTTTTCTCGCACTTCATCCCATGTTCTCAAAGATGCAGGAGGCAAAGTTAACAGCCAAGCTTTCGCCTCTCCTTTTAATGCATGTGGAATGCATCTCATACGCAGCTGATTTTCAGTTATCCTGTAGTTAGGAAAGGACTGTATTGCTCCATAAAACTCTCTGAAGAACAAGAGTATATCTTCATTTGGTAATCCATGGAAACTGGGCAGCTGATTGTAATGGCTACTCTTCAGCTCATAATTCCTTGCTGCAGGTTCTAGCACAATGCACAAAGGATCATTGCTCACAACTGGTCTACTGTAATCCTTCATAGTTCTGATCGGTTCTGGCTCATACACTGGATTAGGAACAAGGTTAGGGGCCTGTTGCACCCTCTCTTGATTCTGTTCCTGATTTCGCTCGTCTTCCATTGCTAAATTTCTGATACGATCTATGTTATCGTTCAAAGGTAGTAATTCTCCCTGTTGAGATCTTCTACCTTGCATCTGCTGTCAAAACCTGCAATGAGACAAACAAATCACTAGTAAACTCTGAAAAGAAAAAGAAAAAGAATAAATAAAAAGAAAAATCTAAAAAGCTAAAAATTAATGACTCGACTACCTGAACTAATAAATCTATTAACTAAAACTAAAACTAGAAATAACCAATAAATTCACTATTCCTCGGCAGCGGCGCCAAAAACTTGATGTGTAAAATCGTGTTATAAAAACCTAACTCGCAAGTGCACGAATTGTGAGATAAGTACAACGACAAGTAGGGATCGTTCCCACGAGGAAAAGAGATTTATCGATTAAAACCAATTCTAATTAAAGCTAAGCAATTAACAGTAACCAAGAGATTTTAGATTGATTTGATTGATTTGAGATTAAAACTAAATTAAACTAAGAAAACAGTTAAAAAGAATATGTGAATGAGATCAAGAGGTGAGAGGACTAGGTCATCAATGCTCCCCAACTATGTTTACTCAATGCTTCGAATTGACTTTCACAAAGAATGTTAATCAAGTTAAGGGTTCGTTCTTAAATCATGTATAATGAGTGCTATGTGGTCCTGGGATAAATTAAGTACTTCTACTACAATCAATAGCAAACCTTGCATGCGAACTATAACAGAAAATACATCAATCATACACCAAGCGTTCTCAGTTGAGTCAATAGCAAACCTTGCATATAAACTATAACCTAAAACCCACAAAACACACAATCAAGTATTCTCAATCACAGTCAATAGCAAACCTTGCATATAAACCATGATTGAGAACCCATTAAGCACAAGAACAAGAGAACCAAAGATAACGTGCAACCTGCAACAGTAAATTCATTCATTCAATTGAATATTGGCTAAGAATGGTGAACCTCACACATATCTCAACCTTAACATATAAACCCTAGATTCAAGACTAGCACAAACCATGCATAGACAAGAAGAAATCCCAAATTGAATGAAACAAAACTTGAATTACTAAAACATAGTCAATTCTAACAAAGAGTATTCATAGAGGTTCACATTGAATCCCTAGTAAGGATTTAGTTACACATCAATGGAGGAAACAAAAATATAGAAGAGGAGAAGATAGAACCCATTGTTGTCTTCTAATCTTGCTTCGAATCCTTCATCTTCTTCTTGCTTTTCGGTGTCTTCCAAGGATGGATGGTAGAATATCTCTCAATCTCGCAGTCTCTCCTCTTTCTGAAAGCCCTATCATGTCTTATTGATAGTGGCTCGCAACTTCGTCCTTCGCTGACCTAAACGAATCAGATTTTTTAAACTCTCGCTGCACGTGCCGCTAGGTAGGCAACTTGCCTACCCCGCGGTCATCTTTTTGCAACACCACTGGAGACCACCGCTAGGTAGGACCGCTATGTAGGACAGAGTCTGGGGGGCGGTCACTTGAATGACACACTGCTGGAGTTTAGTGCAAGCTAGGACCGCTATGTAGGACATGCCTAGGCCGCGGCCATCTTTGGACAACTTCTCTGGAGTTTGGTGCTAGATAGGACCGCTAGGTAGGCACTACCTAGGGGGCGGTCCTTCATAATTTTCACTTGGAGGCTTCAACATGCATTGACCGCGACATATGACCGCTAGGTATGCATACCTAGGGGGCGGTCCACTGCAGAAAAATGTACTTCTGATCAACATTGACATCTTTTCTTCCATACTAGAATATTTGCACCACTTCTGATAAAGAGACCTGCACAGCTCAACAAGCACATCAAACAACCTAAAACACTAGAGAACAAATCACAAAGACTAGGAAATAGGGGTCTAAAACGTATATAGAAATAGACCGATCACTTCGGGATCCTCAAAATCATTAGGGCAACCAAGGAAGTGGACGAAGCCATATTCGGACAAAGAAAAGAAGCATCAAGCCTTCAGACTAGTGAATACCGGATCTAGCTATACCCCCGCGGTAGCCACTCCAAGAGGAAGGTTTGAGAAATATACCCCCCTGAAGCACTCAATGGACAAAGTATTCGAGATTGTCGGCGAGAGTGGCCTACTCCGGACACTCAAGCCAATGCGCGCGCCACCGGACAAGAGGAACAAGAAACTCCACTGCAAGTTCCAACAGGATCACGGCCATGAAATGAGGGACTGTATTTCTCTACGAGATCAGGTTGAAGAGCTTATTCGGAGCGGGAAATTAAGGGAGTGTTTGAAGCAAGCGGATGTCACTCCGTTCGCGTCACGGAATAAAGGTGCTCCGAAAGGAAATCCCCACTACAACCATAACTCGGATGATGACGAGCCAATCAACTTCATCCATACGGAGTCTCTCACAGGAGATTGCCGTCATCCTCTCAGGATAGTACCCCAGCCTCTATATGCCTCACTTCTACTCTCGAAGATCATCCCGGTATCTGGGATCCCATTTCCTTTTCCCCCTCCGACTCGAATGGAATCCGTTATCCTTATTGTGACGCCTTCATCATATCAGTTAAAATCGGAAACAAGACTGTGAGGAGGACGTTGATTGATCATGGGAGCTCGTTGGATATAATCCATTGGGATCCGTTACAGAAATTAGGCTATACACTACAGCAACTTCAAGCCTCCAAGTACTGCATCAGAGGAATCGGAGGACATCGAACCAGACCAATCGGTCAAATTGAACTGCCAGTATGCTTTGGCACCAGGCCATGTATTCGGACCGTATGGGTCACCTTCTAGGTCATCGACATACCTTTTCCATTTAACCTCCTGATCGGACGACCTACGCTATACGCCCTCAGAGCAGCGACTAGTGTTTACTCATTGAAAATGAAGTTTCGTACCGATATGGGCCCCGGAGAGGCTTGTGCAAATCAGGAGGAATACAAGAGATGTATACAAATAGGCTTCAACCCTGTGTTGACGGTATGCAACAGCATAGCAACTGTACCCAAGTCAAGACGAATGCCTCAATCTAGGAAGCCCAAAGGAAAGTCTTACATTAGAGAAGCCGAAGATCAAGGTCCCGAGAATGTTCCGGAGGAGGAGATTACGGTAACCAGTTTGGACCCCTGGGAAGTTGGTTCGAGGCCATCTGGGGATCCCACTGAAACCCTCACTAAGGTAGTCCTCCACCCAGAGGATCTCGAGAAGACGGTTTTGATAGGCTCCGATTTATCTCCACATATCCGGGACGAATTGGTAAAGCTTCTTGGAGTTCTCCGACATATTTGCTTGGTCCCACTTTGATATGTCCGGAATTGACCCGGCAACTATATCCCACTCATTGGCTGTAGACCCCACCTTCAAACCAGTGTCCCAAAAAAGAAGGTCTTTCAATACCTAGAGATATCAAGCGATAGCTATCGAGATAGACAAGTTGCTCGAGGTAGGTTTCATCAGGGATATCGATTACAATGAATGGCTTTCAAACGTGGTCTTAGTCAAAAAGAAAGATGGAAGATGGAGAATATGCGTCGACTTTACTGATCTGAATAAGGCCTGCCCTAAAGACAGCTTCCCCCTGTCAAAGATAGACCAACTTGTGGACACGACCTCCGGACATGCTCTATTAAACTTTATGGATGTGTACTCTGGCTACAACCAGATTCGGATGAACGCGCAGGATGAACCTAAGACTGCATTCGTCACCGACCGGGGGGTTTATTGTTACTGAGTGATGCCCTTCGGATTGAAAAATATCGGAGCAACTTATCAGAGGTTGGTTAACCGGATATTCACCAATCAACTCGGGAGAACAATGGAAGTATACGTAGACGACATGCTCACCAAATCTATCACCTCCAGCCAACACACACAAGACCTCCGAGAGACATTCACTATACTCAGGCAATACCACATGCGCTTGAACCCAACCAAGTGTGCCTTCGGGGTGGCTTTAGGGAAGTTCCTCGAATTCATGGTGCATCAGAGGGGAATTCAGGCCAACCTGAACAAAATTCAGGCTGTAATAAGCATTAAACCTCCGAAGAAATCTAAAGATATTCAGAGACTTAACAGCATGATCGTATACCTCTCCCGCTTCCTATCCAAACTTACAGACAGATGTCTCTCCTTTTTTAAGGCTTTGGAAACAAAGGGGGATTTTAGCTGGACTCCCAAATGTCAATCAGCCCTGGAGAGATTAAAAACTTACCTCCAGAGACCACCAATGTTATCAAAACCAGCCAACGAAGAAGTACTCTTCCTATATATAGCGATTTCGGAGGCTTCGATCAGCTCAGTATTGGTCAGACAAGATGGACCTTCCCAAAGGCCTGTCTACTACGTCAGCAAAGGAATGACAGGCCAGGAAACCCGGTACTCAGAGATTGAGAAACTAGCGCTTTGCTTGGTGGTGGTGGTGGTGGTAGCGGCCAGGAAACTTCGGCCATGCTTCCAGTCTCATCCGATTATCGTCTTAACCAACCATCCCCTACGACAAGTCCTCTAGAAACCAGATTCAACCAGGAGACACGTAAAATGGGCAATTGAACTCAGCGAATTTGAGGTTAACTTCAGACCCCAATCTGTAGTCAAGGGACAGGTCATTGCAGATTTCCTGGCGGAGTTCTTGGATCTAGACGTGATGTCAGTAACCACCGAGATTGCACATCTGTGGGAGATGTATGTGGATGGTTCCTTTAACCGGCATGGTAGCGGCACTGGAATAGTAATCAAGACCTCCGATGGGTGTATGACCCAAACCGCACTCCTCTTTGACTTTAGAGCCACCAATAACATAGTCGAATACGAAGCATTGACCACCGGCCTCAAAATAATCCACAGCATGGGGGTGAAACATGTGGTGGTCTACAGTGACTCTCAATTAATAGTCAATCAGGTGAATAAGGACTACCAAGCTAGAGATACCGAGATGATCAAGTACCTAGAGGAGGTAAAAACACTCGTCGTAATGTTCGTCTGTTGCAGCATCCTCCGGATACCTTAAGATCCCAACTCCTATGCAGACGCACTTGTCAAACTGGCATCAACCTCCGATATGAGGCTACCGAGAACTGTAACTGTATTTAGGTTCCCGCAACAAAGCATCATGGAGGACACATCCACCCATGTGCTAATCCCCGAATACCGATCGAAGTCAGACTCATGGATGAGTTCGATAGTAAAGTTCTTACAGGATGGGACATTGCCAACCGAAAGGAACGCCTCACTCAAGATCAAAAGGCAATCGCCTAGGTACCTGATTATCAATGGAGCTCTCTATCGAAGGGGTTACTCGCTGCCATATCTTCGCTCTGTTGCCCCGCCTTAGACTACTCTAATCCTCCAAGAAGTACATGGAGGAACTTGCGGCAGTCATGCCACCGGTATGAACCTTGGCCACCGAATTAGTAAACAAGGATACTACTGGCCTACCCTCTTCAAGGATTCAAAAGAATTTTCAAAAGCATGCGACAGATGCCAGAGAACAGCGCCGGTACCCCACCTACATACGGGGATGCTCACCCCGATGACTTCTCCTTGGCCTTTCTCTAGAATTGGTGTTGACATAATCGGGCCGCTACCTAGAGGGACCTCAGATAAAAGATATGTGGTTGTCGTCGTTGATTATTTCACCAAATGGGTAGAAGCGAAGGCCCTTAAGCATATTACCGAAGCCAATACTACCAACTTCAACAAAACCTCGATTATCTACCAGTTTGGCATACCGGACACCATTATGGCAGATCATGGCACACAGTTTGATAACTCAAACTTTTGAAAAGTTTGCTCGGACTTTAATATCAAACTAAACTTCTCATCTCCTTCTCACCCACAGAGTAACGGGTAAGTAGAGGCCGTGAACAAAATTATTAAAAATCTCATGAAAAGAAAATTACAGGTAAGGAAGGGTTGTTAGGTCGAGAAACTTTCGGAAGTCCTATTGGCCATCCAAACAACTCCCACCGCGGCAACGGGAGAAACACCCTATTCGTTATCTTTTAGATCGGAGGCAGTCATCCCCGTGGAACTTCATATACCGACAAGGAGAGTTGCATGCTACAACCCCAAAGATAATGAGGAAGAACTACGGGGGAGTCTCGATGAAATCGAGGAACGAAGGGACCGCGCATGAGTCCGAACAGCCTATCACCAGAGTAAGATTACCAAATACTACAATGCAAAGGCCTGGACTCGAAGAATTTCTCCCGGTGACCTTGTGCTAAAGAAAGTTATTCCCAGCACCAAGAAACCTTCATCTGGATGTCTCAAAGATAGCTGAGAGGGGCCATATATTGTCGACTCCGCATCTATGAGAGGGGCATATAAGCTTAAAATAGAGGATGGAGTCCCCTTGAGAAACTGATCAGGCCAAAATTGGTATGATTTTGGCCCTCATTTCCGTTTCTTTTTGTTTGATTCTCGGGCATTTCCCCGTGTTTAATGTTGTTAAATTGAGTGTTTCAGGTTTTATTAGGTTTCAGAAGCAATTGAGATGAAGGTGGAGGACTTGTGCAAAAATGTCTCACAAATGGGAAGAAACAGGGCATTTTCGCCACTTGAACATAAGAGGTCGCTACATGAGCGCCATGGCGACAGAGGAGTCTCCAAAGGTATCAGAAGGTCGCCACTTGGGCGCCACTTGAGCGCCATGGCGACAGAAAGTCACAAAAACAATCAGGTGGGGTCGCCACTTGGGGTCGCCATGGCGACCTCCCTTGCAAGTGGCGACCTAGTGCACTCAAGGCATGGTCGCCACTTAGGGTCGCCATGGCGACCTTGATGGTACAAATGGCGACCTCTTCACTTTTCCAGGGTCGCCACTTATGGTCGCCATGGCGACCTAGAGGTTACAAGTGGCGACCTCTACACATTTTGGTCATGGTCGCCACTTGACAAATAACGAGAAAGATGGTTTTCGAAGCGACCTTTTCATCTAACCGTTTTACGCTCCATGGTCGCCATAGCGACCAAATAGCGACCAAGGCTCCACATCAGCGAATCAAGCAGTTACCAGTACATGTCCATGAGTGAGTATATATATGAAGCGTCTCTCCATCTTCAAGCATCGAAAATCAGAGCAAAAATTCAGAGAACACTCATTTCAGATCTAGATCATCATCCATGGAACATTATTCATCCTCCTCCATTTCTCTCCTTGAACTCATCTAATCCATCCAACCCTCAACACAAAACCTTGATTACTTCACTACATCATTACTCATCCCACCATTTCTCCACCAAAATCCTTAGTAACTTTCCACCAAAACACCCACATTCCAAGACATTTCCTCAACCTCCATTCCTTGCATCTAGGAGCATAGAGGAGAAGAAGGATCAAGCTTAAAGAAGGTGACCCAAGGGTTATTTCCTTATCATTTACTTCTTTTCATTCATTGCAAATATGTGTAACTAAACCCCTAATCTAGGGGATTGATTTGAGGAACAATTGGTTGTGGGTTTAGCTTAGCTTGTAATGAATCTCTTATGTGTTCTATTCATTCAAATTAATTAGATTCCATTCATTATAATTGACTTGTATATCACTTGTTGATTGCTATCTTGAGTTGAATAATTTGTTATATATTCACATGTGGATTGACAATCTTTGTGTGATTAAGAACCCATTGGATAGGATAGATTAGTGGTGGGTATACCAACCCCACTAATCTAAGCCTCTAAGTGGTTAACATAATGAGATTGGTACATTAATGATGCTAGTTAGCTTACCCACATCCAAGTGTTAATCGATCTATTCCCTAGTTCTCTCATTAATTGATTTCTATCACAATTCTTATCAAGGTGTTGAGTATTCTATTTTTCATAACATATTTTGTGTATTTTCATTTGAGTAGTTAGCATTTTTGGTTTTAGAAACCACACATTTATCAACAATATGATTTATTTTATTGCTCTAAGATTAGTCAATTTATATAATTAACACTTCATTCCCTGTGGAACGAACTTGCTCACTATTTTGCTATCAAATCACATTTTAAAAGGATTAAGTGGCTTTAAAAGAGTTTTCAAGAATCAACCTGTTAACCGCCAAAATTGGCGGAGGACCAAAGAAGAATTTTCCACCTCGACACAAGAAGGCTATAACAATACCCAACCCGGATACCACGACAGAGTGGACCCCGGTTAATCCCAACACATGACTCTCTCAGCGGGGTCCACCCCGCCAAGCATCTTAGCTCAACAAAGAAACCGAGAACCAAAAACACTCACTAGAACTCACAGCGAGATCAAGCCCGGCTATAACCGGGCTTCCTATGAACCCCGCTGCACCCCGATACAGCTTCCTATGAACCCCGCTGCACCCTGATACAGCTTCCTATGAACCCCGCTGCACCCCGATACAGAGTTCTACTGATCACCTTACTACAAAGCTGTCTAGATATCCCCCTACTGCCATCAGCAGGATGCTTACTAGATGTAGGAAGCCCGCTAGAGCAGAGGAACACCAGGAAGCAGGATCCTAAACACCAAGAACTAAAAGCTCCACAAAAGAGCCAGTAAAACGTCACCGTACAAAGGAGGTACACTCCTTCCCGCCAGAAAGTCCTAATTTGAGCAGGACATTACAGTAGGAGTCCTACTAGGAAGGTAAGTGATTGACTCCTCCTAGGAAGGAAAGACTGAATTCAACGCATTAAAGCTCCGATTTAATTTCCTAAAAAGGAGGATCCTGCAAGCGGCCAAACCCTAGTCCGAGATTGTAGGAGTGCATGGCAAGCAAACAGGACCTATATATACAACAACTTATTCATCGCCAAAGTGAGGGAGAGGAAAAACCCTAGACTCTACTTATCGACAGGCACAGATTTATCTCCACCATCATCCCATTTACCGACTGAAATATCCGTATTGCTACCATGATCCTTATTTTCAATCGAAACCTTCATGTAATCTAGTGTTTTAATAGATTTATGGTCAGTGTATTCATGTAACGGAGAAGAGAGATCAATAAGACGAATTCCAATTCAATTTCACGTATTCTTTATCATGCATGCATTGACAGGGACCTAGTCGGTATCGAACCACTTGATACCCCTCCGGCCAGGATCAATCTCGATCTTGACCCTTTAAAGTGGTTATTTGGATTATCGTCCTTTTAACGATTTTCGGATAACACAACCATAATCTCTATTATTAATATTTTGTTGAGTACACAAACGACCTCATCAGAAACCCATGGAATGTTGACCATCTCAAAAGGTACTACCAGTGATCAAGGTCATGATACCTTACTTAAAATTAGCATTTTTTGACTGGATATGTTCAAATATGTAACTTAAGAGAATCCTTTTCTCTCAGAATATATGCACTTGCTATCTCTTATGTTGGAGACTACTTTAAAACGTCTTGTAATAAAAGAGAAATCCTCCTCTGGGAGATCGGAAGTCTCCTCACATGGAGAACTAAATCTTCCTCCGGGAGATCGGAAGTCTCCTCACACGGAGCACCAAAACCTCCTTCGAAGGATCAAAAGTCTCCTCCGAGGATCATGAACATTCTCAATCTAGAGGGCAATGACTCCCCCCCCCCCCAAGATCATAAGCTCTCCCTAATCACGGCAAAATTTACGAGAAATAAATCCCCTCAGGGGGAAGAAAACATATAAAAAGAAAGGAAATCTCCGAAATCATCCACTTGCATAAAGGAAAAGATATATTACGCGGCATTCAAGATCACATTCAAATATTTTTACAAAAAGTTAGATACCACCGGGACATTCCCCGGAATATCACATACAAAAAATAAAATGATGATAATGAGAAGCTAAAAGAGGGTCAGAATATGTCAAAAAAGGCTCTCTGGTTACTTATTCACTGAGTCCACCTCTTCCCCCAGATCTGCCGCGAATCGCTCGTCATCAGAAGAGACATCCGTAGGCTTGCCTTCCAAAATATCAACTTCGCTGAATTTCAGGGAGAGATCCTCCACCGGTTCTTGCTCCGGGTGAACCCTCTCCGCCTGGGCTTTGGAAACCTTCGAATGGAACTTGGAGAAGTCAAATTCAGGATAGATGTCGCCAAGAATCGCATTCAGATCGACAACGGCTTGATCAAAGATGTCCCTGTCTAGCTCATAGCCTTCCTCGGAGACCAAATACTTGTCAATGGCATTCTCTCCGAGATCCCTTTTCATAACAGATATGGCCTCGTTTGCTTTCCGAAGACGTTCACGGTACTCAAGCAGCTTCTCGTGCTTTTTTCTGCTCACTGTCTTAGGCTTCCTATATGAAGAAGAGGATCCGGCGAATCTCTCTCTTAGAGAACGAATTAGCGCATTGTCAGGCTTGGCCTTTTCATGGAGCTTGACATTCACCTCCTTCACACTCTCATACTTCTTCTCCGTATCCAGGAGAGCTCCCATAGCCTACCATCCGAGATAGATAAGCTCCGGGACAATAAACTTAGTATAAATATTTGTACAAACGCAACAAGGTTTACCTGCTAGAGGTTACCCATAGATTGCCTAATCCAGTCAACAATGGATATCTTCTAGAATTTTCAAGATTCTCTGCTCCTTAGCATGTTCTTCCTGTACAAGTAGAGGAACTCGACCCCGTTCTTGGGGGTGATTCGGCCCTGGGTGGGATCATAGCCTATGGCCGGAGGGTTTGTGTAGTAGGTAAGAAGACCCCTCTCCATCTCTTCCGACCCAACGGAAGTTGATATGTCCAATAGCTTGTCCACCGCCTCGGCTTCCAGCGGGATACCCACTGGGGGAGCTGGGGCCTTCTCTTATATGGTCAAAACCTCCTCATGTTCCACCAGAGCCTTCCCTTTCCCGGAGGATGTGTTCTTTAGGAATGATAACCCCGACAACACTCGCCTTTTCTTCTTTGTCCCGCCCTCCATGCCTTTTCCCTTGCCTTCCATTCTTTTCTTACCAATTGCAGTCAACTTTCCTGAAACATAACATGAAGGAAGTAAGAGCTACTACGAACCATGGTGGGAAATTACCTCCGGGGTAGCAAAAAATATATATGATAAATAAATGAATACATATAATATTGCTTACTCTTCTTTTCAAGGTTTGTCTCTGAGATTTACTTCTAGTCCTCCGAAAGATCCGAGATGAAGCCGATTCTATGGAGGTTACTATCACTCAATAATAGATCAATGTTCCTCTCCGATGGGGGAATGGACCACGCCCCCTGTATATGTTTCTGCTTGACTTTTCGAAGCTCTTCCCAGGAAACGCGCTCTCACGATTCTGCCAGAAGTTCACGAATCAGATAATAAAACTAAGGGGGGTAAGCAGTTGATCAAGCCAAAATTGGTATGATTTTGGCCCTCATTTCCGATTCTTTTTGCTTGATTCTTGGGCATTTCCCCGTGTTTAATGTTGTTAAATTGAGTGTTTCAGGTTTTATTAGGTTTTAGAAGCAATTGAGATGAAGGTGGAGGACTTGTGCGAAAATATCTCACAAATGAGAAGAAACAGGGCATTTTCGCCACTTGGACATAAAAGGTCGCTACATGAGCACCATGGCGACAGAGGATTCTCCAAAGACATCAGAAGGTCGCCACTTGGGTGCCACTTGAGCGCCATGGCGACAGAAAGTCCACAAATCAACCAGGTGAGGTCGCCACTTGGGGTCGCCATGGCGACCTCCCTTGCAAATGGTGACCTAGTGCACTCAAGGCATGGTCGCCACTTAGGGTCGTCGGCGACCATGGCGACCTTGATGTTGCAAGTGGCGACCTCCTCACATTTGCAAGGTCGCCACTTATGGTGGCCATGGCGACCTAGAGGTGCAAGTGGCGACCTCTACACAAAATACTCATGGTCGCCACTTGCCAAATAACGAGAAAGATGGTTTTCATGGCGACCTCCTCTTCTAACCGTTTTACGCACCAGGGTCGCCATAGCGACCAAATAGAGACCAAGGCTCCACCTCAGCCAATCAAGCAGTTATCAGTACATGTCCAAGAGTGCATATAAATAGATCGTCCCTCCATCTTCAAAAGGATCGCAAAATCAGAGAAAAAATACAGAGAACAAATCTGAGATCTAGCTCAATCATCCATGGCACACCATACCTCATCCTCCATTTCTCTCCTTGAACTCATCTAATCCATCCAACCCTCAACACACAACCTTGATTACTTCACTTCATCATTCCTCATCCCACCATTTTTCCACCAAAATCCTTAGTCACTTTCCACAAAAACACCCACATTCCAAGACATATCCTCAACCTCCATTCCTTGCATCTAGGAGCATAGAGGAGAAGAAGGATCAAGCTTAAAGAAGGTGACCCAAGGGTTATTTCCTTATCATTTACTTCTTTTCATTTATTGCAAATATGTGTAACTAAACCCCTAATCTAGGGGATAGATTTGAGGATCAATTGGTTTTGGGTTTAGCTTAGCTTGTAATGAATCTCTTATGTGTTCTATTCATTCAAATTAATTAGATTCCATTCATTATAATTGACTTGTATATCACTTGTTGATTGCTATCTTGAGTGGAGTAATTTGTTATATATTCATATGTGGATTGACAATCCTTGTGTGATTAAGAACCCATTGGATAGGATAGATTAGTGGTGGGTATACCAACCCCACTAATCTAAGCCTCTAAGTGGTTAACATAATGAGATTGGTACATTAATGAAGCTAGTTAGCTTACCCACATTCAATTGTTAATCGATCTATTCCCTAGCTATCTCATTAATTGATTTTATCACAATTCTTATCAAGGTGTTGAATATTCTATTTTTCATAACATATTTTGTGTATTTTCATTTGAGTAGTTAGCATTTGTGGTTTTAGAAACCACACATCTATCAAACAATATGATTTACTTTATTGCTCTAAGATTAGTCAATTTATCTAATTAACACTTCATTCCCTGTGGAACGAACTTGCTCACTATTTTGCTATCCAATCACATTTTAAAAGGATTAAGTGGCTTAAAAAGAGTTTTCAAGAATCAACCATAATCTATATTATTACTATTTTGTTGAGTACAGAAACGACCTCATCAAAAATGGCACCGCTGCCGGGGAATGGTAGCGTTGATTACATAGATTGACTTTTCTTCACATTTTATTGGTATTTTGTAGATTGTTAGTTTAGTAATTTGTTTTGTGGTTATTGACTTGTTCATAGTGCTGTTTTTACTTTTTTTTTTCTTTCCTTGTATCTCTTTATTTATTCCTCTTTCAGGTGCTCAGTTTTATGCACGGTAGGAGATCTCTAGGTAGAGGTGTTCATCCCCCACTAGAAGGCACTAGCCGTGTGAGAGAGTTCGAACCAATTCCAAGTCAAGCTATGAGTACCGAAGGACAACAACATGGTAGGGAAGACGAAGCTCCTTTTAGAGAGGAGATGACGGAAGAGACTCAAACCAACCGTGGTCAAAGGATGACCATGGGTGAGTATGCCTTGCCGGATATCGGGAACCAACCATCGCCTATCGTGTTAGACCCAGTTGCTAAGGGTTATGAGTTGAGGACAATGCACGTCAACCTCTTGCCGTCATTTCATGGGAAGTTGAATGAAGACTGCCTCCAGTTCATGAAGGAGTACAGTGCTATTATTGAGACCTTCCCCATCATGTGTCTCACGCGCGAACAGTTGCAAATGCGTTGCTTCCAGTATTGTATGATGGATGCGGCTATGACATGGCTCATGGGGCTTAGGCCGGGATCATTGACAAGTTGGGGTCAAATTTGCAAGGTGTTTTTCAATAGATTCTTTCCGGCTAGGAAAGCAAAGGAGTTAAAGGTGAAGATAGCAGATTTTTATGAGAGTGAGAGGGAGCTATTTCATGAGTCATGGGAGAGGTATCAACGCCTTGTGGCCCAATGCCCTCCTTACATGTTCACTGAGGAATACAAGGTGTCTTGTTTCCAAGGAGGCTTAACTCGGTTCTCCCAAGTGTTGGTGGATAACGCTTGTGGAGGTTCATATGACACCAAGACCACTTCGGAGATATATGACATCTATGAGATGTTGGCACAAAACTCTCAGCAAAGGAATGCCAACAGTATTCGAGGTGGGAAGTTTGATGTAAATGCTAGTACGGAAGCCACCATTGAAATCTCGAGGATCAACAAGAAGGTGGAGACCTTGACTTCTCATATAGAGAGTATGGGATTTCCGAAGACGGGAGTGAAGTTGCTAGGAAGGCAAGAAGGAGGCTCTAGCGGGCATTTCAATGAGAACGAAGGGTTTGAGGACACTTTTCAAGGTCAAGAGCAAGAGGAGGTTCAAGCTATGGGATTCCAAGGACAAGGAAACAACTCCTATTTCAACAACCATGCTCAACTATGGAGGAATCACCCGAACCTCTCTTGGTCAAACAACAACAACATTTTAAACCCACCACCAAGAAATCAACAACAAGGGGTGTACAACCAAGGAGGTAGCTCACAAGGGGGTTACCGTCAAAATCAAACACAAGGAGGATTACCATAAGGAGGATTTCCCCAAGGAGGAAACCAATGGGGAGGAAACCAATGGAACAACAACAACAATGCTCAATCTAGCTCGTATCAACCTCGCCGAAACATTGATGAAGAGATGAGAGGTATGATGCAAGGTTTCCAAAGAGCCGAGAATACCTTGACAAGTTTCATGCAAGCTAGTGGCCAAAGGTTTGGCAACCTCGAAGCGTCTTTCGGGAAATTGGAGACCCAAATGGGGCAAATTGCCGATGCCCTACAAAAGCAAGAAAAGGGGAAGTTTCCAACCCACACCAAGCAAGCTAAGGAGGGAAACTTTGTCAAGAAGGATGGAGCTAGGGATGAGGCTATGTTGTTTGAAGAAACATATGTTCGAAAAGTGGAAGATCCGGGTAGTTTTGTGATTCCTATATCAATAGGAGAGAGTGGAGTGCTTAAAGGAGTACTAGATTTAGGAGCAAGTGTGAGTATGATGCCCCTATCTACTTATATGAAGTTGGGTTTGGTAGGATTGAAGCCAACTGGGAAGAAGCTTATGCTAGCGGATCAAACCTCACTTTCATCGAGTGGTGAAATAAAGGATGTCCCAATTGTCATTGAAGGAGTAGTGGTGTTAATGGATTTTGTAGTTCTTGACATTGGTGACAAGTCAAAAGATGCTAGGGAGTGGCAAGTTCTCCTTGGTAGACCATTCATGGCTACCGCTCAAATGAAGATCGATGTTTACAAGAGGAAGGTTTGTATGCATGCATTTGAGAAAGAACTTGAGATTGACATAACCATATGCAATGATGACCTAAAAAGCACTGAGAGTTGCTATGTGGTTGAGGTGCAACCACCAAGGTCAACGGGTGGAAAAGTATGTGAATTGGTGCAATTGTTTGAAAAGAGTAGTCAAGGGGACGAAGTTGAGAGTATTGGTGACTCTGAGATTGAAGGGCTCAAGAATTCTAACCAAGAGCTCATGCTTGAAGTGGAGGTTCTTAAGGCGGAGAAAGATGCCTTAGAGAAGAAGCTTGATGATTTAGCAAGACGGAAACTCAAAAAGATAAATGTGGCTCTCACCATGGAGAATGAGGTGACGGTAAAAGAGCTTGGGGATTTGGCTAAACTCACCGAAGAATTTGAGGAAGAGTCCTCAAGGAAGATGAGAAAGACTCTCATGAGTGTAGATGCCAAGAACAAGGCAATTGAGGAATTGAAGGAGGAATTGAGCAAGAAAGAAATGTCTTTGAAGGTTGCTAAGGTAAAGGAGTGCGACTTTTTGATGGAGATAGATCGGATGGATCAAGCCATCAAGAAACTCACCAATGACGGTCCCTCAAGACCTCAACCTCCAATGCAAAAAGGGAGATTTCCTTCATACCCTCTCACTTGTTATTTTTGTCATAAGAAAGGCCATGTTAAGTCTAGGTGCTTTGAATTTTTGAAGCATGTTAATCATGATAAAACTAGACCTAGAATGAGATCTAACCATGTAAAGAAAATTTGGGTTAGGAAGGATTTGGTAGATCAAGTCCGGGATGAGTCTATGGGTCCAATTTGGGTAGTCAAGAAGAAAATGAGTTATAATGTGGTTGACTTGGGTGACGAGCATCATGATTCCATTTCGCATGATAGGATGCGGTAGTAGGATTTACATTTGGTTTTTACATTCCATGCCAAGAATAAAAATGTTTGTGTTTTAATTTTTGCTTATTGTGTGTATTTCTTTTGGGTTGTTTTGTTTTTCTGAATAAGTGTCCTTCTATTCTTGATAGTGGTTTGAAATATGAGCTTATTTGTGGATTTTGTTTCAGTGCAGGTGATGAAAATACATTCAGAAGAGGACCTCAAGTAAGGGTCGCCATTTGGTCGCTATTTGCACGCAAGTGGCGACCTCACTTACAAGAAGAATACAGAGGTCGCCACTTACATGGTCGCCATGGCGACCACATGTTACAAATGGCGACCTTTACATATCAGGTATGGTCGCCATTTGGTCGCCATAGCGACCTTACTTGTGAAAATGGCGACCACATGCAAACTTAAAAAATCCTTCTTGGTCGCCATTTGGTCGTCATGGCGACCGAGAGTCACAAATGGCGACATAGGGCGTTCACTTATAAATTTGCTGCTCAAAACATAACGCCGCACAAACAAAAGCTCTCTCTTCTCAAATTCTCTCAATTCCAAAGCCGTGGCACACACGTAATCTTCAAATCCGGTAAGCAATCACTCTAGTTCTTCAATTCTTTTGATTAAATCCTCCCTACATTGCATCTAGAATCGCTAAGGGTGGTTTTGAGTTTGATTTGAAGTGATTAGTGCTTAGGATTGGATTTTTGTGTGGTTTGATTCATATAGAAGTGATTGTGATAGTGTTGAAGTAGTTTTGGTTGATTGTGGTGCACTTGGTGAGTGCCGGATTGTTATTGAAGTGCCGTTGTGCTGCCGGATTTCTGTCAGAAAGCTTAGTCCGAATTTGAGTGTGAAAAATGGCTCCGAAGATGAAATTGCCAAGCAAGGGGGGCAAGGGTAGCAAGACCCCCACTCCTAAGAGGAGAGTAGTCCCTGAATGCAAACTAAATAGGAATTTTGATGAAAGATTGGAAACATTTGTTGAGAAGAAAATGTGGCCTGAGAGGGGCATTGATTTGGAGAATTTGAGGGATACCCCTGTCCCAACAACAGTGAATGACATGGGATGGGGAGGATTAGCAGCTACTCCGCCACATTACAGTGAGAGTTTGGTGAAGGAATTCTATGCGGGGATGAATCCCGGGGAGTGTATGAGGGGTGATCCCATTCTAGTGAGAGGGGTTCTCGTGTACTTGAACGCACCAGACATTAACATCTACTTTGGGACGACATTGTTGGAAATTGTGGGGTTACATGAGAGGATGGTGGAAGGAATCACCACGAATCCTTTGTATGTGAAGAATTTGGTGGAATTTGCTAACACTATGACCATCACTCATATGACCATATGGATGGTGAAGAGGTTCCCTCTCAGGCAGTCAAACTTGAAGATTGAGCACGCCTTTTGGCACATTTTCCTCACCTCTTCCCTTAGGCCAGTTTCCCACAGGTCCACTGTTCCATTTAAGGTAGCTAGGATTCTACACAGTATCAGTGAGAGACAGCCTATTGATGTGGGAATTATCGTGAAGATGGAGATTCAGCGAATTGGGAGGAATGAATCAGAGACAGATATCCTCTCTTTCCCTTGTTTGATCACAGAGGCCTGCAAGTTGGGGGGTGTAGATGTATCCGGGGACATACTCAAGCCACCCATGTCAGATATGGACTTGACCACCTGGCGACGCTTGATGATAAAGCGTGGGGAGATACCTACTGGTGGGAAACGTAGGAGAGTGCGGAGTTCAGAGGCTGGCACTAGTGTTAGGGAGGAGTTTGAGAGAGTCATTCATGAGGAGGACGACGATGATGAAGATGAGGAGATTCCTATTTGTGATGATCATGGGCAGCCATTAGGTCTTCGGATTCTAGATGGTGTACAGCGTATTAGGAAGACTCGGACTGGTGATTTTGATATCGTTCATGCTGATAAACTTGCGATTGAAGAAAGGCAGAAGGCCTTGGAGGATAGGCAGATGAGGTTGGAAAACCTGATTCAGGATTTGAGTGAGACAGTGATCACAGGTTTTACAGACCTCTGCCATGATCTGAGGCTTACCCCATATGTCAGGAGGCCGAAGAAGCCCACCACAGTGATTCCACCTACCCCCACTGCACCTTCAGGACATAGCACAGAGGAGCCTGACTTCGTATTTCAGACTGCTCAGTCTGCTGTTGAGGAGGAAGCACAGTTAGAGGAGGCCATGGCCCGTTCCTTGACTGATCAGGGGCCCCGTTATGTGGGAGGTCCTCCCATTGATGAGGCAGCTGCACAGAGGAGATGGAGAGAGGAGCAGTCTAGGAAAGCAGCATTAGCGAGAGAACAGAGAAGGAAGGACCCGAAAGGGAAGAGTAGAGTAGAGAAAGATGAGGAGGAGGATTCAGATTAGTTGGCCTACTAGCATTCCTAGGATTTATTTTATCTTTCCATCATTTGCATTTTCTATCACTTTATTGGGACATTGCTAGTTTTATGTTTTTACTTTTGGATTATATTGTTAGATATTTTTGTTGATTTATGCTTATTCGCATTTCTTTTTCCTTTTGATCTATATTTTTCATTGTTGCCTTTATTTTGCTTCCGCATAGAATAAGGGTGTGAATTGGATTTTGGTAGTGGATTTAGGACATTTGTGCTTTATTGTTATATGTGTTGTTGGGATTTTGTGTATGATTGATTTGGAGGGCCATATGCCGGATTATTGGAATATTTTGTTTTTGCCTTTGCTTGTTGGATTATTGCTTGAAACTTATTGGGTTGCGCTTGTTGTCTTTATTTTTATCACCCTTGAACATTGAGGACAATGTCAAAATTAGGTTTGGGGGTACTTTTGCGCAACGCCATGATGCTTGGTTTTCAAATATTGTGTGCCAAATTTTTCGAAAATCTTTGCGATATTGCCATATTTGAGCATGTTTTGCTTGTGGAGATTGTTTGTTACATGATGTAGTGAGGAATTGTGCATGTTTGAGAGTGTTTGGTTTAGATTAACACCATGCCACTTAGGGTGTCATTGAACAAAATGCGTTAATCTTTTTCTCTTAATGTTGAGTGAATGATCAAATTTGCTTGAAGGGTAAGAATTAATAGTAGAGATTCCCATGAGGATCACAAACACAGCCTTTAAAAAGCATACGTTGAGTTGTAAACATTCACTCTTTAAACACTCATTCTCAAACACTCATACAAGCATGTTTTGGTCTCATTTGCACTAAATGTTGTTTGCCATAGAATATTATGGTCTGCTTGTGGATGCCTTATTTTGCTTAGTGGACAAATCTTTAGAAATGATTTTAGGCGATGCATGTGAAAACCGCTTTGGCCTAAACACTTCCAACCAATTTGAATATGTGTGCTCCCAAGCCCCTTTGAAGCCAAACACATTTGAAGCTTTTCTTTCATGAACCACATCTACATGAACCTTATAGCCTTATAATAATTGACCTACCTTGACCAAATGATTCACTAAGGCTTAGGAAATCAATGTAAAATTTTGAATTTATAAATGTAAGGTGTGTACCTAGGCATTTGAATGTGTGTAAGAGTCTTGCAAAGCAAGAGATGTTTGAAAATGGAAAAGAAAACAAAAGCTTGAAAAGAATGAAAAAAAAGAAAAGAAAATTAAAACAAAAATGATGAAAAGCATGAAAAGGAAAGAATTGGCAAGCAAAGAAAAGCAAAGAAAAAGAGAATCAAGAAATTAGGCACAAATGGCCTAGAAAAGAAAGAAGTAATTGAACTACTCAAGTTGAAAATAGTAGTAGCATACACATGTGTAATTGTGAGCCTGGACACCTTGAAGTGTGAACAATATGTGTGAATCTTGTGGAACTTAAAGAATTAGAATGTATGCTTAATGTAATCATTAGGTTCCTTGATATCCATTTTTCCATTCTTTGTTTCACCATAACCTTAGGCCCCATTACAACCAAAGAAAAGACCTTCATGATCTTTAGGATTGTCCATTTTGTACAATTTGGTTGATGCATGTTCTTTCTAATTCATGGCTTGCAATTCCATTCATGAGATCACTTTTCAGGAAATTGCGTTTTAATGATTAGCATGTGCAATCAATTTGTTGCCATAACATGAACTCATATTGCACATGTACAATATTGAGTGAACCTAGGAGTCTTGGAGAAAAGAAGAGAGAATCTGGTGAGGTTTAGTATCAAAGCGAATTACATTCTAAACTAATAGCACATTTGCTTTGAAGCTTTGGCATTTTGAATGTAAGATCGCATTGTGTACAATTATGTCTAAGGTGGCACGTTTTTAATCCTAACTATACATGCCCTTGCATGTTTAAATCCTCACCATGGCATAACTGTTTTAATCTCTTCATTTTGGCTTCGCACATTGATCATTTGAAGTGATAACCTTTGAAATATCTCTATGCATGTTTTTGGGGGTTTGCTTGTGATTGTTTTGCTCGAGGACTAGCAAAAGATTGGTTTGGGGGTATTTGATCAAGCCAAAATTGGTATGATTTTGGCCCTCATTTCCGATTCTTTTTGCTTGATTCTCGGGCATTTCCCCTTGTTTAATGTTGTTAAATTGAGTGTTTCAGGTTTTATTAGGTTTCAGAAGCAATTGAGATGAAGGTGGAGGACTTGTGCGAAAATATCTCACAAATGGGAAGAAACAGGGCATTTTCGCCACTTGGACAAAAAAGGTCGCTACATGAGCGCCGTGGCGACAGAGGATTCTCCAAAGACATCAGAAGGTCGCCACTTGGGCGCCACTTGAGCGCTATGGCGACAGAAAGTCCACAAATCAACCAGGTGAGGTCGCCACTTGGGGTTGCCATGGCGACCTCCCTTGCAAATGGCGACCTAGTGCACTCAAGGCATGGTCGCCACTTAGGGTCGCCATGGCGACCTTGATGTTGCAAGTGGCGACCTTCTCACATTTGCAAGGTCGCCACTTATGGTGGCCATGGCGACCTAGAGGTGCAAGTGGCGACCTCTACACAAAATACTCATGGTCGCCACTTGCCAAATAACGAGAAAGATGGTTTTCATGGCGACCTCCTCTTCTAACCGTTTTATGCACCAGGGTCGCCATAGCGACCAAATAGCGACCAAGGCTCCACCTCAGCCAATCAAGCAGTTATCAGTACATGTCCAAGAGTGCATATAAATATATCGTCCCTCCATCTTCAAAAGGATCGCAAAATCAGAGAAACAATACAGAGAACAAATCTGAGATTTAGCTCAATCATCCATGGCACACCATACCTCATCCTCCATTTCTCTCCTTGAACTCATCTAATCCATCCAACCCTCAACACACAACCTTGATTACTTCACTTCATCATTCCTCATCCCACCATTTCTCCACCAAAATCCTTAGTCACTTTCCACCAAAACACCCACATTCCAAGACATATCCTCAACCTCCATTCCTTGCATCTAGGAGCATAGAGGAGAAGAAGGATCAAGCTTAAAGAAGGTGACCCAAGGGTTATTTCCTTATCATTTACTTCTTTTCATTTATTGCAAATATGTGTAACTAAACCCCTAATCTAGGGGATAGATTTAAGGATCAATTGGTTGTGGGTTTAGCTTAGCTTGTAATGAATCTCTTATGTGTTCTATTCATTCAAATTAATTAGATTCCATTCATTATAATTGACTTGTATATCACTTGTTGTTTGCTATCTTGAGTGGAGTAATTTGTTATATATTCATATGTGGATTGACAATCCTTGTGTGATTAAGAACCCATTGGATAGGATAGATTAGTGGTGGGTATACCAACCCCACTAATCTTAGCCTCTAAGTGGTTAACATAATGAGATTTGTACATTAATGAAGCTAGTTAGCTTACCCACATTCAATTGTTAATCGATCTATTCCCTAGTTATCTCATTAATTGATTTTATCACAATTCTTATCAAGGTGTTGAGTATTCTATTTTTCATAACATATTTTGTGTATTTTCATTTGAGTAGTTAGCATTTGTGGTTTTAGAAACCACACATCTATCAAACAATATGATTTACTTTATTGCTCTAAGATTAGTCATTTTATCTAATTAACACTCCATTCCCTGTGGAACGAACTTGCTCACTATTTTGCTATCCAATCACATTTTAAAAGGATTAAGTGGCTTAAAAAGAGTTTTCAAGAATCAACCATAATCTATATTATTACTATTTTGTTGAGTACACAAACGACCTCATCAGCAGTAAAAGAGAACATCAAGTAAGAACAAAAAGAGTTCCCAGACACTTGGGAGATTGAACACCGAACGAACACTCTGCCTATGACCACCAAGCTGGATGTCTTTTCCCCAATCTCCGACAGCGACGAACTAGCTCTTCTTCCACTCCTTGCTGGAAGACGGCAGCCCGGTTATCAGAGGTTCACCCCCTTGCTTATCATAGGAAGGAAGGAAGGGCCCACTAACCGTCACACCCCACTCTATGGGGACGAAAGCTGTAGCAGTGTCCAATCTCCCGGAGTGTTGGAGTAGGGTATCCTAAACCACGCCACAGAGTAAACATCCCGATCACAACCCTCCATGCATTAGGATTTAGCTGAGCTGGAGCTATCATAAATTCCTGAAGAACCCTTCGGATGCATGGATGCAAAGGCAGCCTTGAACCAATCTCTAAAAATGCCGGATGAAAAGCCACCGACACACTAAATGGATTGCTAACCATCTCTCCCGCCATCGGTATCCTCATACCAACGGACTCCGGGATAGAGAATTCTGTGGTAATTTGACCGATCCTAACCGCGGTCATCTTATTCTACCTAACCTGATTTATCGCGAATCGTGTGCGGTTCATATTATGCCTGAAGCATTCCTCAGAGTTATATCTGGCCTCGTAGCTTTCCCTTCCCGGAAGCAATGATTCGGGGTCGACCGGCAGTCCATTGCCCCATCCGACTTCTGACTCCGGTCGATTTACCTCTGGTTCATTATCCACCGGATCATCCCTCGTAGCAAATACACTCCTTGTGCTCTCCCCCCCGATGATCCATCAGACGATTCCAATGAGCTAGAGGAGTCCTCTACACTGAGTGCACCCACCTTCCTAACCATCGCTAAAGCACCGGGAAATACAAAGAATGCAAGCAGAGAGAAGAGAGTTTAATAGAGATGAGACTTACTGCAAATTTACACTCCAAAGAAGCTCTAAATTTTTGAAGGTTCACAAATGAATCTTCTCAATCAACAGTCCCATTTATATAGGCATTGCGCCCTCACTTAGGCGAATTCCAAACGACGCAGCGGTTACCATCCCAAGATGACAGCCGCCCAAGCGTCGCTTTCACTATACGACATGTGGCAACCATTCGTTGGGTGAGGGTTGGGTCAAACCGAAAACCCATGAGCCCAACCAGGTAAGGCCCGCTATTCAAGCCCATAACCGATAGCTTAATACCGAGATGCCTTCCGCTCCGATTGCAGGCTTGAGGGGGAATTGTTGGAGATAAGTATATATCCGAATATTTCTCGGAGGGACCCTTCGAGAACCTTCTCTCATCCACCGAATAAGTTACCGGAGTCACCGACCTTCTTCTACAAATTTCCATCGGAGACGTGATACCCAACGTTGAGACCTTTGGAGTCACCCTCTGATAGACTGACAAATGCAGTAATGATGGGGTGACTTGGCAGGGTAGTACCAATGAAGAGCCGACACGACACCCCTCCATCTGTCAAAAAAGAAACCTATATAAACCCCACTTTTCACTTTTTTTAGGGGACGAGAGAAAAAAGGAAGAAATAGACAAGACATTGTAAAAATATAGTTTTTGAGGGATGTCAGTTGGTGTTATAGGTAAAAATAGTCGTGACAGACACGTCATCCTCATAAAAAGCCACGTAAGCAGAAGTCAAGATAAGTCAATTCACGAAGCAAAAGAATCTCCCGAAGACATACTCAGAAAAAGAGTAGGATGCCCGACCGCAAACAAAGACCACCTGCTCGGGCAATAAATCGCAGTCGGGCATATGCTCGGGCATACTCGGGAATCAGTAAAAACAGATAGCCACCAGCATCCATATTCAAGGCAAAACGTAATCAGCAACCAGCGTCTTCACGATAAGCAACAGTGTGACTACTCAGAGTTCAAGAAAGGAAAACAAATAGTTTCCCCTTTATTTACGGAGAAAAAATAGTGAGAAAGAGAGATCACTGTGGAGAGATCATAATACGATATTCTTGTAATCATTCTTCATAGTGAATTTGGCTTAGTTGCTTAAGGCAACAACCCGTGGATGTTTTCTCCAATGATTGGGGTTTTACCACGTAATTGTTTGTTATTTCTTACTGATCTTTAGCTGTTTTTTATCCATAAACCATAACAATTCAAAAGCAAATCATTGACCCGGTGACCATCAAAAATAACTGTCAACAATTGGCGCTAGAAGGAGGGGGACCGAAAGTTTGTGACAACAATGGCTGGCGAAGGAGATGGTAGCGATTCCAGGTACAGTCAAGGCATTCCAAGTAACGAGCTAGCAGACGACACCGCGCTCAATACAGCGGACGCCACCCTAACGACGGCGGACCAGTCAGCCGCTCTAGCTGGTATTCAACGATTCCCCACAACTAATGAAGAAATCGCGCAACGATTTCGCGCTTCCCTGCAACAACTTATGTCAGATGCAGCAAGGCAGGGAATTGACCTTTCCACCACGGAAGATTTGATGTCACCTCACAATCTGTCTGCCCCAAGCCAGCAGGCAGCGAGACTGCGTTCTGCAGTGGTAATACCAACCCCTGATGCTCTCCAAAAGGCAAGGCGAGACCCTACAGGAAGACCAGAGATGGAAAGGGAAGCTAGGAGAAGTAGGGAGCATAAAGAAGGGAACGATTCTGACAAGGGATACGATCGAGAGCGGATAGCGATGGATCGAGATCACCCTAGGAGGCGTAATCACCGGAGAGACAGGGCTTCATCTTCGAAAGAAAGCGAACATAATCATCATCGCAAGCGCCACAGGGACACAGTTCGGCTGCATGGCCTGAACCGGGATCACAGAGAGTTGAATCCGGAAGAAAGGAGCCAAAAACTGACCATAAGTCAAAATTTCAATGCAATGGGGGAACCAGAAGGAGACAGAGATATACTCATACAGAGCCTAACCCGTGAAGTTCAGAACAATCGTCGACAAATGGATGCTTTAGTCAGGCGATATGGGCGTAACGAGTTGTCAGACGACGAATCCGGAAGCCCTTTCACCAGCGGAATCCTGAGGACACCTTTTCCGGAGAGATTCAGGATGCCACATGTGGAGCTGTTCAAGAAAGATACTGATCCAAAAGAACACGTCCGGAGATATAGGAGCGCTGTGGCACAGTTAGTCCACAACGACGCACTACTATGTTTGAATTTTCCTCAGACTCTAGGGGATTTAGGCTCCCGGTGGTTTGGTAGGTTGCTAGCGGCAAGCATAAACAGCTTTGGCGAGCTGAGCAAGGCTTTCTCAAGACAGTTCCTCGGGAATGTGCATAGAAAAAAATCGGTGGCTCACTTATCCCAACTCAGACAGGGAAAAGACGAATCGCTAAAGAAATATCTGGGGAGATTCGGTCAGGAAGTGTCCGAGATTGGGAGCGCAAATGACGAAGCAATAATTGCCGCATTCATCAACAATCTTCAGAATGGCTAGTTATCGTTTGACCTCAGAAGAGCCCGACTGACCAGTTATGCCGATATGATGGACATGGCAGGGGGGTACGCCCTGGCTGAAGAGGAAGAAATTGCCGCAGGGGGATATTTCGTGCATGGCGATCGCCCAGAGGGAACCAAAACCAAAGATCAAACAAAGGCGCCCGACACCAAAAGCGACAAACAAAAGAATAAAGCGCGGGATAGTCGGGATGGGCGGCGAGCATATGATTCGAAAACCGATCTACCGCGGCAGAAGTTCCAAGGCAGGTATACAAATTATACCCCATTGAAAAAAGATCAAGGCGAAATCCTGGCAATCCTAGAAGAAAAGAACATGTCTAAAGAACCGCCTAAGCAGTCAACATATGCTCGGAGGGACACCACCAAATATTGCCGGTTCCACAAAGAGAACGGGCACGAGACATCCAAGAGTTTCCAACTGAGAGACCATATCGAAACCCTCATCAGGGAAGGGCATTTGAAGGACATTGTCCTAAAAAAGGTGGATGGACAAAAGGATAGCCGGCAGGACAGTCGGGCAAGAAAGTTCAGTCCCAAGAAAACCGAGGATGAGGGTGCAATTAACACCATCTTTGGAGGACCGGCAACAGACAAGAGTAACAGGGAAAGGACACAGGAGATCCGAGAGGCCATGGAGGCACGGAGAGACCTGGATGTCAATTCCATTGAACCTGACCCGAAGAGAATCAAGGAGGGGTGGGACCCGATCGTATTCACAGAAGCCGACTCGCATGGAGTAGATGTCAGGCCAAATGACGCGCTAGTAATTGGCGCTCGGATCGGCCATAGAGAAGTTCATCGGATTCTGATTGACAATGGGAGCTCTGCAGATATTCTAAGTGCAGAAGTATATGACCAGCTAAGGTTAGATAGAAAAGACCTACAGCCATTTCCCACGCCCCTTAGAGGATTTGGAGGAGTCGAGGTAAGGTCGCTAGGAACGGTGAAATTGCCCGTGAAGATTGGGAAGGCACCTTGTCAAAAAACTGTACTACTCGACTTTGTGGTAGTGGATACGGAGAACTGGCCATACAACGCTTTATTGGGCCGACCATTTTTGAATAAAACCAAGGCAGTGACAGCAACCTATGCCCTAATGATGAAGTTCCCGACAGAATATGGAGTAGGGGTGGTTAAAGGGTCACAAGAGATGGCACGAAGAGCCAACTTGTCAGTATACAAAGATAGGGAAGTACACCAAGTGTATGCAATAGCAGCCCAGCAAAAGGTTGAAGACCCAGAAGAGCAAGCAGAGGTGTCAAAAGAATTTGAATTGGACCCCAGAGAAGAACCAGAAGTCAGAAAGGATGAGCCGACAGAAGAAGTAGCCTTGAATCCAGCAGATTCGAGTAAGACGGTGAAGGTAGGGGCAAGTTTAAATATACATGTAAAAAACCAACTCGTCAAATTACTAAGAAGTTATGAGGACGTCTTTGCCTAGGGTCACGAAGACATGCTGAGAGTAGACCCAAAAGTGATATCGCACTGCCTTTCCATCAACCCAGAGTCCCGACCAGTGGTACAAAAGAGAAGGCTGTTCAATCCAGAGAGAAGCGTTGCAATCAGGAAAGAAGTGGAGAAACTGCTCTCCGCAGGATCAATAAGGGAAGTCAAATACCCGGAATGGGTAGCCAATGTAGTACTGGTCAAGAAAAAGAATAACCAATGGAGGATGTGTGTAGATTTTACTGACTTGAACAAAGCTTGCCCGAAGGATAGTTTCCCTTTACCGAGGATTGACCAGTTGGTAGATGCAACGGCAGGATACGAACTACTAAGTTTCATGGATGCCTACTCGGGATACAATCAGATCCGGATGAACAAAGCTGACGAAGAAAAAACGTCTTTCACCACGGATCAAGGGTTATATTGCTACAAAGTGATGCCGTTTGGATTAAAGAATGCTGGGGCAACGTACCAAAGGTTGGTGAACAGAATGTTTGCTCGGCAGATTGGGAGAAACATGGAGGTTTATGTAGATGACATGCTGACTAAGAGCACTACGGCAGAAAAACATTCGGAAGATTTAAAGGAAACCTTCGAAGTCCTAAGGAAATATAAAATGAAGCTTAACCCGAGTAAATGTGTTTTCGGAGTACCCTCGGGGAGGTTTCTAGGTTTTCAAGTGCACCAAAGAGGGATTGAGGTAAATCCCGAAAAGATCAGAGCACTAGAAGAGATGGCCTCACCGAAGACATTGAAAGATGTACAGAGGCTGATGGGATGCCTTGCGTCACTCAACCGGTTTATTGCCAAGTCAACAGACAAATGCGCCCCATTCTTCAGGGCAATAAAAAGAGGAAAAGGGCTCGAATGGAGTACAGAATGTGAAGAAGCCTTTCAGAAATTGAAAGAGTATTTGGGGAGAGCACCCATCCTTTCAAAACCGGTGGTGGGAGAAACATTGTACTTATACCTGTCGGTCACAAAGGTGGCAACAAGTTCAGTATTAATCCGGTTAGAGGAAGGAGTACAAAAACCAGTGTATTACACAAGTAAGGCATTGTTACCAGCAGAAACCAGGTATTCGCCGGCAGAAAAAATAGCGCTAGCACTAATCACGTCGGCGAGAAAATTGAGGCCATATTTCCAGGCGCACACGATAGAGGTATACACTGATTGCCCATTGAAACTTATTCTTCAAAAGCCAGAGGTATCGGGAAGGCTGACCAAATGGGCAGTGGAACTGAGCGAATACGACATCAGATACACACCCAAAGCAGCAGTTAAAGGGCAGGCGGTATCAGACTTTATAGCAGAATTCACTGAACCAGACGCTGAGGTGAGAAGGACAATGGAAGATGAACAGACCGGCAAACTCCAATGGGAACTGCATGTAGATGGATCATCGAACACACATAGCAGCGGGGCAGGAATAGTCATCACAACCCCCGAGGGAGATACTGTAGAGTGTGCCATGAGATTCGATTTCAAAGCAACCAACAATCAAGCAGAATATGAAGCCTTGTTGGCCGGCCTGAGGGTCTGCATAGCATTAGGGGCAGATGAGCTGGAAATTTACAGCGATTCACAAGTCGTAGTTAATCAAGTACTGGACGAGTACCAAGCAAGGGAAGAGCACATGGTAGTTTATTTGGACATTGCAAAAAGGCTACTTAGAAAATTCAAGATGTACAAAATCTCTCAGATCCCTCGGGAAGAGAACGAGAAAGCGGATGCTTTGTCCAAATTAGCTTTAGCCACCACAAGCATCAGGTCCAAAGCAATACCAGTGGCACACCTGACTAAACCAAGTACAGAGGAATCAGAGGAAATCATAGTGGCAGAGATCCGACCAAGCCCAAGCGACTGGACATACAAACTCATGAGGTACCTGGAAGAAAACATATTACCAGAGGATGCGGTGGAAGCAAAACGCATCCGATACCGGTCAACCTGATACACGATTCTAAGAGGGGAATTATACAGGAGAGGATTCTCCAAAGTATTACAAAGATGTGTGGCCGGTGAAGAAGCTGAAAAAATACTAAAAAGCATCCACAGTGGAGTGTGTGGGAATCACACCGGGGGTAAAAGCCTAGCACACAAGGTGCTTAGGCAGGGGTTCTACTGGCCGACTCTGTTCGCAGAAGCACAGCGGTTCGCAGAGAGTTGCGAAACATGCCAAAAAATAGCAAACGACATTCGGCAACCCCCAGAATTACTCAGAAGTTTAACCTCACCGTGGCCCTTCGCCATGTGGGGACTCGATCTAATAAGACCAATGCCCACAGGAACAAAGGGAGGAGCAAAACACGCCATTGTAGCAGTGGACTATTTCACCAAATGGGCAGAAGCAGAAGCACTTGTACACATTACGGAGGCTAACACCACCAGCTTTGTCAAGAAAAACATCATATACAGGTTTGGGATCCCGAGTATCATCATAACTGACAATGGAACCCAGTTCGACAACAAGAATTTCAAAGATATGTGCAAAGAATTCAAGATCACCAACTACTACGCATCACCTGCTCACCCTCAAACCAATGGTCAGACGGAAGCTGTGAATAAAGTGATCAAGCACACACTGAAAGCAAAACTAGAGTCAAAGAAAGGGGGCTGGGCAGACAAATTGCCCGAGGTGTTATGGGCATACCGAACAACGATGAGGTCATCCACGGGGGAGACCCCTTTTGCACTGGCATTTGGGACAAGCTGTCATCCCAGCAGAAACAACTTTTACATCCCCCAGGATACAGTTATACAGCCCCGAGCACAATATAGATATGCTGCAAAAGAGTTTAGACGAACTCGAAGAAATCAAAGATACGGCTCAAGTAAGAAATTCCGCGTACCAGCAAAGGGCTGCGAGGTACTACAATTCCCACGTTCGGGAGCGAAGATTCCAACTCGGAGACTTAGTACTGAGAAGAGTATCCCCAAACACCAAGGATAAATCTTCGGGATCTCTTGCCGATAAATGGGAAGGGCCGTACATCATCAAAGGAGTTGTGGGATACGGGGCCTACATGATAGCCCGACCAGAGGGCAGCCTAGTACCCCGACCATGCAACGCACAGTACCTGAAGACCTTCTATCCCTGAGGGATCCAACCATATCTTTATAATTCTGCTTTAGCTCAATTTTTTAGTTCCTATCTTAATTGTTTCAAGTTTATTTGTTGTTTTCATAGTCACATTTATCTAATAAAGTTCACCCAAAGTTCAGTTGCCAGTACATAATAAGTCGTGGAATTGATAGTCTATAAGCAACACTTCGACAACAACGGCCAACCAAAAATTGGTCGGCAACAGCAGCTAACCAAAAAATTGGTCGAGTAAACACAGTACGGGAGCAATAAAGCCGCGAAAGAGCGGACAAATTGAGCCCGAAGGGCGGAAAAGCTATAGTAGCATGCCCGCCTAGTTAAAGTGATACGAACGTATCCTTTAGCAAAATGGCAAAACCGAGGCACCAGAATAAAAACTGGAAAACTGCTCGGAGCGCCGCTAGAAAGGCTAGTGAGACGCGCAGCCGTGTTGGCCGGTATAAAATACCCCAACGATTCGGCAAAAACCTCGCATAGATAAAACCAGGAGACGTCCTAGGTGACTTGTGCAAGGACCTTAACGTATGGTTGTGGCGAGCCTCGACGTAACGCTGAGGTAAAAACTAACTAATAAAAAAAATGAAGGCCAGTTACATGAGACACTCGGCCAAAAAACTAGTTACCGGTTAAATAAGATACTCGGTTCAAACTACATAAAAGGCCAGTCACATGAGATACTCGGCCAAAACTAGTAACCGGTTAAATAAGATACGCGGTGTGAACTACATAAAAAGCCAGTTACATAAGATACTCGGCCAAAATAGCTACCGGTCGAAAGACTCAACTTGACCGACCAAAAAGCCAGAGAATAAAGCACTCGGTCAAAGTAAAGTTTCGGACTCCCAAAAGACCCACAAGTTCGAAGAACGCTAAGTGCGAACAGGCAAACGAGCTTAGATTGACCACAAAATATTCCGAAGAAAAATCCATGTATATATATGAGGTATATAGTATACAAATAGTTACAAATAGTCGGTTGTAAAAGACTTAGTATACAAAAGAAAAAGATTTGAAATCAGAACTCAAGAAGGCGGTGCTGGGGGTCGGGAGCTGCTCCCACCAACATCCGGATCAGGCTCCATCACATATTCGCTCAACAGGCTGTCATCCGACGGCCACACAATCACATCCTCCTCCTCATCGACCATCCAGTCGGTATAATCAACCCCGGGGACGGGACCCAAATCGGGTGTCTCGTTGTCGATCCCCGCCTTCTCACAGGCATAAAAGGTAGAGAAGGAGTCAGCAGAAGGAACCTCAAGGTGCATGGGATGCGGCGCTTTACCCTTACTTCTACAATACGCCCGCCACTCTCTCATCTGGACCAGAAGAGACTCCAGAGAGGTATCCACATGCTTTTTGATTGAAAGGCTCCAGTTGGCCCTAGCCCGATCAGTCGCCCTATTCTTCTGCTTGAAAAATTCCCCAGCCGAGACCATTCCCCGCTGGAATTCACGCAGAAGCAAAGCATCATAGGCTGGAGACCTCTTGAACCGATCGACACCTTGTATTTCTAGCTCCAGCCTAGCTTCCTTCGATAGGGACCTAACTGTCAAGGCCTGACGCTCCAGGTCTTCAATTCGACGTTCGTAAGCAGACTTGGCGTCTTCAGCGGTCTGCTCAGCCTGGAGCAAAGCACCTTGAGTTGATGACAGCAGATCTTGCAAAATCTTGACCTCCTTAGCAGCAGAAGATGCTCGTTGTTCAGCCTCCAGTTGCCGAGCCAGGCATTGATCCATAAGCACCTGACTCGACTTAGCACCTTCTTGGCAAGCCAGCTCAGCCCGAGAGCAGCGATCCTCACTCTTCTTCAGCTGGGCCTCTAGCCGCCTTATTCTGTCCGCCTGGGCTTCGCCGGCCTGACAAGCCCCGGACATCTCCGCCACCATCTGCAGCAAGTTAAAACAGCAACAAGTAATGTAAAAACAAAAAAGGAAGAAATACGAAGTTTTAGGCATAACCAAAGCGTTACTTACGTAAGAGGAGCTGTTGAAGAAGTTGCAGAGACGGTTCGACACGGTCCCCGTCCTGAAGTGACTCCAGCGATCCTCCCCGATATAGGCACGGCCTGAATCCATGGCCCTAAGCATGGTTTCGGGTGCAGGATCGTCGGTCTGGGGGGAAGGCTCCGAACCGCTCACACCGGCCTCAGGGAGCTCAGCAGACGAGGCCACCTGAGGAGAGCCAGGTAAACCTCCAATATCACCCCTGACCTGATCCAGTGGAGGGGGAACACTCGCATCTTTCCCAACGGTACCCACCCCTTCGTCATCCGAAGATGAATCAACATAAGCAACCACTCGGGGGATCTTGGGGGTCGGGCGACCAGGAGAAAACGAAGCCTTCCGCTTTCCAGATTGCCTCCCGCGAGAGCTAGAGCTAACCGCCTGATCTGCAGAAATCTTGCCAGGCTACTCTACATCAACATTGCCGTCTCCTGGGGCAGGAGTGACATCAGCTGGAGCCGGGATTTCCGGAGCAGCAGGAGTTGGCTCGACAGAAGTCGGGATCTCTGGAGCCACCACGTCCGAACGTCCCCCGCTTACTTCGACACCTTGAGAAGTAATACCTGGTGTGTGAGCAGCGGTACGGGGAGAATTGGACCCACTGGGAAAGGCTTCCCGCTCGGACTCAGAGGGGTACCCCACCTTTTCCTTCCCTTTTGAAGTAGAAGGACCCATTATATCTACAGTCGTCTCTTGACCATGGGTTTCCTCGGGCACGTACTCGGGCACCTCCTCTTCTTCGTCCCCTTCAGGAGGAAGATCCTCGGGCGCGCTCTCATCGGAGTTACCTTCGGGAGGGGCAATTCCAGCGTCTTGCTGGCGAAGAGCTTCCTTTCTGCTAGCCTCCACAATGCCTTTCATCCGACGTGCCTGGGCATCGCAGACTATATCTACATCAAACACTTTAGAAAGAAGCCGAGTCAGTATAAAGAAAAAAAAAATAATAATAATAATAAGATAAATAACTTACGGCGTCTGCGACATGCGGAAATCTGAGGGAAAAGGCGAGCCTTTATCATCTTCCCCTCATCGTACAGATAGGGCCTACCCCTCTTTATTAAAGGGCGGAAAGCAGCTCGAGCCAAGGTCTTGAGCTCATCATCGGTGAAGGCGGAAGTCATATGATTCCACTGGGGCGAGCAGAAATAACGAGGAACCCTGCGGGTCATCCAGGTACCCTCCAGATCAAAACTGATTGATTGGCCCCATCGTTTACCCACAAAGAACCAACTAGTCTTCCAAAATTTGTTTGAGGAAGGGAAGCCCCAAACAAACCCCTTCATCTTCTCGTCCGTGGTCGGCTCGATTTCACCTTTAACCACGACGTCCTTGGGGACCCAGAACTCGGACTGATTCGATTGGAGGAAGTAGACCCCACTCTTCCCCACAGGCCTCAGCAAATAGAAATGCCGGATTTCACGAGGAGTGGGAGGTGGCTGGTGCATTCTATGCCACATGTGCCACATGCACATTAGAATCCGGTAGCTGTTCGGAGTTAGCTGCGCCGGAGCGAGTCGAGCCTCAGCCAAAAACCAGGTAATAAAAGGCTGGAAAGGAAGAGTAACGCCACATGTGAGCATCACCCCGTAGATCGCCACGTGGCCAGGGGGTGGATTCCATGCGGCCCGACCTTCCGCAGGAATCAACGAAACTATACGGCTGTCCAGATCAAACCGCCGCATATATTTCGCTATCTCAACAGGGCCGACCACGTTCGGCTCAACGTCATAAACACATATCCGCTCGGGGGAGTAAGGAATGCGAGCAGTCATGTGCTCCTCTTCGATATCGTCCTCTACAACCCTCTGGTATGCGACTCGGCTCTCCAGAGAGTGAGAATCTTTGTAGATTTTGCGAGTGCTCATTTTCTTTCCCGGGCGTCTCCCAAGCCGAGTGTTAGCACAAGTGGAAGAAGAATCCGACCAAGCCTCAGGCTGATAGTCGGGAGGTGAGGAATCCGAAGAAATAGAATGAACTTCGGGAGGAGATGGAGCTCCTGAAGAGGCGAAGTTGTCACGATTAACTACAGAAACGTCGGCGTCAATGAAATGTGGTTGATCAAAGAGAGGTGGTTTCAATAAATTGTGGACTACAGATGCAGTGTGTGCATCATGTTGCTCAATAGCAATCATGCCAACAGTGTAAAGACAGTACCTAGCTGCAGAATCCATAGAAACTAACCTTGATACAGCAAGAAGCGGAGGTGATGCAAGCTACGGAAAGAATCTTCGAGAGAAGGCCTGGGGGTTGAAGCAGACAACCGCAGTAGGGCAAAAGACGCAAGCAAATTCCTCGAAGAACGCACGAAAATGCAGAAAAGAAATTCTCCAAAAAGGGAAATGCAGAAAAGGAAATAAAGAAAGAAAACCCATAAACGCTATAAGTATATATAGGCAACGCATCAATTTCAAAAAGGGGAACAAAACCCTAGAAGAAGCATAGAGAAGCGGGAAATGGAGGGGCGTGGGCAGTGACGTAGGCCGTAAGCAAGCAGACAGAAGGGTTACGTCCCATAAATGCACTGTACCCCAGCCAAACAAAAAAGGACAAGTGGCAACCAGGGAGCACCTTGAGCCGTCAGAAAGCGGAAACGTCACCATCAAAAGATTTCTGAAATAAGTACTAAATCGAATGCGTGCGGTCGTAATTAAAACACGTCATTAAAGACTTCGAATCGAACGAGGATATATTAACACAAAAAATGACAAATGAAGACTAGTTATGAAGATGTATGAAGTTAAATATTCGATCCGAGAGGACCTGACTCGGAGCGGTCGGCTCAAAAATTTAAGGGGGTATTGTTATAGGTAAAAATAGTCGTGACAGACACGTCATCCTCATAAAAAGCCACGTAAGCAGAAGTCAAGATAAGTCAATTCACGAAGCAAAAGAATCTCCCGAAGACATACTCAGAAAAAGAGTAGGATGCCCGACCGCAAACAAAGACCACCTGCTCGGGCAATAAATCGCAGTCGGGCGTATGCTCGGGCATACTCGGGAATCAGTAAAAACAGATAGCCACCAGCATCCATATTCAAGGCAAAACGTAATCAGCGACCAGCGTCTTCACGATAAGCAACAGTGTGACTACTCAGAGTTCAAGAAAGGAAAACAAATAGTTTCCCCTTTATTTACGGAGAAAAAATAGCGAGAAAGAGAGATCACTGTGGAGAGATCATAATACGATATTCTTGTAATCATTCTTCATAGTGAATTTGGCTTAGTTGCTTAAGGCAACAACCCGTGGATGTTTTCTCCAATGATTGGGGTTTTACCACGTAATTGTTTGTTATTTCTTACTGATCTTTAGCTGTTTTTTATCCATAAACCATAACAATTCAAAAGCAAATCATTGACCCGGTGACCATCAAAAATAACTGTCAACAGTTGGTTTTCCTAGGGAAAGTGTTAATCCCTGTAATGTCTACACTCAATTAATTATTTAGAACAAAGATTGAATAAGACATCCTCAATCCTCATTTACTCTTATTGTAATTATTGTCTCCCGAACCTCTGGGATTCTTTATCAGAGGCACATTTTTACACTAAACAAACACCATTGAGAGGAATTTGCAGTTCTCGAAACAAAGATTGGAACCACATGACATCCATAGCAGCTGAGGTAAGAGATCGATACTCAACTTTTGTGCTAGAACGAGCCACCACGCTCTGTTTTCTTGAGGACCAGCTGACAAAATTATCTCCTAAATACAAGCAATGGCCACCGGTGGACTTTCTATCATCCATATCACCTACCCAGTCTGCATCAGCAAAACATTCTAAGGACAATTTGGACGTAGATTTGAAGAGCATCCCATAAGATAATGTACATTTGATGTGACGTAGTATTCTCTTAACTGCCAGCCAATGAACCTGAGAAGGTCAAGCAAGAAATTGACTCAACTTGTTTACTGATAAGGCAATATCAGGGCGTGAAAGAGTGAGATACTGCAAGGCCCCTATGGTACTTCTATATAGCGTGGAATCTGCAAATGGTTCACCAACATTGGAGGGCAATTTGCAACCTGGAGATAGAAGTGTTGGACAGGGATTGCAGTCAACCATATTAGTCCTTATCAGTAGGCCCTTAGCATATTTAGACTGAGACAATGTAAGTCCACCGGTTCCTCTTTGAACCTCAAAACCAAGGAAGAATTTAAGAGAACCTAGAGACTTTAGTGCAAAGCTTAGGTTCAAATCCTGTGTAACCTTTGAAATGAGAGAGTCATCGTTTCCAGTAAGCAATATATCATCCACATAGACCAATAACAACAAAAACAAGGATGAGATCCTGTAGAAGAACAAAGAAGGATCAGCCTATGAATTTTTGAAACCCCAAGCAAAAAGACTTAAGCTTCGCGTACCACTCTCTTAGTGCCTACTTGAGGCCATAAAAAGATTTGTGAAGCTTACACACATGTGAGGGCTTACTTTAATAAATGAAACCCTCCAGTTGATCCATAAATATTGACTCTTGGAGCTCACCATTTAGAAATGCATTATTAACATCAAGTTGTTCTATGTCCCATTTGTTGCTAAGAGCAAGATTCAATACAACACGGATGGTAGAACTTTTAACAACAGGGCTGAATGTCTCTGAGAAGTCCAATCTAGGGGTTTCAGTGAAGCCCTCTGCTACCAACCTGACTTTGTATCTTTCAATGGATCCACAACATTGTGTTTGATCTTAAAAACCCATTTGCAGCCTACCACTTTCATGTCAGTCGAGTGAGGGACCAAAGTCCATGTTATCATCCTTTGAAGAGCATTAAATTCTGCTTGCATAGCCTCCTTCAAAGCAGGAATTTGTAAAGCTTCGTTAAACTTTGATGGCATGATCTCATCTGCCGAAGAACTCATTTGATAAACTCTTGGTTTTGATATGCCATTATTGCCACGAGTGACCATTTTGTGAACATTTTGAACTGGCACAACAGCCTTTGCAAAATTGTGTGGTGTTGGTAAGATGTTCCCAGCAGAGGATCCCACATCACATGACTTTGAAGGAGCAGAGATAGGATTTGATGTTATTGGTAAAGGGACTGCAAATGAAGGGTTGCTAGGCTTGACCCCAAATATGACCGAAAAAGGGAACTCTTCCTCATTAAAGATTACATCCCTAGAGATTAGAGATGCACATTTTTCCCCGGGGCCCCAATTCCCCACGTTCCCATCCCCATTTGGGGATTTTATTTTGGGGAAAATGGGGAAATGGGGAGGGATGGGGATGAAAATCATCCCCAAATTGAAATGGGGATGGGGATGGGGGCGAGGTACCCCATCCCCATTTCCCTATACCTCCCAAACATATATAAATATAATTATAATATATATTTTTAATTTATTTTTTTATTCTTTGAAAACCCTAACTCCTTAAGTATATATACACATTTTATATAAAATGCACTAATGAAATTTATTTTGTATTTATAATTGAATGTTTGATTTTTAAGTTTAATTTGTAGTTTTTAGTCAAATGGGGAAATGGGGGAACGGGGAAACTGGGAATGGGGAAAAACAGGAAAAAATGGGGAAAATGGAAAATTGGGGATGGGGATGGATATAGGTTCCCCCAAAATTCCCCATCCCCATTTTCCCCAAATGGAGAAAGGGGGGGGGTGGTATGGGGGAAGGGTCTAGGAAGTGGGGATGGGGATGAGGATGGGGAGACCTATATCCATCCCCATTCCCCAAATGTGCATCTCTACTAGAGATGTATACTCTAACATTTGAGTGAAGGCATTTATATCCTTTAGAGTAGTCACAATAACCCACAAAAACACACTTAGTAGAACGAAAAATGAGTTTGTGTTTGTTGTAGTCTCGAAGATGGGGAAAACATGAACAACCAAAAGGTTTGAGAGCAAGTTATTCTGGACATTTTCCAAAAAGCTTGGCATATGGTGACAGGTTAAGCAGCACCGACGTGGGAAGTCTATTAATGAGGTAGGTTGCTATTTGAAAGGCCTCCCACCATAACGAAAGGGGAAGACCAGCATAAGCAATAAGAGACAAGCCAACCTCAACTATATGTCGATGTTTCCTTTCAGCAATGCCATTTTGTTAAGGAGTATGTGGGCAAGTTTTCTGATGGAGAATGCCATGCTCAGTTAGATACGATGAAAGAGAAATGAATTCGCCACTATTTTCACTTCGAAGGCACTTGATCTTTGTGAAAAACTAGGTTTCAACAAATTTGTGAAATGAAACAAAAGTTTGATGGACCTAAGATTTCAACACCAGTGGGAAAATCCAGCAATATCTAGTGAAACCATCGATGATGCTTAGATAGTATTGATGTCCTTGTAAAGATGGAAGAGGTGATGGACCAAACATCTGGACATACCATTTCTAAAGGAGCAGTGTAAACATGAGAGGAAAAATTGTAAGGTAATCGTTGTGACTTACTTAGCATGTATGCATCACATAAGTTTTGCAAAGAAAAATTTGACACATTCACATTCAGAGTTTCAATACAGAAGATAGTACATTGGAGCATGGATGTCCAAGCTTAACATGCCAATTTCTAACAAGAATTTGTTTTGGAGAGGGTAATAGACCAGAAGTTGGTGCAGATGCATTACATTTAGGTGTTTTGACAGCACTAGCAACAACAATTGCTTCAGTTTTATTTAGCAAAACACTAAACATAGACTCTATAGGAACAGAATTAGTTTTATTTTGTATAGGCTGAGTTCTGATATCAGCAGAGAAATTGCTTGAATAACGACTTCCTTCAACACTTGAAAAGATTAGTTTGTATAAACCATCCTTGCACTCATTGAAGCAGTATTTCCTTCGTGCTCTTGTCCTTTACAAAACAACCTTTAGAGTTAATTTCCACTACCACATCATTATCTTGTATAAGTTGGGAAACACTCAAGAGATTTTTGGTGATTTCAGGCACAAATAAGACATTCTTGAGATAAATGTTATAATCAGGCCTAATTTTTGAAAAGAAATGTAATTGACCACTATGAGTTATAGGTAGAGTTTGGCCATTACCAACCGCCAACTTCTTATTACCTTTATATTCCTTGTGTATGGAGAGATTGTTGAAGTCACTTATAAGGTGGTTGGTAGCCCTACTATCAATGTACCAGTTGGAATTAGCTACTGAGTTTGGATTTGCTGCTGCAACACTCAAGGTGTTGTTATTCACTTGATAGGAGTTGTCAAAGACCTGAGAGCATTCAGCTTGGTGAACATCGTTGCCTTGTAGAGAGGAGGTTGTCCTAGAGACAGTGCCATTGTAGGTTTGATCAAACCTGTGATAGCAGACATTTGCTATGTGGCCAAGTTTCACACACACCTAACATATAGGCTTAGAGTTGTTGCTAGACCTTCCACATCTGCCTCTGGCTCTTCCTATAAATTGACCTCCTTTTTGAGTTGTCACATGCATGTTTGCTGAGGCTATTGGTATTTGACCAGCCGAAGCAAATTACTCTAATCTGGCTTCAAAACTCATCAACTGAAATTGAGCCTCTTGAACAGTAACATCACCTCTTTTGGCAGTAATGGTTACCACCACTGGATCATATTCCTGTCCTAGACCTCCTAGTATGAATGACACCAGATCTTGTTCACTTACAACTTGTCCAGCTGCTATCAATGAATCTGCTATACCTTTCATTTTGACCACATATTCATTGATACCAAGTGCTCATTTTTTCAATGTTTGTAGCTAATTTCTTAAATGCATGATTCTAGCCATAGAGTGCTAAGAAAACAAATTAACAATGCAATTCTAGATTTCACCAGCAGTTGTGCAGTGTCACTTGACCTAGAATTGACTCACTCAAGGAGGATATTATCCAACTAACTAACAATTGATCAATCTTTTTCAAGATAAGAAAATCATCACTAATGATTTGAACAACTTCACATGTCTCTTCGTCACGATCTTCAACATACTTCTGTGGACTCCTTGTGGATCCGAAAAGGAACTCTTCTATGTCAAACGCACGAATGACTGGTAGGACTTACGCCTTCCAGAAGATAAAGTTGTTTTGATCCAACTTTATTGGCAGATTGAAATTTAGATTCTTAGAGATGAGATTCGACCGAGCCTCACATTGTTTCTTCATGAGAATAGAAGATATGCTTGCCGAAGAAGAAGATGCTATGGCCTTGGATCTTTAGAGCTCTGATACCATGAAAAATTAATAGAGAAACACAACCTAGCATAAGAACAAAGAAAGCTTAGGAATGGAGAGAAAAGTTTATTCAAGAATTTTTCATTTCTGTTTTTGCTAATCGTAAAATTACAGAGAGCATCCTATTTATACTATTTTGCTCATCCTTATCCAATACCCTGATCATTAGGAACTAAGAATCTCATATTCAATCTTAGCCATCTGATGTAAATCAGTTGTAACAAACTTATATGGGCAATACTTTTGGCGTCAATATCATTTGAGTTGATCATAATAGAATGTGCTGACGAGGCATTGCTGACTCAGCCTATTCTGTTATGATTGTTGCTATGATGCTTTTCTCTGTTTGGGCTATGATGTTGCACATTGATGGTCATTCTTCTTCTTAACACAAACATATATAATTTGAAGATTAATTGTTGGATGTTGATAAAAAGATTTAGTCAAATTTGAGCAAATTTGAAGAATGATGATAAATAATTTTTATTATAAAAAGATGAAAAAGAAAAGAAAAATTATTTATTCTACTTTAAATAGAAAATAACATTAATTCTTTAATTACTTTGTTTTATACGATTTTAATTTTATTTTATTTTAAGGAGCCCACCTTGGCCCCTACACAGGTACATCTCTGGTGTGTTTGATTTATATGTTTAACAGGGCCGTCTCCAGACATTTTGGGGCCCCATCCATTTAATGATATTAGTAAAAATCGAGGCCCCACATAAAAATTATTATCATTAACATAAAAAAAAAATATATATTAGATAAATAATTATTCATTTACCAAATATAATTTAATCCACATAAATTAAAACAAAAAAGATTTATCGTATCTAATAATATAAAAATAAAACATTGTTTAAATTTATATTCTTCTTGCTTTCCGAAGTGAAAATTTACGAAGGCGGTCTGTCAACGGAGAGAGAGGGCGGCGATTTTTACTTAGACGATGTCAAACTTAACTAGGTTAGCAACGATGTCCGGTAATCTGCTATGTTAGAATTCTTGTTTTTTTTTTCCTTGACAAATGCTAATTTAGAATTCACTTGGGCTTTTATGTTTATTTTTGTTAAATTGACTAGTTAGTTGGGTCTGAAGTGAAGAAGAAAATAAATAAATAAAAGATCTTAAATGTTTGAGATTGTGCCCTTTTTAGACTTAAATATATTGGGTATTTGGGTGCTAAGGGCCCTGATTTCAAGCAAAAGAAGAAGAAGTAGATTGGGCCAACTTGGGGTCCTAGCAAATGGCTGAGTTTACTTGCCCCATGGGCCGGCCTTGATGTTTAACCCAATCAAATCATACCATGTGATTGTGCTAGTTCTAACTAGAGGTTTTGACATGTTTTATTCCTAAATCAACACATCTTTTTAGTATCATTGTAATTTGGCTCTCGGAAACGTTTTAGTGTGTGTTGCATATACTGTATTTAGTACATAGTAGAATTGTGTTTTAGTTTAGTTTTTAGCATTTGTAGTTTGCTCGAGTATGAGCAAAAGTCAGGTTCGGGGGTTTGATCGCGCTCCAAATGTTCGAATTTAGCGGTCCTTTTACTTGGTTTTTGTAACCGTTTTCCAAGCATTTTAGGAGTTTAACATTGAAAATAAGTGTTTTCAGGTAACTTAGGCGTTTCAAAGGCATTTTGGTCCAAAGTAATGAAAAAAAGGCAAAGAAGCCAGAAAAGAGATGATTCTCAACACCACGAGTTCACACCTCTAGGCCAGCGGGAACAAATCAACGAAGCAAAGCCACAAGGAATATCATAGATATTTGGCGAGTTCATACTCCCTACCTCGCGAGAATAAAGCCATTGCATTGAAACCGTAAGCTCTTCACACCCTTTTCCAGTGAGTTCACATTCCCTGCCTTATGGGAATTAAGCCGCTGAAGAGAAGCCACTAGAACTTCACATCTTTGTCCAGCGAGTTCAGACCTTCTGTCTCGCTAGAATAAAGCCACATAACAAACCCGCGGAAACCTTGGCAATTTCAAACCAACTTCCAAGATAGAATAAAGCCGCGGAAGGAGTCTGCGTAAAAAAGGAAAGATCATCCAGCGGGTTGAGTCCGCTGGAAAGAAACTGCGGCACAATCCCGCAGATAAGTCTAACGAGCTGCAAGTGGATTGAATCTTGTCCTAACTAGTCAAATCAACCTCTCTTTCCATCTACTTACTAGAACCGGCCTTCAAAGTGGACCATGTGACCTCACTTGCCCTTTGAAAGGCCTCCCCCAGTGCACATCACATCACACTTACTTCTCCATTTAATGTGGCCAACCACTTACATTTAAAGTAGGTTAGACATTAATTAGATATTCTCTTAGAAAAAAGCCAAGCAAGTTTGCTTGGCACATTTTAGGCAACCATACACCCATTTTGGTACCTTAGTTTAGTTTACTTCAAGTTTACATAGAAGAGTTTGTTGCTTGGATTGCAAAGAGGATCATTCTTCATGACAAGAGTCACCAACCGATGATGTTTTCTTCATTTGTATCTCCTTGCTACTTTGATTCTATGTGTAACTAAAACCCTCTTTGTTAGGGGTTAGATGTAATTCTTGTAAATAACCTTGCTATATAATCAATGTTTTATTCACTTCTTAAGTTGTATGTTTGCTTATTATTCTATTTATGTATGGTGGTTGACACAACCACTCATCTCTCATTGAATGCACAATATGCTTGAAGATTTAATATGCAATAAAGACCATCAATGCAGATGACACTTATGCCATCTATGTTGTAGAGATTTACTAACCTTGTGAATCTCTAATGACACCTTTGAGTAAACCTCCTTTAAATCACTCATCTAATCTTAGGTTGTGGTTAAAGTGATGGATTTAGTGTCTTATAATTGGTATTGGTAGATTCATGCTTTAGTCATTGTGAATGAGCTTAATGTATGATTGATTAATTAATAGGTTATTACTCAAATGAATCTTTCCCCTAGCAATCTTTTAATCTAGTATTTGAACCAAGAAATTGTAGTTATAATCTTAATCAATTCTCATCTTAGCATAGTTGAAGTTGTCATTACTTTAGTTAACAAAATAGATATTTGTTAGAGTTAATTACATGTGTTATTGCTTTCTATTTACTTAAGTTTAATCTGCATTTCTCGTGGGAACGATAACTCATACTTGAGCACCCTATACGAGTTGAACGACTTGTGCACTTGCAAAGGGTGAAACACTCGTGTGCCCCTTTAAAATTGCCGAGGTAGAATATGGTAGATTAATTGAAGTTTTATTAGAACCGGTTCGAGCGTGTCAGTGACTGCCGTAGAGAATGCTTTCTTGACTAACGTTCCATCTGCAGATGATATTCATGATGCGGATGCTACATCTGCCCTTAGGCCAAATGGGTTTTCTGATAGATTTTATCAGAGATGTTGTGATGTTGTAGGTGTTAACCACTAAAATTGGCAAAGGATCAAAGAAGAATTTTCCACCTTGATATGAGGAGGACATGGGAATCCAGATACCATCCGGCTACCCTAAGAAGGGAGGGTTCTCGATCAATCCGGATACATTCCCCATCCAGAGGTATCTAGCCCGGCCATTCCCTAGCTGCTCATGAACCCCGTAATATCCCGATATGAAGCTCCACCAAGCTCCCTGATTCACAGTTCCACACGCAGTATCCCGACATGAAGTTCCACCCAGTATCCCGATCCGGAGTTCCACCAAGCACCCCGCTACTATATCATCCAGATATCTCGCTATTTCATCAGCTGGATATCCCGCTACGGCCTCAGCTGGTATCGATCCTCGGTCGATAGCGAGATACTCAAGAACACATTACACCTTCTAGAATCAGATCACCAGGCAGTAAGATATCAGACGAAGAATTTCATATAGAGTGGAAGACCTACATACCCCGCGGACAGGTTTTAAAGCTCCGAACAAGGGGGATAAAACGTCGTCGTTCAATCAAGCAAAAGAAGTAGACTTCTTCCCTCCAACTGAGAGTTCCATTTATGAGATTGTCTCCTCCTAGGAAGGAAAGACTTGATTCTAATGATTAAAGCTCATACGAGATTGTCTCTTATCAGGAAAGAAAGTCTTGTAAACGCCAAACCCTAGACCGAAATTATAGGAGTGCATGGCAAGCAACGGGACCTATATAAACAACATAATACACACTAGAAAAGCATCCGAAAATCACCTCTTAAAACCCTACGTTCAGTTCTACTTATCGACACATACGAGTTCGCCACCACCACAATCTCCATCACCTACTGAAGCTCCACACTCCACCTTAGCCTAGAAAAACACAACTCTTGTATTCATGAAATAAGGCTACAATCAATAAAGATCTCATTTATTTACCATATTTTCTACATTCAAACTGCACTTGTTATATCAGGAACATTATCGGTATCAAACTACGTGATACCCCTTTGACCAGGATCGATCCTAATCTTGGTCCCTTAAAGTTGTTATTTGGAGATTCACCCCAGTGACGATTTTCCGGTAACATTAAGTATTGACATGGTCCTCGCTATTGAGGATTTTTTCATCACAAGAGTTATTTTCCCAAGTCTCAAGTCCCTCTCTCTGGCCGGTCGTTCTACTCTGTTCAGGTCGGTCATCATTGGTTCATTTCTGCACTCTTTCACGATTTACAAGTGGCATTCTTCTTTACTGTCGATGATTAACGGCAAGTAAAGGAAATATTTATGGACTGGTTCTTATGAGAAGACTAAGTTGGTTCAAGTTGCTGGGGATCATTGATGTAGGCCTTACTCTCATGGTAGTCTTGGTCTGAACGATCATAGGTTGCTAAATGACTCGCTATTGCGAAAATTCACTTGGAAGTTTATAACCTCTAATGGTTTTACTTTCTCATTTCTTTAGGAGAGGTATCTCAGGCAGTTGCAGAAGCCTTAGGGAGGGTATGTCACCTCATCAATTTGGTCTTCCCTTCGGAACATTTATAGTTCCCTTCTTAAGGAAGGTATCTGGTTGATTGGCAAGAACTCTCATCGGGAATTTTGGCGTGATAATTGGCTAAGGGTTCCCATTTTAGAGCTTTTAGGGATTCCTGATTATATAGCTAACCCACTCTGAGCAAGGGTCTCAGATTTTATTTAGGAGGGTAGATGGGTGCTGGATGATTGTTTCCGATCGCGCTTCCCGGATCTGTGTTTTCTGATTGATCTAATAGCGATTTCTCCTATTGTGGATTCTCCAATTTGGGCTAATTCTCGAGATGGTCGTGTTTCTTGCAAGGCTGCTTATTCCTAATTTTTCCGTGATATTCCTCGAGTTGTTTGGTGGAGAAATGTCTGGTCTCGTTTTATTCCCTCTTGTCGCTCAACTTTAACCTGATATCTTTTGTTGAATAGGCTTCCTACTGAGGATTGCCTTTGCAGGTCTGGGTTCCAGTTGACTTCTTGTGGCAGTATTTGTGGGGTTAATAGTGAATCGGTAGATCACCTTTTTCTTCATTGTCCCCTAGCGATTGCTTTTTGTGAGACTATTTTATTGGCTTTCCAGCGATGTGTCTCTATCGAAACTTGACAATCCTTTAGTGAGTAGGCCATGTCGGTTTCCTTTAGTGAGCAGGTTAGGATTTTATAGAAGGCGGCTATCCATATATTGATTTGGGAGGTGTGGATTGCCAATAATCAATGGATTTTTGAAGGGAAATCAGTGGACTTTAGATCCGTCCTCTCTTTGGTTTGGCGTGCGGTTTCAGAGGCTAATCGCTTGGAGATTGGTTGTATGCGTAATTGTATGGACAACCTTTTTATTCTTCATCGATTTGATCTTTGGAGTCACCCTTCTAAAGCCCCACTAATCAAGAGTATGGTTTGGCCACCTCCAGCTCCTAGTTGGATCAAAGTGAATACAGATGGTGCTGCATTATGTTCCATAATTATCCTTTTTATCTTTTGACACTCCTTTAAAAACACTCTATCATAAAAATCTAGGACTTGTACTGTAAACGTTTTTCATTTGCTGTTTTTTGAAAAGAATAATGAAAATAAAAACAGTCAACAAAAAAATATAATAAATTAACTGTCCAACTTTGTCCCGACTCCTGCGCGAAAAAAGCTCAAATATTAAATAATGATCATGCATGTATGATTTTTTTTTTTTGTTTTTTTTTTTTGTTTTGAAGTAAAGTATTATTTGTTTTATGATACCACTTTGTGCATGACAATTAATTATATATTAAATCCCTTTCAAAGCGGCCTCCTTGAACGATAGGAAGAAAAACCTTAAAAATTAGCTAATTTTGTCTGTTTTAGATTTTCTTTAGAAGATAAATTGAGTTTTATGTTTTCAAATTTTTAAAACACATCCCAGCAGTAATTGAAATCAATATTCTTGAAAAAAACAAAAAGTTAAATGTTATAATATGTGTATATTGAAATTGTTTTGGAAACATATTTTTCAATATATTGTAAAAGTTTAATGAAAAAACAATATTATTTTTAGTTAATATTTAAAAAATAATTTAAATTAATTTATAATTGATTTCTGTATTTTTATTTTTTCCGTAAAAAATATTTTTATTCATTTTAAGAAAAAATATAGTGATATATATATATTATTGTGAATGGAAGTATAGAACTTAGAAGTTAGAACTGTATATGTTTATCTAAAATTTAAAATTTTATTTTCTATTCAAGTAAAAAAAAGTAATTGTTTTTATTTAAAAATGTAACCATTATCAATTTAAGTATTTAACTGTGGACTTCGTGTGGACCTCGTGAGTTTAATGCAAAAAAAAAAAAAAAAAAAAATTAATAAATAAATAAATGTTTTCAGTTTTGGTGGCTATTAATTATATATATATAATTTTTGTATTGTCAGTTTGTCCTAATATAAAATATATCATGACGAAAAATGTTGACCATTAGATTTACATACTTAGACTCAAAGTGTATGCACTTATCAAAATTTCTCCATAATCTATGATCCACATTATTCATCTTGATATTATCAATTTATCTATTGACCTTGTGATTTTAATGGAAACCAAAAAAATGAAAACATCAAATCAATGTTTTTCGGTTTTGGTTAGCTATTGCTATTTGCTTATTACCGCCACTTGTAAATCATAGTGGAATTCATTGAATTCTCCTATCATTATCATCAACCCACAAGGAAGCTTGTCTTCAATTGCTTGCTCCTTAAGTAAAATAGGTGGTGTTGTTAGAAAGAAAATTGCAATATACACCCCTTGTTTGTTTGCCTATATATATGGCATTTGTAATGTTAATGAAACTAAGATCTAATATATCATTACACAATTTGTGCTCTCATATCTCGTCTCTCTCTCATGTTTACCTTTCTTCATTTTATTATATTGTGTTCATCTATTCTTTATATTCTTCATCTGTTTTTCAATTTTTACAACACGTTATCAGCACAATACTATTATTTCCAAAACCTAAAGTTCTGAATTTATTACTACTAGAATCTGAAGTTCCTAGATTTATCTCCAGAACCTGAAGCTTCTGAATTTATTATTACTAGAGCCAGAAGCTTTTAGATTTTTATTTATTAATACCAGAACCTGTAGTTCTGAATTTACTTTCTCGCTTTTTATTTTTACTCAATTTATTTTCCCGCATTTTATTTACTTTTATGCGATTTACTTTCTCGCATTTATTTATTTATTTATGAGGAAATAGGGGTATATAGCACTTTTTCAAAATGGATTTGTGTAACTACAACCACTTTAATAACTCATGTTCTAATAGCACCAAAAATGGAATTTGGACAAAAATACCCCTCAACTTCTTTTCTTTTCTCTTTTCTGTCCTTCATCTTCTTTCTTCTTCTTTTTCCCCAAACCTCCATTGATGGAGCTTCAATGGAGGTGTCACCGTCGACCGGCGAGTTGATGGACAAAACCACCGGCAAAACATCCGTCGTGCACCACCGATTGTAACGGAAGTATCCATTTTCAATTTTGAGTTGTATGGAGAGAGAAACGAAGCCAAACCCGAATAGTTTTCGAACCTTCATCGTCAGATCTGCGACGATCCGTCGCAAATCTGACGAAACCGATGGCACCAATGAACTTGACGTCGTCCAATCTTCTAGATCCGACTATCTCCGGAGTCAACCGGCGCCGTCGTCGGCACTATCACCATTGATGGAGGTCAAACAGAATAAGTCTCGAACAAACTGGGATTAAGTCTCGAAACGCATCAATAAGTCTTGAAAATGTCACAATAAGTCTCGAATTTTCGAGAAAAAAAAAAGCAACAAACTGGGATTAAGTCTCGAAACGCATCAATAAATCTCGAAAATGTCACAATAAGTCTCGAATTTTCAAGAAAAAAAAAAGCAAAGGAAAAGAGTAAGTGGGGGTATTTTGGTCTCATCACCTATTTTGGTGCTATTAAAACATGACTTATTAATGTGGTGCTATTTGCACAAGCCCTCCCCCAAAAAGTGCTATTTAATTTTTGAACCCTTTATTTATACGCTTTTATGAGATTGACTATGCCAACCAACCAGAACTTGTAGTTCTGGATTTACTTTTTTCGCATTTATTATTATGCATTTTATTTTGTGATTTTTATTTAAACAATTTGGTCATCCATCCAGAACCTGAAGTTTATGGATTTATTTATCATTACCGGAAGGGTGCTGATACTGACACACATAAATATGATAAACATACCCATATTTTAATAAAAAATTTATTTACAAAAATATCCCAACAAGAATTTACCAATAAGAACAAATTAGTTTAATTAAAAATAAACCAAATACTATGTACATTCATTACTTACACCCATATATTCAACTATATCACTTTATTAAAATAAAATAAAAAACTAAACCCTAATTCTATTTCAAGTATCAAAATTTTAGTTTTTGTAAAAAAGAAAACAAACTTAAATTATTTTTTACTTGAAAACTGAATTTTGGGTGTTCTCTTTGGATTCAAAAGAATCAAAGTATTGTTTCCAAAGTCTCCCTAATCAATGCCGGTATAGCATGATGTTTTCCAATTGAGTTGGGTGATGGACCGTTTGGTACTCTTTTCTGATCTGCAATTGAAGTGGTACTCTTCGAAGCCATTTATAACTACTGTTTTTATTAAATAAAGTTTGATACTGTTAATTTTCATAATAAATATCGTCTCCAGTATTGTTTTTTGTTATGATTTTATTGCATAATAAATATCATCTGCAGTACTGCTTGACTGTTCTTGATCATGTGTTGTGTGTTTACTGTTCTAAGTTTTTTTTTTCTTCCAAAGAAGTGAAACAGATTTTGTTGTGCACATCAATTGATTGCATAAAGTAAGGTCAAGATTTTATTATTGAGATTGGAGAGTAGCCATGGCACACTAGTTGTGTGCTATTATCTATTTTTGTCACACTCGTTAGCATAACAGTATAATACTACTGGTGAGAGTGAGCTTTATCTATCACTAGATGTTAGTTCTAGAGAAATTGAGTGTATTAATAACTTAAGAGGGTTTATAAATAAATTGTATTAAAATTAAAACATTCATTTAAATAAGGGTACTATTGGCATTAAGATGAGTGTTTATAGTAATGTTTTAATTTTAAATTTCAGACATGGGTGTACTTATAAATATGGGTGTGCTTATCATATTTATGGGTATAAATATCCGTACCCTTACCGGAACCTGAAGCTTCTAGATTTATTTACTTACAAATATTCCTTTATATATCTAAAGGTTTAAATTTCTCGGATTTTTATCAGACCAGAAGTTCTGACTCCAATTGTGATTTTCGGATAACCAGAAGTTGTAATAATGTCAAAGTTTGCAAATTTGAAATTTGCTGCACTAGAAGTGTTTGGGGACAACTACGATTTGAAAGCTCAATACCTAACGGTCACAGAACCAGAAGTTCAATGTCAAGAACTAAAAGATCATTTTGATAACCAACCTGATGCTGTATTACTAAATGCTAGGTATCAATGGCAACATTTACGTTTTCAAGACTTCAGATCAGTCTCTGAATATAATTATGCTTTATTTAAAATCATTTCACAGCTGAAATTGTGTGGTCAGGATGTAATCTGAAATCATCAATAAAAGCAAATAGTAAATTTTCTCCCCTTTTCACTTTATCTCATACTGTTATCTCTCGTTCTTCTTCATCTTATTTTTGTCATATTATATGTTATTTTAATTTTATGTACCTATTTAATTTTATGCAATTTATGTATCTTAGTATGCCAACTAACCAGAACCTGAAGTTTCTGGAATTGTATAAATTATGTGTTGAGCCTAACTAGGTCAATCGTTAAGTTTCTAGAAATTAAACCAAGCTCGGCTAGACCGACTAACCAAAATCTGAAGTTTTTGGATTTATCATTATAATATTTAAGTTGGCGCGGTTTTACAAACCAATCAAAATTTGAAATTCTAAATTTTAAATTTAAGTAAAAATATGGAGTTCTGGATTCATTAATATGTACATGAATGTCTTACTTGGGACCTGAAATTCTAAAATTCGAATTCTATATAGAACCTGAAGTTCTAATTTTGAATACGAAGTATTGAATCTGAACTTGAAGTTCTTAAGTTTTGAACATGAAGTTCTAATTAGACTTGAAGCTCTGAATTCAATTTAAATTGTGATATTAAAACTTTTATGTCAAAGTTTATTAGAACCAGAAATTCTAAATTGAATCAAGTTATGATTCTTTCATCTAGAAAGTAAATTTGTAATTTCTATATAAAACTTGAAGTTTTCTGAATTTTATGAACCTGCAGTTCATGGTCGAACTGAAAGTTTGAAAAATCAATATGATTCATGATTTTGTGTTTATGAAGTGATATATTTTCATATCTATATGTTTATACTTTTGATCACTTTGTCTAATATGCATTTTATTTTTCTTTGTGAATAAATATGTCTTTAAACGATAAGTTGGGTGATATTGAAAAGCAAGATACAAGAGATATATGTCCAGCCGATAGTGCAACGACACATACGATTCTGTGGAATAATTGAACCCTACTTAAGGCAAATGTTAATACAATATCAGGTCCAACAGATCTAATAGAAGGCTCCGGTAGAGCCATGATATTGTTACCAAATAATACTAAAATATGACTATCACATAGAAATTATAAATGATGAGAATATTAAGTATCTGTGCATTACTTCTTATGATTCAGGCCAGAAACTCATTATGGAAAGGCTGTATGATTTATCATCTGGATTATATTACACTCTTATAAGAGATGTAGAAGTTTATGCAATTATAAACCAGAAGTTCTCAGACCCAAAAATATTTATGTTTTGGCATAACCATCTTGGTCACCTGGGATCTACAATGATCATTGAAAATTCTCATGGACATCCATTAAAGAACCAAAAGATTCTTTTATCCAACGAAAATTTATGTACTGCATGTTCACAAGGGAAGTTAGTGATAAAACCATTTCATTCTAAGGTTGGTTTTGAATCCCCATCTCCTATAAAGGATTCAAGGGGACATATATGGACATATTCATCCACCAAGTGGACCGTTCCGCTATTTTATGGTCCTAGTTGACGCATCTAGCAAATGGTCACATGTTTGCTTATTATTAACACGCAATGTTGCTTTTACAAGATTACTTGCACAGATTATCAGACTTCAGGCACATTTTCCCGATCATCTGATTAAGTCAATACATCTTGATAATGTGGGTGAATTTACTTCCAAGACATTTGATGAATATTACAGATCAGTTGGGATTGATGTTGAACATCCAGTTCCACATGTTCATAATCAGAATGGATTAGCAGAATCACTTATCAAACATCTCCAGGTAATTGCGAGAACTTTATTATTTCGATACTATTACCAATTTCTATATGGAGACATTCGCTTCATCTCTGACCCACTGCTATCATTATTACTTACCATTACAACTTGTAATTGGTCATAGACATGCTCATTTTTAAGATAATTGATCATCAGATAATTATTAATCAGTTACTTCATATATTAAAAGTGACAAAATTTTATAAGTTGCTATCTCATAAACCCTGGCCGGGTGATTGTTCCTGAAAATCGATCTGAGTAAAATGCAACAAATAAATCATCTGATGCATATTATAAGTTTGTAAATCTTTTATTTCGAAATATATTTTTTCTAGAAGAGGAAACTAAATTATCAGGATCCTAATGTAAACCTCGAGTTATGAATACATCCACTTTCTCTAAATTAACTCTATAAGAGTTAGATATACCTAAAGAGACATAAAGTCCCTGAAGTGACTAAATCCATTGAAATGGAAAAATTCTTGACAGAGATTCAAGTATATTGAAATTGAGAAAATTTCTATAAATCATACATGAGAAATGTGGAATAGTGAAGAAACAATCATCAGTGATACATTTTCAAATACAGTAGCTACTGAAATAATGATTATGAAACTCATAGTATCGATGATTGTAGACAAAGGCATGATTGGCCTAAATGAAAAGAAGCAATTCAAGAAGAATTGACTTTATAAGCCAAACATATAGTATTTAGACCAATAGTTCTCCAGATACCTGAAGATGTCAAACTAGTTGGATACTAAAAGGTCTTTATACTGAAATGTAATGAGAAAAACGAGATCGTAAGATATGAAGCACGACTCGTAGTACAAGATTTCTCACAGAAACTTGGTATTCAATAGTGATGAATACAAGTACGTTTCGAATTTTTGATAAATTTAGATGCCTTTATAAGGCTTGAAATACGTCTTCTAAACTTAGTAATCATTTATCTATATGATTCACTCAATGCAGATATTTATAATCCTGGAAGGATTTAAAATGCCAGAAGCATGTAAATTGAGATCTCTTAATCTGTATTTGATGAACCTACAAAAATCCTTATATTGATCTAAAACAATCTGGACAGATGTGATGTAACCGTCTCAATAAATATCTGATAAAATAAAGGTATAATAATTATATTATACACCCATGTGCTCTTCATAAAGAAATCAGAATCTGGATTTGCTATTATAGTAATTTATGTTGATGATATGAATTTGATTGGAACTCCTAGAGAGCTCCTGATAACTGCTGAATATTTGAAAAGGGAATTTGAAATGAAAGACCTGGGAAAGACAAAATATTGTCTCGGTCTGGAGATTGAGCATAAATCAAATGGAATATTTATCTACCAATCAGCATATGTTGAAAAGATTCTAAAAAGATTTCATATGGACAATGCTCACCAATTAATTACACCTATGATTGTTAGAACCCTTGATCCAAAGAAAGATCCATTCCGACCACTTGAAGATGGTGAAAAGATACTTGGTCCTGAAGTATCATATTTTAATGCAATTGGTGCTTTATTATATCTAGCACAATGTATTAGACCAGATATTGCATTTTTAGTAAATTTACTTGCTAGATTCAGTTTAGCACCAACTCGAAGACATTGGAATGTGATTAAACATTTTTTCGTTATCTTCGTGGAACGAGATATTTATGATTATATTATTCAAAATCTAACAGTTTTTTAGGTTTATTTGGTTATGCTGATACCGGGTATCTATCTGATCCCCACAAAGCTCGTTCACAAACGGGGTATGTTTTTACCTATAATGGCACAGCAATCTCCTAGTGCTCCATAAAGCAAACTATTGTTGCTACATCATCTAATCATTCTGAAATCCTTGCACTTCATGAAGCAAGCCGTGAATGCGTGTGGCTAAGGTCAGTTATTTATCATATTCAAAATATATGTGGATTTTTCATTATCTACAGGAATGTTGACACCAATATTTGAAGATAGTGCGGCTTGTATTGCTCAAATTAGAGGAGGCTATATCAAAGGAGATAGAACCAAACATATTTCTCCTAAATTCTTCTATACTCATGAACTTCAATAGAGCCGACAAATCGATGTTAAACAAATATGGTCTACAGATAATCTTGTAAATCTGTTAACCAAAACAATGCCTACATCAACTTTTGAGAAACTGGTATATAGGATTGGCATGCGTCGACTCTGCAAATTATAGGATTGATATTGAAGTTTCAATCAGGGGGAGCAAAATTTTGAATGGATATATGTGTACTGTACTCTTTTTCCTTCTACCGGATTTTGTCTCACTGGGTTTTACCGGAAATGTTTTAATGAGGTAGTTCTGAACACATCCACACCACTTTGTATATACTTTTGCTAAGGTTTTTGTCTCACTGGGTTTTTCCTAACAAACTAAATATAAGTGGTGAAAATCCAAGAGGGAGTATTATGATATTATATGGATATTTCACCGCCACTTGTAAATCATAGTGGAATTCATTGAATTCTCCTATCATTATCATCAACCCACATGGAAGCTTTTCTTCAATTGCTTCCTCCTTAAGCAAAATAAGTGGCGTTATTAGAAAGAAAATTGCAATATACACCCCTTGTTTGTTTACCTATATATATTAATGAAACTAATGATCTAATATATCATTACACAATTTGTGCTCTCATATCTCGTCTCTCTCTCATGTTTACCTTTCTTCATTTTATTATATTGTGTTCATCTATTCTTTATATTCTTCATCTGTTTTCAATTTTTACAATAGTTTATATATTTTAATGGAACAATATTTTTTACTAGACTTATGTGTATTAGGGTTTTTAGTCCTTTTCTTTTTGGAAATATATCAAAAATTCAAAACTGTCCCTTAGTTAGACAACAGTTAACTTGTACAAGGGTAAAATTGTACTTTTAGTCATGTTGTAATATTTTTGGTGACACGTGGCATTTTTTAATAATATTATTTCTTTAAAAAAATTAATAATATTAATTCATTATCTTTCAAAAAAAAATTAATTCATTAAATAAAATCAATATACAGAAAATTTTTAAAAATATATAAAAATAAAAATAAAAAAACAAAACAAAGGGTATAGATATTGACACTCATAAATTTGATAAGCACACTCATATTTATAAGTATACCCATGTCTAAAATTTAAAATTAAATCATTACTATAGACACCCGTCTTATTGCCAATAATACCCTTATTTAAATGAATACGTAACTCATTAATTCACTTGTATCATATGTGCTGCTATCACCAACAATGGTTATGGTTTCACTGGTGAGTATACATAATAGGCAGCGCGTCCCATAACCTCTTTTGATTCTCTTTTTACTTTTATTTATCAGCAAGTGGGCAGTGTCCGATGTTAATCTTGTTGTTTGTAGCAAATTAAAATTCCGGGAGCCTGTGCTTCAGAGGAACTTTTGGCTGATCCATCTTTCTTACTATAGCAACCTTTCCTACCAATTCCCATCGGTTAGAGTTAGAGTTAGAATGTGCATGGACTATGATACAAGGAGGGTTGGAGTAAACAAAAACTAATATTTCCAATACAAACCTAAAATTCAATAACCAAAAGTATCTCAAAGCTCAGGATATGAAATAGTGCTAATTATTTCTAAATTAGGGTTTATTATAAGTTTTTTTTAATAAAGAGATATAGTCTAAGATATGGGTATAATTAATGGGTGTAAATAGTATTTGGTTTATTTTTAATTAAACTAATTTGTCCTTATTGGTAAATTTCTATTGGGATATTTTTGAAATTAAAATATATGTGTACTTATCATATTTATGGGTGTCAATATCAGCACCCAAAAACAAAACCTTTTCTAAAAAACATTGAATCTCCAACCGTCCATCACAATGGATCTCCACCGTCCATCAAGATAGATTATTTTAATTTTTGTAATATATATCCTTAATTTTCAAATTTTTCTATTTTAACCCATATTTTATTATTTATTTTTATAGTTTTTTTTTTTAATGAATTTTTCTTATAAATGAGACATTTAATATTTTTCACTCAAATCACATAATAAATATATTTGATTAGTATTTTTTTTTTCATTTTTCTATTAAAATTTTAACAATTTTTTAAAATTTGTCTCTTCACATCATCACATGACACTACATAGTCTATATATAGTGTTTCTTCACTCGACTGCTTGATACAAGAAAACGGAGCTGTATTTACAGAGTCGTCATCTACAGATCTACTGCAATGTCAAAATTGATACAAATGGACACAAACAATAATAACATGTGCCACATAGTGGCAATGCCATTTCCTCGTATTGAATCTCTGCAGCCTCTTAGTTTCAAGAAAACCTGAGATTCTCATTACATTTGTTGTCACTGAAGAGTGGCTTGGCTTGATAGATTCTGATGCATATCCCAAAAACATAAGCTTTGCCACCATACCAGACAATATTATACCTTCACAGAAAAATCAACTCGTAGATAAAGTTGCCTTCGTCATAGCTACTATGACCAAATTGGAAGCTCCTTTTCAGCGAATTCTTGATCGACTTTACCACCCTGTGACTACCATCATAACTGATGCTTTAATTCTATGGGCTGTCGAGACCGGAGATCGCAGTAATATTCCGGTTGCTGTGCTTTGGACATCTTCGGCATCCGTATTTTCCATCTGCTATCATTGAGATCTCTTTAAAGAAAAACAGTTTCCACTTGATTTGGAAGGTGAGTATATACAGTATTTGTATTTTTTCTTTTTAGTCTTCTAATGTATACTTATTATTATTATTATTATTATTATTATTATTATGGTGAATATGTAGAGCATGCAGATGATATTATAGATTTCATCCCAGGAATTTCTTCGATACGTGTAGCTGATATTGTTGGAAGCTAAACATGAATTTATAGTAAAATATATACATGAACCTTGGAGGATTTAAATACACATTCATCTAGAGGTTTGTGTTCATGTACTTGGAGGATATATGTATTTGGAGGGTTAATGTACTTAGATTATCTATGTAGTATTTAATGTGATGCATGTATAAGTAAGTTCTTTGTATTGTAGTTATGAGAGTGATCTAGAACTCTCCATTGAGTCCTATAAATAGTTTGGTGTTGTAGGCATTTGAGCAAGTGTGTGAGGAAAACTGAAAATACATTTGAGTGGTGGTGTGATACAAATATTGTATCAGTTGATAGAGTTAACATAGAATTTTTTTGTCCTCCTCAAAATATCTTTCTTCTTATTGGTTTGAGTGAGTTCCCACCATCAAAGTTTTCCAACAAAGTGGTATCAGAGCTTGGGTTAGTAGAGATGAGTGATTAGAAAAATATCGCCTATAATAACTTGGTTCCTTTCCAAGTTCCTCGACTCACTAAAGAGAATTTCAGCAATTGGTGTATCCGTATGAAAGCCTTACTTGGCTCACAAGATGTATGGGAGATTGTTGACAAAGGATACACGGAACCTGAGAACGAAGCTTCCTTGAATTAAACACAAGGCTTTATGTAATACAAGGAAGAAAGATCAGAAGGCTCTCTCCATAATTCATCAAGCTATTGATGATGGAACTTTTGAGAAGATCTTCGGTGCAGCAACTGCAAGACAAGCATGGCAGATTTTAGAGAACACCTTCAAAGGTGTTGAACAAGTCAAGAAGGTGCATCTTTAAACATAGAGAGGCGAGTATGAAGCCTTGCATATGAATGAATCTGAAACAGTTTCAAATTATGTTACAAGAGTTTTGAAAGTTGTGAATGAAATGAAGAGATATGGTGAGACAGTGAATGACAGCCAAGTTGTTGAAAAGATCCTTCGTTCATTGGATGAAAAATTTAATTTCATTGTTGTAGCTATTAAAGAATCAAAAGATTTGAGTACGATGACTGTTGATCAACTATTGGGTTCTTTACAAGCCTATGAAGAAAAGTTGTTGAAAAAGAAGAGAAATATGACGGAACAGTTGCTACAAACAAATCTACAACTAAATAGGAAGGAGGATCATCTAGACAAAAGTCAAAGCGATCGTGGCAGAGGCCGAGGTAGAGGCTGTGGACGTGGAAATTCCCGAGGTCATGGAAGAGGAGGAAATTATGGCTAAAGAAAAAATGAAGATGGCAGTAGCAACCAACATTCGAATTCATCAAGGGGCCGTGGAAGACAAAGCTACTCAAGGCCATACAGAAGACAAAATGATGACAGGAGGTATGACAAAAGCCAAGTTAACTGTTATAATTGTAATAAATTTGGCCACAACTCTTGGGAATGCAGAAACAGAGTTCAAGAAAATCTCAACTACACTGAAGAGGAGAACAAAAGTAGTGAGCCCACATTACTTTTGGCATGCAAAGCAGAAGAAGCATGTGAAAGGAATACTTGGTATCTTGATAGCAGCGCAAGTAATCATATGAGTGGGTGCATATCAATGTTTGTTGAATTGGATGAATCTGTGAGCGCTGATATTACCTTTGGAGATGCAACAAAAATTCCTGTGAAAGGGAAAGGTAATATTTTAATTCGCTTGAAAAATGGAAAGAATGAATTTATTTCCAATGTTTATTATGTGCCAGATATGAAAAATATTATTTTGAGCTTGGGGCAATTATTGGAGAAAGACTATAATATTTTAATGAATGATTATAGTCTTTCAATTAGAGATCGGCAAGGAAACTTGATTGTCAAAGTACCAATGACGAAGAACAGAATGTTTATGTTAAACATTCAAACTGATGTTGCTAATTGTCTAAAGTCTTGTTTGAAAGATTCTTCTTGGGCATGGCATTCAAGGCTTGAACATTTGAATTTTGGTGGCTTGAGATTGATGGCAAAGAAGAACATGGTGAATGGATTACCTTACATTAAGCATCCAAATCAGTTTTGTGAAGGATGTCTTTTTGGCAAACAATCAAGACAAAGTTTTCCGAATGAGTCTTTTTCAAGAGCAAAGAAGCCGCTGGAGCTTGTTCATACAAATCTTTGTGAGCCGTTGAAACCAAGTTCTTTCGGTAAGAATAATTATTTTTCTATTGTTTATTAATGATTTTAGCCGAAAAATTTGGGTTTATTTTGTGAAAAAAAAATTAGAGGTGTTTGGTGTAATTAAAAAATTCAAAGCTTTTGTTGAAAAAGAAAGTGGTTATTTCATAAAAGCTTTGAGGTCCGATAGAGGAGGAGAATTCACTTCAAAAGAATTCAAAGATATCTGTGAGAGGAATGGAATTCGTCGTCCTTTAACTGTTCCATGGACACCTTAGCAAAACGGTGTCGCCGAAAGAAAAAACAAATCCATCCTCAATATAGTGCGGAGTATGTTGAAGAGTAAAAAGATGATGAAAGAATTTTAGGTAGAAGTTGTAGAGTGTGATGTGTACTTGTCCAATAGATGTCCCACTAAAAGCTTGTGGAATGTGACACCTCAACAAGCGTGAAGCGGAAGGAAGCCGAGTGTTGCTCATTTAAAGATATTTGGGAGCATAGCATATGCTCATGTACCGGATCAAAAGCGATCAAAGCTAGATGATAAAAGTGAGAAATTTGTTTTCATCGGCTATGATTCAAGTTCTAAAGGCTACAAGTTTTACAATCCAAGCAATGAGAGAATTGTGGTAAGTAGAGATGTTGTTTTTGATGAGGAAGCTACATGGGATTAGAATACTCAAGAAGAAGATTACTCTTTCTTTCCTTTGTTTGAAGAAAGCAATGATGAACAAAGTGAAGAACTTCAAGAGCCTGTAACTCCACCATCTCCCAATAATGTGGAATCATCTTCATCATTAGAAGAAAGTCATTCTACAAGACCACGCCGACTGAGAAGTCTAAGAGAAATTTGTGACGCAATAGAGGAATTAAATAATCTCTCCTTATTTTGTCTCTTTGTAGATAGTGAACCAATTGATTTTGCAGAAGCTGGACAAGATAGAAAAGGGTGAAAGCAATGGATGAGGAAATTCACACAATTAAAAAGAACAGTACATGGGAACTTTCTTTTCTTCCAAAAAGGCAGAAGGCAATTGGAGTCAAATGGGTGTTCAAGACAAAAAAGAATGCTAACAGAGAAATGGAGAGATACAAAGCAAGATTAGTTGCAAAAGACTATGCTCAACGTCAGGGTGTAGACTATGAACAGGTGTTTGCTTCTGTTGCGCGGATGGAAACCATAAGGTTGATGATCTTGCTCGTAGCCTAGAACAAATGGAAGATTTATCAGATGAACGTCAAATCAGCTTTCTTGAATGAATACTTGGAAGAAGAAGTGTATCTAGAGCAACCTCTTGGATATGTTGTGAAAGGCCAAAAAGATAAAGTCTTAGAGTTGAGGAAGGCTTTGTACGGTTTAAAGCAAGCTCCGAGAGCCTGAAATAGCAAAATAGACAAGTACTTCCAGCATAATGGCTATGTGAAATGTCCGCATGAACATGCTCTTTATTCCAAAACTAACAAAAATGGAGACATTTTGCTTGTTTGCTTGTACGTGGATGATTTAATTTTTATAGGGAATAATCCGAGTATGTTCGAAGAATTTAAGAAGACGATGATTCGAGAGTTTGAGATGACAAATATTGGGCTCATGTCATATTATCTTAGCATCGAAGTGAAACAGATGGATGAAGGCATTTTTATTTCTCAAGAACGGTATGTCAAAGAAGTACTTGAGAAGTTCAACATGATCAATTCCAAACCAGTACAAACTCTTGTCAAGACTGGAATCAAGTTGTCAAAATATGAAGAAGGTGAAGATGTTGATCCAACATATTTTAAAAGCTTGGTTAGAAGCTTGAGATATTTGACCTGCACTAGGCCAGATATTCTCTTTGGGGTTGGATTAGTGAGTTGTTACATGGAATCTCCTACAACTACTCATTTAAAGATAGCAAAAAGAATTCTCTGTTATCTCAATGGTACACTTGATTATGTGTTGTTTTATTCTTATTCTAATGATTTCAAGCTTGAAGGTTATTGTGACGGTGATTGGGCTGGAGACGTCGATGATCGTAAAAGTACTACGAGATTTGTGTTTTTTATGGGAGAAATGATGAGGTCGTTTGTGTACTCAACAAAATAGTAAAAATAATAGTTTTTGGTTGATTCTTGAAAACTCTTTTAAAGCCACTTAATCCTTTTAAAATGTGATTTGATAGCAAAATAGTGAGCAAGTTCGTTCCACAGGGAATGGAGTGTTAATTAGATAAATTGACTAATCTTAGAACAATAAAACAAATCATAGAGTTTGATAAATGCGTGGTTTCTAAAGCCACCAATGCTAAACTACTCAAATGAAAATACACAAAAATGTTATGAAAAATAGAATACTCAACACCTTGATAAGAATAGTGATAAAATCAATTAATGAGAGAACTAAGGAATAGATCGATTAACACTTGGATGTGGGTAAGCTACTAGCATCATTAATGTACCAATCTCATTATGTTAACCACTTAGAGGCTTAGATTAGTGGGGTTGATATACCCACCACTAATCTATCCTATCCAATGGGTTCTTAATCACACAAAGGTTGTCAATCCACATGTGAATATATAACAAATTATTCCACTCAAGATAGCAATCAACAAGTGATATACAAGTCAATTATAATGAATGAAATCTAATTAAATTGAATGAATAGAACACATAAGAGATTCATTACAAGCTAGACTAAACCCACAACCAATTGTTCCTCAAATCTATCCCCTAGATTAGGGGTTTAGTTACACATAATTGCAATAAATGAAAAGAAGTAAATGATAAGGAAATAACCCTTGGGTCACCTTCTTTAAGCTCAATCCTTCTTCTCCTCTATGCTCCTAGATGCAAGGAATGGAGGTTGAGGAAATGTCTTGGAATGTGGGTGTTTTGGTGGAAAGTTACTAAGGATTTTGGTGGAGAAATGGTGGGATGAGGAATGATGTAGTGAAGTAATCAAGGTTTTGTGTTGAGGGTTGGATGGATTAGATGAGTTCAAGGAGAGAAATGGAGGATGATGAAAAATGTGCCATGGAAGATGATCTAGATCTGAGGTTGAGTTCTCTGAATTTTCTCTCTGATTTTCGATATTTTGAAAATGAAGAGACGCTCTATATATATACTCACTCATGGACATGTACTGGTAGCGACTTGATTCGCTGATGTGGAGCCTTGGTCGCTCTTTGGTCGCTATGGCGACCATGGAGCGTAAAACGGTTAGATGAAAAGGTCGCTCTGAAAACCATCTTTCTCGCTCTTTGTCAAGTGGCGAACATGACCAAAAAGTGTAGAGGTCGCCCTTTGTATCCTCTAGGTCGCTCTGGCGACCATAAGTGGCGACCTTAGAAATGTGAAGAGGTCGCCCTTTGTACATCAAGGTCGCTCTGGCGACCATAAGTGGCGACCATGCCTTGAGAGCACTAGGTCGCCACTTGCAAGGGAGGTCGCCAGAGCGACCCCAAGTGGCGACCACACCTGATTGTTTTTGTGACCTTCTGTCGCCATGGCGCTCAAGTGGCGCCCAAGTGGCGACCTTTTGATGCCTTTGGGAACTCTTCTGTCGCCATGGCGCTCAAGTGGCGACCTCCATTGCCCAAGTGGCGAAAATGCCCTGTTTCTTCTCATTTGTGAGACATTTTTGCACAAGTCCTCCACCTTCATCTCAATTGCTTCTGAAACCTAATAAAACCTGAAACACTCAATTTAACAACATTAAACACGGGGAAATGCCCGAGAATCAAGCAAAAAGAAACGGAAATGAGGGCCAAAATCATACCAATTTTGGCTTGATCAAGAAACAACATTCACATGGAGTTCTAAAAAACAACCCATTGAGACCTTGTCTACTTGTAAAGCTGAATATGTTGCAACCACATCTTGCACCTGTCATGCAATATGGTTGAGAAATTTGCACAAAGAGATTGGAATGGTGCAGGGGAATGCAACAGAGATTAATGTAGACAACAAGTCAGCAAAGAATCAGGTGTTCCATGACCGAAGTAAGCATATTGATACGAGGTTTCATTTCATTAGAGATTACATTTCGAAAAAGGAGATCCATGTGAAATATGTGAAGTCAGAAAACCAAATTACAGATATTTTCACCAAGCCTATCAAGGTTGACGTTTTAGCAAGTTGAGAACTTAGAGTCTGCAGGAAATCATGTTTAAGGGGGGATGTTGGAAGTTAAACATAAATTTATAGTAAAATATATACATGAACCTTGGAGGATCTAAATACACATTCATCTAGAGGTTTGTGTTCATGTACTTGGAGGATACATGTATTTGGAGGGTTAATGTATTTAGATTATTTATGTAGTATTTAATGTGATGCATGTATGAGTAAGTTCTTTGTATTTTAGTTATGAGAGTGATCTAGAACTCTCCATTGAGTCCTATAAATAGTTTGGTTTTGTAGGCATTTGAGCAAGTGTGTGAGGAAAACTAAAAATACATTTGAGTGGTGGTGTGATACAAATATTGTATTAGTTAATAGAGTTAACATAGAATTTTTGTTTCCTCCTCAAAATATCTTTCTTCTTATTGGTTTGAGTGAGTTCTGATCAAGCCAAAATTGGTATGATTTTGGCTCTCATTTCAGATTCTTTTTTCTTGATTCTCGGGCATTTCCCCGTGTTTAATGTTGTTAAATTGAGTGTTTCAGGTTTTATTAGGTTTCAGAAGCAATTGAGATGAAGGTGGAGGACTTGTGCGAAAATATCTCACAAATGGGAAGGAACAGGGCATTTTCGCCACTTGGACATAAAAGGTCGCTACATGAGCGCCATGGCGACAGAGGATTCTCCAAAGGCATCAGAAGGTCGCCACTTGGGCGCCACTTGAGCGCCATGGCGACAGAAAGTCCACAAATCAACCAGGTGAGGTCGCCATTTGGGGTCACCATGGCGACCTCCCTTGCAAATGGCGACCTAGTGCACTCAAGGCATGGTCGCCACTTAGGGTCGCCATGGCGACCTTGATGTTGCAAGTGGCGACCTCTCACTTTTGCAGGGTCGCCACTTATGGTCGCCATGGCGACCTAGAGATGCAAGTGGCGACCTCTACACAAAACACTCATGGTCGCCACTTGCCAAATAGCGAGAAAGATGGTTTTCATGGCGACCTTCTCTTCTAACCGTTTTACGCACCAGGGTCGCCATAGCGACCAAATAGCGACCAAGGCTCCACCTCAGCGAATCAAGCAGTTATCAGTACATGTCAAAGAGTGCATATAAATAGATCGTCCCTCCATCTTCAAAGGATCGCAAAAATCAGAGAAGAAAACACAGTGAACAAATCTGAGATCTAGCTCAAGCATCCATGGCACACCATACCTCATCCTCCATTTCTCTCCTTGAACTCATCTAATCCATCCAACCCTCAACACAAAACCTTGATTACTACACTACATCATTCCTCATCCCACCATTTCTCCACCAAAATCCTTAGTAACTTTCCACCAAAACACCCACATTCCAAGACATTTCCTCAACCTCCATTCCTTGCATCTAGGAGCATAGAGGAGAAGAAGGATCAAGCTTAAAGAAGGTGACCCAAGGGTTATTTCCTTATCATTTACTTCTTTTCATTTATTTGCAAATATGTGTAACTAAACCCCTAATCTAGGGGATAGATTTGCGGATCAATTGGTTGTGGGTTTAGCTTAGCTTGTAATGAATCTCTTATGTGTTCTATTCATTCAAATTAATTAGATTCCATTCATTATAATTGACTTGTATATCATTTATTGATTGCTATCTTGAGTGGAGTAATTTGTTATATATTCATATGTGGATTGACAATCCTTGTGTGATTAAGAGCCCATTGGATAGGATAGATTAGTGGTGGGTATACCAACCCCACTAATATAAGCCTCTAAGTGGTTAACATAATGAGATTGGTATATTAATGAAGCTAGTTAGCTTACCCACATTCAATTGTTAATCGATCTATTCCCTAACTATCTCATTTATTGATTTTATCACAATTCTTATCAAGGTGTTGAGTATTCTATTTTTCATAACATATTTTGTGTATTTTCATTTGAGTAGTTAGCATTTGTGGTTTTAGAAACCACACATCTATCAAACATTATGATTTACTTTATTGCTCTAAGATTAGTCAATTTATCTAATTAACACTTCATTCCCTGTGGAACGAACTTGCTCACTAATTTGCTATCAAATCACATTTTTAAAGGATTAAGTGGCTTAAAAGAGTTTTCAAGAATTAACCAAAATCTATATTATTACTATTTTGTTGAGTACACAAACGACCTCATCAAGTTCCCACCATCAAAGTTTTCCAACAGATATTCCTAGTTTTTTTTCATAACAAACAATACTCCATAGATATCCGAGGTTTTAAATTGCCAGTATCCAAAGCAAAATATTTTTTGCTTCCTTCAGTGTATGAGCTAGAATCACAAATTTTGGACGTTATAAAAACAAATTTTTGCATTCGTACCTCTACAGTTGGTCCTTTAATACCTTACAAATCTGAACTTCCATGCAAATCTTCAATAAATGGTGATCATGACCAAGACACTCGTTACTATATAGAATGGCTAAATTCTCAACCTACAAACTCTGTCTTGTTTGTCTCTATGGAAGTCTTGTTAAATTTTCAAGTTCTCAATTGGATGAAATGGTTTCTAAGTGAAAATCAGTGGTGTTCGATGCTTATGGGTGGGGCGCGAGGATACTTGTCACCTTCAAGTGGTCTTAAATGATTTGGGATTGGCGGTGCCTTGGTGTGACCAATTCAAAGTGTTGAGCCATTCTTCTATTGGGGGGATTTTGACACATTGTGGGTGGAATTCCACTCTCTAAGCTGCTTTTGTAGGTGTTCCAATGCTTGCTTTTCCTATCTTTGGGGACCAATTCACAGTCAGTAAGCAAACTATGGAAGATTGGAAGATTGGATGAAGATTAAACAAGGATATAAGAGGTGAACATTTGGTGATCACAAAACAAGAAATTGCCAATACTATATACACATTTATGGACACTAACGGTAGTGAGAGGGAAGAGTTGATTAAAAGAGCAAAATAAGTGGAAGACATTTTTCAGGGTGCAATTGCAAAAGGTGGATCATCTGACACCAGTCTTGATGCTTTCATCAAGGATATCACACATTGAGCATATTCAAGATTTTTTTATTGAATACATGAAACTGTGATTTTGAAAAGAAGAAAAAGATATTGAATTTGCTTCAGTAATATTATTGATTCCCAATCGGGTATTTATACAGGAAGAAGTACTACTCCTAAGTCAAGGACTTAGTGCTATCTAGCTAAAAGATAGGAAATACAATAGGTGAAAATAGTATACAACAAATAGGAAACGTACAACTAATAGGAAAGGGAAATTTATACAATTTAATTTACTAACACTCCCCCTCAAGTTGGAGAGTGGATATCTTGCACTCCCAACTTACGAACCATAGGAACAAAAATCTCTTTCCCCAAGGGTTTAGTCAAGACATCTGCTAGCTGATGTGCAGAATTAACAAATTTTGTAGTCATAGAACCTTCTTGGATCTTGTCTCTAATGTAATGGCAATCCATTTCAATGTGCCTAGTTCGTTCATGAAAAACGGGGTTAGCTGCAATGTGTAGGGCAGCCTTGTTATCACAATATAGTAAAGCAGATTCAGGATGAGAAAGTCCCAAGTCCTTCAACAAATATCGGAGCCATGTTAGCTCACAGCAAGCTCCTGTCATTGCACGGTATTCGGCCTCAGCAGAAGAAAGTGAAACTGTTTTCTATCGTTTCGACCTCCAAGATATCAATGACGGTTCGAGAAAGACACAATAACTCGTAGTAGATCTCCTAGTGAGTGGGCAACCTGCCCAATCTGAATCACAGAAAGCTCTCAACTTGAAATCACTATTTGAAGGGAAAAATAAACCTTTTCCAGGAGCACCTTTTAAATATCGGACGACTCGTAGAGCTACCTCCATATGAAGTTTCCGAGGCTGGTGCATGAATCTACTCAGGACATGTACAGCATATGTTACATCCGGCCTTGAAACAGTTAAATAAATCAATCTGCCGACCAATCTTCTATATTGACTCGGGTTTTTAAGCAAATCACTTTTGTCTGATAATTTCATACCTCGTTCCATATGAGTATCAATAGGGGCTGCGCCTAATAACCCTGCATCTTTAATGATATCTAATGCATACTTACGTTGGGAAATAAAAATTCCGTTCTTAGAATTAGAAACCTCTATCCCAAGGAAGTATTTCAAATTACCAAGATCTTTAAGATTAAAATGACCATGTAAGAACCTTTTAGTTGCAGCAATGCTAACAGAATCATTCCCAATGATTAAAATATCATCAACATAAATCAAGAGAGCAATGAAGGACTTGCCTTGTTTTCGGTTGAACAGAGAATAATCAGCCCGAGATTGTACATAACCAGCGGAGCAAATGGCCTCTGTGAACTTGGCGAACCCACTGGCGAGATGCCTATTTCAAACCATACAATGACTTATGAAGGCGACATACCAAGTTATCCTCCCCCTGTCGCCGAAGCCTTGGTGGTGGAGACATGTAAATTTCCTCAGTCAAATCACCGTGAAGAAATGCATTGTGAACGTCCATTTGTTGAATGGTCCAGCCACTAGCGGCAACCAAGGCAAGAAGACAGCGAACTGAAATAATTTTTGCAGTGGGAGAAAAAGTGTCTTGATAATCAACTCCTTCCAACTGAGTGAAGCCTTTGGCGACTAAACGGGCTTTGTATCTCTCGATAGAGCCATCGGAATAGTGTTTGATTTTAAACACCCACCTGCATCCAATTGGAGTCTTGCCGGCCGAAAGCGGGACAAGAGACCATGTGTCGTTGGCTTGAAGAGCTGTCAATTCAGAAGTCATGGCCTCTTGCCATTTCGGATGAGAGGCAGCCTCTGCATAAGAACTTGGTTCCGTGACCCCACTGATTTGTGCAGCAAACACACGATGCACAGGAGCATATCTGTGATACGAAACGAAATTGGCCAAAGGAAATCTCGTACCTTTGGTCGGACCAGGCATCAAGGAGGACGTTTAGTTGGAGGAAACGACGGAGCAGACGTAATCACGGAGCCTTGCCGGTGGATCAGCGTGACGGCTGGAACGACGAAGTGGAGCTGGATCAGATGGATGGCTGGTATGTGGTGCAGGTGTGGACGAGGAAAGAAGAAGGGGAGGAGGCGAGGAATCAGGCGCCGGAACTGGTGGGTCCGATGGAGGTGGAGAGACGGAAGTCGATTAGGAAACGGGGAAGAAGGAGGCGTGTTTGGATGTGGAGGTGATGTGGTGGTAGGTGTGTATGGACGAGTGGAGTCTGATAGGAAATCAGAGGAGGAAGATAAGTCATGGGCCATAAGAGGGATTGGGCCGAAATTTGTATGTGGGCCAGTGATAGTAGAAGAAGGCTATATAGATGCATAAGGAAAGATATTTTCGTGAAATTTGGCATCGCGTCTAGTGAAAATTTTTCTCGTTGATAAATCAAACAACTTGTAAGCCTTCTGACCAATAGGATAGCCAATAAAAATTGACGGTATGGAACTATAATCAAACTTGTGAGAAATATGGACATTAGATGCATAGGCTAAACAACCAAAGACACGTAAATGAGAAAAATAAGGTGGTTTGGAGTAGAGAAGTTCGAAAGGGATTTTGTAAGAGAGAACTGGAGATGGGAGTCTATTGATTATATGAACAGCAGTAAGGGCACAGTCCCCCCAAAATTGGGTAGGGAGTCGAGCTTGAAACTTCAAAGCTCGAGCCACCTGCAAGATGTGACGATGTTTGCGTTCTACAACCCCATTTTGTTGAGGCGAATAAACACAAGAATGTTGAAAAATGACACCATGGTCAAGAAAAAAAGAACGTAGGGAAATAAATTCCCCACCATTGTCACTTCGAAAGATTTTAATGTGAGACTCAAATTGTGTGAGAACATAATTAAAAAAATGTTTTAAAAGTGATTATGCCTCATTTTTGTGTCGCATTAAGAAAATCCATGTGAAACGTGAATAGTCATCAACAATAGTAAGAAAATAATAAGCACCAGAAAGAGAAGGATGTCGATAACGACCCAAAATGTCACAATGAATTATTTCAAAAGGTTTTACAGAAGAGATCACACTAGGACTAAAAGGCAAACGACTTTGCTTAGCCAAAGGACATATAGGGCAAGCATTATTGGACTGAACGGAAAAATTCAAAAAAATTTTGGCAATGAAACTCAAACAAGGAGGTGATATATGACCTAAGCGGTTATGCCAGAGATCAGTTGATGAGATGGTGAGGTTGCAGGTTGGTCGATGTGGGAGTGATGAGGGGATTGTCACGGATTTTGTCGTTGCTAGAGCCACCAAATAATATAGTCCGTCACGTTGTTTACCCAAACCAATCATCCTCCTCGTAGCCAGATCCTGCAAAACACACCAATAAGGGAAAAAAGTTATTGAACAATTCAGACCTCTTGTTAGACGACTAACTGACATCAAATCAACTTTAAATGTTGGTACACATAGCACGTCATTCAAGTAGTAAATGGAATTTAGAGCTAATGATCCCTTTGCAACAATATTAGCTTTTTCTCCGCTGGGCAATAGTACAGGAGATAACAGACAATTTTTATCTGTGCGGAAAAATAATTTTGATGATGTAGTAATATGATCCGTCGCCCCGCTATCAATAATCCAACTGCGGGAAGCAACTTTGGACAAACCTGGCTTGGTCACGAAATTTGCTTGAGAGCTCGATCCTCCTTTTTTGTTGTCAAGAAGAGACAAAAGTTGCTGCAGCTGGGCCTCAGAAATTCCAACAATGGGATTACTGTCCTCTTTAGAAGAACTCTCGGATACATTATTTGCTGCAACCCTGTTATTGCTATTGAAATATTTTGGGCCTGAGTTATACTTTGCTCTTGGGTGACCTGCTGGATACCCATGTAAAGCATAACAAGTCTGGACCCAATGGCCCAACTCTCCACAATGAGTGCAAAGAGGAAGTCCTCTTCCAGCGGGTGGACGTCTCCTGTCTTGGCGTCCTCCACTGAAATTTTCTGGTGATTTTTCTTGCGATTTGAAGTCAGGTGATCCATGTGAACGATCGAACTTTCTTGTACCTGCTGATGGAGCGAATTTGTTGCTATTGTTGCTTCGAACGGCCATAGCTGCGCTACCACCGGAATCAACTGCTGCATGTGTCGAACTCAGGAGGCGTTGCTTTTCTTCTTGAGAGACAGAGGAGTAAGCTTGGCGAACTGAAGGAAGAGGGTTTATCAGGAGGATTTGGCCACGCACACCTCTGTAAGAATCATTTAATCCCATCAAAAATTGCATCAATATTTGTTGATCTTGTTGTGCCCCATGTATTTCATCACTGTAGGAACTTAGTTCATCCTATAGGCCCTTTAATTTTGTGTAATAGGTAGAGACAGAGAGTTGTTATTGTCAAAGATAGGCAATGTCTCACTGAATTTCGAAGATGCGAGGTGCGTTGCTTTGAGAGAATCGCTCACGAAGGTCTTCCCAGACTTCATTAGCGGAAAAGTAATATATAACACTGTCTGAAATTTCCGAACTGAGAGTGTTAACGATCCAAGAATGGACCATATCATTACATCGAGACCAAGCCGCATAATTTTCTGGGTCTGCTGTTTTCGAAGGTGCACTGATCGATCCATTGATGAAACCCAGTTTGTTTTTGGAATTTAAGGCCAGAGTCATAGCCCTTTTCCATGTAGAATAATTGTCTCCATTCAAAGTTTTAGAAATCAAAACTAAACCTGGATGATCTGAATGATGAGTGAAATAGGGATTTGAAATATTTGATCTTGAAGAGTCTGCGTTAAGGTCTGCAATTTCTTTGCCAGGAACCAAAGGTGTTGGTGGTAATTCATCATTGGCCATGATGATTGAAAGAAGGAGATGCTACACATGAGATTCAAAGTGCAGCGACAAACAAGGATCTCAGTCTTGCTCTGATACCATGAAAAGAAGAAAAAGATATTGAATTTGCTTCAGTAATATTATTGATTCCCAATCGGGTATTTATACAGGAAGAAGAAGTACTACTCCTACAAGTCAGGGACTTAGTGCTATCTAGCTAAAAGGTAGGAAATATAATAGGAAATACAATAGGTGAAAATAGTATACAACAAATAGGAAACGTACAACTAATAGGAAAGGGAAATATATACAATTTAATTTACTAACAGATTTTAATATCCATGCTTTTATTATTAAAAATAATATTATTATTATTATTATTTGAAATAATCCATGCTTTTATTTTGAATAAAAATTCATTGTTTGATTTAATTCCACTGAATTATTGTCGGATGTGGAGATCGAATCAATCCAAAAGCACAAGACTATTTTTTTTCCTTTTTTCGATCTTTTGCTTTTCTTTCCCTCTTTAGCTTTCTTTTCCACCGACACTCACCCTGTGTCCATTTATTTGTTTATTATTAATCATTTGAGATAATTTCAAAAGCATTCCCTTTGTATGCAAAACAATAAGGTAATTAGGGGTGGGCACCCAAACCGCCAAACCGATCAACCCGCCCAAACCAAACCAATTTAAGCGGGTTGGTTTGGTTTTGTTAAAGAAAAAAAACCGATTGGGTTATTTTTTAGTAACCCCGATCGGTTTGGGTTGGCTTGTGTGTTGTGCTTTATCAACCCGCATAACCCAACTCAAACCATTACATTCTTAAATAAATATATATATATATTAATTAAATTATCATATAATAAAGATTAAAGTTAACCTAATTTTATATTATATTTATTTCCAAGGTTACCAATTTCCAGTTCTAAGTTCCAACCCCCTCTATTTATTCTTAAAGTTATTTTATCTCTTTCGAAGTTGTTGGCACTAACAAATTTATTAAGGATAAGTAACTTTTTTTTTTTTATTGTTTCGTGTAAAAATGCATTAAGCAATATGGTTTTTTTTTTTTTTTTTTTTATAAAAAAACTATTATACTTATGCACTTGGGTTAAATTTAGTATTATTGTTTATCTTTTTGATAATGAGTTTAAATACTTGTATTGATATTATTATATTATTCAAATAAAAATAATAATAAAAAATATTTTCTTAAACCGTAAAACCAAACCGATTTTTAGTAGTTTGGTTTGGTTTGGTTTGGTTTGGTTTGGTTTGGTTTAACATTATAATTGATTTGGTTTGGTTTGGGTTGTAAAACAATAACCCGATTAAATAATGGTTTGGTTTGGGTATCATTAAACCCAACCCAAACCAACCTATGCCCACCCCTAAATTGGTATTTTACTAAAATTTGGTATCCAAATAACGTGGCATCCTTGATTTCTTTATAAAGGGTATTTCACTAAGCACCTACTTTTTTATGAAAGGTCGCCCTATTTAAATGTCTTTGTTATATATTTATATTAATAACTTTAGTCTTTAGTTTTTCCAAAATACATTACTTTAGCCCAGGGGTGAAGCAAGGATTTTGACTTTAGGGGGGCCAAGACAAAAACTAATATTGTAGGAGTAGGAATCCTGTACAAGAAAAGGTGTGGAATCTCGCACCTCATACTTTTAAACAAAATGTGATACTGTTTGGTGTTAAAGATAATGATACAAGTAAATAAATAAAATAGACTTTAACTAATTAAAATGTAACAAGTCTATTTTGTGTCTAGAAAATTATTTACAACCAAATCAATATAATTTTCTTCTTAATTTCCATTTCAATTACATAATCAAAGAGTGTATGAGAAAACATCTTTTATTTTGCTGTAAAATTTATGTCTGTTCTTAATAGTATGCATAACTGAAAAAATATTTTAATAGTTCCCAGCTTATAAAATATAAATTTTAATAGCTTAATTAAAATATCATTATACCATTGATATATTTAAGTCACAATTATTTACATAGTTGTAACTTAATTTTATAATATTCATGTCAAACCAAATTAACTTATAATAATTTTGAAGAAAATTTAAATAATAAACTAATAAAGTAAATTTATCAAAATCATATTAATATTTAACCTAACAAAATAAATAATAAAAGTAGTCGCTATAAGAGTTTAATATTTACTTAGTTTGTTCTAGTAAAATCTAAAAATAAAAAAAAAAACAAAAACAAAAACAAAAAATTATATATATATAACGAGTAATGCTAGGCTTCCCAATTTTTTTTCCAAATTCTTTCCCAAATGTTTGTAGAACGTGAGATGTCAACATCATATTATTCACTGTATAATCTCATGATTTACAAGATGTTGACACCTCATGTGCTACATACATTTGAGAAAGAATTTGGGAAGCCTAGCATCATTCATATAATAATACACACTAGATTAGGTAATGATGTATGAAATAATAGGAAATTAAAATATGAAAATGGATTGATTTTATCTCCTATTTCCAGGGTTATTAAAACAAATTTTTTTTTTTTTTATAAGGTTGTTGGGGATCGAAATCAACCTCATCCCAACATTTTATTAAAACAAAAAAAAAAAAAAAAAAAAAGAAGAAGAAAACGGATCAACAGAACCTAAAAGAGGGTCTGCTACAAAAATCATTGAAAATAAAAGAATTGCAAAATTTCGAAGCGATCCCCCACCATGTAGGGGAAACGATACTGGGGCTCCTAGAAGTTATACTATCTACAACTTGGTTACCTTCCCGAGAAATATGAGTGACATTAAAGTCCATTTGAGAGATTAAGCTCAAAAACCTATCCCAAGCGGGGTGCCAACGCCAAGGAACCTTATGAGACCTAGAACGAAGGATATCCACTGCAAAAGTCAAATCGCTCTCCAACCATAACCGAAGCCAGCCAAAAGTCCAAGCATAATCAATAGCGTGGATTGCAGCGGCCAATTTAGCCTCAAAAGTAAAGCAGACACCAAGAGGAATAACAAAACAACCTTTAATGAAATCCTTATATGTGCGAAAAACCCCTGTACAACCAGCAAAACTAAGACTACCAAAAGCAGCTCAATCTGTGTTAACCTTAAGACAGCCCGGTGGGGGAGGGTGTCAATTAACCTCTAAAATGCGAGGAGCCTTGGAAGGACAACCAGAGACATGAAGCCATTGACGACTCTGAAACTCATCCACTGAATTCTTCATAGTGCCAGACTGAAGGGAGTCTACCTCCCGAATGGAACGCCAAATCAAAGAAAGAGCATCAGCAAAAATAGGCTTGCCACCTTCAAAGGTAGCTTGATTCCGGAGGAACCACGCCACCCAGAAAACCGTGATGATAGAAGCCCGTTAGAAAGCTTTCAATTAAGTGCTAGAGACAACCCTCATCGCCTTCTACCAAAGGTCCAAACAAGTATCATCCAACTTAAGCTTATGACCAAAAGTAGAGGATATAGCATCCCACAACCCACAACCCATGAACAAAAGGATAGTCAAGAAACAGATGTCTTAAGTTTTCCTCCGCAGTACAACACAACCTACAACAAGATGGAAAAATATAACCTCTGGCACGCAACGCAATGTCCGTAGGAATCTTACCATGAAACAAGCGCCAAATGAGGTAGAGCAAGAAAGAGGAGTAAATATGCCCAAATATGCTTACCCTAAAAAATAGAACTCATAACCTCAGAAAGAGAATCATAAGCAAATTTATAAGAAACAACACCATCTAGTGAACTAGTCCAAACTAACGAGTCTGTGTCAGTGCTTACCACCACCTTCTTAATCTCAGAAGCAACATCCGGGTGAGAAGTGTGAAAAGAAACATGAATATCCTAACCCGTAGCATCTAAGTACATATCACCCACAACAGAATCTAGAAGAGGTTGTAACGAAGACCTATCCCCAACCAGATCAATCAATAGATCTCCCAACCAATTATCTGTCCAAAAATGAACCTTAGAGTGACGACCAACCAACCACCTGGACTTAATCATTATGGGAGTATAATGCAATTTTAGACCTGGCCAAATAGAAGAAACAACATACCACGTTCTAGATCTATGATCCTGGGTGAAAAAATGAGCCCGAAGATATGTGAAAACAAAGGACTCCTCAGTCAACATTCTCTATATGAACTTCTTAAGCATGGCCTTATTAAGAATACTAAGGTCTTTAACACCAAGACCACCACTATCCTTAGACCTACTGAAATTCCCTTTAAAGTAATAGTGTTTTATACCTAGAGGGGGGGTGAATAGGTATAGTCCCAAATTCTTCCAATATTCAAATATGCGGAATATAAGAATGAAATGTATACTTGAAATGATATAGCAATATTATAAAAAGAATCAATACATGTGAATCATCAATATACAAGAGAATCAATACAAGTGAATATATGGAAGATAAAGAAATATAAAGCGAAAATGAGACACAAGTTATTTTAACGTGGTAAAACCTCAAAGAGGAAACATCCACGGGTTGAATCCACAACCACCGGCAAAGCAAATTCACTATATGAAAAGGACTTACACACTCAAAGCTATCAACATTATGATATCCACTTCAAGCTATCAAATCCTAAACAACCCTCAAGGCCTAGTGATAACCTAGCCTACTCTCTATCCAAGATGTGTCCTACACCTCTAGAGAGCAACTTCCTATCCAAGACTAAAAAGCCTCTAGGAAGATTTCTTTGCTTAGCAATCTAGATCAAGAGATCCTAGTTAAGCTCTCCTAGATCAACCATCCGGAGTATCAAACTCCTTGCTAAGACTTCTTGTTTAGTTATCCGAATCACCTTGATTCTAACTAAGGCTTCTTGCTTGGCTATTCGGAAAATTTTCCTAGCCAAGTCTTCTTGCTCAAATCAAAGGCTTCACTCACCTTGACAAGAGACTTCAACCTATTACAAGGCAATGATCTAGGTGATGCAAATGATGCAAACACACAAATAGAGTAAGTAGATCAAACACACTCTATGAACATGCTTAATGATAATCTAGAATATACTATCAACACACAATCACAAATCTATCTAGAAATCAAAGCATGCCAAAACAATAAGAACAAGATTAGAATATTCAATATATGTCACACAAACCTTAGTTCTTATATCATGAAATTGAATCTAGAAGATAACATGAAGCACATCATACAATTAATTTCTAGAAGCAATTTCAAGCAAAATCAAGTCTAGCAAAAATATGTTCAAGAGAGATCACAAAGCTAAACTCAATTAACTAATCAATCATACAACTCTAGCATATGATCTAACATACTTCTCAACATATTTCAACAATCAATTAGAAAGAATCATAGAGATAATCAAGAGAAATTGAAAGAGAAGAAGTTTCACATACAACCAAAGAACCTCGGAGTGAAATCAGTGTGCTGGGAAAAATGACAAAGTCAAATAGCTCTGAAAATACTTGTGATTTGTAGCTCTCATCGAGACCAACAATTTTTGCTTTTGAATCACTCGATTTCGAGTTCGTATGAAGAAGTTATGATCAAAATAAGAAAATGAAAATCATGAAGAATTCTGCAGAAAATTCAATTTGATGTTCTTCAAGTGTATGGAAATGGAGGGAAAGAAAGGTATTTAAAGGAAGGAGAAAAGAAGAGATTTTTGGCCAATCAAAAGAGGCCAAGCCACCTTTTTCCCATGTGGGGAACGTGTGGCCCACGGGACCAGAGGGGTGTTCTGGCCGTGGGTCACATGGCCTCCCCACGGGGTGGCCAAGCCATGGCCTTTGGCCATGCTTGCTTCTCCCGCGCACCTCTCGCGTTCTTCAGTCGTTTTTGGGCATCCGAACTCCGAATTCGAATCTGTTTTCGGATTACGAACCGTGACTCCCTCATGCACAACAAAGACTATGAAACTTTGACAAAAGGTTGAGAATTCATCTCGGAAAATGACGATGAAGACAACTTAATGAATGAGAATGCAAAGTAGCATAACTACGTCGTATGGACTCGAAACTTAATGAATGAGTAACCGAAATGACCGGAACTCAATAAGGAATCAAATAAGATCATGTTCAAGTCCAAAACACAAAAAACACAAACAAATAAATACTATGCAACACAAGCATGCCATATCTAAGCGATAGTGAGAAATCATGCAATTCTACAAGATTGTCAACAATGAGATAAATGCATGAGCATACTAAATGTGTGTGAAAGTGTTATACCAAATGTTTGAACTATGATGCAAGGACACACATATATGAATTGTGTATGTGTGCGCTAACGCCTTGCAAGAGGAAGAAGAATCTTGATACCTTAGCATCCAAGTATGCGATATTCCCCTTGAAAACGAAATTTGCACGAAATATTGCTTCTTTGACTTTGAGGCTTCTTTCTTCTATGAATCACCTAAGCAACAACTAATACAAATAAAGAGAGTTTTACAATGGAATCAAGCCAACACAAATAAAGGATATTACACTTATTGTAAGACTTCCAAGCTACTTGGACAGATTTGCGACCATCGATCGAACCAGTCCAAAAAAAAATTCCGAATAGCAACATTTAAATATTTCAAAAGAGATGAAGGCCAATGATAAACTTGAAATGAATGCAGGAAGGAACCCATAATCATTGAATTAATAAGACATAACATGCATGCCATTGAAAGAGAGAAACTCTTCCACGATTCCAATTTACTTTTAATTTTATCAACCCATGGGATCAACTATCAACGTTTAGGTGCACCAATGAAAAGAGGGACCCCTTGATAAATCATTGAATCACCGCATTTACGCATCCTAGACATTGAGTAGTAATTCGAGGCCCAGAGATGCCTCTGCCAAAGAATATGGAGGATTTATCCCAATTAAGTTGTTGACTTGAGAGAGAGTCATAAAACGCAAAAGCATCTAAAATCACTCGCAAATTCAAAGGAGAGGCCTGACAAAAGAGGATAACATCATCAACATAGAGAAAATGCAAAGGGGTACGCATCCCAATCGGAGAAAAGATAGAAGTCATAGAGCCTAAGTCTACTAGATGCGTAAGATATCTGCTCAAAAAATCTTTCGCCAAATAAAAAAGTAGGAAGGAGAGAGGATCACCTTGTTGCACACCAAACAAACAGGGGAAATAGCCTTAAGGGGAACCATTAATAAGAATTAAGATCATAGCAGAATCAAAAATAGCCGCAATCCAACCAATAAAACTCTTAGAGAAGCCAAAATACCGAAGGACTTTGAAGAGAAAAAGCCAACTAATGGAATCAAAAGTCTTACGAATGTCTGTTTTTAAAAGCCAAGTGCCCACCTCAACTACCATTACTTAACACATTAGAACATTCAGAAGCACCAGCAATACAGTCTCCAATTTGACGACCCCTAATAAAACCAAATTGATTTGGAGAGATAATGTAGGAGCAAATTTCGACCAAGCGATTAGCAATAATCTTAGTGATAACCTTAAACAGGAAATTGCCAAGAGCAATCGGGCAAAACTGATCGACTAGGAGAGTGTTCGGAGTTTTCGAAATAAAGACTAAGAAATTAGAATTCAAACCCGGAAAAACTCGACTAGTGTGAAAAAAAATCCTCCACAACTAAAACCACATCATGTCCCACAATTTCCCAACAATGTGAATAAAATCTGCCCGAAAAACCATCAGGACTAGGAGCACTTAGAGGATCCATGGCAAAAATCGTACTCCTCACTTCATCAAAAAAGGGAACCCAGAGAATCGAAGCATTCTCATCAACAATAACCATTGAAGGCACATGCTCTCAAATTATAGAGAAGTTTGAACTATCGTTGCTAGGAACCGAAAAGATATGCTGATAAAAAGAGGAAACATGCTCACCAATTTCAGCAGGATCATAAGAAATATTCTCACCAGTTTGAATAGAGGAAAGGGATTTTCCCCCCCCCCCCTCTACACTTCAGTAGTGAATGAAAAAATTTAGAGTTCCGATCACCCTCAGCAAGCCACCTAACTCTACTTTTCTCTTTCAAAAAAATATCTTGTTGTTTTAAAACACTATCCAAATTTGTAAGAGCGACAGTCTCAAGACGAAAAAGATTATCTGAAAAACCTTCTGAACCAATCCTGCCATGAATAATCATCACCTTCTCATTAGCATTAGTTATATTCAAGGCAATAACCCCAAACACCTCTCAAGGCCTTTTTTAACAACTTCAACTTCTAAACAACAACCCCAGTACCACTCCCAGTAATAGAGGATGACCAAACCGATCTAACCAAATTAAGGAAGGAGGGATGAAAAACCCACATACCTTGGAACTTGAAGGGCCGTGGATTTGGCGAAATACCCACAGAACAAGAAACCAATAAAGGGTGATGATCTGAATGAGATCTAGGCAAGCTAAAACAAGCTATTTGTAACTAAGCATCCAGAAAAGAATGGGAACATACAGCTCTGTCTAATCGAGAAAAAACCATACCACGCCTACCTTGGACAATTCGAATTTGGAAAACTCTTTTCGTTTCAATGTCAACAAGATCACAGACCATTAAAGCAACATAGAAATCATCACAAGAGATAGTAGAAACGCTACCAGTGATCTCATGAGCACCTAGAACCGAGTTAAAATCCCCAAGCATAAGCTACGGATCATCCGAACTAGTAATGTCCATAAGAGAGCTCCAAAGAGATCTAAGGGTGATGTAGTTCACTGATTGTGCCAAAATTGTGTTACATTTAGGCCCTCAGTATCATGTCCTTTAGCTTGTTTTCGAGTGTATTAGGTGGTTTAATGTGTTTTGTTGAGCATGTGTAGGTCCATTCCATTTAAGTGATGTTAAAATCTTATTTTGGAAGAAAAGAAGTCAAAAGATGGTGAAAATGAGCAAATTGGAAGAACCATTGAAAATTGATTTTCAGCCAGTGCAGAACAGCCAGGTTTCAGGGCCTATATCTCCAAGCTCCGGTTGAATTGTGTGTCCTACTACCTATGGATTGAAATCCACGGAAGTCTAGTTTCCGACACACTTTTCGGATCACAATTCCGATGTTTCTAGAAGGAGTTATGCCCATTTCCATAACAGTGCGCGAGGCTGAGAAATTCCAAGTGGTCGCTACCAAGGTCGCCATCGATAGCCAACTTGGTGGCGACCTTTTAGTGCAAAATGGGCAGTGAAGTTCGCTACCTACCCTGGTCGCCATCGATAGCCAACTTGGTGGCGACCTCCCTTCCAGCTCAGCAAGTGACGGGTTTCAGACCCAGTTTTTAGCACCCACTATATATATCCTATTTTCTTTGTTCTAAAAGACACACCCCTTCATACTTACATCATTTTTTACCCTAGATCCAAGAATCATCTCTCAAAAATCCCTTCACCTTCCATCATCTTCTCTCACCCAAAAATCAACCAAGATTCCACCTTTTTACATTTTTCCATCATTCCCTTCATATATTACCTTCACATAACCATTTCTCATCCATCTTTGGAGGTTTTGCAAGTAAGAAGAAGAGGAGTCTCAAGAGGGAGCTTTCAACGCAATGGGTTTTCTCTACTCTCTTGTTTTCTTCTTTCTTTTTCCTTTGATGTGTAACTAATTTCTTAGCTAGGGGATTGATGTAACTACACTGGACTACTCTATGTAATTAATTAGTCTATTCTCTAATTCAATTCGATTTTAGTCTCAATTATTGAATCAATTGCTCTAATTTCTCTTCTCATGTTTTGTTGTGACCACAAGGGATGTGGGTTTGAGAATTTGGTTTATTTAAGGAGTTGAGAGTAGGTGTGGGTGACCATCCTATCTAATTCTCTCACAAGCTTAGTAATTGGGAGTGTTGGTTTATGCATGACCATGCTAGACTAACTTGGCTAGAGTTTTAAGGATAAATGAAGGGATTGACCATTGCCTATTACATGACCATGTGTGGGTAATGGAAAAACCTAGAGCTTAATGGATTTATCTTAAAATAACCCTAAAATTGGATTGAAGTGCCTAATGAGACTAAGTGAGGACATTGAGTGGTCTAAGAAGGTTACATTGATTCCCTAGTGCTTTCTCCCATATATCCATACGTTGTGTGTTTAATTGTTGCATTTGGCTTAGTGTTAGTCTCAAGTTCGTATTTTTAGTTTAAAGTTTGCATTTTTATTTTACAAGTTTACATTTTTAAGCATTTTCAAGCAACCAAATCATTTTCCAAACCCCAAAGCATTATGCAATTTATTTTTCACGCACTTAGAGTATATTTTTCCTAGGCTAATTAGTTTTCAACATATTGAATCACCGATCCCAGTGAACGAACTTGATTTAAATTGAAAGTGAACAATCTTTACTACATCAATTTTGGCGCCGCTATCGGGGATCGGCGTAGATTCATTAATTGAATCTAGTTGGTTTAGTTTAGGTAGTGTGTGTCATTTTACTTTATAGTTTTATTTTAGTTTTTGTATCTCTTTACTTCATTGGTAGTTTTGTTTCTAGTGTTTCAGGTTTTTCAGGTGCATGCACGGACGCCGTTTGCAAGGAGGATTTCTGTTCCCTGCCAACGACGCCATCAACCGTGTGGGTCAACTTGCTAGACATTTTGAAGGGTTAGACCTTGTGGTTGATTTGGGAGACATCCGTACTACAGAAATGGAAGGAGAACATGAATTAGATGGACAAGGTCCTCTAGGGGAACAAGATGCTAGAAATGAGCGGGTTGTACGAGAGAGTCCACCGGGTTCTCCTACACGTGGACTAGATGAAGATATAAGGGCAATGAGGGAGTCCGATCAACCAATGCTTTTAACCCAACCATCCCCTATCGTGCTAGATGCGGTGGTAAAGAGCTACGAGTTGAGGGGTATGCACATGAACATGCTTCCATCCTATAGCGGCATAGATATTGAAGACCCTCTTCAGTTCATGAAGGACTACCAAACCATTGTAGAGAGCTTTCCAATAGGCCGACTCACAGAGGAACAATTGAAGATGAGGTGCTTTCGATATTGTTTGAAAGATGCGGCCAAGACTTGGTTCGAGTCATTGAGAGCCGGAGTTTTCACTACATGGAATGAGGTGTGCCAAGGATTTTTCAGTAGATTCTTCCCTGCCCCTAAGACAAAGGATATCCGGATCCAAATTGCAAGCTTCAATAAGGAAGAAGGTGAGCCCTTTCATCAAGCTTGGAGAAGATGCAAAGAGCTCTTGGAGCAATGTCCACCGCACATGATTTCGGAAGAATATAAGGTTCGCACCTTCTATGACGGATTAACACCCTTCACTCAAGCACTTGTTGACAACGCTTGTAGAGGTGTCCTTACCAAGAAATCTGTAGCAGAGATCACCGAGATTTATGAGACATTGGCTCTCAACTCCTACCATAGAGGCACAACCGCTAAAAAGGGAGGTATGTATGGCATTGACCGGAGTACGGAGGTGGCCATTCAACTCTCTACTATGTCAAAGCAAATGGAAGCTCTAACAAAGAATGTGAGTAAACTACAAGCCAGAGCAAGCCATGTATGTGATGGGAGTCACCATTGTAGAGATGGGAATCAAGTTGAAGCGGAGGAGGCACAAGCCTTGAACTACCAAAGAGGAAGAAACGATCCGTATTCAAACACTTATAACCAAGGATGGCGAAACCACCATAATTTCTCCTATTCCGACCCAAACACCGCCTTGAATAGTCATCAAGTCACTCAACCGAACACTCAAGGATTCAACCAATGAGGGTATAACCGAGGCAACTACCAAGGCCAAAGTTCAAACAACCCACCTCAACAATGGAACAACTCCACAAGTCAAGACAACAAGTCCTATCAACCAAAGAAGCCATCATTGGAGGACATGGTGACATCCTTTGCTCAGAGTACTCAAGCCACCGGTCAAAACTTGAACAACTTCATGCAAATGTCCGACCGGAAGTTTACCAACTTGGAGGCATCAATGAAGAAATTGGAGACACAAATGGGACAAATATCCGACACGGTACACCGAAATGAGCCGAGAAGATTTCCTAGCCAATCCGAGCAAGCCAAGTCGATGACGGTTTTGAGAAGCGGCCGTGTGTTAGATACCGGAGATGTTAGTGAGCCAAAAAGAAAGAAAGTCAAGGAGTCGGAAGTTGTGAATGGAGAGGATGTTAGAGTGGAGGAGGAAGAAATAGAGGTTGAACCGACAACGAAGAAGACCTCTGTTCTACACAAGTCACCCAACCCCTATATACCACCGGTTCCATATCCGAGGAGGGTAGCACGAGACAAGCTAAACAAGTCGTTTAAGGACATTTTTGACATCCTCTCAAAGGTGAATGTCAACCTTCCCTTGCTTGATATGATAGAGAAAATACCGGTGTATGCAAAGTTCTTCAAGAGCCTCCACACCAACCGGTAAAAGTTTGGGCCAAATCACCAAGAGTACATGGCGGGGAGTGCGAGTGCCGTATTGCAAAAGGAGCTTCCTCCCAAACTCAAAGATCCGGGGAGTTTTTGTATCAATATCACGGTTGGGGGCACCAAGCTTGAAAGGGCAATGTTGGATCTAAGGGCGAGCATCAATTTGATGCCTTTCTCCATTTACAAGCAATTAGAGTTAAATGAGCTCAAGCCGACCACGATGTCACTCCTCCTTGCCGATGGTTCAGTGAGATATCCTAGAGGGATTGTGGAGGACGTGTTGGTACAAGTGGACAAGCTCATCATTCCGGCGGACTTTGTGGTTCTAGATATGGACGATGTGAGCGGGGAGACGAATATGAGACCTATCCTTTTAGGTAGACCATTCATGAAGACAGCAAGGACAATCATTGATGTACTTGAAGGGAAGCTTTCCATGACCGTCTTGGATGAAACGGTAGAATTTAAGGTCTTCAAGTCAGATTTAAAGGACATTAGCTCAGTTGATTGTTTTGCTGTGGATACACTTCCATCAAAAGACTACTCTAAGAATGCAAATGAGTATCTAGATGAGATCTTGGCAGTTTTTGAAGAAAAATGTGAGGAAGGTGGTCAAGTTGGAGATACATGTGACAAACAATCATCCTCAGAAATCATTGAGCTAAAGAGTGAAAATGTCAACTTGTTGAAGGAAGTGGAAGCCCTTAGAAAGGAAAGGGATGAGGCAAACAAGAGGGCGGAAGATCTTGCAAGACTAATAGAAGAGCAAGAGGAAGACTTTGCCCGCAAGACAAGGAAATTGCAATGGCAAGTGGAATTGAAAGATAAGACGATTGATGCCATCAAGGAGGAATTGAGTGGGAAGGAGAATGCCTTGAAGGTGTCAAAGGTAAAGGAATGTGATTGCTTGGTGGAGCTTGAAAGAGCCGAGCAAACAATTGAAACGTTGACCAAGGAAGCAAGCAAGAAGGAAGAAACTTTGAAGGTCAACACCATCAAGGGAAATTCAAACCATCCAAATGCAAGAGTTAACAAGACCAAAGGTAGTCCTTCTTATTTTCCTCACAAATGTTATTTTTGCAACACTAAGGGTCATAAAATAGCCCATTGTGCTAAATTTATTGAAGTGTGCAAAAAGAAACAAAGCATGCCTATGGGGAAGCCAAAGAGAATTCGGCAAGTTTGGGTCCGAAAGGACAAACTTGACCAAGTAAAAGAGGCTATTTTTGATGAAAAGAAAACTCTTGATATGAAAGAATGTCCTAGACTTCTTGATATGAATGGTGGTAGTACTAGTGGAGTAAATCCACCATTGATTGTCTGAACTTGCTAATGTGTTTTGTGCTTGTGAAGGTTACTATATCTTCTAAAGGAAGCATTTTGGAGTAATGACTACACTTGCATACATTTTGGAATAGGGCTTGTGGAACCAAATTTTAGTTTTTTTTACATAACTTGAACATTTTGGGGTTGTAAATAATTTGAATATTTTGCAAGTTTTTGGTTCTAAGCTAGTTTTTGTAGCTCGTGTTAATGAAGCTAGGTTCTTATTCTCTTGGATTGAAACACCGACAACTTGCGAGTCTTGGAGGGACAAGCAAGCCGAGAGAGCTCATAAAAAGAGCAAGAGCCGTGCATAGTTGACAAAAGCTTTAAATCAAGTGGAGAACGAAGTTTTGGCGCTTAAAGAGCCGTAGTGCTCTCATCCGTCTTGCCAAGACATTAAATTGTGCACTTGGTGGGAGGCAACCCACCTAGGTATATTTCTTTCTTAGTTTATATTTGTTTTTATTTTGTTTTTACATTTTTGTTTAGAATAAGTGTACGGATTTTTTTGTGTTGTGTTTATTGCCTAGGATGTTTTGAGTTCTTGCCTCCCATGCTTTGTTTATTCATTGTCCATGCATTTCATATTATATAAAAATTGAAGACAATGTTTAGATTAGGTTTGGGGGTGTGGATTCGTTATTTGAGTCAATTTTTCATTTTACTTTTTCAAGTTTTTCTTTAACCCTTGCGAAAGTCCCCTGTTTTGAAGATTTTGAGGTCGAATGTTTCATTTAAACTGTACCGTTTGGTGAGGAAATAAATTATTTTGCCTGTGTTGTGTTCTTCAATTTTTCGATACGGTTCGAACGATATAAAGAACGTAAAATTCTGGGCAGGGGTTCAAAAGATATGAATATTTTTTCAACCAAAGGTCATGGGCGATGCCCTGTTTTGACAAAACTGCACGTGAACCATCTTTGACGTCCGTTTACACAATTTTCCAATTCGAATTTTGAAATTTTTTCTAAATGAAAAGTGTGTATTTGTACGTCTATTTTCATGTATCAAATTTTTAGAAATTTTTATGAGCATTTTTGAAAATATGCACTGAAGAGCGGACATAGGTCGATTTCAAAAGTCACCAGTTTTTTTTGGAATTTTATCCTCTATGTTGAGATGGTCTTTCACATTGTGTTTTTTGTGTTTTACGTCATGTTAGGTGCATGCCATTAGGCCGGACTCTCTTGTTTCCAACATTGGGGGCAATGTTGAGTTTTGGTTTGGGGGTGTAGTCGCCTTTGTGAGTCGTCTTTTTGAGTCTTTGAGTCTTTTTGGTGTAAAATTTTTCAAAAATTGTCGCATGGCCAAAATTTTCGAGCTTTAAATAGCTTGGGTATGATGCCTTGAGCGTGTGCTTGTGGCGAGTTTATTTATGCTTGATGAGCTTATTAGTAGCTTGTTGTCACTCTAGGGTCTCTCTTGCACTTCCATGGGCTAGTCCCATCCTCTTTGTGCTTAAGTTGAAGGGACTCGGTGCTCAAGCGCCTTGTTCTAATAGTGGAGATTACCTAGTGAGTTCACAAACACAAGCCTTAAAGAACGCATTTTGAGTGTTATCATTGTTCTAATCTTAAACACTTTTCTCGTCATGTGCATCATATGCCATAGGACACTACATCATATTTGTGGATTGCTTGATGGATACTTACATTCCCTTGATAGATGGATTTGTTGAGATGATCTTAGGCAATGTGTGTGCATTAACTACCATATTTAGCCTAAACACTTATCCATGTCCCTAATGTGTGCTCCATAGCCAACTTTGAGGCCAAACACTCACCTTTCATTTGGAACACAACATAACCATATAACCACAAGCCTAAACGCATGCCTACCCTTGTTGCCAATTATGTTAGGATGTGTAGTTGTGGTCTTGAAAGGAATAGCTTTAATATGTCAAGTTAGCGTGTACTTAGGCAAAAGAGTGTAATGTGCTAGCAAAGGCTCAAAAATGTAAAAGTGCCAAAAATGAGCACTTATGAGCTTAAAAATGTCAAAAGCAAAAGATGAAAAAGAAAAGAAAAGAATGAAAACAAAGAAAGAAAAGAAAAAAATAAAAAGGTCTTGAAGAATTAAATGTAATGTACTCAAAGAAATTAGAGTGCAAATATGAAAGCACAAGTGTAATGAAAAGTAATGCCTAGACGCTAGTGTTTAAAGATAGCAAGCAAGTAGAGCTTATGAGTGTGTATGGTATTGAGTCTTAGCATGATTGGTGACCTTTGAATCCAATTTTTCCCATTCTTTCTTTCACCACATCTCACCCAATGGCCCCATTACAACCTAGGGAAAGACCTATTTGATCTTCAAAGAAATCTAGATTGGGAATGTTTGTTGAAGCATGATCTTTCCACGTCCATGGCATTTGATTCTTTCCTAAGCTAGTTCACAAAAATATTAGCGGTCTTTCAGTGTTAAATTGTATGCAATGTATTAGATTTCTATGCATAAATTCTATCTTTGCATACCTTGCATGAGTGTGAACTTAGGATTCCGAGCGGAAAGAAAAGAGAGAATCCAAGTGAGGCCTAGAGTCGAAACGAATTACGTTCGAGGTGTGAGAGTGAGTAGTTCCCCATATGAGAGCGCTTTTAGGTGTGGGATTCGTGATTGTGCGAGTTCCCTTGAGTGCCTTCGAGTTGCTTTAGAAAATTTTGCATGAGTCTACTCTTCTCTGTCACACTCCATTGTATCTCATTACCTGTTGGAAATGCGGCATTTTGAATTATTTGTTTTGTGTCTAGGAAAATTCTAGGTCGAGTCACTTTTGTTGTTGAGTCTTATTTGTTTTATCTTATGTTTGCTCGAGGACGAGCAAAGGTTTGGTTTAGGGGTATTTGATCGTGCCAAAATTGTGTTACATTTAGGCCCTCAGTATCATGTCCTTTAGCTTGTTTTCGAGTGTATTAGGTGGTTTAATGTGTTTTGTTGAGCATGTGTAGGTCCATTCCATTTAAGTGATGTTAAAATCTTATTTTGGAAGAAAAGAAGTCAAAAGATGGTGAAAATGAGCAAATTGGAAGAACCATTGAAAATTGATTTTCAGCCAGTGCAGAACAGCCAGGTTGCGGGGCCTATATCTCCAAGCTCCGGTTGAATTTGTGTCCTACTATCTATGGATTGAAAGCCACGGAAGTCTAGTTTCCGACGCACCTTTCGGATCGCAATTCCGATGTTTCTAGAAGGAGTTATGCATATTTCCGTAACGGTGCGCGAGGCTGAGAAATTCCAGGTGGTCGCTACCAAGGTCGCCATCGATAGCCAACTTGGTGGCGACCTTCCATCCAATAGTCCAGAGAAGTTCGCTACTTACCTAGGTCGCTATCGATAGCCAACTTGGTGGCGACCTTTTAGTGCAAAATAGGCAGTGAAGTTCACTACCTACCCTGGTCGCCATCGATAGCCAACTTGGTGGCGACCTCCCTTCCAGCTCAGCAAGTGACGGGTTTCAGACCCAGTTTTTGGCACCCACTATATATATATCCTATTTTCTTTGTTCTACAGGACACACCCCTTCATACTTACATCATTTTTTACCCTAGATCCAAGAATCATCTCTCAAAAATCCCTTCACCTTCCATCATCTTCTCTCACCCAAAAATCAACCAAGATTCCACCTTTTTACATTTTTCCATCATTCCCTTCATATATTACCTTCACATAACCATTTCTCATCCATCTTTGGAGGTTTTGCAAGTAAGAAGAAGAGGAGTCTCAAGAGGGAGCTTTCAACGCAATGGGTTTTCTCTACTCTCTTGTTTTCTTCTTTCTTTTTCCTTTGATGTGTAACTAATTTCTTAGCTAGGGGATTGATGTAACCACACTGGACTACTCTATGTAATTAATTAGTCTATTCTCTAATTCAATTCGATTTTAGTCTCAATTATTGAATCAATTGCTCTAATTTCTCTTCTCATGTTTTGTTGTGACCACAAGGGATGTGGGTTTGAGAATTTGGTTTATTTAAGGTGTTGAGAGTAGGTGTGGGTGACCATCCTATCTAATTCTCTCACAAGCTTAGTAATTGGGAGTGTTGGTTTATGCATGACCATGCTAGACTAACTTGGCTAGAGTTTTAAGGATAAATGAAGGGATTGACCATTGCCTATTACATGACCATGTGTGGGTAATGGAAAAACCTAGAGCTTAATGGATTTATCTTAAAATAACCCTAAAATTGGATTGAAGTGCCTAATGAGACTAAGTGAGGACATTGAGTGGTCTAAGAAGGTTACATTGATTCCCTAGTGCTTTCTCCCATATATCCATATGTTGTGTGTTTAATTGTTGCATTTGGCTTAGTGTTAGTCTCAAGTTCGTATTTTTAGTTTAAAGTTTGCATTTTTATTTTACAAGTTTACATTTTTAAGCATTTTCAAGCAACCAAATCATTTTCCAAACCCCAAAGCATTATGCAGTTTATTTTTCACGCACTTAGAGTATATTTTTCCTAGGCTAATTAGTTTTCAACCTATTGAATCACCGATCCCAGTGAACGAACTTGATTTAAATTGAAAGTGAACAATCTTTACTACATCATTCACACTGGAATAAATAAAAGAGATCTGATGGACAATCCTATACAAATTAACAAAAATAGTAACATGTTAAGAATGCGACAGAACAATAGTAGCATCCTGAAAAGCAGTAGACCTAAAAATCCAAATAATATGAGTACCTTTAGCATTAGCACCAATAAATTGTAACCTTATAAAGCACCAAAAAATAGGAGCAATTGAATCAAAAGCATACAACGGTTCATCAATGCAAATAAAATTTGATGTATGACGAGAACATAAGTCTTTCAAATTACATTAGGTATCATTATTTGCAATACCTCTACAGTTCCAATAAAGGACAATCATTTATGTAACAATTTATTTTTAACAGCCCTAGTTTTGGGCGAAACAACACTAGTAACTTGTTTTTTATATTCTTACCTTTTTTAGAGGTAACCTCCTTCCAACCTGAATCTTCCAATTGATCTGCCCAAGAGACTTCACCGTGAATACCTGTGATCTAAAGCTGTGGGGTGGCTGAAGTCTAATTCGATGCCTTCACTATTAGTGTCAGAGCTAACTTCACCCTTAAGAGTGTGCAATTATGGATCTACTATGGGAAGATCTATCAAGGGCTTCATATGAGCAATAATAGGATATGTCATGGCATTAACATCTACATGCTCAATGTGTAATGGGTCTGTGTAATCATCCAATAAATAGCGTTTTCAGGGCCTCACATTGTCCAGTAGGAATGATTGGCCTGAGTGAACTAGAAGAGGCAGCTAGATCTAAAGTTATCTTGTTTGGAAGAGAGGTTGCAGCTTCATCGAGTTTAATCACAATGGCATCAATACCCAATTTGATAGTCTCAAAGACTCGAGAGGTCGGAACTTCTCTTGACTTGTGTTTTGGTCTGTACTCTTGTCTAATTCTAGATCTTCCTCTCTCTGGATTCTTGCCTTTTGGCTTGGTGGTTACATTCCCTGTAAATCGAGCCACATGGTGACATGAGGCGACCGAATGACCAATAGAGCAACAAATCGAGCAGAAACTTGGAACATTCTCAAAGTAAAAAGTCAGAAACAAACAATCTTCCCTAACCTCTATCATGATAGAATCAGGCAAAGGCTTAGAAATGTCAACATCAATCAGCATGTGAGCAAAGTGGCCATAATCACCCCTTAGGGTAGCTTTGTCAAACTTTAGAGGAATTCTGATCCCACGTGCTATGTCTGAAAGGATTTGAGGGTGTTAAAACCCCCTAGGTAAATCATAAAACCACACCTATATTTGAGCATTCATCGTGCGCTGTGTGTTGGGATTAAAATTCTGAGTCCATGGTTGAAGCCTTAGAATTCCAAGTTTCAAATGAAGTGATTTGATACCCCAAACTCGTGTTTTATCTTCCTCAGAATTCAAAAGAATTTAGAAGAATCCCCGTCCAAGATAGATGAGACGCCATTGAGAGTTCAATTTCCAAATAGATTGAAGTTTTTTCTTTAATAGCCAATATCTTCCATGGTTCCTCTCCCTTTGACAAGACAACTCGACCAATAAGAGAGTAACTCCAAAGTTTCAACCGTTCTTCATAAGCTTTTAGGTTGACTTTGACTATAACATAATCATCTTTTTTCTTTGGAGCTGAAGACACCAGAGCAATGGTGGAGGAGATTGATTGGGCATAAGATTTCATTACTGGTTTGGGATTCGAAAGTCCATCCATGTGAGAATCTGTTTGGATTGAAGGGGCTCTAGCCTGCAATTCAAGCTCTGGAAAGAGATTTGATACCTCTATAGTGGTCATGGGTCTAAACAAATAACCAACAATATTTTATTCAAGATTTATATTTGTAAACATCCGGATCTCATCTCAGCATAGGAAAAAATTGTAGATGACGACAGCAGGGCATGGAAGTAAGGAGGGTTAGTGGTGAGGCGACTAAAATCTGGACGAGATCTGGCCGGACGATTGGAAATCAGCGACAACCGGATGATGAGAAAGTAGCAGCGACCGGACAATCGAAAAGCAACAACGATCGTTGAGACCTAACTGGTGAAGTACGATCGAGGTCAATGACGGAACTGGTAAGGTTTGAAGGACGACGGTGGTCGGGTTGGATCTTGGATGGGGAGGGACTACGGTGGCTAGGGTTGTTCAAACTTGTTTTATCAAATTCCTGTAATGCCCTTCATCATTTTTTGATTTCAACGAGACATCACCTTTTCTTTTTAACCTCTTTACAGCACTTAATATTTAAGAGAAAAAAATATTTCTTCATGAAGCATGCCAAAGATAGTTTTAAAGGTTTTATTGCATAGTTTTTAAAGAATTACAACAACACCCATTAGAACTATGAAAATATATATATATATATATATATAAAAGTTAATTTATATTATTTAAATAATAAAGGACAAGAGAATATTATCACCTACTATATATATCATATTTTATATATAATCGATTTTTTTTTTTTTATTGGTTCATATTTTAATTTGATGTATAATAGATTTTATTTATTTTAATTGGTTGGGGGGGGGGGGGGGTGCCCTGGCCCCTATGGACTAGTCCTGGCACGGTTCTAGTTTGGTTCCAGTTTCGGTTCCAAACCGACAGTTTTGATTCTCGAGTTAGGGAAACCGAACCGGAACCAGCCTTAAGCGGTTCCGGTTCTGAACTTTTTTTTATTAATAAAAAAAAAATAGATTTGTAAAATTGTAAAAAAAATAAAATATATAAATGACAAATTACAAAATAAAATAAATAAAATTCGTTGGGTTGGGTCACCCGAAAATAAAATAAAATAAATAAATGACAAATTACAAAATCAAATTAAAATAAAACTAAACAAAATGACAAATTACAAATTACATTTCATTGGGTATTTGGGTTACCCAAAAATAACATAAAATAAATAAATTACAAATTACAAAATTAAATTAAAATAAAACTAAAAACAAATGTAAAGTTATTAGCCTTGCACTTAATTTTTACCACAATTAAGTTACATACGTATCCTCTTGGGAGGGTTTAGAAGAATCAAAGGCCACGTAGTTCTCTTACATTTTATTGCAGGTTTGGTGATGACGTGGACTAATTTTTGTCATGATCCACATCCGCTATTTCGCTGCTCTACTTTCAGGTTCATCATCTTTGAAGAAATTGTATGGTTCCTCCTACTCAATTTCTTATTGATAGTATTGTGCCTTAGTCCAGTCAGCTACACAAACTTGCATCTGTAGTGATTTCAGACTCAAGCACGAACGCTTTGCATCTAGGATATTCCCCGCGGCGCTGAACTCTTATTCCACTGCCACCGTAGAAACTGGTGTTGAAAAAATATTTTTGGCTATCATAGCCATGATTGGAAAGTACTTTTCATACTCTTTCCATCATTGTAGGATATCAAATTTTTAATCTTTCGTTTCTTCTATAAACTCAAAAGAGTTACTTAGATAAGATTCAAGCTCGGAATACTTGTTGGAGCATGATGAAGAAGAACCTCGTAATTATTTTTTTTATTTTTTATTATTATTATTTTTTTTTTACAACAGATTATACCTTAAACTCATAAATCCGGAGGATGATTGGGATGAAGAAACATTTTGTGTTTGTGTAACATCTAAGTTCAGTGAGGGTCCATAAACTGTTACATATTGATCATATAACTCATACAATAATTTTTTAACTCTGTCACAACACGCATCAACTTCATATTCTATTTTTAAACCTTGTTCATAATAACCAGTTAGATAATAAGACAACCTTTCTAATTTATAATGTGTATCAAAACACATGGCAATCAAATAAATATTTGGAAACTCCTTATAATATTCTAACTATTTTTCCTTCATAGCATTAACGAACTCCAGTAGTTCTAGGTCGGATTCACATTGAGTGAAGGCACCAGCAATATTAAGACTCTCAATAATAAATAAATGAGTTGTAGGATAATAAACACCAGATAAATTATTAGTAGCATTATAAAAGACTTTTAACAAATTAAAAAATTTGTAACAAGCATCTCAATGAGTTTGATAAAGATTAATGTGACTAACATGAAATTGAATAAAAAAACCTAATAAATCTATATAATCATAACTTCTAGCAAACAATTTATAAGTGGAATTCCAACATGTTAGAACATCACAAGGAAATCTAACGACACGCCTACCATTTTGTTTACAATATGTTGTCCATGCTTTCATTGTAAAAGGATGTCTCCACAAAAAAAGTTAGGGCTTTTTTAATAGGTTGAATAAAATGTTCAAGAGTGTACAATCCTTTTTTAACACATAAATTTAAAACATAGCATGCACATCTTTAATGAAATAAATTACCACAAAGATAAGGTTTGCTTAAATCAAGTAAAGCAGGAATAGCAGCGGTATTGCTAAAAGCATTATCAAAACCAATTGCAAAAATTTTGTTTTCAATTTTATACTCTGCAAAAATAATTCTAAGATGTCTAAAAATATTATAAGCACTATGTGATTCATCAAAAACTCTAAATGTAAGAATTCTTTTCTGAATATTCCATGCATTATCCATATAATGGTAAGTGACACCTAAGTATGAATGTGATTGCCAATGATCACTCCATATGTCAGTACATACGGAAACACGACCGTTATATTTTTCAAAATATTTTTCCAACTTTCTTTTTTCTTTTTCAAAAATCTTTTCAAGTGTTGCTGTGAGCGTGGCTCTAAGAACACGAAATGCAACAGGATTTAATGTTCGTCGACAATAATTAATAAAACCAACCTTTCCACCAAAAGCAAATGATAAGTGTTCTAGCTAATTCTTCTTTATTTTGTTCGTCAGTATAACGAAATAATTGTTGGTTAGGAGTAGCGTACCTGGGAATTTATGATTGTGACCTCAATCTGGCCTCTGGTTCTAGATGTTTGCTCGTTATATGCTCCGATAAATGCCTTATCCTCCAGATTTGTGCCACTTATATACTTTTTTACAGTAATTGCAAACCACTACATAGCTTCCATCTTCTTACCTAATTCTTTTCATATGTTTTACAAAGAGATCAAATTTGCTATGCTTCTGTAACACATCTTTTTGCTCTTCTGGTTCTGGTGGATTAAATTCAAAATCTGGAGGGGATCATGCATATTTTCTGATTGGCTTGTCAAATTGGGTGGGGTGTCATTGGGAACAGGTTCTGAAATTGTTAGAGGGGGAGTAGGAGAGTTTAGGCCTAGGTCTTCAGCATAGGCTAGGCGTTGCATATACTCATGATAGGTGGTGTCATCATAACCGAGATTATCAGTCATTTGACCCTTACCTTTCATCGAAATGGAATGCCTAGGACCGTCACCCCTTCCCCTTCCACTTCCACTTCCACTTCCACTTGCCATTTAAAAATTGAATTGTAAAATTCCCTAAACAAAAAATGTTAAAAAATTGATGGAAATAAATGGTTAGAAATAAATTTGGGAGAGAATTGGAAATTTAGTAGGTAGTAATTGCAAATAAATGAAATTTGAAACTTATAAGATAAATTGCAAATAAAATTGATTGGAAATAAAATAAATTGGAAATAAAATTAATTGAAAATAAAATCAATTGCAAATAAAATAAATTGCAAATAAAACAATTGCAAATAAAATAAATATTAAAAACTTAGTAATTGAGAATAGATTGGAAACTTGGAGAGTTGGAGAATTGAGAGAGAAATTAGAATTAGAGAGAATTTGGAGGAAATTGGAGTAGGGAAAAATGAATTGGGGGGCCCAACGGTTGGCTAACGTCAGGCGTCAACCAACTGTTGGGCCTCCAAAGGTCCAGCCCAAATTTAAAAATAAAAAAAACACAGGAACTGCCGGTTTGAACCGAACCGAACCGAACCGGAACTATCGGTCTTTCAAAGGATCTTTTCGAAAAAATAATAATAATAGAAAAACATAACTATGTATTTTTAAAAAATAATATAGAAAATTAAAGTTGATTAACATATCAAAAAACAAGGCAATTAGCAACTAAGTTATACAGAAAATTGTAAAGAAAGGTTTACCAAACTTCTCGAATCACATTCTTGTTCATCTGGAACCCTTCCCCTAGCATTTTTGAACAGAAAATCCTCCATATCCTTGTGCAAATGATCGTCCTTGGATGGCTCCGGTTTCGCTTCTTCTCCCTAAATTGCAAACATTGGCAACTCCTTTGAATCCAACTTCAATGGTTTGGTTGCTACATAAGAGCCATTAGCTAGCAGTGTAGGTTTAAAATAGTCTTTACCAATAACACTTGATACAGAACCTCCTGAAATTGGACGCCATTTTTCTTTGCAGCTTTGAACTTTTCATTTTCATGAGATTGACTTTGAGAGATATTATCATATGATGTCTCCAACGATTCTTTACCCTTTGTCTCACCATCAGATGAATTGGTACTTGAGGTTGAGGTGCTTGTCCGCTTGTCATATAGAAATGCACCAGCCAATTCTGCATTCTGTCCTAAATTGCAATAAGCAAAAGCTATTTCTTGAAGGGTAAACGCAGAACCAAACGCATCAAACAAACCCTTCAATGCCTTTTCCTCAGTGTCATATGTTAATCCGTTGGAGCTCGACACTTCCATTCCGTACACACTTCACAAAAAAATACAAGAAAAAAAAACAGATCAGTAAACAATATAGGGCTTAAATTAGACAAAAATAATTGGGTAATCAAAGAAAAATGAGAGTGTTAAAATAGAACAAACAAGTCATTGTAATAAATATTGTATCAATTAATGCACAAACTCTTCCTATAGAAGCCAAATGACTTGCAAAAAGAGACTCCTTATCACACTTCGGTTCTAACATAATCACACTTCTATTCTAACATAAAATTTTTTTCAATCACCCACCATTCGTGATTAAATTCGGTCAATACAGCAAGAAATTAAACAAGAGAAGCTAAACCTGTATGGAAAATCTCCAAATGAACAACACATCGACATCCGATCATGTCCAAATGTGATAAACCAAAATCAATACATAAATACCCAACAAAATAACCCCACGACTGCAAAATCACTTAAAAAATACAAATTTCACCATTGATGCCGCTGATTTTGCAGATCTTTGTAATTATCAACAATTCATTTCAAAAACCTAAGCAGAGTATAGTCAAAGATAGAAATACATATAAAAGATAATCAAAATTCCATTTCGAAACAATGCCATTTCAACAAACTTGAAACTCACTCCTTCAAATTATTATTGATATGTCTTTGTTTCCAGGAACAAAAACAGGAATGTCGATGAAGAAGGTCGTTTGAGCGGAAAAAAAGTTGAAATGGAAAGAAATGTACATTTTCCAGATCTGTAACATCGAAACAGCAGTAAAAATCACCAAAAACTCGCAAAAACACACAACTACTGGAACGATCAAACCCTAATATTCATTATTACAATCATTTCATGACACAAATGCGAGAATTAAAATCACAAGTACATACCCGAATCAATATGTATTGCAAATTGGTGATTAATTGAGTGAATTGTGGAGATCACGAACATGCAACAACTTTTAGGGTTCGAATCTGACGTCTTCGATTTGAAACCCTAATAGATTTCTTTTAAGTGGGAAGGGAAAAAAAAAATTGGGTGTAAGGGAAAATCCCAAATTAATCTAGGGTTTCTTTTGGTTTCATAAGAGTAAGGGAAAATCCCCAATTCTAGAAATGAATTGGATTGTAAGGGTGTAAGGGTTGTTTCGTCAAAGAGAAAATTTAGGTTGGTAATTTCGTCAGTACAGTTCTTTTAAGTGGGAATGTTTTGCTTTACTGTAGAAAAAAATAAAAATAAAAATTGGGAAGGGTAATTTAGTCCAAAAGGGGACATTTCTTGTAAAGTTAAATTGAAAGTGGACATTTCTTGTAAGAAAAACATAGTGGGGACATTTTTGCTCTTTCAAACTCGAAAGTGGACATTTCCTTCCATTTCCACTATCTCATGTATATCAATTTCTATTGGAGTTTTCTTCTGGGCTATGTGTTTACAAGAAATGATGAGGTTGTTCAATATGTTTCAAGCCTCTCTGTCCTGCTTGCTTTCTCAGTTCTTCTCAATAGTGTTCAATCAGTACTTTCAGGTATGTATTTCAGTTTATGCAATACATACATGTATACATACATATATATATATATTTAGAGAGAGAGAGAGAGCAAATTTGGTAGCTTTTCAGAAGGTAAATTTTGATTTGCAGGGGTAGCAATTGGTACCGGTTGCCAAAGTATTGTGGCATGTGTTAATTTGGTCAGCTACTATGTAATTGGGATGCCAATTGGTGCAATTCTCGGATATGTGGCTCATCTTCAAGTTAAGGTAACTAACATTATATTCCTTTTCCTTCGATACAATAAATCGTATCACTCATCCAAGAGAGGTCATCACAGTGGCTGAGAGGTGAGATTGCCTTGACCCGAATGACCCGAGATATTGAGATCACCCAAACGAGATTTACGTGTCAACACATATGAATATGATGATAACTGAGGGAGACAAATTTTAGTTCTCGAAGTTGAATTTTGCAAATTTGATTTGACAGGGGATGTGGATTGTAATGCTAGTTGGTGTGGCTTTGCAATCACTTGTACTTAACTACCTCACTTAGCTTCTATTTATTCTCACATTTATTCTTCGCAACATTCATCTAATTAAACATTTACCTAAAATCTCATTGAAACTCTCCATACCATATTGTTAACACATTGTATTGGGTTTACAAATGTCCACCGGTTACTCAATTATCAAATTTCAGAGTTAAAATAAATAAATAAATAACTTTTTTTATGGGAGACTTTTGGGTGCCAACCTATCTGGGATGCTTTAATTTGAGTCATTTGATTAAAGGATACACATCCTCTCCCTATCTCAACTTATTATTTCAGAAAAATAATAACATGTCTATTAAATATTAATAAAATGAATGAACAAAATTAATTCATTTCAATTTTATATATCATTCTTTAAAAAAAAATTATTAATAGCATTTTAGTTAGGATGGCCTTTGAAAGAAAATATAAAAATTATCGATTTGTGATGTTACGGAACTGACCATAACAATATAAAGAAACGATCATAAATCGTACTAACTATAGAAGGACCTCAATTTAGAGCAACTTAAACTATTATAAGGTAAAAACGTACACGTTTCACAAACCCAATTCAATGTGCCAATCCCAAGTCTTATATTTAATTTCACTAGTCCCAATGAATTGTTAGTGAAATTAAAGAAGAAAAAAAAAAAAACTTTTCTCATTTTCTTTATTCTTGGAAGAAAAGAGTCGTCAATACTCAATAGTTAGAAATTTGAGATGAGAATTGAATACTACTCAACCATTAATTCAACCTTTCTTGGCTGCCAGTGCCTGTAGGTTCCTCTGAAGGTGTCAAGAGCCACTTGTTGAGTCTTTCTGATGCCTTATTCACCTACAATAGAAAATGCTTTTTATCATTGATAAAATTAATAATAACAAATTAAATGGCAATTTAAAATTGATTTTTGTTGAGATCATTGAATATATATTTTCAATCTGATTATCATGTTTTAATTTGTTGTTTGTATTTTTTAATTTTTTTTTTTTATGAATTTACCTGCTCATCCCAATTGGTTTTCCAAGTAATATAGGCGAGCACAAGTACTTGCATTACAGTTCCAAGTAGCATTCCAATCCATATACCCTGTGAAATGAAAGAAGTTTGTGAACATTAGATGGCCTGTATAACTTCTATGATAAACTAAATTTTATTGATCACTTCTTATGAGATTTGATCTGAATAACATGAGTACGAAGTTTGTAGTTCTGTCAATGATCTTCCTTTTAAAAAATATATATATATATTAAAAATATGACACAGAACAGGTAGGGGTTTGTTGGGATCTACCGAGATTAAGCACTGTATGTACGGTTGAGATATCTACTCCCACAACACCGAAAAAGAAAACTCTCCACCCATGTTGACCAATGTTCATGGTGAGATTTTTGAAGTTTAAGGGGTTTTTAAATTAAAATCCTTTATTCTAACATAAAATACGAGATGAGGTTGACCCAGCCACATATAAATGGGGGAATCTTACACTAATTTTGTAATCAGCCACATATGCAAGAACAACACCAACAGGCACTCCAATCAAGTAATAGCAGGCAATGTTAATATATGCAACCACACCCTGCCTACCAGCACCAACAGCCACCCCTACAAATACAATCAATCATTTTTACAAGTTAATTTTAAAGTTTATCTATATATATATCTACTGATAAAAAAGACTTAATTTGTTAGAGAAAGAGAAATTGCCTGAGAGAACTGCCTGGAAACCGTTGAGTAAAACTGTTAAAGAAAGAAGAAGAGAGAGGCTAGTGACAGCTTCTGCTATTTCCTCATTACTTGTAAACAAGTAAGCAATTTGGCGTTTTAACACCAAACATATTATCATAAAGAAAATTCCAATGCAAGTTACTGTACTTATTGCAACTTTTGTAGAAAATTTTACAGCTTTGGCATCTCCTCTCCCAAGTTCATTAGCAACACGGACACTATACAAACAAAAAGTAAAACCATCAATTATATGAACCTCAAAGGAAAGTTTCTTCAATGAGATCGTTATCTGTACTTTCGTCCAATAAAAATCTATTATAAATTTTGTTTTTATTTTTAAAATATCGTATTTTGATCATTTCAACTGCTATAATGATTATAGCTCATGAGCGGAAAAAAAATGTATATTTGAATGAGTAAGTGTACCAACTAAACATGTAATATATATAGTCTTTCTAATGTCAGTTTATCCTAATATAAAATATATCAAGATATAAAATGTGGACTATAGATTATAAAGAAGTTTTGATAAGGGCATACATTTTGAGTCAAAGTATGTAAATCTAATAGTTCACAATCTTCATCCTGATATATTTTATATCAAGATTAATTGACAATAGAAAAATTATATATATATTTACACCACCAAAACATGACAACATGGTATGCCTGCTCACCGAAGACTCAATAGCTATTTGTAACTGAGATTTGGAAGGTTGAAACATCACCTTGAGGCGGCCAGAAATCCAAAGCACAACATAAATTGCCAAGCTATGATGTTCAAGCTGTAAGGTGAATTCAATTTAGTACATATATTTTTTTGGGTCAAAAACTTAAAATTAAACAAATTTTTTTAGTTTTTAGTATTGATATATATATATAATAAGCTTACCAAATGGAGAAGGCTGAAATCTCAACTGTTGCATTTTTCATATATCCTGCCAGTAGGACTAGAATTGCAGTGTACCATAACTCTAGGCTATTGAGAGGATAAAAATCACCAAACAAATTAAAAAGAAAACAGAGGAAGAGAGTTATTACTGCAGAAATGTTATGTAACATTGGTCCTGAAACGTTTTTCAAGACCGACATGATTAGAGAATTAATATTTTGTGTTATAAAGAGAAATAAACTTGCCACATCATGACACCAGAGGATATTGAGAGCTTCAAGACAGGAAGTAAATCAACAAAAGCAGATGTAGAGAAGCCAGTCCAAGTATTGGGGCACCAACCCCCAAACAAATAAACAAACTCTCCAAATACAATAAACCAACTTGATATGATCATTGAGCCCATTGCACCAGGAATCCCCAGGTCAAGTTTGCTGACAAAAATCCACGACAACAAGACATGAAGAAGAAATGCAGCAGCAGAGAGCCATCCAACAATTATGTTCTTGAGCTGAGCTTGTAAGTACTTTTGGATGGTCAAGGAAAACACAAAGAAGAAAAGAATGGGAATGAACCAGAGGGAGATGTATCCTGATTTGTTGGCTATCTCTGTTTGTTCTCCAAGTAATTTAAAAATCGGTCCAGCGAAGACGAATACTGGGAGCAATATAATTCCAGTGCCAATATTTATGATCCACGATCTCTGCAAGTAGATACCAAGCATGTGGTATTGCTTTGCCCCAAATGCTTGCCCGCATAGAGTCTCAGTCGCACTTGACATGCCCAACTTCAATGCAATTAACTGAACATTAGTTTTACCATACTACGGGTGGTATATTGAAAAAAAAAAACATATTTTTACTTGATTCACTTGACAATGGATTATTCACGTGTCATCGCAACTAACATTAATTATTTTTAAACTAATAATAATACCAAACTGATCATAAGCTGCAATTAATATGTTTGGTTTGAAGGATTTGGAGAGAAAGGAAAGGAAAGGAGTTGGGAGGATTTATAATTTGTTGTTTGGATGGTTAAAATGAGAGGGGAGGGAAAGGAAAGGAAATGGAGAAATGATTGCTTTATATTTTAAACATTTGGTTTCCATCCAAAATTGGGAGGAAAGGGAGTTCCTTTCCATTAAACCAAACATAGTGTTATTGTTCGATCATTTATTCATTATTTAACTACCTATAATTAAAATTAAAGGAATTGTTGATATAAAACAATAAAAGCTTACCAAAATACCATTTGCAAATCGAATAGCAATGATTTGTATGAGTGCATAAGCAGCAAGGTCCACTTCTCCAATGTGACCAATAAATCCCTGAGTGATCACAAACATTCCATATTGACTCACTCTTGCTAACATTGCAGGCAATGCAATCCTCCATAGCTTTTTTGACTCTCTCCAAACCCTCCATTTTAAATCACCATTCTCTTTTGCTTCCGACCCAAGAAGCCTCTCCTCCATTTCACCTTTTAAATCACAACAAATATATATGAACACATCGTTTTGGTTGGACTTCAATTTTGTACATTACTGATGTTAACACATATACAAAATGTATGTTACATTTGTTTTGATTCATTATGGCATCAAATTTTAACACAATTCTATTTTTTTTCAAAAACAATAATGCTATACTACCCCAAACTTTGTTAAAATATTTTTCCCAAATGATTATAAGATAATTGATAGTACCCATTTCTACATTTGGTGTACCCCCTTTTCCTACCACTACAAGAACATAAATTGAACTTAAGACCTCAAGTCAAAAGTTGTAAGTCTAAAGTTGTAAGTCTTTACCACTTGACTACAAGATTTGATTTGTTAACAATCGAACAATATTTATATATAACCTACATGAGTTGTTAGGGGACGAAGGAAAAAAAAAATTGTTAGATAAATTTAAATTTATTCAACTAATCAAAATTTTAATTTCTACGACAGACATATATTGTAAAATATTTATTGAAACTTTTAATAAAATTATATATTTTTTAAAACATATATAGTTGAGTTATTAGTCAATACTCTATGACCTCGTTTGGTTACAAGTGGAATGGTAATCGGAATATGAATGAGAATGAGAATGAGAATGAGAATGGAAAAAAAAGGAAAACTAAGTTTTTTGTTTGATTGGAACTTTAGATTTAGTCTCTGAATCAGTATTATTTTGTTTGGTTAACAACGGAATGGAATGAAGTTAACTGTATTTTGACAAAAATACCCATAATTATAAAACATTCATAATAACATGATATATTATGGATAATAATAATAAAATATAAAAGTATATTATATATATAATTATATATTATTTAATATAATAATATTATATATATAATATATAATATATAATACATATAATATAATATATAATACGTATAATACATATAATAATATATATAAAAATATAAATATATATATTATATATTAATATATAATATATATATATAATAACATATATTATATAATACATATATATATATATATGTATGTATATAATATATAATAATATAATATATAATAATAATAATAATATATTTATATAATATAATATATATGTATATTAATATATTAATATTATATATATTATATATGTAATAATATATAATGTATATAATAATATAATATATATATAATAGTATAATATATATAATATATACAATAATATAATATATAATATATTTATTAAATATATTATATTATATATGTTTATATATCGTTATATATATATTATAATAATATAATATATAATAATATATAATATATATAATAATATAATATATAGTACATATATATATAAAATATATATTTATATAATAATAATATATTATTTTTGGAAAGGAGGGTATTTTTGGAATAGAGTTGGGGCATATAAGGGTATTTATTGAATATAAATTTTAGTCTGGAATGGAAGGGCATTTCATTGGTTTTTGGATGGAATGCCTATTCCACCAAAAGGGTGGAATCTCCATTCTAATGGAATCACCATTCCATTGCATTTTAAGAAACCAAACGAATGGAATGGCTTTCTTTCCATTCCCTTCCATCCAACCAAACATGGCATATAGGAGACTCGTGACATTAATTGTAATAAGCATGATTTAGAATACAACTCTCACTATAGGGGAGATATTTCTCAACATGAATCTTGCAATTTAATGAACAATTGTAAGACTCAGATTACTAATTTATATGGGTAATTGAATTATTAACGATTCTCTTAGTATGAAACAAGAGGGTGCAAAATAAATAAACAATTTTTTAAAAATATATTTTTTTGAATTTTTTAAAAGTAAATGATTTAAAAATAAATTTATTAAATTTAAAATTTTACTTATCCAATATCGGTTTGCCCAAAAACCGATATCTTACTGTAAAATAAATTCATATCGGCATTTTGTTTAGTGTTGAAAATAGGAAGTAAAAGTTTTAAAAAAAAATATTAAAGATAAATAAAAATTTTGAAAAAACTGTCAAGAAAGACATTTTATCTTGTAGTGTACCGTTTGTGTTCGTTTTCTAGGTAAAACCAGTATTTTAATGTTTAAATAAGCTTGTACAGGTTCTTAGGCTTCCAAGGGCATAATAGTAAAGAAAGGAATAATTTAGGGCAAAATGGAAATTTTGGAAAGCAACAAGAAGAGGAGGCGTAGTACAAGTGCCCTATAGACGCTGTTCATACAGCGTCCAAATTCCAAAGACTTGGCGTTGTACAAGCGCCCTACGAACAACGCTCGTACAACGCCCATTCCCCGAGTTTTCATTCTAGTAACCTGCCGCTGTTTAGGTGCTCTACGTACCACACCTGAACAGCGACCCAAGCTCTAGGTTCACTTACAGCGACTCGCCAATGTTCAGGCACGATACATAGGGCGCCTAAATAGCGCCATCACCTTCCACATCAGCACATTTTCTAGGGTTCCATGTTCTAAATCCACACACTATAAAAACCTCATTTCAGACCCATTTCTAGTACCTCTTGCACGAACCTTCAACTCCAAAACTCCTAAGAACATATTTTTTTACATCCTTCCAACACTAAATCAAAAAATCAAATCACCAAATCACCATCTAGCCTTGTAATCCACTTCACCAAATTCCTTACATCTCACTTTCCCATCTAAATCTACCATCAAAACTAGGGATAGCAATTAAACCCGAACCTGTGGGACCCACCAGAACCCAACTAGCTTAAAGAGGGTTTGGGTTGGCATAAGTGTACCCGTGGGCGGGTTTGGGTTTGAAAATTATTCGGGTATGGATTTGAAAAAAAATTCATACCCATATCCGCATACCCGCGAACAATAAAAATTATATAATATTTTATTATTTAAAATATTATAAATTTAAACTCCAATAAAAACTTTTTAATTTTATAGAGAATAAAATGTAAGCATTTCAATCTATTAAGTGTTTTTATTCTTTAAAATTATAATATTTCATATATTTAAATAATATAGAAATAATTTTCGAAACAAAAAAATAAAAAAATAAAAAATAAATAAATAAATTGGCGGGTTTACGGGTTTTACCCCTGGACCCGCTTGTTTCACAGGTTTGTGGGTGGGTTTGGGTGTCCTCCAAACCCACGAGTAAAACCCAAACCCATTTATTTTCGTGAATTCACGAGCGGGTTTGGTAGACATAAAATTTCACAGGTTTGGATTTGGATTTTGTCAAACCAGCCCGAACCCACCCCATTGCCATTCCTAATCAAAACCCAACCTTGGAGCATAAAAGGGGACTACAAGAGAAGAAACTAACCTAGCACATCAACAAACCAAGAGAGGGGGATATCTTCATATATAGTTTTCTCTTTACCCTTCTCTCTTCATTTATACTGTATTTGATATGGCTTGTACTAATCTCATATTTTGTGAAGCCATAATTTGTAACATGAACTAAAATCATCTTGGCTAAGGCCAAGATGAAACATTTCCTATGAATCTCCAATAAAGACCACTACTTTACTATCATTGCTTGTGTTTTGTATGTGTACTTCATGTTTTAATTACTATTGAATGTCTAGCTAACATTTAGTAGTTGTTTGGTTGTTGTGTGATGTATCAAAAGAAGAAGCACACAACGTGATAGATGAAATGCATGATATAAGTCTCGTAAGATAGAAATATGCGATGCTATCTTATAGGACTCTATTTGTGTGCCATTATGCTTAATGAATTTGTGTGTAGATCGAATAACCATCGAGAGATATGTTGTTGGTGCATATAGATGATGTCTTTATTACTCGAGAGAGAGTAGAGACTAATAAAGGGTTACACGAGTCTACATTAACACTTACATAATTTACCCTAAATGGTGAGTCTATAAATTAGAGAGGATTGGGTAAGTGGATTCAAAGGTCTTAGCCTCATTTTTATAAGAGTTACAAATCTAGTGCTCATGTGTTTGCTTTCGTAATCTTTAGCTTTGTTAATTATCTTTAGCAAATAGTTAAATTAGAATAGAGTAATCCTAATCTTCTTAGTTTCACTTTTCTAAATAGTAGTTGAATTGATAAATTTTGGTAATCCATACATCAATCCATGTTAGAACAAACTTTATTCATCATTATATTACACCCACAACCCCATACTATTGTGAGCGCCCCATTTTGGTGTGGTCAGTAATGTATCGAGATGTTGTAGTTACAAATTATTTTAACACATCATCTGAACAAAAATTTTTAGAATTACTTTTTGAAAAAACAATGTAGTGTCAATGTAGGGAACCTGACTCTTGGGCCATTATTAGTCCCAAATAAAATGGACCCTTATACATAGGAAAAGTGCCATCCAATAATTCACCATCTATATGTAAAATAATACCAATCACTTACATGAGAGACAAGATTACTATTCTTCTACAATTTTTCTTTTTTGAGAGAATCTTTATTTTTTCTTGTGGTAAAGAAAAAGAAAAAGGAACATTTTTGTTAATTACTCTACTTTGGTGCTATTAAAACTCTAAGTTATTAACTTAATTAGTGTCGGCCCACAAAATTAGCTAAACAAAATAGCTACATCCAATATATATGATCACTTTGGTCAATTTTCATCCCAACTTTTTATGTACTCTATTAGGGCATCTTTAAAAGCTTCAACACATCAGTTATGTCGTAGTGTGTTTCTAGGTACTATTTAACTAAAGCGATAAAGGGGGTTTGTTCTATGGGGTAAGAAATTTTGAGTTCAAATTCTAATTAAAGTAAATTTTAGGGAGGTCTAGTTTAAATTAAAGGAAGGTTGAACCGGGTATACTACTAAAATAAAAAAAAATAAAAACTATGAAAACTATGAAAGAATACACTAGAAAAAGATCACGACTCCATGGAGAATTGGAGATCCATCTCTAAAGCTCCATGGGGATGGATCTCCATCAGATCCATATTGTTTTTAATTTTTTCGTATCTCTTTTAAAATATTTATTTCCACTGTCAATCTCGGAGATGGACGGTGGAAATCTATCTCGCTTTCTTTAAATAACATTTTTTTTTAATTATATCAAAAAAAAACAAAATTATTTTGTTATACTTAATAGATGGACAAAATAGTATTTTGGTTAAAAAGTTAACATAAGGGCAATGGGGGATAATGGTAATTAATAAACCTAGAGGGAGAAAACGGGTAATATGTCAAACTACAAGGACAATTTAAATAATATCCTTTACTGAAACAAGAGAGTGAAAAATAACTAATATGTTAAATTAGAGGGATTTTGTTTTAATAATATTCCTTTTTTTATTTTATTTTTAAATATAATTAAATATTATCTTATTTTTGCCCCAAGTATATTGATATTTGCATTTTTATTTTAAGTTTTTTGTTATGGCCCACGACCTTCCAAAATTGAAGAATTTTGCTTCACCTTGATGGGTAATACTACTGTACAAAACTATATAGACGCTGAAGTGAAAACTAGTCATTACTGTTAATTAGTTAGAAGTGACTTAACATACTGTTAATATGATAAATTTGTTATGCAGTACAGCCAGTACTAGAAGATATGATATATGACTTAACATACTATAATTAGTTAGAAGTGCGACATGTAGAACAGCTGACCGTTAGGTTATGGAATAATAAAAATAATAATACTATTCGAAGAAAGCAAAAGAAAAATCGATGATCAAGAATTAATAAATGTTCAAATCCCTTCCTCACGAACGACTAGGTTTAAAAGCTGCAGATTTCTTGATCAATCTTTAAAGCTTGTAGTTGGTTGTTAATGAAAGAGAACATTATAAACCAAATTAATATCAAGATTTTGAGTAAAATTAAGAGCTTTTAAGCGTGATAAGAGAGAATGTTAATTACAATAAGGAAAAAAAAAAAAAAAAAAAAGACCTTACTTGGCATATTGGAGTTCAGGGTGCTTGCAAAAGCCCTTCTGGGGGAAGTAGCTAGCTAGAGAGAGAGAGATTGAAGAAAGAGAAAATGCTTCTGGTTCTGGGTATATAATGATGGATGGCAAGGATGGTGGAGTGGAGGCGTGGAGCTGATGGTAGTGGAGAGTTTTGGATGGAAGACGGTGTTGTTTAGTGAAAATTATATATTCCAAGGTTAGACTACGGATGGTGACCAATTTGCAACAAGAATTACTTCATGCGTCAAAATCATGGTTTTTTTTTTTTTTTTTTTGTCCTCACATGTTTTTTCATGTGATTCTCGCTGCGGTAACTCGAAGTCAAGCATTGTCAAACTTGATGATGCAAGTGATATTCTTGCATATATTATTAGACTCAATAATGAGTCGAATTCGTGTCGTTTAATGTTTGGGTAATGTTAAAATTGTCTCACCCAAACATAACTTATTAACTTAATAGGTTTAAGTATAAAACTCGAAACTATTTGTTAAATTAATAGGTCTCGAATCTTAGAGGATTCAGGTTTATCTTCTTCTTTTTTAAAGCAAGAGTCGGAATAATTATTTGTAAAATTCGATTGATATTGATAAAAAAAAATTAAAACAATTCCTTTGGAGCAATTATTTTATTGTGAATTCGACTTACCTATCACTTTCGCTTTGTAACATTGTCAAGCTAAATAGGTGCTTTAACCATCAAACTTCATTTGGATGGTGGTCATTATGATGAGATGTTGAGCTAAATAGAAATTGAAATCCATAATTATAAACTTTATATATTTAGCTTTAACCATCAAACCTCATTGCATGGTGGTCATTATGATGAGATGTTGAGATAAATAGAAATTGAAATCCATAATTATAAACTTTATAATTTAATTTATTTTATATAATAATGGATTTTGAAATAATATAACACACACACACATATATATATATATATATATAGTGAGTCTCTCAAAATAGATCCCTTATTTTAATCTTAGTAACGACTTTGATGAAATCACATCGATTTTTATGAATTCGATTTGAATTTTTTTGTAGATGATAAGTTTATTGAAATCTACCTATAATAAAATTTGATAATTTTTGATGATAAGTTTATTGAAATCTACCAATAATAAAATTATAATAAAATTTGAGAATTTTTGAAGCACTAAAACTATTTTTCTTGAATTTTCTTATATTTCCCCTATTTTGCCGATGGCTTCATATTTAACAAAATCGAGATAAATAGTTCTAATACTTGAAAACTTCTTAAATTTAATTTATAGGTAGATTTCAACAAACTTATCATCCACACAAAAAAAATTCGAATAAAATTCATAAAAATCGATATGATTTCATCAAGATCCTTACCAAAATTAAAATAGAGGATCCCTTTTAAGAGACTCACTATATATATATATATATATGTATACATACACATACATACATACATAGAGTGGGTCTCTTATAAGGGATCCCTTATTTTAATTTCGGTAAGGACCACTATGAAATCATATCAATTTAAATGAATTTTAATTTGAATTTTTTTGTGGATGATAAATTCATTGAAATCAATCTATAAATAAAATTTAAAAAAATTTCAAGTACTTAAACTATTTTTACTGATATTTTTTAAATATGAAGGCATCAGAAAATAGACAAAATATATGAAATTCAAAAAAAATAGTTTTAGTCATTGAAAAATTCTCAAATTTATTCATAGGTAAATTTCAATGAACTTATCATCCAAAAAAAACATATCAAAATGCATTCAAATCTCTCTCTCTCTCTCTCTCCTCTCTCTCTCTCTCTCTCTATATATATATATATGGATAGGCTACATTCTGGTCTAGTCTCTTCTTACCTCGTACCTTGTTCCTCGGGTTACAGTTTTGTTAACTAGTTAATAAGATGACCATTTAGACTTTAAAAATCTCATGAACCTTTTATGTTACAATTATGAATATAAATAGTTGATGTGGTTATGTATTATTTATTTTTGTGAAAGTATTACATAAATTTAGGGTTTTGGGAGGAGGAAAGACTTGAACCCACAATAAGGGACGTAACCAAGATTCATCGTTAGGGGGGACTAGAATAAATCTTCTTAATAAGCTTTTACGAAATGAAGAAATTTTAATAATTGAAAAATAAAGATGCACTTAGTAGTTAACAAGGTAAAATTGAAATAATAATGTATACATTTTAAATTATACATTTTCGGTGTAAAGCTACTAATAATGTACCAAATAATTTTTTGAAATGTTTTAACTCAACTTTGACAAGGTAAAATTGGAATAAATTTAGAGGAGATGAGGTTAGTTCAGTGGTATACTCATCACACCTACACCACGAGGTTGTGATTTCGAGTTTTCCTCCCCAAAAAAAAAAAACCCCAAAGTTATGTAATACTTCAAGAAAAAAATTGAAATAAATTCCTCATTTGTTAGCTCATGCCAAACCAAAACAACATCAACAAGATTTTTACTAAACAATGTATTATATAGTTGTAATTTCATTTGATGTTGCACTCAATTTTTATATCAATACTTTGTAATTTTGAAAATAGTTTAGCCCTAAAAGTTTATAAACAAAAAATTATAATAACCCTAAAATTTCAAAACAAAATAAAATATTTAAATTATATAATTCACAAAACTATAAATTAGATAAACACTAAAATTTCAAAATAAAATAAATTAATAAAATATATATAATTCATTAAAATATATCTAATTTGAAAACCAAACTTTTTTTAGATAAAGAGTTTAAGCCGAATTTAGAGAATGGGAGAGAGTAGATAATAAAAAAGTCTTTTTTTATTTGAAATGGTGGGAGTGAGTAAAAATTGTAAAAAATAAATAAATAAAATAAGAAACAAGTGAAATGACATGCACGGTATTTGCTTATATAATTAATCCAAATAGATAATTAAATAAATTGTAAGGATTATTATGTAATTTTCTCAATGTTAATTTCTTTTTAAGATGGGTCAAGGTGAGCCCACCCTAGCCCCTGTTATGGTCCGTCTCTGTCAACAACCTCTCGGTGCAAGTATGAAATTTATACCACTAGACCAATAACCTCATCTCTTCGTGGTTGTGTATGATATTATTAGTTCATGACATTGAAATCGTATACATCATATTTATGATTTTTAATACCAATTTTCGGATCCTTACTTTTATCGTTTAATTTTTGGGTTTAGCATGTAATTTTCACAAGTACTTGTAGAAATTCAAATTTGAGGGTGTCCTTATATAAAAACAACAAAAAAATTAAGGGATGTAGTGAAAAATATTTAAAACTAGATAAGAATTTTTTATTTATTTAGAGAGAAGGGGTTAGTGGGGATGCGCCCTCTATTAAAGTTTTATATGATTTATCAGAAACCTCACTAATAGAGTAATAGGATAACTTGTTAAGTTAATGACAAATTCAAATATTCGAATAAAATTAACAGAAGAGGTAGTAGGTACAGGTAGGTAGATGTAAATTGTAATCAACTCAAAAGCAAGATTAGCTATCAATTTATAAATCAGATAAAAACAAAACTAATAATTATTTTATTGGATATTTAATTGTAAAACTGTTTCAGTCAACTCAAGAACAGTATCAAAGAAGAATGTCGGACAGGCATGAATCATGATCACGATTCACGGATTCTGTATTCTTATGTATATTTGCCTTATTCATCAGCACATTTTACACAGCACGAGGCAAGGTAGCGTGGCCTTCCTTGAATCCTTGGGCACCACCAATATTTCATGGTAATTTCAGAGAATAAGCCACTAAATTTGTCATCTTTTAATTTTTAAATTTTTATAATTTTTAAAGGTGGTTCATGAAAAGATGAAAAAGAAATATATTATGCAAAACTGAATATTATTAACATAAGGTCGGGTATTTGTACAGGAAGTATTATAACTACTCCTACTAGGATTCTAATTACTCCTACACGTTAGGAACTACAAGACAAAACAGGAAGCTTACCTTTAAGGTAGGCATTACAATAGGAAAGGAAATATACAATAATAATCTATTACTAAATACAGAGTATATTAAAGTCTAATTTCCTAACACTCCCCCTCAAGTTGGAGAGTGGATATCCTGTACTCCCAACTTGCGAATCATAGGAACAAAAATCTCCTTACCCAAAGGCTTGGTCAAAACGTCTGCTAGCTGGTGTGCTGAACCTACATATTTCGTAATTACTGAACCATCTTAGATCTTGTCTCTGATGTAATGACAGTCCATTTCAATGTGCCTAGTTCGTTCATGAAACACTGGGTTCGCTGCAATGTGTAGTGCAGCCTTGTTATCGCAATAAAGTAAGGCTGAGTCACGATGTGAAAGTCCTAAATCCTTTAATAGATATCGTAACCATGTCAACTCACAACAAGCTCCTGTCATTGCACGGTATTCAGCCTCGGCAGAAGAGAGGGAAACTGTTTTCTGCCGTTTCGATCGCCAAGAAATCAATGAAGGTCCAAGAAAGACGCAATATCCCGTAGTTGATCTCCTAGTGAGTGGGCAGCCTGCCCAATCTGAGTCACAGTAAGCCCTCAGTTTGAAATCACTGTTTGAAGAAAAGAATAAGCCTTGGCCAGGTGCCCCTTTTAGATAACGAACAACTCGAAGGGCTGCCTCCATATGAAGTCTTCGAGGTTGATGCATAAATCTACTCAAAACATGAACTGCATACATTATATCTGGCCTTGAAACAGTCAAATAGATTAGTCGACCAACCAGTCGTCTATATTGTCCTGGGACTTTGAGTAAATCACCCTTGTCCGATAATTTCAAGCCCCGTTCCATAGGGGCATCAATGGGGGCAGCGCCCAACAGCCCTGCATCCTTAATTATTTCCAGAACGTATTTACGTTGGGAAATAAATATACCATTCTTAGAGGCAGAAACTTCAATACCAAGAAAATATTTCAAAGCACCAAGATCTTTAAGGCAAAAATGACTATGCAGAAATTTCTTAAGTATAGCAATACTAACAGGATCATTTCCAGTAATCAAAATATCATCAACGTATATTAGTAGAGCTGTAAAGGACTTGCCTCGTTTTCTAGTGAATAAAGAGTAGTCGGCTCGAGATTGTTCGTAACCGGCAGAGCAAATGGCTTCAGAAAACTTAGCGAACCATTGGCGAGATGCTTGCTTCAATCCGTACAATGATTTATGAAGACGGCAAACCATGTCCTCCTCCCCCTGTCTCCGAAGCCCCGGCGGCGGAGACATATATATCTCCTCAGTCAAATCACCGTGAAGGAAGGCGTTGTTGACGTCGAGTTGGTGAAGGGACCAACCACGAGCCGCAGCCAAAGCAAGTAAGCAGCGAACAGAGATGATTTTGGCAGTGGGAGAGAAAGTGTCCTGGTAATCGACGCCCTCCAGCTGAGTGAAATCCTTGGCGACCAATCTAGCCTTGTATCTCTCGACAGACCCATCCGAACGGTGCTTAATTTTATAGACCCAGCGACAACCAATAGGCTTCTTACTAGCAGGAAGCGAAGTGAGGGACCATGTACCGTTTGCCTGAAGTGCTCGTAACTCGGAAGTCATGGCATCCCGCCACTCAGGAGAGGCGACAGCCTCCAAATAAGAATTAGGTTCTGAAAGAGCACTGATGTGAGCAACAAATGAACGAAGAGCAGACTGGTACCTGTGATAAGAGATAAAATTCACCAGTGGATGGCGTGTACCCTTGATTGGACCCGGCAGCAAGGAGAGTGATTGGTCGAGGGAAACGTTTGAACAAACATAATCAGAAAGCTTGATCGGCGGACCGGATTGACGGCTGGAGCGACGAAGAGGAACAGGGACTGGTTCGTCGGCCGGAGAGGAGACAAGTGGTGATGGAGATTGAAAGGGAAGCAGGGCTGATTCTGGGGAAGAAGAAGAAGGGCTGGTAGGAATGGGGAGGGAGGATAGGTCAACTTGATCGGGTGATTCCGATAAATGGGAGACGGTGAGATGGGGAGATGGTGAGGTCGGCGGAGGAGAAGTGGCAGATGTGGGATGTGGAGTTGAAGAAGAAGAAGGCGACAGAGAAGGAGTGGTGGTGGCTGAGCTGTCGTGTGGTGATGTGGGTGGGAGAGAAGTGGGTGGGTCTGGACTGAAAGGGTAATTGAAGTCATGGGCCACAAGAGGGATTGGGCCTGAATGGCTATGGAGAGGAGAAACAGTAGACACAGGCTGGACAGACGCAAAAGGGAAAACAGTCTCATGAAATTTGACATCACGACTAGTAAAAACTTTTTTTGTTGATAAATTAAATAATTTGTATGCCTTTTTGACCGATGGGATAGCCAATAAAAATTGACGGTATGGAACGGTGATCAAATTTGTGAGAAGTGTGAACATTTGTGGCATAAGCTAGACAACCAAAGACACGAAGATGAGAAAAAGAAGGCGATTTAGAGTAGAGAAGTTCAAAAGGTGTTTTGAAAGAGAGAACTGGAGAAGGGAGACGATTGATAATGTGAACAGCAGTAAGAGTACACTCACCCCAGAATTGAGTAGGAAGTTGAGCCTGAAATTTCAAAGCTCGAGCAACCTGTAGTATGTGGCGATGCTTGCGTTCCACAACCCCATTTTGTTGAGGCGTGTAAACACAAGAATGCTGAAAAATGACACCAGTATCTTGAAAGAAAGAACGAAGGGAGATAAATTCTCCACCATTGTGACTACGAACAATTTTAATGCGAGAGTCAAATTGAGTGAAAACAAAACTAAAAAATCGTTTTAAAAGTGATTGCGTTTCATCTTTGTGGCGCATCAGAAAAATCCATGTAAAACGTGTATAATCATCGACAATAGTAAGAAAATAATGTGCACCGGAAAGAGAAGGGTGTCGATAACGACCCCAAATATCACAATGAATTATTTCAAAAGGTTTAATAGATGATATTACACTAGGACTGAAAGGTAAACGACTTTGTTTTGCCAAAGGACATATATGGCAAACTTTATTGGACTCAACAGAAAAATTCAAAAAAATTTTGGCAATGAAATTTAAACAATTAGAAGATGTATGGCCTAGACGATTATGCCAGAGATCGGTGGATGAGACGGTAAAATTGCATGATGGTCGGTTTGTGGATGAGGAAGAGTTGGTCACGGATTGCTTCGTCGCTAGTGCCACCAAATAGTATAGTCCGTCACGCTGTTTACCCAAACCAATCATCCTCCTCGTAGCCAGATCCTGCAAAATACACCAATAAGGGAAAAAAGTTATCGAACAATTCAGGCCTCTTGTCAGACGACTAACTGACGGAATTCAAAGGTAATGATCCTCTTGCAGTAATATTAGCCTTTTCTCCACTAGGTAGCAGTACAGGAGGCAATGAACATTTATTATTGTAAAAAAATGATTCAGATGATGAAGCAATATGATCTGTTGCCCCACTATCAATGATCCAATTACGTGAGGTAATTTTAGACAAACCTGGCTTAGTCACGGCATTAGCCTGAGAGGTAGATCCTTCATCTTTATTGTCAAGAAGTGATAAGAGTTGCTGCAATTGAGTTGCCGAAATACCAACCAAGTGATTTCCGTCCACTTTAGAAGTGGTCTCTGAAACGTGATTAACTGCAGGCTTATTGAATCGTTTTGGGCCAGAGTTGTGCTTTGCCTTTGGGTGGCCCACTGGATACCCATGGAGTTCATAACAGGTCTGAATCCAGTGGCCCAGTTCTCCACAGTGAGAACAATTTGGGCGTCCTCTCCCTGAGCCTGCACGTCGCCTATCTTGGCGACCTCCACTGAAATTTTCTGTCGTCTTCTCTTGCGATCGGAAGTCCTGAGATCCGTATGATCGATCGAATCGTTCGAATCTGACCGGAGTGGATTTGTTGCCACTGTTGTTGCCTCGAACTGCCATAGCAGCGCTGTTGGTTGGATCAGTTGATGTTGCAGCAGATGTTGAACTTAAGAGACGTTGCTTTTCTTCTTGAGAAACAGAGGAGTATGCTTGACGAATTGAAGGAAGGGGATTCATGAGAAGAATTTGGCCACGAACAGCACTGTAAGAATCGTTTAACCCCATCAGAAATTGCATTAATTTTTGTTGTTCTTGCTGTGTACCATGTATTGTGTCGTTGTAAGAAGCAAGTTCATCCCACAATCCTTTCAATTTTGTATAATAACCAGAGATAGAGAGCTGTTCTTGTCTAAGATATGCAATGTCCCGCTGAATTTCAAAGATACGAGGTGCGTTGCTCTGAGAGAATCGCTCACGAAGGTCTTCCCAAACCTCATGAGCAGCAGAATAATAGATGACACTGTCTGAAATCTCCGGACTGAGAGTGTTGACGATCCAGGAGTGAACCATATCGTTGCATCGAGACCAAGCGGCATAACCTTCTGGATCAGTTTCTGTTGAAGGAGCTGTGATTGAGCCATTGACAAAGCCCAATTTATTCTTAGAATTTAAAGCTAGAGTCATAGCCCTTTTCCAAGTAGAATAATTGTCTCCGTTTAGAGGTTTGGAAATCAAAACCAAACCCGGATGATCTGAATGGTGAGTGAAATAGGGGTTTGAGACAATCATCTTTGAAGGATCTGTAGAAGTGCTAGACGTTGGTGGAATGGCAATTTCTTTGCCAGTGGCCGAAGACGTTGGTGGAACTTCATCGTTGGCCATGACGATTTAAAGAGAAAAATTGCTACACGAGAGATTAGAGTGCAGCGATGGATTAGGATCTTAGTCCTGCTCTGATACCATGAAAAGATGAAAAAGAAATATATTATGCAAAACTGAATATTATTAACATAAGGTCGGGTATTTGTACAGGAAGTATTATAACTACTCCTACACGTTAGGAACTACAATACAAAATAGGAAGCTTACCTTTAAGGTAGGCATTACAATAGGAAAGGAAATATACAATAATAATCTATTACTAAATACAGAGTATATTAAAGTCTAATTTCCTAATAGTTCATACTTTTTATATTATAATACATTATAACCTTACGACTCTAAATGATAGAAGCAGTGGTTCACAAGGTTCACAAGACCTCAAGTAGTTTAGTTTAATTATACTACATCAGCTGTCAATATTTCCTTATGTAAATTAGGTTATTCTTTTCCTGTTTTAAGCATTGTAATGTGTATATATACTGCACTCAATTAATGAAAACGTGAGTTTAATTCTTCACAAATATCAAATTGTATTATGGTATCAGAGCTTGATCCTAAACCCTAAAATAAAACCCTAGCCACTCCAAATTTTCTTTTCTTCTCTATCTCCACGATGACTTCTTCTTCAGCTACCTCTGCCGTCTCTCCTGCCTCTTCTCCACCTGTTGTCCTAATGGCAACTAACAACACCAAGCAATTTCAGTCCTTGATTGCTATCAACTCCACCCAAATTCCAATTAAACTCTCCAAGGGAGGCAATTATGCTGCCTGGAGATCGCAATTTGAAAACCTCCTCTTTGGCTATGGCCTTATGGGATATCTGGACGGTACCAAAAGTTGTCCTCCAGAGGTTCTTGCTACTGCCTCATCTAGTTCCACCGAACCTGCTGCTTCTTAGGGATCCACTCCGAATCCGGATTACCATGTCTGGCTTCGCCAGGACAGATTACTTCTACATGCAATTCAGGTAACTTGCACCGGTGCTGCCCAATCTATTGTCACTCGCTCCACAACCTCTGCCCAAGCTTGGGCCAAACTTGAATCAACATATGCCAATCGTTCGAATACTCGAAAACTTGGACTCTTAGACTCACTTACGAATGTCAGTCTTTCGGAAAAATCTATTGCGGACTACATGCAGGGAATTAAATCCATCCTAGATAACCTTGAATTAATCGGTCACTCAGTTGATGATGGTGCAGCCGTTATACACACTCTCAATGGATTAAGTTCATCTTATCTTCCTCTTGCTTCGGCCATTCGCGCTCGAGACTCACCTATCTCTTTCGAAGAATTGTATGATAAATTGCTTGATTACGAGTCTTTCCTCAACCGAGAGGACAGCAAAAAGTGCCTCAAGTGACAGTCCAGTTCACCTAGCAAACCAATCCTCAAACCGAACCAACTTCCTTAACTCAAGCCCGCAAATTCATGGAATGGCGAAACGCCATGAGTGCAGAGTATGATGCACTGATTAAAAATGGGACTTGGACCTTGGTACCGCCTCTCTCATCTCGTAATGTGGTTGGCTGTAAATGGATTTTCAGGATTAAACGTCATCTCGATGGCTCAATCGTTAGATACAAAGCTCACCTTGTGGCGAAAGGTTTTCACCAGTGCCCTGGCATTGACTTCACTGACACTTTCAGTCCTGTTGTGAAGCCGGTTATAGTCCGATTAATTCTAACCCTTGCTGTCACTAACGGTTGGTCCTTGCGCCAACTTGATGTTAATAATGCCTTTTTTGCAAGGTTCATTATCTGACGATGTGTACATGGACCAACCGCCTGACTTTGTTGACTCCGCCAGGCCACACCACGTGTGCAAACTGCGGAAAGCTATTTATGGTCTTCGTCAGGTGCCTCGAGCATGGTACAATGAGCTGCGTACCTTCCTCCTTACTGCCGATTTCACTAATTCCCAGTGCGATGCTTCTCTCTTTGTTCATCGTCGCTCCGGTCATACCTTGTTTCTCTTGGTATATGTGGACGACATCATCATTACCGGCTCTTCTGACTCATAGGTTCGTGAATTCATTGCAGTTCTCGCTCACAGATTCTCTCTGAAAGATCTAGGTCAGTTGCCCTTCTTCCTAGGTGTCGAAGCTCTTCCCTCCGCAAGCGGCCTCTTTCTCTCCCAACAGAAGTACATTCGTGATCTCTTGGCTCGATCCAATATGCTTGAGGCAAACACTGTCTCCACGCCTCTCTCTCTCTCTCTCTGAACCCTTGAAGTTGGTAGATGGCAGTGCACCCACTGATGGCTCTCTTCAATACCTCTCTCTCACTCGTCCTGATGTCTCCTTCGCTGTCAACAAATTGTCCCAATTCATGCATCGTCCAACTACAAATCACTAGAATGTAGTCAAACGAGTTCTTCGCTATCTTAAAGGCTCGATACATCATGGTATTCTTATTCGTCGCTCATCTCCTGCAACTCTACATGCATTTGCTGATGCTAATTGGGCGGGTGACCCCGATGACAGAAGGTCGACCACAGCATATATTATCTTTCTCGGATCTACACCCATCAGCTGGAGCTCGAAGAAGCAACACACTGTTGCTAGGTCGACGACAGAGGCGAAGTATCGTGCGATTGCGTCAACTGCAGCTGAACTGAATTGGATCGGCCAGCTCATATCTGAGCTTCATCTTCACATTCCGGCCGCACCAGTCATCTACTGCGACAATGTTGGTGCTACTTATGTCTGCGCCAACCCCATTTTCCACAGTCGCATGAAGCATATTGCCATTGATTTCTTCTTTGTTCGGGATCAAGTCGCTCGTCATCAACTGCGTGTTTCTCACGTTCACACGAACGACCAATTGATGGACTCTCTTACCAAGCCACTTTCTCGCAAACAATTTCTTGATCATCGCTCCAAGATAGGCATCCTTGACGGTAGCTCTATCTTGCGGGTGCATGATAGAAGCAGTGGTTCACAAAGTTCACAAGACCTCAAGTAGTTTAGTTTAATTATACTACATCAGCTGTCAATATTTCCTTATGTAAATTAGGTTATTCTTTTCCTGTTTTAAGCATTGTAATGTGTATATATACTGCACTCAATTAATGAAAACGTGAGTTTAATTCTTCACAAATATCAAATCGTATTACTAAATACTGAAACAACATTTGGAAATCATACATTGATATATTAGAGAAGACATTATTTTAAAATAAATGGGCAACACAGTTACAAAATATTTTTTTTTTTCTTTTTCTAAATTGATATGAATAAAGAATTCATATTTAAAAATAAAATATATTGATAAAAAAAAATATTTGATTTACATTATTTTTAAATATGATAATTTTTTTAAATGCATAATTTATAATAAAATAAGATTAGTATAAGAAGACAAAAATCGTCCTATAATAAATTATTAAATATAATATTGCACAAACACCTCCAAGGTTAGTTAAGATTACACCAATATAACACTTTTAGAAGTAATAATATAAAATCTACCTAATGTTTCATCAATGTTACACAATGATTTTTATGTGGTTCGGCCAACCAGCCTATTCCACCTCTCCAAGCTTACCAAGCTAGAGGAATATCCACTACTCAAGATCCTCTAGACCCAATCTTTACAACTTCATCACAAAGAGTTACAATGGTGACTCACGTCACCAATCACACTAAGAGAACACCCATCTTTTAGTCGCTCAAACTCTCAAATAAAAAACCTTACCCTCACAAAGTGTATTCTTCACTCAAATATGAAGAATAGAAATTGAAGCACAAGAAAATAGGTCTTTTAAAGAGGAGATATGGCAATCTAAGCACATTTAAGCCTTTGATGTGTATGAATGGAAGATTTTGGTTCAACAAGACTTTCATTTGGATGTTTGAAAACTTGCTATTCGAAGTGTTTTGGATGAGCTAGAGACTTGTATTTGTAGAAGATTTGAGAAACTAGCCATTTTTACCCAATAGTAAAATGTCAATAGTAAAATGTCAAAGAGGTCGGTCGTGACACACCGGCCGGTTTCATAGCGGTACGAGATTGACTACAAAACTAGCGGTTGTGTCTTGAAATTGGAGGACCGGTTGCAAACTTTTGCAACCACCAGAATAGGTGTTTCATCCGCACTTCGTGTAGGTGCCCCTAGAGCCACTCTGAAACCACCCATGCGACAGCACTTTGAATTTTGCAAATTAAGAACCAAATTCAACAAGCTTTGTTCATGATGCTTGTTATTGAAACTTTACTTCGAAAGTTAATTAATTATTAGAAATTTATCATAAAGCTTTGAAACTAACAATCACCATCTCCAAATCATCAAAAATAACATTCTTCATCTTCCTCAACCATTTGGAAAAAAATCACCACAATCATCAAACATCACCCAACATCATCCTCTTCAATTCCCAAAAAAAAAAAAAAAAAAAAAAAAAAAAATCCCGTGATTCCTGTCTCTCATCAGAGATTGCGCATATAAATCTCCATCTTAATTTTTTTAAGGGAAAATATCGTTTTAATCCCTATGGTTTACCATATTATCCGTTTAGGTCCCCGTTGTTCCAGTTTTGACCACTTTAGTCCAAACGTTCACTATTAATTATTTTTTTGGTCCCTACCGTCAGGTTCTGTTAGGGTGCCGTTAAACAAGTGAGGGTATATTGGTAAATGGATTGTTAATCATTAGGGAAAATATCGTTTTAGTCCCTATGGTTTACCCTATTATCCGTTTTGGTCTCTATGGTTTACCCTATTATCCGTTTTGATCCCGTAGTTCCAGCATTAGCCAGTTTAGTTCTTCTGTGACGTTTTCCGTGAAAATCAGACCACCTGACATGTGTAGAAGGTCAAATGACCGTTATGCCCCTAATAACGATTTAAAAATAATAATAATAAATCCGTTTTAATTAAATTTTAAAAATAATAATTTTAAAATTATATAAAGCAAATTAAAACAATAATAAATAAATTTAAAAACCTCACTTTCTCTCTCCACACCCACCCTCTTCGTTTCTCTCTGTATTCTTCCCATTATTTCTCTCCCTCTCTCTACGTCCCTAGCGAGGAGAGCCGATCTCCTCTCATCGACACTCTCTTCTATCTCATTCAACAAATAAACCCAGATCGGAAAAAAAAAATAGCTTATGTATATTATACAGCAAAATTAAATTGTTTAGTCAACTATCCTTGATACACCAGTGATAGAAGAAAGTAAGGTTCAGAAACAAAAATGGAAAATCGAATGAAAGTTTTCATTTCAATGATTAGTTTCCATATAATGAAATATCATCTCAATTATATAGTTTCAGCCTTTCAGGTATTATGTGACTAATAAATGAATCTCAACCAAAAGCTCACATAATGAAATAACCAGAAATAGCTTTATAAACAAATGAAAATCAAGAAGAACAAGAAAATCCAGGGACCAACATAAACCAAATCACAACCCAGATTAAAAGAACACTGAAATCTCAATCAAACCCCAATATCAAGAGTGAATTAATACAACATCAAATTGATTTATCAACACACCCAATAAAAGCTCCAAACAGATCACTAAAATCTCAATCAAACCCCAGTACCAAATTTGGGTATTATTATTTCTTAGTACTGTTTTTACCTTCAGCGTCCCTACCAGACGTCGATTGCGCCGCCTTGTTGGCCGTATTTTCTTGCAAAGCCTTGGTGTCCCTCTCGCGGCGTTGATCAGTGGTCAATCCGTCGTTTTTGTTCTTACTGCCGTTTGTGTTTAGGACTAGGTTATGTTTGGTGTGTGGATTGATTTACAAAGAAGGAAGATGATTGAGTGAGAGATTGATTTCCAAAAAAAAGAAGAAATCAAAGAGATATAGATGGGTTTGGGTCTGATGAGAGAGATAAAGAATGGTATAGGTAGTGTTTCGAGGGGCTAGGATGTAGTGTTTGGGTGGTGGCAGTGGCGGTGGCGGCAGCGGCAACGGTTAAGGTTAGGGTTTAGTGAGTTGTGGTGGGTTAAAGAAGATGAAGAAGAAGAAGAAGAAGAAGAAGAAGAAGAAGAAGAAGAAGAGAGAGAGGTAGGAGATAGAGAGAAAAATGTAGATTAGGGTTTTCACTTTTAATTTTTTTTATTAACTTCATAAATATTTAATATTATTATTTTAATATTACTTTTTAATTATTTTTAATATCAATCTTTCATTAAAATATTTTAATTTGTATTATTTAATTTAATTATATTTATTAATTTGATTAAATGATTAACAATCCATTTACCAATATACCCTCACTTGTTTAATGGCACCCTAATAGAACCTGACGATAGGGACCAAAAAAATAATTAATAGTGAACGTTTGGACTAAAGTGGTCAAAACTGGAACGACGGAGACCAAAACGGATAATATGGTAAACCATAGGGACTAAAACGATATTTTCCCTTGATAAATCATTATTAGGGGCATAACGGTCATTTGACCTTCTGCACATGTCAGGTGGTCTGATTTTCATGAAAAACATCACAGAAGGACTAAACTGGCTAATACTGGAACAACGGGGACCAAAACGGATAATAGGGTAAACCATAGGGAATAAAACGATATTTTCCCTTTTTTTAATTAAATATATATTCTAAAATAACATATTTTCTATTATTAGTTCGAATTGACAATAAATATATCTAAACGAAGAATGTGGACCACTAGATTTACATACTTTGACTCAAAACTTCTCCATAATTTGTGGTCCACATTCTTCGTCCTGATATATTTATTGTTAGTTCGAACTGATAATAGAAAGACTGTCTAAAATAAAATAAAAATCAATTTTTTAATTTTGATTGAAAAGGACTATATTACCCCAGTTGTTATGATGGATAAGCTCCTCACCTCACCTTTATTGATCTCAAGACACATAATTATTGAAATGAATGAATGGTTAATGTGATTGTTTTTCGCTATCACTTTATTAACAATCAATCAATCACATTATTTGAAAAGGTGCGGAAAATATGAGAAGATGATCCAGGTCTTATATAGGATTTAATAGTAGAAAACTAACAGCCGGAGTCCTATTAGGATATGATTAGGGGTGATTCAACAAGTTTTGAGGCCCTAAGGGAGAAAAAAAAAAATTGACCCCAATTTTATATATATAATAAAATTAAAATTAAAAAATTAACGATAAAACATGAATTGAAATATCTAAGAGCATCTCCAATGGTATAAGCAAATTTGGATCCTTAAAAGTTGCCACCTCAGCATTTGAGGATTGTTTTCAGGGTTTGCTAAATTTGATGATTGTATAGTCCACAATGGTACCACGATGATATATTAGTTTTTTTTTTTTGCTAAAAAATAAAAATAATTATAAAAAACAAGAGAAGGTATATGATATGGGTATTAATCCATTCGTAATGAAAAGACGAATTTTACCTAATTGAAATTTTTGTGGTTGAAACAATAATGAAATAAATAGATGATTAGAGAAAAAAAGAGGAAAAAAAAAAGTAATAGAAGAGAGAGAAAGAATAAAATTACAACAGTAAATTTGGGTTAAGTTTGTATTTGATGATTGAAAGTCAATCTTCAAATTTGATTATTGAAGAGGCAATTTGATTATTGATAACTGCTATTGCTAAATTTTAGTGACTCCATTGGACAGTGCTTTTTGGTTAAATAATCAAATTTTGATTACTCTACTACTTTTGAGGATACCATTGGAGATGCTCTAACTAAATTTAGAAGATTGCAATTGAAATTTTTTTTTTTTTTTTTTTTTTTTGCAATATAATATCTTAAGTAATAAGACAAACAACAAGAAGTTATCATATTAAAATTAAACACTCGACTTTTCATGCAATTATAAAAATTAAATTCTTTTTTTTTTAAAACAACAAGCTCTATAGAGCTTTTTTATTAATTAAAAAAAAAAGGCAAAAAAAAGCACGCATGCCCTAAAACATGCTCATCTAAAAAGGCATGCAAACCTTAAAAAAAAAAAAAAAAAAAAAAAAAAAAAAAAAAAAACATGAACTTAATTATCCTGCCTCATCATGTGCGACCCTATTAGCGACACTGTGTGAAACTGTAGAACTTCTCTTACTCACTTGAGACTTAGAACTAGATAAATTCTTAAAAGTTGATTTCACTTTTCTTTTTTATTTTATCACCACGGGAATCCAATTATTATCAAACACGGGATCTACTAGACCATGATTACAATTTGGAGTATTAATATCTTGGTCTTCTGATATATGCTCCAAATTAATCTTTCTTTTTTTATCTCCTGAAACCTCATCCAAAACTTGCTGATCAAAATTTTGGAAGTTTGAAATCTTTGGATTGTCAAGAATCACTATGTTTTTAATGCAAATATTATCTAGAGAACATTGATAATTCTCATTATTATCTTTCTGATTTAAATACTTGGTATTCAAATCATTGGAGATATTAACATTAATTCCCACATCTTGATTAGGAAATTGTTCAGCTGCTTGAATTTGAATTGGAGAAAAACTCTCAATTAGATCCTGATTTTCCGCAAATGCATTAGATGTGTCGGTTGTAACTGGAAACTATCATTCACAGATTGGATCAACTTCTTGAGACCCAAATTTGTCAACTTCAAAATTGGTCGTTGTTTCCTGATTCACTTCATGAGTATCAATCACATTTAATTCAAATAAATGTGGAGATAATTGGATGCTACCATTTTTGTCTTCCGCATTAATTACGAGATTTTTAAAATTTTGAATATGCACAATTTCCTCTTCCTCTTTCCTAATTTTGTGGGACTGTTTTGCATTCCTCCACGACAACCGGCCCATTATGGTGGCCATTGGTAGGCCGGTAGATTTGCCTTGGATTTCTTGATTGCGATCAACCTCTATTAGAATTAATCTCCTTATTTTGGTGGCATCTGGCAGAGTCATGACCAAAAGCTTTACACTTCGTACACCTCTTTGGAAGATTTTCATATATAACATCAACAGAGAAACCTCTATGATCAACTCTCTCCACATTAAAAAAAGATGGTTGATTCAAAGTTAAATCAATGTCCACAAGAACTCGGGCATAAAACCCATATGCTTGATCCCTTGTAGCTTGATCTAGTTGCAGAGGGATACCAACTCCTCGTGCAATCTCCATGATTGTAGTTGGATGCCAGTATTCCGAGCATAGACCGTAAAACCTCACCTAAACTTGAGCATGTGATAATTGTTGATTATATGGATTAAAATCCGGTTGCCATTAGAAAATACGAAAAATACCGTTTGAAATTGAGCAAGACCCTCCACCCTAAACTCTTTTTAAATCTTCTTCACTAGAAAAATGAATTTCAAAATATCCTTTTGGAAATGGAGTAAGCTTCCAAAGATTTCTGAGTTGTCAAATCGATTGCAATACAGATTTTAACTCAACAGGCTTTAAAAGTACAGAACCTTTTCTTAAAAGTAGATGTCCGAAAAGATTTTTCTGACAGTATTTCAATCTTTCTTGGACATATTTTTGGCTGATGTGAACACACGTGATGTCCCCTTTTACAACTGGCACCAGGAGAAGATTTGGTTGAACATTTACTTTATTGGTTTTGAGCAGAGCTGCAAAAGTTTTCGGTTTTGATGATGGTTGTGGTAAAGTATTTGGAACTTTTAAGAGAGGGACAAGGAAATTCCATGGACATACTTTTGAAGGATCCATGGACAAGGCTACAAAAGTGAGAGAAAACTCAAGAGGGAGAGAAAGTCATCCATCTCTAAACATCAAAAAAAAAAAATTAACTGTTAGAATTTCTTTTAGAGATAATATAATTATAGATTTAAAGAATATTGCAAACAATTGAGATGTAAGTGATGTAACTTGTAAAGAGATAAAAAAAAAAATGATAGCAAAAAGAAAGTTTTAATTGTATTTGAATTGTTACAGATAAATAAGAATAATTTGATTTTTATATATATATATATATAATTTTTAAACAGTAAAATATTACTAGTGATAAGTTTAAGGGTTTTATTAATTATAATAATTTTGAAAAGTGAATACTCAATAATCATGGTTACTAGTTAAATAAATAATTATTAATATTATTAATATATTCCTATTTTTAGGTACATTTCCCTATAACTAAGCAATAAAAAAATAAAAATAAAAAATAAAAGTCTTTGAATATATTTTTATCAGTAATTTTAATTTTTTTAACAATATTTTCAAAATGTATAAATAAATGAGATCTCTAATTTTTTGTCTTTTTTAAGGCCCTAAGCACATGCTATGCCTTGCTTGCTTATATCTATAGCTGACACCGGATATTATTGAACAGTAAAAAACTAGCGGTGGTAGATATCTATGCAACATTTCTTAAACTTTAGGTAGGTTTTGTTTATGATCTCCAAATGTGGCATCTTCTTGTAATTTCAACTAATATCCTAATACTAATCGACATAGAAGTATAAATATCATTGATATCAAAACGAAAGTGGAAATAAATAAAAGATTCATATTACTAAATTACTTTGTGTTTTACTTTCTTGTAGATTTGGATAGAGTTTGATTTTTCATTATTGAATCAATGTGTTGTAGGGTTGCCGGGTAGGACTTAGGAGTAGTTGGGCCGAGCAAAAATTAAGTGAAGGTGGAAAAGTTGACTGGCAGACATACCTATATAATAAGAGGCCGACTGACTCCACAAAAGCTTATTTTTTGTGATTGTACACTTTTCAGCGATCATATTCACGTACATAAATGTAGGACAGAGCCAATTGGCTCAGTGGGACATTGATGTTTTCTTATCCAAGAACGTGACAAAAAGTTGATCCAAAATCGAAAAACTCCAACCATTCTCTAACCAGAATATTTTATTTTAATGTTGTAGTTCACAGTTCACAGTGTGTAAGAATAGGAGCTGAATTTACCACGTTTGAGCCACTTTTATCGTTACAACAAGTCCAAAATTTATATATAGCATTTTCGGTATAACAAATTGTAAACATCCGATGATAGACAATCTGAAAAATTAGTTAAAAAAATCATCTCAAATAATTTTTCCTTACCATGTAATCCACCTTATTATCCACCATAATTTGTATAATAAGTGATAACTCACTTATTAAATCATTTTGGATAAATTTTGGATTATACAGTTCAAAAAAAAAAAAAAAAAAAAAGTGTGGAGATTCCTCTGAACAACAATTAGGGCTTGTTTGATTTCATGTATAGTATTGGATAAGATAGTTAAAATGTATTGCATAATACAGTACATGTGTTTGAGCAGTCAAATTGTATTGCATTAATTAATACAAACAGTGTTTCTAATCAGGGGCGGAGCTATTTGTATTGTGAATTGGGCTATAGCCCAGGTTGATTTTTTGAAAAAATGTATAAAGTTTTTATGTTTTACAAAATCTGTCCTCTTTGTTATTATTTATACGAAAAAACCCCTATTTTATAATTTTGTTTACAAACTATCCTAATCAAAACAAAATGGTTCAAATACAAAACAAAACACATTGGACAAACAAAATAGAAATTTTAAGGTTGAAACATGGCTTCCAATCTTTGGAACACAATTTAACTAAACATGTTTATATATAAATATATATATTAAAGTGTTTAATTTATATTATTGATTGCTAACAAACAATGTAAGAAACAGTAAATAAATCATCTTGACTAACTTGCTGATAATTTTGCTCTATTGAATCTTAGTAGAAGTTTGGTTGAATTTTAGTATTAGAAAGTTGACATGTGTGTAAATTTGTATATTTTTTTTTAGCTTTAATCCACTTACTATTGTAGGTTGCAATGTTAAACAATTATATACTCAAGCCAAAAAAATAAAAATAAAAATAAAAAAATAAAAAAATAAAAAAATAAAAATTAATAAAATTTCCTCTGATAGTTATTAAGGTTAGTTTATAAAATGTTTTATTTTTAGCCCACCCTACTATAATATCCTGGCTACGCCCTTATTTCTAATACATCAGACATTGTATTATCCAACACATAAACCAGATTTTAAGTTGTATTAAAGTTGGAGGTAAACTTTTTTATTATTATTTTTTCAAATAAAATTATATAAAGGATTAAAATAATTTTATAAAATATTAAAAATTCAATATAATATATTTTTTTGAAAATAATTTTATAAATAAAAATAAAAAATAAAATTATTATTATAAATTCAAAATCAAATATGAAATATTAAATCATGAATAATGTTTATATTAGTTAAATAGAACAAACTTTGTGTTGTATCATGAAATATAAATAATTATTTAATTTATATATATTAAAAATATTTAGAAAGAATTAATTTCAGTCATTTTTAATCATTATTTAATTTTTTTAATTTTAATAATTTAATTTTTCAATTCTTAAAAAATTCAATTTATGATAAAAATAATAAATATTATTTTAAAAAATAATACAACAAATATATACTTTATAATATTATTTTTATTCTTAAAATGTATTAATTTATTAGTTAACAAAATATTGGGAAACAAAAATTCTATCCAAACATTATATAACTTAATATAGTCTAATACAAAATATCATCAAACACGAGATTGTATAAGAATTATACAGTTAAATGCAATACTTCTAAATATAATCTAATCCAATACTATACAATACACCATGCCAAACATGACCTTAGTGAGGAGTGCAAGTGCTCACTAGGGGGTGTGCATTTTTTTGGGTATGGATTTGGAGTGGAGTAGGGTGAGAGTGAGGAGTGCGAGTACTCATAAAAAAGAAATGTAGTGGGGTTAGTGCTATAAATGTGGGCCAGCACGGCCTATTTGTGCTGGGCCGTTGAGGCCCGTTTTTCTAAACGGGCTTGGCCTGGCACGGCATGGCAAGTTACCGTACCATGCCAGGCCCAACCCGTTTACAAAAACGGGGGCCTGGCACGTGCCAGAGGCACAAACCGTGCCAACACACAGACCTATAAATATTTAAAAATATATATAATTTAAATATTTTAATTCAGTTGTATTCACTTATAATATTGTTTTAACAATTTAACTTATGCCTTTTTAATTGTAATTTGTCTATCTTATTTATTATTTTAGTCTAATAAAAAAAATGTAGAAAATAGATATATTTATTATTTATTATTTTAGTCTAACAAAAAAAATGTAGAAAATAGATATATTTATTATTTTATTTAATAAAATAATTCAAAGAATAAATAAAGCTAAAAGATTAATAAAGAAAATAAAAAAATAGTTGAAATTATTAAAATATAAAATGAAGAATTATGTATTTATTTTGGAGTCTCAGTATTACATATTTACATGATTGCCTCATTAAAAACCTTACCAAGAAAAACCCAGTGGTATAAAAACTTGGTAAGGGAAAAAGAGTGCAATTGTATTACAACTTACAAGTTAATGTACATGTATAACCTAGAAGTCCTAGATCTGGTTACTGTCGGAACTTTCATCGACAGATAAATTACAAAAAATTTTGAATAAGTTGTTCGTCTACCATTTCATTTTGCATCTTCTTTCAAGCACGCTCCCAATCTCGAATGCATGCCAATACCCCCACCATCTCTGGAGACAAAGAACTTCTTCTTTCTTCAACAATTCTTCCATTCATGCTGAATACCTGTTCTAAGGAAACAATGAAGACAGGAATAACTAGTATGTCACATGCTAGATGTGATAGGACCGGATATCTATAGCTGTAGGCCTTCCACCATAACAACAGATCAAATCCCTCTTTGTTTTCAAATCCATCAAACTGAGCTTCAAGGAAACTTTTCAGTTCAGCACCGGAAGTTGCACCAGCTTGTGAAGAAGAAGAACTTAATGAGTAGATTAGTAATATAGTATTAGAATAGTAGATTAGTAGTGTAGAGAATAGAGAGGAGAGAGAGAGAGAGAGAGAGAGAGAGAGTAGAAAGAGATAGAGTAATAATGAAATTATGAAAATATGAAATGGTGTAGAGAATAGAGATTAGGGAGAGTAATGGAGAGCTGGAGAATGGAGAGAATCAGAGATTGAGAGAAAGTGTAAGAAATTTGGAATGGGTGGGGGTATTTATAGAAAAATTTGAAATGTGGGTAAAAATATAAAATAGAAGAGATGAGGGGGTAAATTGTAATTTTTGGCCCTTTTTAAAAATTTTGACTGCATGCTGACGTCAGCAATGGTCAAAAAATCCAAAAAAAAAAAAAATGAAGTTTGTCTAACGGTAGAAAAATATATATGTATATATATTCAGGCGGGCCCAACGGTCGGCCTGGTGGGCCGCCTCACGTGCTGGCTTGGCGAGCCCACTATTGGACTTAACACGCTGGCCTTGCGTGCCAGGCTAGGCTGGTACATCGGGCCTCAACTCAAGACCTGGCACGTGCTAGGCATGGGGGTCGTGCCTGGCATGGCCTGCGCCACATACGGGCCGTGTTGGGAACGACCCGCCATCTTTGGTGGGCCGGCCCATATTTACACCACTAAGTAGGGTTATATTTACAATTTGTGGTTATGGACTGAAATTTTTTTCATTTTTACAATATGGTTAATAAGAATTAAAACATTGTACTTGGTTAAAAATGAATTTCATAGACAATTTTTACATAGAAATAATGCATAGTTTCTTTAGGGAAAATTAATAAATGAACATTCTAGTTCTATCAGAACCTTTTCTACATATCATAAATCTTATATAAATAAATAAATAAATGATGTTTATAACAAACAAAATCTTACTAAAATACCTTCTCATAAAAAAATTCCCCTATGATTTCTCAAAATAAAAAAAATAAAAATAACATTACAACTACTTTATGACTCCATCAAAGAGAGAAAGAGAGAGAAGCATTTGTCGATGTCAATTGCAACACAAGAGAGGACAATGTGATGCAAACACCGACCATGCTAAAATGAAGAAGCGGACACAAAAATATGCACGTTACATATATTATGGAAATTGAACACACACACACATACAAATATATATTTATATATATATATATCATAGAAAATTGAACATATATCACAATAAACTCAACATATGTGACAAAAAATTAAATATGACAAAAATCGATAATTGAGACTTTCGTTGAGAAATTGACAATTCATGTTCATAAATTATAAAATATCTCAACATATAATCAAAACTCAAGAAATGTATCTTGTTTCAAAGGCTAGAAATGTATTTAAAATTAAATATGACAAAAATTGATAATTGAGACTTTCATTGAGAAATCGACAATTCATGTTCATAAATTATAAAATATCACAACATATAATCAAAACTCATGAAATGTATCATGTTACAAAGGTTAGAAATGCATTTTAGTGAAAGATTAACACACATAAGCTTTATATCCCGAGCTCAAAAGTGTTGTTGAGTCATAATGGAACAAATATTCCTTAGATTTGGTTTATTACCACTTCATGAGTTGGAATTGGTTTGGCTAGATTTAGAGATCGAGAAAGTGTGAGAAAAATTCAACAAATGAGAGAAAGTGATAGGAAAGATGAAGATGTGTGATAAGGTGTCAAGGATATTTTGGACTCTTTTGGTTACTAGCTAGCAATTATGAAAACTAATTTTATTATAAACAATTATTTTTGAAAGATTGGCGGTAATTTTTTTTATTTTTTTTGGCAATCAAAAATTGGATGTAATGAACACATGGGGGTAATTTGTACAAGCTTGGTGCGTATCTGGATTTGGCCTGTGGCGCAAGTACAGTTCACGCGCCGCCTTGTCTTCTTCTTCTCACCTTGCTTTCTTCGTCTTTCTTTCTTCAGCTCCCCTAATCCAAAGGAATATGGAAACCCCAATTGAGAATTTTGTGTTCTCGACTCAAACCCCCACTAACAGTAACATGATCATGGATTCGACCCAAAGTTTAAAGAGTAATGGTACCGCCAAACGAGCTAGAGCAAAATCTAACAGCTTTGGCCGTGATAATAAGGTAAACGGTAATGAAAGGATTGAAGCCATGGACAGTTTAAAATCTAAGCTTATGAATATGGTGAGCCCTAGCTCCTGGGCTGGTTCCGGTAACTCGAAGGAGAAACTCAAAATTGAGAGAGATAATATCCTGATAACAGAGGGTCCCAATGGTCCGAATATGTCATTATCGACTAATTTGGAAGAACAATTGCAAAAACCATGGACAAATGCTTTGATTTTCAAGAATATGGGATGTGCTCATACCCTGAGTTTTATGCTCACCAAGTTATCGATGAAATGATCTCTCTTAGGATAGTGGCAACTCACAGACCTTGGTGACAGATATTTTGTAGCTCGCTTTTAGGCAAAAGAAGACCAAGATTATGTCCTTACCAGCTGCCTCTGGATCATTGCGAATCAGTACTTGGTTGTGCAGAGATGGAGGCCAAATTTCGTTCTAGGTGAAGACCAAATCCAGAGCATGCCTATTTGGATGAGATTATCTAAACTTCCTATGGAATGGATGGATTCAGAGTTGCTCTGGAACATAGGAATGTTGGGGCGATGTACAAAGGTGTTCCCATCACGCTAAATCAAGCTCGAGGTAGGTTTGCACGAATTTGTGTGGAAATTGACATATCTGAAACAAATATTATAAGCGCTTGCGTGTTCTAATATTATCTAGAATAGGTGAATGGGTTGTTAATCCGGTTATTACCAATTTTTTGGATTAGTCAATTTTACAAAAATAACCTCAATTCACAAAACAATAAACCAAGTGCAAAATGCGGAATTTAAATGACACTTAATTTTTACGAGGAAACCTTTAACAAGGAAAAACCACGGGCTGATATGTGCGCCACACACGGTCATCGAAATCCACTATATGAGTAAAGGTTACACCCTCAAGCGATACACGGACTCTCACCCTAGACAACATCAGGCTATGAACACTACCATTTGACACTCTTGGTTCAATCCCTAGTGATATCCCCTGATCACTACTCTTTGCATAAGCACCTCCTACTCTACCCGTAGGCCTTTTTTAGCGGCACTTGATCAATTGCTTGTGCACTAAGCCACCTTAGTCACAAGACTTACTTCTCAATGAAGAGATCAAAACCTATGTGAATATTCAATGATATTCAATTATGCAAATAATGCTAAGTTACACTAAATGCTTATCTAGGATTAAATGATGACAATAAAATCAATCCTAGATATCAAAGTTTGCTATATGTCATGGCATACAACTTAGCTATGTGAAGGATAACTAATCCTAGATACAATAGCTATCAAAAACAATTTCAATCATTTTAATAAGATAAATTAGCTAGATTTATATAAACATGAAATCCTAGCTATCACAAAATAATCTCAATTAATCAATGAGATAACTTAGCTAGATGTTATATAAACTTAGAATCCTAGATATCACAATAAAAACTCAATCATGTTTCAAGACTCATAAATATATGCAATAAACAAGTAAAGGTATTTAATGAAGCAATAAATACCTAATCTAGGGTAAGAAAAACAATAAATGATATTCAATGAAGTTCTAACTTACTTAGTCATGAAACAAAAAAGACCCATGCTTTAGAGATGCTTAGAGATGCATGAAGATAATGGATTTTGGGTTTGGAGAGTTAAAGAAGCAAGCTTGGTGCTTTCTCTCTCAAGAATATGGAGCCTCTCTCTATAAGGTTTGATTTTGTGGCTCTCCTCTCAAAATGATGAGAAATATATGTATTTATAGTGCCCAAGTGAAATTATGTCGTTTGGGAAGAAATAGAAAAATTATGGGCATTTCCGTGGTACACGCGTAAATGCAACAGCTCAAGATTTGAGCGCTCTGAAACATGACCAAATGACATCGAAACCTTTCATATGATATATCATTGGAAAGTTATGGATGTATAATTTCTACTCATTTTTATAGAATGAGTTATGGTCAATTGAGTGACCAAAGGTTAGAAACGGACGACAACAACAGAGTTGCCCTGTTTTTGTGATCACTTTGGAGATTTTAAAAACAATCCAAACGGTCATGAAATATTATGAATAATATACCGTTGAAAGTTATGGGTGTCTAGTTTGTACATAAATTTTCAAAACTCATTTTGAAACTTTGTATAAAACACTATGGTCACAAGACCATGCAAACGTCAGTTTTGAAAACATTTGAAACATTGAAATCCAATCATTTGAAACTAAACACTTCACTCCAAACAACCAAACCAAATCTAACACTTATCCAAGAGAAGAATGAGACCTTCTCAGGTGGTCAACCATCGCGCTAAGATATGCACACCATTGCGTAAGCACGGAAGTTTCCAATCACACAAACGGAAACGAATTACACCACTATAAGACTAACATGAAGTGCAAGTGTGGGATGTGAAGAATGCACACATATAAGATTTGAAGCACAAATGCAAGATGAATAAAACATGCATGAAGATTTGTGTGTATGTGTGTGTGTGTGTGTGTGTGTGTGTGTCAAGTGATATACCTTTCGCTCTTGCTCTTGAAGTCACTAGGATGCTCGGAAGCTTGTCAACAAGAACCTAAGCTACCCAATACATAGGCATCCCAAAATATGGTTTGTCAATGAAATAAGCCAATCAAAAAATGAGGCACTTACAATATCCAAACCCCTTATAGCTACACTTAACATTGAATAGTGGTCTATTATGGTGGAGTATGAGAATCTTGGCTCAATTTGTTTCAATTGTGGTCATTATGGTCACAGTAAGGATTCTTACGAGGAGGGGTTAGTGGTTCCAATTTATGAAGAACCGGAAGCTAGCAACAAGGTTAAGGAGAACAATGATAAGGAAGTGCCTACTTATGGCATATGGCTCTTGGTATCATATGGTAAGCAGGGTAACAGAGGTTACAAAGGTAGGAATGGTAGGACTGGTAGTGTTAATACATGTGCTCCAATGAATAATACTACTAATAGGAAACAATCTGGTAGTGGTCTTTCTAATGTTAAAAGAAATTAGGGTGATCTTGCTGGCAATGTGGTGGGTAAAACCTTCCAAGAGAAAAGTAGTGCCAAACTAAAGAGTCTGAATATGAGTAATCCTCCTAATGCTAATATAACGAGCGGCTCCAGGTTTGACGTATTAAGTGAAGATGTGGATGTTATAATGATTGAATGTGGAGTTCAAGCAAGTAACAAATGTGCGGCAAGTGTCAAGAACAAAGGAAAAGTTGTTCTTATAGAGATCACTAATTAGAAATCTTCCCAGAGCAAGTTAGCAACCAGGATTCCTTCCTAGAGTAGCAAGAAATTTTCCAAAAAGGGGAATAAACTGGTAGCAACGTTTGGTCCATTGGAAGAAAATTGAAGAGGTTTGATTTTTACAAGGAAATATTCGGGCTTGACAAAGTCAATATAGTCCCATCCTAACTTCTTGTGAGCTAGAATATGAGGTGTTAGACAACACAGCCGTGCTGAGACAACTATACAAAGAAGGTAGTAATTTTGAAGGCAAATCATCTGATATTAATGGGGCAGGGGATTGTCCAAATAATTTGAAGAATCTTTGTCTGAAAGTGGATGGTTTTGATATCGTCACCTCGGAACTAAAAAAGGCTATGGCAGTGATCTCAGAATAGAGATCTCTCTTGCTTTTTCTTCTCCATGATCTGTCCGTGGAACGTAAGAGGAGCTGGGAAGAAAGTGTTCTCTAGGAACATTGCAAATACACGTGGGATGCATCAATTTGATATTTTGGCGGTTCTTGAACCAAGAATTAGTGGCTCAAAGGTTTTGAGTATCATTGTAAAACTAGGTTTTTCTAAGAATTTTGTGGTGGATGTCTAGGGTTTTTCAGGGGGTATTTGGTTACTTTGGACTGAGAATACAGTAAAGCTTCATGTGATTGTTAGTTCTAGACACAGTGAGACAGCTTTGGTTAATGATAAAAATTCTTTTTGGATTCTTATTGTAGTGTATGCTAACCTATGTGTTACTACTAGGAGGGTGCTTTGGAACTACCTTGATGCTATCACAAATTGCTTTTCTCTGCCGTGGCTCGTGGCTGGAGACTTTAATGAAATTATTAATAGTGTTAAGAAGAGAGGGGGAAGAACTAAGTTTTCTAATAGTGGTTTCGGTGACTGGATTGACAAATAATTTGGTAGATTTGGGATTTTTAGATTCAAAATTCGCTTGGATGACCAAGAAGGGTAGGGATGGGCGTTTCCCTATGGTGCCCCATCCCCCACGGGCCACTATGGGGTTTTGGGGGCAAATTGGGTAAAATTAGCCCCTAAATAGATTTTGGGGGAGGTGGTGGGGGTACCACCCCCCAAACCCCAAACACTATTTCCCCATAAATAAATATATATTATATATATGGGATAATTACATAAACATACCCCGACTTTAATATATATATATATATATGAGGACAAATCCAGTTTTGCCAAAAATACAAGAACATACCTTTGACCTTGGGTTTGACCGTGTGAGATAATGGTGGTGTTATCTGAATAAGGGTATTAAGGTCATTTTCCTGGGATGACTGAAAAGTCATATCTAACAATTACCTTCAGTCACTATTGTTGATTGAAAAGCCATCATTGCCCCCATACCAGTCCCTTACCCCTTTAGTACAACCTGACACCATTTCCCACCATTTTGTTTACCTTCTATACTATATCACAACTCTAGCACCAAAATGTCCCTTGTATAAGACCATTAAGATTGCTTGGGTTCTAACAGATATCACACCATTTTCATTTGTAACTAAAACCAAACACAGAAGAAGAAAGCATACCTAGGAGGATTGAAGGATCCTGATAATTGGTGTATCAAGCAACAACGAGGTAAGAATCAATCTCATGCGGAAGAAAAATAGCAAAAACCCCTTTGTATGTATTTATTTATTTAATATATTTGAAGATTTATGTTGAGCCAATTTCAAACATTTTTAAATGTGAGATGGGTTAATGATTGTGGGAATTATGGTATTTGTGTGGTAATGTTTGTATAGTATTAACTATTTCTAAAAATAATGTATTAATGTGTTGATCTGGAAAAATTATGAACTAGTGATATGAAAATAATTTAGGTTTTATATTTAAAAATCCAGGCTTTTGTAAGGTCCTTGTTTTAGCTAAGTGAGAAAAGTTTGATTATGGGTATAATTAAGTCTGATTTTAAAGTCTTTTGCATGAAACTGGTGTCTTGATGATATAAAAATAAGACTTTTGATGTTGTTTTCGGTCTCAGGTTTGAAAAAAATAAAATTTTGTTCGTATGGTACTGTAATGGTTACGCAAACCACTATTGACTTCAGTTTCACTTGTGTTTATTAGCTCTTCGCTTCTAGTAACTTAGTTTTCTATTAAGTTAATGTATTCAATTCAGATTATTGTGTAAATACATCAGTTTACATGTTAGTATATTAGCTCTTTTACTATACTTTTTAGTCATCCTAGTATACATGTACATGTGTATGATATGTACTAGTCTTTGCTCATGAATATACTTCATTATGCCTTTGTACTAGTTCTATACATGTCAATGTTTGGCAATTAAAGGAAGTAATTATGTTCATATTCATAAGTAATACATTTCCTTGTTTCATTGACATGCCTTTGTTTTTAAAGTTATATTTTTTAGCATTTATATTCATATGGTTTCAATATACAAATTAGGTGTTTGAACTGATGTTTATACGAATATAGGTTTTTGAACTGATGTTTATTCAACTGTTTGTTGCAGTGATGTCAAGTTTCATTATTAGTACCAAATTCCTTGGATCCCAGGTGGAGTTTGCCATACAAAATCTCGATCAGTACACATTGGGCTCATTATGGGCCGACTTGTACATGTGCACATGTGCCACTTTCCCAGAGCCTACTTAGACCTTCAAAGCAGAGGTCAAGTTACCGTGGAGTGGAGAGTACAAAGTATTGAACGATGACAGGGACTTGCAGTGTGTGTTCAACATGTTCAAGAATAGAAATCTTAAGACCATCAAAATAGATGTTGAGCTACAAGCTCTTGCAGTTGCAGCCATGCCTTCTGAAGAAATTGATGCAAATAATTTAGCATTTAGTTCCTCAGAATCACACAACAATTCAACAAAAAAAATGAGGCAATCGACTGTTGAAGTTGTGGACTTATCAACTGATGATGATGGAAACAATGGTGAACAACTTTCAAGTTATGCATCATTGCCAAGTGAAGATGATGAAGATTATATGCCTAACTCCAACACTTTAATGAGCAAAACGTCTTCAGACTTACTGCCTGAGTCTGCAGATGTACAATCGGACAATGACACAGGCTCTGATGATGAACAACTATCCAACGCCGCTTCTTTCACTTAGAACAATGACTTCATGGAGCAAGAATAAAGTGATGATGAAGATGGTGGAGTACAAAGACCTGGTCAAGGTCCAAGGGGTAGGCCATATAGGCAATTTGCTGGTGGGAGAGTCCATTTGAAGGTTGGTCAGTTGTTCAACAACCTCAACCACTTCAGACTAGTGCTCAGGGATTATGTGATGCAAGAGGGTTTCGAACTAAAAAGGATTAAGAATGCAAAAGAGCGTTACACAACTGAGTGTGTATATGAGGGCTGTTCGTGGAGGATTCATGCAAGCCCTATAGATGACAGAACCGGCTTCATGATTAAGACCATGAATGAAAACATTGTTGTCAGAAAGTCCATAAAAATCAAGAGGCAAATGCAACCTGGGTGGCACACAGGCTTCGTGCTATGATTGAAGAAAATCCTGAAATAACAGTTAAATTGTTAGGGCGAGAGATACAGAGGATATATGGGTTGTCTATACCTACATATACTCTGTATAGAGCCAAGAATAGGGTGTTAAACAAAGCTGAGAAGGAACACGTTACTTCATACAACAATTTTTAAAGCTACGGGTACAGTGTAAGACAAAGGAACCCTGGTAGCATGGTGCTTTTAAAAATAGTTACTCCATACTTGGGTGCACCTGCACGGTTCCAGAGGTTTTTCTTATTATTCCAAGCCCAGAATGATGGTTTCTTGTATGGATGTAGACCTTTCTTGGGACTTGATGGATGCCATTTAAAGGGGAATTACCTAGGGGTGCTATTGTCTGCCATTGGGATTGATGCTAATAACGGTGTCTTCCCGGTGGCTGTTTGCATTTGTGAAGGAGAAAACAAGGATAGTTGAGGATGGTTCATACAACAATTATATATGCATATAGGGTTGGAGGAGACTAGAAGGATTACATTCATGACAGATACACAAAAAGGAGTGTTAGATGCAATAGAGAGGTTTTGGCCAAGATCAAGCAATAGATATTGTGTGAGACATGTTATAGCAAACCTACAGTCAAGGTTTAAGGGGAAATTGAGTGGCATGTACGTGTGGAATGCAGCTAATTCCAGCAACAAAAATGCATTCATGGAGGAAATGGTAAAACTAAAGGAGGTAAACGTGCTCATAACTGGATTATGCAAATTCCACTAAAGCATTAGTACGTACATGTGTTTGACACACACATAAAGTCAGAGCATACCACTAACAACATAACTGAGAGCTTCAATAGTTGGGTTGACAAATATAGAGGATATCCAGCTCTTATGTTACTTGAGAGTTTGAGAAGAAAGATGATGAAAAGGATGTACAAGCGTCTGGAAGATGCAAGGAAGTGGTCCTCAAATTTTCCCCCATTGGTAGCAAAGAAGCTTGCAGAAAGGCAAGACGAGGGCAGGTTCGTGATAGTATTGTGTGCAAGTGATACTGAATACGAAGTAAAAGAGGAGAGCAAGTACTTCATTGTCAATTTAATCACACATAGTTGTGACTGTGGCTTGTGGGAGGTTAGTGGTATCCCTTGCAAACATGCCATGGCTGTCATCACTACGAAAAGGTTGAGTGCAGAAGATTATGTTGATGCATACTTAACCTAAGCAACTTATTTGAGGACCTATTCATATGTCATTCATCCAATTCCATCTCAGTCACAGTGGCCTAAAGTTCAGCATCCTGAGGTCTTATCTCCTGAGAAGAAAAGACTTCCTAGCAGACCAAAAAAAAAAAAAAAATAGGAAAAGGGGTCCTGAGGAGCCTCTAAAATAGAAAAGGAGTGGCCAAGGAAAGTGTACACGGTGTGGGGAGTATGGACACAACATCAGGACTTGTAAAGGGCACGAAGGAGCTGGAAGCAAGAAGAGAACAGTATTTGACTTCATTGCACTTTTGTTTATTTACTATTTTTGTTTACCAATATCTATATTTGTGTGTATCCAAGGGAAAAACAGTACAACTGGAGGGAAAAGGAAGATGGACTTTAGGGTTTCAATTTTAACATATAAACATATTTAAATATCGTTTTTCATCAGAAATAGATTAATAAAACTTTTGAACTTATACTGTTTATTCTATACAAGTTGGAAGCTCCTCTTGGACAGCAACAAGAGCAAGGGTTGATGTAAAATGATTATAAGCAACTTGTTACGATTGTAAAACAGCTTACAGTATCTAATAATATGTTTTGCAATGTATAGGTGCATCAAACGTCAGGTAATGTAGGGCCAACAGCGGGTACCAAGTTTGGGACAGCAACTTCAGCAAGGGTAGAGGTATTGTCGTTATAATCAAAATGCTATGCCTGACTTATTTAGTATATAGTTGTTTACACCAAGTATGATTTCTATGCAGTTAGAGCAACATTCTGGTCATGCACAAGCAATTGTGGGTACTATGTCTTCAACAACAAAAAGTCGACTGAATGTATTATCCTCCTACCCAGTGTTATAGTTCTACATTTTTTTTATAAATAACATTTTTCCTTTTTTTTTTAAATACACCTATAAATGTTGTTATTTGCAGTTGGATCAAACAAATCAAGAAGCATGTAATCAATATTCTGCTTTAAAACATGCTACTCAGATAGTTGGAGTAGCATCTTCACAACCAGTGACATGTATTACACCCCTCTACTCTAGCCAAAATGCCTCGCAACCATTCACATCTAGTGCAAATCCAGGTGAACTGTTATAAATGTATATTGTGTAGTGCCCATGATTTTTATGTAGGCTTAAGCATTTGCTAATGTGTACTATGCTATTGTATGTTTTCACTCTAGGGACTGTAGCAGGGTTGAACATTGACTGGAGTATACTGTGAAGAGCCAACTGATTGGCTGCTTTTGTTATTTTTGAACAAAACTTTTGTGTATGGTTTTTGGTTAGTATCCAAGACTTGAAAATGGTGGTTGATGATGCAGTGCTTAAGGTAGGTAATTTGCTGATGATGGGATGATATGAGCTAGATAAAGTTCATTTTTTGTTGTAATTAGGTATTGTAATGCATTCCAGTACATTGAAGATATGCTTGGGTGTAGTGGATTATTTTGTGACATGTTGTATAATGTACAAGGTCAAAAAACTTTCTTGTAAGATCTTGTACAATAGCAACACATCAATGTTGGATTAATGCTATTAAACTATAATATTGCATGTATTATGTTCATTGCCTAGTTATATGTTAATATATCCTTACAATAACAATGTAACTATACATGTGCAGTAAATCTAGTGGAAAATAATAAGGACAATTAGAATAATAGGGAAAATAAAATTACTTTAAAACATATTAATTATTTGAATTGTCATGTTGTTTTCCTCAACTATATGTGCATGTTTCTGCATTTTCTCTTGGATTGAAATCATCAACAATTGCATCTCTCTTAATGAATGACACTCAAGATGTTATTGTCCTCTATCTAGAGACCAAAAGCCGTAAAAGTTATAATTTGCCTTCTAACAATAAAAATATAACTTCGACCGATTTCATTTGGATTCTAAAATTCTCATTGCCACCTTTTTCCACACTTACAAAGTTACAAGTTTTGTTCTTGAATTATACTAAACCTCCATTGACATTTGAACTCACTGGGTGTGAGTATGGCAACTTTGTAATACTACCATTTTTCAGAAAACAAACTCTAAGCCAAATAGACTTTAAATAACCCTCAAAATCAGATCGTTGGTGACCAACGAACACAAGACACCAACGTTCATTTTTGGTTCATTTAGGTGCAATATTTGCTTATGTTTTAAGGGTAAATTTGTCATTCCAATATCTGATTTTTTTTAAAACTCAACACTTCACTGTCACTGTCCCATCACATGTGAAAACGTGCAATAAGAAATGAAGGGCAAAACTGTACTTTACTGATTTCAGATAACACCATCGTTATCTCAAACAGTCAAACCCAAGGTCAAAGGTATGTTCTTGTATTTTTAGCAAAACTGGATTTTGCCTCATATATATGTTAAAGTCAGGGTATGTTTGTGCAATTTTCCCTTTATTTATATTGTTAATGATGTATATTTTAGTAATTTTGTTCAATACATTTTCCATCATTTCAAAAATTAAGCAGTTTAAAAATTTAGTTTACCAAACACTTACAAACTTTTTTCTAAAGTTGATTATTTCTTAAATTAAGCTATAAGTAGATTTTTTTTTCAAAGCAAAGCAATCCCAAACAAAGCATAATTTTAAAAATGAAAAATCATGTTTTAAAAATGTAACGTGTTTGATTTTGTTTTATAAAAGTAGTTTCCAAAAATCGGTGTTCGAAAAATCGACCGTCTAGATTGATTAATCGGTTGGATTCATCTAGTCGGCAGCTCACTATGGCGAAAAGGCCAAAATCGGTCAAATTAGTCGGCGACCAATTAATTGGTCAAATCGCCAATTAATTAGTCTCGACGGGCTCGGTGGAGTCAAAGTCGTTGACTCCGCCTAGCTGATTTTAAAAAAATAAAAATAAATTAAAGATGGAAATGGGAAGAAGGAAGTAGATCTAATCTTACTGGAACTCATCATCGAAACCTCGAGCAAAGTGATTGAGAAGAAGATGAATCGATCAACAATGAAAAAGAAGATGAGTTTAGAGAAAACAAAAGAGATGAAAAAGATCTCCCTCCAAAGATTAGTGCTAGTTTTGATGCATATTTCAGAGGTTTAGTCTGCTTTAGACAATGCCTTGTTCCTTCTTCTTCTTCTTCTTAGTTTGTGTTCTAGGTTTTTGCCCTCCATTGCATAAAAATTTTAAAAGATGAAATAGATGGAGTTTTGAAGAGAGAGAGAGAGAGAGAGAGAGAGAGAGAGAGAGAGAGAGAGAGAGAGAGAGAAGAGAAAAAATGTGTGTGTGTGTGTGTGTGTGTGTGTGTTGAGATGTGGAAGGTTGGAAGCCATCGAGAAAAAGATGGTGGAGTCTAGAAAAAAAAACTAATGGAAAAAAAGAAAAGAAAAAAAACACAAATCTAATAATAAAGTCGGCTGGTGGGTCCAGAAAGCTATGGTAGCTCTATGATGTGCCCCACCAAAGTTAGTGACCAAAAAAACTGAAATCACAAATAAGAAACGAAACAAAATAGAAGTGAAAAAAAAAAATTCCGATTAATCGCCGACTAATCGGCCTAGACACTAGGAGCCATGTCTCTGCCCGACTAATGCCTAGCACTTACTAGAACCTTGCCAAAAATTTAAATGATGTAAATGTATTCGGTTACTTCAGTATTGTATTTTAAAATGGGTAAAATAATTGTTTGGTTGAAAAAATTGTGATTTGTTTTGAAAAGGATGAAAAACAATTAATTGTTGTTTTAAACTTTTTAGTTATAAATTTTAGGGATGGCAAAATAACCCATGGGGACCCGCACTTATTAGGTGGGGATGGGTTTCAATTTGGTATGAATGGGGCGGGGATAGGGATAGATAATAAAACCCGCAATGGGTATGAGGGTGGAGATGGGTTTTATAATCCCCGCCCCGCCCCTCTTAAAATATAATATTTATTTATTTTATTATTTAGTTTAATGTTTATGTTTTAAAATAATTGAATTTATTTATTTAGTTTTGAGATTTATATTTATGAGATGATTTTCAATAGTTTTTTGGAATTACTTTATATATTAGATAATATTCATTGGGATATATATTTATTATTTTAATAATAATTTTTTTGACAATATTTTAATAAATAATTTAGAAAAATGAGTTAAATAAGGTAAATTGGGTGGGGATGGGGAAAGCATACCCTGCCACGCCCTACCCTCGCTCCATCTATAGAGGGGCTTTATGAGGGATGAGTTTTCAAAAAATAAATGGGGCGGGGTGTGGGAAGGGCCACCCCACCCCGAACCCGCCTCATTACCATCCCTAATAAATTTAATAGAGAATTGTAAATAACCTCCTATCTTTTGATGAAATGTCAAATCAAACCATATGGTTTGGAAAACTAAAAAAAATAAAATACAATTGATCAATGGTCTCTTGTCAATGTGGTTGGACTCTTTCATGTGAGCCTCCACCATCACAGTTCAACGCCTAGGTATGTGTGTGTGTGTGTGTGTGTGTGTGTGTGTGTGTGTCTATATATATATCAGTATTCTAGTAAACGTTAGGCGCTAGTAGGGCAACAGAGCAGTGCCTAGTGCCTAGGCAACCGAAAATTTATTTATTTATTTTAATTATTTTTCTTACATACAAAACCAATATTCAATGTCTTCAAAAAAATCAATATTCAAAATTTAAAGAGTGTAACTATGATATAAAAACGACTTTGATTCTGTCTAGACCGATTTATCGGAAAAATCTTCCGACAAATTGGCCAAATCACCCGTTTTTTTACCAATAGCCTAATACGGTTGATTTTGTCCTAATCGAGACCACCGGAGGCCGCCTAGGCGGCGACTAGTCTCATTTTTTCGAACACTGATGATATATATATATATATATTCTTTGTCCCTCATTGGCTATTAATTCCTAAGATTGTGGGAGTAGTATTCCGGGCTATGCTAGTAGAGCCTTATCTCGTCAGGTCCCGGCTGTTGTTGTTGTAATAAAAAAATAAAAATAAATAAATAAAAAAACTACAATTGATTGACTGTTAATTAGACCTGATAAGGTTCCAGTTCAAACTCTGGAACCGAACTGGAATTGGAACCAAAAAAACCAGAACCGATTTTCCGGTTCAGGAATCGGAACCAGGGGAGGCCGAGGCCGGTTCCGATGCCACATTTCATGGAACCACCTGGTTTGAACCAGACTAGAATCGACAGTTCCGGTTCTAGTTCGAACTAGCAGTTAATGTAAAATTTATTATTATTATTTTTTTTTTACATTACAAAATATTACATTTTATTTATAAAAAAATTAAATGTTAGAAAGTACATTGTAAAGTATTGAGCCATGGCTCATAACCCTTGTCCAAGTAATTATGTTTTCCCTTTCATTCTTCTCCTTTTTATATAGGTTAGGTATCTCATTCACTTCTCTATTTTTCCAATGTGGGATGTGGGATAAGAAGTCATATTATGCATTTTTAACAAATATTTCAATTATTTCTTTTAGTGAGATTGTTAGATTTGAATCATACCTCAATATGAAATATTGTAATAGTTTAACAAAAAAAAAAAAAAAACTTAAATGATGTAAAAAGTGATTTTTTTTTTTTTTTTTAAAGTCAATATTTCGAAGGATCCTATTGTATATTTTCATGAACTTGAGGTATCTATATGAGGTCCCAAATGTATTAGTCTTCTTTATAATCATTAGTTTCAATTCATATAATTAAATATTTGAGTATCTAGCTCTTTATAAATATTTGTTAAATTTTAATTAACATGTCAACTATGTTCACACTTCACACCAATTCTTACGACCAATTGACTTATACAAACAACCAAAATAGACCGTAAAATATATGTTAAAGATAATATATTTATGCATATGCGTAAGAGAGATGAATTCAAAAATTCAATTCAGCATTGTAGTTTTAAGTTTTAAGAGAAAAAATATTGATAATTATTTGTTAAAAATGCATAATATGACTTCTTATCCCATATCCCACATTGGATAAATAGAGAAATAAATGAGATGCCTAACCTATATAAAAGGGAGGAGAAGGGAATGAAAAACATAATTACTTGGACAAGGGTTATGGGTCATGGCTCATGGCTCAATACTCTACAATGTCTTTTCGAATATTTTATTTTTTTATAAATAAAATGTAAAATTTTATGATGTAAAAAAAAAAATGATAATAATATTCCGGTTCAGAACCGCTGGTTCCTTCGGAACCGACGGTTTTGGAACCGGTAGTTCCGGTTCCGCCTAACCGCCGGTTCGGAATTGAAACCAGAACCGTGTTAGGTCAACCACTAATTGACTTCTTTTTTTTTTAAGTGACTGGCTTTGTAGAAAATTCATGAACTTCTATTGATTTGACTTTTATAAACTATATAGAATCATAAAATCTTTCATAATTTTTTTCATTTTAAAAGACATTCATAGATATCGTTAAACTTTTATTCCTTAAAAAATAAAAAAATAAAAATTAAATACTCAATTACCTCCTGGTTCCAATCAGTTCTTAAGATAATGTAACTAAGCACAATAGATTGCATCACAACACCAAGAATCATCCTAAATCCCAATCCATAAACCCTGTCCACGAATAAATAAATAATTATGAAATAGAAATACAACTTTATATATATACGAAAATTTTCAAGTGCATAATTTCCCGTACAGAATCGTCGATTGCTACCGATATTTATTGGATTGCTACCGGTGGTAATCAAATAAGTACCGGTAGCAATCGACGATTCCGTATCACCAAGTCACATTGGGTGGTGGTCAAGACTAAGATATAATTGCTAGCAGAAATTCATAAATTATTAATTGAGAGATATAGAGCTTCCTTACTTTAACTTTCAAATCACCCACATATCCAAGGAGAGCTCCAACAGGAACCCCAATGACATAGTAGCAGCAACTGTTAATATACGCAACTACACTCTGCCGACCAGCACCTACAGCACATCCTGAAATAAATAAATAAATAAATAAATAAAAATTAACTGACTACAAAAAATACTTATGATGGCTTTCTGTGAAAGTAAATGCCTGAGAGTACTGTCTGGATACTGTTCATCAATACTGAGAAAGCTAGTAGAACAGAGAGGCTTGAAACAGATTTTGCTACTTCTTCATCACTTGTAAACAAGAAACCAATTTTATGACCGAAAACCAAACAAATTATCCAAAAGAACACTCCAATACATGTTGAAGTGCTTATGACAACTTTGATGGAAAATTTTGCAGCCTTCATTTCCTCTCCCTAATTCATTTGCAACACAAACGCTGTAAATATATAATAATTCATTGTGATCAATGTTTACTTTTAAAGAATTTAGTATATATGCCATCAGAAGATATACCTGGTAGCCGCGCTGAAGCCAATGCGTAACATAAAATCCCAAGCTATGATATTGAAGCTACAAATTTAGTTTAGCTTAGTCCTTTTTCAGCAATGAAAATTGAAAACCCGAAAAACCAGCCAAAAAGGTGATAAATTTACCATATGGAGAAGGCAGATATCTCAGTTGCAGCAATTTCCATATATCCTGCTATCAGGACTAGAACCGCAATGTACCATAACTCTAAGCTATTTAGGATGCCGAACCAAACCACGAAAAAACAATAAAGTATATTCTATAATAAAAGGCCGCTAGGACTGCATTCTGTTTATATATGAAAATTTGAAATTGTTAGGAAGGAAATGCACTTATCAAAGCATCATAGCTGAGGATATTGTGAGTTTCAGTACAGGAAATATATCAGCAAAAGATGCTGAAGTGAATCCTGTCCAAGTATCGGGACACCAACCGCCCAAGACGTATACAAACTCTCCGATTATCACTAACCAACTTGATAGGATCAATGCACCCAATGCACCCGGAATCCCCAGGTTCAGTTTGCTGACAAAAATCCATGACAGAAGCACGTGAAGTACGAATGAACCAGGGGAAAGCCATCCAAGTATCATGTTTTTGAGCTGCGATTGTAAGTACTTTTGAATTGTAGTGTTAAAGACTAAAAACTAGATATAGGGGATAAACCATAAGGAGATACACCCTGCTTTATGTGCTATGTTTTCTTGCTGTCCAAGCAGTTTGAAAATTGGAGTTGCAAAGATAAACACAGGTAGCAATGTTATCGAAGTTCCGAGATTGATGATACATGATCTTTTGCAAGTAAATACCCATCATGTGGTATTGTTTTGCTCCAAATGCTTGCCCACACAGTGTCTCTGTAGCACTTGACATGCCTAGCTACAACATGAAGTGATATGACTCGAGTACCAAAATGCAAGCTCAATATTTTCCTAATGAATTTAATATATCGATACAATATTAAATTAAACAAGAAAATATTACCGAGATCCCATGAGCAAATCGCACAGCAATTATTTGAATAAGTGCATAAGCTGCAAGCTCAATGTTGCCAATATGTCCAATAAATGCCTGTGTCACCACAAGAGTTCTTTGTACAGCTACTCTTGCTAATATAGCTGGATATGCAACCCTCCAAATCTTTTTTGATTCTGCCCAGAGTCCAGACCCTTCCTTTCAAATTACTAATTTCTTTTGTTTCTGATCCTGGAAGGCTCTCTTCCATCTGATAAGTTAGTTCCTGTGCAGAGAACACAAAATCTGAACTCAAAAAAAAAAAAAAAAAAAAAAAAAAAAAAAAAAAAAAAACGGTACTTTTCAAGTAGTTTTACTTGGAATATCATTAGTGGCATCAAGTGAGAAATTAGTACCATTTAAATCAAAATCCAAAAACTCCTCATTCTTCAATCCCAACATCAAGACACCAGCTTTAATTCTACAATCCTCTACATACCCAATAACAAGAACAAGTCCAGAAACCACATCTATCACAGCAATTCCATCAAACATTACACATTCATGATTCATCCTCTTATAAAACCATTTATTGAATCTTCATTTCATTAAGACCAAAATTTTACTCTTCAATTGATGGGGTTTAATTGTTTTCTTCAAATCTAAAACAGATTCATGGGATTTCTCAATTAGTGACGAAATTTGGATTCTAGGGTTTTGGAGTTACAGAAAAAAAAAGATCATGGTATTAGTGTTGAAACAGCCGAGAGATAGAAAACAGTATAATTGGCAGTTATTACCACCATGAGTTTTTCTATGCCATACCAAATAAGTGCCGGACTTTGTTTGAAATTCCAAATAGTTTACTGACTTGTGCAAAAATAACCAAATAGGTTTTTAATAAATAAATATACTTTCGTTGATGTGGGCAGTTTACTTTCATTGGTTTGGCTTAGGTAAAGTTAACGAGTGGTGCTATTGGCACACCCCCTACTGATCTATTTATGCCCTTTTTTTTAATTATTTAGTTTTTTTTATTTTTCCTTTATCAAAATTACTAAAAGAGACATACAATTTAAGAAAAAAAAAATTTTATAAAGCAAATCTAATAAAACCCCACATTCCTTTTCAAAAAAAAAAAAAAAAAAAAAAAAAAAACAATTATTACGTAAATGGTGGAATCCATAAGCAACTTGAGCATCCATTCCTGCACAACCAAATGCTAAAAATAAGAAACTTCTTACAAAGAACCTGATAATCATCATGAGCATTAGCCAAAGATTTGTAATTCAGGGCATAATCAACTGGAAGTTTTGAAAACTTAAACTACATTCTTCATTTTCTATAAAAGTTTCTTGTATATCTTAGGATCTTGTTGTAGTTGAGCAAGATGGGGAACACTGAACACTTGACGATTGCACTAAGCTTCAATTGGTTAATAAAGCTTTGTGGGTCAAAACACTACAGCAAAACCACAGCCCATCTAAAAGGAGATTTGACACCTAAAAAAATGAGACGCAAATAGAATGAGCTTCTACGTGCAGTTTCTTTGAGAAATAACTACAGTACTAAAACAGGTGCAAATGAAATACAGTAAGAGATTGGTTTAGTCCATAATATCCCATTTTTGTCAACCATGTCATGAAGCTCCTATTTCGGTCAACCATGTCATGAAGCTCCAGTTTTTAAACTAGGAAGCCAAATCTTAGGTACGACAATCAAACGGTTTTGTGAGGCATTTCGTCGAACAGTTGGTGTGCGTATTCGATTGAGGCGTGTTTTAGCAGAGAGTGTTGAGTTTGGTGGCAAAGAAGCTGTCATGGACAAGGCCATTTTTGAGGAATGAAAAGAAGCTGTCATGGCAAAGAAGCATATTCGAATGAATGGACAAGGCCATTTTGGTGGCAAAGAAGCTGTCAATTTTCTTATTTAGTGTGGTTCGGTTTGTTTGTTTTGCTCCTACCCTTTGCTGTGTTTCTGGGTAGCAACCTATTCTCAAAAAAGAAAATAAGAAAATAAGAAAATAAGAAAATAAGTTTGAAGAAGAGGAATGAGATAGATATAGATTATTGGGGTTTATTAAGTTTGGAAAATAAGTAAAAAGGGTAATTTTGGTAATAAATAAAATAAATTAATAAAATCATTTAACTTTATTTAATTAAATCAAAATTTTAAAAAAGGGGCATAAATAGATCAGTAGGGGGTGTGCCAATAGCACCACTCAAAGTTAACCCTTTGGCTTATTGGTATAGTATGATTATGTTAAATTTCTCAAACTTAATAAGTTGTTCTAAAAAATATAAGGTAGTGTTAAAAACACAAAAATTACTATAAAAGAAAAGTCAACCACTGAGTTTATTATCTTGTTTCAATAAATGCAGTGGTTGAGTTTCATATAAAAGAAATTTGTATGTTTTTTTTGGTATAGAGGAGGGCGATCAGCCCGAGAGAAGAAAAACTAGAAAGGAGGGGAAAAAGGACAGGCTCTGGACAAGGCACAACCTTTCCAGTCGTCCTGAAAAATCAACCAAATATCTGGCGAAGGGGCTTCAAAAATCTAGAGACCGGGCTCCATACCATGCCCCAAGCGAGCCAGACCATCGGTCACTCTGTTCCCTTCCCTGTACACATGAGAAATCAAACATCGCCAATCCAAATTGATAAGAGCCACGCAACCGCTAGCAATGCTAAACAGGGGGTGGTTAACAGGAATATCTTTGGCAAGCAGCTGCACCATACATAAAGAATCGGTCTCCACAAGGACATTTCAATAGCCGGAACTCCACGCCAACGTGAGGCCCTCAAATAAACCCCACAATTCAGCTTCCAACGCATTCCCTCTTCCCTTATATAACACAAACCCAGTCAACCAATTCTTCAAATGGTCCCTCAAGACCCCACCAGACGTAATCACACCCAAATTATTATCGCAGCTGCCATCCACATTAAGCTTCACCTAACCTTCAGGGGGAGGAAACCAAGAAATTGAAAGGAGAGAACCATGTTTACCATTCCCAACCGAAATGGTACCCAACCAATCCAAACAAAACTGAATATTAAGAAGATGAAGGAGCCTTAGAGAAACGAACTCAGAATCAAACACCAACCTACACCTCCATTTCCAAATAAACCAAATCACAATAGCAAAAAGAAGCCAACAAGGGATGTTACCATACACCAAGCTATCATTAGTTAAGTTCAACCGCATCCACTCTATAGGATCACTTGAATAGAACTCAGAGGAACTAACATCTTTCAAGATACTATCCCACACCATCACAGAATAGCTGCAACCCCTCAAAAGATGATCAGTGTCCTCAATGGCAACTTCACATCTAGGATAGAAGCCATCAGAATCCATACCACGAGATGCTCTTTGGCTATTAGTAAGAATCTTTCCATGTAGCACAAGCCAGAGGAAATGCTGGACTCTAGGAGGGAGACGAAGCTTCCATATGAACTTCCAATTCCACACAACATTGCGATTAGTATTCACACACCCGTCATAGGCAAACTTGACAGAAAAATCTATGTTCTTTGACCACCCCCAAATAGCTCTATCACTACCACTAGAAGTCCTACCAGCATGAATACTAGCGATTCTATGGACAATGTTCCAAGAGAGAACCGCAGTAAGCTGGTAAATAAGCCACTGACCATCCACCAGAAAATCACTAACAACCTGGCTTAGCATACCCACAGAAAGATCCACAAGAGCATGATCTTGTAGAACACCTGTATCAGGAACCCAATCATCAACCCAAAACCTAATCTGCACACTAGTACCAACTCTCCACCGCAGACCTTTATTAATCAGATCAGCACCGGAAGCAATAGCTCTCCAAGTACTGGAACAGACCACCCCTTTACATAACTCAGGATCAGAAAGAGATTTAGTATTCAGGTACTTATGCTTGAGGATTTTGCACCAAATGCCACTGTCATCCTGAGAGACCCGCCAGGCTGCTTTGGCAAGGAGGGCCTGGTTCATATCTTTCATGGTCTTAATACCCAAACCACCACTCCATTTAGGGAGACAAATAGAGTTCCACTTAATAAGATGAACATGCTTCATATCCTTAGTATGTCCCCATAGGAAATCCCTGTTAATCTTGTCAAGCCTCCTACAAACCTCACTGGGGAGTTTAACGGATTGTATGATATACACAGGAAGGGCCGTAGTCACAGATTTAATAAGGGTAACTCTCCCAGCAAGAGACAGAGAATCACATTTCCAGGCAGCCAGTCTCTGTTGAACTTTCTCAATCACATCATTATAAGTATGGTTGGTAATCCTCCCATAAATAAGGGGAACGCCCAAGTATTTTCCAAGATTTTTGGTCAGAGGAGACCCACAAGCAGCAGCAATACCCTTAGCAACCCCTTCAGTAATATTGTTAGAGCAAAAAACTCTAGATTTACTGAAACTGACTTGTTGCCCAGAAAGGCTACAGAATACATCCAAGCACTCCTTCATAATACCAGTTTGGGTGAGAGAAGCATCACCAAACAGAATAAGGTCATCAGCAAAAAACAAATGGGAGATACTAGGGCCCCCCCTATAAACCTTAATACACTTCCACCTGCCCGAATTCAGCCCCTGAGTAATAAGATGAGACAACTTCTCCATACACAAAACAAAAATATAGGGGGAGAGAGGGTCCCCTTGCCTAATGCCACACCCAGGCGTGAAAGGTTCAGTAACCTCCCCATTCAGCACCACCCTATATTACACACTAGTAATAGACCACATAATAAGCTCCACCAAATCACTACCCAAGCCTATTTCAACAAGCACACTTCTAATGAAATTCTATTGAAGCTTATCATATGCTTTGGCAAAATCAATCTTCCAAGCAATACACCCCTTCTTGCCTTTCATAATTTTAAATTTATGGAGAACCTCTTGAGCGACAATAATGTTATCATGGATCTGCCTACTAGGAACAAACGCCACTTGATTAGAACTAACAAGCTTAGGCAAAAGACTTCTGAGTCTTCGTACAATAATCTTACTGATCACCTTATAGACAGTGTTGCACAGACTAATAGGCCGAAGCTGGGTCATATCAAGTGGACTAGGGACTTTAGGAACCAATGTAATAAGGGTCTGGTTAAGGGTTGCAGGAAACCTCCTCAGTCTAAAGCTGTCAACCACGAATTTGACCATATCCTCTTTGCAGACATCCCACTGATTTTGGAAGAAAATGGCAGGATACCCGTCAGGCCCAGGTGCCTTCAAACCCCCAATCCTAAACAAACCAGATCTCACCTCCTCTTCACTCACAACCTTTGATAAATTAGCAATCTCACTATCCTCTAAGCAAGGAAACGACTGAGGAATACAATCATAATTGGTGACACAAGGCATACCCGCAAAAAGATTTTTGAAATAAGAAATAGCAACATTGATCATACTCTCCTTATCACACCTCCAAATACTATCTTCTCCCTTAAGGCCTTCAAGCTTATTACGTCTCCTTCTAACCATCGTAGATAAATGGAAAAAATTTGTGTTTCTATCCCCTTCCTTGAGCCAAGTGTTCCTGGATTTTTGAAGCCAGAAAATTTCCTGTTGCTCAATAATATGGTTATACTCCTCACGCAGCTTAACTTCAAGATTAGCAAGGCGAAACCGAAACCGTACACCAAGACTATTCTGAATACCATTGATTCTAGCAAGAATCCGCCTTTTCCTTTGGAATATGCACCCAAACATGTCCCTGTTCCAAACTCTCAATTTATCTGTCAAACTATTAACCTTATCAACAATATTCCCATTATGGACTCCCCATCTCTGTTTCACCAACTCACCAAACTGCTCATGCTTCAGCCACATAGCCTCAAATCTAAAAGACTTGAGAAAGTTGCGGGGGATGTGATAGCTTCGAAGGCTAAGCATAATGGGGCAATGATCAGAGGAAACTCTAGGTAAATGTTGAACAAAGCCGTCTGCAAACGTAGACCTCCGGTCTATGGAACAGAGACCTCTATCAAGACTTTCCCAAATATCTTCTCTAACACCCCTCCTAGCCATCCATGTAAACTTTTGGCCAATAAAACCTAGGTCGACAAGCTTGTTATTACCAATCCAATCACCAAACCCTGTCTTGGAAAAACAGCTCCTGCCACCCCTTTTCTCTTCACTACTCACAATCTCGTTAAAATCCCCCATAACAACCTAGGGACCCAAAAAACAGTTCCTAATGGCACTAAGATAGTCCCATAAACAACGCCTAATAGTAGCACAAGGGTTAGCGTACACAATAGTAAGAACCCAGAAGTTAGACCCATCAGCAACCACTGTAGAAATAGAGTGTTTAGAACTAGCCACAACCTTGAGTTTCACCAGACTAGCACTCCACAAAAGCTAAATACCCCCAGAAAACCCAGAAGCTTCCACAACAAATCTATCAGTAAAACCAAGTTTGTCCATAACTTTACACGCTCTGTCACCACTGATTATAGGCTCAAGAATAGCCAAAACCTCAAAATGGAACATTTTTCTAAGATCAACAACAGTTTTAACAAACCCTTTCTTACCAGCACCTTTAACATTCCATGAACAAAACATAAAAAAGATAGGGGAGAGGGAACATACCAACAACAACCCTATTCAAGGGCAACTACCATGGCCTCACGGAGGTCCAAGGCCACATCATCGAGATCCTTAGCAGTTGACACATCTACCAGTTGCACCGGAACACAATCAACAGAGCCATCACATATAACAATACTACTTGAAGTTCCCTCACCTGGACCAGAGCTGCAACCAGTAATACCAGTTGAAGGGGCAACAGTGGCGGTTATAACAATATCCATCATATCTTTGTGAAAAAGTTTAAGCACTTCAGAATCCTCTAGGTCCTCTTCTACCTCAACATTCACATGCTTATCCTTCGTACTACCTTTGCTATATTCTGCCGTATGCCCTCCGCCTATATTTTCCTTAAAAGAGACAGAACGGCGGCTTTTGTTAGTATTGGCAGTAACCAGGTATTTAATAGCAGTAGAGGGCACCACTTTCTTCCTATTACCATCCTTATTGGAAATTTCAGCTAAAACTGGAGAAATAGGAACCAATGTATGCTTCTTAGGGATATGTAACCTTTTCTTTCCAGTAGAGCCCTCCATCACTTCCTCATACAAGACCGCAAACCTAGAGCCCCCCAAATTATCATTTCCCTCCTTGCCAAGATTCCCCACTTTTCTACCAGTTTTTGTCACGTAAGGTTTAACAGTTTCTTTTTTATTACCCTCACCCTTCCCATACATATCAGCTCCATTCACAGGAGGACCACCGACATACCTAGTATCATTACTAACTTTCCCCATACTACCCATAGCACCAGTTTTCCTACCACCGGAATTCGCACCCATATTCAATTTCCCATTCCTTCCATATGACACCTGCATCCAAGGACCATAAGTATCATTCTGCAACCCACTTGAGTCAATGTCACCATTATTAGTATCAGAACCAGAAGCTAGCCCAGGAGCCTTAACCCCTTCGTAATGCTTTCCAACACCTTCCATACAGGATTCCTTACTATGCCCCACACGTCCACACTGAAAACACATCAAACCCAAATTCTCATATTCAACCTAGATACACCTATCTTCTACTTCCAACCCACTTTTTAAAGGCTGGGTAATATCCAGTTCGACACAAATTCTCGCAAATCTCCCTCTAGCCTGTGATTCAGTAATGGGATCCACCTTATAAGTAGTGCCTGGCATTCCTCCAATCAACCGTAACAACTCAACATCCATCCACTCCATAGGAAGTTTGGAAAGTCTCACCCAAACCGGCATACACTTTATTTCCTCTTCTCTTGGAACAAAATTGGGTCTCCACTTCTGGACAACCATGTACTGATTAGCTATTACCCAAGGGCCACCAGTCAACACATACTCCAAATCCTCACGCATCTGGAATCTCGCAACAAAATACCCATCCTACAGGTCTGTGAGTTGCCATTGCCCAATAAGCTGCCATTTTTGTTTGAGTTTTGTCAACATAAAAGTAAGGGTATGAGGTCTACCCATAATCTTCCAAATCAAAGCATTGGTCCAAGGCCTACACAATTGTAATTTGAAAGAATCCGACAACTTCATGGCCGGTCCGTTTGGACCTGCGACAACTGTGACATCTCCCTCCCCAATCTTTACCTTGGCATGTTGACCACCAAAACCCGACCAACTACCTGGAGAAGACATGCCCAGCAACTTCGATTTGAAGTTGTCACCGGAGGAGCTTCGCAAACCACTGTCATCGTCTTCGGTCATAGCATGAGCACGCTTCGAACGTGATTTAGGGTCAGGGGGTTTCTCCTTCACAATCGCAGGCTTCCCTTGCTCCGATTGAGACGAGAACATGAAGACATCGGCCATTGAGAACCAGAAAAACGCCTAGAAAAACGAAGAAAAACGACCTAGAGAAGGAGGCGCGTGGATCAGAAAAAATTAAAAGGGGGCACACGCGCAGGCGCGTACAAAACGAGGCATCTGACTTTGGAAAATTACATAACCCATTTCATAAATTTGTATGTTTTTAAAATACTGTCAAAATATATATATATATATAAACTTAGGGGTCGTTTGTTTTTTTGTTTGAAGACTGAATAGTCCTGAATTTTACTGAAGACTGAATAGTGACTGAAACCTGAATCTGAATGACATGTTTGTTTTTTTTTTTCCTCATATATGAATGTACTGTCAACATGTTTGTTTTTTACAAATAAAATTGTCTGAAAAGAAATAATTTTACATCTATACCCATGTTAAACAATTATACATATAATATAGAATAAAAATAATCAAAAAATAATAATTATGTATGAACACATATGATCATGATCTTCTTCTTCAATTATAAACAAACTTTATTTTTACTAAGAAAAGAAAAGGGTTTTTTAAAAAAAAATATAAATAAATAAAAATGTGAAGCAGAAAAACTCACACAAAACACTCTAAAAAAAATAATATATAAATACATCACCCTAATATCATAATAAAGTATTGATATTAAATACCCATATGAGAAGTGATTAGGGTTCTTTTTTAATTTTTAAAGCTATTTAAAATAAGCAATATGTTAAAATAAAGATTTCTCTGCAATATATAATTATGATGAAATTGGAAATATGTTATATATGGAGGATAGTATCGGAAGAAAAGATTTTAGATTGCATTTAATGCAATTCAGTAATTTGCAATTAAGTGAAAAGTCAGGATTTTTTACTTTTTATTTTAAGTTGTTTTTTGGTATTTTTAAGTTATTTGATCAATTAAAAAAACAAACAAAACAACTTAATAATTATGATTCAGACACATTAAGTCTTAAGTGGAAAAAACAAACGACCCCTTAGTACAACTAATCTATATAAAAGAGATTTTTAATTTATCAAATATTAAATTAAAGAGATTATACTATAAAATTTAGCGGATGAGGTGATTTTAAAAGCAATTGTTATATCAACACAAAAGAATAAAAGAATTAAAAATAAATAAATAAAAAGCAAATGTGACTATGTGAGGTTGAAACCTTGGAGACTTAGGTTTTTTTTTTTTTTTTTTTTTTTTTTTTTTTTTTTTTTTTAAGACTTATTGCCTGCCTCTTATATCTTAAATTAAAATAAATCAATTTGCTTGTTTTTCTAATTTATATCTTATTTTAAGATATATATGTCTTTTAGAAAAAGTAAAAAATTTTGATTTTTATCTTATTCAAAAAGTGATACAGTAAAGTTTTATAATAAATTTCCACAAATGTCCTATAACAATTCATACAATTATAATTTTATCCACACATAATAAAATCCTAAAAATCAATTTCCAAAATTTCTCAATTTTGAAGAAACCCTAACATAATCTAATTAATTTTAAATTTGTAATAAGTCATCCAAAATGAAAAAAATAAATATATCATAGTATCTTAATTTATAAGACTTATCCATATGTATAATAAATTAAAGTCTTACAAGACTTCAAAAAAAAAAAAAAAGTCCCTTACACAGAGAGAGAGAGAGAGAGAGAGAGAGTTTGTGTGTGAAAGTGGGAGACTAGTGTTGGGAGTTGGGACGTGAGAGAGGTGAGAGGTGAGAGGTGAGTCGAGTAATAATTTATTTATTTTTTTGCAAAAGGCTGACCCGACTCAGCCCCCATTAAGGTCAGCCCTTAGGTGGAGTGTTATTTCGAAGTTCCCAACCATTTTCTTTTTAAACTATTACTAAGTCTCTAAGTCTCCAACTATTACTAAGAGCATCTCCAACTCAATACACCAAATATTACACCAATTTATTATAAAAAGGGCATATTTCTTACATCAATTTTTTTTTTTCCACTCAAATGTATCCACACCAAAAGAGTATCTTTAAAGAATATTCTCCCAATACATATATATATATACAATACTAATTAATTTTTATTAATTAACTTATAAAATTATATATATATATATTTTTTTTTTGGTATAACAATATTATTCTTAAATAATTACTCATATAATGTCCAAAAAATAAAATAATTACTATACCGAATATTAGGGGTGGGCATAAAAACCGAACCGAAAAAGAGTGTTTGTTTCGGTCCATAGCTTCTATTCGGTTCAAACCGATTTGAAATCTGAAAACCGAATTGAATTCGGTTTGGTTTTGGTTTTGGTTTTGGACATACAAAACTGAACCAAACAGAAGAAACCGAATTGTCTTAATTAATTATTTTGTAAGGTTCAATTTTATTATGGATTGTTTGTTAATGATATTTTATTTGGAACTACATCATGTACTACATTTTTTTACTTCTATTTTATATAAGTTATGAAGATTTTATATTTTGATTGAATATGTAGACCGAATATGATTGAAAATTGAGTTGTATTTTGTTTAAATTATGTTTTCTTAAAAACGTTTAAGCCTAAATGCCAAAAATGCAAATTAAAGGTCCAAAAAATTAAAAAACAAACAAATAAATAAATAAATAAATAAAAACCTTCAAAGTCCAATAGGCCCAAAACCAAATTGAACCAAACCGAACCGAACCGAGATAAAGGTGTTCGGTTCAATTCGGTTTTTAGGTTCAAAATGGTTCAAACCGATTTACATTTTCAAAAACCGAATAAATGTTGGTTCAATACGGTTTTGACCAAAACCGAACCGAATCAAACCATGCCCACCCCTACCAAATATCATTGAACTTATTTATCCAATTAATTTTCACTTAATTATTTCAACTAAATTTTTTCACATTAATCTTTTTCCATCTAATTTTTTTGCTTCTAATTTTCTCTTCATTTTCTATTATAAAAGGAAATGCACCTCATTCTATTTCATCATTCAACCCTCAACTAAAGTTTATTAAATCCATTTACATTTATCTCCAACAATGAGTTTCAATGCCGTCCATCCACATATCATCTTCATCTTCTTCTTCGTCCTCTAACGACACGAAGAGAATAAATTTTTAGAAAGAGATATAGATTCCATAAAAGATCCAATGCTACGTGATGTTCTTTGAAGTGAACAAATGAGAATTTATGGAAAAAGAGGTTATCATCCAGAATTTCAAGGAGGAAGTGGATCGATCAATACCTTTGACCAATATGTTGGTGGTGATGGAGGAAGTGGAAATAATCAGGATTTCTAAATGGTTTTTTAGAATTATTTTTATCGAGTTTTTATTAATATTGTAAAGCTGTGTTGGAATTTGCTTTATTGTAGAGTTTATGTATGTAATGTATTTAATTGCACTAGATTAACTGATTAAGTTAAGTTTTTTTTTTTTTCTTTCTAATTATTGTTATCCAATCTTTTTATTATTAAGCTATGTTAAATTAAGTTTTAATTTTTTTTAATATTTCTATAATTTGGGGTTTGGGAAGGGGGAGAGACTTGAACCCATAAACTCATGGTGTTGATATAAGGGGTATACTAGAGCCAACATAATCTTGAATTTCATTAAATTAAGTTATTATAAAAGTTTAAATTAGTTGAATGTATTAATTAATAATTAAATTTAATAAATTAAATATGTATATTAATACTGGTATCATTTTAAAGATCCCAACGAGACTTTTCCAATGGTACATTTTTTTAGAATATATATTGTTATAATTAAGTATAAGAGGGTTAAATTAGTACTTTCAACAAATCATAATTGCTAATGTAACATTTAACAAAGAAAAAATGGGCATTTGGTGTTGTTACGATGCACACCAACTGGTGTGTACCGTAGCTCCACTAAATTTAATTGGTGTGTTTAGTGTGTTAGTTAGAAGAGATTTTTTAATGTATTTGGTGTGAATGGTGTGTTGAACTCTATCTATCTCTCAATCAATCAATCAATCAATCAAGTCTCAACTCCCAATACATTCTTTCTCTCTCCCTCACGCATCCCAAATCAATTATCTCTTTGAAATTAATAATGGAGAGAAAACCAAAATTAACCACTTAAAACATTAAACTTTTGTTAATAACCACTATTAAAATTTTAATTGTTAATAACCATTTTTTTTTTAAAAAAAAAATTCAGTGTATATCCATCAATTACTAGAATGCCCCTGAAAATAGTGTTTTTTAAACCTCAAAGCAAACTTGAAATCATGACTAAATGGAAATATTCAAACTTGAAATCATGCCTAAATTGAAATTAGGCTTAGGTTTTTTTTTTTTTTTTTCCCTTCTTCTTCTTCCTCAATTGAAATTAGGATTAGGGTTTTTTGAACCAATTGCAAACCCCATCACCGGATGTCGGTCGTCGCAACCGCACAAAGCAAAGGTGGCGCACGAAGCCACCGTCTGTCGTTGCACGAACCAGCCTAGCGGCTTCATTGCACCAATTGCAGACCCCACCACTTGTTGTCGCACGTCCAGCTTAGTCCGAACAGTCCGGCAACGACTCCGACGATAGGCAAAGACTCCGATGATGGGTGACGGGATGGAGAGGAGAAGAGAGAGAGAGAGAGAGAGAGCAGAGAGAGCAGAGGAGAGAGAAAGAAAAGAGAGAAAAGAGAGAGAGTGTGTGTTTGAGGACCATTTTTATATGAGGGCTTTCCTGTAATTTCTTTAAAAAAATGGTTATAAACAAATAAAATTTCATTTGTGGTTAAAAAAAAATTTCTCATAATATATGTGGTTAGTTTTGGCAATTTTCACTTAATAATTATCTTCAACCTAATTACTCAATTGTCATATATTTGGGTTGAATTTTGGTTAATAATTTAGATCGTATAGTATTACTCTTAATCTATTATTTATATTCTGTTATTTTAATACATGTATTTTTCTTAGTTAAAATTTATTTTTTCTAATTAACAAGTTAGGGTCTTGAGTTTATTAGTCATAATTTTAAATTAATGTTCTGTTATTTTGTTTATGATTTTTTCCGACTACAATTTATTATTTCTAGTGCTGTAATAATTTATAATGTATCATTTAATCAAATTGTTTGATAATTTTATGTTACAATGTCAAATAATCATACATCAAAACCAAGAAAAACTATACTTCCAAACTTTGGAAAGAAAAAAAAAATCCATGTAATGTAGTGATTCAGGTTCAAGTTTGTCATTATATATATATATATATATATTTTTTTTTTGTTTTAGCTCACCCAAACAAAAAATCCTGGGTACGCCACTGCCTCCACCTCTAGAGGTTGAAACCTTAAATATATATAGTTACTTTTGCCCATTAAATAAATCTCAAATGTGAGGAGACTACTCATCCCCCCCTACTGTGACATCCCTTTACTATATACTATACATACATATATATATAGAGAGAGAGAGAGCTTACTTGGGATTACGATTACATGAGAATAAAAATGATTTTTGGGTTTGTGTTTTTGTGAGTTCCTTAGAAACGCTGCTGCCCACTTCGCATTCCATGCAAACAAGGAAGAGAGACTCATCAGTCATCATTTAACTGACAATTATATATTAAGATTTAAGAAAGAGAGTGAGGGTTTTAAATATTAACCTTAAAATATTTGGTATGGTTTTTTGCGAATTAGTACTAGATTATATAAATTAATGGAGCACTAAGCACATGTGCACCTTTTACATTATTAAAGTAATTATTAATGAAGTATGAGTAAGCTGAAATTATGGAAGTCCACGTCAGATTCTCTTAGGATTTGGCGGGAATATTATATAATGAGGAAATGGGGTAAAATAGAACTTTTGAAATTTGAAGTTGTGCAATTATCACCACATTACTAACTCATGTTTTATTAGCACCAAAAATGGAATTTGGACAAAAATACCCCCCTGCTTCTTTTCTTTTCTCTTCTCTTGGGTGTCCTTCACCTTCTTCTTCCTTTTTCCCAAACCTCCATTGATGGAGCTTCAATGGAGGTGCCACTGCCGACCGACGAGTTGACCGGCAAAACCACCAGGAAAACGTTCGTCGAGTGCCAATCATTGTAACCAAAGTGTTCGTTTTCATTTTCGAGTTGTGTAGAGAAAGAAACGAAACAAAACCCAAACCATCGTGAATCTTCATCGTCCGATTTATGACAATCCGTTATGAATCTGATGAAACCGATAGCGCCAACGAACTCGGCATCATTCAATCTTCCAGATCCAACTATCTCCGGAGTCAATTAGCGCCGTCGTCGGATCGTCACTGTCACCATTGATGGAGGTCGACAGAATAAGTCTCGAAACGCATAAATAAGTCTCGAAAAACGTATGAATAAGTCTCGAAAACGTATGAATAAGTCGCGAAAAAATCATAAATAAGTCTCGAAACTGCAAATAAGTCTCGAATTTTTGAGAAAAAAAATTAGAAGGAAAAGAGTAAGTGGGGGTATTTTGGTCTCATCACCTATTTTGGTGCTATTGAAACAAGACTTATTAATGTGGTGCTATTTGCACAAGCTCTCCCCCAAAAAGTGCTATTTAATTTTTGAACCCTATATATCACACGTATTGAAGCATTTTTCCTTGCTTATCTTTAATCATTTAATGTGATTTTTGTTGGAATTTGCGTAGTTGTATATCTTTATAATTAGCATTAAGCAGCCAGTTTCTCTTTGTAATTGTGTAGAATATATTCTATCTGAGCAATAAAATTTAGTTAGATTCCAGTTTTCCCTCTATTTTCTTTTGGCTACCTAGAAAATATAAGATCAATATAATCAGTGTTCCTTTTTCTTTTTCTAAAATATTTAGGGTTTTGTGTTTAATTTGAAACTTGATTCCAACAACAATTGCTCTAATGGAGATGGAGCACTTGAATAAGGTGCAAGTTTAACTTATTCTAAATAATGTAACTTTACGTAATCATGATCTCTCTGATCCTCGATCGTGATACTTCCATGAGCCTGGCGTATAGTTGTACATGTTCAAACCCACTCCAATGTGGCTTAAGTTAAGTGGGTTTGGGGGTATATATCAGGGTCCAAAAATTAAATAACACTTTTTAGGGGAGGGCTTATGCAAATAGCACCATTTTAATAAGTCTTGTTTTAATAGCACCAAAATAGGGGTGAGACCGAAATACACCCACTTACTCTTTTCCTTTGTATTTTCTTTTCTTAAAAATTCGAGACTTATTTGCAGTTTCAAGACTTATTAGGTCAAATTCGAGAAATATTTTACAAATTTGAGACTTATTCATGAGTTTATCAAGACTTATTAATGCGTTTCGAGACTTAATTCAAGTTTGTTCGGGACTTATTCTGTTTGACCTCCATCAATGGTGACAGTGACAATCCGACGATGGCACCGGTTGACTCCGGAGATAGTTGATCTGGAAGATCGAACGACGCTAAGTTCATTGGCGCCATCGGTTTCATCAGATTCACGATGGATCATCATAGATAGGACGATGAAGATTCGATGACTGTTTGGGTTTGGCTTCGTTTCTCTCTCTACACAACTCGAAAATGAAAACGAACACTTCAGTTACAATGATTAGCACTCGACAAACGTTTTCCCTGTGGTTTTACCGGTCAACTCCCCGATCAGCGGTGGCACCTCCATTGAAACTCCATCAATCAATGGATGTTTTGGAAAAAGGAAGAAGAAAGAAGGTGAAGGACACATAAGAGAAAAAAAAAAAAAAAAAAAAAGCTGTGGTGTATTTTTATCCGAATTCCATTTTTTGTGCTATTAAAATAAGAGTTATTAAAGTGTGATAGTTGCACAAATCAAAATTGAAAAAGTGCTATATACCCCTATTTCCTCTATCTTTTCCCAGACAACCATGTCCGTTTGCCAAAACTCGTGGCTTTTGCAACAGACTTGTCCATTGAGTGTATATGGTGCACCATCTTTTCATATGCATTTTTGTCTCAAATTGAATTTTACATACCGGAAGATCTATTATAATTCCCGTTTCCTTATCAACATCTTCTATCTATTCTTCGATCAATATTTTAATTATATAGAGTTGTATTATTTGATCATTTCGTAATTTTGATTATGGATTGAAATAAAATTTTACAACATGTTTTTTAACCTTTAAATTTTCGTTTGTAGTTAAAATACATTTTTACATAATAATTGTGGTCATTTTTTGAAAAAAAAAAAAAAAAAAAAACTATATACAATCATCTAAATCAATAAAAGTTTGCGAACGAAGATTACTAAATGTGGTCACGACATCAATTCCCAAAACGAGGAGATAACTACCGGTCTACTTTAGGAGGAAAAACAAAAAGAGTTTCTTACAATTTCACTTTTATCGGTGGACAGAATGTTCAAGTCAATACGTATAGATATAACTATGTCAGTGCGTACTAATATAACTTCATCAGTCCGTTGAATATAGACCATTAGATTTACATACTTTGACACAAAGCGTATACAATTGTCAAAACTTTTCCATAATCAGTGATCCACATGCATTGGTACTAATATAACTACATTAGTGTGCACTGATGTGAATAAAAGTGGGACTATAAAAAAAAGTAAAAATACAAGAAAAAGAATTGAACCGTAAATGCTTTATTGATACAAAGTAAAAGCAAAGATGAAAAAAAAAAAAAAAAAAAAATTCTATTCTAAGCACAATGCCAAAAAATTTCGCAAATTAAAGCAACTCAACGATACAAAATTACAATTTTTTTCTTGTAACTTATAAAATTGCAGCCGTTAGTCTGTCAGAAAATCAAACTGAAGCCTCTCAGTAGACTTGTTTTAGTCTTTCATCAGTATCTTCTTGCTCAACCTGAGAAGAACAATTCTCAAATATTAGCATCTGTTATGCTTTATCATATATAACAATTGCAATTGGAAGTAAAAACTGTTTCAAACTGATTGTATAAAGTTTAATAGCTGCCATAATTAAAGTACCGATTTGACCAGGAACACGACATATAAGTTCACAATTTAACTGGGATCCTTGCTACTTCTACCCAATGATTAGGGGGACCTGGAGAAACTATTTCGCAACATTTTGACTTGTAAAAACCTTTGCTGCGATGAGATTAAATTACCAATGATTTGAAAATATATATAATATAAGATCCTAAACATGGTCCGGAGCTGAAAAAGATCATTAGAAGACTCCCAAGGGTTTGAGATATGGTTTTGGTAATGCAAACAACAAATGTACAGATAATGTTGCTAATTGCTATAATCATTTAGATTCAAAAAAAAAACAAGGTGATCATACACGGAGAGTGTCATATATTTTACTAAAACCAATTTAAGATCTTCATCACGTCTAATAATGAGAAGAGCTACGAGTGTCATAAATATGAACTGGATGGAGATGGAGTACATTAATCAATAAACCCTGATCAGGCAGAAGAGATAACATAAACATGTAGTCATAAACTCTCACCTCCACAAGTACCCTTGCTTTCTTCAATTTGGCACCAGGTTCTTTCTCAAGCTTCCTCAAAGCCAAGCTAGATTCTCTTCTCATTCTCTTGAGGCCAACTGCTACCGTCTCTTCGTCGTCGTTGTCATCTAATCCAACCGTATCATTAACCATCACTATTTAAATTGATGCGTACACCAATCACTTAAAGGTCATTTCTTTTTGGTTCAAACAGCTTGGAAAGAGAAATAATTAAGATACAGAAAATGAATTGAAAACAGTCAAGGGAAAAATGGAAACATATGGCCGTGACCTAATCACCAAGTTCTGATGAAGTATAACTTGCTTAGAAAGGAAATTCCTAATATAGAATTCAATTTCATAGACATCAAATTTTAACAATTGATTGAATCAAATGAAAGGTACAAACACTACCAACACACACATGAATAACTTAAGTAGGGATAAATTATGCAAGTACAATGATGAACCAAAAATACATTTAAAGCGATCATATGAGAAAGTAAAGCAAATAAATACTATCAACTAAAACATTTTGCATTAAATTAAACAATTCAAAGCATCTAGAACCATATTTACCATCATCATCGTCATCTGCATGAGACTTGGCAATTGGAAGACCACCGAAATCTTCCATATCATCCTCCTCTTCAAGTTCCTCATACCCTTCAACATATTCTATTTCGGCTTCCTCCTAATTCCAATCACAAAGAAAAGAAGAGGAAAAAAAAAAAAAAAGTTTGGTGATAAGTAAAATCTTCTAAAAGTTAAAACAAAAGCTTTCGCTTTCCGTCAGATTTACTTTACCCACAATTTTTTATTTTATTTTTTCAAAAGAATGACTCTAAAGAAATGGTAAGATATTAGTTTTTATATAAATACCTCATCATCTTCGACATCACTAGTAGCAAGCTGTTCTTTATCAAGAATCTCATTATATTTGTCTGCAGGATAATTGTAAATGTCACCATAAACTCCTCTCTTAAGACGCTCAAGCAATTCCTTTTCAATACTCTGCAAAAAGAACAAACAGTGTAACTGAAATATAGGGAGATAAAATACAGTTGATGTACATCGGTAGCATAATACTGAAAAATAACCTTATCCAAAACTGCTGCCTTTTCAGCCTTTTCCTCTCTTCTAGCCTCCCGTTTTTTCTCCTTTCTAGGTGTAGTCATAATCTTCTCCCTATGTAAAGGAAAAAAAGTCACTGTGATCAAGCAAAGAAACAGTAGACTAAATCTAGAAGCATGAAAGGAGGGGGAGTTGTAAACCTTGTTTTCAAAGCAAGCTTTCTCATGCGAATCCGCATCTGAGTCATTTTAGTCAACCTTTGCTTTGTTTTGTGCACCAAAAATTTGGGCCAATACATCTGCCAGATTAAAGAGTAAACTCGGATTCAGACTTAGGACTTTAACAACCCTCAAGTAGAACCACACAAGAGAACTAATATCCATGTCAAACAACAACAACAATCTAGATCTTCCTAACCAGATGTTTGTCAATAATTTCAAGGGCTTTCTCATAGTTTCTGGGCAACTTTACTCTTTCCCACAATTTGTTTGGTTGGTGAGCCCTTTCTATAGTTTTCATATATAAATAAAACACACCTGCATTACACCACACAACCATATCACTCATAAAAATAAAGCATGAATTGCACAAACTTCACAAGACCAAATGGGTTCAATTCAAAAGGATAAAAAACACGCATAGGCAGCTCAAGGTCCACTATAAACCTCAAAAATTATCCATAAAATAACCATAAACATAACCAACATAAACAATGATCAGCTGCATGTATGCAAGTAAAAAATCATACTTCATATAGTTAGTTCCAATCATTTAATTGGTTGAGAACAAGCAGATAACAATAACCGTAAATAAAATTCAAAGCAGTGTTTGTATGATTGTATCTAGTACTTTCTTCCACAACTCTAAAGGCTGATTCAGTTCGCGACCAATGATGGAAAATAAATAAACATTTTTCGAGAAATAACAATTGAAAAAACAACTAAAACAAATTGCCTGTCCAACATTATTTAGTATACAGCATGGTCAAATGTAGTTTGCAATTTGATCCACATTTCTATGAACCAAACCAAAGCCATCATATTTGATGTATTGTCTCAAAATAGCAGCACAACAAGGGTTCAAATTCTACAGGAGCCCAATAAAATACATACTCTAATAATAGTGGAGCTATCAGGAGTAAATGAACTGGAAAAAATTACCGTCATGGTCACGAATTGTGGCGTATCGACTGTTTGCAAGAGGGCAAGAGCTCCGGTTACAAATCCCAGTTACATTATACGGATTCCTGCAGAATTTACCAGTTTCGATTCTACAAAACAGAAAGAAACAAAATTTATAAATTTCAGTTAAAAAATTCAACAGGCAAGCAAATGATGTGCAACATAAATAAAAAGAAAAAGAAAGAAAAGGACTGACTTGACCATGAAACTGCAGTGGTTGTGCCTGATAACTTGCCATATAACCTCATCGTGCTGCATCTTTTACTTCACTTCAATTTAGGCCTAAAAACACACAAAAATCAATTGCAGATAAATTAGGTTAAGTAAATATTGAATATTACGTGACATATCAATCAAAATATATCATCCTCACATATTCAAACATCCCATAGGAACAGTTTTAGGTGTACACTTGTTGGTGAACTCTTCCTATGAGTAAAAATAATCCACATTAATCATTACTTTAAGAAAATAATTATAAAAAGAAACAAGAAAGTTACATCGAAAGAATAATAGTCAAAGAAACTTAACAACGATTTTGATTCAAAAATTCAAAAATTAATAAAATTCAAAGAATAATATTTACATTCACAATAGAAATATCAAGCATGAAAGCCAGACCTAAGTAGAGCAGAAGCGTGGAGGATTCAACTTTCGAGAGACCGGAGCAGCAGCATGGGCAGTGAAGGAGCGGTGGATGGCAGGAGCGGCGTGCACTAAAGAAGATCGGCGCCGGCTTGCCGTGGACTGAGAAGAAGAGCGGAGTGACTTTGTGAGGATAGGTTTTCTTATTTTTATTTTGGGTTAATTGTAATAACATACCCTCATGTTTTTCTATATTACAGCTATATTGTACTTTTATTGAAAATATAAAAACAAACCTTTGACTGGTTTGACCTGGGTTAACATGGACTTTAACGATGGAATAGGTAAAAATGTCCTTTTGATAATAAGTCTTAAAAAAATATATTTTATTTATGATATAAATAATAGATATTGAAAAAAATTCTTTTTTTCTTTGGTTTTTTTTTTTTTAAATAAATTGTAAATTGTTAAAAAATAAAAAGAAATTGCATTTGAGATCGTACCAGATCTAGTTGAACAAGATCTTTAAAGAGATGTGGTTGAAATATGAAGGAAATCCTCTAACGTCATCTCTCTCGCATCTCCTCTACCGCTTCACTCGATCGTCTCTCTACCTCTTCCTTCACCGCCACCGCTTCAATCGATTGTCTCTCTCCCTTCGTCACTGCATCATCTGGTCGTTTTCCTCCCTCCTCCTCCTCCGCATCACCCTGCTATCTCCCTTCCTCCTCCATTTGTTGCCTCTAATCCAGTTAAAGAAAAAGAGTTGTTCATTTGTTCTTCAAACCCTGAAAGTCATTCGTTTGTTGCTTTTTAAAACCAAAAAAAAAAGATTAAAAAAAATAGATATTTTATTCAATCTTTGAGCAAACATGTTGCTCTCAATACTAACCTAGTTAAATAAATAGAAGAAAATGGTGATGACTGATGAGGATGATTGTTCACCAAGATTTTTTGGTTAACAATGATTAATGATCCAACAAAGTTTATTTTTTCTTTTCAAAAATGTAGATATTGTTGTTGTTTTTTTTATTGTATATTCTTGCTTTTTAAAAAGAAAAAAGAAAGGAAGAAATTGGACGTTTTTTTAATATTTTTTTTTAGGGTTGGATATTGTAGTTAATCTTTTTTAATTTTCTATTGTCTTTTAGACAACTTTCTTATTTTTCAATTTTAATTAATTAATATTTTTATTTAATCTTCTATTGGTTTTTTTAGGCAACATTCTTATTTTTCTATTTTAATTAATTATTTTTTAATATATCATAATATTATAATATTAGATAAAAAATTAAAGGGAGGTTAGTTTGGTCATTTCATCATTTAGTGTCGATCAACTATTAGTTAAATGTCAATCAACAGTTAGTCAATGGTACTTTCTTGTAATTAAAGGAAAACTTCAATATACCTATAATATTACAAAACATTACGGTAAGTTATTGCAATTAAACCTTTTATTTTAAAAATGTCAAAATGGATTAGGTCGGGTTGGAAATGTTGGGATTTATACCCTAAAGCTTGTAATTTGTAAATGTTATAAATTCATTAATAAAAGAAGTAGTTATGTCATTTGATTAATATGACTCATACGTTTATATTATATGTGCTAAACTTCCAAGATTACTAGATGTAATCTCAAACTGAGTATATAAATGTCATATACAAAGGAATTCATTTTAAGACATGCAATCTAAAGAGTCCGTAAAAAATAAATAAAGCTATGTACTTTATTTGTGGTTAATCTACAGCTGCAGTCCATTCCGTAATGTACGGTGGTCTTATCCTAAACTACTCATATGGTAATATGAGAATGGAAGCACCTTATATGATGTGATCATATAAGACTGTCCCACGAGCTATATGAATCTATCACTAAGATCCGTTAGTTAAAAAGATTCATATGTCTTACTGACTCATTTGAGTTAGATCGTGTTTCTTGAAATACCATAGGTGAGATCGGAGTAGCATTCCCGATCAATAACCTTATATCTTTGAATCACGGTTTGGCTTGTGGCTGGAAAGGTATGCATACAATAGAGGAATCCACTCCTTCTTGCGAGAAGTAGACGAGTAGTTCCCTTAAGGGTTGATTCAAGACTTGAACGATTAAGAGTGTTCTCCTTCTTCCGTAAATGAATTAAGGATATAATAATTCATTAAATAATCAATGGTACTTATAGGAAAAGGTATAATTAGAGAGGTATAATAGACTTTATGACCTAGCTCTAATTATGAACTACTTGTAGAGGATCATACCATATGTAATAGCTATATAGAATGACACTAATAATTTGGTTGTGTAAAACATCTACAGTTACGAGAGTATAGCCTTGGGTTTTCAGTGGAATAACTCTGAGGTAAATAATTGTGAAATATTAATTAAAAAGTTTAATTAATTTTTCTAAGTATTATTAGAGCTCAAAACTGTGGGTCCATTAGGTCCTTTTGCTACCCTTGCTACCCCATTACGATTGATGGTAACAAGGCTCACAGCAAATTGGATGGTCAAATTAATTATGTTGCAAAAGTAACTTAAATATATTCTGGGAATTAATTAAATGATATAATTATTTAATTAATATATTATTTTTAATTGATAAATTAAATATTATTAAATAATATGATTATTTGATTGTCATATTAATAATTAAGAATTATTAATTGTTATTTGAAGGTTTCAGTTTCGAACCTTGACAAGAGCAAAAGAATAAAAGAATAAAATATTTTTTTTATTTGGTTTAAAGAGGTCAAAGATTTAAACCCTAGTGGTGACCGAATTAAAAAGGATTTATAATCCTATTTTGACTTGGTTTACTAAACTCTAGGATCCTAGTATATAAGATAGACTTATTAGGAAAAATAAACTAACCTAAACATAATTGAGATAGAGGGGTGCGAGTGTGCGACAAGCTAGAGAAGGGGAAGAAAAAGAAATTGTTTTTCTCCTACCTTGGCCGAATTCATCATAGGAGACAAAGGGTTGTCTTCTGAATTTCTCAAACCTCCATTCAAGTACTCATGGAATCCATGACGTGCCCATACACATAGTTGCTAGATCGTGGGACATAACTCGAAAGGCTTAATGGTGAAGGATCGAAAAGAAAACAAAGGAGTGTCCTTCAAAGGTATGAAAACAAATGCCTTCCTCATGTTCATTTATACAAAAATGTCCAAAGACGATAAAATTTTTACCTATCAATCTTAACAAAACTTTCCACTACGACACTTACAGGCAAATCGAGTTATATTATTAACTTGACCCAACCCAACACAAGATATATTATTATGGTGCTCGTATAAATTTAGAGTGGGCACCAACCTGACTAGATTGGGTTGGGTTACTTTTAAAATTGGGTTGGGTTGGGTTAGTAAAATGTAACCCAACCCGACAATCCGACATAATTAATAAAAAATTAATTAAATAATTGTATTTATTATTAGATTTATGGTTAGTTGCACTAAAGTACCTTGAATTGTCCTCTTTGTGTAAAAAGTCACCAACTTTCATTAATTTGACACCAAAATACCTTGTCGTTAACATCCCTCATCAGCCGTTAATGTCAGAATGGTAATCCAGTTATTTTGCAATTGAAATGATAGAAATGAATAAAATAAATGCATTAACCGAGAGTAGTCATATCAAGATTCAAGTATCATCTCTAAACTGTTCATTTGACAAAAAACTTGTCACCGTTTGCAAGCAATCTTTCTAGCACCAAACACATCCTGCATACTCTCACATTTTTTGCGCCAAGCACATCCTACCCACTCTCAAATTACTTACAATCACTTATCATATATAAGTAAGCCTTGAGAGTAGTTGAGTTAAAAATAAATAAATAAATAAATAAATAAATAAATTCCTTGTAAGACTTCATCTCCTCTCCCTGTAACAAGAGTTGACGAAGTTGAAGAGAAAAAATGTAAGTATTTGTTGATTGGGAAATAATCATTCTCCCCCTGTGTTTTATCCTATTCTCCAATTTCCCTCCTCCAGTTTCAAAATTCTCCAATTCCCCCTCTCTCATGCACAAATACAACTCAATCTCACCATATAAAAATAGGCATGGGAGGGGGGAAATTGGAGAATTTTGAAACTAGAGGGAAAAATTGGAGAATATAGCAAAACATAGGGGGGAGAATGATTATTTCCCTTGTTGATTTTAAAAGTCCATAAGGGTTTGCATGTACTTTTTTGTGTTTCATTGTCATTTAAACATTGGTTTTTATCAATAAAATGTTGAGAATCTGTTTCTCCTTGAATGAATTTTGGGGGTTTGCTTAGTTGGGTGTTAACGGGTCAACAGAAGTGCAGGTTAGGGTTTGAGAAATTTTAGGACTTATGAAAAGGAAATTATAAGGATATTATTTACAAACATCAAATGATGGTATCTGTTAGTATTTTGAGGGATGAGACTTTTTTTTTTTATAAGAAAAATAATGTTTTTAAAGACGAATTTGTTAATGTGTTGAGACATGGAGTTGATACCATAATCTGTTAGTGTTTTTAGAGATAGGGATGGGGTTGAGGGACATTTGATTGCTGAATACATTTATGGTCTTAAAAGAGGTTATAACTATCAGTAAAAATCAAGTGATTGTATTTTGTTACTATCAAAATCTATTGGTGTTTTGAGATATGGAGTTGATACAATAATCTGTTATTGTTTTTAGAGATTGAGTTGGGGTTGAGGGACATTTGAGATATAATCATATAAGGTGCATTTTCAAGGTTATATAGTAACTGAAATATGGGTTTTGATTGAAATCTGCATGTTTTCGTTATGTTGCTGATGTAATTTTGTTAATATCAACAAATCTTTGTGTTCTAATATCAACAAACCTCGATTGAACAAGCATCTGACTTGATCAAATTTAGAATAGTTTGGTGGTTTAGTGCTTGTTTGGTTGAGTTTTCTACTGCCTCAAAAGGTCTACCAACGTCTGAGTTTTTTAGAGTTGTTTAGTTGGGTTTTTAACATTGTCTATTTTAAATTGAGTAGAGACTAGTAGATGTTTAACCTCTATTATACAAAAGCTTATGGGGATGTTCTTCTTCAAGTAGACATTTTTTTAAAAAAAGTCTACCAACCAAACAATTATAATTAATTTTTTTTCAAAAACTCTATTTCTAATAGATCTACTACAAGTAGATCTTTTACCGATAGAGGTTTTTCAAAAGATCAACCAAACAAGCTCTTAATCACCTTAAAAAGGGCTCATCTGATCCTGTTATAGCTCTTCTACTGAATTTCCAAGACCTGTGCGTTGAAAAAAGAAATTTCAAATCCAATATCATTCGGGAATGGATCCCTCCTTCTATTGACAGCCTAAAATTCAATGTGGATGGTTCATCCAAAGGTAATTCGGGTCCGACTGGCATTGGAGAGGTTTTGAGAGATTCGAAAGGAACTGTTCTTTGTTTATTCTCTCAGTTTATTGATGAGGCCGACTCAAATACAGCAAAGGTGATGGTGATCAAAAGAGCTGTTCTGATGGTTGCTTTGAAGTCGTCACTTGTTCATCATGATATCTATATCGTAAGTGACTCTAAATATGCTGTTTCTTAGGTTAACGAAGGGGCTTTTGGTAGCCTGAATCATTTCGATTCTATTTACGAAATCCGTAGAAGTTTGAAGATGCTTCCTAAGGTGATTGTTGTTCATTATTCGAGGTCTTACAATGCCTTTGCTGACAGTCTAGCAAAACAAGGAGCAGACCCAGATACAGATGTTGTTCAGTGGGGTGCTTATTAATTTTCATTTCTTTCTCTGTTTTGCTATGTTCTTTTGAGGCTTGTCACTTTTCGTGGTCATGGGTGTTGTTTCTCTTGCTGTTTGGGTGTTTTTTTTCCCCCTTTCAAGGCTTCTTCCGGCTAACCAATGAATAAACCTTAGCTTTTAAAAAAAATATAATAATAAAAAAAAAAATACAGAGTCTTAATGTGAAGCATTCTTTTTTTAGCATATTGTGTGTAAAAAAGTATTTGAATTTGACATTGATAAAACCGTATAGATATTTAAAGAAAGAGAGATTTATCTTGAGTTAACTTATTTAAATAAATTCTTAAAAAAAAAAAATTTAAAAAAAAAACAACCTTCTTTGATGGATTGTGGAGATCCATTTTTAAAAAAGATTTTTTTTCCAAATTTTTTTTTAAAAAAAGATTAATTTTTTCATATTTTTTTTTCGAAGATAACTTTTTTTACAAAAAATTTGAAATTATAATTTTTTTTTTTACTTTTTAATATTTTGAATTTTTTTTATTAGTACACGTGTCAATTTTGTATATTTATTGTGTATAAAGACATAAATACCCTTATTTCAGTTAATTTTGACTAACCGTTGACCGACTGAATGATCATTTTAATGTATTTTTCAAAAGTTGATTGATAATACAATTTCTACACTTGGTGTAACTCCCCATTTCCTATCATTTGCACTCATTTTTCAGGTAAATGTGAGTATTTAATGGCTAAATAAGCTTGTGAGAGTCATTTTAATTGTCCACGGGATTTCAAGCAAAAATAGGAGACTTCAGGGCAAAAAGGGAGATTTTGAAGAAATTAGAAGGTCATGTGCGGTACATGTGTCATACTATACCGCATGTACAACGAAAACACTCTAGAGAAGTACCGCGGTTCATGCGTCATATTGAACCGCGACAAGTACTGCAATTTCCCTCTAGAAGATTGGTGTTGTACGTTGCGTCATAGTGTACCACGCCTATACTATGCATAAGTATGCTAGCTCGACAAAATTTTGGATTTCATGCCCTAATCTTGTGCTCCTATATATACCCCATTTTCTCTCATGTTCAGGACCTCTCCACAACTTTTGAACTCAAAAAAACACCAAGATACCATTTTTAATACATTCCTTCACGAAATCACCAAATCCAACCACAAATTCCTAACCATCCCATCTAGATCCGTAATCAAGCAGCAATCTTGGAGCAATGGACTTAGAGGAGAGAAGTAAGAGAAGAAGACCTCAAGCTAGAAGAAGAGGAAGCATTCCAAAAATCATTTCTTCTTAAACTCTTGCTCTTTTATTCTTGTAATAACCATATGATTAGAGCATATTTCATATTTTGCATGGCTTTTACCTGTAACATAAACTAAATATCTTGAGCTAAGGCCAAGATGAAACATATTTCATGACTATTCATTAAAAGACCTCATATTTATCTAATTGTGCTTGTGTTTATTTGTATGGAATTCTTGTATGCTTAATGCTTTTGAGTGATTGACCATCATTTAAATGATATTTGGTTGTTGTGTTATGGATCAAGAGATGACACACACAACGTGCTCAACAAAATGTCCAATGCATGTCTAGTAAGATAGAGATACCTGAGTCTAGCTTGCATGACTCGTTTATGTGTGTCATAGCTCTTAATGAATCCATGTACATTTCATGTAATCATTGAGAGATAGATTATAGGTGTGTATGGGTGTGGCTTTGTTGCTCAGAGAAAATAGAGGCTAACTGTGGGTTAACACGGGTTTTCAATATTCACTTACATAGTTGAATCTATATGATGGTATAAAACTTCAAATAGGATTGGATGGATGGAGTCAAAGCCTTAGCTACCTCAATTCTAAGTCTACAAACATATTTTCTTGTGTTAATTGCTTTAGTTAAATTGTTTAGTTAATTAGCTTAAATTTAGTTTAATTAGAGTAGGTTAATTAAAATCATTATTAATTTGTGTCCAAATAGTAGCGAGTCTAGTCAATTTCGGTAATCAACTTCCCAATCCTCATGGGAACGAATCTTATTTGCATTGTACTACATATACTGGCCTCATATGATTGTGAGTTGCCATTTTATGTGTCATTGAGGACCAAAAAAATGAATTTAGATCCTCTGCTGATCTGATATTTTTCCTAATCTTATATAATCTCATGACACATAAGCATTGCAATGAATGTATGATTAAGATGTGACTGGTTTCCACAACCACTTTAACAACAACCAATCACATATTTTAAAAAGGTCAAGAAAAAGATCAGATCAGTAGAGGATCCAAATCCTAAAAAAATCTAATAACCAAATGTTTTGGGGACTAAAGTGTTATTACCGCTTTTTCAATTGAGTGTTATTGTCACAATACCACTTTGCAGTGAATAGATATTACTACAAGCATGTAAAATCATTTTTTATTTTGGCATGGCACTATCACCTAAGCTGTGAGGTGGTGGATTCAAGACCTTCCCTAAGCTTCAATTGTAATCCAAAATCCAAAACACTACTGAAAGAACAAAATCCAAAATTGTATGGTAATCCACCATTTCATAATTTCGGGTTAGATTCAGCAAAACCTCCAAGTTTTTTCCACTTTTTGTCAAGCTTGAAGAGATCATTGATTGGATTCTTCTGACGATGTCAAAAACCATTTGTTGAGACGTAGAGATGCTTTGTTTACCTACAAATAAGAAAAATTAAAACACACACAAAAATAATAATAATAATAATAATAATAAACTAAAATAAAATTGTACATATGAACTATATTTGTAATGCATTTGAAAGTGTCCTAAGCATTGATATAAGAGGTTTTTAAGGATATAAGTATTTTTGAGTATGTTATATAGTTTAATTTTTTTTTTTTTTTCATAAGACTATAACAACCTTCCATTATGTAAAAGTAAATGAATTATTGAATGTCAAAGTTGTAAATTAACTTCAATTGCATCTTGTAGGCATTTTTCGTTTGTTATTTATTTATTTATTTTAAAAAACAATGTTTTGGTATCATATGCTGAAAAAAAAAATATTGTACTACAAATTTGCTTCTTTTTTTATTTACATTATTTAACACTAAACCCATAATTAAAAATAATATTAATTTTATTAAATATAAATAATAGTAATAAATTTAAAAATAAAAAATAATATTATTAAATTTTAAGAAGAAGAAGAAGGGGATGAGGAGAAAAAGAAGTAGAGGAGAAGAAAAAGAAAAAAAAAAAAAAGGTGCCTTTTTAAAAAACTAAAGAAAACATGTTTTCTTTATTTATTTATTTTAATTTTGACAGTCCTATGTAATAACCACTAATTTGATTAAAAGTAAATGGATTATTGAATGGCAATGGGGGAATAGAACCACCGATTAACCATTTCACTACAAGTTGAGCTTTATAAATGGATTATTGAATGGCAATGAGGGAATCGAACCATTGGATTAACCATTTCACTATAAGTTCAGCTTTATAAATGGATTATTGAATATCAACTAGTAATTTTAACTTAATTAGTAGGTTGAAAAGTGGGTTGGACTCGACTATTTTTCTCACACACACACATATATATATATGGTCCCGTTCACAGTGCGCACTAATATAATTACATCAGTACCAATACATGTGGATCATAGATTATGGAGAAGGAAAAAACTTTGACAAGTGCATACACTTTGAGTCAAAATATGTAAATCTAATGGTCCACATCCAACGCATTGATGAAGTTATATCAGTGCGCACTAACTTGAACATTTATATATATAATATGAAAAAGCACTTTAAAGTTTAAACACACACTTGAAGTCATTTTGAAGTGCTTCATATATAATAACTTTTTTGGAAACATTAAAAACCAGTTTTACATTTTTTTTTTTTTTTTTTTGAGAAATTAATAACTTTTTGAAAATATAAAAAGGCAGAGTTTTTACTTTTTACACACTTGAAGTTGTTTTAAAGTGCTTAATAAATAATAACATTTTTTGAAAATATGAAAAAAGCTTTACACACACGACTTGAAGTGGTTTTGAAGTGCTTAATTAATTGGGAACATTCTATGTAAGACTTAAAAGTTTTCACGAATATTTTGTCAATTTCACTATTTTATTCTCTGTCTTTTTTTTTTTCCTATTCAGAATCCATTACTTTGGTGTGTGAATGATTAAAGTTAAAGTACAATTTTACCATTGTTACTATTTACTCATTGCACATAATACCCTCTTTACACAACATTAATCACATTTTTACTGTGCAAAATATTTTATTAAAATAATATATATGTTTTTCTTTTAATCATGTAACTTTAATTTGGTAATAATTACCTGATCATCCCAATCTGTTCTCCACACAATGTAGGCGAGAATAATTGTTTGCATTACTATCCCGCTCAACATTCCTGCCCACAGACCCTGTAAAATCAAATCATCAGAACAATAGCTATTAATTATATGGTACCAATTAAATAAATAATACAGTAATAAAAGCTAAGGTTTTTAATTCTCTCAACTATTTAAAAAAAAAAAAACAAAATGTTATAGTTATTTTGATCGGTTACCTTAATTCCAAAATCAGCCACATATCCAAGCAGAATTCCTATAGGAATCCCAATGACGTAATAGCATCCCAAGTTAACGTATGCAACCACACTTTGAAAACCAGCCCCGATGGCTACACCTGATCATCGTTAATCAAGTTAATTGTTTCCATAAGTGCCTTTTTTAATTTGCTCAAAATTAAGAAAGACATGTATGCACGTGCTAGCTTGCCTGAGAGTACTGGTTGAATACTATTAAGCAACATTGAGAAAGCAAGTAGGACGGAGAGACTAGAAACATATTCTGCAATTTCCTCATTCGTTGAAAACAAGTATGAAATTTCATGACCGAAGAGTAAGCATATAATGAAGAATATAATTCCCAGCAATGTTGAAGTAGTCAGGTTTACTATAACCGAAAATTTTGCAGCTTTAGCGTTTCCCTTTCCCAGTTCATTTGATACTCGCACGCTGTACAAAATCATTATAACATTTTTATATAAATTTTAATAAAGTCACAAATTATTAATAATAGGGACAAGTGCACAAAACAGCCCCAGTTTAGGTTTAATTGCATCTTGATGAATCTTTTGCTTGAAATTGCAAAACCCTCCCCTTCCGTCAGTTGATTATTTTACATATTATTTAATATTGAATAATTTATTGTCTTATTTGAGAGGAGAAAATGATTCATTTGCCTCTCAACCGTTAAAAGTAAACAGATGACCACTAACAACAAAGGAAGTTTGTGTAATTTCAAACAAAAAGTTCATTCAGCTGCAATTAGGTCTAAACTCAGGAGAGATTTTTGCAATCTGCCCTTAATAAAATAGTGAAATGTGCAAGCAAGAATGAGAAATCATTCGATGTCTAACAGAGATGACATTAGTAGAGAATCTAAAACAAACGAGGGGTAATTACCCCAGTGGCCATCGACTTTTGCCACCACTATCAAAATGGCCACCGGATGGGGAATTGGTTTTAAAATGGCCATTTTTGGCAAACAATGTTACACTAATGGTCATTTCGTTATAACACCGTTAACTTTGTCTAAGAATGTTACACTAATGGCCATCAATTTGTTCACTTGGTATCAAAATAGTCATTATAATCATTTTTCTCCAAAATTACTCTAGTGGCCATCCATTTGGTCAATTGGTATCAAAATGGTCATTATAATTGTCCAACTTTTTCTAGAACATTTGTATTGACCATCCATTTGGTTAATTGGTATCAAAGCAATCATTATATGTACAACTATATTTTGTTAAGAAAATAGAGTAAGCAATCATTAAAAAAATAAAAATAAAAATAAAAAATCATTCAATAGAGAAAATGAAGAATTCATTTGATTTAATATAATTTAAGTCTCATACACATCAAATACTACATGTCAAACTACACAAGTATACCAAAATCCCCTACACAAGTATACCATGAAAATTGGTTGTCAAACTTTTGTGTGGTTTTGAATATGATGCAATTGGGTATGGTTTTTGAACAGTTTTCAGATTAAAAGGAACAAGTTGGTATACTTGTGTAGGGTATTTCGGTATACTTGTGTAGTTTGACAAGTAGTATTTGATGTGTATGAGACTTAAATTATATTAAATCAAATGAATTCTTCATTTTCTCTATTGAATGATTTTTTTTATTTTATTTTTTTTATTATTATTATTATTATTTTTTTTTAATGATTGCTTACTCTATTTTCCTAACAAAATATAGTTGTACATATAATGATTGCTTTGATACCAATTAACCAAATGGATGGTCAATACAAATGTTCTAGAAAAAGTTGGACAATTATAATGACCATTTTGATACCAATTGACCAAATGGATGGCCACTAGAGTAATTTTGGAGAAAAATGATTATAATGACCATTTTGATACCAAGTGAACAAATTGATGGCCATTAGTGTAACATTCTTAGACAAAGTTAACGGTGTTATAACAGAATAGTCATTAGTGTAACATTGTTTGTCAAAAATAGCCATTTTAAAACCAATTCCCCATCCGGTGGCCATTTTGATAGTGGTGGCAAAAGTCGATGGCCACCGGGGTAATTAGGATAGATAAAAAGAGATAAGATATGTTTAAAGCAATACCAAGAGGCAGAGAGGAAACCGAGGCAGAACATAAATTGAAATGCACTGACATTGAGGCTGCAGCAAATTAGAATTGTTATAGAAATATCAAAAACAAAATAAAGTGTTTTTTTTAAAAAAATAAAATAAATAAATAAACATTAAGACCTTACCAAATAGAGAAAGCAGATATGGAAACCGTTGCATTTTTCATATAACCGGCCAATAAGACTAGAATCGAATTATACCAAAGCTCCAAGCTATAAAAAATGAAAGATTGAAAGTTAGATTGCTCATGCTAAAGATTATTGTGGCATTTGGCAACAAGAGAATTCTATCACAAAAGAAACACTACAAAAGAACCACCCAATGTGTTTTGATGGAAAATGACACTTATTCAGTTTGATAATATTTTAGATTCAAGTCGCCAGTAATGATATATAAAAAGCAGTGTTCTAGAAATCGATCTAGACAGCCGACTAAGCTCTAGGCAAAGCTTGAATGAAAAAGAAATGAAAACAGATTGTGTTGCAGAGAGAAAGAAATGGAAAAAATGGAGTGAAGAAAGAGATGGAGAGAGAGTTGAGAGATTGAACAGTAGAAGAAGAAAAAAATATAGATAAAAGATATGATTGTTAGTTGATAAAGTAAAGAAAAGTCAAAGTGGGATGCGAAAGTAATAATTGTGATATGTTGTACCCCACTATCATTTAGTAGCCTAACTTTTTTTTTTTTTTTTTTTTTTAAGTAAAAATAAAAAATGTACATTAAATAAGGGGGATTCTATCTATCTTTTTCATTCATTGTTTGACACGTATATATTTTTTCATTTAGTAAAAAACTCTCACTTTTTACTACAAAATTTGTTTACGTATTTACCTCTGATGGTTGCTTCTATCATTTCATTAATAAGGGGTAAAGACGTAAACAAATTTTACCGCAAAAAATGAGAGTTTTTTATTAAATGAAAAAAGTGTATACGTGTCAAGTAAAAAGTGAGAAAGATAAATGAGAAAAACAAATGGGAAACGTAGATAGCATTCCTCTTAAATAAATTGGTCTTCAATTGTCAGACCTTCAATACATCAACCCTTCAAATTTTTCTAGTCTACACTCTACGATGTATGAAGAAGAAGAAGAAGAAAAGAAAAGAAAAAGTATTAATATATAAAAAGAAAAAAAAATAAAAAATAAAATAAATTAGGAGATGATTTTACCAAAGCATGACACCGGAGGAAATGGAGAGCTTGATTATAGGCATAATATCAACAAAAGCAGCTTTAGAGAATCCTTTCCAACTATTTGGACACCAACCACCAAAAATGTACACAAATTCTCCGATGACCATCAACCAAGCACCAATGTTCATTGCTGCCATGGCACCATTGACCCCCCAGCCAAATTTGTACACAAAAATCCAAGCAAGAAGCACATCAAACAGAAAAGAAGCAGTGGAAAGCCATCCAACGATCATGTTTTTGAGTTGTGCTTGTAAGTACATTTGGATGGTCAAGCTGAAGACAAAGTAATAGAGAAAAGGAATGAGCCATAGTGACATTCGTCCACCTGCTTCTGCTATGCTTTCCTCCTGACCAAGTAGCTTCAAAATCGGTGTTGCAAAAACGAAGATCGGCACAAAAATCGTAGCTGTTACTAGATCAACTATCCATGATCTCTGCAAGTAAATACCCATCATGTGATACTGCTTTGCTCCATATGCTTGTCCACATAATGTTTCAGTTGCACTTGACATGCCCAGCTATTTCAATCCCAAGAAAAAACTGTTAATAACCGTCAGACCTAACCAGGACTTTCGGGATGACAAAGCTTTTGATATCATATTAGTAACCACCAAACCTAAAAACTTAAGTTTACAGAAAAGGGAGCACGTACTCTAATAGCAAGAAAAATCTTGAATTAGAAATTAAACGATAGCAATTTATTACAGGAGCTTACCAGGATTCCATTGACAAAGAGTAAGAAAATGCTTTGTACGAGTGCAAAAGTAGCAAGGTCAATTTCACTGACATGTCCAAGAAAACTCTGAGTAGCCAAAATAATTCCAAAAGAAGTCATTCTAGCCACCATAGAAGGAAATGTAATCCTCCATATCATTTTGAATTCATTCCAAATTCTTCTTCTCAGTCTCGGATCACACGACTGATTTACTTCTTCTTCTGCTGCCACAAGCCTCTCTTCCAATCCATTATCCATGGATCTATAACACCAAAAACACTATTCTTCACTGCATATAAAAATAAAGCTATATTGGAACAGTATTTATGGTCACACATGGACAAACAAAACAAAATATATAAATGTTAAGAAAATCAAATCCTCTTCAACCTCGATCATTTAAGACCGCACAAATGCAGTAGTTGGTTTGAGTGGTATGAGACTAGAGATTGGTTCTATTAGGTTTCATTCATATAGATATATATATATATATATATATATCAGTAATGCTACACATCTCACCTAAAATCCTACCTTTTTTATCCCACCATATGTGGCATGTGAGGTGTCAAATGGTGAGTGGATACATAGGGTAGATGAGATAAATTATCATTAATGTGTATCCACCCACAATTTAACACCTCACATACCACATGTGGTGGGATGTTTAACATTATTGTATATATATATCAATAATGCTAAACATCCCAACTAAAATCTCACATTTTTCATCCCAACACATGTGGCATGTGAAGTGTCAAATGGTGAATGAATACATAAGGTATGTGGGATAAAAAATGTGGGATTTTAGGTGGGATGTGTAGCATTACTGATATATATATATAGAGTAATGCTAGACGTCCCGATTTTTTTCCAAAATCTCTCTCAAATAATGTGGCACGTGAGTTGTCAACATCACAACACTCCCCATATAATCTCAAGATTTATAGGATGTTGACGACGCACGTGTCACATCATTTGGGAGAGATTTTAGGAAAAAAAATTTGAGACGTCTAGCATTACTCATATATATATAGGCTGCCCTCGAGTGCAATGTTGCATGCAACATAGAAAATTTTGACTGTGATCATGTCTTCTTTGGTATAACCATATCAACTAATATGTTATTGTATGTTCTAATATGCGATCACTATAATTTAATTGTGTGATTACATATAATTCATATGCGATAATGTTATATATATTTGTGATCACATGCAATTATATATGATCACATATTATTACATTGTATAAGGTTGCACCGAAGAATGGCCGTATATATGTAGTGGTGATTGCTGTTTATTGATACCGTCTGAGTTGCTGTGACTGGTTGGTTTGCTTTACAAGTGTAAACACAAGCACAAAAGATGCTGCCGGTCTTACCTTTTCAACTTTTTCTTCCTTAGGACATTTATGCATCCCATATATAATTAACTAAATTTTGTTTTTTTGTTTATGTTTTTTTTTTTTTTTTTAGGCAACCAATCAATTTTCTCCGATCACTTGAATATAAATTGATCAGTTTGACTGATAGGTGGAATGACTCAAATGAGTAATATTATAAACACATTTATTGGGTTTGGACTGTTAGTTGAGAAGATACGACACTACTTTCACAATCACAACCTATATACATATCATAACATACCGATATCCCATACCCACTTGCATCCCCAAATTAAAGCTTTTACATTTATTGAATTTTTCACTTACTATACAGTGAAAATAAACTTGAATTCAATCTGAATTGTATGTAAAATATGTAAAACATCCTAAGTAAAATATGTGATTGATCCTCTTATAAGTTTTTTTTTTTTTGAACAATTGTCTACTGGTAATATAAACACGATTCGAATGTCTACTTCTATGATCGGACGAAGTCGGCTCTCAATACTGTGAGAAATCTCCCCACATTTATTGTGGTTTTATAAACAATGTTGGGATAGTATATATCAACGATAGGTGTTAAGGTTTGAACTTTGATAGGTTGATGGAGAGTGTAAATCTTCAACCACCAATACTGTAGGTCTTTAACAATCTCCTAGGTTTTATGAGCAAATAATATCAAAATATAAAGACAAGACGAGGTTAGACATATATACCATGAGATTGTTAGTTTGAATCTACCCTATTTCCAAAATCCTGAATTATTATAATATTTCAAATATATATATATATATATATCAAAACATAAAATATCTCACCAAATACATAAAAACTAAAGGCCTGTTCGGTAATGTTTTTGTTTTCTGTTTTATAAATTTTTATTTGAAAACAAGTAATTGATTTTCATATTTTTAAAAGCTAAAAACACTGAAAACGCATCTGGTAACAATAATTGAAAACAATATTTTAATAGTAAAAATAATGTCATTTGTAGTTAAATTATATATATATTATAAATAAAAACAATATAAATTAATAAAAAAATTGATTTACAATTGATTTGTGTTTTTTATTTTATTATAAAAATATAATAAAAATATATTTTTTTCATATAATTATTATATATATATCTTTTATTTTGGTGAGATCACTTTATTATTATTATTATTATGTTATGTGGTTAAATGTTAATTATTAATTAGAATATCATTTTTATATTTTAATGTATAGTGAAATTGATTTAACCAATTTAATAAATATTTTCTATTATCAGTTCGTCCTGACAATAAATATATTATGACGAAGAATGTGGACCACTGGATTTACATACGTTGACTCAAAGTGTATGCACTTATCAAAACTTCTCCATTGATCCACATTTTTCGTTCCGATATATTTATTGTTAGGACAAATTGACAATACTATAAAGATAAATACATATTAATATGCATTGGTCCCACTTAATTAATAACTCTCAAAGTCTTCAGGTACATTTAATAGAAAAGAGAAGAAAAAAACGATGAGAACGACAATTTGACGTTTCTGCTCCAAGAGTTTTTTTTTTTTTTTTTTTTAAACAACAGGAATTTTTTTTTTTTTTTTTTTTTTTTTTTAACAAACAACAGGAAAAACAACATAAACATTACAACCACAAGTAAGGTAGAGCAACAAATGGATTCTACACAGGACAATCCACTTGGACATCTCTCCGAACACAAGGAGGGAAATCCTCCATCCAGTAATGATCCTCATCAGCCGTTAAGGCAAATTTAGCCAGGTCGTGAGCGACTTTGTTAGCCAATCTGGGAATATGGCTAACGGAAACAATCTGAAGGCTGCAAATAAGAGAAGAAATCTCCTCAAGGATACTTCCACTGATAGAATCTCGATGACTGCCATCCTTAATCCACTTAACAACCACAGTTGCATCAGATTCTAAAACACACGGAAACAACCCACAATCTCTATTGAAAATTAAGCTCCTATAAATCGCCATAATCTCAGCCACTTTAGCATCATAACACGCAACTAAAGGAAGAGAACTAGATGCCATAACTGCACCAGAATAATCTCTAATAACAGTTCCCAAACCAAAAATCAAAAATTGATTTTTTCGTTTTTTGCACCAATCTTTCCCAGAAATGGTTTGAATACGCCGTAGTTATATTACAAGAATATTGACCAATAATTTATTTCTAACTAATCCTAGTCAACGCTACCACATAAAGCAATCCCAGCTTGATACGGTACACCTTTGCGTACTAGATTACAACTTCCATCTCTATCATTTGAAGTATTCCTGGTGACCACTGTTAACGTGAGCTAGAAGAGAAGATGATGAACTAGCATTATCTGCCATAGATCTATCATCTGAGTTCTTATTTTATGGATATAAGTGTTTGTTGAACTATTAAAAATCTTGCAGTATCTCAAGTAATTAAGAATTTTTTTCATTTTTCATTTTGTTATCAACCAATTGTTATACAAATTCTGAATTCTGAATTCATATCAACTGAGGGAGATTCTTTGCTCACAATATGTTATATGATATGAAAATCATACATGCTTACTTGAACGGACTATCAAACATTAATATACATTGTGCCTGTCCCGCCATGTCCATGGTATTAATTTCTCCAACAAAGAAATTAAATTTATTAATATTAAACTAATATATATTTTTAATTAATAAGATAAAAGCTACTAAAATTAGGTGCGTATAGAACTTGATTGTGTACTTGACTGCTTTCATGAATTCGAGGGATCTCACCTACATTTTGTGTAAGTATATATATATATATATATATTCTCACTTGTAATGAGCATAGAGAAAAAAAAAAAGAAAAAAAAAAGTCATTTATTTGTTTGATTTAGAGTTCTTCACCTACATTTGATTTTGTGTGGGTTTTAAGAGAAACCATTTAATTAAAATGGTTATTAATATTTAGGGTTAATTTTGATATTTTATAGATTGAGAAGAGTAAATTATTAAATTATTAAATTTTGTTTTGTGGATGTGGGAAGTAAATGGATGTGTGGAGGAGAACTATCTTTGGTGGCAATAATGCCACCCTAGATAATGTAGTTGACATGGACTTTTCTTAGTTATTAATTATATAGGGGGAGTTACGGTTTGGTCTTTATCTTTTAATGAAACCTCACTTTTTTATCCTACTTAGATGTACTAGGGTATTTGATCCTCATATTTTTGAAAATACATCAAATTGGTTCTTCAGTTAGTCAACTGTTAGTCAAAGTTAACTGGTCTAGTGGTAAAACATTACTTTTAGGCACCGTTTGGTGCGCGGGATTGGAATGGACTATTTCATGGGATTGAATTGGATTAAGATGAGACTAGGATTAAATGAGATTGGATTGGATTGGACTGGACTGGACTAGACTAAACTAATACTATACTGTGTTTGAAGAAACATGAGACTGGACTGAATTAATACCGTGTTACTATCAAAATCCGTTGGTGTTTTGAGATATGGAGTTGATACAATAATCTGTTATTGTTTTCAGAGATTGAGTTGGGGTTGAGGGACTTTGAGATATAATTGAAATATGGGTTTTTATTGAAATTTGCATGTTTTCGTTATGTTGTCGATGTAATTTTGTTAATATCAACAAATCTCTGTATTTTAATATCAACAAACCTCAATTGAACAAGCATCTGACTTGATCAAATTTTGAATAGTTTGGTGGTTTAAGCACCTTAAAAAGGGCTCCTTTGATTCTGTTACAGCTCTTCTGTTGAATTCCCAAGACATGTGCGTTGAAAAAAGAAAGTTCAAATCCAATATCATTTGGGAATGGATCCCCTCCTTCTGTTGATAGCCTAAAATTCAATGTGGAGGGGTTCATCCAAAGGCAATCCAGGTCCGGCTGGCATTGGAGGGGATTTGAGAGATTCGAAAGGAACCATTCTTTGTTTATTCTCTCAGTTTATAGGTGAGGTTGACTCAAATACAGAAGAGGTGATGGCGATCAAAAGAGCTGTTCTGATGGTTGCTTTGAAGTCGTCGCTTGTTCATCATGATATCTATTTCATAAGTGACTCTAAATCTGTTGTTTCTTGGGTTAACGAAGGGGCTTTTGACAGCCTGAATCATTTCGATTCTATTTACGAAATCCACAAAAGTTTTAAGATGACTGTTGTTCATGATTCGAGGTCTTACAATGCCTTTGCGGACAGTCTAGCAAAACAAGGAGCAAGCCCAGATACAGATGTCGTTCAGTGGGGTGCTTATTAATTTTCGTTTCTTTGTCTATTTTGCTCTGTTTTTTTTTTTTTTTTTTTTGTGCCTTCTTTTGTGGCTTGTCACTTTCCGTGGTCATGGGTGCTGTTTCTCTTGCTGCTTGGGTGTTTTTTTCCCCTTTCGGGGCTTCTTCCGGCTAGCTGATAAATAAACCTTAGCTTTAAAAAAAATAATAAAAAATTATGGAGTTTTAATGTGAAGCATTCTTTTTTTAGCATATTGTGTATAAAAAAGTATTTGAATTTGACATTGATTAAACCGCATAGATATTTAAAGAAAGAGAGATTTATCTTGAGTTAACTTATTTAAATAAATTGTTTAAAAAAACAAACAAACAAACAAACCTTCTTTGATGGATTGTGGCAATCCATTAAAAAAAAAAAAAAAAATTCCGATTTTTTTTTTAAAAAAGATTAATTTTTTCATATTTTTTTCAAAGATAACATTTTTTACAAAAAATTTGAAATTATATATATATATATATATTACTTTTTAATATTTTGAAATTTTTATTTTTATTAGTACACGTGTCAAATTTGTATATTTATTGTGTATAAACACATGAATACCCCTATTTCTGTTAATTTTGACTAACCGTTGACCGACTGAACGACCATTTTAATGTATTTTTTAGAAGTTGAATGATAATACAATTTCTACACATGGTGTAGCCCCCCATTTCCTATCATTTGTGCTCGTTTTTTTAGGTAAATCCGAGTATTTAATGGCTAATAAGCTTATGAGAGTCATTTTAATTGTCCACGGGTTTTCGAGCAAAATAGGAGACTCCGGGGCAAAAAGGGAGATTTTGAAGAAATTAGAAGGTCATGTGCGGTACATGTGTCATACTGTACTGTGCATGTACAACGAAAACACTCTAGAGAAGTACCGCGATTCACGTGTCATATTGAACCGCCACAAGTACCGCAATTTCCCTCCAGGAAATTGGTGCTGTACTATGCATAAGTATGCCAACTCGGTAACATTTTGGATTTCAGAGCCTAATCTTATGGACCTATATATACCCCATTCTATCACAAGTTAGGACCTCTCCACGACTTTTGAACTCAAAAAAACACCAAGATACCATTTTTAATACACTCCTTCATGAAATCACCAAATTCCAACCACAAATTCCTAACCATCCCATCTAGATCCATAATCAAGCAGCAATCCTGGAGCAATGGAGTTAGAGGAGAGAAGTAAGAGAAGAAGACCTCAAGCTAGAAGAAGAGGAAGCATTCCAAAAATCGTTTCTTCTTAAACTCTTGCTCTTTTATTCTTGTAATAACCATGATTAGAGCATATTTCATATTTTGCATGGCTTTTACTTGTAACATGAACTAAATATCTTGAGCTAGGCCAAGATGAAACATATTTCATGACTATTCATTAAAACACCTCATATTTATCTAATTGTGCTAGTGTTTATTTGTATGGAATTCTTGTATGCTTAATGCTTTTGAGTGATTGACCATCATTTAAATGATATTTGGTTGTTGTGTTATGGATCAAGAGGCGACGCACACAACGTGCTCGACAAAATGTTCAATGCATGTATAGTAAGATAGAGATACGTGAGGCTAGCTTGCATGACTCGTTTATGTGTGCCATAGCTCTTAATGATTCCATGTACATTTCATGTAATCATCGAGAAAGAGATTATAGGTGTGTATGTGCGTGGTCTTTGTTGCTCAAGAGAAAATAGAGGCTAGCTGTGGGTTAACACAGGTTTTCAATATTCACCTGCATAGTTGAATCTATATAATGGTCTAAAACTTCAAATAGGATTGGATAGATGGAGTCAAAGCCTTAGCTACCTCATTTCTAAGTCTACAACCATATTTTCTTGGGTTAATTGCTTTAGTTAAATTGTTTTGTTAATTAGCTTAAATTTAGTTTAATTGGAGTAGGTTAATTAAAATCATTATTAATTTGTGTCCAAATAGTAGTGAGTTTAATCAATTTCGGTAATCGACTTCCCAATCCTCATGGGAACGAATCTTATTTGCATTGTACTACATATACCGGTCTCATACGATTGCGAGTTGCCATTTTATGTGTATAATTGAGGACCAAAAAAATGAATTTGGATCCTCTGATGATCTAATCTTTTTCCTGATCTCATCTAATCTCATGACACATAAGCAATGCAATAAATGTATGGCTAAAATGTGATTGATTTCCACAACCACTTTAACAACAACCAATCACATACTTTAAAAATGTCAAGAAAAATATTAGATCAGTAGAGGATTCAAATCCCAAAAAAATCTAATAACCAAATGTTTTGGGGACTAAAGTGTTATTACGCTTTTTCAATTGAGTGTTATTGTCACAATACCACTTTGCAGTGAATAGATATGACTACAAGCATGTAAAATCATTTTTTATTTTGGCATGGCACTATCACCTAAGCTGTGAGGTTGTGGATTCAAGTCCTTCCCTAAGCTTCAATTTATTATAATTGTTTAAAAACACTATTGAAAGAACAAAATCCAAAAATGTATTGTAATCCACCATTTAATAATTTCGGGTTAGATTCAGGAAAACCTCCAAGCTTTTTCCACTTTTTGTCAAGCTTGAAGATATCATTGATTGGATTCTTCTGGCGAAGTTAAAAACCATTTGTTGAGACGTAGAGATGCTTTGTTTACCTACAAATAAGAAAAATTAAAACACAACCAAAAAAAAAAAAAAAAAAAACTGAAATAAAATTGTACATATGAACTATATTTGTAATGCATTTGAAAGTGTCAGCATTGATATAAGAGGTTTTTAAGGATATAAGTATTTTTGAGTATGTTATATAGTTTAATTTTTTTTTTTCATAAAACTATAACAGCCATCCGTTATTTAAAAGTAAATGAATTATTGAATGTCAAAGTTGTAAATTAACTTCAATTGCATCTTGTAGGCATTTTTCATTTGTTATCTGTTATATATATATATATATATATTAAAACAATGTTTCAGTTTCAAAACCTGAAAACGCTTTTGATATCATATGCTGAAAACTATATTCTGAAAATTGAAATGTTGAAAATGTGTTTGGTAGGTTAATTGCAAATAGGAAAAAAAATATTGTAATACAAATTTGCTTCTTTTTTTATTTACATTATATTTATAACCTACAGTATTATTATTTAACAATAAACCCATAATTAAAAATAATATTAATTTTATTAAATATAAATAATAGTAATAAATTTTAAAATAAAAAATAATATTAATAAATTTTAAGAAGAAGAAGAAGAAGGGGATGAAGAGAAAAAGAAGTAGAGGAGAAGAAAAAGAAAGAAAAAAAAAAAAAAGGTGCCTTTTTAAAAAACTAAAGAAAACATGTTTTCTTTATTATTATTTTTTTAAAATTTTGACAGTCCTATGTAACAACCACCAATTCGATTATAAGTAAATGGATTATTGAATGGCAATGGGTGAATCGAACCACTGATTAACCATTTCACTACAAGTTCATCTTTATAAATGGATTATTGAATGGCAATGGGGGAATCGAACCGTTGGATTAACCATTAATTTCACTATAAGTTCAGCTTTATAAATGGAATATTGAATATCAACTAGTAATTTTAACTTAATTGGTAGGTTGAAAAGTGGGTTGGACTCCTATTTTTCTCACACACACACACCTATATATATATAAATATATACGGTCCCGTTCACAATGCGCACTAATATAATTACATCAGTACCAATGCATGTGGACCACAAATTATGGAGAAGGAGAAGTTTTGACAAGTGCATACACTTTATTTTGAGTCAAAGTATGTAAATTTAATGGTCCACTGATGAAGTTATATCAGTGCGTATTGACTTGAACATTTATATATATATATTTACTGTAGAACCCCTGTAAATTAATCTCCTATAAATTAATATCCTCTCTAAATTAATAAAAAATCTTGGTCCCGACTCGGGCCAGTGTAAAAAATTAATAAACCCCTCCATCGTAATAATTAATAATTTCTTTTTGAAACCCGGTGTAAAATTTCAGTCCTAACTATCGCATAAAATAATAATTCCATAAAATTACAAAATATACTACATAATAATCAAGAACTAGAAAAGTACTTCAAGATGTTAGTTTGCACAAGGCTATCATGCTTGATATTTTTGACTTTATCCTTCATCTTTTGAATTGTCCTCTTGTTATAAGTTATAACAAAGAAGATGGAAAATAGAGTATTTTTAAGAGCCGTTAGGAATAGAATTTTTAGTTTATATCATGAGTTCTTTATTGTTATATACAACCAAAAAATAAGCCTCACTATTTTTAGGGAGAGTATCCATAGTCACTAAGTAATCACATTCCCAAAAGGAATTAGAAATTTTCTTAATAAATCTTTAATAAACAAGGAATCTTGAAAAAAAAAAAAAAACCTTTCTTTAAAGAAGAAAACTGACTAAACAAAGAATCCCAAAATGAAACTTTCTCTAAATAAGAAGACTAACTTCCACACATTTTTTTTTTAAAGACAAAATAATACTTTACAATGTAACACCCTTCAAATTAAAAACCCCTCTAAATTAATACATGAGGATGGGTCCCAAGAATATTAGTTTATAGGGGTTCTACTGTATACAGTTTTTCTACTGTCAATTTATCCTGATATAAAATATATCAGGACGAAGAATGTGAACCATAGATTATAGAGAAGTTTTGATAAATGCATAGACTTTGAGTCAAAGTATGTAAATATAATGGTCCACAAAAATATTATATATATATATATTTGAAATGCTTAATAAATAATAACTTTTTGAAAATATGAAAAAGCACTTTAAAGTTTAAACACACACTTGAAGTCATTTTGAAGTGCTTAATATATAAAACTTTTTTGGAAACATTAAAAACCAGTTTTACATATTTTTTTTTTTTTTAAAGAAATTAATAGCTTTTTGAAAAAATATATATATATATAATAAAAAATAAATAAAATAAATAAATAAATAAAACAATAGAGTTTTTACTTTTTACACACTTGAAGTTGTTTTAAAGTGCTTAATAAATAATAATATTTTTTGAAAATATGGAAAAAGCTTTACACACACGACTTGAAGTGGTTTTGAAGTGCTTAATTAATTGGGAACATTCTATGTAAGACTTAAAAGTTTTCACGAATATTTTGTCAATTTCACTATTTTATTCTCTGTCTTTTTTTTTTTCCTATTCAGAATCCATTACTTTGGTGTGTGAATGATTAAAGTTAAAGACTTAAAGTACAATTTTACCATTGTTACTATTTACTCATGGAAAATGCTTGCATGTTGACCACCCATAACCATCCAATAGGGTGTTGTCACGTGGCAAAACTTTTTCACTTTTTCCAATTTTCTCCTTGCTTTTGGATTATGTGGTTATTAACTAATGGATGGTCAGCACATTGGGTACTGACTAGTCAGTACCTAAGTGTTATCCTTTACTCATTGCACATAATACCCTCTTTACACAACATTAATCACATTTTTACTGTACAAAATATTTTATTAAAATAATATATATGTTTTTCTTTTAATCATGTAACTTTAATTTTGTTCTTATAAACATATGTGTGTATGTATATGAATTTGGTAATAATTACCTGATCATCCCAATCTGTTCTCCACACAATGTAGGCGAGAATAATTGTTTGCATTACTATCCCGCCCAACATTCCAGCCCACAAACCCTGTATAATCAAATCATCAGAACAATAGCTATTATTTATAGAGTAATGCTACGTTGTCCAAATTTAGTGTCTAAATTCGATGCCCAAATGATGTGGCAACATTTTAGATCATTCATTTAAATTGTATTAGATTTGTATGATTTAAATGAATGGTCTAAAGTATTGTCACATCATTTTAGCACCAGATTTGAGTACCAAATTTGGACAATGTAGCATTACTCTTATTTATATGGTACCAATTAGATAAATAATACAGTAATAAAAGCTACGGTTTTTACTTCTCTTCAAAAAAAAAAAAAAACAAAATGTTATAGTTATTTTGATCCGGTTACCTTAATTCCAAAATCAGCCACATATCCAAGCAGAATTCCTATAGGAATCCCAATGACGTAATAGCATCCCAAGTTGACATATGCAACCACACTTTGAAAACCGGCCCCGATGGCTACACCTGATCATCGTTAATCAAGTTAATTGTTTCCATAAGTGCCTTTTTTAATTTGCTCAAAATTAAGAAAGACATGTATGCACGTGCTAGCTTGCCTGAGAGTACTGGTTGAATACTATTAAGCAACATTGAGAAAGCAAGTAGGACGGAGAGACTGGAAACATATTCTGCAATTTCCTCATTCGTTGAAAACAAGTATGAAATTTCATGACCGAAGAGTAAGCATATAATGAAGAATATAATTCCCAGCAATGTTGAAGTAGTCAGGTTTACTATAACTGAAAATTTTGCAGCTTTAGCGTTTCCATTTCCCAGTTCATTTGATACTCGCACGCTGTACAAAATCATTTAATCATTTTTATATAAATTTTAATAAAAGTCACAAATTATCAATAATAGGGACAAGTGCACAAAACAGCCCAAGTTTAGGTTTAATTGCAAAACCCTCCCCTGCCGTCAGTTGAATATTTTACATATTATTTAATCTTGAATAATGTAATTATTGTCTTATTTGAGAGGAGAAAATGATTATTTTGCCACTCAACCGTTAAAAGTAAACAGATGACCACTAACAACAAAGGAAGTTTGTGTAATTTCAAACAAAAAGTTCATTCAGCTGCAATTAGGTCTAAACTCAGGGGAGATTTTTGCAATCTGCCCTTAATAAAATAGTGAAATGTGTGTGCAAGAATGAGAGATCTTTCGATGTTTAACAGCGATGACATTAGTAGAGAGTCTAAAACAAACAAACAATAGGAATATAGTATAGAGAAAAAGAGCTAAGATATGTTTAAAGCAATACCAAGAGGCAGAGAGGAAACCGAGGCAGAACATAAATTGAAATGCACTGACATTGAGGCTGCAGCAAATTAGAATTGTTATAGAAATATCAAAAACAAAATAAAGTGTTTTTTTAAAAATAAATAAATAAATAAAAAAGCATTAAGACCTTACCAAATAGAGAAAGCAGCTATGGAAACCGTTGCATTTTTCATATAACCGGCCAATAAGACTAGAATCGAATTATACCAAAGCTCCAAGCTATAAAAAAAATGAAAGATTGAAAGTTAGATTGCTCATGTTAAAGATTATTGTGGCATTTGGCAACAAGAGAATTCTATCACAAAAGAAACACTACAAAAGAACCACCCAATGTATTTTGATGGAAAATGACACTTATTCAGTTTGATAATATTTTAGATTCAAGTCGCCAGTAATGATATATAAAAAGCAGTGTTCTAGAAATCGGTCTAGACAGCCGACTAAGCTCTAGGCAAAGATTGAATGAAAAAGAAATGAAAACGGATTGAGTTGCAGAGAGAAAGAAATGGAAAAAATGGAGTGAAGAAAGAGATAGAGAGAGAGTTGAAAGGTTGAATAGTAGAAAAAGAAATAAAAAAAAAATGATAAAAGATATGATTGCTAGTTGATAAAGTAAAGAAAAAGTCAAAGAAGTAAAAATTGTGATATGCTGTGCCCCACTACCATTTAATAGCTTAATTTTCTTTTTATGTAAAAGTAAAAAAAAAAAATGTACATCAAATAAAGAAGAATGCTATCTACCTTTCCCATTTGACTTTCACATTTATTGTTTGACACATATGCAGTTTTTCATTTAATAAAAAGCTCTCACTTTTTACTGCAAAATTTGTTTACGTCTTTACTCATAATGGTTATTTCTATCATTTCATTAATAAGGGGTAAAGACGTAGACAAGTTTTGCAGCAAAAAGTGAGAGTTTTTTATTAAATGAAAAAATGTATATGTGTTAAACAAAAAGTGAGAAAAGTAAATGAGAAAAATAAATGGGAAAGGTAGATAGCATTCTCCTTAAATAAATTGGTCTTCAATTGTCAAACCTTCAATACATCAGCCCTTCAAAATTTTCTAGTCTACACTCTACAATGTAAGAAGAAGAAGATAAAATAAGAAAAAAAATAAATTCCTTTCCACCTAGGCGTCGACTAGACGGTCTAGGCGTCAGTATAGTTTTACCAAAGAAAAAAAATAATGTCTTAAGTTCAAGTCGTCAGTAATAATATATAAAAAGAAAAAATAAATAAATTAGGAGATGATTTTACCAAAGCATAACACCGGAGGAAATGGAGAGCTTGATTACAGGCATAATGTCAACAAAAGCAGCTTTAGAGAATCCTTTCCAACTATTTGGACACCAACCACCAAAAATGTACACAAATTCTCCAATGACCATCAACCAAGCACCTATGTTCATTGCTGCCATGGCACCATTGACCCCCCACCCAAATTTGTATACAAAAATCCAAGCAAGAAGCACATCAAGCAGAAAAGAAGCAGTGGAAAGCCATCCAACGATCATGTTTTTGAGTTGTGCTTGTAAGTACATTTGGATGGTCAAGCTGAAGACAAAGTAATAGAGAAAAGGAATGAACCATAGAGACATTCGTCCACCTGCTTCTGCTATGCTTTCCTCCTGACCAAGTAGCTTCAAAATCGGTGTTGCGAAAACGAAGATCGGCACGAAAATCGTAGCTGTTACTAGATCAACTATCCATGATCTCTGCAAGTAGATACCCATCATGTGATACTGCTTTGCTCCATATGCTTGTCCACATAATGTTTCAGTTGCACTTGACATGCCCAGCTATTTCAATCCCAAGAAAAAACTGTTAGTAACCGTCAGACCTAACCAGGACTTTCGGAAGGACAAAGCTTTTGATATCATATTAGTAAATAATAACCACCAAACCTAAAAGTTTAAGCATACAGAAAAAGGGAGCACGTACTCTAACAGCAAGAAAAATCTTGAATTAGAAATTAAAAGATAGCAATTTATTACAGGAGCTTACCAGGATTCCATTGACAAATCGTAAGAAAATGCTTTGTACGAGTGCAAAAGTAGCAAGGTCAATTTCACTGACATGTCCAAGAAAACTCTGTGTAACCAAAATAATTCCAAAAGAAGTCATTCTAGCCACCATAGAAGGAAATGTAATCCTCCATATAATTTTGAATTCATTCCAAATTCTTCTTCTCAGTCTCGGTACTTCTTCTTCTTCTGCTGCCACAAGCCTCTCTTCCAATCCATTATCCATATATGGTTCTATAACACCAAAAACACAAAAACACTATTCTTCACTGCATATAAAAATAAAGCTATATCGAAACAGTATTTATAGTCACACATGGACAAATAAAACAGAATATATAAATGTTAAGAAAATCAAATCCTCATCAACCCCGATCATTTAAGACCGCATAAATGCAGTAGTTGGTTTGAGTGGTATGAGATTTGAGATTGGTTCTATTAGGTTTCATTCATATATATATATATATATATATATAGAGAGAGAGAAATTCTAGGCGTCTCAATTTTTTTTCCCAAAAACTCTCCCAAATGATGTGGCACGTGAGTTGTCAACATCACAACTAGGGATGGACATTTCCTCATGGGGCCCCATCCCCTACGGCCCCCATGGGGTTTTGGGGGTAAATTTTGCCCCCATATGGATTTTGGGGGTGGGGGTGGGGGCAAACTTTGCCCCCAAACATATTTTCGGGGAGGTGGTGGGATACCTACCCCCAAACCCAAAACCCCATTAGGCCCTCAAAAATAATATAAATATATATTATTTTTATTTTTATTTTTATTTATGTATAAAAATTTTAACAATTAAAAAAATTATAAATTATAATATTAAATTATTAAAATTAAATGTTATGGTTGTTCATTTATAAAGTGTAATTAACTCTCAAATAATAAATATATGTATTATGCAATTATTTTGTATTGTATTTTGGATTTTGTATTGTATTTTTATTATGTTTTTATTACTTTTCAGATTGAAAATTTGAAATTTAGAATTGAAAAGAAAATGAAATGGGGGAAATGGGTTTTGGGGTTGGGGGTGGGGGTGGGGGTGGGGGAACCTCCTCCCATTGGTCCCCCCAAATGGATTTTGGGGGAGATGGTAGGGGAAGGTTTGAGGAATGGGGGTGGGGGTGGGGGTGGGGGTACCCTCCCCCGCCCCATTGGGCCCCCACACCCATCCCTAATCACAACACTCCCTATATAATCTCACAATTTATAGGATGTTGATAATTCACGTGTCACATCATTTGGGAGAGATTTTGAGAAAAAAAAATTGGGACGTCTAGCATTACTTATATATATATAAGCTGCCCTCGGTGCAACTAATATAACCATATCAACTAATATGTGATTGTATGTTCTAATATGCGATCACAATAACTTAATTGTGTGATTACATACAATTCATATGCGATAACATTATATATATTTGTGATCACATACAATCATATATGATCATATATTGTATAATGTTGCACAGAAGAATAGTCATATATATATATATATATATATATGTGTGTATATGTAGTGGTGATTGAGCCAAGTCTACGTGCTGTTTATTGGTACCGTCTGAGTTGCTGTGACTGGTTGGTTTGCTTTACAAGTGCAAAAGATGCTACCGGTCTTACCTTTTCAACTTTTTCTTCCTTATGACATTTATGCTTAAAAAAAAAGGCAACCAATCAATTTTCTCCGATCACATGAATATAAATTGATCAGTTTGACTGATAGGTGGAACCGTGGAATGACTCAAATGAGTAATATTATAAACACATTTATTGGGTTTGGACTGTTAGTTGAGAGGATACGACACTACTTTCACAATCACAAGTCACAACATATACACATATCATATCATACCAATATCCCATACCCATTTGCATCCCCAAATTAAAGCTTTTACATTTATTGAATTTTTCACTTACTGTACAGTGAAAATAAACTTGAATTCAATCCGAATTGTATGTAAAATATGCAAAACATCCCAAGTAAAATATGTGATTGATCCTCTTATAAGTTATTTTCTTTGAACAATTGTCTACTGGATCAAATATAATACTATAAGCACGATTCGAATGTCTACTTCTATGATCGGACGAAGTCGGCTCTCAATACCGTGAGAAATCTCCCCACATTTATTGTGGTTTTATAAACAATGTTGGGATAGTATATACAACGATAGGTATTAAGGTTTGAACTTTGATAGGTTGATGGAGAGTGTGAATCTTCAACCACCAATACTATAGGTCTTTAACAATCTCCTAGGTTTTATGAGCAAATAATATCAAAATATAAAGACAAGAGGAGGTTAGTCATATATACTATGAGGTTGTGGGTTCAAATCTATCACATTTACAAAATCCTAAATTATTATAATATTTCAAAAATATATATATCAAAACATAAAATATCTCACCAAACACATAAAACTAAGGGTCTGTTCGGTAATATTTTTGTTTTCTGTTTTATAAATCTTTCTTTGAAAATAAATAATTGATTTTCATATTTTTAAAAGTTGAAAACACTGAAAACGCATATGTAACAATAATTGAAAACAATATTTTGTAAAGAAAAAAAATATTAATATCATTTAAAAACATATATGGTAATAGTAAAAATAATGTTATTTGTAGTTAAAATATATATATATATATTATAAAAAATATATATGTAAATTAATAAAAAAAATTGATTTACAATTGATTTGTGTTTTTTATTTTTATTATAAAAATATATATTTTTTTCATATAATTATTATATATATATATATACAGTATATATCTTTTATTTTGGTGAGATCACTTTATTATTATTATTATGTTATGTGGTTAAATATTAATTATTAATTAGAATATCATTTTATATTTTAATGTATAGTCAAATTGATTTAATAAATATTTAATATATATATATATATATAAAGATAAATACATATTAATATGCATTGGTCCCACTTAATTAATAACTCTTAGGTTGCGTTTGTTAAGTGGGATTTGATTAGACTATTTTTAAGAGATGAGATTGGATTGGACTGGATTATATTGGATTAGATTAATTATAGTGTTTACCATGTTTGGTACAACTTGAGATTGAACTAAAAATAGGACTATCCCGTGTTTGGTATGTAATGGGATTGGATAAAAATCATATAATAATAAATTGTTTATAAAAAAAAAAAAAGCATATGAGAATCTTTCCCATTCTCTCTCCTCCCTATCTCTTTCTCTTCTTCCTTCTCTCTTCTTCCTCTTTTTTCCTGGAAAAAAAATACACTACACACAACCCACAATTCCACAATCCATATGAAATCTGAAAAAAAAAAAAAAAAAAAAAAAGAAGGCACAACACAACACACAATACCATAATCTCTATGAAATCTGAAGAAAAACAAAACGCACTAACACCGGTCACTACATTTGTACAAGATCTTTAAAAAAACAAAAAAATGCTCATCTTCGATCGCTTCATCTCTCCATCATCTGGATCTACTATGGTGAGAGATCTTGCAGTGGTTGACGATGGCGCAAGCAATGAGAGGAGGTGGTGTTGGTGAAGAAATTGAATTCGGGATAAAATAATTTCATTGATTTGGAGCCAACCTTTTTTGGATGTGGTCTTTGGATCACTGGATTTGATTGAATTAATTGGATTGTGTTTGGAAAGTTAGAAAATATACAAAAAAGAAAGATCAGTTGCAATCGTTTTTTTTTTTTTTTTTTTTAAGGGTCCGACAAGAAAAGTTAAAGACAAAAAAAATTAAAAGGCTGGGACAAAAATTAATTAGTCCCAATGCAACAGGATTAGAGGTGGGCTCCACGGAATGAGTTGTCCAATCTAGAGTGTTCACCAAACGTGGGAAAATGATTGAAAATAATCCAATCCAATCCGGTGAAACAAATACAATCTTAAAGCCAGGGGCGGCTCAAGCTATAAGCAACTAAGGCAGTTGCCTAAGGCCCCACCTAAAATCAAAGCCTCATATTTTCATTTTCAAAAAATATGTATATATATCTTAACAATTAATATTCAATATTTTTCTTTCTATTTATTATTCAAAAAATCTCTTTTTTTACTTATATATTACCGTTTATTCCTATTTTCAAGTAAACCACATTTAAGTGAACTTAAATACTTATTAATGTATTTTTTTTTAAAAATACTCATTAATGTTTTTTTTGTTTTTTTTTTCTTTCAAGTTTCAACAGTTATTTTTTATTATTCTTATATATTGTTAATAAAATCTATTGTTTTATATATTCTATATTCAATCAAGTCCTCCTATTGCAATTTGCAAATTGAAATCAAACCTACTGCAATCAAACTCTTTTGTTTTTTTGACGAAGGTTTGCAATCAAACTCTCTTACTATAGCTTCCTTCCGTCAACATTCCAGCCTTCCAGGTTTAATTGATCTAAACTTTGTTACTTTATTTTTATTTTATTTTTTTGTCATTTTATTTATTTATTTTTCACTTGTAACTTAATTTAATAAATAATTTTGCATCCCAAAAAGCAAGAAAAATTAATTTTAAATAAACTGTTTTTACTGTATATTTAATATATTTTGACATATACATCCAATGCCTCATTTTATAATTTCGCCTAAGACCCCGGATATCCTTGAGCCGCCCCTGCTTAAAGCCTTCAGGAAAGGGAACATTTTTGCTCACCCCCCTTCAAGGGAGGTAACCATTACCCCCCTCTTGCATGGATGACATGTGTCATAGAGGAGTAAATTTTTAGACAATTTTACCCCTCCATAGACACATGTCATGTGTATGGGAGGGGGGGTAATGCTTACCCCCCTTGAAAGGGGGGTGAGCAAAAATGGACTCGGAAAGGAAAACATTTTGATAAAAGACAATGAGAACGACTATTTGACGTTTCTGCTGCCAAGCGTTAAAATCAAAAATTGAATTTTTCGTTTTTTGCACCAATCTTTCCCAGAAATGGTTTGAATACGCCGTTGTTATATTACAAGAATATTGACCAATAATTGATTTCTAACTAATCCTAGTCAACGCTACCACATAAAGCAAGCCCAGCTTGATACGGTACACCTTTGCGTACTAGATTGCAACTTCCATCTTTATCATTTGAAGTATTCCTGGTGACCACTGTTAACATGAGCTAGAAGAGAAGATGATGAACTAGCATTATCTGCCATAGATCTATCATCTGAGTTCTTATTTTATGGATATAAGTGTTTGTTGAACTATTAAAAATCTTGCAGTATCTCAAGTAATTAAGAATTTTTTTCATTTTTCATTTTGTTATCAACCAATTGTTATACAAATTCTGAATTTTGAACTCATATCAACTAAGGGAGATTCTTTGCTCACAATATGTTATACGATATGAAAATCATACATGCTTACTTGAACGGACTATCAAACATTAATATACATTGTGCCTGTCCCGCCATGTCCATGGGATTAATTTCTCCAACAAAGCAATTAAATTTATTAATATTAAACTAATATATAGTTTTAATTAATAAGATAAAAGCTACTAAAATTAGGTGCGTACAGAACTTAATTGTGTACTTGACTGCTTTCATGAATTCGAGGGATCTCACCTACATTTCATTTTGTGCAAGTGTATATATATAGAGAATAAAAAAAAAAAAAAAAAAAAAAGTCATTCATTTGTTTGATTTAGAGTTCTTCACCTACATTTGATTTTGTGTGGGTTTTAAGAGAAACCATTTAATTAAAGTGGTTATTAATATTTAGGGTTAATTTTGATATTTTATAGATTTAGAATAGTAAATTATTAAATTATTAAATTTTGTTTTGTAGATGTGGGAAGTAAATGGATGTGTGGAGGAGAACTATCTTTTGTGGCAATAGTGTCACCCTAGATAATGTAGTTGAGATGGACTTTTCTTTTATTATATAGGGGGGATTACAGTTTGGTCCTTATCTTTAAAGGAAACCTCACTTTTTTATCCCACTTAGATGTATTCGGGGTCTTTGATCCTTATCCTTTTGGAAATATATCAAATTGATCTTTCAGTTAGTCAATTGTTAGTAAAGATTAACTGGTCCTGTGGTAAAACAATACTTTAAGTCATGTTTTAATGTTTGGTGATATGTGGCATTTTTTATGTAATATTTATTTTGTAAATATAATTTTTTTAATATGATATTAATTTGTAAACAATTTTTTTCTTTTAAATGGATCTCCACCATCCATTTTTGAGATGGATGGTGTAGAACAAATATCAAAAAAAAAAAAAAAAAAAAAAATTTAAGTTGAAAAACAAAACCAATGGAGATCTCCATGGATGTCCACCGATGATTTTTTTTTTTTTTTTTCCAGTTTTCAAGTTATTTTTTCCTTTTTTTGGATTTTAGTTTTTTTATATTTTTGGATTTCAATTTCTTTTATTTGGTCTCTACTATTCATCTTTAGATGGTCTAGATCAATAAAGAAGTTTGTTTGTTTGTTATTTGTAATGTTTTTGTTAACGTTGACTATCTATTTTTTTGTCGAAGGACCAATTTGATATATTTCTAAAAAGGAAAGGACTTAAGACCTTAATACATCTAAATGGGGTAAAAAAGTGAGGTTTCTTTAAAAGATAAGTACCAGACAGTAATTCCCCCTATTATAAATGTTTATTTTTCTAGTATTTCATTGTTGTTAGATTAGTTGTCAAAACCTTTTAAATAGGCCGCCTGTATTATTTCAGTTTAATTCAAATTTCAAAACGTGCATCAATGTAAGTAAATAAACAAAACGCATTTGAGTTGAATCTATCAGAAGGCCAACTCAATTGCAAAAATCTTTCATGCAATAATAATAATAATACGGTGTGCACCAATTTGAGTACACGGAACACGAACAAGCTAACTTCTTGCAAGGCTGATATCGCCATTCCAACCTTGACTAAAAATCCAATGCTAATTTATATGAATACTTGAACGGAAAACTTATCATTCTGAGCATTCATCCGGTTAGAACCTCGAGCCAAGGTACTGGCCGTATGTTATGCTTCTTGTGTCTTTGGCCTTGATTCTTCTGCTTCTACAACAAAAAATGCACTAACGCGTCTATGAGCATTAGCTACCTGCACAGATGCTTCTAATATTATCACCTGCAGCAAAGTTGTAATCTGCTTAAAAGGATAAAGTGAAATGGAAAACCAAGATTACCTGCTTATCCCAGTCAGTTCTCCAGGTGATAATAATAAGTACAACAGTTTGAACAAATGTTCCGAATAGCATTCCAATCCAAACACCCTACAGAGGAAATTCCCAGCAAGAACGTCATGAAAAAAATTACGTATTTCATGCCTAGGAGTTTGAAAGATTGGAGAATCGCACACTGCGCATGCAAACAAGTTCTACACCGGTCTATAGAAGTGTAAATGTGAAGAATGAGAAAAGATAACTCACTTTAACTTCCATTTTTATAACATAACCAAGCAGAATTCCAATAGGAATCCCAATCAGGTAGTAACTTGCTATGTTGACGTATGCTACGATGCTCTGCCATCCAGCTCCAACAGCGACTCCTGTTCAAGAACACCATTTATGACACACTTTTACCAACATATATATTCCTTTAAATTATTACAACGTATGTAAAAGCCAAATCCCAGAAAGGGATATTTTACCAGAGAGCACTGGTTGAACACTGTTCAAAAGTATGGAGAAAGCAAGCAGAGGTGATAGATTTGCAACTGCTCTAGCCACCTCCAGATTGCTCGTAAATATATACGCTAGACGTCCTCTAAGGAACAGGAAAAACACAAAAAGCACCAATCCAATGATAAATGATGTAAGAACTGTCACAACGATAGAGAACTTTGCATCCTTTGAGCTTCCTCTTCCAAGCTCATTCGACACCCTAACACTGAAAATTTTCCAACCAAAACAAGGAACAAAATGTTAATCAATGCAACCATAATTCAGCATCTCATCGAACATAATTGAATATATGTGAAGCCATTATTCAGTTTTAAACTGAGATAATGTAAGTTAAACTTAAAATTCGAACCGATATAATGTGATTTATAGGAATAAAACATTCTCTTCAATTACTTGATCATACCTTGCTGCAGCCAAGAAACCAAGCGATATCATCATTTCCAAGCCGTTGACATTGAGGCTGTAATTAATGAAGAATGTGTGAGAGAACCAATGTGAATCTCAAAATGCATAAAGCAGGGAGAGGAGGTCATGAATCAATTACCAGATAGCAAGAGCATCAATAGAAACCTCAGCATTTTTCATGTTTCCTGTTAGAAGAACCAAGATTGTGTTGTACCAGAGCTCCAAACTGTCAAAGACAAACACAGAATACCCATATAGTATATGTATCAGTGGCGTGATCAGTGTACGTAGTACATCCTCACACGTACAAACAAAAACCTTACCAAAGCATTGCACCAGATGACAAGGAGAGCTTTATTACAGGCCAGAGATCCTTGAAAGCATTAGATGAGAAACCCTTCCACGTCTCACGACACCCTCCACATGTAATAAACAACAGTTGACCAATATTGGGGATCCAATAAGCCAAAATGGTTGACAGCAGTGCTCCTCTAATTCCAAACTTGTATTTTACCGTCAAGAGCCAAGAAAGGAGGACATGAATAGTTATTGAAAAAGCTGCCAAGTAGGAGATAATCATGTTCTTGCTCTGAGCTTGTAGGAACATTTGACAGGTAAACGACACAATGAAGGAGAACACCGTTGGAATGATCCAACGACCAATAATTCCTGCTACTTCTGCAATGTTATCGTCCTGGCCTAATGCCTTCAAGAGTGGGGTCGTAAAGATAAAGATTGGAAGAAGAAAAAGTGAGGTAATGAACAAAACTATCCACGATCTCTGAAGATATATTCCCAGCATATGGTACTGTTTTGCACCGTAAGCTTGCCCGCATAGAGTTTCTAATGCACTTGCCATCCCCAACTACACATAAAAAAACATCTATATGATATAATCGAAATCCCCCCATTAATTAAATTTCATGCTAGAAGCTAGTAAATGACTACAAGTCATAAGAAACTAACCAGGATACCATTTGCAAACCTCAAGAGGACAGTAAACACAAGTGAAAAGGCAGCCAGCTCAACTGATCCAATGTGCCCAACAAATGCTTGACTGACTAAGTTGATCCCAAAGGTAGAAAATCTAGTGAAAATGGCAGGACCAGCCACAATCCACATCTTCTTGTTCTCAATCCATAACTTGTCCTTCAGTTTCACTGCCTCACTCTGTCTCTCACTCAAAAGCTTCTCTTCGATTTCTCTTCCCTCCATTTCCACAACCAGAATCAATCCCTTCTTCTGTAGCTATCAATAAATCAACCATCATAATGCAAATATAGTAAAGCATTTACTCATGCAAGTGGGCTTTTACTCTATCTTAATTGATCTGCCATGACCAAATCGAAGTCCAACTATTATATTAAGTTTCGAACTCCACCCAAAAAAAAAAAACCATTTCAATCACAAAACACAAACCTATCTATAAACATTTTTCACTCCCACCACACCCTCGGTGGCTCGGTCTCTATCTTCTTCTCTACTTTATTCGATAAATTATTTGTAAATAAATTAATCCTTCAACTAAATTTTCACAAAAAATATTTTAATACTATTTTTTTTATTTTTAACTTTATTAAAAAATGTTGCATTTTTATTAGTTCATGAATTTGTTATAATTTTTTTTTTTTACTCAAATCTTTGTTATTTTTTTCTTTTTGCTATACAATCTGCAAATAATATAAAGTATAATAAAAATAAGTAAGAATTTATAAATGAAAAATTATTAATAAACATTCTATGTTAATCTTATTTTAAAGATTAAGATATATTTAATGATATAATTTATTTGAATTTAATTAAAAAGTATAAAAAAAAATATATATATATATAATGTCAAATATTTATTTATATCTATACAAATCATGAGGTTAAAAATGAAATATAAACCGAAGCATTACAAATCATGAGGTTAAAAAATGAAGCATTACAAATTTGCGAAACAAACAAAAACAAAAAATCTATATAGGATTCATATGCATGAAAGAAACTCTATGAAAGCTATATTTTTCATATTAATTATATGAACCCAACTTTCACCAAGAAAATCTTTCCCAAAAGAAAAACACGATTCATATAATATAAAGTAACATATAAAAAATACAAACAGAAAAGAGAAGTTTTGTGAAAACTCACATGAAGGTAAGAGAGTGAAGAGAGCCTTTGAGATTTGAGTAGAAGATTTCTTCTTCTTTTTTCCTGAAAACATCGAACTTCAATTTAGATGTTTTAAACCAGTTGAAAGCTGAAACTAACTGGTAAATGGTAACCACACAATGACACAATGACACAAGGACACAACACAGACAGAGGGAGAAGGGTAGGTCATCATTCATACCACGTAGCCAATTAATGACCAATTAATGACCAATTAATTTATTTGTTAGACAAGAAGCAAGTCAATCAATTTCATTGTCGTCTCTCCAATTAATACCATTTCGTGGCTCGCTTTTCTTCTTTCGATTCTCTCTTGGATTCTTGCATGTAATGGTTACACCGATGACCACCCTATGGGCCATGCCCCGCAATTAAACCCAAACCCAATCCATTAAAAAGGGTTTGGGTTGAAATAAGCGTTATGTGAACGGGTTTAGGTTTAAAAATTGTACCTATCATTGATTTAGGTTTAGATTCAGATATAGATTTGAAAAAAAACCTATACCCAAATCTATATACCCGTAAACAATAAAAATAACTCTAATAAAAAAAAATTTAATTATATAGAAAATGAAATGTAAACATTTTCAATTTATTAAGTGTTTTTATTTTTTAAAATTATAATATTTTACATATTTAAATAATATATAAATAATTTTAAAATTAAAAGGACCAACAGAAATGACCATGCTTGGGTTCAGACAGAAATGACAAAAAAAATAAAAAATTAAAGGGACTGACAGAAATGACCATGCTTGGGTACAGACAGAAATGACAACAAAAAATTAAAAGGGAGCGGTCATCTTTTAAACCACGTAACCAATAAATTAAAGGGACAAAGAGAAATGAAAAAGGATAATAACCCCTATCGAAAAAAAAAAAAGAAAAGGATAATAACCTCGTCGGTCAATAGATAAGATACCAATCCTTTCAATCATGCAATGGAGTGTTGGAATATGACTCATTTTGAAAGAATATCTTAAAGAATATAAACGATAAACGTAAAAAACAAAAAGAAAAAATCACACGTGTCAACTCCGTTGATGGATTAATATCTTGGTAACCAATTATTTTTCAATGGACACACATCATTTACTGACCAATTAATTTCATTGCCGTTTCTCCAATTAATTCCATTTCGTGAATTCGTGGCTCGCTTTTCTTCATTCAATTCTCTCTTTGATTCTTGCATGGATAATTAAGAGAACATTTTTACTCACTCACCATTCTAAGAAGGTAACCATTAACCCCTCCTCAATAGATTATAATATGTGTTTATAGAGGGAGTAAATTGTTCAAATATGGTTATCTTTTTAGATAAATTTATCCCTCCCTAAATACATATCATCTTTTTAGGAGGAAGGTACTTACCCCTTGTAGGGGTAGAAAAAAATGGACTCGATAATTAATGATTACACCACTAAACCATCCTATGCACATCCATATGCCACAAATTATAAATAGGGAAAATTGTAAAAAACCCCCTAACTTTTAATCAAATATCAAATTAAATCCTCTGATTTGAATAATCAGCATAAAATCTCTACCATTAGTTGATAGTTAGTTGACTTTAATTAAATCTAATGAAATATAATTATGGTTTTTTCTATAATTGAACTAAACAAATAATAAAAAAATATACTAAAAATATGTTAGAAAATGAAAATTAAGTATATAAAAATATATTATAAAAAGGTAATAAAATTATTATAAAATTTAATAAAAAATTATTTTAAAACGTAAGAAATTATTTTTGAAAATGATGTATGTCCATTGGAAAATGATATATATATATATATATATTACCATTAAAAAAAAAAATCAATCAAAATGAAAAAAAAATCAACCAAATTAAAAAAAAAAAAAAATACAGTAAAAAAATCAATCAAACTGACTTAACAAGTGATTTGATTTTACCGATTACCGTATCGTTTAATATATCATTTCCCCTTATAGATTTCCCAATCCAATCCAATTGCAATGCTTAAATATCTAATTTCTATACAAACAGACAAACTTAATTAGTTTTTTTTTTCAACTTTTTGTTGCCTATTATTATTTGTTGGGTTTACTTAGATGAGTTATAAGAACTTTTGGAACATTTAAATGAACATGTTGTGACACATTCGGGGGAAAAGGGTGGGGATATAGATGATTTTCATCCCTAAATTGAAATGGAAATGGGGATGGGGATGGGTAGACTTCCCAAACATTATATATATATATATATATTTATATTTATATATATTGATAAAATTGGACTGACCTAAAGAGAAAAAACATCACAAGCAATTATATACTGAAAAACTCTTAAACCGTATATATGTATATAAATGATAAAAGAAAAAAGTTGAGAAAAACATTCACCAAAAAAGCACAAAAAACCATGGGGAAAACAGCCTCGAACAAAAAGTGGCACGCAGGCCACCCCAGAAAGAACCAGAAAGCATCAAGAAAACCAAAATGACTCCCAACCTATGCAATCATCGCCAACCAAGAAGAACATAACGTTGGGGTGGATGATAACTCTCATTTCTACACTTGGTGTAGCCTCCATATCCTATCAATTGCGTCGTTTTCCGAGTGAAAATCAAGTATTTAACGGTTTAATAAGCTTGTGCAGGTTTCCTTAGCAATCCAAGGGTAATAATTGAAAGTTAAGGAAATTCAAGGGCCAAACTGAAGAATCAAAGAATTAAAGAATGAAAGAAGAAAAGAATAGGTGTATGCATTGTACCAACAGCACAAAACCATCACACCATCTACGCATGTTTTCCAGAGATCAAGTGTTGTTCAAGCGCCCCTGTCCAGCGCAAACAAACCAAAGGATCGGCGTAGTACATGCGCTTTTCCACCAGCGCATCACCAGCGTAATTCTTCTAGAAAATTAGCGCAACACATGTGCCCTTCGACCAGCGCATCATTAGTGCATAGGTATTCCAGCTCAACCTCTCTAGCATTCCATGCCTTAAATTCACACACTATAAATACCTCATTTCAGACCCATTTTTTGTACCTCTAGCTCGACCTTTGACATTCCAAACACTCAACCAACACATCTTTAACTTCCAAACTCACAAATCGCCAAATCAAACCACCGAATCATCATCCAAACTCATATTCCACTTCACTAAACACCAAATATCCAACCTTCCCAGCACTACCCACCATCAAAACCCAACCTTAGAGCATAAATGAGAGTACCAAGAGAAGAAGCAAGCCAAGCAAACCATCAACTAAGAGAGAAGGAGTTCTTCATATAGTTTTCTTTTTACCTTTCTCTCTTTATTTATTAGTTGTATTTGATATGGCTTGTGCTAAATTCATATTTTGTGAAGTCATTATTTGTAACATGAACTAAAATCATCTTGGCTAAGGCCAAGATGAAACCTTTCCCATGATTATCTAATAAAGACCACTACTTTATTTTCATTGCTTGTGTTTTGTATGTGTATTTCATGTTTTAATCACTATTGAATGTCTAGCTAGCATTTAACAATCATTTGGTTGTTGTGTGATGTATCAAAAGGAGAAACATGCAACGTGCTCGATGAAATGCATGATACAAGTCTAGTAAAATAGAAATATATGATTCTAGCTTATAGGATTCCATTTGTGTGCCATTATGCTTAATGAATTTGTGTGTAGTTCGGATAACCATTGAGAAATAAGTTGTTGATGCACATAAATGTTGTCTTTATTACTTGAAAGATAGTAGGGACTAATTAAGGGTAACACGAGTCTACATTAACACTTGCATATTTTATTCTAATGGTGTATCTATGAATTGTTGGTAATTGGGTAGGTGGATTTGAAAGCCTTAGTCCTTCATCTCATATAAGTTACAACCTCTTGTTTGTGTGTTTGCTTGTTGTTAATTGTGTTTTGTTAATTAATTTAATTTTAGTTTCGATTCGTCTGAGTAGTATAATCATCCTTACTATATTTTGATTGTCCAAATAGTAATTAGGTTAATCAATTTCGATACTCATCAACCAATCCTTGAGGGAACGATATTCTATACTTATTATTGTACTACACCACCAGCCTCGTACGATTACAAGTAGCTTTTGGTGTTATTCAGTGGAGAACTGCCAAGAGTCCACTTCCAGCTCCAAAGCAAGTTTAGAAAAAGCATCCGCAACTCAATCCCTCTCCCTAATAATATGGGACACCTGAAAATCCATTTGTGAAATCTGGAAGATACAGTGCTGCTGACACGTCGTTGAGGTGTATCAAAAGATTTGAATTTTACATTCAACCTCGCAAGTGCACGAGTCAAGAGACTAGTATAGCGTGCAAGCAAGGGTATCGTTCTGTAGGGAGGTGGAATCCGTCAACCGTCGCTAGCTTAGCTTATTTGGAAAATAGGAATTGAGGTGTGTGTGTGCATTAAATGTAAATATTGCAATGAAAAGATAAATTATGTATAAAAGTATTTACAAAGATATAATGGATGTGAGAGATGTGGCATATAAATGGTTACACTAAGTAAGTGACTCACCCATAGCAATCACACAATTTCATACAAACATGCATCGTCAATGTTGAAAGTCGTGCTCACTTAATCCTCGCCAATATTCTCTCTCGAGTAACAAAGGCTATACCCACATGCACCAGCAACCTATCAACAGATGGTTACCTAAACTACACACGAGTTCATTAAGAATTATGAGACACATATAGCGGCTTTACATGCAAAAGCCTCGCGTATCTCTACCTTACCCTGCATGTAGTGACCAATCTACTCATGCACGTTGCGTGCTTCACCTCTCGGTCATTCACACAACAACCAAGGTTCATTCAAGTGGTGGCTAACCTCTCAAAAGCATTAAGCACTTCAAATGACCACTCAACCATCAACAACCATATTTAATAAAAGAGGCAACAATGCTAGATTTACATCAAACCCTAATGAATGGAAGTACACATCAAAGATGAGACAAAAATACAAAGAAAGAAATACAAAATAGATAGAAAGGAGACCCCATCCGTAGCCGGGAATTGAACACCGGGTTTCTTGGTTGTCAATCCGATATGTACTCATCACTATACTATTACGGCGGTCTCCAATCTCATGAATGCTCAACGCTCTCATAAAGAAAGCTCTCTCCTTATCTCTCAAATCTCCCTAAGATGGATGGCTAAAAATGTGACAAGCTCACCAAACAACAATGTGCAAATAGTTGATTGTTATCATTAAGAACATTCAATTCAAGTTAAGGGTTCATTCTCTTGATTAAGGAATTCACCAAAATCAATTCATCACCCAACCCAAGCCATGGGATGAGCAATTGTGCCTTAATAAAAAGACCCATTAAACACAAGAATATGGAACCCAAGCCTAATCTAGCATGTGAATGTATAATCAACCAAGCTTTTCCCACTCTTTGGAGCTAATACTCAAACACTCAAATCATTCTAAACATGACATTTTGGCTCACTCATCAACATACAAACAATCATGGGAAGCTAAATTACACTACTCCTAATCTAAATTACTCTACTCCTAATCCCATTCATGCATACATATCGATTTTTACCATCCACACACATGAATATCATAATAAGAGGGAAAATTATGGATTTGGCAAAGAGTAGAACAAAACCCAAAGAATTTAAGAAACATTCATACATATATTGCACAAGTGTAGGTTTACAAAATTCCCAAGTTGGTGATTACATTCAAGAAAACAAGAAATACAAAAAGAAATGAGTTAAAAGGAGACAACCCTTAAAGACACTCCTCCAAGCTCTCCTTGATTTCCTAGCCCGTTTTTGGTCCAAAGACCACTCCATTCTTCTTGTAATATACTCCTAGATGGGTGGATATAGTATAAAAAGGGTGGTGGAGATGTATGGTGAGCTCCCATGGAGGAAAATCCTCCATGGGAGCTTGAAGCTCACTTATTTGGGGAAGAAGATGGAGGAGGAAGAAGATGATGGGGATTTCGGTTTTTTGGGTGTGGGAGGTGTAGAAGTTCTTGTTTCAGACCCCAAATGAGGGTATTTAAAGAGTTGGAAGGTTAGGGCATGAATGGGGTGTGAAAGGACAAGATTGCCCTCCAAAATCGGCCAAAATAAGCGAAACTGGTGCCCAGGGCGCTGTACGTACAACCCTTTTGTATAGCGACCGTAGGGCGCCAATTCTCTGGAATGGTTTTGGCAATATGGGCGCTGTACGTACAGCCCTTTTGTACAGCGACCGTAGGGCACTTCTTGTTCTTCAGCGGTTTTCAACATCGCGCACCGTCACGGAAATGGGCATAACTTCCTCTAGAGACATCGGAATTGTGTTCTATAAAAACCGTTGGAAAGAAGACAGCCGGGGCTTTCCGAAAATAGGTGGAACGAAACCTAATTCAATTTGAGGAGAGAGATATGGCCCCTGAAAGTTTGGTGTTCTGCACAAGCCATTTCCGTTTCAGCCCTTTTAACTTCCAAAACTCATCAATTTAGCTCAAATACCTTATTTATGGTGAATAACCTACAAAAAGCTCACAAAACACATTATATATGAAAATACGCTCGAAAATGAGTACAAACGATAGGAAATGGGGACCTCAAATAGGTGTAAATATGGTCCGATCAGCTGCCACGCCCAAGGAACCCTTTAGGGAACATGAACTGAACGAGAAGAGAGCAATTGAACCACATAGGAAGAATCTCTCAAGCCAGATTCGATACCACCCATACTTCCAAGCAAAATTAATGGATAAAGACGCCATAAGAAGCTTAGCCTCAAACGTAAAAACCTACCTGAAAGGAATAGCAAAAAACCCTTCACAAAGACTCTACAGTTCTGGAAAACACCCTTACAACCACCAACACCCGGAGAACCTAATGCAACACCATCTGTATTAACTTTAATCCAACCATGAGCTGGAGGTGACCAAATCACACTCTTGATTACCGGAGCCCTAACAAGACGACCACGAAGACCAAAACTCCTAAGAATCAACAGATCATTTACACAATTATGCATACATCCAATCTCTAGGATGTTAGCATTTGAAACTGCACGCTAAACCAGAGCAAGAGCACACTTGAAATCCACATCCTTACCTTCAAAAATCCATTTGTTATCCTAAAAATCGATTGATACTATTCGAACAACATTTAACCACGAGGTATGGGTGCCCCGCAGCGATCAAACCCGGTAGAAATAGGTTTGGGTTCGTAGATATGTATGAGAGGTTGAACCAGGAAAGCAAGGTTGGACTAGGCAAGCGAGGCCTGACTAGGCAGGAATCTGGCAGGCGAGGTCAGACAGGATAGGAATCAAGATCGAACTAGGCAGATGAGGTCGAACTAGGCAGGCGAGGTCGAACCGAGTTGGACTAGACAGAAGTAAGACAGACGAGCTTAGACCTGGCAAGAATCAAGTTCAGACGGGGTAGGGATGGCAATGGGGTGGGTTCGAGGCGGGGTGGCCTTCCCCGCACCCTACCCCATTTATTTTTTAGAAACCCATCCCCTCATAAAACCCTACCATAGATGGAACGGGTTGGGGCGGGGCGGGGTATAACGGGGAGTGCTTTCCCCATCCCCACCCATTTACCCCATTTATAATTTTTATTATTATTTAAATATTAAATATATAACCATCGAATATGATATAATATATAGAGTAGTAAATAATTCCAAGAAACTATTAAAAATCATCTCATAAACATAATTCTCACAAGTAAATTCAATCATTCTCAAACATAAACATTAAGTATGAAGTCAAAATGTTCGAAAATCGTAACACTAATCATCTAATAGTTGCATTTATTTATCTAGTTCTCTCTTCTTTAGTTTGTTTCCACCCCATGTTGTTGTTCTTGTATGTTTACACAATTTTCTCTTGATAACACCAGTATTGCGTCTTCACTTTCTAGTGCATCTGTAGACATATTTGCGCCTACTTGAAGTAGTGATAAATGAATTAAATTTAATTCAAGAGTTGAGAATTATTAAAGTAATAAACTTGAAAAAAAAAAAAAAAAAACCGTTGTTATTAAACTTTTAATTTTAAAAGTTATTTGAGAAAGAAACTTATTGTATGCCCTCTTGTGTTTGAGGTTGAAGCCTGAAAGGTGAACTTCGAGTTGTTTGAGGATTAGAGACTTAGAGTTGAAGTTAGCAGGTATGGTTTTTCTAATAGTATTTTGTTTTGTCACTTTATGTTAAGTAACGGTGAAGAGATGTGAAGTTAGGGTTAATGTATTTATATATATATATCTTCTTCTTTTTTAGATATATTTATTTTCTTTGAAACTACGTAATTTAACTAAGTATTATTTTAAGTGGGGCAGGGCAGGGCAGGGTGGGGAGTATAAAACCCATCCCCACCCTATACCCATTGCGGGTTAGATTATCTATCCCCATCCTCGTCCTATCCCCACCCCAAAAGTGCGGGTCCCCACGGGCCCCCATCCCTATGGGGAATTTCACCATCCCTAGGACTAGGTTAGACCAGACAGGAATCATGGTCAGACCAGGCAAGCGAGATAGGCCAGATCAAACCTGGCAAGTGGTTATGGTCCTTGGTTTCTGGTTAGTGGTCCCTTGTACTCAATACTTAATACCAGTACCCAATAACCAGTACCCAATACCCAATACCCGATACCCGGTACCCGATACCCAGTTCTTGTCTATAGTTCCCCAATACAAATGGCACGTGATGATGAAGAATATGAGAGCTAGAACCAGTAGAGTTGGAGCCTAGCTCCCATATGTGCATAATAACGGAGATAGAGGGAAATAGTAACTCTTTTATATACTCAAAGGAGAGATACTCTAGGGAGCTTATACAAGTAGCCAAGTAGTACAACATAAATGCTCCATAGAGCTTCCACAAGGAGCCAAGTCGCATGACTGAATGAATGTGGTATATAGGAGACCAGTAGCCAAGTAGGATTACCGAATGGAGTTGGTGTATAGGAGATTAATAGCCAAGTAGGATTATCTCTTTAGTAGACAAGTATTCAAGTAGCACAAACCAAAGGAAATAGGGCATCTAGGAGACAAGTAGTCAAGTAGCATGTTCGTTTTGCAAAAGTGGGGAGCATGGGGGGCTCCCCCTAGAGAGGTACCTCCATAATGTATAATGGGTTTCCATGGAAGTGAGGTTGCCAAAGAACACCCTCAATAGTGTAGAAGAGAGCCTAAATCTGAAAAGAGTGAGTGTGACCAGATCTTTTAAGTGAGACAATAGATTTCACTTATATAGTGAGCTTGGGTGGTAATGAGGAGGGCATGTGTTTGGTACATGTGGGATCATGGTTGCCATATGCAAACACACTACTTGAATGGTGTAAAACATGCCATATCAGATTTAGGGCATATGTAAACACACTCCTTGAATGGTGTAAAACATGCCACATCAGATTTAGGGCATATGTAGAGATGATGAGGCGATTACATGTCATTTTTGGTGACTTTCCATTGGAGGATGGTGCTTAAGTGGCCCTTTGACTTGATTCCCATCATATGGGGGCTGCCAAACATTAATTAAGGTAGTTGCAAAGCTTCTGTAAGGTCACCATCAGTGGGCCCCCCTTCTCCCCCCAACTTAGTGACAAGCTCAAATGTTGTCTCCTATGCAAATCTGATGGGTCTTTATCACTTTGACCCATTTTTTCTCATGCAAAACAGCCCATATATCATGTGGGAGAGGCCCAAAGGGAGGCTCTCCTAGATAGATGCTTTGAGAATTTTCCCTTGGATAAATGCTTAAATTTTGGTGTTAATAGAAGTCCCCATTGTCTTTATGTTGAAGACCTTTTGAGAAGTTGGAGACTTGTCCTAGAATCACATGAAGAATTCTCGTTGAGCGGATCCAGTTGGTACCCAGGTCCACGAGTCTGTATTGCTTCCTGAGGGGACAATACCCTACTCAAGGTATTTCTTGAAGGGACTATACCCATGTTCAAGGAATAAGGATAAGATCCTCCACCATAAGGAATTCATTATTTTGGATACGGCGGGCTACCAGGGCCACGACTCTGAATCCCTTCTTGAGTGGACTATACCCACGCTCAAGGAATAAGGATCAAATCCTCCACCTTATGTGATTCATTGTCCTGGATTCGACGGGCAATTAGGGCTAAGACTCTAGATCCTTTCATAAGAGGACAATACCCATGCTTAAGGCATCCAAGCTGCTCTTCCGAGGAGCTAGGTTCGAGGATGCAGTCGTGAAGAGGCCATTTTGTACTTGACAAAAAGATGTTTATATTGGTTTTAAAACAAAATTTTTACCTCTTGCAACAATAATCTTAAGAATATGAAATTAGTAAAATGTTAAACAAGGAATTCGTCTACTGGGAATGGTATTGACAATTAAAATGGTTAACTAATCTTAATTAAGCTAATTTCATAAATGTAAATCATAGATTGGTTTGATAGTGATTGGCTAATTACCAACAAATAAACACATGATAACAAGAGAGCAAATAAAGATGTTGTTAACCGCCTAAAAAGGTAGGGGTCTAAAGAAGGATTTTCTCTCTTTACCAAGATCGCTTGGAATAGAGGGACGCTACAGGGAGCATCGGGCCACAATGGGAAAGAACCGGGATTGGCACGACCATAGTAGCCATATGTGAACCAGGACCAGGATCGGGTTCACCATGGTCCATGATACCCGATACCCCAGTACCGTGGTTCCCTCTTTGGATCGGTCTACCAAATGTTCCTCGTCTAACCAGCAGGGGGAACGACAGCGAGGGTGGTCTTAACACATCGAGAGAGAAACCACCAAAGAAGAAAGGATCGATACCCTAAGGAGTCAAACTTAGAGCAAAACCACGTCATGAGAAGAGAAACATGTAGTAACATTCAACAAAAGGAAAGAAGGTTGATAGTTTCCCACCATTCATGGCGCCGTTAACTAAAATAGCAAACCTCATCATGTTAGGATTATGCTCAATATCAAGAGTGTAATATTGTTTTTGACAATCTTTTTATATTAATAAAGTGATTTCTGGTTTAACAAATCCTATAGCATTTATAGTTTAATTATTATAATTGTCAAAAGTAAATAATCATATGAATAAAAGACTATGAGAAAAGAAGAATTGTTCATTCATCTGGATATGTATAAGGTAGACACAGTTCTTTAGTTAGTCTTGAATAATGTTCACAACTTAAGGTAAAGGTTGGGCACCTTTATCTTGTTAAAATTGTTGATTCTTTTGCTAGCATTTGAGTGAGATCAAATGTGCTATAATGAGTCTAAAATCATCATAGTGTTTTTGAGTAAAAGAATCTAGTGCACTAGGTGCATTGAATAGGATTATAATGAAATACTTTATCTAGAAACCGTCAGTGGATAAAAGTTTTCATTATGAGGACAATCGGAGAGTCTATCTTAATCCTGAGATAAATGATGGATTTATAGTTACAAGTGTTATCATTTGAGCTATCAATGAGTATGATTATATAGCATAGTCTATCTTCGATAGTTTGGTGGTATTCATTTGCTAATCGATAGAGGACTTCATTTATAGATATGGACATCGTGACTCTATTTATTAAATGAGAGTATAATATTATCATATGGATTTTTTGAGGTATTGGATATTGAATCTTAATGTTGATTTTTTGATAGCGTCTATTGAAACATGGCTTTTGCACAAGTCAGAATATCCAAGTTCAAAATGTGGTCATATGAGTAAATATGATAACTAGGAGAGCTATAGGTGGTCTATGAACTCTTGGCAATTACCGATATTATTCACGAGGATATACTATCTCCAATAAAATTGTCTAGGGTATGAATGAGAAACATTTACTTAATCTATCTTTATTTAAGAGTTCAATTTTAGTTCTTTAATGGAATGAGCTAAAATCAATAGATCGAACCTAAGTGAATCATTTGTTGATTTTGATTAGGTTATGTCTATTGAAACTTAAATTTAGATAGCCTGCCAAGATCTCTAATCCACATGGACTTGCATGGATCACTTGATATATTTTACTGGACTAATTATGGGTCCATATAGTATTAAGGCATGTTGACTTGTTTTTTGTTTTTTTTTTTTAGTAAGAATGAGTCTAGTTCACATGTGGACTTTTTATTAAAGTCCAATGGATTTAATAAAATAGAAAAAAATAATATATTGCATATGTATATACATGGGCGGCAAGGTTAAGTGAATTAGCCTATTATATTAATTAATTAATTATTTGATTAAAATTCAAAATCTTTTTCTAACTAGGAGAAGGTCTCTTAGTGTTATACTATTGTTGGTAGTATAATAAGAATCAAGACTTTATTTGATAAGTAGATAAATAAAATGAATTTATTTATTTAGTCAAATTATGAAGTTTTTGATTTAGTCACAATTTAATAATACATTAAAGAGTTGGATTAGGGTTTGGATTCTAAGGTTGATTGGAATTTTGGTGAAGCACAAATCCTCTTGATGGGAGGATTTCGGCCAATACAAAAATCCTCTTTGTGTGAGGATTCGGCCACCACCTAAATCCCTATCAAGGGAATTCGGCCAACCCTAATGTTTTTTAAAGAAGGATTTTGGCCACCCTATATATTACACAATATAGGATTCAGCCAACCCTAGTCTTTGATGAGAGAGTTATTTCTTTTGCTTAAAAAATAAAATCCAACTCTAAGACTAAGTGTGAAATTTTGGCCAAAAGGAAAAAGAGAGAAGAAACGTTTTATTTCGATAGTGCACTAGTAGCTTTTACATCAAAAGGCTTTGTACACAACTTCAAATAAGGTTCATGCGAGTTTCGATCAAAAGATTGATAATTCACAAGTGACTGAATGTTCTTCATTTTTCTCTAGGAAGGTTATTGTGACTAACAAAGGAAAAAGTTTTTTGTTATCCTTCCTCAGGTACACAATTCAAATAAAGGAAGCCCACACTCCTAAGTGATTCATGTTCGTGATTGGATTGGAAGATCTTATGGAATCGACGCAACATCAATTGTCACATGGAAAAAGGTACTATACTTTTATTGTATGTTAATAATCAAGGGTTAAGATTCATCTTTAAAAAGGAAATTTTTAAAAATATACAAATCTATTTTTCGCTTCCGCTGCATGTATTTTCCCTACACATCAATCCTACCGAAATAGGAAACAATTTACTTGACTATGGGGACAATTCCCGCGCCTAAACATGGCCACCATCAACGCCAAATCAGTGTCTATTTGATTGCTAATTGATTGGCCAAATTAAGGAAATGGACAGCAAGAACTGAGACCTATAAATACTACAAAGCTCTCTCTGAGAAAGTGGGAGGAAAAGAGATTTCTACTTATTGACTAGCACGAATTCACCATCTCCTGTCAAAATACCTTACCAAAAAGTTCCCTTATACCACCATTGTATCAGACAGTTGTAGATGATCCTCCGTTTATAATAAAGATTGAATTATTATCTTTCACGTGTAACAATATGCATACACATCCTTATCCTTATTCCCTGTATCAATTACACCTAGTTCATCTTTATTAGGACCGCACCAGTACCAGGTGGTACCTCTTTCAACTGTGACCTAACATGTTACGGTTCTAAAGTGTTAATTAGAAATCAACCCCTTTGCAATTTTTCGGTTAACAAATGTTATGAAAAATAGAATGCTCAACTATTTAGATAAGCAATACGGATTAATCAATTAATATGAAACTAAGGATTTGATAGAGTCACCAATGGATATTAGGCAAAGTTTAAATGGCTTCATTAAGGAACCGTTCTCAACTATTACAGACCAATTATATTTGAAAGAATGGTTTGGCTGTCGTGTTGGGGATTTTGCTATAAAGCTTGTAATTTGTAAATGTGAATTGAACAAGAAATAAAAGAAGTAGTTTATTCATTCAACTTGTCTTATACATTTATTTATATTATGTGTACTTAACATCTAAGATTGTCGGATGTAATCTTTAACTGAGTATATGAGTGTCATATACAGAAGTATTCAGTTTGAAATGAGCAATCTAAAAAGTCTGTAGATAGCAAATAGAGTTGGATACTTTATTTGTGGTCAATCTACAGTCGCGGTTCGTTCCGTAATGTACGATGGTCTTAACCTAGACTATTCATATGGTGATATGAGAATGGAGGCACCTTATATGATGTGATCATATAGGACTAGGCCATGATCTCTCACCAAGATCCGTTACAAGATGAGATTCATATATATATATCAAAAATAACGGCTATATACGGGTGATCTTAATCCCGAATGTCTTATCGACTCTTTCAGGTTAGATCGTGGTTTTTGATATACCATAGGTGTGTTCGGAGTTGCATTCCTGGTCAATAACTTTGAATGTTGGAATCGCGGTTTGGCTTATGGTTGGGAAGGTTTGCACATAATAGTGGAATCCACTCCTTCTTGTGAGAAGTAGATAGTAGTTCCCTTAAGGGTTGATTCGAGGCTTGAACAATATGAGCGCTCTCTTAATTCCTTAAGGAATGTAGGATTTATTGTTCATTAGAGAATCAATGGTACTTAATGGAAAGATATGATTAGAGGTGTATAACGGACATTATGCACCAGCTCTAATTATGAACTACTTGTGGAGGATTATACTATATGTAATAGCTATATCGATGGACATCGAAAGTTATTGGTTTGTGTAAAAATATCTACAGTTGAGAGAGTGCAATTTCGGGTTTTTAGTGGAATAACACAGGAGTTAATAATCATGAAATAGTTAATTAATATTAATTAAAGAGTTTAATTAATTATTTCTAAGGATTATTTGAGCTCAAAATAAAGTGGGTCCATTAGGTCCCCTTGCCAGACCGATCACTTTAGGTAACAAGGGTCATGGTTAATTAATTGGATTGTCCAATTAATTGTGTTACAAAAGTGACACGTATCTATTCAGGAATTAATTGAATAATGAGATTATTTAATTAATGAATTTAATGATTATAACAATTAAATAATAAGATTATTTAATTATGTAATTAATTATTGATGGAGGCTGTTAGTTGATATTTATATTTGAAAAATGGCATAATATGATTATCTTATTTTTAATTAATTAAATATTAATTTTGAATTTAAATAGTTTAAATTCAAATTAGATGATATATGTTAATAAAATTGTTACCTGAAAATCGTCACTGGGGTGAAGTTTCAAATAACAACTTTAAGGGGACCAAGATCAAAGGTTGATCTTGGTCGGAGAGGTATCACGTAGTTCGATACTGACTCTGTCCTCAATAACACATGTGCGATTTGGATCTCAACATAATAAACAAAATAGGCTCTTTATTGATCGTCAATTTGCATTACAAGTTCATGAGTTATATTTCTCAAGGTTAACCGTAAAGTATGGAGATTCAGTGAGTAATGGAGATGGTAGTGGTGGTGAACTCGTACGAGTCGATAAGTAGAACTAAACGTAGGGTTTTTGTTGATGATTTTTGCCTCCTTTTTCTTGTGTGTATCATGTTGTTTATATAGGTCCTGTTGCTTGCCATGTACTCCTATAATTTCTATCTAGGGTTTGGCGATTGCGGGACTTTCTCCCTTTAGGTGACGATCTCGTAGGAGCTTTTATCGTTAGAATCAAGGCTTTCCTTCCTGGGAGGAAACAATCTCGTGGGATCTTTCAGAATCAAGTCTTTCCTTCCTAGGAGGATTCTAACAGAGTTGACTCCTTGTTAAAATAGAACTCTCAATTGGCGGGAAGAAATTTACTTCTTCTGTTTTGACTAAACAACTGCATTTCAGTATTTCTCCATGGAGCTTTAACCCGGTCTTCTAGGCGTAGGTTTCTTGTCCTTTGGTAATGTCCTTATCTGGTATCTCCCTACTTGGTGGGCTGATTCTATAAGAAGGCATGAACTCCTAGGTATCTCGCTGCTGCTTGAGGGTTGAAAGAAGGCAAAACTGCAGCAGGGTATCTTGCTGATGCAGTAAAGGGATAGTTAGATGGTATAGTAGTGGGACGCTTGGTGGAACTCCGTGTCGGGGTACTTGTTGGACTTGTGAATATCACGATTTGGGGCAGTGCCTGTGAATCGGGATGCTGGGTGCAACCTCGCATCGGGATACCGTGGGGTCCTCGAGAGGCTTGGGAATGGCTAGGTTCAATCCCGTTGAAGGGGGTATGTACTCGGATCAGTCGGGATCCCTCCCTTTCCGGATCAGTTGGGATCCATCCCTTTCCAGGGTAGCTGGGTAATTTCTGGATTCCCATGCCTTCCTTGTACCGAGGTGGAAAATTCTTCTTTGGTCCTCCACCAATTTTGGTGGTTAACAAAAATAAAATAAAGATTTTGTTTTTAAATTAAAAAGATATCATCAATTGTTTTTAAAAAGATATATATATATATATATGATATATATTTTTTAAAGAAAACCAATCAACATACATTCACGTAAAAAGAGAGAAAAACAAAACAGAGGGTGTGCGGCCACTTAAAAGAAAAAGGAGTTTTATTTTTGTGTTCTGTTCTTCACAAACAAAGGGTGGCCGAATTCTTCTAACAACAAAACAAGGGTTGTTTTGTGTTTCTTTCTTTTTTAGGTTCCTGAGTACCGTGACGCGCTCACATGCCATTACCTATCCCGGGTCATAGCTAGGAAGATCTTGTGGTTCAAATCAGGAAGCAGATCGAAAAGAAAGAAGGAGCCTACAAATGTTGGTATGAATCGTTTCACCTTATTTGTTGTTTTCGATTATTACTGTACAATTAGGTTTACTTGATGATTGCATAAAAAAAATTTAAAACCCTTCTGCTACGCAATCTGTAACCCTAGGTTCCTACATGTTGAAACAAAACCAAACCACTGCCCACCAAAATTCCTCTCCTATGATATTTAGAGAGAGGGGATAATGGGGGATCGGTTAATTACAATCAATAGACTAGGCAATCGGGGTTGATATATCCATAATTAACCTATCCTATTCACAATGAGCTACAATCAATTAAGGTTGTCAATTCTTAATACCCAAAAGGTCCAAAATGGGAACCCTAGCCAATTATCACATTAGAAATCTCGCTGGGAGTTCTCGTTAATAAGCTAGATACCCTCTTCGAGAAGAAAAGAATAACTAGTCCAAAAGGAGGACCAAATCGAGGAAGTCACATACCCCTCCTGAGATTTCTACAGCTGCCTAAGATATCTTTCTCGAAGAAAAGAGAAAGCAAAACCATCAGAAGTCATGAACTTCTGCAAAAGCGAATCATTCAGCAACCCTAAATCCTTCAAACCAAAGCCACCCTAAGAGTAAGGTCTACAACAATGATTCTAAGCAACCTAGACCAACTTGGTCTCCTCACAAGAACCAGCCCACAAAAAAATTCCTCAATTTGCAATTAATCACTCGCAGCAACGAAGAAGACCATTTGTAAATCATGAAAGAATGCACAAATGAATCCGTGATGACCGACTTGCTCAAAATGGCATGACCGGCCATGGAAAGGGCTTTACCTTTCCATTTAGCTAACTTAGACAAAATCTTATCCACAATAGGCTGTAACACATTCTTCATAGGCTTGCCCCGGAACAATGGAACCCCCAAATAAGAGAAAGAAAGTTGCCCTATCTGCATACCAACTGTTAACCGCCAAAAATGGCTCAAATAATCAAATGAGCACTTTCCCCAGTACACCATAACAAAATCGAAACCATATCAAGACTCTCTTAAATCACTATGGTACATCCTGGTCCTGATACAATCGGGCCTAGCACAACCCTTCATTCGCCTTTAAAACCTACCCCCTAGGAATTCTCGGTCCCCAATACAACCAGGATCGCCCCATAATTGTAGTGATGGGATCTAGTATGGCCTCGCTCCGCCCCCTAATTTTGACCTTCATAAGGCACTAGGACCCCTCAATGCTGCCGGAAGAAGCCACCGTGATAGGACACCCCGACCCACCAAGTCTAACCAAATAAGGGATACCTTGGCTCCTTAAATCTCATATTGTAATAAGGGTGCCCTAAACGCTCAAGAACAATCTAGAATCCCTACCAAAGTCATCAACAAATCCATAAATAGTTGATGTGAGCCTTTGTAGAGGAACTAGCTCAAACAAGGAAGAAACCTAGCAGAGAACAGGATGTAGGTGGATATTAATTGCGCCTAGTTGACAAGAGAGGAGGAAGATAAGGAATCGACTGTCCTGATTGTGCTACATCAACTGGCATCGACGACCTGATGGTGGTCAAACTCAGCCCTACAAAAGGGTCAACCCCAATCATCACCAAATAGGGAACTTGAGTTCCAGCAGATATGGAGGATGCAAAAAACACCTAGGCAAAAAGAGGAAATCATGGGAAAAAGCGTTTGAAAGTGGCAGCATGAAAAATGCTGCCACTATCCCCTAACAGACCCTAATTGTGAAAGAGACTTGTTTGGCCAGCTCAGACATCTCCGACCAACTAGAACCAGGGAAAGCACGACATAACCTCATACAAAGCACCTACGTGGACGCTAGGGTATAAATGGGATCATCCAACCATTCATGGTGTGTGTACTGCCCATTCCCGATACGAACCAACGATGGAAATCTCATAACGGTTATCCCACCCAAAAGAAGGTCTTCCACCTATCTATTCAACCGCCAAGTTAGCCCTAGGGCCCAACTAGAGCAATCTTGACCCTTCGGGGAGTGTGCCACAGTGGGCCCAAAACAAAGGAGTGGTGAGGATCATGCCAGTGACTCATATGTAAGAGGATCTTTTTCACCTAACCATATCTCCAAAACTTTATAAATACCCTAACTTTAGAGGAGTAAATGGGTTGGACTCTGGCTAGACTTAGGAGAGAAAATAAAGAGCTTTACTACTATAGAACAACTAGTCCCCCATTTGAGGTAGATATGGTGTAATCTTTGCTACTATAGAACGACTGGTTTCTTAGATAGAAACCCCCATTTGTGAGATCAAAAGAATTATACTCCCTTCTCCTTCTACAAAAGTTGTAACCCAACCTTGATAAATGAGAAGCATCACAATTTTATTCGGTCATATGAGAGAGTTAACGTCTTATTCATATAGCATGTCATGAGTTGTGTCCACCCCTGGTCATGATTGGTACCAGCACTGCTAGGAACCAGTCCTGGCTTGCTACTGGCATAGCCTAGCTACGTAAGGCAAAACTCCGCTACCTTCACCCTCACGCTTCTACCTTAGTACCCCTACTATGATAGAACCATAACCCGACTGTCCCCGTCCACATTTGGGCCCCTCCAACCACAGAGCATCGCTTAGCTCGGTTCAAGTGTTATCTGAAAACTGATACTCGATTTCTAGGATAACACCAACCAAAGACGGCAGCTCACCAATCCAAGACAGAAATAGAAGTGCCAAAATAGATGGAGGACTTACCCATGTTCACCAACTAACCAGAAATGTTGTTATAGATGTCAAAAGCATGCATGGTATTCTTAATATTCTTAACTATGCCTATGTAAAAAATCAGAACATCTACATAAAGTAAATGAGTTGGAGCCGAAAATCTCCTCGAGGAAGAAATCAGCAAAATCTAATAATAATCCACCATTCTCATCGGTAATCTACTAAGGACATCTTCAGTAATACCAAACAATAGTCGGGAAAGAGGATCCCCTTATGAACCTCTCTAGAGTAGTATAAATATCCCTCTAGAACCCCATTGATTAAGACAGAAAGCCTAGATGAATGAATAATGCAGTCAATCTAGTCCATAAACACAAGGGAAAACTTAAAAGCCTGAAGTACTCCGTGAAGGATAGCCCAATCAAGAGTATAAAAGGCCTTGCAGATATCAATCTTCATTGCCAAATTTCCCTCAGAACACTTCTTATGCAAAACATTCACATAATTAGAAGCCAGAGCAATGCAATCCTCAATATGGCGATCCCAAATGAAAACAAACTGCTGAACAGAAACAGCCGCAATCCAAGACAATCGATTCGTCAAAATCTTAGAAGAGACTTTGAACAGAAAGTTGAAAAGCACAATCGAGCAGAACTGGTCAATCGAAATAGAATCCCTCACCTTCGGAAGAAGAACAATGAAACTGGAATTGATCCAATGAAAAATAGCTCTAGTGAGGGAAAAATCCAGAACATCATGAACCATATCTCTACTTACCACATTCCAACATCTTTGATAAAATTGATCATAAAATTCATCAGACCAAAGGCAGAAGCAGCATCCATAGCGAAAACTGCATCATAAATAGCAACTGTAGAAGGAACACTAATCAAAAAATCATTCTCCGCATCAGTCACTAAGGAAGGAATCACATCATCCACAATCATGAAATCCCTCTCCAGTTGAGGATCATCCGAGGAAAAAAGACTAGAATAAAAACTAATGACATGATCCCTGATAACAAGATAATCATCTGAGAGCACCCCATCAATTGATATAACAGATAAAACATTACGATACTGTCTACTTCTGATAGAAGCGTGAAAGAAAGATGAATTTCGGTTTCCATCACAAAGCCATCTCACTCTGGATCTATCCCACAAAAAGCACTCTTGTCTGCGTAACAACACATCAAGCTCATGATGAACACGTGACTCAGCCAAAAACAACTCCTTCAAGAAACCCAGATCAGACAACTAACGTTGAATGGACTGAAGATCCGTTGAGATTTCAACATTCAAATCACCAAAGACCTCCCTATTCTAAGTTTTTAATTTCTTAAGATTATTGACAACCACCTAAGGAGGTCTTCCCACAGAAGGAGAATTCCAAACAAACCAAATCCATAAAATCAGGGTGATCTAACCATATACTTTGAAAATGAAAAGGCTTAGGAATGGAGACCTCAATATCTAACAATCGAGTCAACAATGGGAAATGATATGGAAACCTATAAGAGATAGACACACAAGAAATGGACCGCCAATAGGAAATACAACCCTCCAAGACCAAAACTATATCTAATCTCCTCTCAAATCTAGTGCGTAGGGAAAACTTATCAGAAGGGGCAAAATGACCAATATTTTAGGTTTTAGGGGGTTAACTAGTCATTATTGAAACTAGACAGGACCAGTTTATATAATATGGCAAATTTCAGGGGGAAAATGATAATTTCCCATATATATAATTTGTTTAAAATAATTTAAATATGTTTATGTAATTTAAAATAAACTTAATATATAGTTTAAAATAAACTCATATTTAATAATAATATACAAAAACATATTTATGAAAAAAAATAAGAAAACAAAAGGGAAAAAAATTCAAAAAACGGAAAAAAATTTAGTCTTTTTTCTTTCTTTCTTGCTTTTTTTTTTTTATTTTTTATTTTTATATATATATTGATTTTCTTGGTTTTTTTTATCAAATTGATATATTTTTTGAAAGGGAAAAAAGTTCAAAAAAAAAAAAAAAAAGAAACTTTATGGGCTTTGATTTTTTGGATTTTTTAGTTTCCTTGTGTTTTCTTATTTTCTTTTTGTTATTCATAAATCTATTTTTATATATTATTATTAAATATGAGTTTATTTTAAATTATATAAGTAGATTAAAATTATTTTAAACATGTAAGTTTATCAAAGTTCGATTGGCTTATTTCGGTGACAAACCATAATTTGGGCTTGTATTATAAGGGTAGCTTAGGCGCATCATTGTTGATGATCAAGCACAACAAAGGTCTTATCTAGGCCTCAAGATGGTAAGCATTCCAAAGGTAAAATACTTGTGCTTACTTACATTGAAGAGATATTAGTTGCACACACACAAAACTCATGTATATCTATACTTTTTGTATGTTGTGTGTTTTATGTTTGTGTATTCATGTTATTGAACTCTTTTCTTGCATGTTTTATTTGATTGCATCTTGATTGATAATTGCCATGTCTCTTTAGGCATTAGGATGCAATCTTTTCACACTTCACACTTGCATATCTTTGATGGTTTATGTTGTGTCTTTACTGTGTCAAGTAATTCGTTTCTTGATTGCTTTATTTCTACACAAAGTGTAGCCCCCTTTCCGTATTTTTTTGTGTAAGTTTCTCAGGTAAAACCGGGTTTTTAATGTTTCATTTGAGGTTTTTGTAGGTTTTTCTGCTAGCAGGGGTGTTTTGGCTTTAACTGGAGAACTTTGGGCAATTAGCGCAAATATGGAAAGTCTGGGGGCTTGGATCAGAGCGCCACGGTTGAAGCGCCGCGGTTGGTGCGCAAGCGGCAAGGAGGCGACAGAGATCCCCCAAAGTTGCCGCGCATGAAGTGCCGCGGTCGTGAAACAGCGACAGAGTGGCGACAGAAATCTCTCAGGCTTGCCGCGGTTGGTAGACCGGACAGAGGCGCGACAGAAACTTCATTTGCCTGCCGCGGTCGATCTGCCGCGGTTGTCCAACCGCGAAAATGGAAACCGCGGTAGAGCCTCCCTTCGTATTCCAGAGGGCATTTTGGTCATTTTTGGGCCTCCTATAAGTACCCCTTCTAGGTCATTTCAGATCCAGACCTCCCCAGCTCGAATTATTACAGCAAGTTTCCATCTTGGCTCTTTCCTTCACACATCACCAACCCATCCCTTCCAACCCACCAAAATCCTACCTTTACCTAAGATCCAAACACACCAATCCCACCTCTTTTCCATAGCCATCATCACTTCACCTTTTGAGCAAGAAGAAGGATAGAAAGAGAAGAAGATCCAAAGAAGAAGAAGCTCTCCATATAGTTTTTTCTAGACTCTTTCTCTTTTATTCTTTATTGTAGCCATGTACTTCTTATTTGACATATATTGTATGGTTACTAGTTGTAATATGATGAGCTAAACTCATAGTGCTAGGATTTGATGAAACCCCACCTTTGACTATACATTTAAATGAATTGACTCTTGTTTATCCCTTATGTGCAAGATTGTTGTTTGTATGGGTATTTTAATGTTCTTAATGCTTTTCAATTGATTGATCTCCTCTTGAATGACTTTTGTGGTATGTTATGCACTAACTGGAGACGCATGCCACGTGTTCGATAAAATGCTCCCCTATGCATGCTTAGAAAAGTAGACCTACTTAGGCTAGCGTATAGGACTCATTTAGTACACCAAAGTTCGTAATAAACTCATTCGTACATTCCGGGTAATCGAAGGATAAGCTTGGGTATGTTTTGAGTGTGACTCACTCTACTTGACCAAGATTGCGGGTCAATAGAAGGGTGTACGAGTATATGAATTGCATGAGTACGTTTGGGGTTATACAATCGAGTCTAACTAGAAAGTCAATCTAAGGGTGGGGTGTAGTCAAGTCCTAGCATATTTCTCTCCATTATCACATTCGTGTTTTATTTTGAGTTTTTCATTTCATTGCCTTAGTATTAGCCTTTAATCAAGATAGTTTACTTTGTTTGTTTTGAACTACCATCATTATTGATTGTTTGAATAGCAAATGGATTAATCAATTTCGGTAATCGATCACTCGATTCCTTAGAAACGAACTTTACTTTCCGTTGTGCTACTCTCTGACCTCGTTCTATTTCGAGTGTCACTTGAGTGATAGCCATTTCTCGAAGATTGTTTGGAAACATTCACGCATGCACGTTGGTGTGCTTGGTTGAGTGCGAGGATCGCCTTCGGAGAATGCCCTTGGCTTCTCCTTTGGTTTCACCACAATTGGTGAAATGGTGGTTGTGATTGGTGGCCTGGTTGCCGAATGGAATAGTCATTTGATTCCATAAGTCACTAGAATGATTCTACGGTTATAATCGGCGGCCCTGACCACCGATCGAAATTGCCGATGAGACCTGATTGATTTAAATATCTTAGTCTCAGATTGGTGGTTGGATTTGGCGGCCATGAAACCACCAAATGAAACCACTGTTGCTCTCATGTTCTCTCGGGATCAATTTGTGGTTTGATCGCAATTGGTGGCCGCCGAATGAAGCCGTTGATTGGCGCGTTTCAGGGGCAGACTTGGCTTTTCATAAAAAAAATTATTAGCCTCTATAAATACATCGTTATGTCACTCTCTTACATTCACCTTTTTGATCATCAAGAACTCTAAAAGAGAAAGAGAGATTTTTAAAGAGAAAAGGCAACAAGATTGCTCATTTAATTCTTTAAACACTTTTCCATATGCAAAATCATCAACTAAGCATCATCTAGGATCATCTAGTATGTGCTAATGCATGGGTCTTCTTCAACACACATGTTATGGTAAGTTGAACACTAATTTCATCTAATCTTAGTGTTTTTACTTAGCAATTTATCTCATTTATAACTTGTATGTTCTTAGATTAATTTCTACTTACAAGATTGAGATTATGTGTTGAATGTTTGAGTGTTGTATTTTAATAGCTATATGTAGGATTGCTTTATCTTATATAGTTATGTTTTATGTCATGACATATAGCTATTGATATCTAGGATTGATTTAATTGACATCATTTAATCCTAGATAAGCATTTAGTGTAACCTAGCGTTAATTGCATATTTGGATATCATGTATATTCACATAAGTTGATTAATCTCTTCATTGAGAAGTAAGTCTTCTGGCTAAGGTGGCTTAGTGTGCAAGCAAATTGATCTAGAGTTGTTATTAAAAGCCTGCGGGTAGTATGGTGGGTTAGTGACCGAGAATGGTTGAAGTCAACCTAGGTTGTGGATATCATTATAAATAGTGAATTCGAGCGTGTGTGGCACACATAATAGCCCTTGGTTTTTCCTTATTGAAAGTTTCCACATAAAAATCAAGTATCATTTAAATTCCGGACTTTACACTTGATTTATTGTAATGACTAGATTGGGGTTATTTTCGTAAAATTGACTAATCGCAAAAATTTGGTAATTACCGGATTAAAATCTACTAACCCCCCCCCCCCCCCCCCCCCCTAGATAATATTAGAACACGCCATATTTGTTTCAAAAAAAATTATATAACTATATATATAAACATATAAACAATTTAATAATGAGCTACAGTACTCAATTATTTAGAGCATGTGGCTCTTAACTATAAGGTCGAAGGTTCAATCCTTAATGGAGGTGTTTTTATTTTTTTCATTAATTGTTTCAAAGAGATTTTGGATGGAAAACTTGATAGAATGGGAAAAATAACCAATATTTAGGGTTTCAAGGGGTTGATTGGCCATTACTGAAACTAAAAGGGACTAGTTTATCTAATATGACAAACTTCAGGGGGGGGGGGGGGGGGGGAATGATAATTTCCCTATATATACAGTTAAATCAACAATCCTTCAAGAACGTGTTGGAGTAGCCCAATTGGTTAAACTGTGTGGCTTTTAACCACAAGGTTGAAGGTTTAATCCCTGAAGCAAATATTTTTACTTTTAATTAATAGCCAAAAGGATTTTGGATGGAAAATTTGTGAAAATGGGTAAAATGACCAATATTTAGAGTTTCAGAGGGTTGACTAGCCATTATTGAAACTATAGGGACTAATTTATCTAATATGACAAACCTCTTGGGAGAAAATGATAATTTCCCCCATATATATTTAATTTGTTTAAAATAATTTAAATATGTTTATAGAATTTAAAATAAACTTATATTTATAATTTAAAATAAACTCATATTTAATAATAATATATAAAAAACATATTTAGGAAAAAAAAAACAAAACAAAAAAAAACCAAAAGGGAAAAAAAATTCAAAAAACGGAAAAAAATTTTAATCATTTTTTTTTTTTGTTTTTCTTGGTTTTTTATCAAATTGAAATAATATATTTTTTGAAAGGGAAAAAAAATTCAAAAAAAAAAATAGAAAAAGAAAAAACTTTATGGGCTTTGATTTTCTGGATTTTCTGGTTTCCTTTTGTTTTCTTATTTTCTTTTTCTTTTTCATAAATCTGTTTTTATAGATTATTATTAAATATGAGTTTATTTTAAAAATATATATATAATTTTATTTTAAATTATATAAACATATTTAAATTATTTTAAACAAATTATATAACTATATATATACATACATACATTTAAATCGACAATTTAATAATGAGCTAGAGTAGCTTAGTTGTTTAAAGCTTGTGGCTCTTAACTATAAGGTTGAAGGTTCAATCCTTGATGGAGGTGCTTTTTTTTTTTTTTTTTTCATTAACCCTTTCAAAGGGATTTTGGATGAAAAACTTGATAGAATGGGCAAAATAACCAATATTTAGGGTTTCAGGGGGTTGACCGACCATTACTGAAACTAGGGAGACCAATTTATCTAATATGGCAAACTTCAGGGGGGGCGAAGGAAATGATAATTTTCCTGTATGTATGTATATATATATATATGTGTAGTTAAATTGACAATCCATCAACAATGTGTTGGAGTAGCCCAGTTGATTAAATCGTGTGGCTTTTAACCACAAGGTTGAAGGTTCAATCCCTGATGGAGATATTTTTATTTTTATTTTTAATTAACAGCCAAATGGATTTTGGATGAAAAACTTGTCAGAAGGGGCAAAATGACCAATATTTAGGGTTTCAGGGGGTTGACTAGCCATTATTGAAACTAGAGGGACTAGTTTATCTAATATGGCAAACCTCAGGGGGGGAAATGATAATTTCCCAATAGCAATCCTTAACATTTACATGAAATTACAACCATTAAATTTGGTCTTTATCTAGAGCATCGTTCACCCTATAATTATCTTTAAATTGGAGTCTCAGAATGAATGTTCTCTCCATATTTCATCTCCTAGAGCATTTCCAAAAGTCTTATTGGAGACCTCCTATTTAAGGGTGGATGTTGTTGTAAAGGGATGGCAAGGGGATACGTATTCCAAGAATACTCTCTTAAATGACTAATTTATAATTTTTTATTATTATTTTATATGGAGGCCACTTTATATACTATTGTTTATATATATATATATATACTCATAAACTACATTTCTTCATTATATGTGGAACCCTTTTAATTAAAAGAGGTTGAAGCCACCCCTTAATTAAGGATGTGAGCTCCACTAGATTCTAATTAAGGTAGTTGTTAATGGAAAATTGTCAGAGGGGTGAATTTCCAAATAACAACTTTCAGACCATGACCGGGGTAGGTCACGGTATGCGATATATCACGTTTGATACTTGTACGTTCTCAGTAAAAGCAAGTTAAACATAAAGGTGGTTAAAGATCAAGATAGTTCATTGTGTATATATATATATATATATATCAAGAAGACGAATAAATAGCTCTTTTATTGATCAATCAAATATAGTGACATGATACAATGGTATTTTTATGGAATGTTTAAGTATGGAGGTTCAAAAACAGTTGACAATGGCGGTCTCATGCTAGTCAATAAGTGGAAAAACTGTAGGGAATTGGACTCATAATCGGATCCCCCTTCTTTCGAGAGTCTTGTAACATTTATAGGTCCATTTTCTTGCTCATCACTCCGATAATTAGTCAATCAATTTAGTGATCAAAGAGACATTTATAGTGGCTTCATTTAGGCGCAGGAATAATCCCATAATCAAGTGATATGTTTCCTTTCTCGGCGATTTTGATAGAGTTTGACTAATCCCATTTAAAATGGAGTTTACAGATGGTGGGAGAAGTCAACTTTCTTTGTATTGAAATGTTGGTTCATACTGTCCTTTCTGTAGCATGGTCATTATCCCTCCTTCCTTGATAGTCTTTTCTTATAATCTTTGCTGCTTAGTAGACCGGTCAATGAAGGAATCATGGTATCGAGGTATGACATGTCCTGGATTACGGTACCAGTACTCTTCGAGTACCAAGGAACCAGGATCATGTGGTAGCGAGATCCTTTGGACCTTTACTTCAATGCTTCCTGGTACCTAGGGATCTGGGCGACCTTAATCTTGATTCACAGATGGCATACTTGGGTATACCGGTCCTGGCTTATTCCCGGTGTATCTAGATACTTCCTGTAACGTCTTTCTACTTCAAGCAATCTTGGCAAGGATGAAAAATTCTTTTTTGGGCCCCTGTTTTTTTAGGCGGTTAACAGAAGTCCCCCTTGAGTTGAACATCGGTACATGGTTGGGGTTGGAGTCAGAATACCTACAATACTTGAAGGATTTTATCTATCCTGCCTGGCTTGTTTCCACTGTCTAAGAGGAAGTCCTCATTTGTCACGCTTGCATTTAATGAATTATCCATATGTCAGGCAAGAGATGGTCTGCTTGTTTGAAACGATTGTTTTTGGCGTGAATTTCTGAAACCGTCACTCCCATGTCTCTGGTCATTAACTCGAATTTCCTTTTTTGTTCCTATAACCGTCTGCCTCTCTCTATAAATACCTTCTTTCTTCTTCATTCTTCATTCTTCATTCATTTACACCATCTCAAAGCAAACCCTACTTTCTCTTTCAAGAATCATAGCCTCCCTTCTTTTCTCCTTCAAAAACCCTAAAAAGAACACTTCTTTTCTTCCTTTTACCCTAACAATGGCCATTCCACCACTACCTGCTAACAGTCTTGATGACTTTCTCAACCAGGAGGAGAATGACTTGGCGGATATCTCTTCCCTACTTTCGAGGAAGAGAGGTCGAGATGGAGGTGATGCAGCTAGAAGTTCTGCCCCACCCCAACGCCGTCATTCTAGTAGAAATATGGCTATTGGGTCGGGCTTCAGCAACATGCCCAATGCTCCAGTTGATCTCATAGATGAGGAAGAGGACGACATAGCCACCAAAACTGATAAGGAGGATGCCTCAGCTGTAGACCCCTTGGCGGTGTTAAGCGGCCCCCTTTTTTCCTTCCTTCCTTCCTTCCATGATTTCAGGATTGTGCATGATTCTATCAGCATCGCCAACACCATAGTGCGCTTGAAAAAGGACTATCAGATTTCTAATGACATCACCCTCTCTTTTCCATATCGGGGTTATGATGTAAACTCCCCTTCTAAAAGCCACTTCCCCATTCATGTTGCTGCTTTTGAATGCGAGGTTAGGCTACCCCTTCATCTCACTTTTCGCAAGGCGCTTCATGCTCATCAGCTCACTCATCTTTAACTTTCTCCTAGGTTCTGAAAGCACCTGACTGAGTTATTAGTGCTTTAGAGAGAACAGTGCGAGATAGATCAAGTGACAAGGGAACCGGTTTTTGATGAGATCCGGTATGTCTTCCAAGTAGCGAACATCCAAACCTGCTACTATCTCGAATCTTTCCTTGCCTAATGAGCTTGGTCTTTCTATTCCTACTGATCCAGTAGGAATCATTGAAGGGGTGCTTCCTGATCCTTCTATCCACCGAGATGATCAAATAAAGGATATAGAGGATCCTACTAAGCTAGGAACCAAGCCAGTAAAAGAGATGGAGGCTCCTATCGAACCCGGGGTGTCAGGAGTTGGAGAGACCCCAATTGATCCAGAGGCCGCAAGAACCAAGGAGGCTGAGGATGCTGATGTTGCGGGCACGAGCCAGGAAGCAGGGGAAAAGAATGATGCTAATGTTGCATGATTTGCTTGTCATTTTTTTTTTATGTAGCCTGGAAATGGGGTTTAGGCTCCCTCTTCAATTTATTCGATGTAGCTTCATTATGCTGTCGCCTGAAAATAAGGTCTAGGCACTCTATTTAGTTAATGAAAATTCTTTTTTTTTTTTTTGGCAAGTATATTGTTTCTTGTTTTCATGTTGGATCCCAGCAGGACTTGGTACCCAGATACTCATAATCTAGATAGAACATACTTGAAATGTTGATGTTGGTATAGTTTCTTTACTTCATCCAGGATGACATCAAACCTTCTTCAGGAATAGTCTAGAGGGTAGTCCCCTTAAGACTGGTAAGAATTTTACAAGTAACTTGTACCAAGGCTAGTCTGATCCCAGTAAAAGAATTGATCCTTGCAGGCGACTAAGACTATTTTGACACCCAAACTTGGATAATGTAAACCGGGGTACTTAAGTATTTCCTGCATAGGGGATCTTAGTCATGAACCGGTCCTAGTAGGTAATTAAGATCACTTCAGGATTTTCATGTGGTAGATCAAGGTATCAAGCATTCCTACCCAAGGAATCCTAATCCTTAGGCGAACTAATCTTGGTAGGCAACTAAGGTCGCTTCAGGATTTCCATAAGGCGAGTCAAGGTACCAGGCATTCCTATATAAGGAATCTCGGTCCTTAAGCGAACTGTCCTGGTAGGCAACTAATGCCACTATAGCACTAAGTCTTCAATTAGGCAAATCAAGGTACCAGACATTTCTACACAAGGAATCCTAGTCCTTAGGCAAGCTGTCATGGTACAAAACTAGGGCTACTTTAGCACCAAGTCATCTATTATGAGAATCAAGGTAATAGGCATTCCCGTACAAGGAATCTCAATCCTTTAGGCGAATTGTCCTAGTAGGCAACTAATGCCACTTTAGCACTAAGTTTTCCTTGAAGAGATTGGGTTCCATCCAAGGCTTCAGGGGTGCCATATATGCTCTTCTAGTCTTAAGGATACGACGGGCAACCAAGGCCATGAATTCAGATCCTTGGCCTAAAAGACAACTAAGACTACTTTAGCACCAGACCCTTCCTAGAGAGGGGTGGATTTTGTCCAAGGCAATAGGATGCCATGTGGCTTTCCCGGTCTTGAGGCGATCATAGGCGAAATTTCCAAAGCAATCATAGGAGAAACACATAGGAGAAAAAACTGATTTCTTTATTGAATTTTTTAGACGATACAAAGCAAATTCAGGGTGATACATACTTAGAGTGATACCGGTCGAAATAGACTGCTTCTTCAAACTTCATGGATATAATCTTTTAAGGTTATCAACATCCCAGGTGTGTTCTATAGGGTAGCCATCTATGTCTTCTAACTTATAGGCTCCACCAAGGACTACCATCTTTATCAGGTAGGGTCCTTCCCAATTTAGGGTTAGTACCCCATCAGATCTTATCTAGGTATTCTAGGTTACCTACTTGAGGACCAAATTTCTTTCTTTGAAATTCCAGGTCTTCACCCTTCTGTTAACGTATCGAGTGATCCTGCTCTGATACCTCTCATGTGATTATATAACATGTTATTCTAAACAAGATTGTAATTAACAAGTGGGTATACAAGTCAATCACATAATGAATAGAATCTAATGAATTAATAAATAGAACACATATAGAGATTCATTACAAAGCTTAAGCAAAAACCCACAACCAAATGTTTATCAAATCAATCCCCTAGATTAGGGGTTTAATTACACATAGTAGCAATCAAATAGAAACAAGTAAATGGTAAGGAAATCACCCTTGGGCCACCTTCTTTAGTGCTTTATCCTTGTTCTCCTTTGATGCTCCTAGATACAAAGAATGGAAGAGGAGGATGTGTTTAGATAGGTGGATGGCTTATGGTGAGTGACAAAGGATTTGTGATGGAGAAAATGGTAGGGAAGGAATGATCTAGGGAAGTAATCAATATTTGGTGTGAGGTTTTGGATGGAAAAGATAAGTCCAAGTATATAAATGGAGGAGTTTGGGAGATGATTAATGGAGAAAAGGGAGATTGGTAGGAGAGAATGGGATTGAATAGGCTTAGTAAGACTTTTTTATTCAAATTGAAAAGAGGGATGAATTTATAGTATTTTTGAATTAGGTCACGGATGGCGAATTACCAAAACATCCCCTCTATTTGTCAAATTGCCATTTTGGCCCCTCTAGGGGGCCTTATTGTAATTTTCCACCCAATTTCAGCCAATCAGATATGCACAGCAGATGGTTCGCGGTTTTGGCACAAATGGCGACTTGGGGATGCAAATGGCGAAGCAATCAGGTGTGGGAAATCATCTCCCTGTCGCCATGGCGACCTCGAATGACAAATGGCGACCAAAAGGGTGACGTGGACGTGACAAGAGGGGCAAAACGGGGAGTTTTAGGCGTGAATTTGGTGATCAGAAACCGGCCATTTTGGGGGGCCAACAATGGACCGACCGGAAAGCCGGTCGGTTGGCCGTTAATTCCGACCGAAAAAAAGCCACGGGTAGGTCGGTTTGGGACCAATTCCGGCCGGCTAGGGTTTGGGGAAGGATAGGCTATGGCTGCTCGTGGGATTGAAGAAGAAGATGAATAGTGATAGGGTGCAATTAGACAACACGAGGGGTGCGTATAGCAGCTGTGCATGTCTCTTTTAGGTTAGGGATTGGGCTTGGCTTGGGTGTGTAAAGTTGGGTATGTATAGTAGGAGGCCTGATTACATTAAGAGAGAAACCTTTGTGGTGCAGACAAGAAATGGGCTAAGGTATTTGGGCTGCCATTTGGGTGTGTATAAAAATTGGTGTGGGTTCACAAAGAAGCCCATTATGAGTAGACTTAGCCAAAACGCACCGTATCACTATACTGCGTGGCACCCTTGCCTCTTTTGCGTGGCAAATTACATAATGCTCCCCTATATTCTTCCAATTCACGATAACTTCCATTTTGCCTCCAATAATTTCTCTTTTGCCCCTATTTTACCAAAATTACTCCAATGCCCATGAATTCTATAAATACCTGAAAATACTTAATTAACACCATTAAATCACAAAATAATGCCCAAGAATCAAGCAAAAGGAGAAGGATATGAGGGCCAAAATCATACCAATTTTGGTTCGATCAAGAATATGGCATTTGAATAGAATAACAAGACTCTTATACTCGTTTTACTTGGGTTTTGTTGTTGAGATCGCGTTTTCGAGCCTCATCCCATCATATTCTAGTAAAATGTTCTTCATCAACTTTGTAGATCGTGGAATTTGGGCTCATCCCGTCATATCCTGTTTCAAATCGAGACGGTCCTTCTACGGTCGCTTCTGATGAGGGATTCTAGGTTCCCTACAATCTCATCAGAAGTGAGGACCATCTTGAGCTAAAAAAGGCTTACCAGAACTAGCAGAGGTCACCTTTCCTGACTTGTTCCAACAATAAGAATTGGGTAAATGTCTGATGAAGGAGCAAGTAAAGCAAAAAGTGAGGAGATTCTCATATTCCACGGATATGAAAGAACTGTGAGTATCGTCCCGCTCTAGAAACAAAGAACTCGGTGGCATAGAAGAAACATCAATATCCACGACACACGTGCAAAATGCCTAAAATCACCCTCAACCGTAGCCCTATCCAAACGTAATGGCACACTAATGCCTCTAACTAAATCTAAGATTATCTTCGGGTGCTAGTACTCCCAGGAAAGATCATAAAAACATACTCAAACTTGAGCATTAGTAGACTTGCACTTAGCCAGATTAAAATCTAGATCCCAAGGCTGGAGCCGTAAAATTCCCGGTTTGAGGTGGAGAGAGCCCATACCCTAAATGAGAGTCTGATCTGCTGAGGAGGATAGAATAATCTGAAAGTACCCCTGCCCAAAGAAATCAGGCACCAAGCAGAACTCAATTTCCAAATAGGGTGAAGCTTGGCCTTCAGATCCACAAGCTTCCAAGGCTTCTCTCCATTAGAAAGAACAACTGGACCAATCAGGGAATTTTTACACATATCAAGTCTAGACTTATAAACCAAAGGATCCACATGAATCGTGACATACCCTCCCTTTTTTGAAAAAACTAGAGGTATAGATAAATCATCCACCTGAACACTTGGAGCCTTCAAAAGATCGGCATATGATAAAGCACCAGACACTTAAGGACCCAAATTCCCGTCAGGAACCTTCGAGGACTTAGACTAGATGGGACAGCCATAATAGTACAAGAACTGTTACCAAACGATACCATGATAGGAGTCGGAATCGTCCCAACCACACCAGAAGATGTCACGACATCACCAGAAGTGCTCAAAGAGGATTGAAAAGGCACCCTAGATCGAGACAAGAAGCCGCATGGCTCATATGGAAATCAATATTCATGAACCCTGAAACGGTTCCTAAACCCGTGAAGAAGCCAAATTGAAACGGATGTAACTCTATGATGAAAACCCCAAATCACGAATTTCTTAATTCCAGGTTGCACGAAATTCCACAATCTACAAAGTTGATGAAAAACGTTTTACCATAATATGACGGGATGAGGCTCGAAAATGCGATCTCAATAGCAAAACCCTAAAAAAACTGCAAGCCAGAATAATAATATTGCAACTGATGTAACTCTATGCTAAAAAATCTCAATCATGAATTCTTGATTCCTGGTTGTATGAAATTCTACGATCTATAAAGTTGATGGAGAACGTTTTACCAGAATATGACGGGATGAGGCTCGAAAACGCGATCTCAACAGCAAAACCCTAGAAAAAAACAAGTATAGGAATCTCATTATTCTATTCAAATGCCATATTCTGCAATTGTATAATATACAGTTGTTTTATCTTAACAGATCCCTAACAATTCTATGTTAGATTCCAAAAAAAAAAAAAAAAAAAAATACAATTGTCTTAGGTTTAACCTTTGTATTAAACTTGTATGATGCAAACTTGTTGACCAGCTTTTTTTTTTTTTTTTTTTTTTTTTGATAAAAGAGGAAAAAACACACCAAAGGAACATTACACAGCAGAGAAACTAAGACAAAGGTTGTGATCCAGCCACACACACTCCCTAGAAGAGGAGAAGGCTAACGAAGCAAGATTACGTGCCAAGGAGTTCCCCTTATAAGGGGAGGCTTGGCATATACTGATTCCTACTAACGAAAACAACGCCTTTACATCATTAACAATAACTTGTTGACCAGCTTACTTGTATAAAATAACTTGTACGATGCAAAATACTAAAAACTTAAGTTCTATTGAAAGGTTTTTAATTTTTATGTAGCTTGTATGTACATTATATTTATATTTATATCATATGGTTTTTAGAAATTATATATATTGAAAAAAATTGTGTTTTTATATTAGATTTTTGATTATTTTAACGTTTTTTTTTTAAGTTTCATTTATTTTTTTATTTTTTATTTTAATTTTTAGCTAAACTTCCTTACTTTCAATAAATTTTACATCAATATCCGTCAATATTTCTACCAAATCGTAATACCAATATATATTTTTGCCGATATCGATATTTTCATCCTTGATTTCACATGATAGTTGTAGCATCTGTTTTGAACTTTAGTATCATAAAAAACAGAGACCCAATGTTCCTATAACTTAGAAAAAGGCTAATCAAGATACATGATCTTCATTTGATAACATGGAAAGTAAAGTAAAAGTATCGCTGGGGATGCAACTGCATATGAATAAACTCGCTGATAAAGAAATCTTTTCTTTTCAACATATGCTCTTTCCTCAAGCAAATATGATTTCTTTGTAAAAATAAACAATAACATTGATAATGTCATCTGTGACAATCACACCCCATGAAATTAGTTCTACAAACAACTGTAAACTTATGCTTTTACAAAACTGAATTTAGATTTGCGTATTTCTTCTTTAAGAAGACTCTGCTTCAACTTCTGATGTGTTGCTCTCAGTGGTTTCACCTTCCTCCATATCCGCCCCTCCTTTGGATGGTCCTCCTTCAGGCTTTGCTGGCCCTGGACCGGCTGAGACCTTCACCATTGATGGGCGCAGGAGCCTGTCACCAAGTTTGAAACCCTTGCGATATTCTTCAATAATGATACCTTCTTCATATATGTCAGAATCCTCGCGCATAATTGCTTCATGCAGCTTTTAAAAGGACAATGGAGTTTGTCAGAAAATAGTCTTATCGTTTTATATTAATGAGAGACAGCTTAGGCAAAGTTTCACAAACTCTTGATATACTAGAAGCATGTCAAGGTAATATGCAAATAAATTGAAGCTTTCATAAAGCTCTACTGCTTTATAACTAAGTTATCTCTTTTAACTTGTTTTTTTTTCTAGGTATTCAATACCACTACAACATACTGAAGTCTAGTTATATACTTATATCTACACATTGTTACTCGTGTAAACTCACCAAGTTGGCTCAAATTAATCAAGACTTGGTTTGAGTTAAAAGCGTATCCAGGTCTTCACAAAACCTGAACATACTTGTCTAAGGATTTGAAAAGGTTCATCAAATACTCGACTGAATTTCGAGCCAACTCGGGATTTCACCTGCAGTAAGGCAGTGATGAAATATGACAATCATTACAACAATCTACAAGTAGCCACATTACTACATCAATATCATTAAACTACAAGACATTATGCTCATCAGCACAAGGCATATGATTTATCTAAAGTAAAAAGACAAGGCAGGCTTTTTTAATTTATCTGGTTTATTTTCTCTTGGTATTTTCCTAAGGAATAAAATCTTTGATGTCTACTTGAACAATAAGAAAGCAAGGTGACTTACCAATGGATCAAAGGGTTTCCCAATTGTCTCCACTGGGACAACACCGAGTGAGCCGAAAATTTCTACCAGCTGCTTATATATGCTCTGGTAGCTATTGTTTACTTTCTCCTCTCCTTCCGTCTCCACCTTAATTTGAGTTTTAGCTCGCTCAAAATTATCCAAGACCTGTAATAATCTCTCCACAACTTCCCCTTGAGCATTTGTTACCAGTGAAAGGCGTTCCTTCTCTGTCCTCTTCCGGAAATTGTCAAAGTCTGCACTGATCCTAATAAGACGATCCTTCTCTATTGACAATTCTTCAGATAATTTAGTCAACTGACTCTCAAGCTCAATTTTTTCATCTTCAACAGATTTAAAAAAATCTTCTATCTCAGCAACTCTGGCATCATCATTATTAGCTAAAGCTTCTTTATATGATTGGAGCAATGTCAGAATAACTGAAGTGGGTGCTTCTTCTGCCCAGGTGGTGTCACCATCACTAGCACCATCTTCGACATCAACAGCACCATCTAAAGAGTCCTGTTACACAAATTTATTAGCAGCATGAAGCTTAAAACAAAAAATATTGTATAATAAATTATGATCTCTAATAAACCTCACTGTCTCAAATTAAAAAAAAAAAATGTTATAAACAGTCAGCCACGATATATTTGTGCCATGGTGCAAATAATTATGTGAAATTGCAGGATTGTCAATTGCGTTAAAATTGAGAAGGTTATTATCAGAATCGATGATAAAGGACAGAATAGGTGAGGGAGTATAAAGCAGGATCATCTGTCAATATTCCAAGCATTGCACTTATGAGTTTACCACATATGTAGTAATTATAAGCTAGCAGTAAGCACTACAGAATGAAAGTCACCTTTATTTCCTAACATATGCAGTCTCCAATTTCTCCCATTTATCAATAAAGCAAGTTTGACCTAGTTACAGTATAATTACATATCCGATACATAATGATCAATATTTGCTTTTTTCAGAAAAGAAAACTCCAATAAAAATTGAATACATATTGGTAAAGATGAGCAAGATACAACATAAATTATCTAGATCTCAATTTCATTAAACATGGATGTTCTCACAATCTCTGGGTGGTATATTTTGACTGTAATTGATTACTCTTCTTCTCATCATTCTAGTTTCAAGCTCTGTTGATCATGGTACTTTCAATCATTTTTGTATATTTTATTTGATAGAATTTGCTAAATCTAACCCGAATACTATATTGGTAGCTTTCCAGCTTTGATTTGAGCTACAGATCCAATTTGCAGTCTAAATCAATTGCTAACGCCTGACTAGATTTTTATCAAAATAAAAAAAGAAAAAAAGAAAAAATTAATTTCTAACCTAGATGACAACACACGGTGATGTAGTAGGAGTAGGACCAACAAAAGAAAGAGAGAATAGATAGAGAATTAGGTTTTGGGAAGATAGAAAATTAGAAGAAAGGGGAGAAACTATAAAAGCAAGAGGAGGAAATCAGAAGAAAAACAGAGGGGAGAAGATTAAGAGGAGAATTCAATAAACCCAAGGATAAACTAAAAGCTATTAATCTCTTATCTCATTAGAAAAGAGATATCTTTTTATTTTACACCTAATCAAATCCCTAATCAAATCCTAATAAAATAAATATTTTAATAATCCTAATCTTGTTCTCCATTACATGATATGTCATAAGCTTAGACGACCATCTACAAGACAAGAGTATTACATCATTTATGTTTTCGACAGGAACATCTACAAGGGTATTACTTTAACTTGATTTAACAAAAAATACTTAACCAGAAGCACCACCACAAAAGCATTTCTAATGGTATATAAACATTTATAGCCAAATTTTATTAGATATCCACCTAAATTTATAGTTTTGCTCCCTCTAAATCTATAGTTACACCAAAGAACCTCCAAACCATCACCACAAAGGCAAATTTCACCATTTTTCACTGAAAAGTGATGTGACCAACCTGAAGCCAATCCCAAACATTTAATATTCTCCGATAGTTCGGATTAAATTTTTATTAGACATCATCAGACATTTTAAGAAATACTCAATGATGGCATCAGCACTTGCCCATTTAACCTCCAGGCTCCAGGATTACATCTCTTATTAAATATCAACATAGATGCATCTTCGACCTACTTTTCTACACTAGTTGAGGTCTTTCGAATCTCATATATCATTTTGACCCTAAAGCTTAAGCAATTAAACTATAAATCCCCTTTTAGTATAGTAATACCCTAGCAATCCAACAAAAAACTAAAGGAACAATTTTGAGTTGTTGGAAATAATTTAGAAGCAATCCAACAAAAAACTAAAAGAAGATTGTAACAATATAGAATTTTTTAGTACAATCCAAGCACTTCAAGCAAACATTTTTGTTTTTTGGAATTTTTCCGTGCCTCTTATTTTCGAAATCAAGGAATTGTATTAGAATCTTATATCAAAAACTCCGTAGTTCCTCACAGTTTTTCCAATGTTGAAGTTGTTTAAAAGCAACACCCTTGTTCAAATCAAGAGTCCTGTCAAGTTAACTTGTGTTATGAGTTATGACCTGCTATACTCCAAAAGGAACTGCTAAGTACACATAAATCCAATATCACAAATCATTAACAAGTTTTCAAACTAAACTACCATCATTAATGACTAAATTGAACCAAAACAAAATTCTTCAAGTTATCAACTGAATTTTACTAAATAAATAAATAAAGCAAAGGTACCTCGATTTGAGGTTCTTGAATCTCCTCCTGGGTTTCAGTGGTTTCGGTCTCTCCAGTGGAAGAAAAAGGCCGGAACTTAACGAACCGTAGAGAGGGAACACAAGCGAACCGGAGAGATGTTGTCCGAGATGAAAGTTTGGCGGCGGAGGTTCTAAGGTGTTGTCTAAAGGAAACGCAACTGGGCTTCGGATATTTTAGCGAAATGGCAGGCGTACGTGGCGGAGCCTGAAACGCCGCCGTCTTGAGGACAGTGGCCATGGAGAAGGAATCGTGAGAAAGATAAGGGTGGGAAATTTTTGTAAAAAAAAAGTGGGTGGAAATTATGGAGTACGAGAGGTAAATCAATTGAAAAGTAGTTGATGTTTGATTTGGACCGTCAGATTTCGATCTGATGGTGGAGGTTTGAGGTAGGTTGAAAGTTCTGGAAAAATAAGTGATTGATTGATGGGTCGGAGTCGTGGTCGGGTTTACATCCAGATATCCATGTAAAATGTCTTATGTTAACATGGCCCGGTATGGCCCATTTTACACGGCCCAAGCGGACTGCTGCCCGACACACACATAGCTTGGTGGCTGAATCACAATTCACAATTTTACCTTTATTATTTTATTTAAAATAAATGTCAAAAAGTTCCCTTAAAATTTAAATTCTTATAAAAATTAATAAAAATAAAGTTATATTTATCGTGTTATATGAAAATCGTATTGATGTAGACTAATTTACACCACACATGTGAAAGCTTCCATACATTTTGACACGAGTTCATTCTTTAGGACACATATCCTTTTGCTTGTCTTGGTATGATTGGTTACCATTTGCTATAAATAGCAACTCTGCTATAATTTTAATAGGAATCAATGTAAATGTATTAAGAGAACATCCAAAAGAGTGATTTACTTACAGCTCAGTATTGTATTGATTACAACATGAAGATTGTAAAGTTAAAATTCAAGAGCTGGAAGCTCTACATATAATATTTTTAATCAAGTCAGAAGTTGAAGTTCTGAATTTCAATCCAACAAGAACTTGAAGTTCTTAATTTCAACCTGAAGTTCTTGATGTATTTACTATTCAATTTATTTATTATTACGTATTTATTTACTTTTAAACAATTTATTTATTATTAGAACCGGAAATTCTGAATTTCAATCTAGTCAAAATTTGAAGTTCTAAATTTTAACCTAAAGTTATGGATTTATTTACTGCTATACAATTTATTTATTATTTCACATTTATTTATATGCAATTTATGAGATTGACTAAGCCAACCTATCAGAAGCCGTAGTTTCTGGATTTATTTATTATGCTTTTTATTTATTCCTATTTATTTATTTATACACAATTTATGAGATTAGCTAGGCCAACCTACCAGATCCTGTAGTTTTTGGATTTATTTATTATGCTTTTTATTTTTATTCCTATTTATTTATTTATGTGCAATTTATGAGATTGGCATAGTAACCCAACCTACTAGAACATGCAATCCTAGATCTATTTATTATGCTCTTTATTTATCTGCATTTATTTATTTATCCGTAATTTATGAGATTGGTTTGGACCTACCAGAACCTGCAGTTTTTGGATTTATTTATTATCATTTTATTTATTTATATGTTTTAATAAGCTAGGCTTGGCTATGGCGATTGATCTAGAACCTAAAGTTCCTAGATTTATTTATTATTTTGATATTTAGGTTAGCGTGGTTTTGCTAAATGATCAAAACTTGAAGTTCTGAATTTTAATTTCATTAAGAACCGAAAGTTATGGATTCATTGTTATATATATATATATATATATATGGATGGCAAAATAACCTGCAGGAACCCACACTTATGGGGAGGGTAGGGGTTTCAATTTGATGTGGATGGGACGAGGATGGGGATAGATAGTAAAACTCGCAATGGGTATCGGGCGGGGATGGGTTTTATAATGGGTTTTTAGCAAAATTGCCCTATTTTAGGGGTTGAATTGCAAATCTACCATAAAACCCAAATTAATTGCAAAAATTCCCTAAAATGACCACAATACCCTTTATCATAACTACACCCCATTTACTAACTATATTAATTACATTTACTAACCACCAACCAACCATTTACCAACCCTTAAAAAAAAACTAACAATTTACCATCATCTAACCCTTTTTCTTCTCTACATCATCTAACCTTTTTTTTTTCTTTACATCACGTTCCCTTTTCATATTTGAAGTTTTAAAAACATTGGGGAATTGTTTGAAGGGGTAAGTATTATTACTTTGTAAAATTATTTTTCCATCCTACCATTTTTTTTTTTGAAATCCGGAAAATGTATTAAAAAAAAGTTTGTAAAACTATCAGGTTGGGGGGACCGACATCGGGTCAGCTTGACCGGATGTTTTTTTCCATCGGGCCAGGCTGACCCGACATCGGGCACCCCGACTCGATGGTTTTTTCCATATTTGAAAAACCATCGGGTCGGGGGTAGGGGTGGGCACGGTTCAATTCGGTTCGGTTTTGGTTAAAACCGGATTGAACCGAAAATATTTCGGTTCACCCAAAATTGAACCGGTTTAAACCGAACAAGAAATAGTAACCGAACTGAACTGAACTGAACTGATTTTAATCGGTTCGGTTCGGTTCGGTTCATTTCGGTTTTGAGCCTAATGGGCCTAATCAATTTTTTAATATGTTTTTAAATTTGATGGGTTGTGACCCACAAAAAATTTACTGTACAGTTTTCTAATCTCTTGTGGGATTCTAATTTTGGGCCACAAAATTTAATAGTCCAAACCCAAAAAAGCTGAATCAAGCCTTACTAATAATAAATAAAGTACTACTAGACATTATCAAATTTAATAGACAGCATCAGTGTATCACAGTAAATTCAATTTTGAAAGACCACATACAGAAATACAGTACAGACCACATACAGTTCAATTTTCACAATTAAAAACTCTAAATCCAAATCTAAACTTCAAATAAAAATTACAATCCAAATCAAAATTACAACTAAAATAAAAACTCCAACTCACTTAATTAGTAATGACAGTAAAATAATTCCAACTTCCTGCATTCATAAATAAAACGGTAATTAGTAATGATAGTAAAATAAGAGACTTGCATCCATGTTAGAAAAATTAGACATATACAAGCAATTAAAGGCTTACCTTCTACTGACTCAACACTGTCAATGTCTAATATACACAATAAATATACACAATGTGAAATTATTTCGTACAAGTTATCACTGAAATACTGTCAATGTTTCTAAATGGGTTAGGTTTACATATATATATATATATTTATTTACTGTGTATATACATAAATAATATTTGTTTAAATATTTCTGGGTTTCTTTACTCTGCCAAGACATTAATTTATCATCAGTACTTACAAGTTACAATCAGAAGAAAAAGAACATGAAAGTAGATTGTTTTAATTTTTAAACTCATATTGTACATAGATAATTACAATATGTACACACATAATTATTGTACAGATAATTACAATATGTACACACATAATTATTGTACACAGAGCATCAGTACTTACAATCCAGAGCATCAGCTTATTGTACACAGATAAATAGATAATTATTTCAACTAATAAAAATATTCAAAACATCAACTCTTCAAAACAAACACACACAAAATAGTAACTTTGAACAATATAAGAGAAACCCAAATGAAATATAAATAAAAAATCAAAACAAAATTGAAACTCTGCTGCTGACTGCTGTTGAACAACAATTGCTTTTAATTTTTTGAACTATTTATCAAAGAGACAGGAACCAACCTTTTTTAGCTTTGTCTTGTACTCTTGTTGAAGCAGATCGGATGAGTTGAAGAAGAGAAGATCGAACAAGCTGAAGCAAGGTTGAAGAAGAGAAAATCGAACGAATGAACGACCAGATCTGAGGTGAAACACAAAAAAAAAAAAAAAAAAAAAAAAAAGACAAGAAAATTAGAAAAAGAAGAAGAGATAGGCGTTGAGTCGTTGACAAACCTTGAGAATGTGAAGACTCTGAACTGAGAGAAGTTGGAGGTTGAGCAGCAGGCGGCGGACCAGAATGGAGGTTGAGAGCAGAGATGAGGAACAAATGAGATTTGAGAGAACTAGAGAAGTCGGCGACACAAAGACTCAAAGAATGAAAGTGTTAGGGTTTTTTTTATTTTTACTTATATAGTCGGTTTAAACGGTTCAATCCGATTTTAGAAGAGCAAAACCGGTTTAAACCTAAAAGTTTTCGGTTTTCACTATTTTGAACTGGTTTAAACCGATTTCCTCCTACGAACCGAACCGAACACCCTTTTTTCGGTTCGGTTCGGTTTCGAACTTAGTGCCCACCCCAAGTCGGGGGGACCGATGTCGGACCACCCCGACCCGATGAAAAAAAACATCGGGTCAGGCCGACCAGATGGTTTTTCAAACTTTTTGAAAAACCTTGAAAAAACCATCTGGTCGGGGGGACTGATGTCGGGCCATCCCGACCCGATGAAAAAATTCATTGGGTCAGGCCGACCCGATGTCGGTCCCCCCGACCCGATAGACCCGATGGTTTTTTCAAAAAGATCAGTCCCCCTGACTCGATGGTTTTTTCAAAAAGTTTGTGTTAACCGCCAAAATTGGCGAAGGACCAAGAAAGAATTTTCCACCTCAACACAAGGAGAATATAGGAGTATAGACACCATCTGACTACCCCGACAAAGGCGGGAGTGCACACCTCCTCCGGCGAGGTCCGACCTAGCCTTCCCTTAGCTATTTAAGGACCCCGCCAGCATCTTGATTCATAAGCAACGTCCCGAGCCGGAGTACTCGCTAGACCCTGCAGCGGGGTCCAGCCCCGTCATACCCATGTCTCTTATAAAGCCCCGCAGCACCCCGACACGGAGTTCCACTAAGCATCCCGCTATAGTATGAACCCCGCAACACCCCGACACAGAGTTTCACTAAACATCCCGCCACAGTATGAACCCCGCAGCACCCCGACACGGAGTTCCACTAAGCATCCCGCTATGATACCAGCTAGACATTCCCCTACTCCATCAGCTGGATGCCCACTGGCTTGCACTTTCTGATATAGCTAGCCCGCCAAGCAGAAAGATACCAGGTAGCAAGATTCTCATATCATAAACTAAAAGCTCCATAAAAGACCCATTAAAACGCTGCTGTACAGAGGAGATATACTCCTTCCCGCCAAAGAGTCCTATTTTGAGCAGGTCAACACATTAAGAATCCTACTAGGAAAGTAACAATTTGATCATGAGATTGACTCCTCCTAGGAAGGAAAGACTGGATTCTACTCGTAAAGCTCCGAGATTATTTCCTAAAAAGAAGAGGATCCTAGATTGGCCAAACCCTAGACTGAAATTATAGGAGTGTAAGGCAAACAACAGGATCTATATATACAACTACTTATTCATCGGAAGAGGGGACCGAAAATCACCACCAGAAACCCTACAATCAAGTTCTACTTATCGACATGCACGAGATCACCATCACGACCATCTCCATTACCCACTGAATTTCCATACCTTACAGTTAATCCTGAATGTATAGCTCACATATTTGTAATGCAAAGTGATGATTAATAAGAAACTCATTTTTATCTATTTTCTGGTGACCTACGCCATATTTGCATTGCTTAGGATAGTCGGTATCGAACCACTTGATACCCCTCCGACTAGGGTTAATCTTGATCTTGGTCTTGGTCCATGTAAAGTCGTTATTTGGAATTTTACCCCAGTGATGATTTTCTGGTAACAGTTTGAAAAACCATCGGGTTGCCCTGACCCGATATTTTTTTTCATCGGGTCGGCGTGGCCCGACATCGGTCCCCCAACCCGATGGTTTTTCAAATATGGAAAAAACCATCGAGTCGGGTCAGCCTAGCCCGATGGAAAAAAACATCGGGTCAGGCCAACCAGATGTCGGTCCCCTCGACCCGATGATTTTTCAAACTTTTTTTAATACATTTTCTGGATTTCAAAAAAAAAAAAAATGGTATGATGGAAAAATAATTTTAGAAAGTAATAATACTTTCCCCTTCAAATAATTCCCCAATGTTTTTAAAACTTCAAATGTGAAAAGGGAATGTGATAGAGAAAAAAAAAAAAAAAAGGTTAGATGCTATGGAGAAAAAAAAAAGGGTTAGATAATGGTAAATTGTTAGTTTTTTTTTTTTAAGGGTTGGTAAATGGTTGGTTGGTGGTTAGTAAATGTAATTAATATAGTTAGTAAATAGGGTTTAGTTATGATAAAGGGTATTGTGGTCATTTTAGGGCATTTTTGCAATTAATTTGGGTTTTATGGTAGATTTGCAATTCAGCCCCTAAAATAGGGCAATTTTGCTAAAAACCCTTTTATAATCTCTGCCCCGCTTAAAATATAATCTTTATTTTTTTATTTAATAGTTTTTTTTTTTTTTTTTTTTTTTGGTGTTTAAAAATTATTGAATTTATTTGTTTAGTTGTGAGATTTATGTTTATTTTTAATGTTTATGAGATATATTTCAATAATTTTTTCGAATTACATTATATATTATATCATATTTATTATTGTTTTTAGTTGTCTTTAATATATTAAACAGTGATGCTATTGATGCATCCACTACTCAACTATTTATACCCCACTTTTTAAGTATTTTTTTTCCTTTATCAAATTACTTAAAGAGGCATAATTTTTATTAAAAAAATATTGTACAAAGTAAAACTAATAAAACCCCACTTTCATTATTTCAAAACCCTAATGACAAAAGCTTTAATGACATAGATTATTTCAATGTTTACTATTTTTGCTTATATTTTCTTTTAGATCTTGATCTCATGTTTCTCATGTTTAATATTTATTGATTTATTACTATTTTTGTTTATATTTTCTTTCCAATCTCGATCTTATGTTTATTATGTTTAGTATTTATTGATTTTATTGTTTATTTGTTTTATTTTTCTTCTCAAATTCCAGATCCTTGTTTGCGATTTTTTTTTTCTCTTGATTTATTTTCTTTCAGATCTTCCAGGTATATTGTAATTTGTATCAATTCTTTTATAAATTTTATTCCGGATCTTCCAAATTTAGTATTATGTTATTTACAAAAAAAAAAAAAAAAAAAAAATCACTCAAGAATCACAGCCAAGAAAACCTAATCTCTGACAAAACAAAACCATAACAAAACTCTAACTCAATCGCTAAAAAAAAAAAAATCATCAGATGATTAATATCACATTCACAATCTACCACCAACACTCCAATCAACTACATAAAAAATAAAATAAAATTCAAATCTATTAAAGATGGTTTTACCATGAAATAAGAAGAAAAAACAAATCCTGCGAATGGATGTGAGAAAACCATATATAAAGATTAGAGATAAAATGTATATATATATATTGAATAAGATATGGTGTATATTAAGTTTGAAAAATAAGTAAAAAGGTAGTCCTGGAAATGAATCAAAAAAATTAATAAAACCATTTAATTTTATACAATTAAATCAAAATTTTAAAAAGTGGGGCAAAAATAGTTCAGTATTGGGGATGCCAATAGCACCACTCTATACTAAAATCCAAATATATAACAATAATAGTTGAAATGATTTAAATGTAAAAGTATTTATTTTCAGATATTTATAATTTAAAAAAAAAACAACTTATCGCTTATATTCAGTTTTTAGTGAAAAAAAAAAAAAAACATGTTTTTCAGTTTCAGTTTTCAGTCATTATTCAGTCTTCAATACAATTCAACACTGTTCGGTCTTCTACGAAAAACGGTAACCTTGGGGAGATGTGAAGAACAAACGGTCAAATTAGAAGTGAGTGGTAAGTGACTTGCTTAGTAGGTCATTTTAGGATTCCTATGCATGCATTAAAAGAATAAAAGCATCTGCAATGCTATTATGTATTTGGAGAAAATGAAGTGTCACACATGATAGATATTAAAAAAGTGACTTGCTGAGTAGGTCATTTTAGGATTCCTATGCATGCATTAAAAGAATAAGAGCATCTCTAATGCTATTATGTATTTGGAGAAAATGTAGTGCCACACATGATAGATATTAAAAAAGTTTGAAAAACTCTCATCAATGCTATTATCTAAATTGAATATGGAGATGATGTGGCAAAAAAAAAAAAAAAAGTTAGAGAATATGAAGTTGGGTTTTTAATTCTAAAAACTCTTCTAGAAATGCTGACTAGGATTTCTAACTCTTTTCACCAATAAGAATAAAACTTATTTAATTGTAAAATAAGAGAGAGAGAGGGTGGAATAATTGTTTTATTATGATTGGTCATAAAATAGATTCGTATTTGATTTTAGATAATTGTATTGGAAATGTGAATATGCATTTCTCTCATTTTTTTTTTCAAAAGTGGACCCATAATGAATAAAAATGCTGACGTGACACTATTTAGAGACTCAAAAATGCATATTTGAATTAAAGATACTTTAAGTCAGGACCATTGTATGTTTATCTAAAAGCAATCAATGGTTGAGATTAGCATAATGTGGATTATTTTTTAAAATTGTATGGGTAATGTTTCACTCAGGAATGAGCCTATAACAAATAATAGTTGAAAAGATATAGATGTAAAAATATTTATTTTTAGATATTTATAACTAAAAAAAAAAAAAAAAAACTTATCATTTATATTCGGTTGTCAGTGAAAAAATACAAACATATTTTTCAGTTTTAGTTTTTAGTTATTATTCAGTTTTCAATATCATTCAGCACCGAAAGTCTTCATGCGAAAAATCAAACGCAACCTTAATGTTATTTCTAGGGTTGCACATTTTCCCCAGGATTCCCGTTTTCCCGCTTCCCCATCCCCATTTGGGGGAAATTTTTTGGAGAAAAATGGAGAAATGAGGAGGGATGAGGATGAAAATCATCCCCAAATTGAAATGGGGATGGGGATGGGGATGGGGAGACCTCCCCCATCCCCATTTCCCCATTTCCTCATTTTTCCTACTAATATAGTGAAATGGGGATGGAGAGGTACCCTCCATCCCCATCTCCCCATTTCCTCCACAATATTATAAAAATAATTATATATATTTTGTAATGTATTTTCTTTGACATTATTTTGTAATATATATAACATTATTTTGTAATGTATTTTCTTTTGCATTTGTAATGAAATTTTTTTTTTTTTTTTTAGTTTAATTTGTAATTTTCAGTTAAATGGGGAAATAGAGGAATGGGAGAAACGGGAAAACGGGGAAAATTGGGAAATGGGGAAATGGGGATGGGGATGGTGATGGGGGGACCTCCCCCTAAAACTCTCCCATCCCCATTTTCCCTAAATGGAGAAATGGAAAGGGATGGAGAAGGATTTGAGAAGTGGGTATTGGGATGGGGGACCTATATCCATCCCCATTTCCCAATGTGCATCCCTAGTTATTTCTTGATCATAAAACCAAACTTTACAATTTTACATTATGTTTTTTTTTTTTTTTTTTTTTTTTCTAAATAAAACAAAACTCGTTTGTCGGTTTCAGTCCTTTTCCTACCCCGCACCGTTTTTAAATCTTCCACGACAACTTCACTCTTCTGATTATAGCTGAATTCGCTCATTGACTCTCTGGAATCATCAAAAACAAAGTGGAAAAAGAAAAAAAGAAAAAAAAGAAAAAAAAAAAGACGTTACAGAACAGATTACCGTGTATCAGTGTATGCTTCATGCAACTGTGAACTGCCGCTTTAAAAATCATATAAATAATTTATTTATTTATTAAAATAAAATGGACTTTTAAATTCAAAAAAAACGAAAGGCAGAGAGCGTTTTTGTCCCCAATATCGAGCTTTTATTCAAAGTCCGAGTCTGTTCCTCAAAAACTAAAATAATTCCAAAAACCCCAAAAAACCCTTTCGTCTTTTGATCTTAATTTCGTCGAATGCTTTGGAGATAGAACCCTGAATTTGAGCTCCGAGTCATTGAATTCTTGAACTGTTTTTTCGTTTTTTTCGTTTTTGGGGTCGATTTTTCGAGGAAAAGTTTAAGAGTTTTTTGGAATTTGAAGGTCTAGCTAGGGTTTTGTTTTGAATTCTGTTCAAAGAAATGGGGAGTAGAAAAGAGGAGGAGAGGAACGAGAAGATTATACGAGGTCTCATGAAGCTGCCTCCTAATCGTCGCTGTATCAACTGCAACAGCTTGGTATGTCAATATATATATATATATATATATATTTGTTCTTTTTTAATTCTTGTTTGTTATTATGGATGAGAGATGTGTTGGTGATCGAGTTATATTGAGTTTTATTTGAAAATGGTTTGATCAAATCCATTTAATGTTGTTGTAGCCTAAAGGGTTGGGTTTTGTGTTGGTTTCATTTTTTAGAGAGAGAGGACTTGGAGGTTTTGGATTTGGGGTCTGTACTTTGTTGTTCTGAGTTAAGAGAGAGCTTGATGATTTTACTCTGACATTTATGGCATCGATTAATTCTTAGTATAAGTTGAAGTGACATGGGTTTCCAAAATGTGTATCTGCGTTGTTTTTTATATTTCTTAATTGGCGACGAAAGAGATTTCTGGAAACAAGTTCAGGGTATTGGCAATCAAGCTTTCTATTTTGTATATATCTATGATATTCAGGATGTTACCCATAAAATTATGGTTGGACGTCAAAGCGTGCTTTGATTTTGCTATGTTATTGTGGTATGCTTGCTGGGTTGAAACCAGAATTATGGAATAACTAGTAGGTGAAAAGACAAGATGTTGAGCATGTAACAGTCACAGAGTGGTTTTTTTCATGTGTAACGTAGACGTACTGAGGCACCAGTATGAGAGTGACTTGATTCAAGTGGTAGGGACTTAAAAAGGGAAGGAGAAGACAAAAGATACATGAAAACAAATTTAAAGTTCAAGCAAGTTAATAGATAATGTCCTTTTCATGGGTTGAATGTAGGAAAAGGATTCATGTAATTGACCCAGCTAGTTTGTGATTGATGCTTAAGCCATTTGATTTGATTTGATAACTTGTAGCTGAAGGGTTTAAGGTTTTATTTGAGCTTATTTTGGTTGCTGAGGGACTAAACTGTGGACTGTGAATTTTTAAAAATGGTTTTTGATTTGGGTTTTTTAATATTTGGGAGTTCAAACCTTAATTTAGCTGAGCCTAATTTCATCATTTCCCTGAATATTTAGAGATATATTGTGTTTATTTCACTTTTTACTTTTATTTTTTACTTAATTATCTCAGACTGATAAATTGTCAAATTTTAATTCTGCAGGGTCCTCAATATGTGTGTACCAACTTTTGGACTTTTGTTTGCATGATTTGCAGTGGGATACAGTGAGTATATTTATATTATTTGATGGCTAACTTGATTTTTTCACTTAAGCAGCTCTTTTTCACTAATGCTGTTGTTTCTACATCTATTATTGTCATGTTTGAAATGGGAGTAGAATTACATTTTTAAGTTAAAATGATGGGAAGTTGATCTATTATTCTTAAGTTCTAGTTAATCTAAAATTCTTAATTGATATCTGTCCAAAAAAAAAAAAACCTTAATTGATTGATTGATGCTAAAAGTGTTTTAGTGGGTGTATATATTTGTGTGTTTGTAGTTTGATACATTTATTTCTTTTCATTCTACTTCAGTCTACCCAGAAAAGAAAGTTGGAATTGCAGTAGGATTAGAGCGACATTGACTAATATGAATTGGTGCTAATGTGCTATACATTTACTTTGGTAGGTTTGCTTGGTTTTTCCAATAAAAGCAAGCAGTCAGGAGAATAAAAGTTTATGCTTGTATCTATTTTGTTTCAACAATGTTGATGTGTTGGGTTTTCTTATGTGTTTTATTTATTTATTATTTATTATTTATTTAGTTATTTATTATTATTTTTTTTAATATTATTGAAAAGAATTGTCACCAGAAGTAATTTGATACTTGCAAATCTTAATTCACTTTTCTGTATACACATATATGCATTTCTTTTTGTGTTATACAGTCGTGAGTTTACTCATCGTGTGAAGTCTGTATCTATGGCTAAGTTTACCTCCCAAGAAGTGGAAGCGCTTCAAAACGGTGGCAATCAGGTACAAACAGTGCTATATATACTTTCTTGCTGACGAAAAAGCAATGCTTTTTTTTTTTTATCCTGCTGATTTGATGTTTATTCTTTTCAGCGTGCAAGGGAAATATATTTGAAGGATTGGGACCTTCAAAGGCAAAGGTTGCCTGATAGCAGGTGCAGGATATATGATTTGTTGCTTAATGAGACATGTAGAAGGTTAAATGGAAGTTTTCTTAACATGTTTTCTTCTTGCAGCAATGCTGAGAAGGTCCGACAATTTATAAGGAATGTATATGTGGACAGAAGATATGCTGGAGGAAAGGACTCTGAGAAACCTCCCAAAGATATGCAGGCAATATGATCTTAGACCAACATCTGTGTTTCCTCTGATAGTAACATACTAACATTTCATTGAACCTTAGGCTTTGTTATTTTGCTGAACCTTAAGCTGTGTCATTTTTCTGAACCTTAAGCTGTGTTTGTTCTGCTGTCTAAATTCATTTATTGTAGCAGTGAGATGAATAAAATGAAAAAGATGTGGCGCACTTGTTTGAAATTTGATCCTGAAAACCCCTTGCTTGACAGCCATTTTCCTAAATCATCTAATGATGTGCTTTACTTTTTGAAAAAAGTTCAGAATGTACATTTTTTTTTTATTCAGAGCTATTTATGATATTTCAAATATAACATTTCTCAAAATCAGAACCTTCCCCAATCATTTTCTTGTGTTCCATGGCATATTTTCTCAGTTCAGACTTCAGCCTAGAGTAAACTGCAACTTATGGTGTTCATAAATAAATTTTGACAGAGCCTAAGAAGTCATGAAGATGTTACAAGACGGGCCAGTTCTTATCATTCATATTCTCAGAGTCCACCTTATGACTACCAGTATGAAGCACAACGCTATGGAAAACAAGCTGCTGTGCTTACCAGAAAGCCTGGTTCAGATCGAGGCCACTATGTTGGGAAGATCTCCAGTTTTGTCTATAGTCCTGGTCGTATGAGTGAACAAATGTTTGAGGACAGGTTTGCAAATGAAGGCACTGGATCTCGGATTTCAGACTACTCTGTTTCTAGTGGAGGTGATCCCATCAGATCTGGTACAGAATCTCCTAATTTTAACAGCCCACCTATTCAGACTTCAAGGGATGTTTTATCTTCAAATGCAAGCTTGAAGAAAGATTTAGATGGAATACCACGTCCACAGGTCATATATCTTACAATTTCTTTTGTTAACAACATGAGGGTTTCCAAAGATATATTCACTTGTTGTTGTTGGAAAGTAGTATACTCATATTGTTGTTATGGGCTCCCTACACATAGTTTAGTTTCCTTTTCTGGTGCATGTTCCATGTAAAATGATTATCATGTAGTTGATTATGTCAAAAAAACTTTCAATCAGGTTTTGCTGTAATATTTCTTTTGTTGATTACGGTACATATTTTTACTGTGTGGACCTGTTTTCCACTTTCTTTCCCTTTTTTTTTTTCTTGTTCTTATTACTGATTTTGTTTGTTATTCTATCAGAGAACCACATCTTCAGGAAGCATTGTGTCATTGGAGAGCAAATCCATGCCTCTCAAGTCATGTAATTCTGGTGGCTTTGTAGATGCTAACTCAGATCCTGAACGACCTACTGGGATCCACCACAATAAAGTCACTTCTTTCACACAATCTTCTAATACTGTTAATTATGGAGGCTTAGACCTTTTTGAGGCTCAAGTGGTACCAGAACCAGTGGCCTCTTCTGCTCCATCTATTGATTTGTTTCTGCTACCAGCAGCATCATCAGCTCCCCCTGTAAATACGCTACATACTTCCCTTGCATCTTCAGCTCCATCTGTGAATTTATATCAACCTCCCCAAACTTCTAGAGATTCATCTTTGGACTTGTTTGAGATTGCTGAGCAGCCATCCACTGTGACCTTGGATACCAAATCACAAGAGGTATCGAACACTGGAAATGAAGGATGGGCAACATTTGATACTTCTTTACCTGCAGCATCCATTCCTGGAATCGAAAATATTAATCCTGCCGCAATGCCCAATATTGGAAGTTCTTCAGTAAAATTTGATCAATATTCATCGTTCAATACAAGCATGAAGTGGTCAGCGTTTCATGATTCTGGTGATCACAGGCCTGCCCCTTCATCTGATTTGGGGTATGATGGTTTGCACAATGCTCAAGCCCCTGCAATTGTAACAAACACTCAGGTGAGCTATTTTCATTGTTTAATATGTCCGTGAAAGTAGTTTTTTGATATTCCCTTGAATAACGGTTTTAAGAAGACATTAAAATAGATTCTTGATGTGCAGCTAGATTCAGCTCTATTGCTATATGTAATGTGATTTCTTTTGTAAATTATAAGATAGCCTGCAGTCAGTCAATACTCAAAATGGCTGTGTTTTGTTTATTCTGTATTTGAACAGTCATGGAATGCTTTTGGTGATTCGACCAGTCATTTTCCTTTGGAGGGCGTTAAGCAAAGTAGTGAGCCACAATTAGCAGCATACAAGGCTTCATCAACTGCGGATCAGTATTTGAGCTCAATAGTTCCAGAGGTTGTTGCATCCTACCTCATAATTCTTAAAGTGTCACTTTTCCTTTATTTTTTCTTAATGATTTTTCTTAGCAGGACTCTAATGTTAACGGGAATCGGATAGCTGCCTCCCATCATGGACCCCCCGAAGGACCCGGATCATCACATGTTGACATTGGTTCATCATATAGTCCATCAGTGCTTCCTCTAGTGGTTTGTACTTGAATTTTTTCACATGATTTTAGTATTTTACCCATGGTATTCTTACTAATTGTGTGTCCCTGAAGTCTGAACATATATATAATATTTTTTTCCTATTTTCTTTCTCAGGAAGAGACACCAGCAGGTGCAACTGATTATAAATCAACGAATCCCTTTGATTTTCCTTACGATTCTGATTTTGAGCAGAGCAATATGGTATGCTACTATGCTATAGATTTTCATCTTGTCAATAATATATTCGTTAAAGCTAATTGACAACCTAAAACTAGCTTTAATAATATTATTACTGCATTATACAATGATTCACCTTATTCTTTGTGGAAGTGATATATACAATATACCCCATTACTTTCTGGCCATATTACTTACTCCCCCTGTGTTGTCTTTGTCAAGTTGTGTTTGTTGAAATAGGGAATGTGATATGGAATCCATAGAAGAAATATCCTCAGTCAAAGCCTGTAGTTAAATCCATGGTTCTGCAACAACAAAGAAGCCTACTGATGAAAGGGAAAGGTCATTGGTAGTTATTAGAGTCTTTACACGTAGGGTTATCTTGGTTACTATTACTAAATATTGTTAGTCCATTAGGTCTTACTTTTAAGTCCAATCAGTAATCAGGTCCATAATTAGACTATATGTATGGCAACTAACAATTCACAATTTTTCAAATTCATTATTAAACAAATATCTTTTGGAACTCTAAAAGAATCTTAAAATGTAAATTCCTTATTTTTTTTTTTACTACAAATATAAATTTTTAAATACGTAATTTTATAGATTATACTGCATCAATTGTATCGTTATAATGTGAGTGGTCCAATAAACTTGTGCTATAATTTACTGTGATGCTGTTAATGCTGAATTAAGTTCTACATGTGATGTCTTTTTTCAACACTACAAAACATTAAGGATGCGGTGTGGACAATTGAATCTTAAACTTGAAAAAGTTATTAACTACAAAATTTTGGCAACAAAACTGTTGAACCGGATATTGCTTGACCTTTGGGATCTTCCCAATCTAGTCCAAGTTCAGTCACAGTACTTCATGCTCACTGCCTTTTGTTCCTTCAATTTTGAAGAAACCAACCCTAATCTCTTGTATAGTAGGCAAACCCTTGCTTTCCATCAACCAAACTTGTCTTAGAAAATATGAAAGACATGATAATTTCAATAAGGATGCGTAACTATAAATTTGTTTAATTTGGAGATTGTAATTGTTGAACTTTTTGGGACCGGTGAATAGTCTAAAAGTTAATTTTGTTAGTATGACATGCATGCAGTTTGAAAATGGTATTTTGTTGAGGCTATAATTTAGTGGACACTGTCTTCTGTCCCTTAAACAAAACAACAAATTAGAAGATACTAGGGATTTGGTGGATTAGATAACAAGAGTTTTTCAGGAGGACTTGATTTGAGAAGGTAGAACATAAAAAGAGATGAAACAAGCTATAAGTCAACACTTAGTGCTAAGAAAGCATGTCTTTAAAGGACTAGTTAAGAGGTCATATTGTGCATGGTATATGTATATGTTATGACTTATGATCACTGTACAAGGCATTGTTCAAATCCTTAGATTGCTTTGGTCTTGGCTACTTGTTCAAACCAATTATTTAAATGTAAATATTGAGACATTTTTCATCACAAATATTATTTGGTTATAAGGGCAAGGTTGAAGGTGGTAATGTTGACTAAACAAGAAAAACTGTGGCTATTTGTGAAGTCTTATAAGGAAAAAAAAAATAGAGACAATGAGTTGCCTAGTTCCTCAACCTGCACAATATATTGTAAGATTAATGACAGACATTGTTGGTATAGATGGTTTCTGCCTACTAAACAAACCTACCGACTCCACCTGTAGCTATATCTAACTTCATGAAAGCTGGAAAAAGTTTCCCTTCTGTTAAAATGGAAAAGCATGAGAAGATAGTGTCTTGTTGTTTGTCTCCTGCTGAGGAGAAGTAAGCAGGCTATTATTAGCAGTGTCTACTTGCAGACTAAGAGATTTCTCAATTTGCTAGTCTTAACTTGGTTCATTTCACATTGTAGTTCTTGGACATGAGCTCCTTGCAAGCCGCACTTCCAAATGAACAGTTGCCATCAACCTTCATTGGCGGTGTAAGTCAACCATGGTTTCCTCAAAATCCAGTGTCCCCTTATATCCCAGCAGTAGCACAAGGTAAGCGCTTTATTTCATGCCACTGAAATTTAATTGAACTTAATTTAGGATTGTTGTTAAGAGTTGTGTTCATTTATGGTAGTTTATATCATTGAATAATGAGAAACTGCGAAGGCATGTGAAACATCTTAAAAAGTGGCGTTTTATTTTTCTTCTTTTCATTTCGGTATGATTTGTTTATCTGTAGGTGGCTTAGCATATATGTCAGGGCAAGCACCAAGCTCGCAATTATCGTAAGTCGGTTTCCCGCTCTTATTCTTTAAAGCCATTAAAAATCTGAATGATCACTCTGACTGAAAAATCTGAATGCATCATGCCAATTTTGTCAGATAACTTACACACTTCAGAAATTTATTTATGAAACTTTTATTGTTTGCTATTTTGCTAGGAATGTTTCGGCTCAAGGGCCTGTTGCTTCTATAGGAGGGAATCCTTTTGCTTAGGATTGTTGTGGCAGAAAATAGCCTTTTCATCTTTTTTCAGTTGGTAGTGTAAGTTTTCTAGTGATTTATTGTAGTGTCCTTTCTGTTTATGAACAATCAAAGATTATTTAGATATTATTCGTATATGTATTCTTTATGAAAATAATACCTTGTGAATAACTTTCCACAAAAAATTCAAGGCCATGAAAATATATGCAGCGGAAAAATCACGCAAACAACAATCGATAAACAGACGGGTAATTGATTGTAATCTGTTGATTCATGCACGAATACCAGAAGCAAAACCTTCTATTACTCTTAGGGGTGGGCGTTTAATGGATCGGTTCACTTTTCGAATGAACCGATAAAAAACCAATAATATCCGGTTTTTGAAAAAGTGAACCGATCCGATAAAATTTAAAAGTGTGAACCGATCAAAAACCGATTGAACCGGTTCGGTTCGGTTCGGTTTTTTCGATTCTCAATTGAGTTAGTTTGTAATGTTTTTGGCTTGCAATTTTAACAGTGAACAACCGTTCCATCGATGAAAACATGACTAAATATATAGTCCTATGAGTTTTTAGGGTTGAAACTAGTAAAAATTAAAGGGCATGCATTAGTAACTAATTTTAAGGCTTGTTTACAAAATCAAATGGTAGATCAATGATTCAATGATAGCTTATGTTACATATATTAAAAAAATGTGTATTAAAAAAATATTGATAATTTCATTATCAATATTTTTTTAATACACAATTTTTATGAAATATGAATGTGCAACAATATTTATGAAATATGAATTACTCTTTTTGTTTTTAACATTATTAGTTTTAGACAAAGTAGAAAAAATTTAGGGATTTTTAATTATATACACCGGTTTTCGGTTCGGTTCGGTTCACCGGTTCGAACCCTAGAACCAGAAACCGAACCGAAAATACCGGTTTTTTTAAAAACAAACCGAACCGAACTGGTTAAAAGTTAAAAACCGGAAAAAAACCGATTGGACCAGTTCAGTTCATCGGTTCAGTTCGGTTTAATGGTTTTTTGCCCACCCCTAATTACTTTATTGATCCGTTCACAGATACTAGAATAAGAGGACATGGGGCAAAATAGCACTTTTGAAACTTGAAGTTGTGCAACTATCACCACATTACTAACTCATGTTTTATTAGCACCAAAAATGGAATTTGGACAAAAATACCCCCAGCTTCTTTTCTTTTCTCTTGGGTGTCCTTCGCCGCCTTCTTTCTTTTTCCCAAACCTCCATTGATGGAGCTTCAATGGAGGTGCCACCGTCGACCGACGAGTTGACCAGCAAAACCACCGGGAAAACGTTCGTCGAGTGCCAATTATTGTAACCGAAGTGTTCGTTTTCATTTTCGAGTTGTGTAGAGAGAGAAGAAGCAAAACCCAAACTATCGCGAATCTTCATTGTCCGATTTATGACGATTCGTCATGAATCTGATGAAACCGATGGCACCAATGAACTCGGCATCGTTCAATCTTCCAAATCCAACTATCTCCGGAGTCAATTAGCTTCGTCGTCGGATCGTCACTGTCACCATTAATGGAGGTCGACAGAATAAGTCTCGAAACGCATGAATAAGTCTCGAAAAACGCATGAATAAGTCTCGAAAACGCATGACTAAGTCTCGAAAAAATCATAAATAAGTCTCGAAACTGTAAATAAGTCTCGAATTTTCGAGAAAAAAAAAAAGAAGGAAAAGAGTAAGTGGGGGTATTTTGGTCTCATCACCTATTTTGGTGCTATTAAAACAAGACTTATTAATGTGGTGCTATTTGCACAAGCCCTCCCCCAAAAAGTGCTATTTAATTTTTGAACCCCTAGAATAATATGTATCAAAATTCGTTGACCCTTACAAAGGTACTGAAATTTGGATAAAAAAGGATACTCCCTCGAAATTTTTATTAATCAAAAACTTTAATCCCTATTAGGGTATAATGACTTTAAATATAAAAACTAAAAACGTAAAAAAATCCTAAAAAATTAGGAAAGAAATAAACTAGAATCCTAATACATCACGAATGGAAATTGAAAATACTGGAATCCTAAAACATTTAAAAAAAAAAAAAAAAAAAAAACTTATCTAATAAGGAAATTAGATATGATTTAATAAAATCAGTTCATAAAATAATTAACAACCTAATTAAATATAAAATAAAAGGAAACATAATAATATAATAGGTAATGTTAGGCTTCCCAATTTTTTTCCTAAAAATCTTCTCAAATTATGTTGCATGATGAGTTGTCAACATCACATCCCTCACTATATAAACTCATAATCTACAAGATGTTCACAACTCACCATGCACCATAATTTGGGAAGTATTTTGGGAAAAAAATTTGGGAAGTCTAACATTACTCTAATAATATTTATTAATTACAAGAATATTTTCAAAATAAAAAATCTCCCAAGAAAACTCAAATGTTATCTCTTGCATCATTCTCTCAAGTGTGTATAAAATTCGTCCTCGAATTTTGATAGTTTTAATTCCACAAACATGCTGTGCCAATACACATGATCGTTAATGACGAATCGTAAATTTCCCAATTTTCATCACGATATTCATCCAATCACTCCAATATGTCAAAACTTATGCATCAACCATAATTGTTTTCAGCAGCAAAAATATTGAAGATTGATGCAGCGGCAGACATGACATTGGATTACATTGAGGGATGGGATCGTAGGAAGGCCAAATGATTTCTCCTAGTACGGGCGTTAGAGTCGGAATGGTGTGAAACTTTCACGGTTGAAGCGAATCATCAAAATCTTCAATAGTGACACCGTTGGTGATGAAGCATGCCCTTTTTTGGCCAAATTCCATCGTTTAGACCTCAAATTTACCGTTTTTGCCGTTTTAGGAAAGTTTTGTTTTCGCAATAAGTTGAGCTTTCCAAGTCCGAATCGACTTCCGTCAATTCTGGCTTGCTTTAGTTTTATTTGTTTCCGCATTTATCTCAATTTTTTTTTTGTTAATTAGGTTAATTAGGCCGTTTCCTTGCTCAACAAGGTTTTGATTTGGTTAAGGTTTGTTTGTTTTAAATAGACTTGTAAGCTGCTTTTCGCTGGCAGTTTTTGATTAATAAAAATGTAGAGAATTGTTTCTCAACTATCCAATTATAATATCTTTGTGAAGATAGTCATATTTAAAGCCCAACAACAATCCTTCATGCGCAAAGTTGATTGTTACCAGTAGGTTGCTTTTCAAATTAGTCTTTTGAGTTTTTCTCGTTATAGCTTCCATTACACAAGATATGTGGATTGATGAAGCAAGTGATTATCGTAAAAACGATCCACAAAATTTGAGTTGTTGGCATGTTTTTCCTTGAAAACCTCTTCATCGAATAATGGTGGCAAACTAAAATCTACAAAAATTGCTTCTGATACATAACACTGAATGATATGAGGTAACTTGTGTATGAGGTTCATGAGATTTTTCTTAGAGAAAAAGAATAAAAAAAGTGTGATCAAAAGATTAGACCACAGACAAGCTTTGATAACAAACTGATGCAGTGGGAAAATTCAACGCAGACAGCAATCGATAAACAGATGGGTAACCGATTTAAATCCGTTGATTCACGCATGAATACTAGAAGCGAAACCTTCTATTATTCGGTTGATCCGTGCACAGATACTAGAATAACAGGTATCAAAATTCGTTGACCCTCGTAAATGTACCGAAATTTGGGTAAAAAGAGATACTCTCTTTGAAATTTTATTAATCATCAAAAACTAAAATCTCGATTACGGTACAAAGCCTTTAAATAGAAAACTTAAAAAAATAAAAAGCTAAAAGAACTAGGAAAGCAATAAATCATAAAATCATCAATTTTCCTTAAAGGAAAAATTGAGATTACAATGCAAATTGAAAATATAATAATCCTAAAACATAAGAAATCTCTCTAATAAGAAAATTAGATTTGATTTAGTTAAATTATAAAATAATTAACTACTTAATTATATATAAAATAAAAGAAAATAAAGTAATATGTATTAATTACAAAAATATTTAAAAAACTCAAAATCTATAATAATTTCTTTAATATTATCTCCCCATTACTCTCATATTGAAAAATCTGTGACAAAATGACAACATCTGTCAGTTTTTTTTCTTTCTTTGTTTCGTCTTCATTTCTATAAATAATATGATATTATGGTTTGGTGGATAGTTAAGTAGCAGGTACGTAAATGCTTTGAAAAATTTGAAATATCTCTAATGTGCATTTCTCATTAATGCTTACTCTATTGCATGATATTCTTTAGGGCATGATTGTTTCTACGTATCGTGATTGTATAAAAGAGTTAAAATTTATTAAATAATACAATACATTCGTTGGATAGTGACTATGTATTGGACTAAGTAACATGAACGGTATCGATGTTTGGTTCTTTCAATGCTGAAACATGAGCATTATTGGCTCTTTGGGAGGGCCTTCTACTTGCTAAATTCTACAACATCCCGGTGAAGATTACATAAGTTGATGCCTCAAATGTAGCATCTATCCTAAATTCTTCTGATCCCTTTTTAGCGATGCCAATTTCATTGTTAATGACATTAAAGCCTTATTCTTAGATATTGGTGTTTGTAAGTGTCAAGTCATCCCCAAATCGGAGATCCCCTTGGCACATAACTTAGCTTTGTTGGCCTTCTCCTCCGTTAAGGAACAAATCTAGCTGGACACTAGCCTCTCTTGTATTTTCTTTTCTGGTTAATGACTTCTTTTCTTTCAAAAAAAAATACACCTCTCATCGTACTAACTAATACATAGCCGATACCTGGGTTTAAGTTGTATTAGCTTATGAATGAATTGACAATAGTATCATGCAATGCTGCTTGAATGTTATGAATGAAGGGTCCGGTGGGAGATTTCAATAGTACCATCATCTCGTTAATTCCGAAAACTCAGTCTCTAGAACTTGTCTCAGATTTTAGACCTATAAGTCTATGTAACATCCTCTACAAAATCATTGCTAAGGCCATTACCAATAGACTGAGAAATTTTTTGAGCGGGGTTATTTCGGAGGAGCAGTGTGCTTTCATTCCAGGTCGGCTCATATTCGACAACACAATTGTAGGTTTTGAATGCCTCTATAGAATCAAAAGAAGAAAGAGGAAGAAAGACTCTATGACTATCAAGCTGGACATGTCCAAAGCCTTCAATAGGGTTGAGTGGGACTTTGTGGGTAAGATGATGCTCAGTTTAGGCTATCCAGTGAGTTGGGTGAATTTGATCATAAGATGTATCTTGTCGGTTACATATTCCTTCATGCTCAACGGAGAGGTTTGCGGCAATTTTACTCCTTCCCGGGGTCTCAGGTAGGGAGACCCGATGTCTCCTTATCTCTTCATCATCTTTGCTAAGGGCCTTTCGTGCCTAATCAAGAGAGCTCAAAAAAAGGTAGGATGGAAGGTTTCAAATGCAGGAGAAATGGCCTTGCCATCTCCCATCTGTTATTCGTCGACGATAGCTTGGTTTTCTTGAAAGCTAATAACGAGAACCACCTGGCCGTCCGAAAAGTGCTCGAGAAGTATGGTAAAGCCTCCGGTTAGGTTATCAACTTTGAAAAGTCGGCCATGTGTGTTAGCCCTTCATTCTCAGTTAGTGAAGGTGAGAGGCTGGCTTCCCTTGTTGGGGTGAAATTGGTTTCTTATCATGAGAAGTACTTCGGGCTCCTGTGCTTCACCGGAAGGAGCAAGAGGTCTGTTTTTGCTGACATTGTTAACAGGGTGTGGAACATATTAAAAGGTTTGGGAGAAAAATCGCTTTCTATTGGTGGCAAAGATGTTCTCATCGAGGCAATAATCCAATCTCTCTCAGCTTATGCTATAGGTATCTTCAAGCTCCCCAAATGCCTGATTAAAGAGATCCAAAGGCTCTGTGCTAGATTTTGGTGGGGGAGCACTACAGAAAAGCGTGAGATTCACTGGTGTACATGGAATAGGCTCTGTAATGACAAGGTTATGGTAGGATTAGGCTTTCGAAATTTGGAGAATTTCAATAGGGCTTTCCTTGCTAAGCAAAGATGGAGGATTCTCAAGCAGTCGGATTCCCTCGCTACAAGGACCCTAAGAGGCTGCTATTTCAGAGATTCAACCTTTATAGAGGCCTTTAAAAATTCTTCTAGCTCTTTCGTTTGGCAAAGTATTATTTGGGGGGAGATATATCCTAAACTCTGGTTTGAGATGGAGGATTGGTAACGGTTCCACCATTTCCATCTACAACTATAATTTTAAAATCATCTCCCAGTCGGTCTTAGGTAGTGGTGCTACTATCGATAGTCTTCTCTCTACTTTAGGAGGCTGGGATGTCCCCCAGATCAAGCATCACTTCACCAAGGAAGATGCTGACGACATTTTGAGTATTCCCTTGGGGTCTAATAGACACAAAGATACCTAGATGTGTCACTACAAATATTCTAGAAATTATTCGATCAGAAGTGGTTACAAAATTGGTTAGGATTTGATCACTAATCCGAGCTCCTCAAATCTTAGTACCACCAACACCTAGTGGAAAACCCTCTGGAAAATCCTTATTCCCATAAAAATCAAGATCTTTGTGTGGAAAGCTTGGCATAACTAGATCCCGACCAAAGTTAATCTTGCCAAAAGAGGTATCAAGTTGGATGGGAAGTGTCAGCGTTGTAATTTCGATGAAGAGTCTCTGGAATTGTAGAAAGTTAATCCATGTCCGCATAGAGTGGGCGGAGCTGCACCCTAGCACTATAGGTACTTTCACGAACTTTACGGACTTTATTTTCGATGATTTCATAAAGTTGAGCTATGATGATCTGGGGTTGCTTTGTATTGTTGTTTGGAGGACTTGGCTTGCTAGAAATTCTTTTCTCTTTGATTCTAAAGGAGTTGATATCAAGTCCATTCTTGGTTGGAGCAAGAATTATTTTAGCAAATTTAGCAATAGTAATGTTAAACCTATTGTCTCCCCCGCTCTTTTGCCCACCTTTTGGTCCCCTTTTACTTTGTGTTCCTTCAAAATCAATTGTATGGCTCTCACTGATTATGGGAACAGGAGAACTGGTTTTGGTATTGTGATTAGGAACCGTGATGGCTTGGTCATGTCTTCTTGCAAATTTTTTTTTTTTTTTTTTTTTTAATTCGGAGCTCCAGTTCTTAACGGCCAATTTGGTGGCCATCCTCAGAGGGTTAAAGTTTGGCAAATTATGTGGCCTCCTTTCCTTTTGTGTTGAATCTGATGTTGCCAATGCTGTTAATATGATCAATAACGGGAGTCATTTGAACTCTAGCAGGGGTAATATTATCTGTGATATTACTGGCCTCATGGATGTTCTTGGCATACCTTCTATATCTATAGGCAAGAAAGGTTTGAATAAGGTGGCCTCTGATCTTGCTAGGCGGGCGCTGCTAAGTAGAAATGATCTTGCCTGGAGGAATGGTTGCCTTATCTGTGTCCCTAAAGATATTTGCAATGATCTGCAGAGCTAGTCCTTGTTTTCTTTACTTTGTTGCCCTGCTTTCTGTGTCCCTATTTTATCAGGGTTCCTTTGTTGCTTTGTTTCTGCTCATGAGAGCTGTAAAAAAAATAAAATATAAAAAAAAATAAAAAAACAATTATAAATTAAATAAAATATTACAAACAATTGTCAAGTATTCCTGAAATTTGTTATGTAAATAATAATTTATGTAATGAAAATATTAATTATATACTAATTATTATTTTCAAAAATATATTACAACAAATATATATTTTATAATATGTAGTTTTTATTCTAAAAATATTTCAATTTATTAGTTAGCAAAATATTTAGAAAAATAAAATCACATCCTAACATTGTATAACCTAACACAGTCTACTACGAAATATATCATAACACAAGATTATATAAGAATAATACAGTCTAAGAATAATATAGTCAAATCCAATACAATTCAATACAATCTAATCCAATACAATCTAGTACAGAGAGTACCAAACGAGCCCTTAGTTACTTCTATCAATCAAAACCAAGACTAGAATGACCACTAACCTTGCCTTTAAATTACTTAAGAAATTTGGGAATGGTTTTTTGGGATTTAATACCTTATTAATATATATCTTGAGTTCGCTTTGAAAAAACAAATAATGTTTTGCTCTGTTAAAATAACTCCTCTTGCTTTAGATTACAAATAATGATCGAAGAGTAATTAAGCAAATCATGCAATGTCTTTTGTATACTTGAATTATAAAGTAAAAAGGTAAGTGATAAAATCAGAGATCGGTTACTTTCATTTAATTCTCAGGACTTTCTCTTTGATTTCTTTATGGTCATGTGATTTTTACTAGCAAAATTATTGACATATTAGTATACTATTATATATATGTTTTATATTTTTGTTTGGACAAATTTTTTGAAATAAAATTATATATTTTAATAGTATAGAAATTTGGAAGTTGGATTCTATGGTCTTTGTCTTATACATTGTAGTTGTGTAATAAAAGAACCACACTTTTGGTTTTTTAATTGTTGATGGTGATTTGTGGATTTTAGACAGATCATTTACCAACAATGACACGTAGGAAAGTCGATGCTTAGATCGACTGAGAGGCTTATAATCAAAGCACCTTCATACTACGCGAATGCAATATAATATGAATAATATAAACAAGAACAATAAACAACACCTGAGTTTTTATGTGGAAAACCCTAAGGCAGGGAAAAAACCACGGTTGTCGTAACGATAGATGTAAGTTCCTCATTTTTGATTGGCTTATTTCGGTGACAAACTATAATTGTGGTTTGAAATGTAAGGGTAGCTTAGACGTTTAATTGTTGGTGATCAAGTTCAACAAAGGCCTTCTCAAGACCTTAAGATGATAAGCTCCCTAAAGGTAAATCACTTGTACTTAAATTACATTGAAGAGAATAGTTGCACACACACACACACACACACACACACCTCTCATATATGCATGTGTGTTTATTGCTTTCTATGTACATTCCCATCACACTTCACACTTGCACATCTTGCATATAGACTAAGTGTGAATTGTCACTTTGAAAAGAGAAATTTTCTCTTTACCGTTGCCTATACCGCGCCAGGTGCACTTGCATGCGTAGCGGTCCATGTCAGGTGCAACACTTGATGTTTTATGCCGTGCATACCGCAGCTGAGACACTTGCATCTAGAGTGGTCCTCCACTGCGATAGATTCCAGCACCTACACGCTTGGCGTACCATAGCGCAGACGCTTACCCATACTGCGGTACGCACAACGGTTGTAATGGCCAAGTGTTTTAAAAAAATGACCAAAACGTTGTAGCTTTGTGGTGACCTCATATATAAGTGTCACTTTGTCTCTAGGTTAGTCTCTAGGTTAGTCTCTAAGAGTTCAAAATCATATTTTTAACTTAGAACATTTTCCGAGAGAGAAAATCATCTAAGAACTCACCTTTGATCACTCAAAATCATTTCCAAGGGCATCAAACTTCATCTAGCATCATCTAGCTTCATCTATGATGCTTTCTTGCATGAGTTTTCTTCAACACACATAACTTGGTAAGTTGAACACCATTTTATCCATTTTTGTGTTCTTACTTAGCAAGAAGTCTCATTTATTACTTGTATACAAGATTGAGATAATTGTGTTATATGTAAATGATGGACCTTTATATGTAAATGATGAACCTTTATATGTAAATAATGCAACTTGATGTGTAAATCTATCTGTACATGCAATATTTATATGTAACTTGTTGCACAACTTGATTTGGGACATGACTTTCTATATCTTGAGGTTGTAATTTGTGTGAATGGTGTAGAGATTGTTGTGTGGCTATTAGAAGTGTTATATTTGTAGGGACCGAAAAAAGATATGGATTTGTTGAAATTTCAAATGAAACTCTGTCAAATTTTTTTTAATAATGATATCCCATAGAACAAAACTGTATCAACCTGCGACAATATTTTTTTGATAATATCAATATATATGCCATGTAAATACTACCAGTTACTAACCACAATATAGTACAATAAGTTCACATTACATAAAACAAATAGTACCAGTTAAATAGTATATGTTTAATACTACATGTTCAATAAGTTGTACACCTAATATAACAAATATAATAATACAAGTTTACATTACATGTTCAAATAAAATATAATAATACATGTCCATAACACAGGTTCAAAAAAAAAGAAAAGATAATTCAAGTACACTAGTTATGCAATAACATCATGTGATCCGCTTGCCTCACCAATTTCACTAGTACTTCCCATACCACTTGATAGTCTACTTGACTTTGGATAGGTGCATGTATGGCTATTGTGACCAACACGATGACAAGTGGTGCAGCTCCTTTGAGTTATTTCTTCACCAAATGATAGAGTGCGATTCTTTTTAGGTCATCCAGGACCATGATGACCTACTGGTGGGTGAACTATTTTTGATGTAATATCCTCAGAAACCAACCATTCACTAGGTTGTCCAACATGATGTATTTCCCCACTGTATGCTACAACCAAGAACACACAATAGTAATAAGGAGAACAATAATCAACAAATGAAAATCCCCATAACCTAATGCAAGCTAATGCATGTGCACATGGAAGTTGGTCGACATCAAATTCTTTATAGGTACATGTACAATCTTTAACAAGGAACGTGTAAAATGTGATAGGGTAGATCCACATATATCGTGCTTCATCATCCTTGACATCGATGGCTACATTTGTGGCTGTTGTCAACTGAGTTGTAAGTTTAAGTGCAACTGTCCGTCGATCATGGAACCAACACTGAAGGACCCCTCTGATGTAATCAATCACTCTAGTAATTCCTTCCATAGTAATTCCTTGCATTCTTTAATTGCATTATTCATGGCCTCTGCAATGTTGGTTGACAATATGTTGTAACTTTTTCTTAGACTGTATGCTTGCACCCAACGCTCAATCCCTACATCCGTGACATATTGAGCTACTTTAGGATTAATATTTGCTAGTTGTTCCATATGCTATGGGAATTGACTTTCCCGATACACCATGGCTGCCTGTCGGAAGTATTGTTTAAGTGTCTTATTTTTTCCATAGTGACCAACCATGTTCCATTCTAAATGTACCGCACATGCACCGTAGAATGAATTTGAGAACACTTTTTCTACACCGGTTGTGATACTGTCTTTTCTGTCGGAAATGATAACCAAATTATCAACTTCGCCAACAGCTTTATGCAACCTAGTTAAAAACCATTCCCAAGCCTCATTTGTCTCCGAATCACCAACACCAAAAGCTAGAGGAAATATTTGATCATTGCCATCCATATACATAGCAACAAATAAGACCCCTCTATAAAGACCTTTCAAAAATGTCCAGTCAATAGCAATGACTGGTCTATTTGAAGACAGAAAACCATCTATACAAGCTTTTAAGCAAAAGAACATATACATGAACCTGTAGACGAATTTGTGTGGAGGTCTGTAATAGTCCCAGGATTTGCTTGCTCCAACATGTAGAAATATGATGGCAAAATACTATATGACTCAACTGGTGTTCCTGGAACCTCTTCCAAGGCAATATGTCTAGCTTGGTACCTTTGTGGTAGTTACAAGAGATGTCAAACTCCCTTTGAAAATAAATATAAACGAGTCCTAATATAATCTAGAAGGGGGGGTGGGGGGAATAGATTTTAATTCCTTTGTACCAATTTTCGAGATTAATCAAGATTACAAAATAACCCCAACTAGTCAACAAATGAAATCATGTGTAGAGAATGCGGAAAGTAAATAACACATGATTTTTACGTGGAAACCCACACGGGGAAAAACCACGGGCTGTTTAGTGCGCCACACTAGAACCTCAATCCACTACTTACAAATACGATTACAATCTAGGTTGACCGCATCACACCTATGATTACTAATCCGTCTTTGCTACCCACGGGCCTTTAGAAGTGAACTTAGTTCATGCTTGCAAACTACCAACAAGGCAAATACAAGACTTGACTCTAAATGAAGAGATAAAACAACCTAGTGTGAATATGTGCAATATTCAAGATGCTCAAAATGCAAGGTTAGACATTTTAGCTTATCTAGGCATGGATGAACATGTTAGACATTCCTAGATATCATCTTACTAAGTGGCATGCATAAAACATAACAAAATAGACAAACAAAGTCCTATATGCAATATCTACCACAATACAACTCACAAAACACAACAACACAATCTTGAACCTAAGTCAAGTCATAAATGAGCAATCTTGAACCTATTCAAATAATAAATGAGCAATCTTGTAGAGAGAGAACATGTGACATGATGCAAGAGATGTTCTAACTACAAGTCATGTAAGCAAAGATGAAAACCCTAAGAGAATCATACTAGAATATGCTAGATGATGAATGAATCATGCAAGAATGATGGGTTTTGATGTTTTGGGAGATAAAAAAGTGTTCTTGATGTAGGAACCTAGGTTTACAGATTGCGCAGCGGAAGGATTTAAAAAAAAAATTAAATGCAATCATCAAATAGACCTATTTGTACAGTAATAATCGAAAACAATTAGAAGGAGAAGAAACTATTTCCTATTTGTACAGTAATAATCGAAAACAATTAGAAGGAGAAGAAACTATTTCATACCTAGGTAGGAGGCTCCTTCACTTTAATACGATATACTCCTGATTTGTACCACTTGATCTTCCTCGCTATCTCTCGGAACTGGTAACGGCGTGTGGGTGCGTCACGGTATTCAGGAACCTGTATAGAGGTAGAAAGGAGGTTGAAGAAGAATACACAAAAACAACTCTTGTTGTTTGTATATTTTAGGTTCAGCCACCCAAGAATAAAGCTTTAAAAAATGTAATTAATTTTATTTTTTCTTTTCTTTGTGATTCTTGTTGGCCGCACCCTATTTCTCTTTTTCTTCTTTTGTTTGTTTTTGTATCAGATACAATTCATCAATCAATCTTTTAAAATAATATATCATATATATATATATATTTTAAACTTAAACTAATTAATAAAATCTTTTTAGATATCGAATATCTTTTAAAGATATTAATTAATTTATTTGATTTAATTTGAATTCAAAACTCTTTTAAATTCAAATTTAAATATTTAATTAACTGAAAATAAAATAATAAAATTATCTTTTCTTCATTCAAAATTAAATATCAATCAACACCCACCATCTAATGATTAATTACACAATTAAATAATCTAATTATTTAATTAACATAATCATTAATATTCATTAATTGAATAATCACATTATTCAATTAATTCCCGAATAGACACGTGTCACTTTTGTAACACAATTAATTGGACAATCCAATTAATTAACCGTGACTCTTGTTACCTAAATCGATCGGGCTAGCAAGGGGACCTAATGGACCCACAGTATTTTGAGCTCCAATAATCCTTAGAAATAATTAATTAAACTCTTTAATTAATATTTCATGATTATTAACTTCGGTGTTATTCCATTAAAAACCCGAAGTTGCACTCTCTTAACTGTAGACGTTTTTACACAAACCATTAACTTTTGGTGTCCATTGATATAGCTATTACATATGGTATGATCCTCCACAGGTAGTTTATAATTAGAGCTGGGTCATAATGTCCGTTATACCCCTTTAATTATATCTTTCCATTAAGTACCATCGATTCTCTAATGAACAATAAATCCTACATTCCTTACAAAATTAGGAGAGAGCTCATATTGTTCAAGCCCCGAATCAACCCTTAAGGGAACTACTATCTACTTCTCACAAGAAGGAATGGATTCCACTATTGTGTGCAGACCTTCCCAGCCACAAGCCAAACCGCGATCCCAACATACAGAGCATATTGATCAGGAATGCAACTCCGACCTCACCCATGGTATATCAAAGACCACGATCTAACCTGAAGGAGTCGATAAGACACTCAAGATTAAGATCACCCACATATAGCCATCATTTGTTGATATATATGAATCTCATCATGTAACGGATATTGGTGAGAGATTCATATAGATCATGGCCCAGTCCTATATGATCACATCATACAAGGTGCCTCCATTCTCATATCTCCATATGAATGATCTAGGATAAGATCACCGTACATTATGGAATGGACCGCAGCTATAGATTGACTACAAATAAAGTACCCAGCTTTATTTGCTATCTACGGACTCTTTAGATTGCTCGTTTCAAACTGAATCCATCTGTATATGACATTCATATACTCGGTTTGAAATTACATCCGGCAATCTTGGATGTTAAGTACACATGTTATTATAAATGTATGAGATAATTTTAATGAATAAACTACTTCTTTTATTTATGTTTAATTCACATTTACAAATTACAAGCTTTAGGGCAAAAACCCTAACACTTGATACCTTAGCTTAGAAGCAACTCAAAAGACTCTCAAAAGTGTAATATTTGCTCTCTCTAAACGACCAAAGGCTATCATCATATATATATATATGAGATCCAGTAAAATGGTGTCGTTTTGAGTAAAGAAAACTCTTCAGTTACTTGCTGATGTACTGATGCGGTCCCGACTGTCGTGGTTGGTCAACCGCGGCAGAGAGAAAAACATCTCTGTCGCACGACTGTCGCGGTTGTTCAACCGCGGCAAAGACAAAAGTCTCTGTCGCTCGACTGTCGCGGTTGGCTAGCCGCGGCAGGAGCCGTGACAGAGATAATACATCTCTGTCGCTTGAGTGCCGCGGTCCACCAAGACAGCGGCACAACCGCGGCAGAGAAGGGCTGAGCCTTCTCATGCAGCTTCTCACATGAAGAACACATGCAATTGTGCAAGTGTGTGTGAGTGAATATCAAATACTCAAAAAGCAATAAACACACATGCTAGCAAGAGTTGTGTGTGTGTGCAAGCTAAATCTCTTCACATAAAGAGTCAAGATCAAGAAAGTACCTTCCATGAAGCTCTTGAAATCCACAATGAGGTCTATAAGCAATTAAGAAGAGAATCTTCAAACCTAAACTACCCTTACAAGAATGAACCCTATTGCGGTTTTGTCAACGAAATAAGCCAATCAAAAGTGAGGCACTTACACCCTTACATGTCGTGTATAATTTCCTTGGGATTGTATAAATGATGATCATGAAATTTCTCCTGTATGTGTTCCCCTATAGCCCGTTATGGAGCATGTGTGCTGATTGTCAAATTTTCTAATCTAGAAATAATCTGAATTTTGAACCTTAGCCACACGCAATTGCCAATTGCAATCCTTAATAATGCACCGAACTTGATACCATGTTGTATTGGACTTGAACACCCTAATCTGGAACCGGTTGGTAAGACTATAACTACCTAATTGTGATTGTAGCTATTTCTTGCTTTGAAACAATTCACCCACTTCAAGACGCATAGTAACAGGTGTGGGTGCAACTTCACCTGAATTAATAGAATAAAATACACATGTGGTGGAACAAGCCTCTGGACATGGGCAAATTGCTCGTCATACTGATTGGGAACTCGCTCAGGATTGTAAGTAAACTATGGTTCCGTTTCATCATGCTTAGGAATGTGTTGGTTACTCGTCGTATCTTGAAAACTAAAATGACGAGGAGGAGATTGTAATCCCTCTCGAATATCATCCAAATGGGCAGCCATGTTAGGTACACCTGACCTTTGAAACTCATCCATAGTATTGACCTGTATATTGCTATTATTGATGAAATTCATAACGAGGAGTTACATGGTTTAGGTTGTGAGAGGACTTTAGTGGTTTATGTTTCATTTCTAGACTCATGGCCAATTTTCTCAACAGTGATGCAAACTAATGGGTCGACATTCTCTTGACGAAGCAACTATGCAACATCCTCATCATCAACAATCTCAATTGGCATGCTAGAACGAAAATTTTGTGGAAGAGTCGTCATACTAACCCAATATGATCTCTATCAATTCTGGTGACGTTGTATACCTTATCTAACAATTGATCATAATTTGAATCCCTTGAAAAATCAAACGCCTTCACTCTATGAACTTAATACCAATACTTACCATGATGATTTTTTCATTCTCCACCCCAATTCAAAACCAAATGCACACTTTTCATCGTCGATCCTGAAAAATAATTCAACAAATATTATCCATCATTAAAATATTCATTATTTCAAAGAACATAAATGAAAAAAAAAAAAAATTTATCCACAAAAATAAATAAATTATCGGAGCCATGAGAAAAACAATCGGGTTGGGGTGACCTTGACCCGATGGAAAAAAACATTGGATCACCCTAACTTGATGGTTTTTAGCATTGTTTAGAAAATATGCTAAAACTATCAGGTCGGGGTGACCCGACATTAGGTCAGCCTAACTCGAGGAAAAAAACTGTTGGGTTAGAGTGAGCCGATGGTTTTTTTTTTTTTCCTTATGTTACACTGACCCGATATTGGGTCACTGCGACTTGATGGTTTTTTGCATAGTTAGAAAATAATGGAAAAAACATCGGGTCAGGATGACCCGATGGTGGCCCAAGAAAAAAAAAAAAAAAAAGCGTTGGGTCAAGGTGACCCAATGCTTTTTTTCCTCAAGCCATTGGGTCACCTTGACCTAACGTTTTTTTTTTTTTTTTTTTTTTCATTGTTTTAAGACCTATTTTGAAGTAAAACAAAGAAAAAAAACAAAGTAAACATATGTGAATACCATCATCAAAATAATGATTAGGAGGTTGGAAAAAATAATTTACATGAAATACTTACCCTTCAAGCAGCTTTATATAACATTCCCTGATATTTGTAAAACCTAAAATATGAAAAGGAAAGGTGGTGTAGAGGAAAAAAAAAAGGGTCAGATGTTGTTTAGTTAATGGTTTTATGAGTTTGTTGGTAAATTGTTAATTGATGGTTGGTAAATTGTTAGTTGATGGTAGGTAAATCTAATAAATATAGTTAATAAATGGGGTGAAGTTATAAGAGAGGGCATTTTGGGAATTGTAGGGCCTTTTTGCAATTTATTTGAGTTTTTAGGTAGATTTACAATTCAGTCCCTAAAATAGGGTAATTTTGCTAAAAACCCTTATTTTAATTGTTTTGTATTTGGTTATGGTTATTATTTACATGTTATCAACTTATCGTAAATTTCTTTTACGTTTTTCTTAAGTAATTAATTTATCATATTATAATTATACTAATTAATTAATTTAGTAGGTAATTTATAATATAATGGACATGTGTTATTATTTAATGTTATTAATAAGATTTACATTTTTATATTATAAGATTTAAGTAATTAAGTATCGAAAGAAATTAATTAATTATTCAATTTTGAACTATTGAGTCTTTTCTCTGTAGGTCTTCGACCAAAGAGTAAAAGTTGGGTGGCGGCTTCTTCCGTGTAGTGGTGGTTTTTCTTCTTTTCTTTTCAGGGTAAGATGAATGCAGACGAAATAGCCATACTATGTGGATCTATGTCTCTAAAGGAACGTGAGGGTCCAGTTCGAATCCTAAAACCAGATCTAAAGGTAGAGGGGCTCCAACGGTTGCGGACCAGCCTAGTGGGGAAGGTGATGGTAAAAAAGTCAGTCAATAGTGAAGTGTTTCGCTCAGTGATGCGAAAAGTTTGGCAAACTAAGGATTGGGTGGATATTGAACACGTTAATGGGAATGTTTTTACTTTTATGTTCCAGAATATGGATGATAAGCGAAAAATCATCTCCGGTGGACCGTGGAGTTTTGATGACTCCCTAATCGTAATGGAGGAGCCGGAAGGTAGAGGGGATATCAACAATATGAAATTTAATAAGGCTGCGTTCTGGGTGCAGATTTATAATGCACCTCTTATGTGTATGACTACGGATATATCTCGTTTCCTGGGGAGTATTATTGGGGAGGTCTTGGATGTGGATGGGGGTGACTTTGGTTGTGCTATGTCAAAGTTTTTAAGAGTGCGTGTGGTCATCGAAGTTGATAAACCTTTACGTAGATTTTTGAGAGTGGATGTGATGGGAGATGGTGTGGAATCGGTTATGCTTGTTAAGTATGAACGGCTCCCTAACTTCTGCTTCCGATGTGGTTTTCTGGGCCACACAATTGGATATTGCCCTGACAAACCAGTAGGTACTATGGTATCTAATGGAGAGGAGTTCCTTTTCGGATTTTGGATGAGAGCCCCGCCTCCAACGAAGAAACCGGGGTATTGGGGTCGTCGTAGGGAGGATAATGATGGGGGTAACCATGTCAACTGGAGATCCATGGAGCGCATGGTAGCTGACAGAGGCGGTGGTCGGGAATCGGAGAGTAACTCTGTCCGTCTGAGATCCCAGCCAAACTTGGCAGTTATCAGAAAAGGAAAGGAAATCGCAATTTCCCCTATCATTGGTAGTACTACGGATTTTGGGGAATTAAATGGGAATTTGAATGTCGCTAAGAATCAGGGGTTGCCTTTAACTGGTGATTTCGTTTTCAATAGTACGCGGGAAATAAGTGGAGTAAAGTCTGATAGAGTTGACTCGGGGATCGCTGATTTGGCGGTAGAGAATCACAGCATTATGGCTTCTCAAATAATGCCAATGGGCCAACTGAATGTTAAGGATCATAATGGGCCTTTTAATTCTTTAGATATGGGCCATATGACCACGTCCCCTGTTGTGGTGGAGGGTGATGGGTTTAAAGTTAGTGGGCCTTCCCAACCTTTAAATCCGTTTGCTGGTAATGACCCAAGCCATAATGTTTTATGTAACCCTCTGACTTTCAAGGCATCCCTAATCGAGCAGAATTCCCAAATTGCTGAGAAGGAATCGCCTTTATCTGGTTCTTGGAAGAGACGAGCAAGAGCAAATCGGTCAGGGATCGATCCGGGCAACTATGGGTCTTCGTTGGGGAAGAACAAAGCGACTGGTAATATTGCGATTGAGGCAGAGATTAGTAAGAAGCAGAGGCATGTTTCCTCGTCAAAGGATTCAGCTGAAGCATCCGTGGATGAAGGATCGGCGGGTCGGTTTTCACCGGCCTGCCGCTCACAATGAATGCGTTAGTATGGAACGCTCGAGGCTTGGGGAGTGATCGGGCGTTCCGGGTCCTGCTGAAGCATAAGCAGGATTATTCCCCTGACATTGTCTTCTTAATGGAGACGAGATCGAATCATATTCGTATGGAAAATATCAGAGTTAAATTGGGCTTTGTGGGTAAATTGGTAGTGGATTGTGAAGGAAAAAGCGGTGGTTTATGTCTCATGTGGTCTGATAAGGTTTGTATCTCCCTAATTTCTTTCTCTCGGTACCATATTGATGTGAAAGTAAGCTCTTGCAGAGGCAGTGATTGGAGATTTACAGGGTTTTACGGCAATCCGGAGGCGAGCCAACGAGTTCACGGTTGGACTTTATTGAAGCGGCTTAATGATATGGCCCAGCTTCCGTGGTTGTGTTCCGGTGATTTTAACGAAATTCTGGAGGAAGAGGAAAAGTTGGGGGGTTTGCCCTGTAATCGTTTGTTGTTGGATAATTTTCGTGAGGTTTTGGATTACTGTGGTCTTGCTGATTTGGGCTTCCATGGTCCGATGTTTACGTGGTGTAATAAGCGTAGTGGGAGTAATTCTGTGCAAGAGAGACTGGATAGAGGTTTGTGTAATTCTGATTGGAAATTCGGCTATGTGTTTTAGCAATTCCATTGGGTGGGATGAAGGCAATCGGTTGGCGGATATTGTTGGGGTTCGTCATGTTCGCTGTCATGAGAAGTACCTAGGGCTCCCAAGCTTGAATTGTAAGAATAAGAGGCAGCTCTTTAACAGTATTAAAGATCGGGTTTGGTCGAAAATCAAAGGGTGGAAGGGGAAGCTTCTATCTATTGGTGGCAAAGAGGTTCTACTGAAATCAGTTATTCAGGCAATTCCGGCGTATACGATGGGTCTGTTCCGGCTCCCGAAACTTCTCATTCAGGACCTTCATAATCTTTGTAACCGGTTTTGGTGGGGTGGCTCTGAGGGTTGCTCTAAGTTGCATTGGAGTTCTTGGCGTAAGATGTGTTCTACTAAGGAGGAGGGGGGTCTGGGATTTCGTGATTTGGAGGTTTTTAACAGGGCTCTCCTTGCGAAGCACTGTTGGAGACTTATTAGGAGGCCGAATTCCTTAGCTGGGAGAGTTCTTAAAAGTTGTTATTTTTCGGATTCCTCGTTCATGGATGCTAATCCGAAAGCTCGAGGCTCGTTGATTTGGCAGGGTCTGGTTTGGGGTCGAGGTGTTATTGAGATGGGGTCCCGTTGGAGGGTTGGTAAAGGTGATGCTATCAAAGTCTACAAAGACCGGTGGATTCCTAGACCTTCCACTTTCAAGATTATTTCTCCTATTATGTTGTCTGAGACTATTACGGTTAATTGTTTGAAGACTGCTTCCGGAGATTGGGATACTAACTTGATTTTGAATAATTTCCTGGCAGCCGATGTTGATCTAATCCTATCCATCCCTCCTTCTAGTTCTTCTTTTGATGATACTCTGTTGTGGCACTTTGAGAAGGATGGCGAGTATTCGGTTCATAGTGGTTATCGGGTGGGGCTGGAGTTTCCTGGGACTAGCGCTTCTTGTTCGTCTAGGACAGATGGGGCGGGTTTGTGGTGGAAAGCATTGTGGCGTCTTCATATTCCTCCTAAGGTTAAGCTGTTTTTATGGCGGGCCTGTCACCACAGACTCCCTTCTATGGTGTGTCTTGTGCAGCGTGGGGTTCCTGCTGATCCAGCTTGTCCCCGTTGCCGCCGGTCCCCGGAATCTATTTTCCATGCCCTGTGGGGTTGCCGCAGATTGGCTCAGGTTAGGAATGATTGCACCTTTGCTAAAGATATTAAATTGTCTGCGGATTTGCATTTTCTTGAGTTTATGCTAGTGTGCTTGCGCAATTTGAACTCCCATTCCCTGGAGCTGCTCTGTATTATTTTTTGGCGTATTTGGTACTGTCGAAACCAGCTGGTGCATAATGTGGCTGAGCATGATGTTGGGGCTGTTTTCAACTGGGCTTGCGACTTTATTGTAGAGTGGAGAGCAGCTAATTTGGTTAGTATTCCTTCCCCTAGGGTGGCTGCTGGAATTAATGTTAAATGGAATCCCCCGGACGTTGGTTCATTTAAGATTAATACGGATGCGGCTACGGATTATTTGCGCCGGAGGATTGGTATTGGTGTTATTATTCGCGATGATTCTGGTGTTGGTCGTGTTGCTGCAGTAAGAAACTTACAGGCTACTTTCTCTCCTCTTGTGGCGGAAGCTTTGGCTGTCAAGTGTGGCATTTCTTCGGCTCTGGATTCGGGTTTTGTCCCTTTCCAAGTTGAGTCTGACTCCCTTCAGCTTGTTAATCTTCTTAACAATGGTGCTGTCCCTTTCTCTGATGTGGGACCTATTATTCGTGAGATTTTGGTTCTTGTCGAGACTCTTCCTTGTTGGTCTATCTGCTATGTCCCCAGGGAAGGAAATCGTGTGGCTCACAATTTAGCAAAGATGGCTCTTTCGGTGGTTTCTGATTCTATTTGGTTGAATGTTTTGCCTCCCTGCGTGGAGGAGTGGGTTTTGTTTGATGTTTCTCGTTAGTTTGCTTCTGTTTGTTTTTCTTTCAAAAAAAAAAAAAAAAAAAAAAAAAGATTTAAGTAATTAATTTATAATATTATAATTTATACTAATTAATTAATTTAATGGTATTAGTTCTAATATTTAATTAATATAGTAGGTAATTTCTAATATAATATAATAAACATATGTCAAGGAAAATCATATATATATAATTAAAATAGCTTATTTTTATTTGGAAGTAACATGTGTCATTACTTAATGTTATTTATTAGAATTTAGATCCCCTCCTCACCTTCTGTGTCCATGTCCTTACCTAAATTCATTACTTAACATTATTAATTAGAATTTGGATCCCCTCCTCACCTTTTGTGTCCACATCTTGCCCATGCCTAAATTCATGGTCTGAATTAATTCAATCTGAAAAAACATAAAAATTATTAGATAGACTAGTGATTTAATATATTAGACTCGTGGCCATAGATTATAAAGGTAAGAACAAGGTGAAGACACAAAAGTTGAGAAGAGGATTCAAATCGAATTAGTAAAGATTTAATTTTTATAAGTAATTAATTTATCATATTATATAATTTGGTTAATTTGAATTATTTGCATAATCTAACATTTGTTTTGCAGTATATATATAAACCTTCCCCATGGCCATGAATGATGAATGTAATATTTATATTTGTTTTAATGTATGTGATTTGTTATACTAATTTTCGGGTATGTAAGGGGATAAACCCAATTTATTTTCTTTTATCATTTTCAAGGAGTATAGGACTGTTGTAAATTTAATTTTACAGCACGCTATCGTCTCAATCAAAGCTGGTATTTGCCATGGAATTATATTAGTTAACTGCGCACCTTGTGGACGAATGATCATGCAATTATATATGTGGCCGTTTACACTTTAGCATATGGCAACGCCAAATGGCTAAAGTTTCAGTATCGAACAAATTAGATTTTTTGCATGGAGTTTTGATTCCGTGCATAGCACGCTATGGCCATGGGGAAAGGTTATCATATTTGTTTTATTTTAATTGTTTTGTACTATTTGGTTATGGTTATTATTTACATGTTATTAACTTATCGTAAATTTCTTTTACGTTTGTGTTTTGCTTAAGTAATTAATTTATCATATTATAATTATACTAATTAATTAATTTAGTAAGTAATTTCTAATATAATATAATAGACATGTGTTATTATTTAATGTTATTAATAAATATTTAATTTTTTTTTATATTATAAGATTTAAGTAATTAATTTATAATATTATAATTTATACTAATTAATTAATTTAATGATATTAATTCTATTATTTAATTGATATAGTAGGTAATTTCTAATAAACATATGTCAAGAAAAATCATATATAATAATATATAATAAAATTAAATTTAATGTTATTAATAAAGTTTTAAATTTTATATTTCTTCTATTATAATTTAGTGTTATAGTGTTTTTCTAGGGCTTAGGGGTTTTCTAGCGTTTTAGTGGGTTTTTAGTGTTTTAATAATTTTCTAAGGTTTAGGGGTTTACTAGGGTTTAGGGTTTGGTCAGGGTTATTATTTACTTGTTATCAACTCATCGTAAATTTCCTTTATGTATGTGTTTTGCAAATGTCTTAAGTAATTAATTTATCATATTATAATTATACTAATTAATTAATTTAGTAGGTAATTTCTAATAAATTATAATAGACATGTGTTATTATTTAATGTTATTAAAGATTTTTTTTTTTTTTTTCATATTATAAGATTATAATATTTAATGTTATTAATAAATATTTATTTTTTGATATTAAGTAATTAATTTATCATATTATTTAATTCTGTAGGTAATTTCAGAAAAAAAAATTGATATTATTTAATGTTATTAATAATATATGAAACAAATTTAGGTGTGTTCAATATTAATCTAGAGGGAAAGGTGAATAGATTTTATCAGATTTTACCTAATTTTCGTTATTAGTCAATTTTTTGAAAATATCCCTATCTAGTCAATTTAATATATCAAGTGTAATAAGTGCGGAAATATAAAAGATACTAGATATTTACGTGGAAATCCTAATTCCGGGAAAAACCACGAGCTGTTAAGTGAGCCACACTTGACCCTCGAATCTACTAATGGCAAAGGTGATTACAACCTAATCCCGGTATATAACTCACCATCACTATCTAATCCCGGTATAAGTGAACCTAGTCCAATTGCTTGTGGCTTAAGAAACCTTAACCATCAAGACTTAATTCTCAATGACGAGATAATATTGCCTATGTGAATATATAATGATATCCAAAATGCAAATAGAGCTACGAAACCCTATATGCTTATCTAGGATGATAATATGACAATTAATTCAATTCTAGATATCAAAATCTAAATGACATGTCATGAAACTTAGCTAAACATAGATTAAGCAATCCTATGAAGCTATCACAATACAACACTCAATTAAATCAACACAACAATCTCTATATTGTATAATAGAATATAATCTAAGAACATACAAGTAATTAAAGAGATGCCTTGATTAATGAAACACTAAAATTAGATGAAATTAGTGAAGAACATACCAAGGGATATGTGTTGAGCAAGACCCATGCAAGCAAGCATCCTAGATATGCTAGAAGATGATAGATGATATTTTGATGCATATGAGAATGGTTTTGAGTGTTTAAAAATGAGTTCTTGATTGATTTTTTCTCAATTGTCTCTCTTTTGATCTTTAGGGTTCTAAGAGTCAAAGAACTTGGTTCATAGAATGAGAAAGTGGTATATTTATAGACATCAAGAACAGGGCATGTGAAAAGACAAGTTTACCCCTGAAAACGTACAATTAGCGGTTTCATTCGGCGGTTTCGAAACCGCCGAATTGAATAGAGAACAGGGGATCATCGGCGGTTTCAATCGGTGGTTTCATAACCGCCGATCACAACCATAGAAATAGACCCGAGAGATGAAAAATGATCAGGTCTAAACGGCGGTCATGGCCGCCGATCAAACTGTCGATTTACCAAATGTGGTGAAACCAAAGGAGAGGCCAATGCCATTCTTCGAAGGCGATCTTCACGCTGAACCAAGCACACGTTCGTGCATGCACGGACGTTTCCAAACAAAATTGGGAAACGAATTACAAGACAAATAAACACACAATAATATACAACAGCAAAGCGCAAGTGTGAAATGTGACATATGAAGAGAATGCACACATATGCAAATATGCTAAGTGTGTGTGTGTGCAACTAAATCTCTTCAAAGAAAACTAAGCACTAGAGATATACCTTTATAGTGCTTGTCACCTTGAGGTCTTGAAAACGCCTTTGAGCTTGATCCTCAATCACCTAAACTACCCTTACAATTTAAACCCCAAAATGTGGTTTGTTCACGAAATAAGTCAATCAATAAATGAGGACCTTACAATATATCGTATTATAATTTATTAATTAAAATTAATTTATTATATTTATACTAAATAATTAGTTTAATAGGTAATTTCTAATATAATATAATAGACGTGTCATTTTATGTTAATTTATTTAATAAAACTACGTAAAATACTCTATTCTACCTAAGTATAAAATTTGGAGTTATTGGTTTTCTAGGTTTTAGGGGTTTTCTATTGTTTAGGGGGTTTTCTAGTACTTAGTGTTTAGGGTTTAGGGGTTTTCTATTTGTTTTAGTGGTTTTATAGGGTTAAGTGGTTTTCAAGTGTTATAGTGTTTTGTTAGGGTTTAGGAGGTTTTCTAGTGTTTCAGTGTTTTTCTTGTGTTTAACGATTTTATAGTGTTTTAGTGTTTTTCTAGAGTTTATTGGTTTTCAAGGGTTTCGGGTTTAAGGTTTAGTGTTTAGGGTTTAGGGTCTGATTAGGTTATTATTTACATGTTATGAACTTATTGAAAATTTACTTTACGTTTGTGTTTTGCAAATGTCTTAAATAATTAATTTATCATCTTATAATTATAATAATTAATTAATTTAGTAGGTAATTTCTAATATAATATAATAGACTTGTTATTATTTAATGGTATTAATAAAGATTTAATTTTAACATATTATAAGATTTAAATAATTAATTTATAATATTATAATTTATACTAATTAATTACTTTAGTATTAATTAATTTAATGGTATTAGTTATATTGTTTAATTAATATAGTAGTTATTTCTAATATAATATAATAGGCATATGACAAGGAAAATATTACATAATAAAAATAGCTTTTTGTTCATATGAAATTTAATGTTAAAATTTTAATTTGTTATATTATAATTTATTCTAATTAATTAATTTAATACGTAATATAATATAATAATATAATAAAAATAGCTTATTTTTATATGGAAGTGACATGTGTCATTACTTAACCTTATTAATTAGAATTTGGATCCCCTTCTCACCTTCTGTGTCCTTACCTAAATTCATGGTATGAATTAATTTAATCTGAAAAACATAAAATTATTAGGCATACCATTGATTTAATATATTAGACTCATGACAATAGATTATGAAGGTAAAAACAAGGTAAAGGCACCAAAGGTGAGGAGAGGATTTAAATCCAATTAGTAAAGATTTAATTTTTATAAGTAATTAATTTATCATATTATATAATTTGGGTAATTTGTATTATTTGCATGATCTAACATTTGTTTTTGCAGTATATATATATAAACCTTCCCCATGGTCATGAATGAATGAATATAATATTTATATTTGTTTTAATCTAGGAAGCACGGATACTTCATTTGGTGGAGGTAACTCGTATCGAACTTGTATCCAGTTCCGATACTTCCCGGATACTTCAGGATACGTATCCGATACACCAAATGGCGTATTCGTTGACTTTTTCACAAGTTTGACTGGAGGATACTTAGAGGATACTTGAGGGATACTTGGAGGATACGTTTGGGGCAATATTATAATTATTTTAGTATAAAACGGGATCAAATTATAATTTCAAAATATTAGGGGTTAAAATGAAACTGTAAAGAAATTTTGGCTTTGATTCCATTGGCATGGAGAATAACGGGATACTTGAGATTGCAAACCTTTCACTTGATGAACCAGAGTTAGATGTCGAATTATTTAGATTCTTTAACAATGTGAATGATGATAATAAAGTTAATTAGGAATTTAGTATCTATTTTATAAGTTTATTTTATGTATTATTTGGATTTTGTAATATACTATAACTTATGTGACGTATGTTTTATTTGGATTTTCAATTTTGTAATATGTTACGACTTAATTTGGATATTGTAATATGTTACATTGTTATGACTAAGGTTGTTATGTGATATGTTTTATTTGGATGATTGGATATGAATATGTTTTGATTTTTGAATGAATTATCAAATATCCTTTTATATATTCTTATTTTAAAAAAAATATAAATATATATTATTTTAATTGACGTATCCTGCCGTATCCGTATCCTAGTTTTTGGAGATTTGCCGTATCCTCGTATCGTACCGTATCCGTATCCCGTATCCGTATCCGTATCCGTATCCGTTCTTCCTTGGTTTTAATGAATGTGATTTGTTGTACTAATTTTTGGGTATGTATTTTCTTTATCATTTAATTCAAGGAGTATAAGACTGTTGTAAATTTAATTTTACATCACGAATCATCTCAATCGAAACTGGTATTTGCCACAGAATTATATTAGTTAATTGTTTTGTATTTGGTTATGGTTATTATTTACATATTGTCAACTTATCATAAATTTCTTTTACGTTTGTGTTTTGCTTAAGTAATTAATTTATCATATTATAATTATATTAATTAATTAATTTAGTAGGTAATTTCTAATATAATATAATAGACATGTGTTATTATTTAATGTTATTAATAAAGATTTAATTTTTTTTTATATACTATAAGATTTAAGTAATTAATTTATAATGTTATAATTTATACTAATTAATTAATTAATTAATTAATTTAGTATTAATTAATTTAATTGTATTAGTTCTAATATTTAATTAATATAGTAGGTAATTTCTAATCTAATATAATAAACATATGTCAAGGAAAATCATATATAATATTATACAATAAAATCAAATTTAATGTTATTAATAAAGTTTTAAATTTTTTATTCATTATATTATAATTTATTGTATAAGTGAATGTAGTAGCTACATGAACCGATTTATTGGTCCTATGAATTGGACCAAGATACTACAAGAAAATACTAAATTTATTGATAGTTAAAAACTGTCAATAAAAGTTATACTAAATTTACGAAAGATCTTGACAATTTATTTTATTTTATTTTATTTATATTTATATTTATTTATTTATTTTTATGACAGTTTTATCTTGACAGCTAAAAAATTTCAAGATATCTTTAAAATATTTAATTAAAAACTGTCAATATTTAACATCTAATTATAATATTTAATTAAATAACATTTTTTATATTTATACACCACTTCCGTCGTTGTCTCCCCCCATAAACACCGTCGCCCGCCACCCCTGCCGTCGCTGTCAGCCGGCCACCACTGTATTTCTAATGGTGATCAACGTTTTTTAGGGAAGGTTTGTGCAATAAAGGAAAAGTGTAAGATTGTGACAAAAGTAATTTGTCGAACGTACCCAACAACAACCTCGAAGAGTGACCTAGGTGACCTATTTGCAAACGTTGTTCTAGTGACAAGTTTTGTCATTAACAATATGGATATAGCATTTTTTTCCAACTCATTTTGTGGGGTTAGCACTAAGTTAATACCTTGAGTTTTAATTATAACACTAAAGTTAAGTAATTGACAAAGATATCCACTGACTTCACTTTTCCTTTTTTTCCTTTCTTTATCTTAAGAAAAATAAAAATTCTCTTAAGAAAAATGTGTAGGAATTGCGATTTTATTTCTCGTGTAAGTGATTGAAGCAATTTGAAGCGCGAGAATGAGATGAAGAAAATGAATAATAATAAAAAAAACTCAAATCCAGAAAAACAAAATAAAAAAATAAGTCTGAGGGTAAACATTTTAGAAATAAGTCTAAGTCTCAACCAAGGGAAATAAGTCTCAACTTAAGGAAATAAGTCTCGACCAAAGGCTTGAAAAAAAGCACGAGAATTATTTTGTGTTTGTGTTTGTGTTAGAAGGGTATTTTCGTCAGAAACATATTTTTTTGCTATTAAAAATCGAGTTATTAAGTTGGTGTTAGCCCCACAAAATTAGAAACAAAAGGTGATAGAAGGAAATTAGAGACAAACAAAAAAGAAAAAGAAAAAAAGAAGAGAGAAAACATAAATAAAAAGAAGAATCAATTGCGAGAATGAGTCGAAGAAGAAGAATCAACAGAATAGGAAACCAAATAAAAAGAGAGAAAACATAAATTTGAAAAAAAAATAAAAAAAAATCGGGTCTGAGATTTAATAAGTCTCGATTAAGGGAAATAAGTCTCGGCCAAAGGAAAATTAAGTATCGACCAAAGGCTTGAAAAAAAGTATGAGAATTATTTTGTGTTTGTGTCAAAAGGGTATTTTCGTCAGAAACACATTTTTTTGCTATTAAAAATCGAGTTATTAAGTTGGTGTTAGCCCTACAAAATTAGAAACGAAAGGTGATAGAAGGAAATTAGAGACAAACCAAAAATAAAATAAAATAAAATATGAAAACGATTGAAGCGATTCAAGTGTGAGAATGAGTCGAAGAAGAAGAATCAACATAAGAGGAAACCAAATAAAAAGAGATAAAACATAAATCTGGAAAAAAAAAAAAAAAAAAAAGGGATTCCAAAATTTAATAAGTCTCGATTAAGGGAAATAAGTCTCGACCAAAGGAAAATTAAGTCTCGACCAAATGAAAATTAAGTTTCTACTATATATGCTTAAAAAAAAAAAAAAACTCTTATTTGGCTTTTATGTTTAAAAGGTAGTTTAGTTAGAAACACATTTTTGGTGCTTAGTTACATAAAAATAAGCACCAAAAGTTGCTAAACTTTTTTAAAAACTTGAATTCCTTATATAAAAAGTTTCTTTCTTCTTTCTTTCTTTGTTTTCTTTTTCTATTTACTTTTTTTTTTCTTCACAATTTGAAGCTATAATTGTCCGGTAAAATGGGAAATGTGGTGAAATGATCTTCCACATGCACAATTATAGCATATATCATGAAAAAAAATATATTCAACTCCATTAAAGCAGAAAGAAGTAGAAATGTGCATTCAAATAAGTGGTAAAGCCATATCAATAATTTGAGGCATTGATGAAGCTAGCTAGCTAGTTGGAAGCTGCATGTACATTATCATGCATTTACAACATTTGCATTATATCGAAAGATTAATTTTGATTTTATTTGTGTTTTTTAACCTAGAGAATTTAAAAATTTATCATTTATGAAATTGGGTGTGTTAATGACTTAAGAAGGTTTATAAATAAAATATATTAAAAGAAATACATTCATTTAAATAAGGATATTATTGGTATTAAGATGAGTGTTTATAATAATGATTTAATTTTAAATTTTAAACATAGATGTACAAATATATGTGTGTGCTTATCATATTTTTAATTGATATTTGACATTAATTAGAGATCTTGTTTACATATATCCTAAGAGTACACGTTAATTATGTAAAACGGGAAATACAAGGCCCGATTAAAACTCATGCAAACAAAAATTAATATGATAAACAATTTTACTTGATTATAAAAGCATGAAGAAGTAGAAATTTGCAATCAAATCAGTACCCTACGATATCAATATTGTGAGGCATTCATTGACTAAAAAGCTTGCTATGTCCAGTTTTATATTATATGGCTTTGTTTTTAACTTTGATATCGTTTCAATAATTTGAGGCATTGATGAAGTAAGCTAGCTAGCTAGGTGGAAGCTGCATGCACGTTATGATCAGTACAAGTTAATGTGGCCTCGCACAACCACTTTTACTGGCTTGCTTTTGAACTTTCAATGACTGCACCATGCACAACCCTATATAAACCCATTCTCATATATTAGTTCTTTCATCTACATCACAATCTGTCTAAGCTATCATATGATCAATGGCTTCTTCATCATATTTCAATTCTTTTGTGATTTTTGGTCTTGCATTATTAGCAATATTGACTGTTGCTCCATTAGCTGAAGCTAGAGCTTTCTTCGTGTTCGGTGATTCACTTGTTGACAGTGGCAACAACAATTACCTTTTAACAACTGCTCGTGCTGATGCTCCCCCATATGGGATCGATTATCCCACTCGTCGACCCACCGGACGTTTTTCTAATGGTCTCAACATCCCTGATATCATAAGTAAGTTCCTATTTGTTGTATATGACAATAAGATTGTTACTCGGTCTCTAAACACATCATTATTGTCAGGTGAGCAAATCGGCCAATCACAGCCTCCATTGCCATACTTGAGCCCTGTGCTAAAAGGGCACAAGCTTCTCAATGGTGCCAACTTTGCTTCAGCCGGGATAGGAATTCTCAACGATACCGGAATTCAGTTTGTAAGACAAGTGCAGCTTTCATTTTTGATTAGCGATCTTCATTAATCACTAACTTATTAATATATGATATGATTATAATGTTAATGTTCCTTCTGCAGTTAAATATAATTAGAATGTTTAGGCAATTGGACTATTTTGAAGAATACCAACGTCGAGTGAGTGGTCTCATTGGAGCTCAAAAAACCAGTGAACTTGTAAACAAATCACTTGTACTCATCACTGTGGGTGGCAACGACTTTGTGAATAACTACTACTTGGTTCCATTCTCTGCAAGATCTCGTCAATTTTCTTTACCAGACTATGTCAAGTATCTCATTTCTGAGTATCGAAAACTATTAATGGTAATTCATTCCCTTGTTAACTTTGCAGAAATGTTGGCTCTAATTTGTACTTTATATATATAGTATTTTCTTCATCCATTATATATGATTGTCGTCATTTTCCAGAGGCTATACGAACTTGGAGCACGTCAGGTTCTTGTGACAGGAACCGGACCATTGGGTTGCGTTCCAGCAGAAATGGCTATGCGGAGTACAAACGGCGGATGCTCAGCAGAACTGCAAAGAGCTGCAGCCTTGTACAACCCTCAACTGGTTGAAATGATAAAAGGACTGAACAGTGAAATTGGTGAAAACGTCTTCATTGCTGCAAACACTCAACAAATGCACATGGATTTCATCAGTGACCCTCAAGCTTACGGTATATATGCACATGGATTTCTCTGAGTTTTGATGGTAATTAAAGACAGTAACAACTAACATGGATATATATATATATATATATATAAATGCAGGATTTACAACGTCAAAGGTAGCATGTTGTGGGCAAGGACCTAACAATGGGCTTGGTCTATGCACAGTTTTGTCGAATTTGTGCCGTGACCGTGACCACTATGCATTCTGGGATCCATTCCATCCATCTGAAAAGGCAAACAGAATAATAGTTCAACAGATCATGAGTGGCTCTACACAATACATGACCCCCATGAACCTCACCACCTTATTGGCCAACTGATACAAGTCACCTTTGACCTTTGCAATATCCACTATCCATTTCTTCATTCCAAAGTCTTAAATTTGTCTAATTTATTTGTTTTTCTTGTGTGTCATGTTTCAAAGTGTAATCAAAATAATTTATGATCAATAAGCAATTATGTACTGAATAGTTGGATTCTTCAGTAGTAATCTAGACAAAGATGCTTGCAATTTCAACACTGCTAAGCAAATGCTACATCAAAATTCTTCTCTTTGGTTTCGATAACATCAAGATCCAACACTAGAACAATATTGAGTATAAGGATTCAAAATCACGAAGAAAAGTAATTATTAGAAATCAATATAGATCAAACATAACAACATTGGTCTGGGGCCACTCTGGGCCAATATAGCAGTCAGCAGTAAGCTAAATTCAAATTTCTTTAACAGGTCAAGTTTATCATTCAATACATTGAACAAATGGCAACTGTGGTATCTAGAGAGGTTACCTGAAGCATTATGGTCAATAGATTATCCTTCAAGCAACCTCATCTGGGTATCCACTGTCCTAACTAATGTAAAACTCCAGGCAGTGTTAGTTACAGGCACAAGGACCACATATTATATAAACCTGACCAACAGCAGGTGGAAAATGGGGATACCAACCAATTATATCAGCAAACCAAGGAGTGCTATATATCCAAAATTGTTGCAAACTAGAATCTAAAACATCAAATAGACATTAACAAAGAAGATTTCCATCCAATGCATCATCATAAATCTAATTAACAAACTTACATGAACTGCAATAGGAAGAAAAGTGGCCTTCATTAAATAGGAATACAGCACTTCATCCTTCCCCACATCTTTTGAACTATCTCCATTTAGACCTCACTCCATAGGTTTAGTTACTCTGCAACTTTCACATTTCGAAAGGGGAGAAATAGACTGCGTAGACTATAGATAGATACCTTACAAAATATGAGTTATATGACAAGATAATGTTGGCCCAATGGTATGCCCCTCACACCTACACCAAGAGGTTGTGGGCTTGAGTCTCTCCCTCTCCCCAAATCCCCGAATTATTGTATATTTGTTAAAAAATATCTTACAAAATATATATGCAAAGAATTTATACCATATATGATGATTCATATTACTTAATGCGTCTATAATCATATGACCAACTTCAAGATTTTTATAGCCCTTGCATTAATGTACTAGCGTATGAACAGTCTGATTAATTTCATAGAAGCACACATACAACATACATATTTATGTGTGTGTGTGTATGTATACTACAGAAATATTGATATACAGTGCACTGATCACATATGGGATCCCGCACGTTTTTTCATGTGGGATTCCAAATAGACACCGGCATCCATATCCATTGAAACCGTTCAATTAACAACGGTATCTATTGGGAATCCCATACTTTTTTCATAGATATACATATACATATACATACATACACTAGTCAAGATAAAAGCTAAATAAAGAACTTCTTGTATAACATTTCAAGATAAATACCTGATCAGTGCTCTGTATTCATGAACACGTATCTTAGATTTCATCATGTACTAGTCAAGATAAAAGCTACATAAAGAACTTGCTGTATAACATTTCAATCAATTCTAAATTTTATAGAAGGCCTAAAAGGCTAGTCAATTACATTTCAAAAAATTGAAAGATTGTCTTCAGGGTGTCGCACTATGCCAACAGTACACAGATCCCTAGAAAGTTACATAAGCACCAATGAGACATCAAGTAGAAATTCTTTCCACCATGTTTACAAAACCATTAACTACAAAATCATTAGTATTTCTTCAGCAGTGTAATTTTTCTGAAAAAATCAAAACATTAACAGGTTTGTTGCTGTCCCAACAACAAAAGGCTCCATTAACAACCGAGTTAAGAAGTAAAATAGGATTCCCAAAGTGATAGAAATAGGGAGGGCAGGCAGAGCTCGACCACAAACAGCCAACAAAATAAGAGTGCAGCCAAGTCCAGAGATAATTGCAAGGTAACAAGCATAAACTGTCATCAAATCATACATTGCAGCCCTACCCACAAGAACACTATAGAAAACAAAATCTCCAAGTCCAAGTTTAATACCTTTGTCCACTATTATATCGTTCTCGCGACCATCCCTCCTTCCTCCCTGCTCTCTTTCATCCCCCAATTCCATCATATCAACAAGAGGAGACATCTCTTCCTCCACAACAATCTCATTCTCCCTATTACCAACCACTGTTGAATACTCAGATGATGAACCGTCACTTGACTGAAAGCCTTCCCTAAATAAATGCCCCACCAATGGTAACCTCTCTACTTCACTGTTCCTTTCATGTTCCACATTCTCAACATGTACTGCAGTATACTCAAGATTCCCGTGATTTTCACTTCCATCCGCACAGCCCCTAGACAAAGCCTGCAGCTCTACTGATCTAGTATCTGAAACCCCACCAACCAAAAGTCTCAACCCTGACCTTCCACTTCTCTCATTTTGTGAAACTGTTGGCCGAGCTTCATATACCAAAGCAGGAAGTTCTTCATCCCTACTCGAGGCCAATTCTACCAGCAACTTAAGCGGCCCACCAGGTGCCAAAACTGCAACCAGATCATATATAGCTAATGCCACCAGCAAAACCCATGTAGTCCACTCAGGCAACTTTGTAAACCAAGTTGCCACAATGACCCCCAAGCACACCATGTACCCTTGCCTCAACACAATTGGCATTCCCTCCGAATAAACCGACAACACACCCACGACGGTGAAATTAAAAAGCAGCAGAAAACAGGTGATCGAATCAACTGGTATCGAGAAATGCTGAATGATTGACAAAAAGATCGAACCACCCATCGTACCTAACATAAAACCCTATTATTCTCAAATGAGCAAGGAAATGCCACTTGTATGAAATGTCAAATATGAGAACACAACCAAATCAGTGAACATATAAATAAATAGATAAAAATTCAAAATGGTAAATTATCTACAAAATCATATCATCTTAAACCATTCAATCAATACAAGAAAAAAGAAACAATAAGTAAATTTAGACAAATGGGGCATCAAAAAAAGCGAAAAGAAAGATACCGAGGACGAAGAAGGTGGAGAAGCGCATGTAGTTCTTCAAGAAGTTGGTGAAATTGTAGTAGTAAAGGACGACAAGGAGGAAGGTGATGAGGGTGATGAAAATGACGAAGACCAAGGCGTTGAGGAGGGCGCCCTCCAGCTTCTCTGTTGGGGAGTCGGTGGAGGTCTCCTGGTAGACGAGATTTGCAGCGGTGCGGATAGCGGCGTCGGAGGAGGAGGAGAGGGTGTAGACCAGGAGGACTACGAGGAGCATACAGATTGAGACTGGACTCATCACTCCGATCATCTCTGTCCCGATGGATTCCAATATGCTTGACTCCATCGCTCGAATTCGAATCAATCGAAGAAGAGGTGGACTCAGAGACACTCTCGTCAATGCATTTTCGATGCCCTCTCCTCTCAACTGTCTCTTCTCTTTATTTTTGCTTTACTCTTTGCCTGTCCTTATGCCTTTTTTTACCTCTTTTTTTTCGGGGTAAATAAATTGACCTCCCTGAAGTTCGGTATAAATACAATTAAAGATTAAGTACGCATTTATCTATTCAGACCTCCCATATCCTTCAAAATTGAAAAATAATAAAAAGACTAAATTACTGATAGTTATAAAATTGAAAAATGAAAATAAGTTTGGTATAAATACAATTAAAGATTAAGTACGCATTTATCTACTTAGATCTCCCATACTCTTCAACATTGAAAAATAATAAAAAGACCAAATTACCAATAGTTATAAAATTGAAAAATGAAAATAATATATTTAAAAAAAATATTAAAAGCTAATACAAATAATTTAAAATTTAGAAACAATTTATTATTGTAAATTTAAAATTTTCAAAACAGTAAGAAAAAAAATAATTTAAAAATAATTTAATTTAAAAACATTAAAAAAAATGAAGATAATTAATTTAGTTTAATTGTTTTTTATAAAAACATTATCTTCATTTTGAAAGTTTATTAACTAAGGGCAATTTGGTCTTCATTTTGAATTGAAATTATTAAGTTATTATTATTATTTTTTAAGTGGTTGTAGTCGATTGGATCCACAATTTATTTGAATCGTCAATGTGGGCACTGACAACCTGCAAAACGAGGAAAAAATAGAGCGATGGCGAACCATGGGAGGGGGTGTTCCCTTAGGCGGACTCTCCGACCATTATGCTCAATATATTAAATCGAACTATATGTTGTTATGTTTGGATCGATAATGGATATTGACGGATCTTATGGGTCAATGTCTAGAGAGGGGTCCCTATACTCAACGTAGGTTGATAGATAATTAGGTCGATGTCGTATATCGATGACTCGTAAAGGATCGGTGCCACGGGAGTTCCTTAACTCGACGTGGGTCGATTGAGGATTGGATCGATCGGTCCCCGAGAACGATTAGGTCGAGCTATACTAGAATGTGGAATTGCAATAAATGAAATGAGAGAATTGCAGAGCAATGTTGAAAGAGCTTTCATGTATGAGTTTTGAGAATCAGGATCCCCTTTTTTGAGAAGGGGTCTGATATTTATAGTGAAGCCTTTGGAGCCTTCACCTATTATCTCTTTTATGATAGCGTGATCATCGGCCCCCTTATTGCCTATTTTGATTCGTTTGAATCTAGTAATAAGGGCTTTGTCAGACGTTGGGGTTCGCATAACGTCTGACATGATTATGATTGTTTGAATTTGCTACTGACCACATGTTCATTTGGCTAGATGCCCTAGTGGGTCGTGCTTTTGGGCTTATTCCCTTGTTCGGCCATGTTGGGCTTTAGTTATTTTGTTTCTTATTTGGGCCCTTTAAAGGACTTTGAAACAAGCTTGAAATTCTTATATCTTTTAATTAATTTATGCGTCTACCTCTTGGGCCGAAGGTCCATTTTTTAACCACCATAGTTTGTCCCCCACTCTCTAGTCTTGAATTCTTTAAGTTGGAGTGTTGATGAGTTAGAATCTCAAAGTCGATAATATATATAGAGCAAGATAATCAGGAAATATTTGGATTGATTTCGAGTTTTGAGCGAGGTTTAGGGGACCCACTAGGTCAATCTCAAGTGTCGAGCTAGATCAAGGTACTTGCTGGGTCAATTTCGAGTGTCAAACTAGATCTCATGGATTTACTTCAAATAGAACTATTCTTCGTACGGAGTGACCGATGTGGAACTGATTCTTGTGAAGATCCAGGGGTTTGATCGATAATGAATATCGAGCAATCTAGCGTAGTTAGTTTTTCAGGCTAGCGTTGAGTTGGTTGAGTTGAGCCCAACATTTATTTTATTATGGAGTGCTTCTAGGGCTGACATAGTAGGATTATCTAGTAGGTGCATTTGTTGAAGCTTTTTGGATTTTGAATTGGCGCCTTTTGAGTTATGGAAGTGATAATGAGTCTTTTCAGATGTCATCATTTGAAACGACGTGCCCTTTTATATTTCGACACGTGTTTTTAGCCGAAGCAGCGCATCTTGTCATATTGAGACGCATGTACTTCGGAGTTAATATATTTCAAAATCGTCTCTCTCTTCATCACTTTTACTGAAAAACTTCTCACTGAGTTTCTTCGTATTTTTAGCTCAAAACTGTTTCAAACGCTTTTTCAATTCCTTTAAGCATTTTCGACGAATTTTAGGCGATTTTAGATACAAACAAGTATACATAAACGATCTCCTCATCGAAAGGTTTCAATAGCAAGGGAGGGGTTGTGAGGTATGTTTTCAGCTTTAGCAAGGCTCTCTCGCACTCTTCGATCCATATAAACTCTATATTCATTTTCAGGTGTTAGGTTTTTAGTTTGTCTTGGCATATATTCCATATCAAAATGATATTTTTCTTGTATTTGATTAGTAGTCATAGCTTGATGATTTGAAGCTTCAAAGAAAGATGTGGCCAAAAGATCAAGCAAGAATGAGTCTTCGAAGAGGAATGGACTACATTGCACAATTGAGGTAATATAGACCTCATTATTCTTCAAGGCAATAGGCACACACACACAAATCATTCATTTGTGTCTCTGCATTGTAGTGTAACATTTATATAGCACATTTACATGTTTTTACATGCTCATGCATTGAACTCAAATTCTCATACATTGTAGAATTGCATGTTCTAAGACTATGTCTAGGAAACGGCATACATGTGTGACATTGTGATTATATGTTTATGTTTTATTGTTTTTGGACTTTAACATGATCTTTTATGATTCTTTATTGAGTCCTGGTCATTTCGGTTACTCATACATTTGATTTCGAGTCCAAACGATGTAGTTATGCTACTTTTCGTTCTCATTCATTGAGTTATGTTCATCTTCATTTTTCGAGATGAATTCTCAACATTTTGTCAAAGTTTCATAGTCATTGTTGTGTGTGAGGGAGTCACAATTTGTAATCCGAAAACGAATTTAAAATCAGAGTTTGGAGGCCCGGATACGGCTAAAGAACGTGAGTGGAGCGTGGGAGGAACAAGCAAGGCCAACGGCTAAGCTTGTTGGCCACATGTGCTACACGGCTAGCATGGCCCTATGTGATCAGGCCAAAATTGGTATGATTTTGGCCCTCATTTCCGTTTCTTTTTGCTTGATTCTCGGGCATTTCCCCGTGTTTAATGTTGTTAAATTGAGTGTTTCAGGTTTTATTAGGTTTCAGAAGCAATTGAGATGAAGGTGGAGGACTTGTGCGAAAATGTCTCACAAATGAGAAGAAACATGGCATTTTCGCCACTTGGACATAGGAGGGCGCCACTTGAGCGCCATGGCGACAGAAGAGTTCCCAAAGGCATCAGAAGGTCGCCACTTGGGCGCCACTTGAGCGCCATGGCGACAGAAGGTCACAAAAACAATCAGGTGGGGTCGCCACTTGGGGTCGCTCTGGCGACCTTCCTTGCAAGTGGCGACCTAGTGCACTCAAGGCATGGTCGCCACTTATGGTCGCCAGAGCGACCTTGATGGTACAAATGGCGACCTCTTCACATTTCCAAGGTCGCCACTTATGGTCGCCAGAGCGACCTAGAGGATACAAGTGGCGACCTCTACACATTTTGGTCATGATCGCCACTTGACAAATAGCGAGAAAGATGGTTTTCAGAGCGACCTTTTCATCTAACCGTTTTACGCTCCGTGGTCGCCATAGCGACCAAATAGCGACCAAGGCTCCACATCAGCGAATCAAGTCGTTACCAGTACATGTCCATGAGTGAGTATATATATGGAGCGTCTCTTCATTTTCAAGTATCAGAAAATCAGAGCAAATCTCAGAGAACTTTCATTTCAGATCTAGATCATCATCCATGGAACATTATTCATCATCCTCCATTTCTCTCCTTGAACTCATCTAATCCATCCAACCCTCAACACAAAACCTTGATTACTTCACTACATCATTCCTCATCCCACCATTTCTCCACCAAAATCCTTAGTAACTTTCCACCAAAACACCCACATTCCAAGACATTTCCTCAACCTCCATTCCTTGCATCTAGGAGCATAGAGGAGAAGAAGGATTAAGCTTAAAGAAGGTGACCCAAGGGTTATTTCCTTATCATTTACTTCTTTTCATTTATTGCAATTATGTGTAACTAAACCCCTAATCTAGGGGATAGATTTGAGGAACAATTGGTTGTGGGTTTAGTCTAGCTTGTAATGAATCTCTTATGTGTTCTATTCATTCAATTTAATTAGATTCCATTCATTATAATTGACTTGTATATCACTTGTTGATTGCTATCTTGAGTGGAATAATTTGTTATGTATTCACATGTGGATTGACAATCTTTGTGTGATTAAGAACCCATTGGATATGATAGATTAGTGGTGGGTATATCAACCCCACTAATCTAAGCCTCTAAGTGGTTAACATAATGAGATTGGTACATTAATGATGCTAGTAGCTTACCCACATCCAAGTGTTAATCGATCTATTCCCTAGTTCTCTCATTATTTGATTTTATCACTATTCTTATCAAGGTGTTGAGTATTCTATTTTTCATAACATTTTTGTGTATTTTCATTTGAGTAGTTTAGCATTGGTGGCTTTAGAAACCACACATTTATCAAACTCTATGATTTGTTTTATTGTTCTAAGATTAGTCAATTTATCTAATTAACACTCCATTCCCTGTGGAACGAACTTGTTCACTATTTTGCTATCAAATCACATTTTAAAAGGATTAAGTGGCTTTAAAAGAGTTTTCAAGAATCAACCAAAAACTATTATTTTTACTATTTTGTTGAGTACACAAACGACCTCATCACTATGTCCACATGTACCACATGCGGTCCACACATAGAGATAACGTGGCATGCTCTGGTTGACCGATCTATTTTTTCTCTCTTGCTTCCTTTTAAATATTTCCATTCCCTCCCATTTTTATAAAAACGAAGAAAAGCTTGAAATCAGACCAGAAATTTCTCTACAATTTTTCTCACCTTCCAAACACCATAACTTTCTCATACGAAGTTGGATTTGGTTGATTCAAATTGAAGAGTGTTTGTAATCGAGTCCTCTACCTTTTCTAATTGGTCTTGCAGCTGTTTGATTGACTTTTCTTGTGGTTCTACATAGAAAAATGAACCAGCTCGTGATCTTGAGATATTGGTCATATCTTTGTGATTTCTTCTTTTATAACCTTCAATTTGCTTGTGGTTTCTTTTTCTATATGTATTTATATGTATGGTGAGTGCTATTGAGAAAGATAGCTTCATAATCAATCATAATCAAAAGTCTAATTAGAGACATATGTGAACTAGATTCTTTGATTCTATGATTTTCACATGTTTGAGAGTTGTATTGTGATTAGATTGACATCTAGGATTATTTGAGACTTGATTGAATCATTTTATGATTGATAATCCTTGAAATGTGTTTTGATTCTTTGATTGATGAAATCTATGATTAATGCTCTTGTATGTGTTTTTAGAGACATCTGGGATTTAATTGATTTATCAATATATCCATATTCTATATCTTTGGCTAGAATACTAATTGAATATATTCTATGTTTCTAGCATTTATTTGTATGTTTATAGCATCTTGAATTTGTGCTTCATGATTATGATATATTCAAGTGTTATTTGTGTGAATGGAGCTATGAGCTTTTGTGCTAGGTGTTTTCATATGCTCTAGGTTTTATTCATGTTTTTTTTTTTTTTTTTTTTTTTTTTTTTTTTTTTTTTTGCATCTAGACTTTTATTATTGTGATCTCACATGTTTAGGTCTAGTTGTTCCATAGAATATCTTGATCACATGTTCTATGTGTTGATTGTGATTTGCATCATTTGCATCACTTAGATCATTTGCATTGAGGAAAGGTTGAAGTCTCTTTCACCTTGGATAGGGAGTAGACTTAGTGATTCACTAGCCCGAGGGTAGACTAGGATTTGATAGCTTGAGGTGGATATCATAGAGTTGATAGCATTGAGTGTGTATGTCATTTTCATATAGTGGATTTACTTTGCCGGTGGTTGTGGATTCAACCCGTGGATATTTTCTCTTCGGAGGTTTACCACGTAAAAATCTTGTGTTCATTGTCTCTTTCTCTATCTCTTTTATATTGTATATGTGTATGTGTTATTTTGTTGAATATTATTCTCTTGTGTTGTATATTTGATCAAGTACTAGTAAAGAGTGATTTGTAGAACAATCCTCTTTAGATCAATTTTGTATTTGTAATTCTTCATATTTCGTTATCTTTGTGTATAGATATATTTGTTCACTCTTGTAATATATTGAACAATATTAATATACAAAATATTTTTTGATATTATATTTTAGTGATATTTTTCCTCATACAACAACTTGTTATATGTAGACAATGCCTAAATGATGATATGCATATCTTGTCTATGTATGAATGTTCCGTTTATATGTTGTATGCATATCTTGTCTATGTATGCTACCTTGAAGGACAAACATAAGTTTGTCCAAGGGATTGAAAATAGGTGAAAAACCTATTCAACACCCCCCCCCCCCCCCCCCCCGCGCCGCTTTTCTAGGTACGTTTTAAGCAATTTAACCTTGTTTGTATACTTTCATTAGGGTTTCGAAGAAACTGGTCATGGGTAGTTTTAGAAAATTGATTTGTTGGAGAAGCTACCCCTTACCTTTGAAATATCAACAATACCCTTACTATTTTAATAGAATGACAATAATGCCCTTATATATATTAATAATATTTTAAGTCTAAAAAATTAATATTTAAATAATAAAAAATAAAAAACATAAAAATCGAACGGCGGTGGTGCCCACTGCTCACTAGTGGCCAGTGCTGGTGGCCATCACTAGAGTCAGAGGCTAGAGCAGATCCAGTTTCCTCTTATGATGTGAGCGTCACTGGAGGAGGTTGATTTCCACTCCGATAGAGGATCCATTCTCCTGAATCCTTTATTCTCACGGATCGGTCCTCCATTCTCACAGAGCTTCTTCTATTCTCGCTGACAAATTCTCTTTTGGTGACTCCAAATCCGGCGTCAATGGAGGAGGATCCGTCCTCCTGCAAGCGAGAGGCTCATATCTCCTCCAACATAGGAGGTGGATATGTCCACCTCCGGTGACGACGACAATACAGTCATCGACGTTGGACGACGCTGACGTGTCCGTCGCTTGCAATTTGAATTTTTTAGAGTTTCCTTCCTCCGGCAATTTGAATTTTTAAATTTTTTTTTTATATACATAATTATTTTAATATTTAGATTTACTATAATTATATTTCATATTTTATATATTTTATTTTTAATATATAATTAGTATATCATTTGATTTTTTTTTTAAATATCTATTTTAGTCATTTTATTAAATACATTTTCCATTCATTCAAAAGTTAAGTGATTTTAAAATTTGTCAAACACCTATCTACTTTTTCATTAAGCTGATTATTTGTTAAGCTATAAACGGATTATTTCTTAGACAAAACAATCTCAAACGTAGCCTTAGTTAGGTAAAGAAAATTGGCAAATGTCACGATTCCTCAAGCTTTAACCTTTAATAACGTTACCTCGAAGCTAAACCTAGTTGTTGATTTTACAGAGAAACAACAAGAGAAGGAGATGCACTATAGAGGGGTAAATACATGGCAGAGATCGATTCGTGACCTAAATAGAAAAGGTGCTTGGGTTCATTGGTCTGGTTTCGTCAGAACCCATGGATTAGAACCCAAAACCGTGAAAATAAACAGGTTTGAGTGTGGGTTTGGTAAAGAAAATCTTTCAACCCATTTCCATTCATATATTTTGGGCTTGATTTGTTAGTTTAGCACCACGTTATTCAATAATGTGATGTGACGAAAATACCAAAAGAGAAAAACACTTTAGCAATACAAAATAGAAGTGTGGTAGCTATAAGCGTGTGGGGTTGAAATATTGAACGCGCTTGGAGTGCGATCTGGTCATGTTCATTTTTTGTGAGTGAAGCTCATGCGCTGCCACTTTTTTCTCTATCTCTCTCTGTTTCCTCTTTGATTTTGGTTCTTTTCTCTTTTATTTTTCTTTGGGCATGGAGATTCCGAGTGAGGGCTTCATCTTTTCCGCTCAACAACCTCCTATTAGCAGTATGGATATGGATTCTGGTAGGGGTAGGGAGTCTGCTAAGCGGGGCTAGAGCTGAACAGGATGTGCTTGGCCGGAATGATGTTAAAACTTCAAATGGTGTGGGAAGCTTCAAATCCAAGCTCATGGTCTGGTTATGGAACCAGCAAAGAGAAACTCAAGATTGACCCTGATGACATCCTAATTTCTAAGAGACCGAATGGACCGATAATGAAATTATCACCCAAATTTAAGGCACAACTACACAAACCTTAGAGTAATGCATTAATTCTGAAGAACATGGGTCGAGCTCACACTTTGAACTTTATGCTTGCTAAATTAACCCAGAAATGGTCTCTATTAGGGCATTGGTAGTTAATTGACCTTGGAGATGGATGTTTTGTAGCTTGATTCCAGATGAAGGAAGATCTTCCTTATGTGCTTACCAATGGGCCCTGGGTTATTGCTAACTAGTACCTGGTTGTTCAGAGGTGGAAGCCTAATTTTGTGCCTAGTGAGGATTCCGTTCAAAGTATGCCGATCTGGGTGAGGTTGTCTAAGCTACCTATGAAATGGATGGACTCAGATCTACTCTGGAATATATGAGGCATGCTAGGAAGGATGTGTAAAGTGGACACAATCACCGAGAATCAAGCTAGTAGTAGATTTGTTCGCATTTGTGTTGAAATCGACATTTCTAAACCTCTTTTAGGTGCTCTTAACATTGATAGATCCATCAGGGTAGAGTATGAGAGCTTAGGCTTAATTTATTTTTAAGTATGGGAGATATGACCATAGCAAAGAGAATTGTAAAGAAGGAATGGTAGAACCTATTGTTGAAAATACAACCGCCACTAACATTGTTGAAGATAATGCTAAGAAGGAAGCCTCTCTTTATGGTTCGTGGCTCCTAGTATCTTATGGGAGGCAGGAAAATAGAAGTTTCAGAGGCAGAAATGGAAGAATGGGTAATGGAAATAGTAGCTCTTATGACAAGAATGGGTCTTTTATGAAAACAGGTGACACCAATGTTACAAGGAAGAAGGTTAGTGAGTCCTCTAATGTTAAGCTCAATAAGAACCCTCAAATGAACAATGACAATAAGGTGAAAATCTCAGAGGTGACAAAAAATATGGACACCAGTTGAGGTAGTGGCTCTAGATTTAACGTTTTAAATGAAGAAATGGATGTTATGATTGCATAGCATGACAATCATGATGGGAACAAGGTTAAGGAAGGAAACTATCAAAATAATAAAACTATTTTGACAGAGATTACTAATCAAAGTTGTTTGCAGGGTGAGAACTTAAATAAGGTCTCTTCTCAGAGTAGCATGAGGTCCATCAGGAAGTTTGATAAACTGACTTGCATTGATAGCTTCCTTAGTTAGATAACCATCAAACAAGGGGGTGCTAGTAGTTCTAAGGGAACAATGGAAATGGAAAGAAGCAGCTCCCAAAAATAGGCCCTCAACATAGTGAAAATAAGGTTGGCAATGTTGGTGTGCTAAGGCTAATTCATAAAGAGGTTTCTAGAGCTGAAGCCCAATTTTTTGAACACAAAAAATACTAATGACAAAACCTGCAGTAAACCTGTTTTACATAGTGAGATTAACTTTGATGTGGTTGCCTCTAAATTGGAAGAGGTTATAGCTATGATCTCTGAGTAGAAAGCCCTCTTTTCTCAGTTTCTATGATTTGTGTGTGGAATGTGAGAGGAGCTGGCAAACAAATGTTTTCTCAGGACATTGCTAATCTTCGTAGACTATATTAGTATGATATCTTGGCTATCCTTGAACCAAGAATTAGTGGTGCCAAAGTGTTGCGTGTTCTCCGTAACTTAGGTTTTTCTAATAGTTTTGTTGTGGATACTGAGGGTTTTTCTAGGGGAATCTGGCTCCTTTGAAATGATAGTAAGATTAAACTTCATGTTGTTGCAAATACTAAACATTGTATCACTGCCTTGGTGGATGATCAGAGTGCTTTTTGGATTCTCACGGTTGTCTATGCCAACCCTTGTACAACCACTAGGAGACTTCTTTGGAACTACCTTAATTCAATTCGAAAGTGTTTTGGGTTGCCTTAGCTTATTGCTTGAGATTTCAATGAAATTGTTAATAGCTTTGAGAAGAGAGGTGGTAGACCCAATTTCCCGAATAGTGGTTTTGCTGATTGGATTGATCGTATTAACTTAGTGGATTTAGGATACATTGGCCCAAAATTCACTTGGATGACCAAGAAAGGTATTAGGGAGAGAATTTGGGAAAGGCTTGATAGAGCCTTATGTTCTACGGATTGGAGGCTTAACTTTGCTAAGGGCTATATGAGACATCTTTCTAGAATTTTGTCTGACCATTGTCATATTCTTATACATCTCCATAGTAGACTTATCCCTATTTCTAAAGGTAAGCCTTTTCGTTTTGAAGCAATGTGGATGAAACATAAAAAATTTGATGAGATTGTCTTCAATAATTGGTGCTCACAAAGAGACACTACTGTTGTAAAAATCTGTAATCTTACTGGAACCCTCAAGCAATATGATATAAAGGAGTTTGACAACTTATTTCACAACAAAAGAAGATTATTGGCTCAAATTCATGGTATTCAGAAATGTTTGAGTGAAAGATTCTCACACCACCTCTCTTTACTTGAGGAAACTCTTTTGAAAAATTATAATGATATTCTTGAGCAAGAAGAAATGTTTTGGAAGCAAAAGTCTAGAAATTATTGGCTTAAGGAGGGGGACTGATGAGGTCGTTTGTGTACTCAACAAAATAGTAATAATAATAGTTTTTGGTTGATTCTTGAAAACTCTTTTAAAGCCACTTAAATCGTTTTGAAATGTGATTTGATAGCGAAATAGTGAGCAAGTTCGTTCCACAGGGAATGGAGTGTTAATTAGATGAATTGACTAATCTTAAAACAATAAAACAAATCATAGTATTTGATAAATGTGTGGTTTCTAAAGCCACCAATGCTAAACTACTCAAATGAAAATATACAAAAATGTTATGAAAAATATAATACTCAACACCTTGATAAGAATAGTGATAAAATCAATTAATGAGAGAACTAGGGAATAGATCGATTAACACTTGGATGTGGGTAAGCTACTAGCATCATTAATGTACCAATCTCATTATGTTAACCACTTAGAGGCTTAGATTAGTGGGGTTGATATACCCACAACTAATCTATCCTATCCAATGGGTTCTTAATCACACAAAGATTGTCAATCCACATGTGAATATATAACAAATTATTCCACTCAAGATAGCAATCAACAAGTGATATACAAGTCAATTATAATGAATGGAATCTAATTAAATTGAATGAATAGAACACATAAGAGATTCATTACAAGCTAGACTAAACCCACAACCAATTGTTCCTCAAATCTATCCCCTAGATTAGGGGTTTAGTTACACATATTTGCAATAAATGAAAAGAAGTAAATGATGAGGAAATAACCCTTGGGTCACCTTCTTTAAGCTTGATCCTTCTTCTCCTCTATGCTCCTAGATGCAAGGAATGGAGGTTGAGGAAATGTCTTGGAATGTGGGTGTTTTGGTGGAAAGTTACTAAGGATTTTGGTGGAGAAATGGTGGGATGAGGAATGATGTAGTGAAGTAATCAAGGTTTTGTGTTAAGGGTTGGATGGATTAGATGAGTTCAAGGAGAGAAATGGAGGATGATGAATAATGTTCCATGGATGATGATCTAGATCTGAAATGAAAATTCTCTGAATTTTTGCTCTGATTTTCGATCCTTGAAAATGAAGAGACGCTCCATATATATACTCACTCATGGACATGTATTGGTAACGACTTGATTCGCTGATGTGGAGCCTTGGTCGCTATTTGGTCGCTATGGCGACCATGGAGCGTAAAACGGTTAGATGAAAAGGTCGCTCTGAAAACCATCTTTCTCGCTACTTGTCAAGTGGCGACCATGACCAAAATGTGTAGAGGTCGCCACTTGTATCCTCTAGGTCGCCATGGCGACCATAAGTGGCGACCTTGGAAATGTGAAGAGGTCGCCATTTGTACCATCAAGGTCGCCATGGCGACCCTAAGTGGCGACCATGCCTTGAGTGCACTAGGTCGCCACTTGCAAGGGAGGTCGCCACTTGCAAGGGAAGTCGCCAGAGCGACCCCAAGTGGCGACCTCACCTGATTGTTTTTGTGACCTTCTGTCGCCATGGCGCTCAAGTGGCGACCTTCTGATGCCTTTGGGAACTCTTCTGTCGCCATGGCGCTCAAGTGGCGCCCTCTTATGTCCAAGTGGCGAAAATGCCCTGTTTCTTCTCATTTGTGAGACATTTTCGCACAAGTCCTCCACCTTCATCTCAATTGCTTCTGAAACCTAATAAAACCTGAAACACTCAATTTAACAACATTAAACACGGGGAAATGCCCGAGCATCAAGAAAAAAGAAACGGAAATGAGGGCCAAAATCATACCAATTTTGGACTGATCAAATACCCCCAAACCAATCTTTTGCTAGTCCTCGAGCAAACATAATAACAAGCACACCCCCAAAAACATGCATAGAGATATTTCAAAGGCTTTTTACTTCAAATGATCAATGTGCGAAGCCAAAATGAAGAGATTAAAACAGTTATGCCATGGTGAGGATTTAAACATGCAAGAGCGTGTATAGTTATGATCAAAAACGTGCCACCTTAGACATAATTGTACGCAATGCGATCTTACATTCAAAATGCCAAAGCTTCAAAGCAAAGGTGCTATTAGTTTAGAATGTAATTCGCTTTGATACTAAATCTCACCGAATTCTCTCTTCTTTTCTCCAAGACTCCTAGGTTCACTCAAATTTGTGCATGTGCAATATGAGTTCATGTTATGGCAACAAATTGATTGCACATGCTAAACATTAAAACGCAATTTCCTGAAAAGTGATCTCATGAATGGAATTGCAAGCCATGAATTAGAAAGAACATGCATCAACCAAATTGTACAAAATGGACAATCCTAAAGATCATGAAGGTCTTTTCTTCGGTTGTAATGGGGCCTAAGGTTATGGTGAAACAAAGAATGGGAGAAATGGATATCAAGGGACCTAATGATTTCATTAAGGCATACATTCTAATTCTTTAAGTTCCACAAGATTCCCACATATGTTCACACTTCAAGGTATCCAGGCTCACAATTACACATGTGTATGCTACTCATATTTTCAACTTGAGTAGCTCAATTACTTCTCTTCCTTTTCTAGGCCCTTTGTACCTAATTTCTTGATTCCTTTTTCCTTGCTTTTCTTTGCTTGCCAATTCTTTTCTTTTCATACTCTTCATCTTTTTATTTTTTATTTTTTTTTATTTTTTATTTTTTTATTTTTTATTTTTTTTATTTTCTTTTCTTTTCTCATTCTTTACAAGCTTTTGTTTTCTTTTCCTTTTTCAAACATCTCTTGCTTTGCAAAACTCTTACACACATTCACATGCCTTGGTACACACCTTATATTTCTAAATTCAAAATTTTACATTGAGTTCCTAAGCCTTAGCGAATCGTTTGGTCAAGGTAGGTCAAGTATTTTAAGGCTATAAGGTTCATGTAGATGTGGTTCATGAAAGAAATGCTTCAAATGTGTTTGGCTTCAAAGGGGCTTGGGAGCACACATATTCAAGTTGGTTGGAAGTGTTTAGGCCAAAGAGGTTTTCACATGCATCGCCTAAAATCATTTCTCAAGATTCGTCCATTAAGCAAAATAAGGCATCCACAAGCAGACCATAATATTCTATGGCAAACAACATTTAGTGCAAATGAGACCAAAACATGCTTGTATGAGTGTTTAGAGTGAGTGTTTAAAGAGTGAATGTTTACAACTCAACGTATGCTTTTTAAAGGCTGTGTTTGTGATCCTCACAGGAATCTCCACTATTAATTCTTAGCCTTCAAGCAAATTTGATCATTCACTCAACATTAAGAGAAAAAGATTAACGCATTTTGTTCAATGACACCCTAAGTGGCATGGTGTTAATCTAAACCAAACACTCACAAACATGCACAATTCCTCACTACATCATGTAAAGAACAATCTCCACAAGCAAGGCATGCTCAAATATGGCAATATCGCAAAAATTTTAGAAATTTTGGCACATAATTCTTTTGAAAACCAAGCATTATGGTGTTGCGCAAAAGCACCCCCAAACCTAAATTTGACATTGTCCTCAATGTTCAAAGGTGGAAAATAAAAACAACAAGCGCAACCCACTAAGTTTCAAGCAATAATCCAACAAGCAAGAGCAAAAACAAAATATCCCATCATCCGGCATATTGCCCTCCAAATATTCATACACAAAATCCCAACAACACATATAACAATTAAGCACAAATGTCCTAAATCCACTACCAAAATCCAATTCACACCCTTATTCTATGCGGAAACAAAATAAAGGCAAAAATAAGAAATAAAGATTAAAGGAAAAGAAATGCGAATAAACATAAATCAACAAAAATATCCAACAAAATAATCCAAGAGTAAAAACATAAAACTAGCAATGTCCCAATAAAATGATAGAAAATGCAAATGATGAAAAAATAAAACAAATCCTAGGAATGCTAGTAGGCCAACTACTCTGAATCATCATCCTCATCCTGCACTACTCTACCCTTCCCTTTCGGGTCCTTCCTTCTCTGCTCCCTAGCTAATGCTGCTCTCCTAGACTGCTCCTCTCTCCATTTCCTCTGTGCGGCTGCCTCATCAATAGGAGGACCTCCCACATAACGGGGCCCCTGATCAGTCAAGGAACGGGCCATGGCCTCCTCCAACTGTGCTGCCTCCTCAACAGCAGACTGTGCAGTCTGAAATACAAAGTCAGGCTCCTCTGTGCTATGTCCTGAAGGTGCAGTGGGGGTAGGTGGAATCACTGTGGCAGGCTTCTTCGGTCTCCTGACATAAGGAGTGAGCTTAAGATCATGGCGGAGGTCTGTAAAGCCTGTGATCACTGTCTCACTCAAATCCTGAATAAGGCTTTCCAACTTCAGCTGCCTGTCCTCCAAGGCCTTCTGCCTTCCCTCAATATCAAGTTTATCAGCATGAAGGATATCAAAATCACCAGTCTGAGTCCTCCTAATGCGCTGTACACCATCTAGAATCCGAACCCCCAACGGCTGCCCGTGATCATCACAAATAGGAATCTCCTCCTCCTCATCATCATCGTCCTCCTCAGGGACTATTCTCTCAAATTCTTCCCTAACACTGGTGCCGGCCTCTGAACTCCTCACTCTCCTACGTTTTCCCCCAGTAGGTATCTCTCTACGCTTAATCATCAAACGTCTCCAGGTGGTCAAGTCCATATCTGACATGGGGGGCTTAAGTATGTCCCCGGAGATATCTACACCCGCCAACTTGCAGGCCTCTGTGATCAAACACGGGAAAGGGATGATATCTGTCTCTGATTCATTCCTCCCAACCCGCTGAATCTCTATCTTTATGATAATTCCCACATCAATAGGCTGCCTCTCACTAATACTATGTAGAATCCTGGCTGCCTCAAATGGAACAGTGGACCTATGGGAAACCGGTCTAAGGGAAGAATGGAGGAAAATGTGCCAAAAGGCGTGCTCAATCTTCAAGTTTGACTGCTTGAGAGGGAACCGCTTCGCCATCCATATGGTCATAGGAGTGATGGTCATCGTGTTTGCAAATTCCACCAAATTCTTCACGTACAAAGGATTCGTGGTGATCCCTTCCACCATCCTCTCACGTAATCCTTCAATTTCTAACAAAGTCGTCCCAAAATAGATGTTAATGTCTGGTGCGTTCAAGTACACGGGAACCCCTCTCACTAGAATGGGACCACCCCTCATATACTCCCCGGGATTCATTCCCGCATAGAATTCTTTCACCAAACTCTCACTGTAATGTGGCGAAGTAGCCGCTAATCCTCCCCATCCCATGTCATTCACTGTTGTTGGGACGGGGGTATCCCTCAAGTTCTCCAAATCAATGCCCCTCTCAGGCCACATTTTCTTCTCAGCAAATGTCTTCAAACGTTCATCAAAATTCCTATTTAGTTTGCATTCGGGAACTACTCTCTTCCTAGGAGTGGGGGTCTTGCTACCCTTGCCCCCCTTGTTCGGCAACTTCATCTTCGAAGCCATTTTTCACCCCCAAATTCGGACTAACTTTCTGACAGAAATCCGGCAGCACAACGGCACTATAATAACACTCCGGCACTCACCAATGTGCACCACAATCAACCAAACCACTCCAACACTATCACAATCACTTCTATATGAATCAAATCACACAAAAATCCAATCCTAAGCACTAATCACTTCAAATCAAACTCAAAACCACCCTTAGTAATTCTAGATGCAATGTAGGAAGGATTTGATCAAAAGAATTGAAGAACTAGAGTGATTTCTTACCAAGTTTGGAGATTACGTGCGTGCCACGGCTTTGGAATTGAGAGAATTTGAGAAGATGGAACTTTTATGTGTGCGGCGTTATGTTTGAGCAGCAGTCCTTATAAGTGAACGCCCTATGTCGCCACTTGTGTCACTCGGTCGCTCTGGCGACCAAATGGCGACCAAGAAGAAATTTCATGTTTGCATGTGGTCGCCATTTGCACAAGTAAGGTCGCTCTGGCGACCAAATGGCGACCATACCTGATAACAAAGGTCGCCATTTGCAACATGTGGGTCGCCATGGCGACCATGTAGGTGGCGACCTCTGAATCCTTCATGTAAGTAAGGTCGCCATTTGCGTGCAAAGAGCGACCAAATGGCGACCCTGACTTAAAATCCTCTTCTGAGTGTATTTCATCACCTGCAATGAACAAAATCCACAATAAGCTCATACTTCAAACCTCTATCAAGAATTGATGGACATTTATTCAGAAAATCAAAAGAAAAACACACAACAAGCAAAATTAAACACAAACATATTTATTCATGGCATGAAATGTAAAAACCGAATGTAAATCCAACTACCGCATCATACTATGCGAAATGGAATCATGATGCTCATCATCCAAGTCAATCACATTAGAACTCAATTTTTTCTTGACTACCCAAATTAGACCTCTAGACTCATCCCGGACTTGATTGACCAAATCCTTCCTAACCCAAATTTGCTTAACACTGTTAGATCTCCTTATAGGTCTATTTTTATCATTATTGGCATGCTTCAAAAATTCAAAAAATTTAGACTTTACATGACCCTTTCTATGACAAAAATAACAAGTTAAAGGATATGAAAGAAATCTTCCCTTTTTCATTGGAGATTTAGGTCTTGAGGGACCGTTATTGGTGAGTTCCTTGATGGCTTGATCCATCCGATCTATCTCCACCAAAAAGTCTCACTCATTTACCTTAGCAACCTTCAAGGACATCTCCTTCTTGCTCAATTCCTCCTTCAACTCCTCAAGTGCCTTGTTCTTGGCATCTACATTCATGAGGGCCTTCCTCATCTTTCTTAAGGATTCTTCCTCAAATTCTTCGGTGAGCCTAGCCAAATCTTCAAGTTCTTTCACCGTCACCTCATTCTCCATTGTGAGAGCCACGTTGACCTTCTTAAGCTTATGATTTTTCCTTGCTAGGTCATCAAGCTTCTTTTCCAAGGCATACTTCTCCGCCTTAAGAACCTCTACCTCAAGCATGAGCTCTTGGTTGGAATTCTTGAGCTCTTCAATTTCAGAGTCACCTATACTCTCCACTTCGTCCTCTTGGCTATTCTTTTCAAACAATTGCACCAAATCACACACTTTTCCACCCGTTGACCTTGGTGGTTGCAACCCAACCACATAGCAACTCTCAATGCTTTTTAGGTCATCATTGCATATGTTTATATCGATCTTAAGTTCTTTCTCAAATGCATGCATACAAACTTTCTTCTTGCAAACATCGATCTTCATTTGAGCGGTAGCCATGAATGGTCTACCAAGGAGAACTTGCCACTCCCTAACATCTTTTGACTTGTCACCAATGTCTAGAACTACGAAATTCGTTAGCACCACTACTCATTCAATGACAATTGGGACATCCTTTATTTCACCACTTGATGAAAGTGAGGTTTGATCCGCTAGCATAAGCTTCTTTCCGGATGGCTTCAATCCTACCAACCCCAACTTTTCATAAGTAGATAGGGGCATCATGCTCACACTTGCCCCTAAATCTAGTACTCCTTTAAGCACTCCACTATTTCCTATTGAAATGGGAATCACAAAGCTTCCCGGATCTTCCACTTTCTGGACGTATGCTTCTTCAAACAACAATGCCTCATCTCTAGCTCCATCCTTCTTGAGAAAACTACCTTCTTTAGCTTGCTCTGTGTGGCTTGGAAACTTCCCCTTTTCTTGCTTTTGAAGGGCCTCAGCAATTTGCCCCATTTGGGTCTCCAATTTCCCAAAAGATGCCTCTAGGTTGCCAAACCTTTGACCACTAGCTTGCATGAAGCTTGTCAAGGTATTCTCAGCTCGTTGGAAGCCTTGCATCATACCTCTCATTTCTTCATCAATATTTCGGCGAGGTTGGTACGAGCTTGGTTGAGCATTGTTGTTGTTGTTCCATTGGTTTCCTCCCCATTGATTTCCTCCTTGGGGGAATCCTCCTTGTGATTGATATTGATGATAGCTTCCTTGTGAGCTACTTCCTTGAGTGTTCAACCCTTGCTGTGGATTTTGACGGTAACCCCCTTGTGAGCTACCTCCTTGATTGTACACCCCTTGTTGTTGGTTTCCTTGTTGTTGATTTCTTGGTAGTGGGTTTAGAATGTTGTTGTTATTTGACCAAGAAAGGTTTGGGTGGTTCCTCCACGGTTGAGCATAGTTGTTGGGATAGGAGTTGTTGCCTTGTCCTTGAAATCCCATAGCTTGAACCTCCTCTTGCTCTTGACCTTGAAAAGTGTCCTCAAACCCTTCATTCTCGTTGAATTGCCCGCTAGAGCCTCCTTCATGCCTTCCTAACAACTTAACTCCCGCCTTAGGAAATCCCATACTTTCAATATGAGAAGTTAAGGTCTCCACCTTCTTGTTTATCCTTGAGATTTCGATGGCGGCTTCCGTACTAGCATTCACATCAAACTTTCCACCTCGAATACTGTTGGCATTCCTTTGTTGAGAGTTTTGTGCCAACATCTCATAGATGTCGTAGATCTCCGAAGCGGTCTTGGTATCATAAGAACCTCCACAAGCGTTATCCACCAACACTTGGGAGAACCGAGTTAGACCTCCTTGGAAACAAGACACCTTGTATTCCTCAGTGAACATGTGAGGAGGACATTGGGCCACAAGGCGTTGATACCTCTCCCATGACTCATGAAATAGCTCCCCCTCACTCTCATAAAAATCGGCTATCTTCACCTTTAACTCCTTTGCTTTCCTAGCCGGAAAGAATCTGTTGAAAAACACCTTGCAAATTTGGCCCCAACTTGTCAATGATCCCGGCCTAAGCCCCATGAGCCATGTCATAGCCGCATCCTTCATACAGTACTGGAAGCAACGCATTTGCAATTGTTCTCGTGTGAGCCGCATGATGGGGAAGGTCTCAATAATAGCACTATACTCCTTCATGAACTGGAGGTAGTCTTCATTCAGCTTCCCATGAAATGACGGCAATAAGTTGACGTGCATTGTCTTCAACTCATAACCCCTAGCCACCGGGTCTAGCACGATCGGTGATGGTTGGTTCCCGATATCCGGCAAGGCATACTCACCCATGGTCATCCTTTGACCACGGTTGGTTTGAGTTTCTTCCATCATCTCCTCTCTCAAAGGAGCTTCGTCTTCCCTACCATGTTGTTGTCCTTCGGTACTCATATCTTGACTTGGAATTGGTTCGAACTCTCTCACACGACTAGTGCCTTCTAGTGGGGGATGAACACCTCTACCTAGAGATCTCCTACCGTGCATAAAACTGAGCACCTGAAAGAGGAATAAATAAAGAGATACAAGGGAAGAAAAAAAAAAGTAAAAACAGCACTATGAACAAATCAATAATCACAAAACAAAATATTAAACTAACAATCTACAAAGTACCAATAAAATGTGAAGAAAAGTCAATATATGTAATCAACGCTACCATTCCCCGGCAGCGGCGCCATTTTTTGATAAGGTCGTTTGTGTACTCAACAAAATAGTAATAATAATAGTTTTTGGTTGATTCTTGAAAACTCTTTTAAAGCCACTTAAATCGTTTTGAAATGTGATTTGATAGCGAAATAGTGAGCAAGTTCGTTCCACAGGGAATGGAGTGTTAATTAGATGAATTGACTAATCTTAAAACAATAAAACAAATCATAGTATTTGATAAATGTGTGGTTTCTAAAGCCACCAATGCTAAACTACTCAAATGAAAATATACAAAAATGTTATGAAAAATATAATACTCAACACCTTGATAAGAATAGTGATAATATCAATTAATGAGAGAACTAGGGAATAGATCGATTAACACTTGGATGTGGGTAAGCTACTAGCATCATTAATGTACCAATCTCATTATGTTAACCACTTAGAGGCTTAGATCAGTGGGGTTGATATACCCACCACTAATCTATCCTATCTAATGGGTTCTTAATCACACAAAGATTGTCAATCCACATGTGAATATATAACAAATTATTCCACTCAAGATAGCAATCAACAAGTGATATACAAGTCAATTATAATGAATGGAATCTAATTAAATTGAATGAATAGAACACATAAGAGATTCATTACAAGCTAGACTAAACCCACAACCAATTGTTCCTCAAATCTATCCCCTAGATTAGGGGTTTAGTTACACATATTTGCAATAAATGAAAAGAAGTAAATGATGAGGAAATAACCCTTGGGTCACCTTCTTTAAGCTTGATCCTTCTTCTCCTCTATGCTCCTAGATGCAAGGAATGGAGGTTGAGGAAATGTCTTGGAATGTGGGTGTTTTGGTGGAATGTTACTAAGGATTTTGGTGGAGAAATGGTGGGATGAGGAATGATGTAGTGAAGTAATCAAGGTTTTGTGTTGAGGGTTGGATGGATTAGATGAGTTCAAGGAGAGAAATGGAGGATGATGAATAATGTTCCATGGATGATGATCTAGATCTGAAATGAAAATTCTCTGAATTTTTGCTCTGATTTTCGATCCTTGAAAATGAAGAGACGCTCCATATATATACTCACTCATGGACATGTACTGGTAACGACTTGATTCGCTGATGTGGAGCCTTGGTCGCTATTTGGTCGCTATGGCGACCATGGAGCGTAAAACGGTTAGATGAAAAGGTCGCTCTGAAAACCATCTTTCTCGCTACTTGTCAAGTGGCGACCATGACCAAAATGTGTAGAGGTCGCCACTTGTATCCTCTAGGTCGCCATGGCGACCATAAGTGGCGACCTTGGAAATGTGAAGAGGTCGCCATTTGTACCATCAAGGTCGCCATGGCGACCCTAAGTGGCGACCATGCCTTGAGTGCACTAGGTCGCCACTTGCAAGGGAGGTCGCCAGAGCGACCCCAAGTGGCGACCTCACCTGATTGTTTTTGTGACCTTCTGTAGCCATGGCGCTCAAGTGGCGTCCAAGTGGCGACCTTCTGATGCCTTTGGGAACTCTTCTGTCGCCATGGCGCTCAAGTGGCGCCCTCTTATGTCCAAGTGGCGAAAATGCCCTGTTTCTTCTCATTTGTGAGACATTTTCGCACAAGTCCTCCACCTTCATCTCAATTGCTTCTGAAACCTAATAAAACCTGAAACACTCAATTTAACAACATTAAACACGGGGAAATGCCCGAGAATCAAGCAGAAAGAAACGGAAATGAGGGCCAAAATCATACCAATTTTGGCTTGATCAGGGACAAAAATACCAAATTCTTCCATCTTTCTACAGTTATCAGGATAAGAAGGAATAAGATTAAAGGATTCAAGAAGGTTGATGGCAGCTGGATCAGTGAGATAGAAGAGATGAAGAGAGAAGCAGTTGGATATTTTCAACAACTTTTTGAAGAAACATAGAGCAGTGGTGACTATCTTCATCTACCTCTGTTGTTCCCTAAATTGAGTGCCCATGAATTGGCTAATTTAAATGACACTGTCATTGAACAAGAGGTGAAGCAAAGCATCTTCAACATTGGTGGGCTCAAGGCACTAGGTCCCGATGGCTTTCCCACCATCTTCTTCCACAAGTATTGGAATTTTTGCAAGATGATCTGATTAGTATGGTCTCTAACTATTTTGTGAAGAGTTGTATTCTAGGTAACCTCAACCATACTCTTATTTCTCTCATTCCCAAAATACTTAACCCTTCAAACATGACCTTTTTTAGACCCATTAGTCTTTGTAATACCACCTACAAAGTTATAAGCAATATTATTGTCCAAAGGATTAGACCCTTGCTCCATAACCTTGTAAGCCGTAGCCAAGTCGCCTTTGTCCTTGACAGACAAATTCAAGACAACATCATTGTAGCACAAGAAGTTCTCCAAAAACTCAAAAACACTAAAGGACATACGGGGTATATAACTTGGAAAATTGATTTAGCCAAAGCATATGATAAGTTACAATGGAGGTTCATCAAGCAGGTTTTAGAGGAAATCAGTATTGAAGGAAAGTTAAATGATCTTATCATGAGTTGTGTTTCGAGTGTGCAATACCAAGTGATTATGAATGATGAGTTATCGGAAAGTTTCACTCCAAGAAGTGGCATTAGACAAGGAGACCCACTGTCTCCCCACATCTTTGTCCTTTGTATAGAGAAACTATCACATATTATCAAACAAAAGCTTATGAAGGGGGTTTGGAAGCCTATTACGGCCTTTAGAGGTGGTCCTGAAATTTCACACATCTTTTTTGCGGATGATCTCATCCTATTGATCGAACCAAAATTGGTATGATTTTAGCCCTCATGTCCTTCTCCTTTTGCTTGATTCTTGGGTATTATCCCATGATTTAATGGTGTAAATTAAGTGTTTTCAGGAATTTATAGAGTTCAAGGGCATTGAAGTAATATTAAAGATATAGGGGTAAAACTGTAATGATTGAAGGAAGATTGACGTTATTACAATATTAGAATAAGACAGGGGAGCGTTTTATAATTCACCAAGCAAGCCACCAGCCAAGTGCCACGTCACTTAAGTGACACGGTGCATTTTGGCTAGTTGGCTCATCATGGGCTGCTTAGCACAGTCACACCCATTTCCTTTTGCACCTAAATTGCTGCCCAAATGCTTAAGTAGTCTAAGCTGCCTACACCCCTTGCTCTTGATAAATGCACCCCTTTTAAGGCAAAAAAGCAGCAGCCCATTGCACCCCATCTCTCTGCTAAGCGTCCCTTTTTACTATTCATCTTCTTCTTCTCTTTTCAGTGTGTAGACAGTCATGGCCCCCTAAAACCCTAATTGCACTGCCGCCTCAAAGTAGTTGGAAACTGACCTATCTCCTATTGGTTTCCGACCTAAAATCACAGCAAGTCGACCGGCTGCTTGGTCGTATGACTTTCAGATCTCCAATTGGCCGAAATCCAAGCTCCAATCACCATCAAATAATCACGCCTAATCCTCCCTAAGTTGCCCTCAATCCCAAACCGCGACCAAACCGCGTAAATCGATGTCGCGGTTTTCATTCCAAGGTTGCCATGGCAACAGGGAGTTGTTTTAGCACCTGATTGCTTCACCACTTGCTTCCCTAGGGTCGTCATGAACGCCAAAGTAGCGACCTCCTTTGCTGTGCATTTCTGATTGGTGGGGAAAATTACAAAATGCCCCCCCTTTGTGGAACTAAATGGTAATTTGCCACAGTCATGGGGTGTTTTGGTAATCTGCCACCTGAGACCTAATTTGAAAATCCTATAAATTCATCACATTTTTCCTTTTTTGAACATCTCTTGATAGCCAAGAAACCTCCTTTCTACCATTCCTAATCCCTCAATTTCTCTTCTACTTAAAACTTAACATCTAGATTACTCCACCTAAATCATTCCTCTTTTTCCATCTTCTCCACCCATTTCCTTTGTCACTTTCCATATGACTCCATCTATCTAGACACATTCTCAACACCCACTCTTTTCAGAAAATTCAAGCAAGGAAGCTCAAGGAAGGATCAAGCTTATAAGAGAGACCTAAGGGTGATTTCTCTCCATTTTACTTCCTTTTCTTATTTGTATTTATGTGTAATTAAAACCCCCATTTTAGGGGATGGTTTGAGAGACTTTTTGGACATGAGTATTTATTAAAGCTTTGTATATTAGATTTGCATGATTTAAGTTTTATTTACTTTTTAATTAGATCTTGCACTTATGTGATTAAATAAGTATTGACACACTTGTTGATTACAATATATTGTAGGATTTATTTGTGATAAAATTGATTGAGTTATTGACACACTTAATTGATTGTAGCACATAGTGAATAGGATAGGCTTTTGGAGGGGTGATCAACCTCGATTACCTAGACCATTTGATCGTCACTAACCGATCCCGCCGTGACCCCCTATCCTTAATCGGTTAGGCATTACGGTGGGAAGTTGTTTAGGGTTCGTAGTGACGGTCTAAACAACACTTTTGAATGAGATCAGTCCTTGATTGTGTAGATAGTGCATTAAAGAAGCTGTTAACCGAAAATTCGCTCTGGGTGAGGAATTTCAATTAACGCCCTCAAATTGCTACCCGGTAGGCTGCAGCGGGATAGGTACCTCTAGGTACCATATTTTGTACGAGTAAAAATGTCTGGAGTAAGATGCAGTAGGTAAGAGAAAAAATCATCCTGCCCGTCGGGCTTCAAGCATATGGGGAAGATATGGCACTTGGGGTTCCTATGCTGGTGTGAGGGCTTTGATCCTTTTATTTATGAACCCCGTATCCCGTACTCGATATTCGGTACCCCGTATCCCATCGTACCCCGTATCCCGTATCCCGTATCCCGTACTCTTTTCTAGATCTCCTTTGTGATTCCCCGACTGATGAGGTCGTTTATGTACTCAACAAAATATTAATAATAATGGTTTTTGGTTGATTCTTGAAAACTCTTTTAAAGCCACTTAATCCTTTTAAAATGTGATTTGATAGCAAAATAGTGAGCAAGTTCGTTCCACAGGGAATGAAGTGTTAATTAGATAAATTGACTAATCTTAGATCAATAAAACAAATCATAGTGTTTGATAAATGTGTGGTTTCTAAAGCCACCAATGCTAAACTACTCAAATGAAAATACACAAAAATGTTATGAAAAATAGAATACTCAACACCTTGATAAGAATAGTGATAAAATCAATTAATGAGAGAACTAGGGAATAGATCGATTAACACTTGGATGTGGGTAAGCTACTAGCATCATTAATGTACCAATCTCATTATGTTAACCACTTAGAGGCTTAGATTAGTGGGGTTGATATACCCACCACTAATCTATCCTATCCAATGGGTTCTTAATCACACAAAGATTGTCAATCCACATGTGAATATATAACAAATTATTCCACTCAAGATAGCAATCAACAAGTGATATACAAGTCAATTATAATGAATGGAATCTAATTAAATTGAATGAATAGAACACATAAGAGATTCATTACAAGCTAGACTAAACCCACAACCAATTGTTCCTCAAATCTATCCCCTAGATTAGGGGTTTAGTTACACATATTTGCAATAAATGAAAAGAAGTAAATGATGAGGAAATAACCCTTGGGTCACCTTCTTTAAGCTTGATCCTTCTTCTCCTCTATGCTCATAGATGCAAGGAATGGAGGTTGAGGAAATGTCTTGGAATGTGGGTGTTTTGGTGGAAAGTTACTAAGGATTTTGGTGGAGAAATGGTGGGATGAGGAATGATGTAGTGAAGTAATCAAGGTTTTGTGTTGAGGGTTGGATGGATTAGATGAGTTCAAGGAGAGAAATGGAGGAGGATGAATAATGTTCCATGGATGATGATCTAGATCTGAAAATGAGTGTTCTCTGAAATTTGCTCTGAATCTCGATGCTTAAAGATGGAGGGACACTTCATATATATACTCATTCATGGACATGTACTGGTAACTGCTTGATTCGCTGATGTGGAGTCTAGGTCGCTATTTGGTCGCTATGGCGACCATGGAGCGTAAAACGGTTAGATGAGAAGGTCGCTCTGAAAACCATCTTTCTCGCTATTTGTCAAGTGGCGACCATGACCAAAATGTGTAGAGGTCGCCACTTGTATCTTCTAGGTCGCCATGGCGACCATAAGTGGCGACCTTGGAAATGTGAAGAGGTCGCCATTTGTACCATCAAGGTCGCCATGGCGACCCTAAGTGGCGACCATGCCTTGAGTGCACTAGGTCGCCACTTGCAAGAGAGGTCACCAGAGCGACCCCAAGTGGCGACCCCACCTGATTGTTTTTGTGACCTTCTGTCGCCATGGCGCTCAAGTGGCGCCCAAGTGGCGACTTTCTGATGCCTTTGGGAACTCTTCTGTCGCCATGGCGCTCAAGTGGCGCCCTCTTATGTCCAAGTGGCGAAAATGCCCTGTTTCTTCTCATTTGTGAGACATTTTCGCACAAGTCCTCCACCTTCATCTCAATTGCTTCTGAAACCTAATAAAACCTGAAACACTCAATTTAACAACATTAAACACGGGGAAATGCCCGAGAATCAAGCAAAAAGAAACGGAAATGAGGGCCAAAATCATACCAATTTTGGCCTGATCAAATACCCCCAAACCAATCTTTTGCTAGTCCTCGAGCAAACATAATAACAAGCACACCCCCAAAAACATGCATAGAGATATTTCAAAGGTTTTTACTTCAAATGATCAATGTGCGAAGCCAAAATGAAGAGATTAAAACAGTTATGCCATGGTGAGGATTTAAACATGCAAGCGCGTGTATAGTTATGATTAAAAACGTGCCACCTTAGACATAATTGTACGCAATGCGATCTTACATTCAAAATGCCAAAGCTTCAAAGCAAAGGTGCTATTAGTTTAGAATGTAATTCGCTTTGATACTAAATCTCACCGGATTCTCTCTTCTTTTCTCCAAGACTCCTAGGTTCACTCAAATTTGTGCATGTGCAATATGAGTTCATGTTATGGCAACAAATTGATTGCACATGCTAAACATTAAAACGCAATTTCCTGAAAAGTGATCTCATGAATGGAATTGCAAGCCAGGAATTAGAAAGAACATGCATCAACCAAATTGTACAAAATGGACAATCCTAAAGATCATGAAGGTCTTTTCTTTGGTTGTAATGGGGCCTAAGGTTATGGTGAAACAAAGAATGGAAGAAATGGATATCAAGGGACCTAATGATTTCATTAAGGCATACATTCTAATTCTTTAAGTTCCACAAGATTCCCACATATGTTCACACTTCAAGGTGTCCAGGCTCACAATTACACATGTGCATGCTACTCCTATTTTCAACTTGAGTAGTTCAATTACTTCTCTTCCTTTTCTAGGCCCTTTGTGCCTAATTTCTTGATTCCTTTTTCTTTGCTTTTCTTTGCTTGCCAATTCTTTTCTTTTCATGCTTTTCATCTTTTTTTTTATTTATTTATTTATTTATTTATTTTTATTTTTTTACAAACATCTCTTGCTTCGCAAGACTCTTACACACATTCACATGCCTTGGTACACACCTTATATTTATAATTTCAAAATTTTACATTGAGTTCCTAAGCCTTAGCGAATCATTTGGTCAAGGTAGGTCAAGTATTTTAAGGCTATAAGGTTCATGTAGATGTGGTTCATGAAAGAAATGCTTCAAATGTGTTTGGCTTCAAAGGGGCTTCGGAGCACACATATTCAAATTGGTTGGAAGTGTTTAGGCCAAAGAGGTTTTCACATGCATCGCCTAAAATCATTTCTAAAGATTCGTCCATTAAGCAAAATAAGGCATCCACAAGCAGACCATAATATTCTATGGCAAACAACATTTAGTGCAAATGAGACCAAAACATGCTTGTATGAGTGTTTAGAATGAGTGTTTTAAAGAGTGAATGTTTACAACTCAACGTATGCTTTTTAAAGGCTGTGTTTGTGATCCTCACGGGAATCTCCACTATTAATTCTTAGCCTTCAAGCAAATTTGATCATTCACTCAACATTAAGAGAAAAAGATTAACGCATTTTGTTCAATGACACCCTAAGTGGCATGGTGTTAATCTAAACCAAACACTCACAAACATGCACAATTCCTCACTACATCATGTAAAGAACAATCTCCACAAGCAAAGCATGCTCAAATATGGCAATATCGCAAAAATTTTAGAAATTTTGGCACACAATTCTTTTGAAAACCAATTCTTTTGAAAACCAAGTATTATGGTGTTGCACAAAAGCACCCCCAAACCTAAATTTGACATTGTCCTCAATGTTCAAAGGTGGAAAAATAAAAACAACAAGCGCAACCCACTAAGTTTCAAGCAATAATCCAACAAGCAAGAGCAAAAATAAAATATCCCATCATCCGGCATATTGCCCTCTAAATATTCATACACAAAATCCCAACAACACATATAACAATTAAGCACAAATGTCCTAAATCCACTACCAAAATCCAATTCACACCCTTATTCTATGCGGAAACAAAATAAAGGCAACAATGAGAAATAAAGATTAAAAGGAAAAGAAATGCGAATAAACATAAATCAACAAAAATATCCAACAAAATAATCCAAGAGTAAAAACATAAAACTAGCAATGTCCCAATAAAATGATAGAAAATGCAAATGATGAAAAGATAAAACAAATCCTAGGAATGCTAGTAGGCCAACTACTCTGAATCATCCTCCTCATCCTGCACTACTCTACCCTTCCCTTTCTGGTCCTTCCTTCTCTGCTCCCTAGCTAATGCTGCTCTCCTAGACTGCTCCTCTCTCCATTTCCTCTGTGCGGCTGCCTCATCAATAGGAGGACCTCCCACATAACGAGGCCCCTGATCAGTCAAGGAACGGGCCATGGCCTCCTCCAACTGTGCTGCCTCCTCAACAGCAGACTGTGCAGTCTGAAATACGAAGTCAGGCTCCTCTGTGCTATGTCCTGAAGGTGCAGTGGGGGTAGGTGGAATCACTGTGGCAGGCTTCTTCGGTCTCCTGACATAAGGAGTGAGCTTAAGATCATGGCGGAGGTCTGTAAAGCCTGTGATCACTGTCTCACTCAAATCCTGAATAAGGCTTTCCAACTTCAGCTGCCTGTCCTCCAAGGCCTTCTGCCTTCCCTCAATATCAAGTTTATCAGCATGAAGGATATCAAAATCACCAGTCTGAGTCCTCCTAATGCGCTGTACACCATCTAGAATTCGAACCCCCAACGGCTGCCCGTGATCATCACAAATAGGAATCTCCTCCTCCTCATCATCATCGTCCTCCTCAGGGACTATTCTCTCAAATTCTTCCCTAACACTGGTGCCGGCCTCTGAACTTCGCACTCTCCTACGTTTTCCCCCAGTAGGTATCTCTCCACGCTTAATCATCAAACGTCTCCAGGTGGTCAAGTCCATAACTGACATGGGGGGCTTAAGTATGTCCCCGGAGATATCTACACCCGCCAACTTGCAGGCCTCTGTGATCAAACAAGGGAAAGGGAGGATATCTGTCTCTGATTCATTCCTCCCAATCCGCTGAATCTCCATCTTTATGATAATTCCCACATCAATAGGCTACCTCTCACTAATACTATGTAGAATCCTGGCTGCCTCAAATGGAACAGTGGACCTATGGGAAACCGGTCTAAGGGAAGAATGGAGGAAAATGTGCCAAAAGGCGTGCTCAATCTTCAAGTTTGACTGCCTGAGAGGGAACCGCTTCGCCATCGATATGGTCATAGGAGTGATGGTCATCGTGTTTGCAAATTCCACCAAATTCTTTACGTACAAAGGATTTGTGGTGATTCCTTCCACCATCCTCTCACGTAACCCTTCAATCTCCAATAATGTTGTCCCAAAATATATGTTAATGTCTGGTGCATTTAAGTACACGGGAACCCCTCTCACAAGAATGGGACCACCCCTCATATACTCTCCCGGATTCATCCCCGCATAGAATTATTTCACCAAACTCTCATTGTAATGTGGCGGAGTAGCCGCTAATCCTCCCCATCCCATGTCATTCACTGTTGTTGGGACATGGGTATCCCTCAAGTTCTCCAAATCAATGCCCCTCTCTGGCCACATTTTCTTCTCAGCAAATGTCTCCAAACGATCATCAAAATTTCTGTTCAGTTTGCATTCGGGAACTACTCTCTTCCTAGGAGTGGGGGTCTTGCTACCCTTGCCCCCCTTGTTCGGCAACTTCATCTTCGGAGCCATTTTTTCACCCCCAAATTCGGACTAACTCTCTGACAAAAATTCGGCAGCACAACGGCACTATAATAACACTCCGGCACTCACCAATGTGCACCACAATCAACCAAACCACTTCAATACTATCACAATCACTTCTATATGAATCAAATCACACAAAAAATCCAATCCTAAGCACTAATCTCTTCGAATCAAACTCAAAACCACCCTTAGTAATTCTAGATGCAATGTAGGAAGGATTTGATCAAAAGAATTGAAGAACTAGAGTGATTTCTTACCAAGTTTGGAGATTACGTGCGTGCCACGGCTTTGGAATTGAGAGAATTTGAGAAGAGAGAACTTTTGTGTGTGTGGCGTTATGTTTGAGCAGCAGTCTTTATAAGTGAACGCCTTATGTCGCCACTTGTGTCACTCGGTCGCTAGGGGTGGGCGTTTTCGGGTTGGGTTAGGTTGGGTTGAAAAATTTTCAACCCAATCCAACCCAACGTAAATTTTAACCCAACCCAACCCAACCCAATATTTGTCGGGTTGGGTTGGGTTGGGTTGATCGGGTTGGGCTTTTAAACCCAATAGAAAAAATATATTCGAATTCAAATTTTGTTATATGAAAATTTAAATTTAAAATAATTTTTTCACCCTAATATAATATTACATAGAGTTTAGATTTCTTGAAGGTATTAAAACCAAATCACAACATATAATACTGTTGCATGATTAAAAAAAATAAAAATATAACAATTTATCCAACTTGGAAAGTCTCCATCTAAGCCTCTCAATCATTTTACAATTATAATCACTTCGTCAAATATCTCGTGGTTGGATAATCTATTATTTATTTCAACCAACATAATAGTTTGAGCTTCTATACAATTATTAGAATTTTTTCTACCAAATTATTAATCGAATCCTAAGAAGAAAAAAAAAAAAGCATTTTAAAGTACAATCAAGGATGTGCCAATTAATATAAAGATGAAGACAATATAATTGCATATTTTTAATAAATGTATTATATATTATCGTATAAAATATTTAAAATTATGTATTTATATTTGTCATTTATAATATTATAAATGGTGCATGAGTAAAAAATTTAAATATTTTAAAATATGAGATTTCATAATAAATATAATCATAAATAAAATTATTTAATTTATTTTTTTATTAAAAATGTCGGGTTGTCGGGTTGGGTTGGGTTATATTTTATTAACCCAACCCAACCCAATCTTAAAAGCAACCCAACCCAATCTCGTCGGGTTGGGTCGGGTTGGGTTGGGTTGGCGGGTTGGTGCCCACCCCTATCGGTCGCCATGGCGACCAAATGGCGACCAAGAAGAAATTTCATGTTTGCATGTGGTCGCCATTTGCACAAGTAAGGTCGCTCTGGCGACCAAATGGCGACCATACCTGATAACAAAGGTCGCCATTTGCAACATGTGGGTTGCCATGGCGACCATGTAAGTGGCGACCTCTGAATCCTTCATGTAAGTGAGGTCGCCATTTGTGCACAAAGAGCGACCAAATGGCGACCCTGACTTAAAGTCCTCTTCTGAGTGTATTTTATCACCTGCAATGAACAAAATCCACAATAAGCTCATACTTCAAACCTCTATCAAGAATTGATGGACATTTATTCAGAAAAACAAAAGAAAAACACACAACAAGCAAAATTAAACACAAACATATTTATTCATGGCATGAAATGTAAAAACCGAATGTAAATCCAACTATCGCATCATACTATGCGAAATGGAATCATGATGCTCATCATCCAAGTCAATCACATTAGAACTCAATTTTTTCTTGACTACCCAAATTGGACCTCTAGACTCATCACGGACTTGATTGACCAAATCCTTCCTAACCCAAATTTGCTTAACACGGTTAGATCTCCTTATAGGTCTATTTTTATCATTATTGGCATGCTTCAAAAATTCAAAAAATTTAGACTTTACATGACCCTTTCTATGACAAAAATAACAAGTTAAAGGATATGAAGGAAATCTTCCCTTTTTCATTGGAGATTTAGGTCTTGAGGGACCATTATTGGTGAGTTCCTTGATGGCTTGATCCATCTGATCTATCTCCACCAAAAAGTCGCACTCCTTTACCTTAGCAACCTTCAAGGACATCTCCTTCTTGCTTAATTCCTCCTTCAACTCCTCAAGTGCCTTGTTCTTGGCATCTACATTCATGAGGGCCTTCCTCATCTTTCTTAAGGATTCTTCCTCAAATTCTTCGGTGAGCCTAGCCAAATCTTCAAGTTTTTTCACCGTTACCTCATTCTCCATTGTGAGAGCCACGTTGACCTTCTTAAGCTTATGATTTTTCCTTGCTAGGTTATCAAGCTTCTTTTCCAAGGCATACTTCTCCGCCTTAAGAACCTCTACCTCAAGCATGAGCTCTTGGTTAGAATTCTTGAGCTCTTCAATTTCAGAGTCACCTATACTCTCCACTTCGTCCTCTTGGCTATTCTTTTCAAACAATTGCACCAAATCACACACTTTTCCACCCGTTGACCTTGGTGGTTGCAACTCAACCACATAGCAACTCTCAATTCCTTTTAGGTCATCATTGCATATGGTTATATCGATCTCAAGTTCTTTCTCAAATGCATGCATACAAACTTTCTTCTTGCAAACATCGATCTTCATTTGAGCGGTAGCCATGAATGGTCTACCAAGGAGAACTTGCCATTCCCTAACATCTTTTGACTTATCACCAATGTCTAGAACTACGAAATCCGTTAGCACTACTACTCCTTCAATGATAATTGGGACATCTTTTATATCCCCACTTGATGAAAGTGAGGTTTGATCCGCTAGCATAAGCTTCTTCCCGGATGGCTTCAATCCTACCAAACCCAACTTTTCATAAGTAGATAGGGGCATCATGCTCACACTTGCTCCTAAATCTAGTACTCCTTTAAGCACTCCACTATTCCCTATTGATATGGGAATCACAAAGCTTCCCGGATCTTCCACTTTCTGGACGTATGCTTCTTCAAACAACAATGCCTCATCTCTAGCTCCATCCTTCTTGACAAAACTACCTTCTTTAGCTTGCTTTGTGTGGCTTGGAAACTTCCCCTTTTCTTGCTTTTGAAGGGCCTCGGCAATTTGCCCCATTTGGGTCTCCAATTTCCCAAAAGATGCCTCTAGATTGCCAAACCTTTGACCACTAGCTTGCATGAAGCTTGTCAAGGTATCCTCATCTCGTTGGAAGCCTTGCATCATACCTCTCATTTCTTCATCAATATTTCGGCGAGGTTGGTACGAGCTTGGTTGAGCATTGTTGTTGTTGTTCCATTGGTTTCCTCCCCATTGATTTCCTCCTTGGGGAAATCCTCCTTGTGATTGATATTGACGATAGCTTCCTTGTGAGCTACTTCCTTGCGTGTTCAACCCTTGCTGTGGATTCTGACGGTAACCCCCTTGTGAGCTACCTCCTTGATTGTACACCCCTTATTGTTGATTTCTTGGTGGTGGGTTTAGAATGTTGTTGTTATTTGACCAAGAAAGGTTTGGGTGGTTCCTCCACGGTTGAGCATAGTTGTTGGGATAGGAGTTGTTGCCTTGTCCTTGAAATCCCATAGCTTGAACCTCCTCTTGCTCTTGACCTTGAAAAGTGTCCTCAAACCCTTCATTCTCATTGAATTGCCCGCTAGAGCTTCCTTCTTGCCTTCCTAGCAACTTAACTCCCGCCTTAGGAAATCCCATACTTTCAATATGAGAAGTTAAGGTCTCCACCTTCTTGTTTATCCTAGAGATTTCGATGGCGGCTTCCGTACTAGCATTCACATCAAACTTCCCACCTCGAATACTGTTGGCATTCCTTTGTTGAGAGTTTTGTGCCAACATCTCATAGATGTCGTAGATCTCCGAAGCAGTCTTGGTATCATAAGAACCTCCACAAGCGTTATCCACCAACACTTGGGAGAACCGAGTTAGACCCCCTTGGAAACAAGACACCTTGTATTCCTCAGTGAACATGTGAGGAGGACATTGGGCCACAAGGCGTTGATACCTCTCCCATGACTCATGAAATAGCTTCCCCTCACTCTCATAAAAATCGGCTATCTTCACCTTTAACTCCTTTGCTTTCCTAGCCGGAAAGAATCTGTTGAAAAACACCTTGCAAATTTGGCCCCAGCTTGTCAATGATCCCGACCTAAGCCCCATGAGCCATGTCATAGCCGCATCCTTCATACAATACTGGAAGCAACGCATTTGCAACTGTTCACGTGTGAGCCGCATGATGGGGAAGGTCTCAATAATAGCACTATACTCCTTCATGAACTGGAGGCAGTCTTCATTCAGCTTCCCATGAAATGACGGCAATAGGTTGACGTGCATTGTCTTTAACTCATAACCCCTAGCAACCGGGTCTAGCACGATCGGTGATGGTTGGTTCCCGATATCCGGCAAGGCATACTCACCCATGGTCATCCTTTGACCACGGTTGGTTTGAGTCTCTTCCGTCATTTCCTCTCTCAAAGGAGCTTCGTCTTCCCTACCATGTTGTTGTCCTTCGGTACTCATAACTTGACTTGGAATTGGTTCGAACTCTCTCACACGGCTAGTGCCTTCTAGTGGGGGATGAACACCTTTACCTAGAGATCTCCTACCGTGCATAAAACTGAGCACCTGAAAGAGGAATAAATAAAGAGATACAAGGAAAGAAAAAAAAAGTAAAAACAGCACTATGAACAAGTCACTAATCACAAAACAAAATATTAAACAAAAAATCTACAATAAACCAATAAAATGTGAAGAAAAGTCAATCTATGTAATCAACGCTACCACTCCCCGGCAGCGGCGCCATTTTTTGATAAGGTCGTTTATGTACTCAACAAAATATTAATAATAATGGTTTTTGGTTGATTCTTGAAAACTCTTTTAAAGCCACTTAATCCTTTTAAAATGTGATTTGATAGCAAAATAGTGATCAAGTTCGTTCCACAGGGAATGAAGTGTTAATTAGATAAATTGACTAATTTTAGATCAATAAAACAAATCATAGTGTTTGATAAATGTGTGGTTTCTAAAGCCACCAATGCTAAACTACTCAAATGAAAATATACAAAAATGTTATGAAAAATATAATACTCAACACCTTGATAAGAATAGTGATAAAATCAATTAATGAGAGAACTAGAGAATAGATCGATTAACACTTGGATGTGGGTAAGCTACTAGCATCATTAATGTACCAATCTCATTATGTTAACCACTTAGAGGCTTAGATTAGTGGGGTTGATATACCCACCACTAATCTATCCTATCCAATGGGTTCTTAATCACACAAAGATTGTCAATCCACATGTGAATATATAACAAATTATTCCACTCAAGATAGCAATCAACAAGTGATATACAAGTCAATTATAATGAATGGAATCTAATTAAATTGAATGAATAGAACACATAAGAGATTCATTACAAGCTAGACTAAACCCACAACCAATTGTTCCTCAAATCTATCCCCTAGATTAGGGGTTTAGTTACACATATTTGCAATAAATGAAAAGAAGTAAATGATGAGGAAATAACCCTTGGGTCACCTTCTTTAAGCTTGATCCTTCTTCTCCTCTATGCTCCTAGATGCAAGGAATGGAGGTTGAGGAAATGTCTTGGAATGTGGGTGTTTTGGTGGAAAGTTACTAAGGATTTTGGTGGAGAAATGGTGGGATGAGGAATGATGTAGTGAAGTAATCAAGGTTTTGTGTTGAGGGTTAGATGGATTAGATGAGTTCAAGGAGAGAAATGGAGGAGGATGAATAATGTTCCTTGGATGATGATCTAGATCTGAAAATGAGTGTTCTCTGAAATTTGCTCTGAATCTCGATGCTTGAAGATGGAGGGACGCTTCATATATATACTCACTCATGGACATGTACTGGTAACTGCTTGATTCGCTGATGTGGAGTCTAGGTCGCTATTTGGTCGCTATGGCGACCATGGAGCATAAAACGGTTAGATGAGAAGGTCGCTCTGAAAACCATCTTTCTCGCTATTTGTCAAGTGGCGACCATGAGGTCGCCATTTGTACCATCAAGGTCGCTATGGCGACCCTAAGTGGCGACCATGCCTTGAGTGCACTAGGTCGCCACTTGCAAGGGAGGTCGCCAGAGCGACCCCAAGTAGCGACCCCACCTGATTGTTTTTGTGACCTTCTGTCGCCATGGTGCTCAAGTGGCGCCCAAGTGGCAACCTTCTGATGCCTTTGGGAACTCTTCTGTCGCCATGGCGCTCAAGTGGCGCCCTCTTATGTCCAAGTGGCAAAAATGCCCTGTTTCTTCTCATTTGTGAGACATTTTCGCACAAGTCCTCCACCTTCATCTCAATTGCTTCTGAAACCTAATAAAACCTGAAACACTCAATTTAACAACATTAAACACGGGGAAATGCCCGAGAATCAAGCAAAAAGAAACGGAAATGAGGGCCAAAATCATACCAATTTTGGCCTGATCACCGACCCGGATAGCAAGTAAGTAAGCAAGAGATGGGACAAGAGTTCTTCAATGATATAGATGTGGTCATGAAGGATAAAACCACCTCGATTCTTCTGGCTAATTTAAAGGTTCTTTCCCCTTCTTTGTTTGTGATATGTCGCGCAGATGGGTGGAGAGAGCTAAGATAGTGTAACTCACATATATGCATAATAAAATAGATAGGAGGGGGAGAGTGATAAGTCTCTTGATATAAGTGGATTGGCCTGGGGGGGGGAAAAGCATCACGCATGATCATAGGCGTGCTCCGAGGAGTTTACACAAGTAGGAGAATAATACAACATAAGTTGAAAGTATACAAACAAGGTTAAATTGCTTAAGACGTACCTAGAAGAGGGGGGGGGGGGGGGGTGAATAGGTTTTTCGCCTAATTCCATTCCCTTGAACAAACTTACGTTTGTCCCTCAAGGTAGCCTTACATACAACACAAAAACACGGAATCATACCAAGACAAGATAACATGTGATCATTCATACATTGTCTAAGTATCAACAAGTTGTATGAGGTATAAAGAAAAACATAAAATCAATTAACAAGAATACTTGTATTTCAATATATGTTCAATCATTACAAGTATATACAAATATCACTATACACAAAATTCTAATCAATATACAAAATAAATGTAATTACAATTATGATCAAAAGAATAGATTTACAAATCACACTTTATAATATCTTGTTCCAATATACTTCACAAGTGATTGATATGTCACAAGATAACAACATACACAAAAACAAATATAAAAGATAGAGATAGAAAGAATTAACATAAGAGATTTTTTAACGTGGTAAAACCTCCAAGAAGGAAACATCCTCGGGTTGAAATACAACCATTGGGTACTATATATATTGGAAAGTAAATTAGAAGTTCCACAAAGTGACCAATCCTAGATCACCAACCCATGTGGAGTCTATGTCTACCTAAACCCTATTGGAAGATACAAAATCCCTCAATGATGCTGTAAGTGCCTCACTCTTTGATTGGCTTATTTCGTTGATAAAAATCACAATGGGGATCTATCTTGTAAGGGTAGCGTAGGATTGAAGTTTTTCTTCTCAATTGCTTAAGGTCCTCATTGTGGATTTCAAGAGCTTCATGGAAGGTAACCACTTGATCTTGACTCTTTATGTGAAGAGATTTAGTTGCACACACACACACACACATTTCATGATCTTATGTTCTATATTATTTGTTGTGTATTTTGTGTTGTTGCATATTAGTTTTCATGCATGATCACTTTATCATTGTGTATTTATTCTTTGGCATGTTTATTGGCCTTGGAAGTTGCTTGAAGGCTTTTATAGAGGTCAATTTTTACCTCAGAGCGCTCCCAGGACCGCTGTGATTTTCTTCGCAGCGGTAGGATAGCGGTTCGCAGACAGTGGAGTCCGCTCCCGATACCGCTCCCGGACCGCTGCCATTTTATAGGCAGCGGTGGCCTTGGCAGTGAAGACTGCTGTCGCTTTGGCAGCGGTACGGCAGCGGTCCTCTGCGACGGTTCGCGTCTTGTTTTCCAAACGACGCCGTTTTGCTCTGCCTCTTATATATATATATATATGTCTTGTTTGCCTTGGCTTCTTTTTAGAGAGAAAAATTACACTTTTGAGAGCCTTTTGAGTTGCTTCTAAGCTAAGGTATCAAGAATACTTTTTTATCTCTCAAAACATCAAAACCCATCATTCTTGCATGATTCATTCATCATCTAGCATGTTCTAGTATGATTCTCTTAGGGTTTTCATCTTTGCTTACATGACTTGTAGTTAGAACATATTTGCATCACTTCACATGTTCTTTCTCTACAAGATTGCTCTTTTATTACTTGACTAGTTTCAAGATTGCTTCTTTATGACTTGACTTAGGTTCAAGATTGTGTTATTGTGTTTTGTGAGTTGTATTGTGGTAGATAGTGCATATAGGACTTTGTTTGTCTATTTTGTTATGTTTTATGCATGCCACTTAGTAAGATGATATCTAGGATTGTCTAACATGTTCATCCATGCCTAGATAAGCTAAAATGTCTAAACTTGCATTTTGAGCATCTTGAATATTACACATATTCACACTAGGTTGTTTTATCTCTTCATTTAGAGTCAAGTCTTGTATTTGCCTTGTTGGTAGTTTGCAAGCATGAACTAGGTTCACTTCTAAAGGCCCGTGGGTAGCAAAGACGGATTAGTAATCTTAGGTGTGATGCGGTCAACCTAGATTGTTATCGTATTTGCAAGTAGTGGATTGAGGTTCTAGTGTGGCGCACTAAACAGCCCGTGGTTTTTCCCCGTGTGGGTTTCCACGAAAAAATCATGTGTTATTTACTTTCCGCATTCTCTACACATGATTTCATTTGTTGACTAGTTGGAGTTATTTTGTAATCTTGATTAATCTCGAAAAATCGGTAACAAGGGATTAAAATCTATTCACCCCCCCTCTAGATTATATTAGGACTCATTTATATTTATTTTCAGATGCGAAACCACCATATATTGGAAATCATACCTAGCCAACATTGTTGGTAGATTAGAAATTCCTTAAGAGTGCATACATACCCCATGTACCCCGCTTTATCGGACTCTATGTCTAACCAAACATCCGGGCCTACCAATATATAAGCCAACTCTCTATCCAAGGCACACTTGCCTCTAAAGAGTCTCCCTTGCATGATTATCCAAGTCCTCCCGACTCTAGCTATGACTCCTTGCTTGTTTATCCAAGTCCTCAAGACTCTAGACAAGACTTCTTGCTTAGCTATCCAAGTCATCCCGACTCTAACCAAGACTTCATGCCTTTTACAAGGACTTCCTAGTGTGATCATGTGAATGCAAATAATGCAAACAATCAAAACATCATAGAACATGTGATCAATACATTCCATGAAACAACTAGATCTATAGTTGTGAAAACACAAGCATTAGAAATCTAGATGCAAAAACATGAATGAAAACCTAGAGCATGTGAAATCAACTAAAACATAAAACTCCTAGATTCATTCACTCAAATAACTCTTGAACAATTCATATACATGAAGCACAAGTTCAAGATGTTATAAACATACATAAAAATGCTAGAATCACAAACTATATTCAATAAGTATTCTAACCAAAGATTTAGAGATAGGAGATATTGTTAAAACAATTCAATCCTAGATATCTCTAAAAACACATACAAAGGCTCTAGTCCTATATATCATCAATCAATGATTAAAAACACATTTCAAGGATTATTAATCATAAAATGAATCAACCAAGTCTCAAATAATCCTAGATGTCAATCTAATCACAATACAACTCTCAATCATGTGAAAAACAAAGAATTCAAGAATCTATCTCTAATTAGACTTTTCAATTAGATTGATTGTGAAGCTATCTTTCTCAATAGCATTCACCATACATACACATACATATAGAAGAAGAAACCCCAAGCAAATTGAAGGTTTAAAAAGATGAAATCACCAAGATATGATCACTACCTTGATTTCACGAGCTGATTCAGTTTTCTGAGTAGATCACTCCGACAATCAATCAAACAGCTACAAGATCACTTGGAAAAGGTAGAGAACTCGATCACGAACAATCTCTAACTTGAATCACTCAATTCCGACTTCGTATGAGAAATTTATGGTGTTTGGAAGTTGAGAAAATTAGAGAGAAAAAATCTGACGGGATTTCAAACTTTTCTTCTTTAAAACAAATGGAGGGAAGAGGAGGTATTTAAAAGGAGGAGAGAGAAGGAGATTTTCGACCAATCAGAACAGGCCACATTAGCACTGGGCCATGTGGGGCGCATGGGCCACACCGGACCAGAGGGCTGGTCTGGCCATGTGGCACACGGCCTCCACACGGGGTGGCCTAACCAAGGCCAACGGCCAAGGTTGCTTCTCTTGCGCACCTCGCACGTTCTTCGACCATATTCGGGCCTCCGAACTCCGATTTTGAATCGGTTTTTGGATTACGAATCATGACTCCCTCACGCACAACGATGACTATGAAACTTTGACAAATGGTTGATAATTCATCTCGAAAAATGACGACGAACACAACTCAACGAATAAGAACGAAAAGTAGCATAGATACATCGTTTGGACTCAAAAACTAAATGAATGAGTAACCGAAATGACCAGGACTCAATAAGGAATCAATTAAGATCATGTACAAGTCCAAAACACAAGAAACACAAACAATCAAACACAAATTCACATATGAATGCCATTTCCTAGACATAGTCTTAGAACATGCAACTCTACAATGTATGAGCATTTGAGTTCAATGTATGAGCATTTGAGTTCAATGCATGAGCATACAAAAATATGTGAATGTGTTATATAAATGAAGCACAACGATGTAGGGACACTTATGAATGATTTGTGTGTGTATGCCTATGCCTTGTAAGAGGAATGAGGTCAATTATACCTTTGATGAGCAATGAAGCTAATTCCCCTTATCAAGCCACCATCTTACATGCATTGTAGTCGAGTCTTTCTTTGAAGCTTTGAGTCATCATCAATACGACCACTAAACAATACAAGATGAACAACGTTTTGATATGGAATATATGCCAACACAAACTAAAAACCTAACAATCTCCCCCTTTGGCAAATTCCATGTCAAAACCCCTATACAAATACTAAAACAATTACAAAGAAAATTTGGTCACAATGAGTACAACGATTTACACACATAGACAAAATTTCCAATAACAAGTCTTGAACTTCATCTTGGTCTTCTCTTGAGATCACCTAAAAAATAGCTTGTAAGCACAAAGATCTCTAAGAAACAACACATATGGCAAAACATATATATTGGCAAGAAAATAACACATTTAAAGTCAACATTGATAATATGTATGCTTCCCCTAAATACATGCCATTAAACAAAATATTCTAGTAGATGTTAATCAAAAATATTACAAGCCATAGTTCAAGATTTAAACAAAAATACACTAAAACATAACAATCTTGAGAAATAAGAAAGCTAGAACTACCATATATCTCCCTATCATTCTCCCCCTTTTTGACATGATATGAAGCCAAAGAAGAAGAAATAAGAAAATATACCTCAAAGCCATTCTAGTCTCTTTTACCACCGAGGAAAATTGAGCGATTGGATGATCTTGCGTAATGCTTTGGAGTAGTGGCATTCCTTTCCAATTTCTTGATCTTCTCATCTTGAAGCTCAACTCTAGCATTTAGCTCTTCAATCTTCCGGTGTGATTCCTCAATTTGTCTCCTCGACTCTTCAACCTCATTCTTCAAATGTAAAGCCCTCGAAGGAAGAATAGGTGCACTAGGTACATGGCTTGAATCACATGATTCATCAAAAAGCCTAATAGTATCGTTAGATCCTCCCCTTACCTTGTAAGACATGATAGTCAAACGTTTTTCACTTAACTTGTCTAAAGGAGGTAAAAGCACATCACCTTCTTGATTCTTCAATCCCATGGCTAAACAATAGTGAGAAATGAACCCCGGAAATGCTAATTTCTTATCCAAACGAGAAGAATTAGCAACACTCTCAATTTGCTCAATAAGCACTTGTCCAAGATTAATTGGCTTACGAGTCACTAATGCATATACAATCCTAATCTTTTCTCTATTGAGTTCAGTAGCATTAGTAGAGACAATCAAATTTGCACAAACAAACAAGTGCCAAAATGCACTAATCTTGGTCAACTCACATTGCCTAATAAAGGCACATTTCCCCCACACAAAATTAACATCATCACAAAGAGTTTTACCCATTAAATCAAGATTTTCTTCAACATCAACATCTAAGAAATCCGATTCAATCTCATCGGGCAACTTTTGAAACTCATTCAATTTCCAAGCACAAACTCTAAACACTACAACTCTTAAATTCATGACGGCATCATCAATATTGGTACTCTTCTTGAACTCATAATAGAATTTTCTAACCAATGTCTCATTTGCAATTCCTATTGACTCAATCCAAGAGTTCTACTTTCTTTCACAAATAGCCTTATGAACATAAGAGTTAATACAAGAGTCCAAATCAATACCTCTTTCTTGAATGATCTTCTTGCATCCAAATATCCCCAAATCCTTCACCTTGATTGCTTTGGATATCTTGGAGGAAGACGTAGGCTTTGACTTGTCAACGAGATTAGATGAAATGCTACCACCAATTTTCTTAGCTTTTCCCATGACCTTGTATCACAAATATACTAAAAACGAAAAATGAGTGGAAACAACAAAACAAGTTAGTGACCAATAAACATATACAAGGCAAAAACATTATTTTTGAACAAATCACTATGCATATCAACAATAGCAAAGCATCTTAAGATTTATCAAAAATACGAATAATGCCAACAAACAATTTTCTGGAAGAAAACATGTGAACAAATCACAAAAGAGAACAACAAACATAGCATATTATGCTTCCCCTTGATAAATGCCCTATCTAACATCTAGATAGACAATTGTTCACAAAAAAATCATCACACATTCATATCTCAAGCAATATTCAAAGTTTTTCCAAATAAGCTTCATATAACAAAGAGAGTTACATCTAGATTTTCAATCACTATCGTATATCTTCAAAAATTGCTAGAGAACCAAAATACTATATAAGCAAAAGTGAGTGTGTGAAGATTTTGCTTCAAGAATATGAAATGAAGTAGTTTAGTAATCAAACATGAAATCATTTTCCACCGCTATCCATCCTTAAACTTTCCATAAAAAAGTCAAACCGGTTTTCATCCGAATTTTGCTTTTAAAGAGAATAGTTTTCAACATATGAGCGTTGTATGTGCATGTGGCTCGTTTACCCGTTTCTATTTGTCAACCCAAGCTCATTTGATTATTCAACTATACTCCATATAGCCTTTTTGTTTTGTTTTAGGCTTGAATCAAAGTTTTTTTTTTTTTATTGATTCTTTTCAACTTTACTTTGATTTTTCTAACGAAAACTTATATACCTCTTGGCGGCTTTCACTCATCACAAAGGCGTAGCCCTTTCCAACATTGGGCGGCTTCACAACCAATGTGTGTAGCCCTTTCCAAGAGGGTGCTCGTTGAGTACTATATTGCAGAAGCAAATAGATACAAACCAAAGGTCATTTTTAAATGTACTTATTATAGAACATCAAGAGTATCCAATACTCACACATATATCAAACTCAACAACATAACAAACCATATAAGAGAAGCAAAGTGCAATTTTTTGAAACCAAGTTTAAGGCTTAAAAGCACATGATCAAAAAGCAAGTAATGATACTTACTTAAGATCTCTACTTCTCAAGAGAGTAGCTTTCAAAGAATATGAAGCATATTTTTCAAAAACTTGCCACTCAACAATCATACAAATAATAACACATATCATGAAAAGATCAATGTGAACAATTATCACTAAAAGATCTTAGACAAGCAAATGTCAACGAGGACCATATAAACACTATATTAGTTCTCAAGTATGACATGCTACATGAAGTGATAAAACAATGAGTTGAAAGATGAAATATAGATAAGCAAGCAATGTGATATAAGATATACCTTCGCAAGCTATTTTCATCAAATGCAAGACCTTCACCTTTTTTATGAGTCTTCTTGGCTTATATGTCCTCAGGACTACAAGTTATAGGTGTGTCGATTCCAAGAGACTAAAGGCTAAGCATTTCAACTCAAACAAACACAAAAAAAAAAAAAAAAAAATGACTTTCTCTAAAAGCCTTAACAAGAATTATCACCATATAGATATCATGATATGCAACTTTTCAAAAGTTAATCAATAAATTTTGACAATCATATCAAAGAATGTGAGATAGCTAAGTTCATGTCAAGTTGTATAGATACAAAGCAAAAATAAGCTAAGCTTCTTAACAACAATACACTAATCTCAAAGCTAACTCACATGTGCAACTTACACTATTGGTAAAAGCACTCACCCTTGACAAACTTTGTCTTGGGTGAATTAACAAAAAAATCATCAAGATTCTTATTGACAACAATGTTGAATCTAGAGTAAAGTTCTTCCACAACTTGATTCACAATAATATCATTAATACTCTTCTTTCCAACATTGTTAGCACTATATGCATTGTCAATATTAATAAGGTTTTTATTCTTCACATTCCGGAAATTCTTAGCATGCTTTGTATCATTATCATGCTTTCCATATTCAAAAGCTTTAGCATGCTTGAACTTAAAAGCGATCTCTCTATCCCTAGATGCATTTTCCATATTGCAATATTCAATGAATTTATAGCACTTGGGCTTAATATGACCTATGGTATTGCAAAAATGACATATGGGAACAAAAGAAGAGATTTTACCTTCTGGGATGGGAGAAGCACAAGTGGAAGTTTCAAAGAGTACCTTGTTCTTTACTTTGTTCTTGATCTTGGAACATCTCTTCTTAGGAGCTTTCTTGTCAACTATGACCTCGCTTGTAGGAAGTGATGCTTCTATGAGCTTCTCCTCAACTACCGCGTCACTTGAGCCTCCTAGTTTATTAGAGATGATCCTATCCCTTTCAAGAACAACCCCTTCAACTTCTCTAAGCTTCTTGGCAATAGTGTTCTTTTCACCCAAGAGCCTTCGAGTTGTAGCAACAAACTCAACCACTTGTATCTTGATTAAATCATTCTTTTCATCTACCTCACTTAAGGCTATCTTCAAACTCTCTTCAAGACACTTTACCTTAGCCAAAAGTACATCATAGGTAGGATTCTCACTTAAGCACACTTGATGATTTGTATCAACCTCGTCTTCCAAATAATCTTGACTAACATCATCTAGAGATGAGTAGGAAGCCATGAAGCCAACAAAGTTGCTCACTAGCTCTTCTTCACTTGAAGACTCGTCACTTGAGCTATTCTCATCACTAGATTCATCATCTTCACTCCAAGTAGCCGTCATAGCCTTTCCTTTCTTGTCCTTATTAGAATCATCATTTGGACAATCCGAAGCAAAATGTCCTAACTTCTTGCACTTGAAGCATTGGACCTTCCTATTGCTCTTGACTTGACCACTCCTTTCATGAGGTGGAGTAAAGGATTTCTTGACCTCCTTATCTCTTGAGTACCTGCCACTTGGCTTGGCTTGGCTTGGCTCCTTTCTTCAAGAACTTCCTAAACTTTCTAACTAACAATGCCATCTCCTCATCATCTTCGCTACTACTAGCTTCTTTTACGACATTGAGAGCTAAACCCTTGTTCTTAGCCTTTGGTTTCATACACGCCTCAAAATTTTGAAGAGATCCTAATAGTTCATCTAAGCTCATGACGTCAACATCTTTGCTCTCTTCAATAGTGGTAACCTTGGCCTTGAACCTTTTTGGTAATGATATTAGAATCTTCCAATTTAGTCTCTCACCGGAGATAGGAGTACCAAGTGCTTGGCACTTGTTATCGATGTCTAGTAGCTTCCTTGGAAGTCAACAAACTTGTCTTCCTCACCCATTTACAAAACCTCAAATTGGGAAGTGAGCAATTGAATATGAGACTTCTTCACCGCTTTAGTCCCTTCATTGGTGACCCGAAGTGCATCCCATGCCTCCTTTGCGGTTTCTAGATTTTGGATGTAGCTAAATTGTCTACTATCCACACCTCCGAAAATAGCATTCACCGCTCGATAATGTCATTTTGCTAACTCAAACTCATTTGTAGACCACTCACTCCTAGGCTTGGAAACGGTCACACCATTCTCAATCTTATTGGGAGCAAGATAACCTTCTTCAACGGTCATCCAAGCTCTCTCATCAATAGAGCGAATGTATGCCTTCATCCTCAATTTCTAAAACCCATAGTTGTGACCCTTGAGAAGAGGAGGCCTAGAATTTGAAGCTCCTTTGGTCATCATATCATCTTGGAAAACCATACTAGCAAAAACCTAAGTAATTCACTTGTAAGTATAACACGGATCTCGTCGAGTGCCGTCCAACGACCCGCTCTGATACCAATTGAAAGTATACAAATAAGGTTAAATTGCTTAAGACGTACCTAGAGGGGGGGTGAATAGGTTTTTCGCCTAATTCCATTCCCTTGAACAAACTTACGTTTGTCCCTCAAGGTAGCCTTACATACAACACAAAAACACGGAATCATACCAAGACAAGATAACATGTGATCATTCATACATTGTCTAAGTATCAACAAGTTGTATGAGGTAAAAAGAAAAACATAAAATCAATTAACAAGAATACTTGTATTTCAATATATGTTCAATCATTACAAGTATATACAAATATCACTATACACAAAATTCTAATCAATATACAAAATAAATGTAATTACAATTATGATCAAAAGAATAGATTTACAAATCACACTTTATAATATCTTGTTCCAATATACTTCACAAGTGATTGATATGTCACAAGATAACAACATACATAAAAACAAATATAAAAGATAGAGATAGAAAGAATTAACACAAGGGATTTTTTAACGTGGTAAAACCTCCAAGAAGGAAACATCCATGGGTTGAAATACAACCATTGGGTACTATATATATTGGAAAGTAAATTAGAAGTTCCACAAAGTGACCAATCCTAGATCACCAACCCATATGGAGTCTATGTCTACCCAAACCCTATTGGAAGATACAAAATCCCTCAATGATGCGAAACCACCACATATTGGAAATCATACCTAGCCAACATCGTTGGTAGATTAGAAATTCCTCAATAGTGCATACATACCCCATGTACCCCGCTCTATCGGACTCTATGTCTAACCAAACATCCGGGCCTACCAATATATAAGCCAACTCTTTATCCAAGGCACACTTGCCTCTAGAGAGCTCCCTTGCATGACTATCCTGTAGGTACCTAGGTTTACAGATTGCACAGCGAAAAGGTTTTTAAAATTTTTTATGCAATCATAAACTAAACCTATTTGTACAGTAATAATCGAAAACAATTAAAGAAGGTGAAACGATTTCATACCTACGTAGGAGGCTCCTTCACTTTAATTAGATCTGCTCCTGATTTGAACCACTTGATCTTCCTCGCTATCTCCCGGAACTGGCAACGGCGTGTGAGCGCGTCACGGTACTCAGGAACTTGAATGGAGGTAGTAGAGACACACAAAACAACTCTTTTGCTTTTTGTGTATAGTATGCAGCAAGCCTAAAAAAAATATAAAACCCCTTTTTTTTTCTTGTTTGCCGCACCCTATGCCACTCTTTTCATTTTGCTTTGTTTATTGTATCAGATACAAAATGTCTACCTGTTTTTTTTTTTTTTTTTTTTTTTTCAAAATCACATATATCATATATATATATATATAATTTTTAAACTTAAACTAATAAAATCTTTTAAGATATCAAATATCTTTTAAAGATATTAATTAATTTATTTGATTTAATTTGAATTCAAAACTCTTTTAAATTCAAATTTAAATATTTAATTAAATGAAAATAAAATAATCAAATTATCTTTTCTTCATTCAAAATTAAATATCAATCAACACCCTCCATCTAATGATTAATTACTCAATTAAATAATCTAATTATTTAATTAACATAATCATTAATATTCATTAATTGAATAATCACATTATTCAATTAATTCCTGAATAGACACGTGTCACTTTTGTAACACAATTAATTGGACAATCCAATTAATTAACTGTGACCCTTGTTACCTAAATCGATCGGGCTAGCAAGGGGACCTAATGGACCCACAGTATTTTGAGCTCCAATAATCCTTAGAAATAATTAATTAAACTCTTTAATTAATATTTCATGATTATTAACTTCGGTGTTATTCCACTAAAAACCCGAAGTTGCACTCTCTCAACTGTAGACGTTTTTTACACAAACTAATAACTTTTGGTGTCCATTGATATAGCTATTACATATGGTATGATCCTCCACAGGTAGTTCATAATTAGAGCTGGGTCATAATGTCCGTTATACCCCTCTAATTATATCTTTCCATTAAGTACTATTGATTCTCTAATGAACAATAAATCCTACATTCCTTACAGAATTAGGAGAGCGCTCATATTGTTCAAGCCCCGAATCAACCCTTAAGGGAACTACTATCTACTTCTCACAAGAAAGAGTGGATTCCACTATTGTGTGCAGACCTTCCCAGCCACAAGCCAAACCACGATCCCAACACACGGAGCATATTGATCAGGAATGCAACTCTGACCTCACCCATGGTATATCAAAGACCACGATCTAACCTGAATGAGTCGATAAGACACTCAGGATTAAGATCAACCACATATAGCCATCATTTGTTGATATATATGAATCTCATCATGTAACGGATCTTGGTAAGAGAGATTCAAATAGATCATGGCCCAGTCCTATATGATCACATCATACAAGGTGCCTCTATTCTCATATCTCCATATGAATGATCTAGGATAAAATCACTGTACATTACGGAATGGACCGCAGCTGTAGATTGACCACAAATAAAGTACCCAGCTTTATTTGCTATCTACGGACTCTTTAGATTGCTCGTTTCAAACTAAATCCATATGTATATGACATTCATATACTCAGTTTGAAATTACATTCGGCAATCTTGGGTGTTAAGTAAACATGTTATTATAAATGCATGAGATAATTCGAATGAATAAACTACTTCTTTTATTTATGTTAAATTCACATTTACAAATTACAAGCTTTAGGGCAAAAACCCCAACATATCCAAGTCCTCCCGACTCTAGCTATGACTCCTTGCTTGTCTATCCAAGTCCTCAAGACTCTAGACAAGACTTCTTGCTTGGCTATCCAAGTCATCCCGACTCTAACCAAGACTTCATGCCTTTTACAAGGACTTCATAGTGTGATCATGTGAATGCAAATAATGCAAACAATCAAAACATCATAGAACATGTGATCAATACATTCCATGGAACAACTAGATCTATAGTTGTGAAAACACAAGCATTAGAAATCTAGATGCAAAAACATGAATGAAAACCTAGAGCATGTGAAATCAACTAATACATAAAACTCCTAGATTCATTCACTCAAATAACTCTTGAACAATTCATATACATGAGGCACAAGTTTAAGATGTTATAAACATACATAAAAATGCTAGAATCACAAAATGTATTCAACAAGTATTCTAGCCAAAGATTTAGAGATAGGAGATATTGTTAAAACAATTCAATCCTAGATATCTCTAAAAACACATACAAAGGCTCTAGTCCTAAATATCATCAATCAAGGATTAAAAACACATTTCAAGGATTATTAATCATAAAATGAATCAATCAAGTCTCAAATAATCCTAGATGTCAATCTAATCACAATACAACTCTCAATTATGTGAAAAACAAAGAATCCAAGAATCTAGTCCACATGTGTCTCTAATTAGACTTTTCAATTAGATTGATTGTGAAGCTATCTTTCTCAATAGCATTCACCATACATACACATACATATAGAAGAAGAAACCCCAAGCAAATTGAAGGTTTAAAAAGATGAAATCACCAAGATATGATCACTATCTTGATTTCACGAGCTGATTCGGTTTTCTGAGTAGATCACTCTGAAAATCAATCAAACAGCTACAAGATCACTTGAAAAAGGTAGAGGACTTGATCACGAACAATCTTCAACTTGAATCACTCAATTCCGACTTTGTATGAGAAAGTTATGGTGTTTGGAAGTTGAGAAAATTGGAGAGAAAAAATCTGACGGGATTTCAAACTTTTCTTCTTTAAAACAAATGGATGGAAGATGAGGTATTTAAAAGGAGGAGAGAGAAGGAGATTTTTGACCAATCAGAATAGGTCACATCAGCCCTGGGCCATATGGGGCATGTGGGCTACACGGGACCAGAGGGCTGGTCTGGCCATGTGGCACACGGCCTCCACACGGGGTTGCCTTGCTTCTCTCGCGCACCTTGCACGTTCTTCAACCGTATTCGGGCCTCCAAACTTCGATTTTGAATCCATTTTCTGATTATGAATCGTGACTCCCTCACGCACAACAACGACCACAAAACTTTGACAAATAGTTGAGAATTCATCTCAAAAAATAACGACGAACACAACTTAACGAATGAGAACGAAAAGTAGCGTAGCTACATCGTTTGGACTAAAAACTAAATGAATGAGTAACTAAAATGATCAGGACTTAATAAGGAATCAATTAAGATCATGTAAAAGTCCAAAACACAAGAAACACAAACAATCAAACACAAATTCACATATGAATGCCATTTCCTAGACATAGTCTTAGAACATGCAACTCTACAATGTATGAGCATTTGAGTTCAATGCATAAGCATACAAAAACATGTGAATGTGTTATATAAATGATGCACAACGATGTAGGGACACTTATGAATGATTTGTGTGTGTGTGCCTATGCATTGTAAGAGGAATGAGGTCAATTATACCTTTGATGAGCAATGAAGCTAATTCCCCTTATCAAGCCACCATCTTGCATACATTGTAGTCGAGTCTTTCTTTGAAGCTTTGAATCATCATCAATACAACCACCAAACAATACAAGATGAACAACGTTTTGATATGGAATATATGCCAACACAAACTAAAAACCTAACATAAGTGCTCTATAGAGCTTAAAATAATAAGCAGGCGTAAGCCCTTTTCTCTAATCAATAGAAAGGAAGAAGAAAAGGATGCCTAGCTTATTGGGGAAGAAGCTGCATGTCTTTCTAAGAAAGGAATATCCCCCACCCCTCCCCACCCCCCCCCCCCCCTCCGTCGAATGTCATCTCCTATATATATAAGACTTTTTTCTTGTTGTTCACTCCCCTAAATTCAATCCAATAACCTAGCAATTTACGAGACATTCCACGTTGATAGGCGAGAAGATCATGGGATTGATTCCCCAGAATCAAGTGATTCCTTTTAGAATTGAAAGAGTTGACTCCACTTTTATATAGGACTCTTGAATGGCGGGAACAAGACAATTTCCTTGTTTACTTAAACACTGTCATATTCAGCCTATTATTTATGACTTGATCTTGGTGTGGTCTAGCTCTTACTTGGTAATCTGACAGATGGTGCATTACGACCTCCCTTGTTGATGCCTTCTACGTTAGGTGGTCGGGAGGAGTTTGGAGGACTAGTCACAGGGAATGGGGTACCGGGGTACTGCAGGGTACTGCGGGGTATTGTGGGGTAATGCAGGGTATTGTGGGGTAATGCGGGGTACTGCTTGGTCCAACGGGGTCCTGCGAGGTCCTACAAGGTACGGTGGGGTAATGTGGGGTACTGAGGTACCGCAGGGTATCGTGGGGTCCAGTGGGGTCCTGCGAGGTACCATAGGGTATTGCGGGGTACTGTGGGGTACCGCGGGGTACTGTAGGGTACTGTGGGGTATTGCAGGATACAGCGGGGTACTACGAGATACTGTGGGGTACTGTGGGGTACCGGGGTACTGCGAGGTACTGTGGGGTACAAGGGTCCAGCGTGGTACTCGGGACCTTGACTTCCATATTTCTTGGTACCTAGGGAACCAAGAGATCTCGATCTAGATCTCGATAAATAGATAGGTGTGTTGATCTTGGTTCCTTTCCGGGGTAACTAGATGCTCCTTGCGGCATCCCTCTATTTGGCAAGGATAAAAAATTCTTCCTTGGACCCCTGCCAAAAAAGGCAGTTAACAGAGGCCACGTATGAATTCCTTATAGTCCATTAGCTACTCTATCATTTCCATATAATTCCTATTAATTGTTTAATTCCATATATCTTATCCAGATTTGTTAAGCAATTCATTTTATTAGTTTTATTAGGTTTATTTTACATGTATGTTTGATGGCTTGACAACCCATTCACTCATCCATTTATCTATGATTTATTTTTTCGCTTTTAGATTAGCTAATTAATTCAACTAATCACTCTAATTCCCTGTGAAACGAATTCTACTTACCATTTTATTAATTCAATATCTAAGTGGTGAAAAATCGAAACGAACACATTTAAATATCATTTTGTTGAGCACTACAATGACGGCTCATCACCTATTTGGCCAAGCCTCAGTTCGTCAAGCTAAAATTATGAGAGAATGCATTAACACCTTCTGTGACCTCTCGGGTCAAGAAGTTAGCTTCCCTAAGTCTAGAATTTTATGCTCTAGTAATGTCAACAACAAAAGTGCTAGAATAATGGCGGATATTTGTGGCTCTCCAATTACTACGAATTTGGGTAATTATCTTAGGGTCCCTCTTTTTCACAGCAGTATTACTAAGAACACCTACAAAGAGATCCTTGAGAAATCTCAAAAAAGGCTTGCCTCTTGGAAGAGTGCCTCCCTATCTTTTGCTAGTAGATGCACCTTTATTAAAGCTGCTTCAGCTCTCTCCATTTATGCTATGCAGCTAATCAAGCTCCCTTCTGAGATGTGTGCTAAGCTAGATAAACTGAGTAGAGACTTTCTATGGGGTAATAACACTGAGAAGAAGAAGACCCATATGGTTAAGTGGGATACAGTGTGCATGCTTAAGAAGAAAGGAGGCGTAGGCATTGTTATACCCAATATTTGGGCCAACCATCAAATGGCCCAAACAACTTTGAGGAAGCCTAGAGAGGGAACAGGTCGGCCGGTTGAAGGTTCAAATCTTACTCGGCAGGGAAGAAGATGTTGTCCGATTGTGGCACTTGGGCAAAACCATGCTATGGTTCAAGTCACCAATGTGCCCCTCAAAAGCAGATTCTCCTATAAATCAGCACGTTAAGACACATGTCAAGGCGTCACTGGTCAGACCAAGAGGCGGATATCAGCTAATAGGCTTCCCCGCCCAAGCTACTCAGTAGTGTCAGAAATAACACTCGAGTAGAGGACTCCCAACACGTTTCCGAGAGGTATATATACAAATGTAAAGAAAGAGTAAAAGAGAGAGAAAGATAGAATAGGAAGAGGAAAAGGCCCTATGCTCAAGATCTGTATCTTTGAGGCCTAGGGAATAAATTTCTTATATAAATGCAGATTTACAGTAAGATAAGAGGATGATCCAATAAACGATCTGGAATTCGATAGTAAACCGACTACATCCACCATTCACCAAATCTACTCTAAAACAATTGGTGTTAGAAGGAGGGGCTGGTTTCGAATTCAACTCCAAGGAAACTTAAGAAAGCTAAGCCCATGGACCCACCGGATCACGCAGGCAATGGTCCGACGGACCTCACCACTGACCTAACAACCGAGAACCAAACTCTCAGGGAACAAGAGCCCGATGCCCCTCATACTACCTTAACCCCACCTCTATCAAAGGCGCAAACCCTCCCGAATCTCACTCTGCAAGGTTTACATGAAGTAAATGTGCATCTACAACAACTTATGAGGATCATGGGGGTAGTGTTCCAGGTCAACCCACTCGTCTATCGCACCCCCAGGAGTCAGGCGGTTTTAGCTCCATATGGCGTGCAAGCAGAAGACCTCCCCCAGGAAGTTAAGGCTAACAAGGGAAAAGCGACAGCCGAGGAATATGGCAAGTCACAATCTTGGCTGGATTACTCAGACGGAGAAAGCTCTCGCTCGACCCATACAAAAAGGAAGAGTCACAAAACGACCGACGAGCTTGACATTGAGGAGAGTGTCCCTAGCAAACATGGCCACGACCGACTGTAGGGAAAAATATACCATAAAAGTACACGCAGCGGAAGCGAGAATAAAAAAAAATAGGTTTTAGTAGCTTTTAAAATTTTTCCTTTTATGAACCTTAAACCCTTTTAATCAATTAAAGATATATAATATATAACAAAAGAAGAATACCTTTTGTCGCGTGATCCGATTGACTTACGTCGATGGTAATCCGCAAGATTTTCAATCCTAGCACGAACGTGGATCACCTAGGAGCGTGGTCTCCCTTTTCTTTGAATTGCAAGCCTGTGATTGGATAAATCAAACTTTTCTTTTATTCGTTAGTCACAAAAACAATCAAAAGAAACCTAAGATTATTCCGGTCACTTTTGAGTTCTCAATCTTATGATCGAAACTCGCGTGAACCTTGATCGATGTAGTATACACAAGCTTATTGATGAATAAGCAAATAGTATACCATCAAAGAATAATCTATGTCTCTTTTTGTTTTAGTAGAAAATAAAAGCTATCTTTCTATGAGTTGAGAAGAAGAAGAAAATAGAATTATGCACACCAAAAAACTAGTGGCCGAAAATTATAAGTCCACTTATATATGTGGCAAAATTTTCTTTCTTCCTTTTTACTAGGGTGGCCGAATTCTCTAGCCAAAAGGGACTAGGGTTGCCGCAATCCTCAAACCAAAAAGAGTTTGTATTGCACCCTAATTCCTATTTAGTTTAAGACTTCCAAACCCTAATCAAACTCATAAATCTTTTATTCTTTTATTTGACTAAAATAAAAAGACTTCTTATTTGATTAAATAAATAAAATTAATTATTTATTTCCTTGTCAAACAAGTCTTTTAATTTAAGTATACTACTACCAATAGTATACCTTTAGGAATCATATTTCCTAATCAGAAAAGATTTGTTTCTTAATTAAACAATTAATTAATAAATTAATTAATTCTTATTTAATTAAACAATGAAAACAAAATAATATTTAAGGTTATTTAATCACCTTGCCGCCCCATGTAAAAATATTGGGCCAAATATTATTTTCTTATTTCATTTAATCCATAGGACTTTAAATAAAAAGCCCACATGTGAACTAGACCCATTCTTACTAAAAGAAACAAGCCCACATGTCATCCATTAATATATAAATATAATTGAGCAGCCCATTACATAAATAATGTGCAAATTATATTCTTAATATATTAAATGCAATTCTAGACGGACCCTAAATTGGTCCGGTAGAATATATCAAGTGATCCATGCAAGTCCGTGTGGATTGGGGATCTTGGCGGGCTATCTAAATTTAAGCTTCAATAGACATAACCTAATCACAATCAACAAATGATTCACTTAGGTCTGAGCCATTAATTTTAACTCATTCCACTAAAGAGCTAAAATTGAACTCTTAAATAAAGACAGAAAAGGAAGATGTTTCCTCATTCATACCCTAGACAATCATGTTGGAGATAGTGTATCCTCGTGATTAATATCAGTAATCGCCAAGAGTTCATAGACCGCCTATAACTCTCCAAGTTACCATATTTACTCATATGACCACGTTTTGAACTTGGATATTTTGACTTGTCCAGAAGCCATGTTTTCAATAGACACTATCGAAAACTCAACGTTGAGATTTAATATCCAATTACCTCAAAACATCCATATGATGATATTATACTCTCATTCGATAAATGGAGCCACAATGTCCATATCTATAAATGAAGTCCTTTATCGATTAACAAATGAATATCACCAAACTATCGAGGATAGACTATGCGATATAATCATACTCATTGATAACTCAAATGATATCACTTGCAACCATAAGTCCATCATTTATCTCAGGATTAAGATAGACTCTCTGATTGTCCTGATAATGAAAAGACTTTTATCTACTGACGGTTATAGATAAAGTATTTCATTGTGATCCAGTTTAATGCACCCAGTACACTAGATTCTTTTGCTCGAAGACACTTCGATAATTTTAGACTCATCATATCTCATTTGATCCCACTCAAATGCTAGCAAAAGAATTCTACAACTTTAACAAGATAAAGGTGCCCAACCTTTAACTTAAGTTGTGAACAATATTTAAGACTAACTAAAGAATTGTGTCTACCATATACATATCCAGATGTACGAACAATTCTTCTTTTCTCATAGTCTTTAGACCTTATGATTATTTACTTTGACAATTATTAAACTATAAATGCTATAAGATTTGTTTAAACCAGAAATCACTTTATTAATATGAAAAAGATTGTTAATTACAATATTACACTCTTGCTATTGAGCATAATCCTAACACCGACAAGGTCATAGATCCCGAAGGAACGAAACTCCACCTAGAGCAAGCAAATCTCCTCGAAGAGCGAAAAGAGCCCCAGACCGAAAGGATAGTCCACCTGCCCGCCGACGTCTCCATTTCAGACATTCAACAAGAAAAGACCAAGGATACATTGAGGAAATGCGGAAAATTAGGGATGACATGCAAAGAATGGAAATGGGCAAGCGCGGAGCACAAGCCTCAGCACTGTTGCCCAGCGGCCACCATGGGCCATTCACAAATGAGGTATCAGAAAAGCCATTTTCAAGGAATTTTAGAATGCCAAATATCGAGCAATATACGAAGGAGCGAGATCCGATAGAGCATGTCAGCCGTTTTGTCACGCTAATGGCTACCCAGACACGAGATGATCGACTTTTATGCCAGGCATTCCCGGTCACCTTCGGAGATTTAACAGGAAGTTGGTTTAAATAGTTGCCCACAAACAGCATCAGCAATTTCAATCAACTTAGCCAAGCCTTCACCCAGCAGTTCATGGGAAGCCTCTAAAGGAAGAAGTTTTTATCTCATCTATCAAGCCTAAAGCAAGGCAGAACTGAGGCCATCCGAGAATACTTGGCACGTTTCAACAAAAAAGCAATCAGGATAGAAGATTTCAACGACTCGACAGCCATTAATGCCTTTACGAATGGTCTTCAGAGCGGTCCTTTTTCTTTCCAACTAAGGCGACAGAGACGCTCCACATACCCAGAATTAGTAGAAGTAACTGCTGAGTATGCCAGGGCCGAGGAGGAAGAAGAAGTAGCACAGGGCAGCACTTTAGTGCACAGCTCACGGCCCGAAAAGGGCGAAGGAGTAAAAATGGCTGAAACGGCCAAGAGCGGACAAAAAGGGCAACGCTTCGACAGGAACAAAGGTGGTCGGAGGAATGATTCCCGAGACGGAAGCGATTACCTAAAGAGTAGGTACTCGGCTTATACCCCACTCACACGTGACGTAGAGAGTATATTCACAGTAGCCCAAGAAAAATGGATACTTCGTTGGCCTCAGAAAATGAATGCCCCCCCGCACAAGCGGACAACAGAAAAGTACTGTCGATTCCACCGTGATCATGGCCATGAGACTTCGAGTTGTTTTCAACTAAAGGAGCACATTGAGAGTCTAATTAAAGAAGGCCATTTGAAAGATTACTTGGTTAGAAAGGTTGATGGCCGAGTCCCAAAGCCAGATGAAAGAAGAAACACGCCTCGGACGAGCCCCCGGAAGGCAAGCCCGATTCACACCATCTCTGGAGGACCAAACACTGGCCACAGTAATCGGGAAAGAAAAGTCGAGATAAGAGAGATTTCGGGGAGGGAGGTCAACCTGGCGGAACGAGTTCGGAAGAGACTAAAGGAAGGATGGAGCCTGATCGTTTTTCGTCCAGAAGATGCTGATGGATATGACGCTCGGCCTAACGACGCTATAGTGGTCGAATTACAAATCGGTCATAGAGATGTCCGAAGAATCCTGGTCGATAACAGTAGTTTCGCGGACATCCTAAGCGAGTCAGTTTTTCAGCAGCTGGGTTTTGTAACCAAAGACCTCGAGCCATTCAGTGCCCCTCTCAGGGCCTTTAGAGGTTTCGAAGTCCATCCTTTAGGAACGATGAAACTCTCGGTAAGGGTCGGCCAAAATCCAACCCGACTGACAGTATTAATTGAATTTGTAGTGGTAAACATCCCTAAGTGGCCCTACAACGCTTTGATGGGAAGACCATTCCTCAAACAAGATACTTCAAGGCTGAGAAAATGGCATTAGCATTAATCGTGTCCGCAAGGAAACTCAGGCCATACTTTCAGGCTCATCCAATCACAATCTTAACCAACTACCCGTTACGACAAATCTTGTAAAAGCCTAAAGTCTCAGGCCGATTGACAAAATGGGCTATAGAACTGGGAGAGTTTGACATCGAATATAAACCTAAATCATCCATCAAGGGACAAGCAGTGTCCGACTTCATCGCAAAGTTTTCAGAGCCCTCAATAGAAGTAAAGTTGGCCGAGTTCGAACCTCTAGAGGATAATTTTCAGTGGAAGCTCCATATGGATGGTTCGTCAAACACATATGGAAGTGGGGCAGGAATAGTACTAACTACCCCTGAAAACGATCAGATAGAATGCGCCCTCAGGTTCGGTTTTAAAGCGACAAATAATCAAGCAGAATACGAAGCTCTATTAGCAGGGACGAGGGTCGTCATGGCATTGGGGACCGACCAGATTGACGTATTTAGTGATTGCCAGCTGGTTGTCAACCAAATACATGATTAATACAAGGCTAAGGAAGAAGGGATGGCCACGTATCTGGTCATAGCAAAACAGGCCATCAGACGTTTTAAAGCTTTCCGGATCTCGTACATACCTAGAGCTGAGAATAACCATGCAGATGCTCTCTCTAAGCTGGCCTTAGCCACCAACGCAATTATCACAAAAATGATCTCAGTGACACATCTGCAATTACCAAGTATTCATCCTGATAGACAACCAGTAGTCTCCGAAATCAGCTCAACAGAAATCAATTGGATGACACCGATCAGATTTTTTCTACTAAATGACCAGCTCCCGGAAGACAAAACGGAGGCTAGAAGGCTCAAGTATCGCTCACCCAGATATACAATGATGTCCGATGAATTTTACAGGAGAGGATTTTCAAGAGCTTTACAACGTTGTGTGGGGCCAACAAAGGCAGAAAAAATCCTCGACGAGATCCATGCGGGAATTTGTGGTAACCACACATGCCAACTTAGCTTAGCCCGTAAGGTTATGAGACAAGGTTTCTATTGGCCAACACTGTTTGACGACGCAAATAGGGTAGCAGCAAGTTACGACAAATGCTAGAGGATAAGCGACAGCATCAAACAACCACCAGAATGGCTCCGAACAATGGTGTCGACACACCCTTTTCGATCTGTGGGGAGTTGACCTAATAGGTCCAATGCCGACCACTAAGGGTCGGGCAAAATACGCCATCGTAGCAGTGGATTATTTCACAAAATGGGTCGAGGCAAAAGCTCTGGTCAGAATAACCGAAGCCAAAACCACAGATTTCAGCATGTAAGGATTCCAGGTTTTTGATTGGCTTATTTCGTGAGCAAACCACATATTGGGGTTGTTTGTAAAGGGTAGCTTAAGTGATAGATGTTCATTCTCAATGACCCTTCTCAAGACCTCAAGGTGGACAAGCACTCAAAGGTATATCTTGTGCTTACTTTCTTATTGAAGAGACTTAGTTGCACACACTCACTTGTAATGTTTGCATATGTATGCTTTACTTTTGTGTGCATTCTCTTCAAATGTCACTTTTCACACTAGCACATTGTTTGTCATATCTTGGTGTGTGTTTTGTGTCGTGTAATTCGTTTCCCGAATATGTTCGGAAACGTCCGCGCTCGCACGATAATGTGCTTGGTTTTGTGCGAAGATCGCCTTCGGAGAATGCCCTTGGCTTCTCCTTTGGTCGGCCATTGACCGCCGAATGAAACCGCCGTTTGATTCCAGAAAGCTTTGGATTGGATCTGCGGTTACGATCGACGGTCAGGCCGCCAAATCGAAACCGCCGAATTTACCTGATGCATTTATTATTCTCGGGTTTGATTCTGTGGTTTAATCGGCGGCCTGGCCGCCGAATTGAAACCGCCGAATTAGATATTTTAGGTCGGTTTCATTTTGGGTTTTGATCGGCGGTTTCGCTTGACCGCCGAATCTGGTCGCCGAATGGACCCCTGCTTCTCGGGTTCAATTCGGCGGTTACATTCTGCGGCCACGACCGCAGAATGAAACCGCCGATCGGTGATTTCAAGGGCAAAATTGTCTTTTCTCTTGCCCTGTTCTTGATGCCTATAAATATCATACTTTCTCATATCTCTAACTTAGTTCTCTGACTCTAAAGAACCCTAAACTTAAAAGAGAGATTTTTAAGAGAAAATCAAATCAAGAACTCATTTTTATACACTCAAATTATACACATATGCATCAAAGATCATCTAAGCATTTTCTAGCATAGTTAGTTTGCTTAGTTGAGTGAGTATTGGTCATCACACATCCCTTGGTATGTTCTTCACTTTTATCATTGATATTTAGTGTTTTATTTATCAAGGCATCTCTTTTATCATTTGAATGATCTTAGATTAATATCTTATATTCAAAATGGAGATGTTTGTGATGACATGATTGAGTGTTGTTTTGTGATAGCTATCTAGGTTTTATAATCTATTGTTAGCTAAGCTATTTGACATGTCATTTAGCTATTGATATCTAGGATTGCATTTGTTGCCATATTATCATCCTAGATAAGCATATAGGGTTGCCTAGCTCTTATTGCATTTATTGAGTATTGTTGAATATTCACATAGGTTGTATTATCTCTTCATTGAGAATTTAAGTCTTGTTGGCTAAGGTTGCTTAGGCCACAAGTAAGATGAACTAGAGCCACTTTTAAAGGCCCGCGTGGTAGAAGTGGGGGGTTACAGACCGGAGTGTTAGACGAGGTCTACATAGGTTGTAAACTTCATTTCAATTAGTGGATTTCGAGGTTCAAGTGCGGCGCACTAAACAACCCGTGGTTTTTTCCCAGTGGTTGGGTTTTCCACGTATACATCAAGTGTCTTTTATAATTCTGCACCATATTACACTTGTTGTTTTTATATTGACTATTAGGGGCATTTTCGGTATATTGACCTTAAACGAAAATTGGGTGAAAATTGGTTAAAATCTATTCACCCCCCCTCTAGATTATATATCGTATACACACCGTGTTAATTTGTGAACTTTCACAGCAAAAAGTCCATCATCTACCGTTTTGGTGTTCCTAACGCAATAGTTACAGATAATGGGACGCAATTTGACAATGCTAAATTTTGAAAGTTCTGTGAGGAGTGGAACATCAATTGCCTGTTTGCCACTCTAGCTCACCCATAGACGAACGGACAAGTAGAGGCGATAAATAAAATAATCAAACACAACATCAAAGCAAAGCTTGATGTCAGGAAAGGATGTTGGGTAGACGTGCTGCCCGAAGTCTTATGGGCATACAGAACAACGTCGAGGACATCAACCGGAGAAACACCTTTCGCAATGGCATTTGGAGTTGAGGCAGTCATCCCAATTGAAACCGAAGTAACTTCCCCTCAAATCAGGTTTTACGATCAAAATAACATCATTGCCCTTTTAAACTCATGTCTTGATGATTTGGAAGCACGTAGGGATAGGGCTAGAATCTGAATGGCCGCCTATCAGCAACGGATCGCTCGACACTACAATAGCAAAGTTAAACCGAGGCATTTCCAAGTCAATGATTTAGTCCTACGTAGGGTAATGCCTAATACTAGAGACAAAGCCGCTGGGACACTGGGCGATAAGTGGGAAGGGCCCTACCAGGTGATCAGCATTGTTGGGCATGGGGCATACCGACTGGCACGACCGAATGGTAGGATCATACCTCATCCATGGAATGCACAGTATCTGAAAATTTACTACCAATAGGGGTACAAACGCCTTGAATGGTCATCTAGATAGTATCTTTTGATTTGACAAAACCTCGTCTTGTCAAACTTCCTTGTAGCCCACGGGCAAGAATTCTCAATGAAAGTGGTTTTTAGACCATCAAATGAAATGATTATCTAAGAAACATCTTTAGAAGTACTTTATTTTAGCTTAAGTTCTTTCTACTACGAAAAGCTACAAAAGCATAATAACCAGAATAAAAAGGTACGAATTTGGCTTCGCGGGCTATCATTGATCTGATCATTGCCTAGTACTATAAAGCCTTCAGAAACATTCAAGTCAAAATCAATTTACGATGGTTACGGTAAAACTGGGTCATAACCGGAAGCTAAAAACCATCAGAGTAATTAGATAAAGTCACAAAAGAAAACCGAAACGGAGTCAAAAGGATAATTATTTATATATATGAAAGGAAAACAAACATCATACAAAAAGGTCGGCCCCACCTACGGGTGGCCGAAGCAAAAAGACCTGGATACACACATCCTTGGCCGAAGTATCAACATAGTCAAGAAAAAGAAAAGCTGGTTTAATTAGACGGATTTACAACTACTATTACATAAGCCATTTTGGATTTTCCATCAGGAGCGAACTAGTTTACAAAATTGAAGACCGACCTTCAGTTATCATCTCCGTTCTTTCCATCCTTCTCCGATTTCTCCACATCACCACATGTGTCTCCCCGAAAGTCCTCAGTAGAATCCTCTTCTCCTTCTCCTTGATCTTCCTCATCACAATCCCCTTCGGTCTGGACCTCCTCTTCATAAAAATATGCATCCTCAGAATCAGAATCTGGACCGTAGTCTATAAGAGGGTCAAGCCACAAGTTGCCGGGGAAAGAACTCGTAAAACATTGGTCCACCTGGGCTTCCAAATCGGTATGAACTTTCAACAAAGGTAATTTCCTTCTCTTCCTGTCCGACTCCCACCGAGCCAATTGTTTCTTCAGATTTTGTTCGGCCTCCTATAAATTGAGCCTTATGGATTCATCAATTTGGTCGGCTACAACAGGATAATTCAAACTCCGAACGAGATTCTTACAGGCATCGACTCCCCTTATAAATTCCATATGAGTAAAAGCTTCAAAAGCAAGAGAGTGTTTGAAAAGATTGATAGCACGAACACCAACTTCGGTTTTCGCCACCTCAAAATCCGATGTATAATTTTGGAGACGGAATTCAAGAGAGTTCCTCTGCTTCTCAAGGGCAGTTACTCGGCGGGCACTTTCTTCATTTTTCTTCTTCTCAGCAGCCAATGCATTCCCATGACTGGCCAAGAGCTTGGCATTATCACCCAGAAGTTTTCAACCAGCTTGTTCACTTACCCAACGATCTTTTCCTTATCTTTCACAGCCGAGTCACATCTCCTTAAAAGCTGATAAGATAACAAAGAATGTGAGGAAGGCAAAGTTTCATTTAAATTTAGGAAAATAAGGCACATATAAAAATTACCATAGTTAGAAAATGAACTCCTTTGACCCTGATCAACCACACTCTCCGTATTAAAAGCTTCAAAATTTCCAACCGGTTCAAAGGTAAGGTCGCCCGACATAACCCAACGCAGCGCGACTGAGGGATCAAGGTGATCCGGGTCTGACAGCAAGGATCCAATAGCTTCAGCCGGGGTTGGACGAGCCGACCCTTCACCACTAAAAAAGCCTGATAGGGTAGCTGGAGGGTCTGTTACGTTCTGAGCCAAGACTTGGGTGGGCACGCCTGAAATAGTATCTTCTTGAATCTTGACCGAGGCTCCAGCTGCAATAGTTTTTAAGGTCTCCCACTTAGGAATTGTGCCGAGACCTTTGAAAATACTGTCGATAGTCACGCTACCGGTTAAGTCACTACTCCCTTTCTGAGATTGCGAAGGAACACTCAGGGTTCAAGGAGCTTTAGGACCTTTGGGACCTGAGGGAAAATTCATTTTTCTTTTACAAAGATGCCCAGGTGGACCTCTTATAGGAAAATCTACTTCATTGGTAGAAATTGTGGCTGTAACACTGGAACCAGCCGTAGCAGCATTAGGATTCATCCCAGAAGGATCCAAACCCTCGGCCAAGCTGGGGTCATCAGGAGGAGCAATCCCTTGCTTCTCGGCTGCCTTAGCATCTTCTTTACTAACAAATTTCATGCTCTTTAACGCCCGAATTGTTTTTCCAAGAATCGGATCCAAATCCAAAACTGTCAAAACAAAGTGTTAGAGTCATCAGGAAAAGAAGTATGAATGGGTAGCCACATATAATTACTATGATTACATTCGTTTATGAGTTTCGGAATCAAGCCGAAGGACTCCAATTTTCTTGCAGTCACCAAGGTTTTGAAATTCTGACTATCCATCTAGGTTTGAACCGCCCGCGCAACTCGATCCGCCTCCTCTTTATTTAGTTTCGGTTGGTCAGCATAAGTACCTCGAATATTAAAAAAAAATTATTATTTTTTTTAAAAAAAAAGAGGTGAAATCATTTCTTTTAAAAAGAAAAGTAATATATATATATAAAAAGATGGAAAGCGTATGTATATACTTACGAGCTTCACAGAAGTGATAAGGAATGTTTAAAACTTCCCCATCCGAACCATCCGAGGAGTCTTTCCCCCACTCTCCTTCAACAAAAACTAGCTACCTTTCCAATACTTGTTGGAACTCGGCATCCCCCAGATAAGCCCATTCTTTTTCTGTGCCTCTTCTTTACTCCGTAGGTTAAGCTTCCATTTCCTCCTTTTCCCGTTTTCCCCAACAGGTAGCCATCTGGAAGAATGATAAGAGGCCAAGTAGTAGGAGCTGGTTTTGTGAATAGATTTCCGAAGAATCAAACAATGTTTGATTTCATTAACCATAGGAGCATCAAAGTTCAGTTCATGCTAGAGACAGTAGAGGGCAATCAGATTTCGGTACACATTTGGGGTTAATTGCATGGGCGTACATTTCACTGCAATCAGGTAGCAAGCAATAAACTTGGGGATGGGTAAGGTAATCCTACAGTAAAGCATGAAACCGTATATGGCCACGCAACCTTGGGGTGGGTTCCAAGCGGCGTGATCCCCGGGCAAACGGAAGAGGATTTCCTTCGGAATACGGAAATAAGTCCTATATTCCCTCAAGCATTTGTGATCCACTAAGTTCGCTTCAATATCTATAAAAGAGGGGTTCTTCCACGAAAAGCGGGTCTGGAGGCTACAATGATCTTCAACATCAGATTGGGTAATCTCCTCCTGATCGACGAGCAAATAAGGGCCTTTGAATGCCTTGGTCACCATGGCAGTCGAGCTGGAGGAAGGTTTGTTTTGAAACTTTACAAATAGGCAGAGAATAGGTCAAGTCTTCCTCGATAAACCACAAGAAATCTCTCCCGGAATTCAGCGAAAGAAAAGAGGAGAACTCGTCAGAAATGGAACGATGACCGCGCGAAGAAACCGGGAAAGGAACCAGTTGCACCGCCATAGATCCAAGATTGTAGAGAAGAAATTTTTTTCCCTTTTTTGGCAAGCTGAAGAAATTAAAAGGAAAGCAAGGGAGAGGGTATTTATAGATGAAGAGAGGGGACCCTAACCGATGGGTTATAAACCCAACGATGTTAGAAGCTTCGAAAATCAAAAAATATCATTAGCACGACCACCAAGGAGCACCGAAGTCAAAGCGGTATGGTGTTAGGCATTCGACACATGGACTTCGGGCAACGCAACTGTCCAATCCACATCGACACATGACAAGTTGAGTGCAGAATGAAAAGTAGTTGTCAGAAAAAACAATTCGAATCTGAAACAAATAACTCGAGGTATGTTCAATATTAATCTAGATGGGGGGTGAATAGATTTTAACGATATTACCCAATTTTCGCGTTAAGTCAATATTACGAAAATACCCCAATCTAGTCAAAACAATAACAAGTGTAATATGGTGCGGAATTATAAATGACACTTGATATTTACGTGGAAACCCTCACGGGAAAAACCACGGGTTGTATAGTGCGCCACACTCGAACCTCGAATCCACTAAATGTGTAATGATTACAACCTAATCCCGATCAATAATCAACACACCTACCTAATCCCGGTATAAGTGGACCTAGTCCAATTGCTTGTGTGACCACCTAATCCCGGTGTACGGCCTAATCCCGGCCTATCACAACAAGACTTCAATTGCTTGCGATCTAAGCAACCTAATCCCGGAAGCTACACGCAAGACTTACTTCTCAATGAAGAGATTACAACCTATGTGAATATATGATGATATTCAATGAGCAAATAAAGCTAGGTAACCTTAGATGCTTATCTAGGATGATTAGATAACAATTAATGCAATCCTAGATGTCAATAGCTAAATGACATGTCATAAAGCTTAGCAAATCATAGATAAAATATCCTAGATGTTGCTATCACAATACATCACACAAACATGTCAACACAACAATCTCTATTTTGTATCTAGAATATATTCTAAGAGCATACAAATAATATAAGAGATTTCTTTGATAAATAAAACACTAAGCTTAGATGAGATTAGTGAAGAACATACCAAAGGATGTGTGTTGACCAAAACCCATGCAAGCAAGCATCCTAACTATGCTAGAAAATGCTAGATGATATTTAAATGCATATGAGAAAGGTTTTGAGTGTGTAAAAATGAGTTCTTGAAATGATTCTCTCTCAAGTTTCTCTCTTTGAGGTTTAGGGTTCTTTAGAGTCAGAGAACTCAGTTAGAGAAATGAGAAAGCATGATATTTATATGCATCAAGAACAGGGCATGTGAAAAGACCATTTTGCCCTTGACACGCTCAATCGGCGGTTTCATTCTGCGGTCGGGGCCACAGAATGTGGCCGAAGAATTGAGCCCGAGAAAGAAACCGACCTAAAATATCTAATTCGGCGGTTTCATTCAGCGGCCAGGCCGCCGATCATGACAGCAGAATTCAACCCGAGAACAGGGGAGAAAAACGGCGGTTTCATACGGCGGTTTCGTAACCGCCGATCAAACCGCAGAATCAGACCCGAGATAATAAATGCATCAGGTCTGATCGGCGGTTTCGATTCGGCGGCCAGGCCACCGATCGTAACCGCCGATTCACCAAAGATGGTGAAACCAAAGAGAAGCCAAGGGCATTCTCCATGAGCGGTCTTCGCACAAAACCAAGCACATTTTCGTGCAAGCGCGGACGTTTCCGAACATATTCGGGAAACGAATTACACGACACAAACAAACACACAACAAGATATAATCAATCAAAGTGCTAGTGTGTAATGTGTAATGTGACATGTGAAGAGTATGCACACATATGCAAGTATGCTAAGTGTGTGTGTGCTTCTAGATCTCTTCAAAGAAAACTAAGCACAAGAAATATACCTTTGAGTGCTTGTCACCATGAGGTCTTGAATAGGGCCTTTGATGTTGGTCTTCCATCACCTAATCTACCCTTACAATTCAAACCCCAACTTGTGGTTTGTCCACGAAATAAGCCAATCAATAATGGGAATCCTTACAATCTCCCCCTTTGGCTATTTCGTGACAAAACCACCTCTCACATTGATCCTCACAAAATAAATGAAGCTACGGAATATTCTACATTACAAAGTACAAAGAGATAAGAAAATAAAAAACTTCATGTGTTCAATCTCTTGTAGAATTACCAAACCTTCAAAACAATTAGATTACACTTCCAAAGCAAGTGTATGTGAAATGATCAAGTGAAAGTAAAACAAGCATTTGCATATTAAACTTTTAAAACACAACATCATGCAATGTATGAGTATGCAATGCTCCCCCCTCAATGGGTTACTCCCCCTCAATATGTACTCTCTCCAATATGCACAATTACAACAACAATTTAGCATCTCCCCTCACTACATTCTACTCCCCCTTTTTGTCATGATATAGGCAAAGGAGTAGTCCCCAACCGGGTTACTTAAGGCAAAGAGATGTAGTCGCATACAAGATATTTGCATAGTCAAATAAGCCACTTTATGCTAATCAATTAATTGAAGAGAAACAAGGAGATTTATTTTGATTAAAATGTGTGAATCAAAAATGCTTTGCATACAAGACATGTAGCATTCAAGTCCAAAATACAATGGTATTTGGCAAAGCAAATGACAAAGGTTTCTAATAAGAATTCAAACCAATTTCACCAATGTCATGAGAGAAGCAAAGATATAGAGAATTTATTGATTTTCAATTTAATAAACACTATATCCAACTTTATAAGCGAAACATGGCATGAGCGACTTTGCACCCTATTTGATTTTTCCGGATATGAAACCCGTATGATAGTAACCATGTTCAACAAATAAAGAAAGAGAGACAATTGGATTTTAAAATCCTTTGACCGGATACAAGATCCTTTAATCAATTTGAGTCTCATAAGCTTTTTCACACAAGTTTTGCATTTAAGAATTATGCAATCATCAATTCATGCTTTTTCATTTGAGCATGTCATTTGAATTTCATGCTTTTCATATGGCATTTAGCATGTTATAAAGAATCATCATGTCATGGAAATAACTATAGGTCATTCAAATCATACTTCCTATGTTGATTTCCTAGTCCAAAAATGCATGTTTGAACATAAATATGACATGGATTGAAAACAAAGCAAGGTTCACACTTATTGAATAGAAAACATATATACATATGTGCAACCAAGCTTACTCAAGCAATCAATAAAGAAGCATAAGATCTTTAAAATATTTTGCATGCATCAAGTATGCAAAAACTCTCTTTGCTTGAGTTCCCCTTATGGGGTCATATACCACCCTTCATTAATGAAGGTCATTAGGTCCTATGGACCTTCCAAGTCCATTTGACTTGGTTGAACCTTTATGAGACTTGTTAGTCTCGTAGCAAGCGGGTTCATTTTTTCTTATCCACCTAGGTGATATACTTTTCTTCCTAGGGGTCAAAGGTTCAAGAGTTCTAGATATCATAGGATCATGCAAATGAATTTTATTCTTCCTATGATCATGCATTCTAGCTCTTGCCTTCCTTTTCTCAATCATGCTTTTAATTCTACACAATTTAATGTAATGAAAGCAATTTGGTCTAATATGACCATCAATACCACAATGATGACATGTAGGGATGAAGTTAGGAATCATACCATGTCCTTGAGCATGCATAGGAGCCTTCCCATGTCTTTGTGGTTGTCTTGGTAGTTGGATAGGATCTCTCCTTCTTTGTTGTTGACCAAGACTTGGTTGCTTCCATTGTTGATTTTGCATGATTGGTCTCTTCCCTTGATGAATTTGAGTTTGAGAGAAGTTAGCATGAGGAGCCTTTTGAGGTTGAGCTTGAGCTTGACCATTTAGTGCCACCTTTACTTGAGCACTTCTAGAACACTCTCCTAGGTCTATCTTTTTCCTAGGGTGTTGAGGAGGAGGAGACTTCTTGAAGTCCATGCTTTTGACAAGGGTTATCTCGCTTGAGGAGGAAGCTTCCTTGTCATCAAAGTAGCCAAGACCTCTCTTGTCACTTGGCCTTTTTCCAACTCCCAACATACAGTCAAGCTTCTCGGTGCTTGAGGATGTCTTAGCCATTGAGGCTCTAGCTTCTTCAAGCTCTCTTTTCAAACCCTCTTCATTCCTTTTAGAAAAAGCTAGCTCATCTCTTAGCTTGTCTTCACTCTTCTTGGATCTTTCCACTTGTTCACTTAAGTGGTCAATTTGAGCTAAAAGGTCTAGATTCTCTTCTTTCAATCTTTGAGTCTTTTCCTTGGTCTTCTTTTCTATGTTCTTAAACTCAATGAGAAATTCTTCTAGAACCTTTTTCTCCACATATGCATATGTGGAGTTAGATGAAGAGTCATCTTCACTAGAGTCATTTGCTTCTTGACTCTCACTCTCTTCTTCATTGTAGAAGATCGGAAAGGCAAAATAATTGTTCTCACAATCATTCAAGCTTGTGGGACTTTCTTCGACAATTTTCACTTTGTTGTCCCACTTGTGAGAGCTAGCAAGAGCCAACAATTTAGCCACAACCTCTTCATCACTTGAAGAGTTATTTCAAGTGACGTTCATTTCCTTTTCTTCTCTTCCATCCCTCAAGTTAGCACATTCGAGGGAGATATGCCCGAATCCTCCACATTCGTAGCATTTAATCTTCTCTCTTGAAGATATCTCATGGTTTGGCTTGACATTCTTGATAGTGGTCTTCTTCTTCTTGAAGTTATCCCCCTTTGAGCCATAACCTCTCTTTTGTAGATTCAAGAACTTCTTGAATCCCTTGACAATGAGTGCCATATCTTCATTTGAGTCATCCTCCTCCTTTTCTACCTTGGAAGTTTTCAAGGCTAGATTCTTTTTCTTCTTAGGAGGTGAAGTGATAGCCTTTCTTGATTCATAGGCTAGAAGTCTACCAATGACTTCACTCGGCTTCATATCTTTGTAGGAGTCATTTTCTTCTAAAGCCGTCACTTTAGGTTCAAACCTTTCGGGGAGAGATCTCATAATCTTCTGCTTGATTCTCCTATCCGAATATGGGTCTCCTAGTTGATGACTTTGATTTACAATGTCCATCAACTTCACTTGGAAGTCATTGAAGTGCTCATGCTCTTCCATCCTAATGGTCTCAAAACTAGTTTGAAGAACTTGTAGTTTTGAATCCTTGACCACTTCGGTTCCTTCATGAGCTGTCTCTAGGATTTCCCACGCCTCTTTGGCGATCCTAGTAATTTGAACCAACTTGTATTGGTTCTCATCCATGGCACATAGGATGGCATGCATTGCCTTCCTATTCCATTTTGAAGTCTCAAACTCTTCATTTGTCCATTGTGCCTTGGGCTTGAGAACTTCTTCTCCTCCATCCGTGGGAGTCATCATAGGAGGTGCGTAACCGTCTTCAACCGCCATCCATGCCCTATCATGGATTTGGCATAAGTACGCCTCCATCTTCCCCTTCCATGAGGAGTAATTATCGCCGGTGAGCAACGGTGGCCTCACGCTCGATGCTCCCTCTTTGCTCATCCCGAAATCACTCATAGTGTTTGGATGAATGCAAATGAGATGAATGCAAAAATGTATGAATAAATCAAAAGTCACACACAATGCAAAACACACCAAAAATGAGCTAGGATCACCTAAGTATATCTAGGAACCCGCTCTGATACCAATTGAAACAAATAACTCGAGGTGTGTTCAATATTAATCTAGAGGGGGGGTGAATAGATTTTAACGATATTACCCAATTTTCGCGTTAAGTCAATATTACAAAAATACCCCAATCTAGTCAAAACAATAACAAGTGTAATATGATGCAGAATTATAAATGACACTTGATATTTACGTGGAAACCCTCACGGGAAAAACCACGAGCTGTATAGTGCGCCACACACGAACCTCGAATCCACTAAATGTGTAATGATTACAACCTAATCCCGATCAATAATCAACACACCTACCTAATCCCGGTATAAGTGGACCTAGTCCAATTGCTTATGTGACCACCTAATCCCGGTGTACGGCCTAATCCCGGCCTATCACAACAAGACTTCAATTGCTTGCGATCTAAGCAACCTAATCCTGGAAACTACACGCAAGACTTACTTCTCAATGAAGAGATTACAACCTATGTGAATATATGATGATATTCAATGAGCAAATAAAGCTAGGTAACCTTAGATGCTTATCTAGGATGATTAGATAACAATTAATGCAATCCTAGATGTCAATAGCTAAATGACATGTCATAAAGCTTAGCAAATCATAGATAAAATATCCTAGATGTTGCTATCACAATACATCACACAAACATGTCAACACAACAATCTCTATTTTGTATCTAGAATATATTCTAAGAGCATACAAATAATATAAGAGATTTCTTTGATAAATAAAACACTAAGTTTAGATGAGATTAGTGAAGAACATACCAAAGGATGTGTGTTGACCAAAACCCATGCAAGCAAGCATCCTAACTATGCTAGAAAATGCTAGATGATATTTAAATGCATATGAGAAAGGTTTTGAGTGTGTAAAAATGAGTTCTTGAAATGATTCTCTCTCAAGTTTCTCTCTTTGAGGTTTAGGGTTCTTTAGAGTCAGAGAACTCAGTTAGAGAAATGAGAAAGCATGATATTTATATGCATCAAGAACAGGGCATGTGAAAAGACCATTTTGCCCTTGAAACGCTCAATTGGCGGTTTCATTCTGCGGTCGGGGCCGCAGAATGTGGCCGCAGAATTGAGCCCGAGAAAGAAACCGACCTAAAATATCTAATTCGGCGGTTTCATTCGGCGGCCAGGTCGCCGATCATGACCGCAGAATTCAACCCGAGAACAGGGGAGAAAAACGGCGGTTTCATTCGACGGTTTCGTAACCGCCAATCAAACCGCAGAATCAGACCCGAGATAATAAATGCATCAGGTCTGATCGGCGGTTTCGATTCGGCGGCCAGGCCGCCGATCGTAACCGCCGATTCACCAAAGATGGTGAAACCAAGGAGAAGCCAAGGGCATTCTCCATGAGCGGTCTTCGCGTAAAACCAAGCACATTTTCGTGCAAGCGCGGACGTTTCCGAACATATTCGGGAAACGAATTACACGACACAAACAAACACACAACAAGATATAATCAATCAAAGTGCTAGTGTGTAATGTGTAATGTGACATGTGAAGAGTATGCACACATATGCAAGTATGCTAAGTGTGTGTGTGCTTCTAGATCTCTTCAAAGAAAACTAAGCACAAGAAATATACCTTTGAGTGCTTGTCACCATGAGGTCTTGAATAGGGCCTTTGATGTTGGTCTTCCATCACCTAATCTACCCTTACAATTCAAACCCCAACTTGTGGTTTGTCCACGAAATAAGCCAATCAATAATGGGAATCCTTACAGAATCCGTCTGAATTCCCGGATTTTAAGATTTATTTTTAATTACCATGTACATGAAATTTTTCCCTAAATCATATTCTAAAAGATTAGGAAAAAACTAGGGGCTAGATGTTATACCCAATATTTGGGCCAACCATCAAATGGCCCAAACAACTTTGAGGAAGCCCAGAGAGGGAACAGGTCGGCCGGTTGAAGGTTCAAATCTTACTCGGCAGGGAAGAAGATGCTGTCCAATTGTGGCACTCGGGCAAAACCATGCTATGGTTCAAGTCACCAATGTGCCCCTCGAAAGCAGATTCTCTTATACATTAGCACGTTAAAACACACGTCAAAGCATCACTGGTCAGACCAAGAGGTGGATATCAGCTAATAGGCTTCCCCGCCCAAGCTACTAAGTAGTGTTAGAAATAACACTCGAGTAGAGGATTCCCAACACGTTTCCGAGAGGCATATATACAAATGTAAAGAAAAAGTAAAAGAGAGAGAAAGATATAATAGGAAGAGGAAAAGACCCTATGCTCAAGATCTATATCTTTGAGGCCTAGGGAATATATTTCTTATATAAATGTAGATTTACAGTAAGATAAGAGGATATTCAATAAACGATCTAGAATTCGATAGTAAACCGACTACATCCACCATTCACCAAATCTACTCTAAAACAGGCATTAAAAAGATGAGATTGATGAACCAAGCTCTTCTTGCCAAAGATGGGTGAAGGCTGAATCAGAATGAAAATGGTCTATGGGCCAACATTCTTAAGGAAAAATACCTTAAATGTGGACATATTGTTTCCAGTAACATGAAAACCAGTAATTGCTCAAGCACTTGGAGAGGATTTTCTTTTTGAACAAAACTCCTCTTGAAAGGGATGCCTGGAGAGTTAGGGGTGGTGGTAATATCAGTTCCTGGACAGATGAATGGGTCCTTAGCATGGTAAACTTTCTGGCCTCACCATCTCTCCCTCTCTGATGAGCAAATTAATGAGAAAGTGTGTGATCTACCTAAGTTGTTATCTGTCTTGCCTCAATATGTTGCTCATCGTATTCTGAGTATCCATGCTGGTGGCACTCTAAGTGGTCTTGATAAAGCCATTTGGGGTCTATCCAAGGGTGGTGATTTCACTGTGAGAAGTGCTTATGATGGGCATTTTATAAATGATGATGTGCTGTCTTGGAAATGGAAATTCATTTGGAAGCTTAAGCTTCATCTTAGGGTGTTGCACTTTTTGTGGATTTTGCTTCATGATAAATTACTGACCAATGAACACAAGTAGGGGTCTTACCTCAGAAATCACTTGTAATAGATGCAAGGAAGGATGTGAAGACAGTGATCATATTTTCAAAGATTGTCCTAAGTCCCTTGGTATCCGGGAAGATATTTGTTAGGGGATCACCAAAAATGATTGTTTCACCTCTGAATGGTAGGATTGGCTATGTCAGAATATGAATTGTAGCAAGCTGATCATGGGGAAATATCCGATTTGCCTCCTTTTTGATGTAACCCTTTGGTTCATATGGAAATGGGGATGTGATTGTGCTTTCAATCCTAACTTTAGAATGCCCACCTGTCCCGGTAAGATTGTATTTAAGTTTGTGGAAGATTGGTGGAACGCTAACAGTGAGATGGACAAAAAAGCTGAGCTGAAAATTTGCTCATTTGCCTGGAACCCTCCTTCTCAAGACTAGGTTAAGATCAATGTGGATGGCAGCATGAATCCTGTTAACCACCAAAATTGGCGGAAGACCAAAGAAGAATTTTCCACCTCGTCGTGAGGAAGACACGGGAATCTAGACATCATCTGGCTACCCTAAAAAAGGAGGGATCCCGACTGATCCGAGTACATACCCCCTCCAATGGGATCCTACCCAGCCATTCACCATCTTCTCATGGACCCTGCAGTATCCCGATTCATAAGCATTCCCCTAAGCCGGGCTATTTGTAAATCCTTCCAGCAGGGTCCAACCCAACCACTCCCTGGCCTCTTATGGACCCCGCAGCACCCCGACACGGAGTTCCACTAAGCATCCCACTGTTGTACCATCAAGACATCCCTCTATTTCATCAGTAGGATACCCCACTACTGACTCGGTTGGTATCTCGATCCTCAAGTAGCAGCAGGGTACTTACTGGTTCACACCTCCTGGTATAATCAACTAGCCAAGTGGGAAAATACCAAGTAACAGGACTCTCACACCAGGGTTAAAAGCTCCATAAAGACTTTTTGAAATGCCACCGTACAGCCAAAATGGAAGAAATATACTCCTTCCCGCCAATTGAGAATCCTATTTCAATAAAGGCTCCCACGAGACTGTCTCCTCCTAGGAAGGAAAGACTTGATTTTGGCACGTAAAACTCCGAGATTATCTCCTAAAGGTCCTACCATAGCCAAACCCTAGACCGAAATGGTAGGAGTGCATGGCAAGGAACGAGACCTATATAAACAACATACTAGACACCAGAAAGGGGGGGACCTCCAACAGAAAACCCTACGCTCAAATCTACTTATCGACATGTACAAGTTTGCCACCACCATCTTCATTGCACACTAAATCTCCAAACTTTACGGTTAACTTAGAAAAATACCTCATGCGATTGTAATGCAAAGTGACAATCAATAAAAAACCTATTTTGTTAATTTTATTGTGATCCTAATCGTACGTATATTATTGAGCACACCGTCGGTATCGAGCTACGTGATACCCCTCCGAACGAGATCAATCTTGATCTTGGTCCCCTTAAGGTCATTATTTAGAATTTCACCCCAGTGACGATTTTCCGATAACATTTTTGGCTTCGTCTGTGGGAAGTTACATCCCAACCAACACCAAAACAGCCTGGTTCTGCCTAGAGATCGTCAGAATGAGACTCCGATCCTCCTAGGGTCATCCCGATCCATCAGGACCCCAGTCCCTCACTTCCACTGAAAGAGCTAAGAGGCAGGGTAAAGGCACCAGGAATGAGAATCCACCACCAGTGCCTCCACCAGCTGCAGGCCCTTTGCCTCAAGACCTCGCCAGGCAGGAAGTCAATCGAGATGTCCTAGAACAGTATGTTGTAGCATACGTAGAAGCCCTCCGCCTTTGGTTGATAGCCTAGGGGATCCCCTTCAAAGCAGCCAGGGTCCCAAGAGACGTTGGCCTAAGAACCCGAGTACCAGTGTTTAACCGGTTGGGGCCGTTTCGCCCAGTCCGATAGGCGAATCTTAGACCCAGACTAGTGAAGTCCGCAATTGAGATTCCCCCTAGGAGAGCCCAGTCTCCACCAAAACTAAAGGCAAAGGAGAAGAATCCACATCCTGATTCCGAAGGACGCGTTAGATCCCGAAAAAGCCCCAAAGAGAGACATCAGAGAACTGGTCGTTGATTCAGAGACTTCAAACGAAGAGGGCTCAGTAGCCCAATCTGGAACAAAGAAATCTCAACGCCTGGAGGACCAGATGGCTAAGATGGCAAAGGAATTGGAGGAATTGAAGAAGGGAAAGCACCACGGAATTCGAAAAAACCCCATGGGAGAGATGAACGCACCTTTCTTTAAGAGAGTCACGGAGGCGGGGTTACCTCCCAAATTCATGATGCCTTCTAAGAAGTACTCCGGGACAGAGGACCTCGTTAGCCACCTGGAAAGCTTTGTCCACCAGATGGAAGTCCAAAGCGCATCACGGCTAGCCATATGTAGAATGTTTCCTTCAACCTTGACCGACTGCACCAAAACATGGTTCAAAAAGTTATCACCAGGTAGTGTTGATTCCTTTTCTAAGCTTACCACAGCTTTTTATTCGCAGTTTCAGGGAATCAAGCCTCGTCCCAAGGATCCTATCTTGCTTCAATACGTGGTTTAAGAGCGGGGTGAAACTCTGAGATCTTATGTGGAAAAATTCCACAAAGAAGTCATCCAGATGGGAGTATTCGATAAGAAGGAAACCTTAGCCAACTTCCGGAGAAACCTATGGGCTGGCAGACTATTTCGCTCATTTACTAAGAATCCTCTAGAGACATACCAGAAAGCCTACAACCGGGCTCTGGAACAGGTGGATATAGAAGAACAGCTCCAGATTAAGATTAAGCACGATAAAGCCCGATTAGTAACACGTCATAAGAAAGAGGCTCTGAAGCCTATATCAGCTAAGAAATTCCAGAATCAGCCTCTAAACCGGTCTACCTACCGGCCACCTCCTATTCCCTCGTACAAGGAAAGATATATGGCTAGGTGGTCACCCATCAGGGAGATCCCTCTAAAGGAAGTGTCTAGAGTGGCAAGAGAGGAAGATGGGTATAATCACTACACCCCTCTCAATGACTCTTGAGAAACCATCTACCTCGCCATTCGGGATAAGGACCTACTTAGAAAGTCAGGTCCCATGAAAGTCCCAGCTGACAGGAGGAATCAATACAAGTATTGCGATTTCCATGTGTTAACCGCCAAAATTGGCGGAGAACCAAAGAAGAATTTTCCACCTCGACACAAGAAGGCTATAACAATACCCAACCCGGATACCACGACAGAGTGGACCCCGGTTAATCCCAACACATAACTCTCTCAGCGGGGTCCACCCCGCCAAGCATCTTAGCTCAACAAAGAAACCGAGAACCAAAAACACTCACTAGAACTCACAGCGAGATCAAGCCCGGCTATAACCGGGCTTCCTATGAACCCCGCTGCACCCCGATACAGCTTCCTATGGACCCAGCAGCACCCCGACACGAAGTTCTACTGATCACCTTACTACAAAGCTGTCTAGATATCCCCCTACTGCCATCAGCAGGATGCTTACTAGATGTAGGAAGCCCGCTAGAACAGAGGAGCACCAGGAAGCAGGATCCTAAACACCAAGAACTAAAAGCTCCACAAAAGAGCCAGTAAGACGTCACCGTACAAAGGAGGTACACTTTTTCCCGCCAGAAAGTCCTAATTTGAGCAGGACATTATAGTAGGAATCCTACTAGGAAGGTGAGTGATTGACTCCTCCTAGGAAGGAAAGACTGAATTCAACGCATTAAAACTCCGATTTTATTTCCTAAAAAGGAGGATCCTGCAAGCGGCCAAACCCTAGTCCGGGATTGTAGGAGTGCATGGCAAGCAAACAGGACCTATATATATAACAACTTATTCATCGAAGAAGGGATCGGAAGGAAGAAACCCTACACTCTACTTATCGACAGACACAGATTTATCTCCACCATCATCCCACTTATCGACCGAAAAATCTCCATATCGTTGCTGTGATCCATATTTTCAATCAAAACCTTCATGTAATCTAATGTCTTAGTAGATTTATAGTCGGTATATTCATGTAATGGAAAAGAGAGATCAATAAGACGAATTCCTATTCGATTTCACGTGTTCTTTATCATGCATGCATTGGCAGGGACATAGTTGGTATCGAACTACTTGATACCCCGCCAGCCAGGATCAATCTCGATCTTGCCCCTTTTAAGGTGGTTATTTGGATTATCGTCCTTTTAACGATTTTCGGATAACACTTTTGGCACCGTCTGTGGGAAACTTTTTCCCAACCATTGTTTAGCAACAGCCTACTTCCACCCAGAGATATTCGGAATGAGACTCCGGTCCTCCCAGGGTCGTCCGGAGCCATCAGGGCTCCAATCCCTTGCCTCCACTGAAAGAGCTCAAAGACGGGGTAAGGGCATCAGGAGCGAGAATCCTCCACCAGTGCCCCCACCGGCTGCAGACCCTATCCCTCAAAACCCTGCTGAGCAAGAGGTCAACCGAGATGTCTTAGAACAGCACGCTGCAGCCTACGTAGAAGCGATCCGGCTCCGGATGATAGCCCAGGGAATCCCATTTGAAGCAGCCGGGACCCAGGACGATGTCAGACCAAGCACTCGGGCTCCAGTCTTCGACCGATTGGGCCCCCCTCTCCCAGTCCGACAGGCGGATCTCAGACCTCGACTGGTAAAATCCGCGATTGAGGTTCCTCCCAGGAAGGTTCAATCCCCACCAAGACCGCGGACCAAAGAGAGGGAATCCCGTCCCAATTCTGAGGAAAGTGCCAAATCTCGGAGGATTTCCAAGGAAAGGCATCAAAGGGTTAAGCGAAAGGAGGTAGTCATCGATTCAGAATCTTCGGATAATGAAGTTTCAGTAGCTCGATCCGGAACCAAGAAGTCTCAGCGCCTGGAGGACCAGATGACGAGGATGGCGAAGGAGTTGGAGCAGTTAAAGAAGGGAAAGCATCAGGGGATCCAAAAGAATCCTTTGGGAGAGATGAATGCACCATTCTCCAAGAGAGTTAGGGAGGCGGGGCTACCCCCCAAATTCAGGATGCCTTCAGAAAAGTATTCTGGAACAGAAGACCCCGTCAGCCACCTGGAAAGCTTAGTACACCAGATGGAGGTCCAGAGTGCCACCAGCATAGCAATGTGCAGGATGTTCCCTTCAACTCTAACAGACTGTGCCAAGACATGGTTCAGAAAATTACCACCAGGTAGTGTTGATTCTTTTTCCAAACTTACCAAGGCTTTCTGTGCACAGTTTCAGGGAATCAAACCCCGTCCCAAGGATCCTATCCTACTGCAGTACGTAGTTCAAGAGCGAGGTGAAACTCTGAGATCCTATGTGGAGAAATTCCACAAAGAGGTCGTCCAGATGGGTGTGTTCAACGAGAAGGAAACGTTAGCAAATTTCCAGAGGAACTTGTGGGCTGGCAGACTGTTCCGATCTTTCGCCAAGCATCCCCCTGAGACGTACTAGGAAGCCTACAATCGGGCTCTAGAACAGGTGGACATTGAGGAACAACTCCGGATCAAGATTGAACATGATGAAGCCCGGTTAGCACCACGCCCTAAAAAGGAAGCTCCAAAACCTACCCCAGCTAGGAAATTTCAGAATCAACCTCCAAACCGGTCGACATACAGGCCGCCTCCTATCCCTTCGTACCAAGAGAGGTACCCGGTTAGGAGGTCGCCCCCCAGAGAGCTCCCCTTGAAGGATGTATCCAGAATAACGAGGGAGGAAGAAGGATATAACCATTATACTCCTCTCAATGCATCACGGGAAACTATCTATCTCGCCATTCGAGACAAGGGTCTACTCAGAAAGCCGGTTCCCATAAAAATCCCGGTAGACAGGAGGAATCAATACAAGTATTGCGACTTCCATGAAGACGTGGGGCACAACACCTCAGAATGCTACAGTCTCCGCAATCAGATAGAAGCACTGGTAAGGGGAGGACTCCTAACCGAATTTTTACAACAGGTACGAGATAGCATCAAAGAAGGAAAGCAGGTTCAAAGCGGGATGCAAGAAGCAGCGGAAAGGAAGAGAGAAGGAGAAAAGGATCTAATGCAGCAGATCCAGGTGATTCACACCATCAGTGGGGGCCCTACCTTGGCTGGAACCTCCAACAATTCAAGGAAGAACCACGCAAGGAAGATTCCCAGGCTTAACGCTGACCATGAGATACTGAAAGTCAATGGCGGACCCCGAGATCTATCCCGCTCAACCAAGATCATCTTCACGGAGGAGGATGTCTACAATACGGTACAGCCACATGATGACCCCATGGTCATAACAGTGCAGATCGCTAACTGCCTAGTACACCGCGTCCTGATTGATACGGGAAGCAGCGTGGATATTCTGTTCAAGGGGGCTCATGAGCAGCTTAACCTGAAGAATTCTTGCTACAACAGTTGCACCTCTCTACTATACGGATTCACAGGGGACTCCGTAATGCCGATGGGAACAAAGATACTGCCAGTGATAGTCGGAGAAGCTCCTCTTCAGCAAAACATAATGACGGAGTTCATCGTGGTGGACACCCCATCTGCGTACAATGCAATTTTAGGAAGGCCTTTCTTATCAGGGATTAGAGGAGTACTGTCTATCTACCACAACGTGATGAAGTTTCCAGTAGGATCGGGAGTAGGAGAAGTAAGAGGAGACCAGCAGGCGGCCCGAAACTGCTATGCGGTGTCAACTAACCCCGCTGCATTGGCTAAGCAATGCGCATCAGTGGCCAGCTACCCAAGTCAGAGAACGACAGAGCAGGATGATTATGTTTTAGAAGAAGGAGAGGTACCAGACATAGTCGTGGAGGAGTCAGAAGAGGAAGAGCGAGGTTGGGCCAGTGGGAACCCCATGGAGCAGCTAGAAGAGGTCCAGATCCGGAGGGAGGACCCAACAAAGACAGTAAAAGTGGGAGAAAGACTGGACCCGGAGGTGAAGAGTAACTTGATAGAGCTTCTCAGAGAGTATAACGATATCTTTGCTTGGAGTCATGATGAGATGCCTGGCATTCCCCTTGGCCTGGCTTCCCATAGGTTGGCAGTGGATGCAACTTTCAAGCCAGTGAAACAGAAAAGAAGACACTTCAACACAGAACGGAATGCCGCAGTCCAAGAAGAAGTTGACAAGCTCCTGAAGGCCGGATTCATCAGGGAATCCCGGTACCCTGAGTGGATCGCTAACGTGGTCATGGTAACCAAATCCAACGGAAAGTGGCGGATGTGTGTGGACTACACCGATCTCAATCGGGCTTGTCCCAAAGATAGCTTCCCTCTACCAAAAATAGATCAGCTCATTGACTCCACTGCAGGAAATAAGCTCCTAAGTTTCATGGATGCTTTCTCGGGGTACAATCAGATCATGATGCATCCTTCAGATCAAGACAAGACTAGTTTCATCACAGGACAAGGTCTCTACTGTTACAAGGTAATGCCATTCGGACTCAAAAATGCAGGTGCCACTTACCAGCGTATGGTGAACAAACTATTCAAGGAACAGATAGGAAGGTCCATGGAGGTATACATAGATGACATGATCACTAAATCTCCAGAAGCAGGACAGCATGCAGGGGACTTACGCCAAACCTTTCAGGTACTAAGGCAGAACCAGATGAGGCTGAACCCCGCTAAGTGTGCATTCGGGGTAGTAGCAGGCAAATTCTTGGGATTCATGGTGCATGAAAGGGGAATCGAGGCAAATCCGGAGAAGATCAAAGCCATTTTAGATCTCGAGTCTCCTGCAAACCTCAAGCAGGCGCAAGGTTTAACCGGGCGGATAGCGGCTTTGAACCGGTTCATATCCCGATCCACCGACAAATGTCTCCCCTTTTTCAAAATCATCAAGCAGGGGAAAAAGATGAAGTGGGATGAGCAGAGCGAGCAGGCCTTTCAGGCTCTAAAGGGATACCTGTCAAGCCCTCCGCTATTGGTAAAACCAATCCCGGGTGAAGAACTCCTACTCTACCTAGCAGTTTCTGAAGTAGCAACTAGTGGAGCCTTGGTGAAAGAATGCAGTGACGGGGTACAGAGGCCAATCTACTACGTGAGTCGGGCTCTAACAAAGTCCGAGAAGAATTATACCTTGCTAGAGAAACTCGCCTATGCCTTAGTAACAACATCCAGAAAGCTCCGGCCTTATTTTCAAGCCCACACCATCACGGTCGTCACAGATCAGCCTTTGAGACAATTTCTCCAGAGACCGGATGTTTCAGGCAGACTGGTTCTGTGGGCCCTAGAGCTCACACAGTTTGACATCAAGTACAAGGCGAGAACCACGATCAAAGCTCAAGCCCTGGCGGACTTCATAGTGGAGTTTGGCCCGACCCTGAACCAAGGCGTGTCGGCAGACCCAGACCCGGATCAAGCCCTTCTGGAATGGCCCATAGACAACAAGACATGGATTCTTTACACGGATGGAGCATCAAACCAGTCGGGGTGCGGAGCCGGGATCGTCCTGATCGACCCCGCGGGAATTGAAGTAAGTCATTGCTTCAGGTTTGAATTCAGAGCCACCAACAACGAAGCGGAATACGAGGCTCTGCTAGCAGGAATGAAGGTAGCAGGGGCTCTGGGGGCTGAGTATCTTCAGATCAAGAGCGATTCACAACTAGTGGTCAACCAGGTGACAGGATTATACCAAGCGAAGGGTGACAACATGATAGCCTATCTGGCTAAAGTTCAGGAGGCTATGAAGAAGTTCAAAGGTGTAAAAATAGAGCAAGTGCCTAGGGAGAAAAACCATCGCGCAGATGTTTTAGCCAAGATTGCCACAGGAGAGGGACACGCTTTACCAAAAGGGGTACCCCCTTCAATTGGTTCCTTTCTCCAGCATAGCGAAAGAGGCAGAAGTCCTCCCAGTAAGCCACCTCCCGTGTTGGATGGATCCAATAGCAGACTATCTCCAAAGCGACATTCTCCCAGCAAATCCGGATCAAGCCCGTCGGCTCAAGAGAACAGCTACCCGGTACTGCTTGGTAGAAGGACACCTATATCGTAAGGGGAAATCTCTCCCTCTGCTCAGGTGTCTGCATCCCGATGACGCGCACTGGGCGCTCAGTGAGGTGCATTCTGGGGATTGTGGTAACCACGTGTCAGGAGAAACTTTGGCTTACCAGGTAGTCAGGATGGGTTACTACTGGCCGACTATACACCAGGACGCAAGGCAGTTCGCGCGATCCTGCGAGGCTTGCCAGAAAACAGCCAACCTTCATCATCTCCCTTCAGAGAGGCTCTCCTCAATCAGCACTCCCTACCCCTTTGCCATCTGGGGACTAGACTTGATCGGGCCACTTCCCACTGCAACCGGCCAAGCCAAGCACGCAGTAGTGGCGATAGATTACTTTACTCGGTGGGTGGAAGCTAAGGCACTCACCCGGATAACCAAAGAAAAGACCACCAACTTTGTCAAGGAACACATAGTCTGTCGATTCGGCACCCCGATGGCCATCATAACTGATTTGGGAAAACAGTTTGACAATGCCAACTTCCGAGAATTCTGTGCAGACCGGAGGATCAATCTCCGTTTTGCTTCGGTGGCCCATCCTCAAACCAACGGGCTGGTCGAAGCAACCAACAAGACCATTAAGAAGCTCCTAAAGAAAAAGCTCCAACAGAAGAAAGGATTATGGGTGGCAGAATTACCCAATGTACTTTGGGCCTACAGAACAACTAGGCGGACAGCAACCGGAGAAACCCCCTACTCCCTGGTGTTTGGGGCAGAGGCAGTCTTGCCCATCGAACATAAGCTCATATCTTTCCGGGTTCAAAATTATGAGCCAGAAGATAATGAGGCCAAGCTGAGAGCTAGCTTGGACCTGCTGGAGGAAAAACAAAGCAAGGTCGCAGAGAAGGTGGCTGTATACCAGAGCAAGATAGCCCGACACTTCAACAAGAAGGTGAGGGCCCGAAATTTCAAAGAAGGAGACTTGGTTCTCAGGAAGGTGACCCAGAATACAAGAAGGAGGTCTGACGGGGTACTAGCCCCTAACTGGGAGGGTCCATACTTGGTTAAGGCATCACTCCGGGGTGGTGCTTACAAGCTCGAAGACATGGAGGGTTACCCGGTGGATCATACATGGAATGCCGATCATCTTCGAAAATTCTATCCTTAAGAAACTGTGCTTGTACCTAGCGGAATGCTCACCCCGAGTTTATATTTGTACCGTTTGGGAAATTAAATAAAAGCAATTCTTTCTTCTATATGATTCTCCTGTGTTCCAATGCCCGATTATCTCCTACTGATATCACCTACAGAATCATCATCACGGAATCGCCTAAAGGCCAGGAGAGCTTCTTAAAGCTCCTGATGCCTAGACGGGGTCAAACCTTCTAGGAGGATCTCCGTTACTGAGTCAAGGCCAGGGGAACTACATAGTACTCCTGATGCCTTAGACGGGGCCAACCCCGCTAAGAGGATCTCCATTATTAAAGCGCCTCAAGACCAGGAAATAGCCTCAGGGCGCTCCTGATGCCTTGGACTGGGTCAAACCCGCCAAGAGGATCTCCATTGTTAAAGCGCCTCAAGACCAGGAAATAGCCTAAGGGCCCTCCTGCTGCCTCGGTCGGGGAATACCCTCCTCTGAGAAGCCTGGTGCTAAAGTGGCCTTAGTTGCCTACCAGGATAGCCTTGGTCGGGGAATACCCTCCTCCGAGAAGCCTGGTGCTAAAGTGGCCTTAGTTGCCTACCAGGACAGATTACAGTAAGAGTCGGGCTGCCTCAGGGTACCTGATTCCTTACTTCGCCTCGAGACCAGGAAATAGCCTCAGGGCGCTCCTGATGCCTTAGACGGGGCCAACCCCGCTAAGAGGATCTCCATTATTAAAGCGCCTCAAGACCAGGAAATAGCCTCAGGGCGCTCCTGATGCCTTGGACTGGGTCAAACCCGCCAAGAGGATCTCCATTGTTAAAGCGCCTCAAGACCAGGAAATAGCCTAAGGGCCCTCCTGCTGCCTCGGTCGGGGAATACCCTCCTCTGAGAAGCCTGGTGCTAAAGTGGCCTTAGTTGCCTACCAGGATAGCCTTGGTCGGGGAATACCCTCCTCCGAGAAGCCTGGTGCTAAAGTGGCCTTAGTTGCCTACCAGGACAGATTACAGTAAGAGTCGGGCTGCCTCAGGGTACCTGATTCCTTACTTCGCCTCGAGACCAGGAAATAGCCTCAGGGCGCTCCTGATGCCTTGGACTGGGTCAAGCCCGCCAAGAGGATCTCCATTGTTAAAGCGCCTCAAGACCAGGAAGTAGCCTAAGGGCCCTCCTGCTGCCTCGGTCGGGGAATACCCTCCTCTGAGAAGCCTGGTGCTAAAGTGGCCTTAGTTGCCTACCAGGATAGCCTTGGTCGGGGAATACCCTCCTCCGAGAAGCCTGGTGCTAAAGTGGCCTTAGTTGCCTACCAGGACAGATTACAGTAAGAGTCGGGCTGCCTCAGGGTACCTGATTCCTTACTTCGCCTCGAGACCAGGAAATAGCCTCAGGGCGCTCCTGATGCCTTGGACTGGGTCAAGCCCGCCAAGAGGATCTCCATTGTTAAAGCGCCTCAAGACCAGGAAATAGCCTGAGGGCCCTCCTGCTGCCTCGGTCGGGGAATACCCTCCTCTGAGAAGCCTGGTGCTAAAGTGGCCTTAGTTGCCTACCAGGACAAACCTACAGTAACATCGGGGAAACTCATCGGGATGCTTCACTCTTTATTTTCCTGCTTGCTACCCCGACAGCGGACCAGCAGTCAGAAAGGAACTTAGAAGTCCATCCTCAGCAAGACGAATTGTTCATAAGAAGTAGGATTTCTCGAATGACTGCTATAACACTTTATATTATGACATGTTTAAAGGAGTCCGATTAGAGGAAGATGTGATTTTACCCCGTTGGTTCTTATGGTTATAAGCACATAGTTTATCTCTATTACCCATCGGGGTCCAGTCATCATCCTTATTACTCATCAGGGTCCAAGTATTCAAACAGGATTCCAAGTATCAACAAATTTATATGCAATGAGGGTTTTCTAAGTACAAAGTAAACAAGACACAGTATTCAGAAAAGCTGCTATATTTATAAACGGGGTGCCCCATTCCCCAGTCGGGCTACAAAAATTTTTTTTAATATAGAAGGGAGGCCAGACTAGTTTTCTGTTTTCTCCTCCGGATGCTCTCCTTGGCCAACTGCCCCTTCTCCCAAAGGCTCAGCTGCTGCATCAGTTTGGACAACCTCCTCCACGACAGAAGACCCAGTCTGAATCCCCCCAACCGCCGGGACCTCGGATCTAGCAGGCCCCTCATCCTCCTCCACGAGGACCGCACCAGTAGCGGACTCAGGATCCGCTCTTTGTTCTTCAATGGAAGAAGGATCTGGATCAGCCCCCTCAGTGCCATCATGTTGGACCCTAGCAGCCACGACGGCTTCTTGACCCGAGTGAGCCATTTCCTGTGGAGGGGCCTCAGCCTCTTGATTCCCTCCAGCTAACCGGGCAGCCTTAGCCATAATTTGCTCCCGGTCCTAGTTCAAGGTTGCCTTGAGGTCGAAAGAAGGAGGCAAAGCTGTGGCTACCTCATAGCAGGCGGCGAAATAACCATCATCGAAAGAGGGCCCCTGGTGGGCCTCCAAATCCTCTAAGGCATCCCGTAGAAGCTGGTTCTCATCTGACAGCAGCCTCTTTTCAGCTTTTATGCGATCCCTCTCCTCTCTGCGGTGCAAGGACTTGATGGTTTCTATGTCTAAGCAACGCTCAAGGCGTCTGATAATCACCAAGCCCTCCTGGCGCGCTTCTTCTGATGCCCTAGCCTCTTGAAGTAAAGGGGCCACGTTTTGTTGGGCCTGGACTAGCTCCTGCTGAGTTTCCTCTAACCTCGCTTGGAGGTCGATATGAGCTTTCTTCAATGTCAGCAGCTGTTTCTCCATGGCCAAGGCAAACTTGAAACCCTGCAAAAAGAAAGAGAGTCAGTACCCGGCAGAAGGAAGAAATTAAGTAGCAAGAAGGGAGTAAAAGTTTACCTCAGCCAGAACCGAAACCCCCTTGGTGACCAAGATGCCTGTAGGAAGTTTGGCCATATCTGTCAAATCTCCACCGGGGCAGGTGGCCGCGAATCTAGACACCACCTCGTCAAAAGCATCATTCCCTGACCCCGATCCTAAGGCTACACCAGCATCAATAGTAGAAGTGTGGACAACTGTTTCCTCCAACGGGGCCCTCACAGGATCTGCAGGAAGAGCTACAGCAGGAGGAGGAGCAGAAGAGGTTTCAGTGGTGGAGACTTTCTTCTTCTGAGCCGGCCTTTCAGAGCTTCGGGCCCTAGCCGCCCTAGCTAGCAATGCCGGGATCCTCGAACGGGAGGGAGGAGTAGAAAGGTTACGAGCTGGAGCCTTAGCTTTAGACCCTGATGGAGCAGGAGTAGAGTCAGGAGGTGGGGTGGGGTTGGATCCTTCTCGGACGGACCCCAACCTAGTCCTGGCAGCCGAAGTGGGAGAAGGAATAAGGGAGGAACGAGATAGCAGGGTATTATCTTTACCCCCCGAAGAAGGGAGAGGCCCCGTGGCCATCAGGGGAGCTGATACTGCCAGAAGAAAGGACGTTCAGTAAGAATCAAAAGAAGGAATGTAAACATTAAGAAACAGAGATGAAGGATGCGGTTAACTCACCTGGAGAGGCGGGAGAGATCCTCAGGTACCGTTCCAAGCGGGCTCCCTCAAAGGGATCCAAAGAGGGGAATTACAGGTTGGTATACCCTCTCTTTAGGATCCTTGTTAAAATCTCTCGGGACTCAGGAGCCAAGGTCCCCTTCGCCCACTTGTCCCTCGCGGTAAACTGGGTAGGGACGGGGTACTCACACCCCCCAAGAAGAGCAGTACGCCCCCAATCGCCCTCGACCACCAGCCACTCCTCCTTCCAAGGCGCCGCATACTTCACATTCGCCCCTGGGACGACGAACTTCAAATCATTCGATGCCCTCAGGTAGAACTGACCCCGAGGTACCATGCTCGTAATGTTGAAGAGGAAGCGGAGCTCGTCCAAACCCGGTTCCCGCTCAATATGATCTTTCTCGCACTGCTCCCTCCAGAGCACCAAGAACCCCGTCAGGTGCTTCCAGAAGCCCGGAGAGAGTTGGAGAAGGGCCAATTCGAGCGCGACGAGAGCTCGACGAAGAGTGGGGTGCAGTGGGAGCCGGACTCCACACTCCAGAGCGGCTTTGTGGATCAGCAAGCGGTCTGGAGACGGGGCGTACGCATCATAGCCTTGGGGAGGAAGGGAGAGAATGATGTATTCCGGGATCTTGTACTCTTCCCGTAGTTGATGGAGCGTATCCATGGAACAAACAGAATCGGGAATAACCCGACTATCGCGAAAGGCGGCAAAGGATCCCGTCTGAACTCCGACCAGCGCGACATCAGGTCCGTCACTTTCCTCATGGCCACCAGTCTGAAAGGCGCCCGCTTCATCACCAACCAGGACTGGGTCTTCAGGTTGATTATGAAAACCCAACCCAATTCGGGGGTTTCGGGTAAAGCGGCGTCGCTGAGCCTGCGGGGTTTTCTCAGCAGTTGCATCCCCCTCTCGACCCCGTTTTTTCCCCTCTGACGTCAAGGAGTCCGCTACAGCCTCAATCGCCTCAGCATTGTCAGACTGGGGAGAGAGGGCGGGATCTGAATGAACGGGGTTCGCCGTTACTGGAGGGTTTTGTTCGTCAAGTTTTTCTTGAGAGGAAGGAAGTTGTGAAGAAGAGGCCATTATAGAAGAAGAAGAGAAGAAGGATTTCTTCGAAAGATTGCGGTGAGAAAGGAGGAAGAAGGTAGAGCAGAAAGTTCCTGTATTCAGTCGCGAGTTTGAATGTTTAAGAGAAAGTAAGTAATCACCAGTAAAACCAGTCTATTTATAGAGGAGGAATGATGGTTACTTACTTGGAAACCGGAATCGGTGACCGGGAGGAGGGTTTGAGGCGTTTTCCGCATTAATCGCGCCAAAACGGCTCTTTTTGAAAAAAGGAGAAACCCAATCAACAGTCGACATGTAATCAGTTATAACGGACAAAATAAGGATTTCCTGCTCTTAAGTGGAAACTCGGTCAGACAAGGAAAGTAAGGGGATAAGGTAGAAAATCCTTCAAGCAAACAAAAAGATCCTGACCCCGACCCCGACAAGGTACCAGTGTCCAAGTCAGGGGGGACTTCTGTTAACCGCCAAAATTGGCGGAGGACCAAAGAAGAATTTTCCACCTCGACACAAGAAGGCTATAACAATACCCAACCCGGATACCACGACAGAGTGGACCTCGGTTAATCCCAACACATAACTCTCTCAGCGGGGTCCACCCCGCCAAGCATCTTAGCTCAACAAAGAAACCGAGAACCAAAAACACTCACTAGAACTCACAGCGAGATCAAGCCCGGCTATAACCGGGCTTCCTATGAACCCCGCTGCACCCCTATACAGCTTCCTATGGACCCAGCAGCACCCCGACACGGAGTTCTACTGATCACCTTACTACAAAACTGTCTAGATATCCCCCTACTGCCATCAGCAGGATGCTTACTAGATGTAGGAAGCCCGCTAGAACAGAGGAGCACCAGGAAGCAGGATCCTAAACACCAAGAACTAAAAGCTCCACAAAAGAGCCAGTAAGACGTCACCGTACAAAGGAGGTACACTTTTTCCCGCCAGAAAGTCCTAATTTGAGCAGGACATTATAGTAGGAATCCTACTAGGAAGGTGAGTGATTGACTCCTCCTAGGAAGGAAAGACTGAATTCAGCGCATTAAAGCTCCGATTTTATTTCCTAAAAAGGAGGATCCTGCAAGCGGCCAAACCCTAGTCCGGGATTGTAGGAGTGCATGGCAAGCAAACAGGACCTATATATATAACAACTTATTCATCGAAGAAGGGATCGGAAGGAAGAAACCCTACACTCTACTTATCGACAGACACAGATTTATCTCCACCATCATCCCACTTATCGACCGAAAAATCTCCATATCGTTGCTGTGATCCATATTTTCAATCAAAACCTTCATGTAATCTAATGTCTTAGTAGATTTATAGTCGGTATATTCATGTAATGGAAAAGAGAGATCAATAAGACGAATTCCTATTCGATTTCACGTGTTCTTTATCATGCATGCATTGGCAGGGACATAGTTGGTATCGAACTACTTGATACCCCGCCGGCCAGGATCAATCTCGATCTTGCCCCTTTTAAGGTGGTTATTTGGATTATCGTCCTTTTAACGATTTTCGAATAACACCATGAGGACATAGGGCACAACACTTCGAAGTGCTATAGCCTCCGCAACTAAATTGAAGGACTTATAAGGGGAGGCCTTTTAACTGAATTTTTACAGCAAGTGTGGGACGACATCAAGGAAGGGAAGCAGGTACAGAACGGGATGCAGGAAACAGCAGAAAGAAGGAGAGATGGTGAGAAGGACTTGATGCAACAGATCCAGGTGATCCACACCATCAACGGAGGAAGATTACCAGGTTCAATACCGATCATGAGGTACTCAAAGTCAGTAGTGGGTCCTGAAATCTACCCCGCTCTACCAAAATCATCTTCACGGAAGAGGATGTCTACAATACAGTTCAGCCACATGACGATCCCATGGTAATCACAGTATAGATCGCCAATTGCTTGGTACACCGCATCCTGATTGATACGGGAAGCAGTGTTGATATTCTGTTAATCTGAAGAACTCTTGTTACAACAGTTGCACCTCCCTTTTGTATGGGTTCATAGGGGACTCTGTAAAGCCAATGGGGTCAAAGATTTTGCCAGTGATAGTCGGAAAAGCTCCTCTTCAACAGAACATAATGACGGAGTTCATTATGGTAGATACCTCGTCTGCCTATAATGCAATTTTGGGTAGGCCTTTCTTGTCAGGGATTAGGGGGGTACTATCTGTCTTCCACAATGTTTTGAAATTCCCGGTGGGAATAGGAGTAGGAGAAGTTAGAGGGGATCAGCAGGCAGCCTATAATTGTTATGTGGTGTCTACCAACCCCACTGCATTAGCTAAACAATGCGCACATGTGACCAGTAACCCAAGGCAGGGAGAGTCAGAGCGGGATCACTATGTCTTGGAAGAAGGAGTAGTACCAGACATAATTGTGGAACAGCTGGAGGAATGATCGGACTATTTTATACCTATTTGAGGTCCCCCATTTCCGATCGTTTGTCTCGTTTTCGAGCGTATTTTTGTATATAATGTTTTGTTTGAGCCTTGTGTAGGTACATATTCCCTACAATAAGGTTTTGAGCTTAAAGATTAGTTTGGGAGGCAAAACGAGCCAAAAACGGAAGAAATTGTATATGCTCGTGCGGAATGTACAACTTGTGGGGGTCATATCTTCCTGCTCAGAATGAACCATGTTGATATCTTTATATATTCGGAAAGCCTCGGAAGTCTAGTTTCCAGAACATTTAACGGATTGCAATTCTGAGCTTTCTACAGGAAGTTATGCCCATTTCCGTAACAGTACGCGATGCTGAAATGCTGAAACGCTGAAACGCTGTCAGGTCTAAACGGCTACTTCAAACGGCGGCCTGGCCGCATAACCAAACCGCCGAATCACTCCAGAAAGTCGTTTTTTGGGCAAATTTTAGGGACTGTTTCGTCCTTTCACCCCAACCTTCAGCCCTAACCTCCCAACACTATATATACACCTTATTCTCTTCTCTCCCAAGAGAATCCACTCCCCATGCACTTCCTCTTCTTCTTCTTTTTCATTTTCTTCCATCCAAAAGAGAGAGAGAAGCTTTCAATGGCATCCATGGAGGTTTTTCCTCCATGGATGCCTTCCATTTCATCTTCTACCCATCATCCACCCATCTAGGAGTAGATTACAAGGAGAAAGGAGGGTCTTTGGACCAAATTCGAGCCAAGCATGGATCAAAGGAGATTAGCACATTTTGGAGGGGCTCTCCACTTGGGTTTTCTCTTTTATCTCATTCTCTTTGTATTTCTTGTTTTCTTAGATGTGTAATCCCCACTTGGGAATATTTGTAAACCTAATTTGTGCTCAATATATATATGTGGTTGTTTTTATATCCAATTTGTGTTTTGATTCATTCTTGATTGTTATAGAATATATCTCTTATCTTGAAATGCATGTTTATGGATGATTGGAAATTAATATGTATTCATGGATGGGATTAGGAGTAGATTAATGTAATTTAGGAGTAGTTGTAATCAAACATCCCATTTTGTGTTTGTTTGTTGATGGAAGGTCAAAATTACATGTCATGAATGGGTTTGAGTGACTTAGAGTTAGGATTGTGCCTTTGGAGGGGCTCTCTAGGCATAATCTTGGCTAATTAGCTAGGAAGAGTGGGTGAACCTATAAATTGTCATATTATAAGGGTTTGGTTCATTGTTCTTGTTAACCATTGGACTTTAGCTATTTCTCACTCTAGGGGCTCTAGGTGAGTCATGGTTAGAGTTACAATTATTGGTTTTCGGCTATCTCTCACGCTAGGGGCTCTAGGTGAGTTATGGTTGGAGATACAATCACTCTTTCCACATTCATTGTACCTAACGTTGCCATTTTACATTACGAAGCTATCATTGGGCTAAATGTAGTTTTGTTTGTAGAATCGGTTCACATATGTTGGTTGCGGTTTCGTGTTTGAGAGGTTCTCAACACACTCATCAACCGTTAGCTTTATGAATGGGTATAAATCGGATCGAGGCAAGAACAAACCCTTAACTAAAATTGGATGTCCTTAATGTCTAACAACCAACTATTTGTGCACTTATGTATGGTGAACTTGTTGAACCTTGTGTGGCCATTTTCATGCATCTCTCCTATCCACCATTTTATTTATCACTTTAAACACCACTCTCACCATTTCATATTCTCTTTGTTTTTATTTACTTTCATTTCCATTCTCTACACACACACACTGCATTGTACATACATTTCACACACACCATTCTCACCTTTCCATATTCTATTTACATGTTTACAATAAACACTAGAAACTAAAATGGTTGACGAATCACACCTCCCTGCGGAACGATACCCTCGCTTGCCGCTTTACTAGTCTTTTGCTAGTTTAGAGCACATTGCGTAGGAAACCCCTTTTACAAATGAAAAAATCTTTTGATCCTCGCGATTCTTTCAACGACGGAAAAAGCTAGTATCAAGGAAAAAGAGCGGGGTTGGACCAGTGGGCATCCCGCAGATCAATTAGAGGAGATACTTATCAGGGGTGAAGATCCGACTAAGACAGTAAAAGTTGGAGGAGGTTTGGATCCCAAAATCAAGAAGGACTTGATAGAGCTCCTCAGGGAGTACAACGACATCTTCGCTTGGAGCCATGGAGAAATGTCTGGCATTCCTCTTATCTTGACTTCCCATAGGTTGGTAGTAGATGCAACCTTCAAACAATAAAATAAAAAAGAAGGCATTTCAATGCCGAACGGAACACCGCAGTCTAGGAAGAAGTTAACAAGCTCCTGAAGGCCAGGTTCATCAGGGAGTCCCAATATCCCGAATGGATCGCCAACGTGGTCATGGTAACCAAGTCTAACGGGAAGTAGCGAATATGCGTGGATTACACCGATCTCAATCTGGCTTGCCCCAAGGACAACTTCCCCTTGCCTAAGATAGATCAGCTCATTGACTCCACTGTAGGAAACAAGCTCCTAAGCTTCATGGATGCCTTCTCGAGGTACAATCAAATCATGATGCACCCTTCTGATCAGGACAAGACTAACTTCATCACCGGACAGGGCCTCTACTGCTATAAGGTAATGCCTTTCGGACTAAAAAATACAGGTGCCACATACCAGCGTATGGTGAACAAATTATTCAAAAAGCAAATAGGAAGATCCATGGAGGTGTACATAGATGATATGATCACGAAATCTTTGGAAGCTAGTCAACACACTGAGGACTTACGCTAAACTTTTAAGGTAATAAGACAGAACCAGATGAGGCTAAACCCCGCCAAATGCGCCTTCGGGGTAGCGGCAGGAAAATTCCTAGGATTCGTGGTACATGAAAGGAGGATCGAGGCTAATCTTGAGAAGATCAAAGCTATCCTGGATCTCGAAGCTCCTATAACTCTCAAGCAGCTATAGGGATTAACTGGCCGGATAGCAACCCTAAACCAGTTCATATCACACTCTACTGATAAATGCCTCCCTTTTTTTCAAAGTAATCAAGCAGGGAAAGAAAATGAAATGGGACGAGCAAAGCGAGTAGGCTTTCCAGGCTTTAAGGGAGTACTTGTCAAGTCCGCCTCTATTGGTAAAACCTACCCCAAGGGAAGAACTCTTACTCTATTTGGCAGTTTTGGAAGTTACGACCAGTGGAGCCTTGGTGAAGGAATGCAGTGACGGGATGCAAAGACTAGTTTACTATGTGAGCCGAGCTTTTACTAAGTCCGAGAAAAACTACACCCTCCTGGAGAAGCTCGCCTACACCTTGGTAAATACATCCAGAAAGCTCTGGCCTTACTTTCAAGCTCACACCATCGTGGTTGTCACTGACCAACCTCTGCGACAATTCCTCTAGAGACCGGATATGTCTGGCAGATTGGTTCTATGAGCCCTAGAGCTCACTCAGTTTGACATCAAATACAAGGTGAGAACCACGATCAAAGCCCAAGCCCTAGCCGACTTCATAATGGAATTCAGCACAAGTTCAAGTCCGGATAAATCAGTGAACCTGGACCTGGATCAAACCAATCCCGGAATGGCCCGAAGATAGCAAGATCTGGGTCATTTACATGGATGGAGCTTCAAACCAGTCGGGATGTGGAGCTGGGATAGTCGTCATTAACCCCAAAGGAGCCGAATGCAGTCATTGTTTCAGGTTTGAATTCAAAGCCACTAATAAAGAAGTAGAATACGAAGCTCTACTAGCAGGAATGGGAGTAGCAGAAGCTTCGAAGGCTGATTACCTTTTGATTAAGAGTGACTCCTAGTTGGTGGTCAACCAGGTGTCGGGATCATACCAGGCAAAAAGTGACAACATAATAGCATATCTGGCTAGAGTTCAAAAGGCAATGAAGAAATTTAAAGGAGTAAGGATGGAACAAGTTCCTAGAGAGAAAAATCATCGCGCAAATGTCCTAGCCAAAATTGCAACAGGAGAAGGGCATGCTTTACCAAAAGGAGTACCCCACCAATTGATTCCCCATTCCAGTATAGCAAAAGATGTGGAAGTCCTCCTAGTCAATCGCCCCCCATGTTGGATAGACCCAATAGTAGACTATCTCCAAAGAGACATTCTCCCTGCAGACCCGGATCAAGCCCACCGGCTAAAGAGGATTGCTACCCGGTACCGCCTAATAGATGGATACCTCTACCGTAAGGGGAAGTCTCTCCCCCTACTCAGATGTCTCCATCCCGACGATGCGTGCTGGACGCTCAACGAAGTACACTCAGGGGACTATGGTAACCATGCATCGGGAGAAACACTAGCTTACCAGATCATTAGAATGGATCACTTCTGGCCGACTATCCACCAGGATGCAAAACAATTTACACGATCTTGCGAAGCTTGTCAAAGAACAACAAACCTTCATTATCTCCCACCAGAAAGGCTCTCCTCAATCAGTACACCCTACCCCTTTACAATCTGGGGATTGGACCTAATCGGGTCGTTTCCTACTACACCCGGCCAAGCCAAACATGCAGTGGTGGCAATAGATTATTTTACCTGATGGGTAGAAGCTAAGGCCCTCACCTGGATAACTGAAGAAAAAACCACCAACTTTGTCAAGGAGAACATTGTCTGCTGTTTTGGTACCCCGATGACCATCATAACTGATCTGGGGAAATAGTTTAACAATACCAACTTCAGGGAATTCTGTGAAGGATGGAACATGGATCTCCGTTTTGCATCAGTGGCCTATCCTCAGACCAATGGGTTGGATGAAGCTACCTACAAGACTATTAAGAAGCTCCTAAAGAAAAAGCTTCAGCAAAAGAAAGGGTTATGGGTTGTAGAGTTACCCAATGTACTGTGGGCTTACAGAACAACTAGGCAGACTGCGACGGGAGAGACCCCCTACTCACTAGTATTCGGGACAGAAGCGGTCCTACCCATCGAGCATAAACTCATATTTTTCCGGGTCCAAAACTATGAACCGAAAGATAATGAGGCTAAGTTAAGAGCCAGTATGGATCTACTCGAGGAGAAACAAAGCAGGACCGCTGAAAAAGTGGCAGTTTACCAGAGTAAGATAGCCCGGCACTTCAATAAAAAGGTGAGGATCTGAAATTTCAGAAGGAGACTTGGTTCTCAGGAAAGTAACCCATAACACACGAAAGAGGTCTGACGGAGTGCTAGCCCCTAATTGGGAAGGTCCTTACCTGATTAAAGCGCTACTTCGGGGTGGCACTTACAAACTAGAAGACATGGAAGGGTATCCAGTGGATCATACATGGAAGGATGATCACCTCTGGAAATTATACCCTTAGAAATTTAATTTGTATCGGCTGGAACGTTCACCCCGATTTCATATTGTACTGCTTGGGAAATTCAATAAAATCAGTTTCTTCTCCTATATGATTCTCCTGGGTCCATTATGTAATATCTCCTACTTGATTCTCCAATATCTCCAACGTAATATCCGGTCTACAGATTTTCACCATTACTGAGTCTCCATTTCAAAACCAGGAAATAGCTTTATGGCGCTCATGCTACCTTGGTCGGCGAATACCCTCCTCCAAGAAGCCTGGTGCTAAAGTGACCTAAGTTACCTACCAGGACAAACATTCAGTAGGATCAGGATACCTCTTCGGGGTACCTGATTCCTTACTTCTCCATTTCAAGACCAGGAAATAGCCTTATGGCGCTCCTATTGCCTTAGTCAGGGAATACCCTCCTCCAAGAAGCCTGATGCTAAAGTGGCCTAAGTTGCCTACCAGGACAGACTTACAGTAGGATTGGGATACCTCTTCGGGGTACCTGATTCCTTATTTCTCCATTTCAAGACCAGGAAATAGCCTTATAGCGGTCCTACTGCCTTGGTCGGGGAATACCCTCCTCCAAGAAGCCTGGTGCTAAAGTGGCCTAAGTTTCCTACCATGACAGACTTATAGTAGGGATGGGATACCTTGTCAGGTTACATGATTCCTTACTACTCCATTTCTCCAAAAGGCTGGCGTTCAAGGGGGTTGAGATGCTTATCAAGTCAAATTGTCATAAGCATCAGGTTACCTCGACAGGATACTTGATACCTTATATTATTACATGTTCATGAGAGTCCGATTAAGGAGAATATGATATGTATCAGATCTCGCCAGTTTCTATGATTACGAGATACAAGGATGTTCATTTTCTGGCAATCAAGCATCTTGGTCTACTTTACCAAGGCAAAGTAACTCATTCATTTTTTGGTTCAACTCTTCACAAACATGTATGACTAGGAAATTTTTCTAAGTTAAGAAGAGCAAGCCAGACACAGTATGAATCAAGAAAATGAAGCTGTTATATTAATAAAACAAGGTGCCCAGCTCCCATAGGCTACAAAAAATATATACATATATACAATAAAAAAAAATTAAAAAAAATTAAAAAAAAAAAAAAAAAGCTAAATCAGTCTTCTTTCTCCTCCTCTAGGTGCTCTCCTTGGCCAGTTGCTTCCACCCCTGTAGCATCAGTGTCGACGTCAGTTTGGGCCCCCTCAACCACCGGAACCTGAGGTCTAATTGGATTATCCTCCTAGGTAGCAGCATCCTCCTATGCGGCAGCAGACTCATTCTGGGTCCCTCCTACCATTGGGACCCCGGATCCAGCTGGATCCTCTTCCTCCTCCACTAGGACCAAATCTGAAGTAAGCGCAGGGTCCACCGTTTGTTATTCTTAGATAGAAGGATTCTAGACCGCCCTCTCAGCACCATCAAGCTGGACTCCCACAGCTATACCAGCTCATTGACCTGGATGAGCAGCATCCTGTGGGGGAACCTGTGAGGGAACCTCTACTTCTTGGTCCCCATCTGCTAGTTGGGTAGCCTTTGCCATTATCTAATCACGATCCTAATCCAAGGCTGCTTGGAGGTCAAAGGGAGGGGGCAAAGCTGTGGCCACCTCGTAACAAGCAGTAAAGTAACCATCTTCAAATGTGAGGCACTCCTGAGCTTCCAGGTTTGCTATGGTATCCCGCAAGAGTTGGTTCTCATCCAGCAACAACCTCTTCTCTACCTTCAAGCGCTCACTCTCTTCTCGGTGGCGCAAGGACCTAACGGTTTCAGTATCCAAGCAGCGCTCATAGCGTCTCATATCCACCAAGGCCGCCTACTTGCCCTCTTCAGATTCTTTGGCCGTTTGAAGCAGAGGAGCCACACTCTACTGGGTTTGAACCAGTTCTTTCTAGGTGTCTTCTAACTTGGCCTGGAGACCAATATAAGCTTCTCTTAGAGTCAGCAGCTGTTTCTCCATAGCTAGAGCAAACTTGAAACCCTGCAAAAAAAAGGGAGAGTCAATACCTACCAGGAAAAAAAAAAAGGATAGTAAGAGAAAAGATAGAAGTTTACCTCAGCTAAGACAGACACCCCCTTGGCGACCAGGGTTTCAGTGGGAAGCTTCGCCATGTTTGTCAAGCTTCCTCCAGGGCAGGAGGCAGCAAACCGGGATACGACTTTGTCAAGAGCGGTGACCCCCAACCCCGATCCGGATGGGACATCAGCGGGAGAGGCAAAAGTAGGCACGACATCCTCCTTCTATGTATGCTGGACATGGTCTTTGGAGACTGCTGCGGATGAAAAAGAAGTAGGAGAAATCTTCATAGCATGAGGAGCAACATTACGCCCCATCTTCTATGCTTACTTTCCAGAGCCCCGGGCCTTAGCTGCCCGAGCCAGCATTGCCTTGATCTTCAAGCGCACTGGAGGAGAAGTGGGAAAACGAGCGAAAGTCTTGGCAGATGACCCTACTAGAGTAGGAAGGGGTGTGGCAAACCTAGTAAATTACTTTGCTGGAGCAGGAGGAGGGAAGGGATCATTTCCAGCTTGTGTGGACCCCGGCATGATTCTGACAGTAGTAGAAGGAGAGGGAATAGGAGAAGTCGAAGCCGGCAAGACCAGATCCCCTATTCCAGAGGAGGATGGAGACCCCGCTGCCATCGGGGCTACAGATACTACAAAGGAAAAGAAGGATCAATGAGAAGAAGAAGAAGAAGAAGAAGGAAAGCATATGTACAAATGAAAACATGAAAGATAGATGAAATTACTTACCAGGAAGGGCGAGCGAAATCCTCAGGTATCGCTCTAGTCGGTCTCCCTTAAAGGGGTCCAGAGTGAGATACTTCATGTTTATATACCCCCTCTTCATAATCCTCGAAAGGATATCCCGAGATTTAGGGGAAAGCACCCCATTTGCCCATTTATCCCTCACTGTGAATTTGGTTGGGACAGGGTATTCACATCCTCCGATGAAGGCAATACACCCCCACTCTCCTTCCACCACTAGCCACTCCTCCTTCCAGGGCGCGGCATACTTCACATTCGCCCCTAGAATGGTGAATTTCATATCATTTGATGCTCTCAGGTAGAATTGACCCCGAGGCACCATATTGGCTATGTTGAAAATGAAGCGCAGTTCATCTAGTCCTGGCTCCCTATTAAGGTTGTCTTTCTCGCACTGTTCCCGCCAGAGCACTAGGAACCCCGACAAGTGATTTCAGAAGCCTGGCGAGATCTGGAGGGGAGCCAGCTCCAGCCCGACAAGGACCCGGGGAAGAGTGGGGTGAAGAGGCAGCCGAACTCCGCACTCGAAAGCTGCCTTATGAATTAGCAAGCGATCCTGAGGTGGGGTATACACGTCATATCCCCGATGAGGAAGGGACAAAGCAATATAATCAGGAATCTTATAGTCCTCCCTCAGTTTGGCAAGTGTGTCTAACGTGCACACGGAATCGGGCATTATCCTCCCGTCATGGAAGGAAGCGAAGGAGCCAGTCTGGACCCCGACTAAGGTGACATCACGCCCTCCACCTTTCTCGTCGCCACCAACCTTTGCAGCGTCCCCCTCATCATTGATTAGAACTGGGTCTTCTGGTTAGTTATGGAAACCCGACACGATTCGAGGGTTTCGTGTAGAGCAACGGTGCTAGGCCCGCGAGGTATCATCAACAGCCTCGTCACCCTGTCGACCTCGTTTCCTCCCCTTTGATGTCGAAGAGTCCTCCACCAAGTCGGCCTTCTCCGTATTGAAAAGGGCGTCGATACTATCAGAAAGATGCGGAGATGTGGGGTTGGGATGTGTAGAAGCCACCACTGGAGAGGTGTGATCGACGGAGACTTCTTGCAGAGCAGTTGGAGGTTCGAAGAAGATGCCATTAGAAAGAAGAAGGTAGAAGAAATCTAGAAGAATGCTGATGAGAAAGAAAGGAAGAAAGGAAGTTAGGGTTTCTTTTTCTTTGCAATAATCTTGAAAGTTTGAAAGTGGTAAAGAAGGTACTAGTAAAGCCAGTCTATTTATAGAAGAGGGCAGATAGTTACACATCAGGAAACCGGAATCGGTGGCCGGTAGGGTGGGTTAGAGACGTTTTCCGCATTAATCGCGCTAAGACGGCTTTTTTTGAAAACAAAGAAACCAATCATTAACTGACACGCAGACTGTGCAATTAGTACTAACGTATCCAGGAAAGATTTCCTTTTCCACAGTGGAGAACTAGTCAGACAAGGAAATATGTAGACAGGGAGGATAGAAAAATCCTTCAAACATAATCAAGATCCTGACTCCGACCCTGACAAGGTATCAACGTCCAAGTCAGGGGAAACTTCTGTTAACCACCAAAATTGGCAGAGGACTAAAGAAGAATTTTCCACCTCGACGCGAGGAAGACACGGGAATCTAAACACCATCTAGCTACCCCAAAAAAGGAGGGATCCCTACTGATCCAAGTACATACCCCCTCCAGTGGGATCCTACCCATCCATTCACCATCTTCTCATGGACCTCGCAATATCCCGATTCATAAGCATTCCCCCAAGCCGAGCTATTCGCAAATCCCTCCAGCAGGGTCTAACCCAGCCACTCACTGGCCTTTTATGGACCCCGCAGCACCCCGACATGGAGTTCCACTAAGCATCCCTCCAGCGAGGTCCAACCCAGCCACTCTCTGGCCTCTTGTGGACCCAGCAGCACCCCGACATGGAGTTCCACTAAGCATCCCACTGTTGTACCATCAAGACATCCCTCTACTTCATCACCAGGATACCCCACTATTGACTTGGTTGGTATCTCGATCCTCAAGTAGCAACAGGGTACTTAGTGGCTCACACCTCCTGGTATAATCAACCCGCCAAGCGGGAAAATACCAAGTAATAGGACTCTCACACCAGGGTTAAAAGCTCTATAAAGACTTTTTGAAACGCCACCTTACAGCCAAAACGGAAGAAATATACTCCTTCCCGCCAACTGAGAATCCTATTTCAATAAAGGCTCCCACGAGATTATCTCCTCCTAAGAAGCAAATACTTGATTTTGGCACGTAAAGCTCCAAGATTATCTCCTGAAGGTCCTACTGTAGCCAAACCCTAGACCGAAATGGTAGGAGTGCATGGCAAGGAACGGGACCTATATAAACAACATGCTAGACACCAGAAAGGGGGGACCTCCAACAGAAAACCCTACGCTCAAATCTACTTATCGACATATACGAGTTCGCCACCACCATCTTCATTGCACACTAAATCTCCAAACTTTACGGTTAACGTAGAAAAATACCTCATGCGATTGTAATGCAAAGTGACGATCAATAAAGAGCTTATTTTGTTTATTTTATTGTGATCCTAATTGTACGTATATTATTGAGGACACCGTCGGTATCGAGCTACGTGATACCCCTTCGACCGGGATCAATCTTGATCTTGGTCCCCTTAAGGTCGTTATTTGAAATTTTACCTCAGTGAAAATTTTCCGATAACAAATCCTATTGAGGGCTCCATTGCTGCTGGAGGTATTACCAGAGACCATAAGAAGAAGTGGTTTGGCGGTTTTGCTCTCAATAAAGGTATGTGCAGTGTAATTGAGGCTGAGCTATGGGGTATCCTTGAAGGATTAAAGCTTGCATGGAAGGCAGGATATAAAAAGGTTGTGGTAGAGACTGATTCGCAAAATGCTGTCCTTATGTTGAATAAAAAGACTTTTTTGAACCACCCATATTTAGCATCATCCAGGCTTGCACTGCTCTGATAAAGGGTGATTGGAGTTGTCTTGTTCTTCGCATTTACAGGGAATGCAATAGAGTTGCCGACGGCCTTGCTTGCCTAGGTCATTCTCTAGACCTAGGGCTCACTTTATTTGAAAAGCCTCTCTCTCAAATCTCCAGTGCTCTGGAAGACGATTTTAAGGGTCTTTCTTTTGCTGGGATTGTTCCTAGATCCTAGTTTTTCTTGTTGTTTTCGGGCTATTAGCCCTCCTTCTCACCAAAATAAAAATAAAATAATAAAAAATAAATAAATAAATGGGGAAAATAGCATACTGTCACGGGCTTAGAATTACGCAGTGGATATCTTGTGCGGCGCTTAGGCAACTTCCAAGTGAATGTTGCTAAGTAAGCCTTAAAGTGTTGCTTGTCACTCTCAAAGGCAAAAGAGAGACTAGAGAAAGGTGTTAGAAGAGCTTGTAAGAAATAAGGAAAGCTTGTATTGCTAGTAAGAAAGATTTACAAGGCTTGAGTACAAGTTTGCTTGGATTGGCTTGGATGCCTTACAAATGAGAGGGGTTGGCTATTTATAGGGTGCCACCTCCTCAATGAATGGCTAGGATCACTTTGATCCAATGGTGAAGGTTTGACCTCCAGAATGTTCTATACAAGTCTAATGTATTCTTCCTATCTAGAATTCTCTATACAAGTATCTACATATGTGTACATGTTTCTTGATAATTCTACACCTATCTAGATATGTACAAGAACAACCAAGAATGGTTGTGTGACTAAAGACTTCCAGAAGCAAACCAATGCTAGGCTTTTCCGGAGATATCTAGAACCTTCCATCAACTAGAGACTTCCATTAGTGTGTGGAAATCTTTAGATTCTTTCAGCAACTTGGCCTTGTTGTGGATTTGTTCGGCTCCTTGGCTGGAATCCAGATTTTGGATGTAGCGGGCCGTGACAATACGGTAGGAAGCTAGATTAGAAAAAGAAAAGAAAGAAAAAAAAAAAAAAAAAAAAAAAAAAAAAAAACCGAGGAGTCGGTCGGTTTTCAAATATTCTGGGCGACCCGAAAACAAACATGACACCAAAAAAATGTCAGACAGTGGTCTACCTGACGAGCTCTGGAGAAAAATAATCGAAATCGGAATTCACAGCTCCGGTTTCACCTACAAAGACCTCTGTTGTCTCTCCATCTCCTGTGGACGTCTCCAACGGTTATCCGATGAAGACTCGCTCTGGTCGCACTTGCTCTCCTCTGATTTCTCTTATCACAACACCTCCTCCTCCTCCTCATCATCATCGTCAATCAAATCCATCTACAAAATCAGGTAAAAACAAAAAAACAAACGAACAAACAAAGAAGAAATTTATTTTAATTAATTTTGTGTTGTTTAATTAGGTTTGAGAAGGACAAAGAGAAGAAGTTATTGGCGCATAACAGGGCTGTGTTGAGAAAAGAGAGTCAAATAGCGGAGCATTCGAGGAAGATTCTAGAAATCGAGGCCAAATTGCGAGAGGAGACCCATAAATTGAAGGCAACTGATGCCGAATCTTCGAATTTACGCAGAGTCAGGTAGTTGTTTTATTAGTAAATTATTCGACTTCTGTTGAAATAATTGTGTACCAATGAAGGATTAGATGACAATTTCACTTCTTCATGATAACTAACTCTGTAAATGATTAAATTAGGGATTTTTCTGTTTATAAACATGGTAGATCGTGTGACTACGCAACAGTTTTACGGATTCTTTTGTCAAAAAGCCAAATAAACTAATGCAGAATAGCTTAATACAATTTAGGTAACACAGTGAAAGAAAGTATTATTACAGTAGCAAAAGAGTAATGTTTGCTTTCTTGTGAAAGATAACATTTGTGTCTTTGGAAGGCAAAGTTTTTACTTGTAAATCCTAATAGCAATATTCAGTTGTTTTCCAAACTTAATTCTTTTCAGAGGAGTGCGTTTTCTTTTTCTAATTGTAATGATAAGACAGAATTGGAAGAAAGTGTGAAGGGGAAACAAAAAATGGAAAAGGATGAACTGAATTCATGTTTTCTTTTTGTACTACGTGTTATTAACATTGGTTCATAAGGAGTGCATACAAACCAAATGTTCAAAAAATGGTATAGTAGCAGCTTCAACTTAAATGTGTTAAATCTTCTTTCTAAATGGAACTTGTTTTGCACATATGAATCGATAATTGTGGCAATTACTTGGAATTTCGATGAATTAGTTTAGTTGTACTCAAAGAAACCAGATAATTACTATGTCTGGAATGTGTAAAAGGGGTTTGTTGGGTGGTGGCATTTAGAAAACTTATGGATTTTTTCAACTCTTGAAATTTATTTGAACATTTTGTCTTATAAAAATAAAATCTTGTGATTCATTCTTTTAGGCAAGCTTCAGTAGCCTTGAACGTGTGGCAGCCAGAGGTTGTCAGGGGTCGACAGAAAGATATTGTTGAGCAATGTGTAGTTTCTGTTGAGTCAAGATTGCATGCGCTTGATATGGAACTTAGACTATGCAACCAACAGATTGCAGGTTTTTGTAAGGCCTATGTAAGTGTTAACCCCTATTAACATGCAAGGTGTTTTACTTTTGTTGGATTTGGAGGAGGCTGTAAAACTTTCTTGCAATGCTTTGTTATTTTTCATGGCAGAGAGAGCAGAAGCAAAGACTCAGTAAGGCAAAAGAAGAGTTGAGAAATATGAAATATCACCCTTTACGAGAGTATAAGTTGACAGGTAGTGAGGAGGATGAATTCAACAGAAAGAGGAAGAAACTGAAAATATGCATCAACAGTAAGTCACTGAGTTCTTGTTCTTTACATATTAAACAGTATATCCATTTGTTTTAGAAAAAGTGACCAATATTATCAATGAGCTGAGCTTCAAGTGTTTATTCTCTTTTCTTTGCTTTTCCCTTTTGGTTGTTAAGGACATATTGATATGAGTTCTAATTTTTCCAATCCACCATGGGGAATATGTCTATATGTTTTTACTTTTGAGTCTACTTTTCCAACTGTACTGGGGGGTTAACATGAATTTTTTGTCATATTTCTTTCCTTCCACAAATTTGGAACAAGATTGACTATATTTTGTTCTTGATTGTTTCTCATTCAATTTTTTTTCTTTTTTGTTTTCTATTGATGTCTGATGTTAGTGTTACTATAAATCAGTGAGATCCTACATCACTACCGATATAGTCTTTTGTGAATGAAAACAAAAAATGTTAAAAATATCCTTTCAACTGTCTTCCAGTTTCGGAAAAGTGATGTTAAACAACATCGATGGGGGTGGCTTTCTGGACTACTGACTGATTCGTGTGTGCAACCAAACCAATGAGACTTAAATTCTGGAGTTATGCTGAAACCATCGCCTGTATGTAAATACTAAATGGTAAGGTTGGGCGTTAATCGTCCTCCTTTGCATGAACTTACTACATTAGAGCACTGGATTGCATATATGTATTTTGTAATGAAATGTAATCGAATTAGATCTCTTTTTCTTCTTCATTGTTTTTGTGTAGTCACTAGTCAGGTTGAAATTCATACCAAGTTCATTGTAGAGCTTAGTAGCAGTAACATGCCTCTGTAAATTCCTTACGAATTTCACATGAAGAGTTGCAAATTTCTACCTATTAATCACTTTCATTTTGGTTGTTTATTTCTCTTCCATTTTTTATATATATAACAAAACAAGAAATTTAATATAGTTGGTAATATAAATACTTAATTTCAAATTAGAACGAGTTCCTAATTATCCCTAAATATAATAATATTAGGATCAATAAATGAATGGAGCAACAGTTGCACCAATCGGATTCAAAATAAATAATAAATATAACATCATGAACAGGGTAGACAAATTAGGTTGAATGAACGTTATTGACTTCTGAGTCATGTTAGGTTGCCTTCTATTGATTTTTTTTTAAAGAAAACTTACGGTATTTTTAAGTTTTATATATATAATAAAATATGTGATAATTTTTTATTTTTTATTTTGAACTATTATAGTTTAGAAAATGAAAGAGAATTGTTACTCGGACTCACATCAATCGAACTCATAATTTCGTTAATGTAAGTGTAGGGCATACAACTAGACCAATATTATCTTATCAATTTATAATAAAATAAAATTGAAAATTGAAGAAAAAGTGAATGAAATTTGGTGAATGCAATGCAGTGTTATAAAATTAATTAGTACAACATGAGGAAAAGTAGAAGAATGGGAGAGAGACAAAGAGAGTGATATGTAGAGGCAGAATCATGTTAGGCCGCATTAGTTGTTGGATCGGGTGGGTGACCTCCAAAGTAATCCATTCAATAAAAATTTGGTATCTTTGAATGCAAAAATTTATACAATTTAATTTATTTATTGCTTTGGTCTCCAATTCACACCATAAAATAGAGCTTTCTCATTACCACATATATATATATATATACATAAATATTAATCATAAAATGGTTCTTGGATCTCCATCATGCCACGTGGATCTAGTGGACTTGAGAGACATCATCATGTATTTTGATCATTGATTTTGAATGTTTATTATGTTCATAGAAAATATCTGTTTTCTTAAAGGTAAAACTCTTTTAATTGGAAATAATTAATAAATGGTTGGGGATTGAAGTTTAAAATAAATAATCAAAGATAACGTAATTCCATTCATTTTTATTTTTCTCTCCTATCTTCTTGATTTGCACTTCATTTCATCTTTTTATTTTTTTTCTCTCATTTTATCGTAATAATTTTCAAATCAAGACATATTATCATATATATATATATATATATATTTCAGCACTATCTTGACCATAGAAGCACTCATTTTTCATTAAAAAAAAAATCCCTTTTTTTAAAAAAAACATATTTAGTCTTAACTATTTTATTTTTAATAAAATTGGACTGAAATAAGAGGAAAAAGCCTCACAAGTGATCATATGCTGAAAAACCTTTAGGCAATAGTCTTAATTTTATTTCATAGGAAATTATTTCAAATTAGTTTTATTATTATTATTATTATTATTATTATTATTATTATTATTATTATTTTTAAGTATTACAAAAACTATTACAATAGGATTGTCGGGACCTGTTGAGATCAAACAATACATGTGCGATCCATATATCTACTCTCATAACGGGATATAACTACTTCCACAATCGGGAAAAAAACTTCTCACACATGTTTATAAAATGCACATATTGGGATTCAAATCCCTCACCACTTATATGAAAGGGAGGTGCATTACCAAGCTATGTTAAGAGTTGAATGCGATTTCAGATTAGTTAAAAAACAAAGTAGGTAAAGTTATTAAATTTAGTTGCCTAGTTCAAGAAGGAAAATTAGATTTATCAAGATTCTTCACAATAAGTTAATTGACTACAACTCAATAAAGGATCAATAATTCTCATCTTTTTGATATATTGTCTATCGAAGACTCGAAAGCTAGTATTAAAATGTTGTATAAAGTAGTTTTCTTCTTTTTCTATCGATTGCCATGCATAAAATAAATGAAGAAATAAAGATTGATAATATATATGCTATTTAAAATCTGAAAGTGATCGATCCCTTAAAGATAAGGATAAATTCCATGGATCTTAATTTGTAATTTTTAACTACATTACAATTCTTAACATATTATTCCTCTCACACCTGTGCCATATAAATTAGGGTTTGTGTCATATTCTCTTATCAAAAACCTCTAATTATTTGAAATCGTTAAATATATATTTATTTATATATATATATATACATGAAAAAGAATCATGAAAAAGAATTTAAAGAAAGTGAAGAAAATAGAATATGACCAATCTAATAAGTTTCTGACTTTAAAGCAAAATAATATCAAATATGTTGAGCAATAACTTTTATTTTTCCTAAAGAAAATTGGCTGCCATAAAATTACCAAAAATAAGTAGAAAATAAAACACCACCACATAAACACATAACAGAGAGTGAGAGAGGAGAGAGAGAGAGAGGCTCATGAGAAAGAAAAATAAAGAGATGTGATGATTGTGTAGTTTCATATATAGCTTTGGTGATGAAGAGCAGCAGCATGTGAGCCTGAGAAAAGAAAAGGCAATAGAGAGAGAGAGAGAGAGAGAGAGAGAGAGAGAGAGAGAGAGAGAGGGCAGATATTCAACTTATTGCATTCTGACTTTTGTTTCTAGATTGACTTGCATTTATAACAAAAGTTAGATTTAAATAAAAAATTTAGAGAAAAGCTTCGGGTATTCCAAATCGTTCAAATAATATTATGTGACATAAATAATCAATCATATAATATAATACATACCACACAACCCATACAATACAGCTCAGCTATGTAGTGACTCAGCATGGTAGATGATCAAATATTGGGTTTGTGTAAAAAGGTGCTTTGCTTGCTTCCCTCTTCAATCAACTCACTATCTATTCTATATAAACACTCGCATAGTTATGGCACTATTTGAAAGGTCTATAGAAGCAGCCTACCTAGAAACCAAACCGAGAGAGAGAGAGAGAGAGAGAGAGAGAGAGAGAGCAAAAACAGCCAGCCATGGGAAGACCTCCTTGCTGTGATAAAGTTGGAATCAAGAAAGGTCCATGGACCCCTGAAGAAGACATCATCCTAGTCTCTTACATCCAAGAACATGGTCCTGGAAACTGGAGATCAGTACCCACTAACACTGGTAAAAACACTTTACACAACATAGATAGATAGTTAGATAGATCCAGTATCATCACTTCTGAATTTTTCTTTATTTCTTTTGAATTTTGGGAGGACTACTGATATGGATTTGTTTTTGGATATTGCAAAAGGTCTGTTAAGGTGCAGCAAAAGTTGCAGGCTGAGATGGACTAATTACCTGAGACCAGGAATCAAGAGAGGAAACTTCACTCCTCATGAAGAAGGAATGATTATTCATTTACAAGCTTTACTGGGTAACAAGTAAAATCTTCAAACATCTCAATTTTACCTCTTCTTTTTTATTTTATTTTACTGTAATAATTATATATGATCTACTAGCTAGCTAGATTTTATTATATATATATATGACGATGATGATGATGATGATGATCATTTGTGAATTTGATTTTGTAATTTGTTAAATATATAGATGGGCTGCCATAGCGTCATATCTTCCACAAAGAACTGATAATGATATAAAGAACTACTGGAACACACACTTGAAGAAGAAGCTAAAGAAGTTTCAATCAGCTTTGGATCCCCATGTGACACAAGACTCATCAACCACCAGTCATCAGAGTTTTAGTGACAGAAGGAGCTTAGACTTCACCAACCAACCCAATCAAGCCACCGCCTCCTCCTTGTATGCCTCCAGCACCGAGAACATTTCCCGCCTCCTCGAAGGCTGGATGAGATCATCACCAAAGAGAAATAACACTAACAATTCTTCTGATCATCATCATCATCTCCTCAAAGAAGGACCCCAAGATGATCGAAAATCATCAGTACATGATCAACAATTTAACAACAACAACAACAACAACGATAGCGTGGATAATTCAGTTGCTACAACTTCTCTTCATTGCTACAGACCAAAACAGGAGCTGCAAGAAGGAGGTGGTGATTTGATTTCCAATGAAGAGTATATATCAATTTTGTCATTTGAGAATTTGAACAATGTGTCATGGGACAAGTCCACTACTAGTGACAATAATTCTACTACAAAGGCTAGTCTAAATTCTGCTAATGATCATCATGAAGACAAGATAAATGTCACAACAATTGCTGATCATCACAAGATTAAGCAAAGATCTGATCTTCATCGTCAAACCACTCCTCCATTATCAATTCTTGAAAAGTGGCTCCTGGATGAATCAAGTGCTGGTCAAGTAGAAGAGATCAATCAGATGATGGAACTCTCTCCAATATTCTGATATTAATTAGTTGTCCTTTTTTTTATTTTTCTTTTAATTTGAGTTAAATCAATAGACAGCAAAATAAAATAGCCAAAAAAAAAAAAAAAAACAAGTGTTTGATTTCTTAGGGGTTAATCCTGTAGTTCTAAGCTAATTATCTCTCTCTATTGCCAAAATGTAATTAACCTTTGGAAATTCAATTTAGCTCGAGTACTTCTCTTTTTAATTTGTATGTATCTTGATTTTTATTTATTGAACAAGGAATGGTAATTCATCGAATCATCAAGAAATGGTAATTTGGTGTCTAACCCATTTCGGGAAATCAAATAGGAATATGATGATGATGATCACCTGAAGTCTTGACCTATATATTTTCTATAGAAACTCATGTGATTAAAGAAGAAGAAAAAAGTTGGTAGAGACAGAATTTAAGGCTATAACAATTAGGAGGACAATTAATTAATCTTTAATAATTCCACCAACAAATTTCAACATTAATTTTGCTGAGATCTCTTCAAGTCATCAAGTGCATGTAAAACTGTAAATCTTAACCTTATAATAAATAGAGCATCTATGATAATTAATCTCAATAATTGAGAGAGACCCTGCAAGCTATTAGCCTAGAAAACTTGTACACACTACTTTAGTGGGTCATATTTTTTTTTTTAGCAAAAAACCTAGGGTTAAAAATTAATATTATAGGAACCTAATTAAACACACAACCCTTTTCTTGTAATTATACAAGCTAATTACTTGAAGAAAAAGAGTGAGAATTGAAGGCGGCAAAAGTGTGAGAGGAATAATTAATAGCCATATATAATGAATTAGAGAGAAAAATAGGAAGGGTCACGAAAGTCTTGCAACCAAATGAGGTAAAAATGGGCATCGTCTTTTTGGAAAATTATTGAGAGGGAAACATGTGATCCTATTGACCTTTCGGTGTGATGAGTAGCTATGAAATCATCATCATTTCATGCATATGCATGGCTTCCTTGCAATATCTTTCACAAGATATAGGCAACTCTTATTTTTTTTGCCAGCCTCTACCTAGTACTACATGGCTACATGCTCATGCCTTTACAGATAGATAGATATATATATATCACAACACTAGGTATTATATTGCTTCTTAATGCAGTTTGGTTATAAATGACACTCTTTCGGTCTAATAACGTCTCAAATTTGAATTGCTGTACTACTGGTGATATATCTAAAAACAAAATCACGGGTTATCCTCCACGCAAAAGATATATATATTTTATGTAGTAGTGCTACCGTGGAATTGAGATGATTTCAAAACAGAAATTCTAATAAAAAATAACTTTCAAAAGTTTGTTAAAACACAAATTTCACATCTACTTATAATTATATTGAATCAAACTCAAAAAAATCAACGAATGCTAAACTTTATAAGTAGAATAAGATGAATACAGTCAGCAATTCTCTTGTTCATAAATTTGCCTTGCACTGATTGGCAGCATAGAACCGAAGATGAGCTTGCAATATTTATGGAATCACCAACACAAATAAAATGTGACCCCTGTTTTTATTTAAATATTTATTTACTTTTTGAATGGTCCTCAAACAACTTTAACTTCATCTTTGAGAAATATTACGTACCTTCAAAGTTGAAAGACAGTGCTTGGTCATTTAATAAATTAAAAGGCCATTCAATTTCCAAAAGACAACATTTAAATCTCACAACACTAGCAAAATACATCATGATATCATTTAATTAAAGTTACTGCCATATAATATATATATATATATACACTTAAATTTCATATACAAGAATAATTTTATGAAGAGATTAACATTTCAGTAATTGTAGTCGGTACTCATTAGTAATTCTCATGGAGAACATTTCAGATGTTAGATCCCGTATTTTTTTTTTTTTTCATACAGGATCATAGTTTATCACATTCGACAATTGGTTTTGTAGTTCCAACACAAAAATTACATATGGGAATCCTTGTAATTTATGGTAGTTCATGTGCATGTTTTATGACCACCCAATTAGTAGTATTTATTTTATTGTTTACAAATATTGAAGAAGGACATGTGATGTTGTAAGATCGGTGATCTAAAGCACAAAAAAGGAAAACTTTGTTAGCCTGAAAATTAAATGAAATCTGGTCCTTTGACATATAGAGGGATCTGAACTCATTTAATTGCGGTGGTGAATCTAGCTGCACTGCCTCTTCCTTTAGTCACCTATAAAATTACAAAACACTGCAAAAATATATATATATATATATTTCCGAAATATTATCATACATATCATATGACATTGACAATACACATTAGAGATATAAATAGGATTCATTTTATTAAATCTGCTTCGGCATATTGAAGCTATAGTTGTTTTTAAAAAAAATAAATGTTTAAAATCAATCGGTACACAACTCTTGTAGTCTTGTGTTATAAATATTTTTTGTACGAAATTAAGTTGATTAGAATAAAAGGACTAAAAGTGCATACGCGTTTTCATAGATGTAATGTAACTACTTATTTCTATAGCATCAATGGAGATTGGTAGAGGGATGAATATATGATGACAATCTTTAAACTTATTAATTCCCTCCATTTTCATTTCCTCATATTTTTTTTTTTATTTTTTTTTTTATACGTTGAAAAGAAAAAAGAAATATCCAAAACAATAGGATATATGCATATGTACAGTGTACAAACCAAATCCAATAAGTAGTACTAATTAATATAGGATGACATAGTGAGACGTTCCCGTAAAATATATATTCTAAATAAATATATTATCAAATTTTATTTTATTTTTAAAATGTCAAAACAAATTATAAAAAATCAAGAAATGCAAACATGAACACTAATTAAATTGTATCCTCCGATTTTCAAAATATAAACTTATCAATTACCACGATAATCTCTCTTTCAATGTAGACAATCATGGAGTTTGTTAAAAATTCAGTTTTCATCTTAATGCGAAATGATGATTAGATAAGTTTCATTGTCGAAAAATAATAAAATTTTAAATATACAATGTTATTATATTATATTATTAAATTAGTTTGATTCATTCGTAATATACTAAGACAATATTGTGAGAAATTTATGTAATTCATATAACAATATCGTTACTTTGCAAATTTAAAATTGGATTACTCCTAAAATCTCATTAACTATATTTAACAATACGGCCATTCTTAGGTGCAACATTACACTATACAATTTTAAAAAATAATCCACATCATTCTAATTGTGTCTCCTTCGTATTAAAATCTTCAACTCCAACCCATTCTTCTCTGCTTTATCAGGTGTGTCTCCGCCAGAATTGTTTGAATTACTTGTCTGCACATTTTTTCATCTTTAAAATGATATTTTCGAGTTTTTTAGTTTATTTTTATATCTATACTTAATAGTCTGCATTGTTGGTGATTCGTCATATAATAGTGTTTTAATGTCTATTGTATTCATCATTCTATAGTTTTTAGGTTTAAATAGAAAATAACATCACATTACTTTGATAAAGAAATATAAAAAAAAAAAAAAAATGGTTGTTGCGATTGCTATACTTTAATGGAAATCACATAGAAAACGTAACGATTAGTTAAAAATATATTTGACACTATTATAATTATTTGGTCACTCATGCAATCAAATGATCAACTGTACTTTACTGCATTTACTATTATTATAATATAATCATAATGTTAGTATTGGAATTATATGTTTACATGTTGTGACCATCATATGTTACTGGTTTTTTTTGTTTTTATCTTTGTGTAGTAATGGAAACGCCTTGAGGGGAAAGTTCAGTTGACACCAATAATGAATTAAATAAATTTGAAGTGTCCCAAAATATGGACTCCTCTGTTGTTTATTCGGTGCCTAATTCGTCTTGGGATAGAACTTTAAAATAAACTTGTGGTTTGAGATACAAAGATGTCATTGCAATGAAATTTTATTCAATGGGAGAAGCATAGGCATTTTATCATGGTTATTCTAGGGTAGTTGGGTTCGATGTAAGATTGTCTAACAAAATCCATGATAGTGAAGGTAAAATCCATGTAACGGTGTAGGCTGCAGGTGGCCAACCATGACCGAAACCATAGTTAATCAAAAGCATGCGTGAAATGAGATTTCTTCAGCGGAATAAGAAAGTAATTCTTCTGGAGGTTCTTGTACTTGAAGAAAAAAGATTTCTCTTTACAATAAGACTTGTCATAAAATGAAATAGTATTTATGTGGAACAAGTAAGTCTTGTATGTATAGGAGATGGACTTCCTTGTTGGTCTTAGCTCCATGTAACTAGTATAAATAGAGCCTTGTAATTAGGTTATTTGTGTAGAGCAAAAGAATACATATAACATCAGAGAGTGGTGAGATCTGAGGGAGATCCCACGGAATATCCGGGGAGGGATCCGACGAATATTAGTGGATCAAGTTAAAGATATGTGGGTGATATTCAAGGGAGACCTATGGGATATTGGGTGGAGGTGGTTCTTGATGAGGATATTGTGAGCGTTGTTGTAAGATCCTTTGTTGTATTGGCTTGATTCCATTGTAAAACTCTCTATATTTGTATTAATTGTTGCTTAGGTGATTCTAGGAAGAAAGAAGCCTCAAAGGTGAAGAAGCAACATCTTGTGCAAATTTTTCAAGGGGAACATCGCATACTTGGATGCTAAGGTATCAAGATTCTTCTTCCTCTTACAAGGCGTAAACACACACACACACAATTCATACATGTGTGTCCCTGCATCATAGTTCAAACATTTGTTATAACACTTTCACACATATTTAGTATGCATATGCATTTATCTCATTGTTGATAATCTTGTAGAATTGCATGTTTTCTCACTATCGCTTAGATATGGCATGCTTGTGTTGCATAGTGTTTATTTGTTTGTGTTTATTGTATTTTGGACTTGAACATGATCCTAATTGATTCTTATTGAGTCTCGACCATTTCGGTTACTCATTCATTAAGTTTCGAGTACATACGACGTAGTTATGCTACTTTGCATTCTCATTCGTTGAATTTTCTTTATCGTTGTTTTTCGAGATGAATTCTCAACATTTTGTCAAAGTTTCATAGTCATCGTTGTGTGTGAGGTGAGGGAGTCGCAATTCTTAATCTAAAAACGAATTCAAAATCAGAGTTTGAAGGCTCGGATACGGCTGAAGAACGCATAAGGAGCACGAGAGGAGCTAGCATGGCTAAAAGCCATGCTTGGGAGGCCACGTGTGCCACACGGCCAGGGCACCTCTCTGCCCATGTGCGGCACATGCGCCCCACACGTGGAGGTGACATGGCCAGCTATGGTTGGTCGGTTGCTTTCCCTCTCTCTCTCTTTTAAATACAATTTTCCTTCCCTTCAAACTTAACTTGAAAAAAATTGAGAAGAAAAAAAATTGTGCGGAATTTTCTCTATATTTTTAGTATCTTGATTCAATCATATATTTCTTATTTCAACTCCGAATCACTTGATTCAAAAGCCAAAAATGTTGGTCTTGATGAGAGCTACAAACCTTAAGCATTTTCATAGCCATTTGACTTCATGATTTTTTCCTATGATCAAATCTCAGTCCAAGATATATTTTTGTAAGTGATCCATCTTCTTCTTACTTTCATTGTTGATCATCTCTTTAATCTTCTTATTTGATTGATGAAAAGTAATATGAATGATGTTAATTCACATGCTAGGGTTGTATGATTGATTGATTTTTTAAGTTTATCTTTTATGATTTCATATAAACATATTTTTGATAAACTTGAATAACATGAACTTGATTCTAGAAATACATTGTGATCTTGAGCTTGATTGTTGATTTCTAGGTTTAGTTACATATTCTAAAAGCTAGAATACTTTGATTGTGATATTCTATAGTCTAGTTCTTGTTTGATTCACATGTTTAGGTTTCTAGATATATTTTGTGATTGATTTGTGATAGCCATAATCTGGATTCTCTAGTTGCATGTTCATAGAGTGTGTTTGATCTACTTGCTATATTTGTTTGTGATTGCATCATATTGCTTGTGTGCATTTCACTTAGATCATTACCTTGTAATAGGTTGAAGTCTCTTTCAAAGTGAGTGAAGCTTTGTATTAAGTAAGAAAACTTGGCTATGAATAATTTCCGGATAGCCAAGCAATAGTCTTAGCAAGGAGTTTTCATACTACGAATAGTTGAGCTAGGAAGCTTAACTAGGATCACCTTGATCTAGATTGCTAAGTAAGGAAATCTTCCTAGAGACTTGTTAGCCTTGGATAGAGAGTTGCTCTCTAGAGGTGTAGACACACCTTGGATAGAGAGAGAGTAGGCTAGGTAGTTCACTTGGCCTTTTATTAGGTGTTAATAGCTTAGGGTGGATATCTCGTGTTGATAGCCTTGAGTGTATAAGACCTTTTCATTTAGTGGTTTGCTTTGCTGATGGTTGTGATATGAACCCGTGGATGTTTCCTCTTTGAGGTTTTACCACATTAAAATAACTTGTGTCTATTTTTGTTTTTACTTTTCATTATCTTCCTTATCTTGAATTAATTGTATATCTTGAATATTGATTTTCACATGTATTGAATCATACTATACCATTGATTAAATCATATCAAGTGTTCTTTTAATTCTTGTTATCCACATAATTTTGAATAAGGAAGAAATTGGACCTATACCTATTCACCCCCTCCCCCCCAGGTATATTAAACACTATATTGCTTTAAGGTAATTTTAGTTGTGAGGTAAGAGTCATGATGTAAAGCACAATTGTGAGCTTAGAGACTTGGTAAGGCTCTATGGTTTGGGTTTGAGGTGTGAGAGAGAATCCTGAAGTATATGGTTGTAACAATTTATCATATAGTGGAACTTTCTCTTTCGTCTTAACAACCCGTAGTGTTTTCCCTGATTTAGGGTTTTTTAGGTATATCTTGTGTTGTGTGATTGTTTATTTTTCTCTCATCTTATTTTTTTGTTATAGACGTTAATTGCTATGAGTTATGGGTGAATATTAGGCTTATTGTTTCTGCATTCATCAATTCAAATTCCCAACAACTGGTATCAAAGCCCCATGGTTAGGCGATGGCAATGTCAAGTCTTTACGACAGAAAGAGGATCTGGTTGTATTGGGATGATGAATCATGGTTACTTATTATGGTTTAGCAAAGGAGATGCATCTTGAAAGCGGTTTCAAACTCGGTAGGGTTTGATAAAATGAAGAATTCGATGGAGCAGAAGTTTGGCTTGTCGTGGTAGGTATGAGTCATAGAGATCCAATCTGGATTACACAAGGCAATAACAGCGAGCTTTCATTGGATTGGGTAATGCAATGACATGTTTATTCTTTTGGTAGGTTTCTCCACTAGCCTTGGAAAAGGATATGTTACTGCTAGTAGTCCATAAATTTTTCATATAGGCATCGGTCAAAAAGTGATGCAAGGTGTGTGGGTGGACAAGGATGTCGATGGTAGACGAACTCCTTGAAAATCTAACATGAGGAGTTGCACCACAATTTCAACAAATTATTTCAACATGGTGCAAGAACAAGCAACAAAAAAAAAATCTTATGATGGTTCGTTCCTAATTGGTTGTACATTGTGGTGGGGTATAGTGATTCTTGGTATAGAGAGTCATGGCTATAGACAAAGGTCTTGTGAATTCAAGCCAAAGAGGAGAATTGTTAGGTTTTGGCTAGTATTCTCAAGTGAACCCAATGTGAACAAAACGAAATGAAACTAATGTGAAACTTCCTAGAGATGTGGGAAACGTTTAGAAGTTAGAGATGGTGTTTGAGGAAAGTTTGAAGACCAAGAAGAAATGAAGAATTGAAGGCTAAAGACAACCAATGTGGGTAACGATGTGGAATTAACAGCGGTCAAGTCCGGAGAAAAACGATGTGCCTTACGCTATGGATTTAACAGCAGTAAGGATAGTGGTTAAGACCAATGATTTACACTATCAAGAACGATGTGGGTTGGATAGCAGTTTGCTAGAACGTGGTGCATTCTAGGTGACTTGTAATGGTGTAGGGTGCGGGTGGCCAACCGTGACCGGAACCATAGTCAATCATAAGCACGCGTGAAATAGGAAGTCTTCAACAGAAAAAGAAAGTAATTCTTCTGAAAGTTCTTGTACTTAAAGGAAAATGATTTCTCTTTACAAGAAGATTTATCATAAAATGAAATAATATTTATGTTGAACAAGTAAGTCTTGTACATATAGGAGATGGATTTCCTTGTTGGTCTTAGCTCCCTGTAACTAGTATAGATAGAACCTTGTAATTAGGTTATTTGTGTGGGGGCAAAAAACACATATAACATCAGAGAGTGGTGAGATCCGGGGGAGACCCCAGAGAATATCTAGGGAGGGATCTGGGGAATATCAGTGGATCAAATTAGAGATTCATGAGTGATATTTAGGAGAGACCTAGAGGATATTTAAGGGGGGTGGATTCTTAGTAAGGATCTTATGAGCATTGTGAGCTGAAAGTCATAATGTAAAGCTCGGTTGTGAGCTTGGGGACTTGGTAAGGCTTTATGGTTTGGGGTTGAGGTGTGAGTAAACATGACCATGGTTTAGGAACCAAATCGAAACCGTGGTCTAAGAACCAGAACCGGAATTGGACCATGAACCAGAACCAGGGAGGTTTCGATTCCGTTACCGGAACCGCTGGTTCTGATATGTGAATCGACGGTTCCTTTAATTATTATTTTTTAAAAAAAAATAATTAAAAGATAAATGGCATTGTAGAGTATTGAACTCTGATCCATAACCCTTATTTAGGTAAGTATGTTTTCATATGCCTTTTCCTCCTTTTATATAAGTTAGACCTCTCTTTAATGCTCTTATTTATCCATTGTGGGATGTGAGATTGAATACAACTATAGTTATAAGCAATCACTATGACCAAGATTAGGGAAGAATAATATGTGAATGAGATTTGATGATATATATATATATATATGATTTTGTTCATAGATGAAAAATATGGTAATGGAATTGAAGTTTGAGTGACAATGGAAGAGACTAGAGCTGACCACGGTTCGGTTAAACCGTCGGTTTTGTCCGCGGTTTAACCGGAACCGGATTGGCCAAATCAAAACCCAAAACCGGAAACCGAAACCAAAACCGTCGGTTTGGAAACCAATGGTTCCGGTTCCGGTTCCGGTTCCGGTTCCGGTTTGGGATTCCTCCAAACCGGTCGAAACCGGCAGTTTAAACCGCCGATTTATTAAAAAAAATAAAAATAAAAATAAAATCAACCAATCAGAAGTTGCCACGTGGCACTTTTTTTTTTTTTTTTTTTTTTGAAAAACCGTCCAAAACCAAAACCAAAACCGAAACCGTACCCAAACCGCCAGTTTTGAAACCGAAACCGCCAAAACGGCTATTTGAAACCGGTAACAAACCGATTTTTCTGGTTTCGGTTTTGGGTGGCCAAAAAACTGAAACCGGAACCAAACCGAACCGGTGCCACCTCTAGAAGAGACTAAGATATAATGATAGAAATCTGTTAAAGTGGGCACTCCAAAATTAACAGACCTTTGGAGAAACAAAACATAATTTAAATAGCTCATAAACTAAGAGCAACAAAGTGTTAGAAGAAATAATAGCTTTGGAATTCTTTGGTGCAAAATGTCTCACAAAACCTGCATGTACGTACATATAGATTATAGACATATTATGTGGCTGGTTATGGATGAAAAGACATCCATAAAATAATGCCATAAAATCTTATTTGAAAATAAATTAAATGAGATAGGATAGTGTGGTAGAAATTATTGCATCATATCAATAGATGGCTTATTAGATTTATTTACTTTTAACAAAGTCATTATTTAATTTTAATAGACCTCCCAAGTCTGTCCATGTTTTCCATATTTAAAAAAGAAGTTGAGACTTAAGAAAATATCATTATGTTATATCAATGAATGGAAATGGAAATTCAATCCTACATCCCACATCGGATAAATGAAATTAAATGAGAAGATGCCTAACATATATAAAAGGGAGGAGAAAGCAAAGGAAACTATATTTACTTGGACAAGGGATATAGGTCACGGCCCAATACTCTACAATGTCTTTTCTAATGTTTTATTTTATTTTATTTTATTTTTTATAAATAAAATGCTATGTTGTTTTAAAAAGAAAAAAAAATTAAGAACCGGAACCGGGAAACCTAAACCGCTGGTTCGGAACCGGGGTCATGTCTAGGTGTGCGTGTAATAATTTATCATTTAGTGGAACTTTTTTTATCGTCATGACAGCTCGTGGTTTTGTTTTTACGTATATCTTGTGTTGTATGATTGTTTATTTTTCTCTTATCTTATTTTTCTGCTATAGACGTTAATTGATATAAATTATGGGTGAATATTAGGCATGTCGTTTCCGTGTTCATTAGCTCAAATTCTCAGTACTTTCTACTACACACTACAACGGCATCTCACGTATTCTTACTTTTCTGGCCTTTCCAATAAAGTGCTCTAGGTTGATCGAGGCTGACCTTCAGCAAAGGACCACCTCACAGAATCTGATAGTTACCAGAGGGTTTTGCGCAACTGTTGGTATCGGAATGGTATTATTATTGCGCAACTATAGAGTCTACCTTTTTTTTGTTTTTTTTTGAGATATACTATCGAGTCTACCAAACATTGCATGGTTGTCCACTTGTCATGCATGTGAAATACAATGCTTGCTGATCCTTACGAATTCCCCTTTTTTCATTGCAAATAATAATAATAATTAAATAAATTTAAACAAAATAAATACTTCCAAAGGGACCACAACAATCAACCAATCCAAAACCTAAATTTTGATGTTGATATTGCTAGGCCCATAACCCTTATCCACAAACGTTAACTGAAACAGCAGTGTAGCTTTGATACTTTGTTTATGATTGGCTAGAAATTGCAAAAAGTCAAATTGATAATTAAATTTTTAAGCAGTAGCATTTAAACACTGAGAAAATCTAAATGGGTTTCGTCAATCTAATTTAATTGATAATTAAATTAAACCAATGGGTTGATGCCATACGATAAGGAAAACAGATCAAATGAGTAATTCCTCACCACGTAGCATCGATTAGGATGTTTTTCTATTAAAAACTAGATGATTGTAATCTAGAATAATCATGATAGTTATTACAAGATGATCCCACTGCTTTGAATGGCAAATTTAAATTGTGTCCTGTCTATCTCGATCAACATCAATTAGTTATTACTCTTACCACACTCTGATCTCTCAGCAAATCATATTAATTTTTTGAAAAAGAAATTAATTACATGGGTTTTTTTTTATTTTTTAAATTTTTTGAAAAAGAAATTTTAAAAATTAACATCATTGTTTGGATTTACATGATGCTTAAATCTTGTTGGTATAGTATAGTGGTTAGTTGGTTACTTAGCAAATCTAATTACATCCATATGAATTTAAATAAATAAAAATTATTCCATGTTAAACAGGACCACTCTAAAATTAATTTAATCCTCTTGTTCATTGCCATTTTTACTTTGGCCATGAGTAAAGCACAAAAATTGGAAAAGAGAATTAAATGGAACTTAATTATATAAACGTTAAATAAATGCTGACAAAAATATTCTTTTAAAGCATAAAATTTTGTTGTATACTTCATATGTAACCACAGCTCGATTATTCTGTAGCTCTCATTCCACACTAGTGGGGATTCTCAATAACAACATGTGAAAAGTTCTTTCTGGTGTTTGTCGGAGTAGATAGTGATGCAAACAGAGTAGATAGAGGTGTGCAATGGATCAAATCCATTGGATTTTGCATAATCCAAATATAATCCAATCCAATTGGATTTTACATTTTTCTAGTTTTAAGGTTGTTAATTTGCAAAGACACTTGGTCCTCCAAATTCTCAAGAAACAATGTGTCTAAGGCTTTGTTTGGTAAGAGGGAGATATGGACAGAGGGAGAGGGGAGGGAGAAAAACTTCAATCCCTTATTTGATTTGAGCGACAAGAGAGAGGAGAGGAAAAGATGAGGGATCTCTCCTCTTCCGGGCCCACCAAAAGCAATCCTCCCATCATTGGGCGAATCAGAAAGGAGAGATATAATGGAAGGAAAATGAAAATAATACTTTCCATTTTTTTGTTACCCTCCGATTTATAAATTATATACCAATTCATCCATTCAACTCTCTTTTCAATACCAAACAACATGAAGGATAGATGTTATCCTCTTCATCCCTCTTACTCTCTCTGCCTCTTAATTCATCCATCTCTCCTACCAAAAATAACGTAAGAGGGGAACGGAATCAACAATAATGAAGGGATTGTTTCTGATACCAAATGTTGAAAACCCTCTCCATCTAATTCCTAAAGGACTATGTTTTCCACCTAAACATAAAATCTTCAATCCTGTTCAATTGCGAGCTCAAATTTTTTTTGTCACTATTTGGACCGGATTTTATAAGAAAGTCACCACTTTAATAACTTAAGTTTAAAAGGAACCTATTATGGTAAACGGACAAAAATGCCCCTCACAGTAACCTTTTTCACCATTTTGTTTTTTTCTTTTTCTTTCAAAATCCTTCATCAATGGACGACAATGAACCATGAACACACGTACATCGCCGTCGACGACCATGACCAAACACAATAGCGACTTTTTTTATGTCCGAGCCTTTGTTAGTTGCATTTGAGATACAAACCCTCTTGTTAGCTGCTCTTTTTTTTTTTTTTTTTCAATTTAAAACCCTCTTTTGTAAACCTTAAGCTGATTGTGTGAAGAAAAAAAAGTTTATACCTCTATGAGAGAAGATAAAAGAATAAAACTTCAAAGTAAGAGAATGTGTAAAGTAAGGACATTTTTGGAAATCACTTACTTTAGTGTCTTTTAAACTTAAGTTATTAAAATGGTAACTTTCTTACAAAACCCGGTCAAAAAGGTGACATTTCCCACCATTTCCACATTCAATTGCCTAATCACTCCATCTTGGTATCCAATGTGACATGTAATGTTCTTACTTGGATTTGGTTAAAGTTTCTCCTGTGTTCCAACAATCTCCAATTACTATTTTGGTAGAATTTCAGCATCACTTTCCTTGACCTACTGCTGATCATACCAATAACCATGTTATGTTTTTTGGTGGAATAATCAACTGAACATTTCCTCAAATCCAACAGCCTTAGGCGAGTCCATTGACCTATTTCTTTAAGCAACTGCTGTTTAGAATAAAAACCAAGGACAACAATTTCAAGATTCTCCATGTCTTTCATTTCAGCTATGTCTTCCGGGTAGCTTTTTAAGAGACCAAGTGATGCTGGCAGAGGTGATAAATACATTTCAATCAAATGTAAAACTATAATATTCGACATTCTTTTGAAAAAATTATCATGGATTTTAGAGAACCGAGCCTTGGTTTTCATGCAGAAAAATTGAAGTTTTAGACATTCCAACAGTTTTGGAAGCTCATAAATATCATGTAAGGTAATGTATTTTCAACAGCTCATTGTCGTGGCATAAGTTGTTTATCACGGTAAATTTATACTAATCTTTACAGGCAATCCATCTACCAACATCAAGAATAACATCATGGATAGAAAAAGTTTCACTGTTACGATTGCCAAAGTAACAGAGAAGAATCCTCGAGTTTTCGTACCAATTTTTTTGCTTTCTATTGTATTTTCTGCTTTAAATAAACTCAAACCCACTGCATATCTTAACAACTCTTCAATGGAAGCATCACGGGTACATTTCATTATACTACAAAGCCAAAACGTTCACTTTCTAAGGAAGGAGGGTCGCGTAGTTCTCACAAGGCAATATCCCATTCACACATTGTTGTTTGGTTTTTTTTAATGCTTTTGCTAATGTAATAATGGCAACAAGCAAACTTCCACGTTCTTTGGCCACATCATCAAAGGCTAATGATCGCAGACCGCGTTGCTCCTCACCAACACCAGCTATTTTCATAAATAGGTTACAAGCTTCTTCTTCTTCTAAAACGTCAACAATGAAATTACTTTTAGAACCCATCTCATTTAATAAATCCATATCTCTTGATGTCAACAATAGATGACATCCCACGTTAGTTATTGTCCCAAAAGGAATTCCCACTGCCTTTGGGAAAAAAAAGGCCCAATTATGTGCAAAGCATAATTGGAATCTTCCTTTCTCAATGCGAATGGTATTAAATTGATCCTGATAAATTAATCATAAAAAAAAAAAAATAGAATCAATAATAATGTTTTTTGTTAATGTAAATGGGGTTGGTAATTATGGTAGCCAAAAATGGCCCATAGGCCCAAAAATACGAAGCCTAAGCTCATCTCACTTTGGCTCAATATGAATAGCCTGACAAAAAAGGCAGCACCTTGACTTGGTCGTTTGAAGACCAAGTCAGCCAGCAATTATTTCCTAGTAAAATGTGATACTCGTGGAGAGAATATCTCCAGGGATCTCGCCCAAGATCATGTCATTATACGATCTCTCTGTTTCAAACAGTGACTGTGGAGTTTCCTATAAATAGCAAAGCATTTTGACACTTTGGAGGACATTGAAAAAAGCTTATTAGAGCGTACTGAAATTCTAAACTAAGAATCACGGCCACCGGAATCCAAGTTTTACAACCAATTGCTCAGCGCAAGCATAACTAAGGCTAACGATATAATCCCACCTTTATTTCTTTTATTTTATCATTGTTATTTCTGTTGTTCTTGTTCTTTTTTGCAGTTTGCAGGTTCAATATAGACTATATAAGGTCGGTCGACCAAGTTCATCTGAAGGGTTCTAGCGACAACATCAGACTGGCGGTTCAACCCAAGTTGCATTGAGCCTAGCAAAACACGACCTGATCCACTTCGATTGTAGGTCGACCCCCTACAATTTGGCGCCCACCGTGGGGCCCCTCGCAACTTTACAAGTATCAATCAAAACTTTCCAACTTTTAGACGAACAACAAAGATGTCTGGCGAAGGAACCATCCCAACCATCGAAAAGCAGATTGCTGCATTAATCACTCAAACAGCAGCAAATGCAGAGAAATTACGAACGTTAGAAGCTGAAAACGCCGCTATTCGGGTGACTAACGAAGAATTATAAGCCATGGTCGACGGCGTAATACCCGACAGCGAGGATGTCGAGCGCCCAGTTCCGTTCATTAATGTCGAACAAGAAGTCGACAGACGAGCTCCAGACGTTCCAATAGGACCAGAGATCCCAAACTCAAATCCAAATGTTGGACGAACCCAACAAACACCCCAGACTGCTAGAGTCGACATCAACCTAAACAACTTGCCTGTTCGAAATGACGAGCAAGATCCTGTTGTGGGAAGGCAACTTGAGAATGCCTTGGGGACACCCGTGTCACTCCAGTGGACACCAGGTTTGGTAAAATCTGGACCTGATCAATCTACCATCGTTAATTTGGAATTTTCTCGCAGGTTTGCAGAGATGGAAGCCCTCATACAAAAGATCCCAGGTGTTCCAGCTCCAATTAAAATGAGCAACATGAATAGCTTCACAAACTCGCCCTTTATCGACGCAATCGCACTTGTCGAGATGCCCAAGAAGTTCAGCTTCCCAAATATGAAGCAATATGAGGGAACTACTGATCCGGATGACCACATAGCGCAGTACAAGCAGAGAATGCTCACTGCAGCAATTCCACGCGACCTACGAGAAGCGTGCATGTGCAAAGCCTTCGGGTCTAGCCTCAATGGTCCAGCTCTACAATGGTACACTAATTTGCCTAATAATTCTATTAATTCTTTTGCGCAGCTTATAGACACCTTCGTGGAGCAATTTGCAAGTAGCTGCAAGCTGGAGAAACAGTCGGACGACCTGTACACTATAACCCAGAAACATGGTGAAAATCTAAGAACTTATGTTGGTCGCTTCAACAGAGAGAAAGTTCAAATCCCTCACTGCAATCAGGCGACCGCGATATACGCCTTTAGAAAGGGCCTCAGGTTTGACTCTGATCTTTATAAAGAACTAACCAAATATCCATGCAGGATAATGGAAGATGTATTGGCCAAAGCATGGGCCCAAATAAAATAGGAAGAAGATGAAGTTAATTACATTAGCAAAGTAAACAACTACTCAAGCCATAGAAACGATCGAGTTGATAGACGGTCGAACGACAGAAAGACAGAACCTTACCCGACTAGTGAAAGAAGATCCACTCGATAATACGGTGAAGGTTCAAGCGACAATTGACCATACAAGTGAGATTACCCAAGAACCAGTCGACCACGAGCAGAAGTACCATAATACAATCTAAACATCGAACCAGTCGACCTCGTAGCGGTTATGAGGGAAATAGGCAAAACAATCAAGTGGCCAAGGAAAATGAATGCACTTCCAGAGCATCGAGATGCAAAGCTGAGATGCGAATTCCACGGAGATCACGGCCATCGAACTGAAGATTGCATCACCCTTAAATTCGAAGTTGCAGAACTACTGAAACAAGGACATCTACAAGAGTTTTTAACAGAAAAGGGGAAACAAACCCTGGCAAGACAAAATGACAGAATGACCAACGTAAACGACAATCCACCAGAACCACCTCGACACGACAGAGTAATAAATTTCATTGCAGGAGGTTATGAAGTGAGTGGTATTAGTTACTCAGTGGCAAAAAGACACAAGCGTCAGGTGTTAAACATAGAAATTCAGCCAAGTAGGGAGCATCCGTCGATCTTCGACGAGACCGTCATCTTCAAATCTACAAATAAATCATATTTGTTTTCTCCTCATCACGATGCACTTGTTATTTCGTTACATATTGCTAACTGTTTAACAAAAAGAATTTTGATTGACAATGGCAGTTCGTGTAATATTTTATTTAACAGTGTCCTGAGAGAAATGCAGATCGACGAGTCAAAGCTAAGCAGTCGGACGACAATGTTGACAGGATTCAGTGGGGAACAAAAAAGCACGTTAGGAGAAATCATACTACCAATCTATGCTGAAGGCGTGAACCTTTACGTCAATTTCCTAGTGCTTGACTGTTAGTCACCCTACAACGCAATTCTAGGGAGACCATGGATTCATAAGATGAAGGCAATCCCTTCGACTTACCACCAGATGATAAAATTCCCAACAAGGTGAGGAGTTCGCGAAATAAAAGGAGAACAAAGGGTAGCCAGAGAATGTTACCAAAACGCCCTGAAGAAGAAAAAGGAGTCGTTATAGCAATTACAGGACTCTAAAGTCGAGTCGACTCCAAACACACCAAAGATGGAGGATCTTGATGAGGTGTCGATCGACTCAAGTCGACCAGATCGTAAGGTGTTTATAGGGTCCATGCTACCAAGAGAAACTAGAGAACAACTGATCGACTTCCTAAGGGAACGACAAGGCAGTTTCGCATGGTCGCATTCAGACTTGGTAGGTATCGATCCAGAAGTAATTGTTCACCAATTGCAGGTCGACCCCGATCATCAACCGGTAAAACAAAAGCGGAGAAAATTCACTCTGGAAAGAAACAAAGTAATCAACGAAGAGATTCAGAAGCTGATCGACATTGGCTCAGTAAAAGAAGTCAAGTATCCCGACTGGCTAGCAAATGTCGTGGTCGTTAAAAAGAAAAACGGCAAGTGGTAGGTATGCATCGACTTCACAGACCTCAACAAAGCATGCCCCAAGGATTCATTCCTTTTGCCCCATATCGATATGCTTGTCGACGCAACAGTCGGACACGAACTACTCAATTTCATGGACGCCTACTCCGGCTACAACCAGATCCTGATGCATCCAGACAACCAAGAGAAAACAGCCTTTGTAACGGAGCGAGGTACTTTTTGTTATAAAGTAATGTCGTTTGGTTTGAAAAATGCAGGTGCCACCTACCAACGACTTGTGAATAGAATGTTCGCCAAAATGCTTGGCTCGACAATGGAAGTCTACATCGACGATATGCTGGTCAAGTCACTTGTGGCTCAACAACACATCGACCACTTGAGGCAGTCGTTCGACGTCCTTAATAAATACGGTATGAAACTAAATCCTACTAAATGCTCTTTTGGTGTGTCATCAGGAAATTTTTTAGGGTACTTGGTCACACAAAGAGGCGTCGAAGCCAACCCGGACCAAATCCGATCAATACGTGAAATCGAATCACCCAAATGCATTAAAGACGTACAGAAGCTCACTAGTTGAGTAGCAGTATTGAACGGGTTCATCTCCAAGTCGTCTGAACGATGCCACCCATTCTTCAACACCTTAAGGAAAAACAAAGCCTTCGAATAGAATGATGAATGCGAGAAGGTGTTGCAGGATTTAAAGGAATATTTGACTTCACCACCACTGTTGTCAAAACCAAAAGATAATGAGACATTACTCATATACTTGGCCGTCTCAAGTACAGCTGTAGGTGCAGTATTGGTGAAGGAAGAAAGTGATCGACAACATCCTGTGTATTACGTAAGCAAGGCATTGCTCGACGCAGAGACAAGATACAGTCGACTGGAAAAACTAGCACTAGTATTAGTAGTTGCAGCCCCGAAAATTAAGGCCGTACTTCCAGTGCCATTCCATCAAGGTATTAACTACTTATCCCCTCAAAATATATTACATAAACCTGAACTTTCAGGTCGATTGAAGAAATGGGCCGTCGAGCTAAGTGAGTATGATATCAACTATCATCCGCGAACGGCGTTGAAATCACAGTTATTAGCTTATTTTGTTGCAGATTTTACACCTAACGAGAATTTACAGGCTGAAAGAGAATTGGTAGCTCTTACGGAGAAAACGTCGAACAAGAAATGGTCCTTGTCGATCGACGGATCAAGCAATATAAAAGGCAGTGGACTGGGATTGGTGCTCAAATCTCCTCACAGGGACATAGTAGAGCAGTCCATCCATTGTGAGTTCCGTGCGACAAATAACGAAGCAGAGTAAGAAGCACTTGCTGGACTCGACCTAGCCAAAAGCTTAAATGTCAAAAACCTCCAAGTATTCAGCGACTCACAATTGGTCGTCCGACAAATCAACAGGTCGTATGAAGTGAGGGATCAAAGGATGACCGCCTACTTGGCCAAGGCCAAACAGCTTCAGTCGACCTTCGATGAATTCACTATACAACAAATACCAATATCGGAGAATTCCCGGGCAGATGCATTAGCGTACTTAGGCTCGACAACGACCAACAGATCAAAGTCAATTCTGGTCGTACACCTTACATCACCAACTATCCAAGAAGCAGAAATAATTGCCCCAGTCAACAGCAACAGAAATTGGATAAACCCATTATTTGACTATTTACGAGCTGACATTTTACCTGGAGACATAACTGAGGCGGGGAAAATCAAAGCAAAAGCCACTAAATTCTGCGTCTTATATGGTAAGTTATATAAGAAATATTTTACATGACCTTACTTGAGGTGTGTGACCCTACGAGAAGCATACGACGTTCTCAAGAGTCTACACTATGAAGAATGCGGAAATCACTCTGGAGCTCGAAGTCTGTCGAATAGAGCCATCACTGCAGGATACTACTGGCCGACAATGTGCTCCGACTCTCAAAATCATGTAAAGTCGTGCAACAAGTGTCAAAGATTCGCACATGTATGCCATCTTCCCCCAGGTATGTTGAACTCAATTTCGACCCCTTGGCCTTTTATGAAATGGGGGATGGACATTGTAGGAAAACTCTCAGCTGCACCCGGGGGCGTCGTCTACATGTTGGTAATGACAGACTACTTTACAAAGTGGGTAGAAGTCGAAGCTTTACCACAAGTACGTGACATTGAGGTACGCAATTTTGTGTGGAAGTATATTATTTGCAGGTTTGGAGTTCCATGAGAAATAGTGACAGACAACGGATCCCAGTTTATTTCATTCGACTTCAAGAATTTCTGAGACAACTATGGGATAAAACTGAGCTTCTCGACTCCACGATATCCCTAAGCAAATGGACAAGCGGAGTCGATGAACAAAATAATAGTTAACACGCTGAAGAAGCGACTGGAAGCCGAAAAGAGTGAATGGGTAGAAAAGCTCACGGAGATCATTTGGTCGTATCGAACTACTCCTCGACGGTCAACAAGGGAAACTCCATTCTCCCTTGTTTATGGATCAGAAGTAGTAATCCCCATCGAAACACGACTCGCAACCGCATGAAGTGAGAATCCAGACAAAGCCCAAAATAGTCGCGAGCTCGCCTTCGAATTAGATCATTTGGATGAACGACGTGATCGAGCAGCTCTAAGAGTTCAGTTGTATCAACAACAGGTCGCACGACACTACAACAAGAAAGTGCATATCAGAACCTTCAAGGTTAACGACTGGGTGCTACGTCGTGTTTTTCAAAACACCAGAGAAAAAGGAGCCGGAAAATTGGGGCCAACTTGGGAAGGACCTTATCAAATAATGGATGTTGTTGGTCGAGGAGCATACAAGTTGCAAGGACTCGACGGTCGAGATATAAACAACAGCTGGAATGCATTACACCTAAAACAGTACCACTTCTAAACTTAAATCTTTTTGTTATTTTGTTATTTTAACTTTCGTTGACATTCCCTATGATACTAACGATGCACAAAGAGCAATGATGAAAAACTTAGTACTAAGTTAAGAACTGAGCTCGCAAAAAACATTTTTTCTGTCGACTTCGACAAATTATATTGCTATGACACTATATTGTTACTACAGCATTGATAGGTTATACTCCGACGTCTACAAAACCTACTCCCAACATTCTTATTTGACAAACGAACGCTGAGAGTCGGGGGGATAGTAATAGACAAAAGAAAATGTCGACTGAATGCAAGTATACGATTATCAAATGTAAAATGTCGACTGAATGCATGTACGCGATTATCAAATGTAAAATGTCGACTGAACGCATGTACACGATTATCATATGTAAAATGTCGACTGAACGTATGCACGCGATTATTCTAAATATATCAGCCATGTTTTTTATCGATTTTTATCAATACTATAATGTCGTTCGACCTACGCATGAACATAAGTTTACAGGCTTATTTCATTCATATATTTAAACTTGTGTAGACCCCATTTCAAGATGGTCGTGTCATCTACACATGAAAATAGATTTCATATCAATAACATACAATAAGAGTTTATAAGTATCGATACGATCAAAATATAAAATAATAAATGGTCGAAACGACCAAATCATACTCAGTTACAAAATATATATATATATATATAAATTCAAATATTCAAATATATCAGTTGACAGGTGGGTCGAGAGTTGAAGCGACGTTTGTGGGATCGACAAGAGACGAGTCGACAAGTGGCGGATCGACAACGGGCGGATCGGTCAGAGGAGGGTCGACAGCACTGGCACCTTCAAGGAGTGCATTTTTATCGAGCGCTAGCTCTTCATCTTTTCCAGGTGACTCCTCCTCCAGCCTACGCATTTCATCGTAGGTATCAATCATCTCCTTCATGTCATCTTGATCCCAGTTAGCATGCTCGCCCGACAGGTATTCCTTGTAAAGCTCCTCTTTCGCCTTATAAATTGCGGCAGAAGCAATCGACGTTAGTTGCTCCTTCAAGTCAGCAACGAGACGCTGCTGTTCAGCTAGAGCTGCACGAGCTTTAATCGACTCCAAAGAATGTCGGTCCCTCTCTGCTCTCACCTCCCTCAACTCTTTTTCAAGAGTCAAGTTCTTGCGCTCCAACTCTTCAGCAGCTTTGTCGACTTTGGCCTTTTCCAGTTTCATAACGTCGATCGTCTTCCGCTGCTTCCCACACTTGTCATTCACCATCTTATATCTCCCATACAGGTGTAGCTGCGCCTGCAAAGCCTGCAAAACAGTGAAAGTTAGCATATGAGAAATAGCACATCACAAAACCTAAAATAAATCAGATAACTCACCTAGAAAGTCGAAAGGATGGTCATGTCGAACACATCCTCAGTTTTTTTCTTTTGCAGATACTTGTCATCTACTGGGAGAATGTACTCGAACGACTTCTCCAGGAAAACGGTTGGCTCATTGAAAGAGGACAGATCTGGAGGAGGTGTTGTCAACGAGTCAGGCAGTGGAACAGCTACTTACCTCCTAGAACTTGACTCAACCCTCTTCCCCTTGTTGACAGGAGTATCCTTCCTTTGCCTCTTCTTTTGAGGAGAGGGTTCGGGAGATGATGTATATACATGTTCGGTAGACATGCCAGTGCCTTCCGTCGACTTCCCCGCAGCTTGCTTATTTTTGGCTGCCGTTGCTCTCTTCTTCATCATATCGTCCCTGAATCTCTTCAAAGCGTCGACTGCGTTTGGGATGTTCAGCTTGGCACTCGCCATTAACGTCATTGCGAAACGACGTTCATTGTCAGTTACAGGCGACAAGAATTTCATTTGATATTGAAGAATTTCGAAACTCCTCCTAATCCAGACATACAATACGAAGTCCTTCACACTAGGATAGGGCGCTCGCGGCCTATTAAGAGTCGACCATCTCCATAAACTGCTAGGCCTAATTTTACCTTCTGTTAGCAGCACCTTACAACTTCTATCTTTTTCAGGGATACCTAGCATTGCTTCGGTGCGGGCAGGAGCAACGTCGCACGACGGTTTACTCTCCATACCCTTTATTTCTACAAAATAAGCTGAATATCAGCAAGATTAATTTCAGGTAAATAAAGATCAGGAAACAACAAAAGTCGGACGACACTCACCAAACCGACTCCAGGTTCGACAATATTGATACGACTTATCCTCCATGAACCATGGACCATCGATTGGAGGACCTTTTGCAAAAAAATAGGTATCCTTCCAATTCATATCGTTAGTCATCGTATCAATAATGATTTGCTGCTCCTTGCTCCTAGGCACCAACATATAACGACCTCAGTCATTTATGTGTTCTTTCAAATAATAGTTATGGAGGAGGCATCCCATCCCAAAAGGTAAGTTATATCTTTCGCTGAGAACTCCCAAACTCAGCAATATTCTCCATGTGTTTGGCATCAGTTGACCAGGAGCAAGGTCGTAGTATAATAACATCTGTCACACCAATTGGGGGATAGGGAATCTAAACCCTAAACGAAGGGTGTACTCGTAGAAACACGTCCACCCTGGTATATCCCAATCCGCCCGCTCATGTTCCCTGGGAGCGCGTAGTTTGACATCACTTGGGATGCCATAAATCTCCCTCAACAAACACAAGTTTTCCTCTGAAACCAGACTGGCTGGACTTTCGTCGAGGACACCTAATGGTCGACCGGATGTAGTAACTTCATCTACATCAACATACTCAGGATGGTCGACTATCGTTGCAATGGCACGTATGCCACCTTTTTCAAGTATGCCCTTCGTGTTTATAGCAACGACATTCGACGGGTCCTCTATCGTAACTTATCGATCTACATCTACCGTCCTGCTATCAACTCCAGCACTATCTTCTCCCTCACTTGTAGTCCAAATGTATTGAGGGTCAGAAATTGTATCCTCGTTCAATAGGTTTACATCATCGTTCGACATGATGCCTCCTAAAGCTGACAAGATGCAAAAAATACACAAGTCAGAAACTAGTGCGCTACAATCACAACCTAGGGTTTCTAAAATCAAATCCTGATTTTTCGACGAAAAAGCATCCAATCTTAAAAGCTAGCCTAACCCTATAAGTTCTAGCATCCTACAAGTCGATCGAATAAAACACTCATCTACAGTAGTCGCGTCATGTGAAACACCCAACAGCACAGTTGATTATAATAAACAAGATCAAACAAATAGATAAATCGAAATACAGCAAAGCAAACGCAAGAACAATGAAGAACAGCACATACAAACCTAGAACTTCAAACTTTAAACTTCAGATAAGTGAATCTTTCCTTTACATTACACGCCTATATCCTATTTCTGATAACGAAGTCTTGCAGAAAAAAAAAATTGGAAAAGAGAAAATAAATACCTTGAAGAAGATCTGAAGAAGTTAATCCACGAAGAATTGGAAGCTTGCTGGAGAAAAGCTATTAAAAGAGTTTAAAGAATTTTTCTGTAAAGGTGGCTTGAGGAAGTAGGGAAGGTTTATTTATAACCAAACCCTTTACAACCCCCTCTGCCACATGTCCACACCTGAAGTGGATGCAACCCTTCAGTTACCGGTTAATAAAGGTCACCCACGCACGCAACTGCTAATGATGAGTTTTGAAATTTAAAACATCTTTTCTCGAACAGAGTAAGCATGCCTAAATTAAATGTATGTGACGTCATTCTAGGGTTTTGAAACAAAATGTGTCTTTTCAATTTGACCTTTGATTTGCCTCATTATAGAGCATTCGTCGTACGACGTTTGGAAACTTGATGTTCTATTGGCATCATTGATCAAGTCGACCCAAGTTGGCTATTGGCGTCATTCATTAAGTCGACTCAAGTTGGTGTGTTCGAACGACATCAAGAACCCATTATTGCAATAATTAACTACGGATCAAGCCAATTCAAGTTTTGTCACTCGACAATGGTCGACTCGATGTAAAACACTCTCTACTTCGTTGAAAACTCTCTAGAGAGTGGGGGACAAACTATGGTAGCCAAAAATGGCCCATAGGCCTAAAAATACAAAGTCCAAGCTCATCTCACTTTGGCCCAATATGAACAACCTGACAAAAGAGGCAGCACCTTGACTTGGTCGTTTGAAGACCAAGTCAGCCAGCAGTTATTTCCCAGTAAAATGTGATACTCGTGGAGAGAATATCTCTAGGGATCTCGCCCAAGATCATGCCATTATACGATCTCTCTGTTTTAAACAGTGACTGGGGAGTTTCCTATAAATAGCAATAGCAAAGCATTTTGACACTTTGGAGGACATTGAAAAAAGCTTATTAGAGCGTACTGAAATTCTGAACTAAGAATCACCGCCACCGGAATCCAAGTTTTACAATCAGTTGCTCAACCCAAGCATAACTAAAGCTAACGATCTGATCCCCCCTTTATTTCTTTCATTTTATCATTATTATTTATGTTGTTCTTGTTCTTTTTTGTAGTTTGCAGGTTCAATATAGACTATATAAGGTCGGTCGACCAAGTTCATCTGAACAGTTCTAGCGACAACATCAGACTGACGGTTTAACCCAAGTTGCATTAGGCCTAACAAAACACGACCCGATCCACTTCAATTGTAGGTCGACCCCCTACAATGATCATGGTTGAAATTGTTATGCAGAAGGGTGAAAATGGAAATTTTCTTTTTAGAGGTTCCTTTAATGAAGATTATTTGGCTTGAAGCATAAACCTTGTAGTGAAGGTGATGGTCTCCACGATATAATTTTTGTGATGTTTGTGTTTGGATGAGGTTAGGAAGAGATGCTTGGGCGATGAAAATGTTGGGTAATGAAGATTTTGTACAAAGAAAATCTTCGGGGTATGTTCGTTTACATGTATTGTTTAGCATTAGAGATTTAAAATGTATTAGGTAATGCAACATAAATGTTTGAACGGTCTCATTGTATTGCACTAATTAGAGTGAACATGTGATTCTAATACAATAGAACATAGCACTATCTAAAACATAGAAAAAGGGAGAGAGTTTATGTTGTATTAACAAGTGAGTTTCTTTTTTTCAAATCAAGTTATAAAAATATTAATTAAATTAATATTTTAAAATTAATTATATAAATATTAAAATTCATGTACAAATTCAAAAATAAAATTATAAATTATAAATTATTTATAAGGGTTCAAAATTTAAATGTCACCATTTGGGCCTGTTTTTGGGAGAATGTCACCAAGTTACTAATTTAAGTTTAAAAGGCACCAATTAAGGTGACCAGACAAAAATACCCCCATTTGTCAGTTTGTGTCATTTTCAAACGTTGAAAAAAGAAACCTTAGAGAGAGAAAAGGCGACGGCGCAACAGTCCCAAAGGCGACCGAAATTTGACGGCGAAGTTACCGGCGACGGCGATACAGTAATGATGTCGACGAGAACTCACGGCCGAACTCGAAGGACAGTGGTAAGTTTCTTATTCTTACGCGTTTTTTGTTGTTGAAAAGTTTATCTGTGCTTGATTGTGGATGGTTGATTATGTTTGTATGATGAGATGAGGTTTTAGGTTAGGGTTTTAGTTTCTGAAAAGAGTTGTTTTGAAGACGATGAAGTTCTGGGTTATCGTGACTTTTTGAATTGTTAGCGTGACTTTTTGAACTGTACCCGTGAGTTTTTGAACTGTACCCGTGAGTTTTTGAACAGTTTTCGTGAGTTTTTGTACTGTTTCCGAGCCTTTTTACTAAACCCGTGCCTTTTCGAGCCTTTTTATACACTTCCGTGACTTTTAATACACATCCCGTGACTTTTTATACACTTCCCGTGACTTTTAACACGTCCTGTGACTTTTAATATACACTTGTCATCGTGACTTTTAATACACTTGCCATCGTGACTTTTCATACTCTTCCCGTGACTTTTTCCGTGACTTTTCATACTCTTCCCGTGACTTTTCCCCTGACTTTTAATACTCTTCCCGTGACTTTTCAAACACTTTTCCGTGACTTTTCATACTATTCCCGTGACTTTTCATATTGTTCCCGTGACTTTTCAAACACTTTCCCGCGACTTTTCATACTGTTCCCGTGACTTTTCAAACACTTTCCCGTGACTTTTCATACTCTTTCCGTGACTTTTCATACACTTTCCCGTGACTTTTCATAATGTTTCCGTGACTTTTCATACACTTTTCCGTGACTTTTCATACGTTTTCATGAACTTATGTGCTTTTTTTCTATGAATATGCAGATGAAGGACGTGGGTTCTTTATAAGTTGAACAAGAAATTCCAGAGAGAGAGAGGGAGAGAGTAACTGAGTTAACACTACTGTCTGACAGTTTTTTTTTTTTTTTTTTTTTTTCAAGTGTGGAGAGAGGAAAGTACAAAGGGAATAACATAAATGATTAAAGTGGGGGCAATTTTGGTAGTTCACAATAATAGGTGCCTTTTAAACTTAACTTATTAAACTAGTGACTTTCTCACCACATCAGTTTAAAAAGGTGACATTTCTCACCATTTCCACTTATTTATAATATGATTTAGAAAATAAAATATAGCTATACATCAATCATGGTGTAAACTTTATAATCTAATTACATTACATCACCAAACACAAAACTATACAAAGATAATCCCATCCAACCAAATCATATACAGTAACCATTGAGAATAATAAATGTGGCTTCCAAAATGTAATGTTACACACTCAATTTTATAATGTTACAAAGCCGCTTAACTTAAGGGGAGAGAGAGAGAGAGAGAAAAAAAAAAAAAAAAAAGACTACCGCTTTTGGCTACTTTGCTGTAGTTTAACATAAATCAGCTCAACTCAACAAAAGGTTTAGAGATTTGGACAACTTGATTGACAAAAGTGAAATCTGTATCATCACCACTGATGTGCATACAATACAAACTATTTCATAAGGAAATTGTAATAACACCCTCTCTACCACAATCAATCCTAGACCCTGATGTTGTATTTCGAATCGTAATTGCAGTTCATGAACAACCGATACTGCCTAAAGGCTAGCAAGGACTTTCAGCCTTGATCCTCGGCTCAATATACATCATTATTTATGCCTACATTTTTTAGGCATATGGGCACAAGAGTAGGTTGATCAGAAAATGCCCAAGCATTCATGTGAAAAGGGTTGATTATCATGTCTATTGACAAAGCTTTTGATCTATACAGCAAATATGATCACTTAACTATTGAATCAAGACACATGAATAGATTAAGAATTACAAAAACAAGTTTAAAAAAAACAATCAAATTTCCAAAAAATTAGGTGTTAACAACTGAATTTAGCCTAACCGTTGAGTTGTAACTTACCGAGAGCACATCATATACTCCAGATATCAATATTAACAGCTGCTATAATTTTGCAGGAACCAAGAACGTCAATTGGGTAGTTGACTCCATCTCATCATAAAAATTTTGACTCAGATTAGCAAACTCAACTGTACAATACTTAAATTATCATATCAAACAAAATAGCCAATCTTCTCCCAGATGGTTATTTGATGTCCATATATTCGCCAGTTACCCTGCCAAAAACGAATAAAAAAAACATCATTAACAATGGCACATATACACAGATATGTAGAGAGAGGGAAACATGGTGGTCTTAAAGTCCCTTTCTCCAAGAGAGCTAGTATTTGATATTTGGAAAAATACTATTATTAAACCGAGGAATGACAGATGGAAACATGTATTTCTTTAGATTCTAATTTTTGGTAGATATTGAAAACAGATTTTCTTACTTTAGTAATGTGGTGAGTTAATATTGTAATTCTTTTTGGATTTTGCTTCTTCATGAACTATGCAGTTACTCTCATTTTGTGTTCATACAATTGACATACACGAACAAAGAATAAGTCGGTACAAGAGTTAAAAAGGTCTATCCATGACACCTTAATAAGCTTCACACACCTGTTATATGACAAGAAGGCGTCGCCTATTGTTCCTGCAACCTTATTTCGTACCTTCCGCACACAAACCTGCACTTATACAGTTCAAACAGCTTTCCTCGTGTAAGAGATGAAAACAACAATTGTAAAAGAAGGGGGAAGGATAGAAAGTCTTTATGTCCACACGAAAAATACTTAAAAAATTATACCCACCTGTACTCTATCCATAGGCCCAGCCTTTGGATCTCGATTACGGTGAACAACAATTCCATTGTCACATTTGTTTATGAAGTGTGCACTTCCACTTATATCATAGAGATTCGGGGGACCCCCAACCCATTGGTGCAGCTATCAAACAAAGGGGAAAATTTAGAGAGGAGATATGTTAGCAACAAACTAGAGTTCACAGATGCCAACCTGTCTAGGATGAGCGACAAACCAAACATGGACAGAATGATGTAGAGCAAACCGCTTGATCATAGTAAGCATCTGACTCACATACTCAGTTTCAGTACTGCAAGAATTAAAGTTCACATTGTGGATGAAAACAGAACATCCAGAATTTAAAATGCAAGAAATAAGGTATGCTTTAAGAGAGAAAATATCCCAATGAGTGAAAAGTGCTACATGTATCCTTCTTGTAAGGGAGTAACTTGTGATATTTTTAAGGGATTTTTTTCTACCCTCTTATTTTGCTATGAAGAATTCATCTATTATTAAAACACAGATACATGAGCGATGAAGGGCAAGAGAGACATCTGATCTACCCACCTAGAGAAAGCAGTATCTTCAAATTTGGATCAACTGATTTTGTGTTCCAAAATACATGATGTCTCAGTTTCTTCTCCACAAAACTTGCATTGTAAGCCAGCTTGGTGAAGCAATGCCCGACAAAAGAGAATCTAATCTACATAATGAAAGCCATAATTGACCTTTGCACCTATTGAGATAATTAGATAGTCACTCACAATAACATTGTCAACAATCTGGAAAAGTGGCATGGCTAGATGGGATTGACCAAATGAGCTTTGGAATGGCATGGTTAAGAAAAAGAAGTCATGGACTTTTTTCCAATTTTTTCTTTTCTTTAAGGAGTTATTATGTACTATATGAATCTTCATTCAATAGAGCGTTTATGAAATAATCTGTCCAAATCTAATTATGATAGAAATAATTCAAGAGTGTATTGTAAGAACAATTTTGAAAAACCAGTTCGTAAAATGAAAACAAAAAAATCTGATATTTTGAATTTTCCCAACAACACATTTGGCAACGTATTTTCAAGAAACCTCTTAGATGATAAAATAGAGATATTTTAGAGAAGCAGAAGAATGTTGTATTTTAGATGATAAAACATGGTAAACTGAGTACAAAATCCAACTTGGAGCATATCAGCATAACCAATGCATTTAAGCTTTTCAGTTTGCAAGTACAGTTTGTTTCTGATTTAATGACCCAGTATAAATAATCCCGCACCGATATCCTAGCATAGCTCTTATTTTCCCTTTTTCACCCACCCCACCCCACAACCACCAATCAAAACACTGACAAAGTGAGTGACAATATCACACTTCAGTGCACATGGCTGTACATTTTTATACAATACTACTTGACACATTCAAGCCTCTGAAATCATTTTCACAACTATGAATATCACAGCTCTTTTCTTTAATGTTATTAAATTAATAGTTTCTTAGTATTAGAAAGAGGTAATAAACAATTATTTTATTGCCATACCAAGAAAGAACTATAATCCTTGGTTTTCTAGTCACATTTCAGAAAAAATGAAAATAATTTAACTATTACACGATGGGGGCAAAAATGGCAAAGTGAACACCAAAAGAAAACTCACATGTTAGAAGGACGTTGATGGTCAAGCTCATTATAAGGATCAATTACAAGTCCACGCACCCCATGCCTTAAAACTGCTGCTTTGGCAAGTTCAAGGAGCCAGTTTATGCTTGGTAGGGAATCATTCTCACACCTGTTAGACAGAACATATCAAAAACCAGATGAAAAAAATAAGTTAATTGAATGAACTTGTAGAAACTACTCATCAATTGGCAACTTTGGTGCCAACCTTAAAATCAATGTTGGCCCTTTATGGCAGGCATAAGGTACTAAACTATAAGCAAACATCAGCACAAACACTACAAAGATAATTGTGACACGGAGTTGAGCGTAACAAGTATGACAAAAAGACTCGAATAATAATTTAATCTTACAAAACAAAGGAACAATGAATTGTGTTACAAATGCCAGAACTGTACCCACAGGCTTGGACCATCTAGATTACCTTATGAGGGAAAATGTATCACCCAACCATTCCTTGCCTTGCTCAAACTCCTCAACAGTCATTCGTTCAACAGATTGTCCATAGCTATGGTTGTCAAAGTGAACAAACATATATTAATGATCATAACATCCCAAAAATAAAATTTTGAATAAAACATTAATATTACAAAAATTAAATCGGAAAAGATTTTGGAAATTGACCACTAGAGACTAGAAGTCAACTGATGTCCACGTGTTTCATTTGTATGTGAATTATGCTTATTTAGCGTTCATCTTAATGAAAATGTCTAGCTGGTAGAATATAAGAAACAAAAAGATTTTGGAAATTGACCACTAGAGACCGGAAGCTAACTGATGTCCACGTGATTCATTTGTATGTGAAGTATGCTTATTTAGCATTCATCTTAATGAAAATGTCTAGCTGGTAGAATATAAGAAACAAAATATTCTTTTGTAATAAATACAAGATAGAGAATACCAAAAGAGTGACATACTCATAAGTGTCAGCATGTTTACAAGATGCTTATCAATCAATAATTACTAAAAATATTGACTTCCTTTCCCCAGTAAAGCCTCCCTATTGCATTCCGACAAATAAACAACATTAAACATGGAGTTGCCTTTCAAATAATTCTACTCTTTTATTCCCACTCACTTCCCCCCCAAGCACTCCAAAAGCTTAAAAACTTAAAAGTGGATAACATCAATAGACCAAAGAAGAAATAAAGACCACATTTCATAGCAACCGGACAATGTACAGACTACAAACAAATGATTCAATGTTTCACCAGCACTTTAAACATTAAGCACCAATTATTGACAGTAACCTTTTTCAACCTTCAATTTTAAGTCATAAGATTTCATCCTACCACTACTGTAAGACAAAGTACCCCTAGGTAGTAGCATCTATCAGCCCAAATCTTCCAAGGAACCTCTTCAAATTATTTTACATCAAAATTCAAACTCTAAGAAATTGAATCATACCATTTTAAGAACCCTACAACTCAAATATCAATTCTAACAAACTATTTAAAATTCCACCACCCAATCTTGAAAATGCTCATAAATTTTTTAATCAGGTACAAAGTCTTCACCATCTAGATCCATATTATTCACGCCTGTGCTCATATATCAACCAACTATACACAAGTATCAGAGTGATCTAATCAAACAAGCAAGTTAAGCATGAACCAATGCAGTACTGAGCCTTAACCTGCATTTATATATGATCAGGTGATTGACTTAGAACCAAGAATGATTCATACTTGAATACTTTCCAAGAAAGACGTAAAAAAGAATCACTCTCTATTTCTAACTTTCTTTCTCTATCCTCCTTCCTTTACAAGTTCTGCTTTATTTCAGTGGTCTTCTAAGCATGGGTGTGTTCTTCAGTTACTAAGCAAACTATTAACTGAACTTCATTCCATTTTGCAAGTTATCTAACTAATACATTTATCATTACCCATTTCTGAACTAATGCAACCCTGACTTCAAACAAGCATAAACTGTCATGATTGAAAGATTATATGCAGTGTACAAAAAATTGGTCTAGGCAGCCACCGCAATTTAGCACTAATCGGCCTTCCTAGACGGCTGGGCAACTCCTAGTGTTTCTTATTCAATGAGAGTGCTAGCAGCTAGGTTTTTTCTTTTTGAAAAAGCAGAAGCCCATAACGACGACGTTGTTTTGGGCTTCTTTAAAAAAAGAAAAAGCCATCAACCCTTCTGTTTTTTTTTTTTTTTTCTTTTCTCCACTCTTCATCTTCTCCACTTAAGGGCAGTCGCAGCTCCGCCTAGTCGGCCTAGGCACTGGTAGCTCCGCCTAGTCGGCCTAGGCACTGGGCCACCGCCCAACTAGTGCCTAGCGCCTACTCAAACACTGATTATACGAATTATCAATGGGAACCACCAAAAAATACAAAGTATCCCAACCCACCTTGCATTAAAGAAAGGCTTCTTTAAGTGTTTCTCCAAAAGTTTTCTAGCATGCTCCCGGACCTGTGAATTGGTGAAAGGTGGAGAAATGAACAAATTATAATGGGCATACGAAGCAAAAAAGGGCAATTGCAATTAATCGCTACTTTAGTTTCCGCAAGATATCCCCCTCCTTCCAAAATTAAACCAAAAAGAAAAATAGAAAAAATAACACAAACACACAAAGTTCCATCTTAATAAATAGTTTTTTCCTATCAATTATAACACTTTTAACTTAGTAGGATATAATGTCTCGGCTAGAAGCAGCAACCACGAATTATGCAATGCCAAAGGAGCAATTCAAGCATGTTCAGGCAGGTAGATGACAACAAAAAAAAAAGAGCCCAAAACAGAATATTCCTGGGATTGCTTAGCCTTTGCTTTTAGAACCATTGAAATTTGTTTCAACAAATATAGCAGAATTTCATCTACATGTCTCCATATATTAATGAGTGCAATCTTCCACTGTAAATGGCCCCCATAAATTAACACAAGAATGGCTTTAAATAAAGGGTACATGTAGCAAATAAAAACAAAACGAAGGAAAATTACAAACTTGACCTTGTTCTCCATAGAGCATAGTGCAAATTTCCATCCAACACTTTCATTAATATTGCATAAGAGAGCATCAATCCATTCACTCTTGCCCGAGTTTGGAACCCCAGTTACAATAGTCAACTCCCCCGGAACGACCTGATCAAAAATAAGATGCAAGAGAAAGATATTTCAAAAAAAGATTGAATCACGATATATACAATAATTGTAGCTTCAAAAGCATAATGCAGTTCATAGCTATGCGAAGCCATAATTATTACTTCAGACTTCATATATCTCTTTTGCAAAAGTTCTATTTTTGCAATATATTTTTTGTTTCCTCCAAATGAATCTCTAACCTTTTCAAGTTATCTTTCATATGTGCCATTCAAAAATGTAAGTCAAAAAAAGCGACAGATGTACCAAAGTCTGAATTGATGATCCAAGATCATAGTCAATTAAGGTAATAGAGAAAAGTGGCTCTACTGCCATCCATAAAAGTTCTCTCTAGGCTCAACAACATTTACTCTCTACATAGACCTTAGAAAATAAGTGATTTAATCTATACACCCTCTAAAATGTCAAACCTTAAATGTTAATAATGACTTCATTAGATTGTTTTTCTCTTCTAAACCAGTTTGTTAGTTTTGATTCCAATCAATTTCCGAAAAGATTTGTACAAAACATTCTCCTAGTTTGATGGAAGACAAAAGACATCCAATACGTCTCAAACCGGTGGTGAGTGGATGAGACTGATCAGTAAAGCTTTGAATTAAGCGTGTTGTTGGTTAATAAGTGCAAAGTTAGACAAAAAGAAGAAGAATTAATTGTGCTTCGTAATTGTGAATCAAAAAGAGTTGTAGAGTTGTTCTTTAGTTCTGCAGTTTCAATCCAATATATCATATATGTAAGAATTGCATTTAACTATGATGAAAATTAGTTTATATTGTTGACAGTGGATTATGTACTCCTTATATTGTTGAGAATGCACAACTATCAAGTCATTATTTTCAAGATATTAGTAGCATGCTAGGAATGGATAATATCTGCTCACCAGCTTGGGGGGGAAATTTTGACAGATTCCCTAAAAATCTGATTGAAAAAATTAGGAAATTACTTTCTTTGAACATAATAGTTTTAGTGTCCTATTTCCAGTAAATTTCTTATTTAGTGTTAGTTTCCTATTTCAAGATTTGTACCCTATAAATCATCAAAATCTATTTTTTTCATACGGAGAGCACTTTTTCGGGTGGCAATAGGAAATTGTGTTCTATCAAACAGACATCAGACTTGAGAATGGATGAGCAGAATACTAATATTAGTGAGACAGAGACTATTGGAACTAAATGGCAATCAGACAAATCGTTTGAAACAACATTGCAATAGGTTATTGATGATTAAATCTAAAGTAAAATTAAAAATTGCATGACTGTAAGAATAAATTAAATATAAACATTACCAAGCAAAGAGAGAAGCAATGGATGTTAAAAAATAAACCAATAAACTCACTTAACCACCAACACCACGCTTACATTATATAGTGAATCCACCGCCCTCCACCCGGTAGATATACCAAATTCATCTCCAACAGTCCGGTAAAAATATGAATCAATTTCATCGAAGAAATCCCTAAAGCTGAATAATCCTTTTATAGGATACAGTTCAGCATTCTCAACTAATTCCTTCAGTGCATCAGCTCCCAAATACATAAGAACCTGTGAGTAAGATTTACAAAGGTTATTAGTGTTTTTTTAGCGATCTTAAACAAAATAACCTAGATGAACAACTCCTTGGACCAGCCAAGATAACAATGACAATAATGAAACACAACATTATGCCAGGGCAAGACTTTAAACCCATTATCATTAATCCAATTGCTCATTGATTATCAAAAACATGGGAAAATTAATGCGCAAACTAGGAAAACAATAGAACCAAGGTTATCAGCCTCACATAGATGCATATGATACAACCTGAGCAATAGACACTAGCAACTCTTTGAATCTTTAACCAATTTACTCGATCTTTTAACAATCAGCATATCCCATTGGATTACAGGATTTTCAAGAGAGAAAAACAAGAGTGTGTGTGTTAACATGATTCTCACAACCCTACACAAGCAGTAGACATGACACATGAGGTTATCAGCCTCACATAGATGCATATGATACAACCTGAGAAATAGACACTAGCTACTCTTCAAATCTTCAACCAAATTATTCAATCTTATAACAGTGTATTCCATTGGATTACAGATATTTGAAGAGAAAAAAATGTGTGAACATGATTCTCACAACCCTTGATTCATGCTATAGGCACTGCCACACGCCCATGCATATATGATTATATGCTAAATAAATTTCACTCTATCATCAAGGCAACCTATAATTATAAATAAATAAATAAATAAGTTTTGTTATCATCAATGTTACAAATTTAGTCTACCAAATATTAGTCTTTACTCCTTTTAGATGTAGATTGAAATCTATCCACTGAATCGTCAAAAACCCAAAAGCTAGCCTAGTCAACATAGGTCCTATTAGCATATAAACCCATATTTTTCCTCCACCTAACACATCAACTGATGTAGGATTTGTTCGCTTTTCATCTAGCTCACATGATTTTCAACAATTAAGATATACACATACACAGGTACAAATACATAATAGATGCATACACATGCAGGCATTGATATCTGACCTCATTTGCATCTTTGAAATGGTCAACTTCATTTTTCTTGGGCCATCTAACTCGCCAGCATCTGCCACAGATAACAGATACTCTTAAAAACTGGTCTGCACAGCTTGCATATGCAAAATGCTTTCAAAGAGAATGATGTTACACAATATCGTCAGGAAAAATGTATAAACCTTTCTCTTCCAAGGCGACGTGCAAGTTCCTCAGCTAGGGCTTGACCAGGGAGATCCCCATCTGTGGCCAGTATAATACGAGATGCCTGTTAATAAAAATATCTTTAAAACCAAAGCCTTAATATGAGAATATTGGTGATAACACAGAGCAAAAAGATGGATATGTACTAACCTTCATTAGGTAATCTTTGCAGTTCCACAGATACTGATACTTAGTGTCCTAGCTTTACAAAATACCAACAAAAACAAAAAATTCATTAGACTTGGTTTTGAGCGATTTAACATAAAGACATTTTCTATGATGATAGTTCATTTCTATCTGAGCTTCACACTTTCTGCTTGTAGAATACTTATACAATGTTATGAGCTTGTCACTTGAAACAGAGCGCATGCAACAAACACGACTTAAGGGGGGAAATTACAGCATGATCATGCATTAGATCAAACCTATGATCTGCAGACACGAGTGTTGCATTTCGACACAAACATAGAGAGTTGAGCACAACTCTAAAAAATTAAGCACAGGGACATGGTTGTATGTGTACATTGTGCAATACAATAATATATATACAAAGCTGAAAATATGAGTTCATTTGCTCGTAAAAAATATCATAATACTAAATGAATTATTCGTATTGTAAGTGAAAGTTTCATAATGTATAGAACTATCAAAATGTTACATATAAATATAAGTAGGCAAATGATGGTGTGCTCCCCTACATCTGTCCAGACAAATGCCTATAAAGGTATGTAAGAGTGTAAGACAGACATCACTTCAATAGAGTAACTTCTTACTGCTGCACACTCAAAACTAGAGAATTGAGATTTAAATGCCTAGTTGATATTCTAATGAGTGACAACACTACATGGCATATCTTGCCAGTAGGATGGGGTAAAAGATAATCCAATGATTAATTACTACTTTTTAATCAGAAACACAATTATTGATTATAGAATAAAGAAAATGACAGGATCCAGGATTTGTAAGGTTGGCAAAACCTGATCTTCTGATGGCAAATTATTTTGAGAAACTTTAGGAGAAACCTGATCTTCCGATGGCAAATTATTTTGCGAAACTGTAGGAGGTGCTCCATCAGGGACACTCACACAATTATAAATGCCAGCTTCTTCCATTGAAAGCATGTCTATTTCACCTTCTACCTATAGAAGTTTAAATTTCTGAGCACCAAATCAAATTAACATGCCAGAAACTCCAAGTAGATAAAAAGTTTGACGTACAATGACAATATCGCTAGCTCCTTCTATATCATCCAGCCCATATAATATCTTTTCAGCATCCATTTCCTGAGATAAAAGCACAGTTCCCATCAAAATGTTTTTTTTTTTCTATAAAAAATAGAATAGGAGATTTAAATGACAATTACCACGCAATCTAATAATACTGTTAAACATTTAAAGCATAAAAAAAATGAAAATATTAAAAGGCTCCTCTGCAGATGAGAGAAAATCATTTCAACTATGGAGTCGAAACTCCATGTTCAGTGAAACATACAACCTCAACTAAAAATGTATGAAGGTGGCACACATCCTGAGCAGCAAAAATCACCCCCATAAGTATTAATAAATAAAAATTCTTACTTCAAAATCCCCTTGTCAGACTAAATATCCAAATCGCTTGTATATTTGGAACCAGTCAAAAGATGTATTTTACAATCAGGTGGCTTATCAAAAGATGAGATTTTCGAAAGGAGTTCAAGCAATATTATTTCAATTCAATGGTCTAAAAGACATACATCATAACCCGTTCATTGTTTTTCTAAATAGCACTTAAAATCAGCACCTGCCAATATCTTTTGTTGATGTCTCGATACTTGCAATTTAAAAGCTTCCCCTTCCGCCTATAAGTAAATGCAATAGCAATCTGCCAACAGAAATTCAGAAGCAATTATATAAGGATAATTATTGTCGCATTTAAACTTTTTCACAAATAGAAAATTGATGTTTGGAGCTCTGCTCTAATATTTGGATCCAAATGGAAAAAAAAAATTCAATACTTTGCATGATGGACAAAAACTGAAGTGTCTCAAGAAAATATAACTTCATTATCAGTTTCTATTACCTATAGTTCTGTTAGTGCCAAAAGGTTTAATTCTGATCAAAACAGACATGGTCAAAAACTTCAATTTGGCATATGCTACAGAAAGTAATTGGGGGCAGAATTGACAACTTAGATGGACCTAAAACTATGCATTATCGACTGCTCCCTCAACTCATGCCTTTAGACTTCCGATCTATTTCATAATCATCATATTTAGCTTACATATAATTAGGATTCACTAAACGGATCAATTAAACAGGATTTGTCATATGAAAAATTACACTCATTTTACATCTGTCACAATGGAGAAAGCTGCAAATTTCAATAGTGTACATATCAAGACCATCGTAACAGCCGCATAATTTTAAATTATCTTGTAATATCGACATAGTTTTGTTTATGAGAAAAGGAAAACAAAAAATTTATTTTGTTATAATCTATACAAAATTAAGGTCATCGGAATTCTAATCACATAATTCAAAATGGTTGGGCACCTCATTATCACCATATCTTTTCTGCATGACACGATTTCTTTCTAGCGTCCTCCGTGTTATCAGTCGCTCAGAAAAATAACCAATAAGCTGAAACAGGACCAAATAATAACATTATTTTAACAATCATGCATAAGACAAAGATGACGAATTTATCTAAGTTATACAAAAGCATAAGATAAGAGTTGAATAGTCAACCCCTTCCCCCATCCTACAAAAAAATAAAATGATCATCTCCAAAAATAAACTTTCATAAGCTCAACTTAGAGGAAGTTAGGGTATTTGAGACATTTAAATTATCTGTCTACCCTATCAATGCTTTTGATAGAGATTGTGTGTTGCAAGGAGTTGACACATGCAATACACAGCAATGCAAATGCCTTATCACACTGCCGGACTGCCCTGAACACTGATAACTAAAATAAAATAAAACAGAACACTAAACCTTTACAGATCATAGAAGCATTTAACAAAAAGGGAGAGGGAGCATCATTGCAGTATCAGCCAGTAAAATTTTTTTTTTTTATTGTTAATCTTCTAATGGTAGCATAAAATGGGAAAAAATAATTTTCTTAATACAAATCAATTTATGTTAGTAAAATTGAATAAAGGTAGTGAGTAAAAGTGTCTCTTTGTAATCAGATTTTCTGTTCAGAGTCGACATGATCTCATAATGATTCTGTCAACAATCACTGCTCGGTTGGACAAACAAAGTCTCCTATATGAGGCTATTGTGATAATTTATCAGAAAACATAGACTTTTATGATGGTTGTTGAAAAGATAAGACTTTTCTGTCAAATTTCTGAAATCCATACAAAGAGTGATATTTCTGCATATATTAGAGAGTTGTAAAATTTTCCCCATTAGGGTCCGTTTGGTAGGGAGGAAAGAAAATAGGAAGGATGGAAAAATTTGGAGGGATAGAAAACATAAGGGAAAGAAAGGAAAATGATTTTCCCTTATGTTGTTTGGTAAACAGGAAGGAAAGAAAAAATCCTTTTATCAATTTTACTATTTTACCGTTATATTATATTTTATATATTAAAAAAATTAGGATAAAATTGTAATTTTAAGTCCCCAAAAAAGCAAGTCTTTCCTTCCCTCCCTTTTCCTCCCACTTTTGGGAGGAAACAAAATGATGGGTCCCACACACATATTTTTCCTTCCACTTTTCCCTTCCCTCTATTTTTCTCTCCATACCAAACACACACTTCTCCATTTTCCTCTACCTTTTCCCTCCACCCCTTTCTTTCCTCTCCCTTTTCCTCCCTACCAAACATACCCTTAGTCATGAGGGAGAAGGTAGAAACTTTCATCTTAATATAATTTTTCTTGTTCATCTTCTTTCCAGAAAACTTTCGTTTGTATAATCCTTCTTCTCTGAATATATTTTTTGGTGGAAATAAAATAAAAAAGGAGATTTGCAAAACCCCCTTGATGTTTGACTCTTTTTCAAAAACAACCCACTTGTTTTGAATATAAATAAAGGGGGGTTTTGGTAAGGGGATTTTTACCAAAATTTAAAACTAAAGGGATGTTTTTGAAAAAAGGCCAAACCTTCAGGGGTGGGGGTTCGCACCTAAAAAAAGAAGGTCGAAACAACACTATCAAAGCAGAAGTTTTTTGCAAATGATATCAAACAAATGGATCAGCAGCTAATAGGGAACGGAAAATAATTATGAGTAATAAGTAACAGCTAATAAAACGGACCGCATAAGCTATCAAATCAATTTCAATTTAAATATTACTAAAAAGATAACAAGTCATTAAACAGGGGACAGAGAAGAAAGAAGGTGCAGCAACCTGATCGCAAAGTGGTTCTAATTCCAGACTTTCCTCTGTGAAATGTCTTGGAGTCTTCACTTGGGAAATTCGGTTAAAACTTGAATTTAATGACCTGCTGTGTGCTAAAGCCTGCAACAATTATAGATCACAATAGTCTAAAAACCAATCACATACAAAACTATTCACGAACTGACGAATATATAACAAACAGTAATACATCAAAGTCTTAAGAAGAAATATCTTACTCTCGTGCTGCCTTTCCACCCACATTTTGCTCGAAAACACACCCATACAGCAGAATGTCTAAACACCCAAAATAGAAGAAATTGGTGATCTAATAAGATTAGGACAAAAAAAAAAAAAAAAAAGAGGAGAGTGAAGGCATACCCATCCTGATCGATGGAAAGAGATAGGCTTTTTTCTTCTGAATCACCACCTTTGCACTGATATGCAAAAAATGACGCACAACAAATAACAAAACTAACATTATTATTTATCCATAAAATTGGATAAGAAATGCAAGATGTAGAAACGCATGTAGGTCAGGGTCAACATCAAACAATTAAACCTTAAAAGATAAGTTTAATGGAGCTAATGATTTCAGTGCAAACTCATTCCCTTGATTTAATTAAAGCAAATCAAATGTTGTTAGACTCGCTCTCCAAAATCCTAATTTAACATCATTTTTCTATGGCAATTATCATTTTTTTCAAGGCTCACATGTTCCCCCCAACTTAAACTTTCGGCTAAAATCAATCTCCCCCCTCAGGTTTCGGAAACCATCATTTTAGTCCATTCTAGTAGTCATCATTTGACCTAAGAATGAAAAGAAAATTTTACCCTTAAATTAGAAAGACTTTTTTCCTCAAAACTCAAAAGATTTATAAAGCATATAATAAAATAATAAAAATTAAAAAAATACATATTTAAAAATAATTACAAGAATGATGCATGGTAATAGAAGAAGGCATGTGCCTCATCCCAGTGGCAACAAGCAGAATTCCCCTTGTTAATTGTTTATTTTATGTCTAAAAAAGAAACACTGTAAACTAAAATTTAAAATTTGTTACATCTATAAAGTCAAAAAAGGGTAGGAAAGAGTGGAAAAATCTAATATACTAAAGGCCATTTACAAGAAGTAGTCACAGGTCTGAATTGAAGAGTGAATATGTTTCTTCTTCTTCAACAAAGTCCCACAGTAAAAGTCCCACCCCTGTTTCAACAAAGAAAGACACCTTGAATGGAATACAAGCAACAGCCTCCAGCCACTCTTACATGGAAAAGTGTCAACATTTTCCCATTCAAAGAATCATAAAAAATAAAAATAAAAAATAAAAAAATCCCACTCCAAATTTAATGCTTGATTAAATAAATTCATCCTTTCCCGATACCCTCAATCCACAAACTAAACCCCCACAACAAATCCTTCTGATATAACTTTTTTGATCCATCATACTTTTAACTATTACCAATTTCTTCTTTAAGAGTTGAATATGCCTAAACTGTATCGACAATAGGAATTGAAGGCTTTATTTTAGAATTGCAAGGCATTAGCAACATCATCTAGGTCACCCATAGTCCATAGACAATCCTAAAATGTCGATAAGGCGGTCATGTACATAATCAACCCACATATAAAGAAAATGAAAATATGAGAAAGTAAAACCGAGTCCACCATGTTAGTTCTAAAGGAACCAATCTCATGAAAGAAAATAAAACAATTTACCATTGGACAAACTAGTCTATTCTGAGCACCAGCAGCACATCTTCTGATATCTATGCCCAGCTCTATCAATTTAGACTTCAAAATTGTTAATGGCGGCACCGTCAACTGCTTGCCGTCAGTATCCTCCGAATAATCTGGAAAAATAAATTAAACAGTTTAAATTTATTTTTAAAAACAAAATGCATAAATAAATAATAAAAAAGCAGAATATAAGACAAATGCTACCTGGGTTAGGGAAATTAGCAGGAGACGTATGACAGGGTCGGCCATTAGTTTTGATAACTAAAGCGTGATTGTTGTTGATGGGCTTTGAAGCAGAAACAGGAACAAGACGTCTACAGGTGTGGAAGAAGTGTCTTTTTGAAGAAGAAGAAGAAGATAGGTTGATATTGAAAGGTTGAAGAGTAAAAGGAGGTGTGGTTGTGGTTCTGAGAATACCCATTAAGAAAGAGAGTTTGTAGAGACGAGCATGAGGACTGTGTTGAAGAAAAAGCATTTTTTTTGTTAGAAGAGAAGTGATTTGGGGTTTTGTTTCCAGTTGGAAGGTTGGGGAAGATCGAAAGGAGAGGATTTTGGGAATTAGGGTTTCGTTGGTTTCGAATTTAGGATCTGACCTGGCCCGTTTGTCCGATGATCGAACAGTGTTTTTTCCACTTATAGATCGTTTGACGGACAGTATTGGACTGTATTGTACTGTATTATCATGGTAATACATTGTATTATATGGCTTTATTCGTATATGACTTTTATTTTATTATATTATAAAAATATAATATTTTAAAAAAAAAAGTTAATAATTAATTTTATAAATAAATCAACAAATATTTTTATTTTAATAGAAACAAAAAATTTAAATAACTAATATTTTTATAAATAAAATAAATATTTCCTATATAATTTTGAAATTATAAAAAAAAAATATTAATTACATAACACATATTTCTTCAATATTCCATATTTATTGAAAAAAAAAATGAAAAAAAAAGTGTTTTTTTAATACAATACAACCTAATACCACTAAATATAATATATTAACTAATACGATATTTGTTGTATTAGGCAATTAAAATGTACTAAAATTATATAATATAGTGTTTATACCAAACATTGTATTATATTGTTTTAATACATTTTAAATGGTCAGTACAATACAATACAAGCAAACAAACGTGGCCTTAAAATTTAATGGGTTGGATTATAATTATTAAGTTGTTTTTAAAAAAAAAATAGTTAAACAACTTTAAAATACCAAAAAAGCAATTTAAAATAAAAAGTAAAAACTCCTGACTGTTCACTTAATTGCAAATCATTGAATTGGAGTAAATACAATCCAAAATCTTTTCTTCCGATATTATCTCCCCATATATAACATATTTCCAATTTCATCATAATTATACATGGTATAAAAATCTTTATTTCAATATATTAATTATTTTAAATAACTTTAAAAATAAAAAAGAACCATAATCATTTCTCGTATTGTTGTTTAATATCAATACTTTATTATGATATTAGGGTGATGTATTTATATATTATTTTTTTAGAGTGTTTTGTGTGAGTTATCCTAGTGTCCCTTTTATTTTTGGAGAAAAAAAAAAAAAAACCTTTTCTTTTCTTAGTAAAAATGAAGTTTGTTTGTAATCGAAGAAGAAGATCATGATCATATATGTTCTATATAATTATTATTTTTGGATTGTTTTTTTCCAAATTATATGTATAATTGTTTAACTTGAGTATAAATGTAAAATTACTTATTTTCAGACAATATTACTTTTAAAAAACAAACATGTTGACAATACATTCAGATCTGAGGAAAAAAAAAAACATGTTATTCAAGTTTAGATTTCAATCCCTATTTAGTCTTTAGAAAAATTCAGGACTATTCAGTTTTCAGACAAAAAAACAAACAACCCCTTAATGTTACTGAATATTGAATAATGACCGAAAACTGAAAAATATGTTTGGGTTTATAAGGGCCCGTTCTGTAAGCGTTTTTCGATGGCTGTTTTTTGAAAATAAAAATAAAATTGAAAACAATGCATTTGGTTTCAATTTCGAAATCTAAAAACATATCTAATAGCATATGTTGAAAGCTGTATTTTGAAAATAAAAACACAGAAAACGAGTTTGGTAGATTAACGAAATTTCAATTAGTTAACCAAAACAATTTCTCTATGTTAATTACACGATCCATTAATTTCCGATCTTCGAAATATACTAATTGTACATACAAAACTCCATAATCCCAAATTTCTTCAAACCTCAAGAACAAATAATAATTTAAATCAAGGAGTCTGATCTGAAGACTCATGATTGTTGCCCCTGTATCTAATCATCAACTCCTCCTCTGTTCTTCACTTCCTCCTCTCTCGTCGGCTGTTTATGATTCTTTTCACAATATGAACATCTTTTATTGGTCTCGTCACCAAAAGAAGAAGATCTGCTTAACATCAAAGCAAAAGCAATCAAACGCAACATTTTTTTTTTTTTTTAAAAGAAAGAATTGTAATGAACAAATCTGGAAATCTCTTAATGAATAAATTTGGAAAAAAAAATTATGAACATATCTGGAAAGTTTTTTAATGAACAAATCTAGAAAGTTTTTTAATGAACAATTTTGGAAAAAATTTTAATGAACAAATTTGGAAAAAATTTTAATGAACAAATCTGGAAAAAAAAAATTTAATGAACAAATCTGGAAATTTTTTTAATGAACAAATTTTTTTAAGCAGATCGGAAAGAAGAAGAAGGGAAGAAAAAGAAGAAGAAGAAGAGATCAACGGCAAAGAAGGAAAAGAGATCGACGATGAAGGAGTAGATCGAAAGAAGAGGAAGAAGAAGAAGAGATCGATGGCTAAGAAGGAGAAGAGATTGACGGCGAAGGAGTAGATTGGAAGAAGAAGAAGAAGAAGAAGAAGAGAGATTGGCGGCAAAGAAGGAGGAAGAAGAAGATGGTTGAAAAACCATACAACTGGACTAAAAAAGAGTTCTATTTAAGGTCCAAATGTATATGTGGTCCTAAACATTATCACAACAAATTCTCAAGAGTCTTGCACGCTAGCGGGGATGAATTCAAGAGTAAATCAATGGAGCATTTTCAAAAAAGGTTCAAGACATATTTATATTTAATTATAAATTGGAAGCGGATGAGACGGTGGATCCATTCAAAAAAGTTCATCCTTGAGGGCAAGGATGCTTTTAAGGGGAATGGAATGATATGAACCTTTTAATATTATTTAGTGTTGTGATAATATAGACTTATCATCACCTAGATAATTATATGTTATTATCATGTAATTTAATATATATCAATTGTAAAGATAATCCTCTATATGGCTATATATAGGCCTATTATGTGATCATTCAATATAATCAATAAGATCGACTTAAGTGCTTTCTCCCTCTATTTCTTTCTCTTGTTTAGTGTTTTATTCTATATTCTTGCTTTTAGGCTTTAATTCATAACATTTAGATATTTATTGTAATTTTATTTGTATGCATCCTAAGAAAATTAAAATACACATTAGGTAAAATTGTGCATTGTAAAAGTTACTATCTATATTTTATTTACTATATATATTCCATGCAATTTCATCAAAGGTGATTAAAGTGTGCATTGTAAAAGTTCTCATTGGAAAATTACTATATATATATATTCATTAATGAAAGGAACTGAAGAATTAATGTCTACAACTTTTGGGGAGACAAAACCAGAAATAACCACTCAAAACAATAAACTTTTGACCTGAATACCCACACATATATATACCCTAAAAGCCAAAAGTGAAAGCAACAACAAGTATTCATTTTGAACGTGAGAGGAGAAACCCCACCAGAGAATCATTTTCAGCGAAGAGAAGAGAGACCACACTAGAAAACCTCACCGGTCGTTTTCAGCGAGAGAGAAGAGAAACCCCACCAGAAAAGAGAGTCATTTTCAGCGAGAGAGAAGAGAGACCCCACCAGTCGTTTTCAACGACAGAGAAGAGAGACCCCGCCAGTCGTTTTCAGCGACAGAGAATAGAGACCCCATCAGTGGCCAGAAACGACCCCACCAGTCGCCGAAGAAGATTGTTTTGTCGGTTTGTATGTATGATTTTCTCTTTGTTTACTGAAATTGGCTGATAAGAGTTTGGATTTCAACTTTTAGTATAGTATCAACAGTTAGGGCTAGTTAGGGCTAGTTAGGGCTTGTATTTTGTATAAATTGAGACTGGATTTTGGAGTTTCCTTTGAATAGAAACTTGAAAACCTAACCAATATATTGAATGATTTAACCTTAAACTTGAAATGCTTGCTTAATACTCGAAATTTGTCCTTAAATTCGCATAAAACTTGTAAAGTTGTAAATTGAAATCTTTGATTTTTGGGAGCTGCTCTGGTGTTCAAAAAAAGGGTTACTTATAAGCTTAAAATTAAATTATGTCTCTTTTGTTAACTGCTAAAAAAGGAAGTGATGTGGAGTGTCGTATGAGGTTTGCTTGGCTTGGTGGTTTGCTGCTCCCTTTGGTTTGCTATGTGTCTTTTGCTATCTGTTTTTGGCGTGGGGCTCTGGCTGTTTCCCCTGTTTTTTTTTTCTGGGTCTGTTTGGTTTTGTTTCAGGGCTGCTGTTGCTCCCTTGGTCTGGTCTTTTGTTGTTTTGGCTAACTGTTAATAAATTGCTGTTTAAAAAAAAAAAAAAATGTAACTCTAGTCAGAATATAAAGTAACAAGAAATTAAAGTTTATGGCCACAAATGGAGAATTATGCTAAGTGAAAAAGATTATTATGTATCATATTTGTTTAGGTTCATGTTTTGTAATAACATGCCTTTTGTTTTTTACATCATACTAATAAAATGATATGGCTTGTATAATCCAGGAGATGGGTAGGAAAACTGCGTATATAATATTAGTGTTTTTCCCTATTTAAAGTCATTTGTGGTCTAAAGCAAGAATGGTTTAAGTATAAAACCTTAATGATTTCTATAAAAATCAATGATTTCTATAAAATTCCCATTACTATTTCAACATGTGTTTCTGTCCAAATAACACAACAAATTGTATGACAACCATTTCTAAAAGTTGTAAATCATATTTAACAAATTATCTATACACCACAGGATATTGACACAAATCTTAATTCACATATTTATAAAGTTATACGGAAGAAGGATACCACAATGTCAATATGTATTTGTAGGTCATAATGTTCAACCTTATCTTTTACATATCTCTTAACACTTGTCTACGAGAATATAAGCAATTTCCATCAAAAGCAAAAACTCTAGTAGCCATGAACGTAATCTAACTCTAGCGTGTATCTGACTAAAAAATAATATCTCACAAATTGCGACTTTCCATTACCTGAAAATCTTTAACATTGAAGTATGCTATCTAGAGACAAAAGAACAGAATACATGGAAACATTTAACACATTAAAGCAATGCTTATTAATTGTTTTCACTTGAAGACACTTGAGCACATATAAAATAAGATCTTACAAAATTGGAGCATAATATGGGTAGAACCATGCATAATTGCATAAAGAAACAAAAAACCAGGAGCAAAAATATTAACCACAATGAGAATTAAATTGTTAATGACTGATTCCAACTGAAGACATGTTAGCAACTGATAAGTAAACAACTTACAGAGGTGACTTTAAACTCCCAGAATCCAATGATTGACAGATGTTTGTCACAATATTAACAGTGTCAGGGGAATTTTCTCCTAGGGATTTTATTGCTATTATAGAAACACATATCCAAAATCAATGATTTCTATAAACCTTAAACAACCTTTTATAAAACCTTAATGATTTCTATAAAAATCAATGCACTACTGGTTTTTAACTTTTGTCTCTCTCCAAACCCAAGTTCACTGTTTAATAACATGCTTTGATAATATTTAACATAATGTGGTGTGTGGAAGGGGCTAAAACAGTCATCATAGCTATTTTCTTCATTGGGTGCATTCCAAGAGTCAATATTTTATTTGTTACCATTCTTAATTTGGGCAGTAAAATTATAGTAATCTAATCTTGATTTCTGTAAGCCACTACCACTTTTAAAGTGAAAATGTTTCTTACGTCTTCTCTTGTGCATTAGAAATAACTTAAAAAGCTGCTCGGAATATCTGTAACTATGATAAACAAAAAAGTTAAAGATATATATCAAACTCCTATAACAAATAAGTACTATAAGTCTATTTCATCTCAAAAATATTAATGATGTAAGAATAAAACCGGAAAAATACTAATATAAGTAACCTATAGCCTAAAGGATACTAATAAAAAAAATATTTATTCGTTGATAGATACTAATAAGTAACCTATGTTCTTGAGGCTTGATGCGTCTTTGTTTGTTTGTTTTTTGGCTTTTGGTGGCAACCTGGGTGGTTTGCCTAGGGTTCTGGCTACTGTCATGCTACCCCTTGTCTGTTAGGGGCTGTTTTTTTTTTTTTTTTTGGTGCTTTTTGGCTTCAATAAATTATTGCAGTTCAAAAAAAACTAATGTGCACTTCTACCAGCATGTTCTGTAATACTAATCTATCTTCTGAAACTCCTCAACTAGCACCAAGCTTCTTTAGACTACTGCACGTATCCTTAGATTTTGTTTACTACTTGTACATGTTGCCAACTTTAAGATGTTAACATTGATTTTGCTTTATTTATTTACACCTTGCTTTCTGAATCAGTGCTACTGTGTTTTGTAATTTGTGAAATGTGTTGCTAAAACTGAAATGTGTTGCTAAAACTTGATATGATACTTTAAGTCTCTGCCATAAAACTTGAAATCTTGCTTTAAATCTGTAGCATAAAACTTGAAATGTTGCTTTCAATCTGTAGCATAAAACTTGAAACTTGCAAATCATGTTTTTCCTCTGTTCTTTGTTCCTTGTTTGTGACCATTTTGGCTTGTTGAATAAAGTGTGGTTGTTCCTAAAGGAAAAAAAAAATTGTAATCTTGTGGTAAATAAACTTGTTAACCATAAACAGTGACTAATTTTTGAAATAAATGCAGATGACCAACGACGAAGAGAATTTGATTTACAAGCATCCGGAGGATAATTGGTTTGATGCTCGAGTGAACATTTATTGTAAATTGTCTAATTTGACAATTATTAGAGATGCTATGGATTGGGTTGGCATGTTACGACGGTGGGAGCAGGGTGTTTTCAGATAGTTTTTGACAATGGGCAAGGAGTTTTTTAGTGGTAAGCTTTGCCACATATTGCTATGTAGAGAGTTAAATTATCCTGGTGCGCGCCCTGACGATATGTGGTTTTGGGTCGGTCAATGTGCAGTTAGGTTTGGGAAGGAGGAGTTTCTTCTTGTCACAGGATTAAGGTTTGGACCGATTCCAGAGAGTGTTAACTCCCTACGTAAAGTTGCACAAGGCAGCGTACATCACCGATACTTTGGAGGATGCCCCACTCCCCTAAAAGATGTTTTAGGTAGATTAAGCAGAGATGAGTTTGACGAGGCTGAGGACGTTTTTAAGTTGGGATATGTGTATTTTCTGTCCCACATTATGCTTGGTCGGGAGTACCGGTGGAAGGTGCTTGATTGGATCTGGGGATTGGTTGAGGATATCACAGCGTTTGAGGCGTTCCCTTGGGGAACTTACATTTACAGCATTACCATATATTGACTTGGTAAAGCCATCAACGATAGGACAAACGGGAGGAAACAAAATAGAAATTACAGTACAAAACAGGATTTGGGTTACAATGTGTATGGATTTTCGTGGGCATTGATGGTTAGCTATCTTGTACATTAATTTTTTTATTTTATTTTCTTGAGTTTTACATGTGTAACAATCCTAATTTGTTTCATTTGCTATTGTTTCAGTATTGGGCGATGGAGGTCATCCCGGGTTTGACTAGTTTGGTTGGAAAGCGGAGAAGGGGGAGAAAGGGGCATGGATCTCCAATGACAATGGCACTCACTTTACGAAAGTGTGACTCATAAGTGTCCAAATTGCTGCCATGTGCGAATTTCCTGACAACCCAATATGTGCAACCATCCCTACATGTGGCTCTAAGTGCGAAATCACATTTGATGTCATTACAACCAGCCTCAAATTGGGACTTTGTCGACCATCTAATTCTTTGATTAAACTTCTCATTTAAAGCATATTTATTAAACTCATTCTTCAACTTCTGCTTAGTATCGAAAATCTGTCCTTTGAAAAAAGGCCCCACCCTTGAGGTAGAACATGCGGTACTGTTCGAGCTAATGGAATATTGGTCTGCAAATGAAACAATCCAATGAGATGGTATAGCGTCACATGTCTGTCTGTATGCACCACATTGCCACTGATTTTTCCCCTGATTCTGCCCCTGAGTGTTTGTGTCTGCATCATCTTGCCCGTCTAGATCACTGTCATCTTCATGGCGGGTGAAAACTTCTCGCGATTCATGAATCTCATCACCATCTGACGAATATGAATCATTGGCATCTACTCTCTCTTGTTCATTGGCAATAAATGTATCTTGAATGTCATTCTTACCATCCTATATGCCATTGTCACCATCCCATATGGGAACCTCCGGTTTAAGTCTAAATTGTTGGGTAGTAGAAACCAACTCGGTTACAAATGGAGGAGGAGAAGGTGCAATAGGGACTCCAATGGGAATCGATGATCTCCATGAAGGTACTGCTGGCTGATCCCTAACATCTCTTGCAACTTTCTCCACCAAATCAACATATACCTCTGGAACAATCATTTGACCATGTAAAAGGAATCTCACATCAGTGTCACATTGTAATCGGTACTTTTGTTGACCACCCTCTATCTTAACCAAACTAGTTATGATTACATCATACAAAGTTCTATCAAAATTGGTGAATTGGTATACCAAGTTCTCTAACTCTAAATATTTTAAATTAATCGGCACCACCTCAACAAATGTATCACCACCAACATATCGTAAATCATCCCATTGCCCACCATAGTTGATTACCAGTCTGTAATCCATTTACCTGGAAAAAAAATGATTTCCAAAAGAAATTGTAAGTTCCAGTTTTTCTAAACATTTCACGTTTTCTGTTGTATAAAACTTGAAATCATGCTTTAAAACAGATCTCAAGTTTTGTCAACATTCCAAGTTGTTATACTAGATTTCAAGTTTTCGAACCCGTGAAACTTGAAATCTTCTAGGAAAATTTAAAGTTTTATTGAAATCGATTCTTCACCATAACAAACATAAACTCATGCATTAAAGCTAAACCCATGCTAAATAAACTATTTTCAACTTAATTAATGAACAAATGAATGATACTTACCGATTTAGAGCAAACTAGATTATGAGATGAATGATATTTTCTTCAGGACACTTTGTGAAATCTTCAGACATCAAACCTTTGTGAAATTTTCTTTAGGCCAACAATGGTGCGGCCATTGCTCATCGATTTGTAGGACGATGATGAAGAACGAACACAAGGGAGAAGGATGAAAAGAGAACAGTGAAGAAGACAGTGAGTAAAACAAAATTGAAATATTAGTTTAAGGGTATCTTGGTAATTTATGGACACCCAATGAATTTTTTTACAAAACATGGTTATTAACAATTAAAGTTAGCTATGTGGTCAAAAAGAAATTTCCTATAATTATAGTGGTTATATTTGGCAATTTTCACACTTGAGGGTTGTATTTGGGAGGTTGTTGGCTCCTCGAAACACCAATATTTGGGAGGTTTAAGGTTTTCTCGAATTAACTTATTTACTTTCTTAATTTCCCTTCTGTTTTTTGTAACTTTTCATTATAGACATTTGAGTCTGTAACATTCTCCTCCGTTGAGAAGAGATCAGCTGATGAGGGTGGTTGGGTGTAGTGGTGGCAAAACGGACCGGCCCATTAGGCGAAAGGGTGAGCCCAACCTGGGGCCAAGCCTGTTATGGGACAGGTAACAGGCTTGGGCCCCGGCCCTTAACGAGCCCTTAATGGGCTGGCCCATTAAGGCTTTAACGGGCCAAGCCCAACGGGCTTCAATTTTTTTTTAAAAAAAACATTTTTTTATATAATATTATTTTTTTATACATTGTAATAATTTTGTGTAATTATTAATGTAATAATTTTAATATGAAATATAATATTTGTCATTTCATACAACACTTAATTAGTTTTTAATGAATAATATTTTTACAATTTCGTATTAAATTTGTGGTAAAAAGTATAAATTACAAATCATGATTGCCTCGTTAAAAATCTTACCAAGAAAAACCTAATGTGATAAAAACTTGGTAAGGGAAAAAAAATGCAATTAGAAAAGAAAATTAAGTATTTACAATTACATTAGCTTGCCGGCTGGTTGCTACCGGAACTCTCTTCGATGGTTATGCTGGAGAAGTCATCCATAAATGGGAGGTATGTAAATTTATATAATATATAATGTATAGTGTATAGTATATTAGTATAATAGTATATAATATATAAATAATATATTAAATAAATAAAATAAATTACAAAATAGTTGAAAGAGTGAGTGAGAGATGTTGGAGATTGTAGAGAATAGAGAGAATAAGAGAGTAAGGATTAGGGAAGTAGAGAAAATGTAAAGAATGAGGTGAGGGTGATGGGGGTATTTATAGGAAAATGTTAGGTTATGGTATAATTAGAAAAAAAACAGTAAAAGATTTAAAAAAGTGTAATTTTTAAAAGTTTTGGATATTTTTTTTCCTCCCCAGACAGTCACCTAGTTAATTACAAAAGCCACCCCTCAATTCAAATTAAAAAAAAAAATTGAATTATGGCGGGCCCTAACATGCCGCCCGTGGCCCTGGTCGTGGGCCGACCTGTTAAGGCCCGCCAATTTTTTTTTTTTTGCAAATTTTTTTAGGGCTTGCGGTTCTAGCGGGCCTTACCGGGCCCGGCCCGTGAGCTGGCCACCTAGGCCCGACCTGGCCCGCCAACTTAACGGGCTTGGGCCTAGCCCATTAAGCTAACTGGCCGAGCCGGGCAGCCCGCTAGGGCCCGACCCGTTTTATCAGCACTAGTTGGGTGCTTCCGATTCTTGGGGATGATGGTTGGATTTGAGTGTTGAATTTTTTCATATTTACTTTTAATTTGATTTTGCGAAAAAAATAAATAAATAAAATGGTGGTTACTTTGATTTTGGTTTTAGTTTGACTCTTTTTTTTTTTTTTCCTTTTCAATTAAGTAAATCATATCATATACATATCGGTGCATTAAAGCTCTTCTCTAATAAATATTAACTTTATTTATTAAGTTGTTTATCTCATTGGCATGTTAAAAGGAACTTATTAATAATCCACCTTTACATAAACTCAAACTGTATGAGTACTGTAAAAATACAAATATATGAGTTTAATATTTAAATGGTATTCTGTGATGATAAACCTAGGTGTATAATTTGTCAAAAATAAAATAAAATTAATGAATTATACAATTTGCTAGTAAACTGCTCCATATCCACAGTGACCTCTTTGTTTGAAGCACAAATTTACAAATGGTACAACATTGAATGACAACAAAAGCCATCCTACACCAGAACCAATATGTCCTTAGACAAAATGTAAAACATATAAGACTGATAGGAAAGCTACCACTTATCAAGCATAGAGTCTCTGAAATCGTTTCTATGAAAAAGAAAAAGAAAATGTCGAAATCTAATCTGAAATGGTGTGCCTTGATAACGAAAATGGCACCTGGGAATAAAAAGAAAAAAAAAAAATGGGTTGATCCAGGGAAAAATGACTAGAACACTTATACATGAAGGTTATTTGAATTATTTACTTACCAAAAAATATGATGGCTACTTCTGTTTCACGATGAAAACAAACTCAATACTTCGAAAGACTAAATTGTCTGGAATGAAGTCACTATTTCTGCGGCATATTTTGGACTTCTTCGTATATAGAGCGGAAAAGAACTGTGGGGATATACCTCTCACCATGGCTTGGAAATACAACCTTTTAACATTAATCACCATAAATAGGCAAGTCAGAAAGCACAATCAAGTTGACAATATCAGGACAAAGGAGTGTCAAATTAGAAAGTTGTGGTAAGAAATAATGGCGCATTCAAATGTACATTTCCTATAGTGTTTGTGTCTGTGAACAGGAAAAGCTCTCTAGTAATGGTGATTTTTAGATGACAAAGAACATGGCATTTAACAGATACATTAATAAAGTAATGGTTTCCCCAAAACATTGCCATATTTTACATATAGCCGGTGATCATTAATATTAACAATATGGCCCATGACTAAAAAGAAAGTTCCTCACCGTGATAAGCTTTCCAGCATTCTCAGGCCTTCTTGCCAAGCTGATTGCCGCAGCAGCAGCAGCTCCTGATGAAATACCAACCTAAAGAACAAAGTTTGGAATACTAAATTAACACCACTACCACTAAAAACAAGGGCTTTTCTACTCATCCAGTGATATAACCAATAATAAAGAAAGGTTAAACAATGAATAATGTTGAGGTTGGCATGGAGATAATGAGCTTTCTAGAGAAAAGAAATCAGGACTGGAAATCGGAAAACAATCTTCCATACAGCTTAAATGAGAGCAGAGAACTAGTTCTGAAATGCTTCTTGGATGGATAGATGGTATTAGTTTCATAAGTGACAACTTCCCAGCTGTAACTTTCAAACTAAACTGTAGATGATAGTTATAGCTAAAATAAAAAGGAGAATGCCATATCATGTTTCACTCTTCATGTTAAAATTTATTTGTAGATTACCAGCAATCCTTCCTCCAATGCTAATCTCCTTGCCATTTCGACAGCTTCATCACTGGTGACCTGCAGATTTACATTAACAAATGTCACATTAAAAGTTAATCCAAATGACATGAAAAAGTTCAGATAAAAGTAGGACTCGACAATCTGACTGAGGGGCACTTTATGGACCATTCACTATGACCTACAAAATCAAAGAAAGTCCATTTGGATATTGAAAAAGAGAAGAAAAAAATTACAAAGGAGTTTTCATAGGAGTACAAGAAGCCAATTGTCTTCAACACTAAACAATAACAAGAATGGCACACAGTAGATCTTATGACATGATCCAACAGGGACCATGGACACCCAATTGGAAAATAATAATCTGTGGAGACTCATGCATGAATCACCCAGTTGGAACTGCACAAGTCATCTCATTTCTCATTTCATTCAATGATTGTACTATTGCACACAGCAAATAAATACTGATTGTTTCACTGATTATCAATTATTTGATTTTGACATATAAATTAGTTATGTAAAAGAAAGAAACTCGAAGTTTCGGTATAACGATGTGAATTGAGCTTTGCTTATGTTTATTCTACACAGGAGCTCCTTGATCATTGGATATACGATGGAGACTATATAACCTGATAAAAAGCTCTGTGAAATCTAATGAGAAAGGACTGCAAAGTACAAGCTCTTAGAGGACAATTAGACCAATCAGAACACAATGAATTCAAAAATCGGTAGTGTATTGATGAGAACTCAAAAGTGACTCTGTGAGAGAGAGAGAGAGAGAGAGCAGCCACTATTGGAAGTTCTTAACATCAAATGGAACCTCAAAAATATCTAGTATGAAGATACTTTTGTAAGGAATAATGGGAATATGGAAACCTGCAACAATAACAAAATAAAATGATCGTGCAACATAGTATATGGTTTTTTTTTTAAAAAAAAGAAAAAGAAAAACGAATAAAAAGGGTAATAGAAGGGAAAGTAGATTTTCATTACCTTAAAAACCTCATCAAGCAATTTGACATCCAAGATGCTTGGCACATAACCTGTGTCAAGATGTCATACGCTGTAAGTAGAGATGGCTGGACCTAATGTTTTCTACAAGCAGGAAAGGCTCAGGAATTTAATGTAATAAAATTAAGGTCCAACAAATTGCTTTCACCTGGGTTTTCTCCAGATATTACACTCCTTTCTGCAGGTTCAACACCAACTACCTAAGTAGACAGAAGATGCCAAATTAGGAACTTACATGCTGTCATCCAGAAAGTTATGAACTATTGACAAGATGCTGCAATAGATTTCCAACAATGCCACTCAGCAGGCTCATAAAATGCCTTCCCCCCACACATCCCTTCAAGGAAATGAAACCAAAACTTGTTCAAATTCCATTTTTTGTTAACTCTCTCTCCCTCAACAGACTATGCATAAGTTCTTGTCATACTGAAAGGATGTGCTCAAGTTCCTCATCGAAGTAAGATTCTTACCTGAACATCTTTGTTCATCATTTTCAAGAACCGCCCAGTGCCTGTGATGGTACCACCAGTTCCAATTCCAGCAACAAATATATCTACACAACCTACAGTATCCTCCCATATTTCTGGTCCCGTAGTTTCAAAGTGGATCTGCAATTCATGGAAGAAAACCATTATAAAATATTCTTAAGAATACAACCAACAGAATTCAGGAAACAAGGAATAATGTGAAATAAATCATGAACAACCTTCATATTAGCCATATTATCAAACTGTTGAAACATGTAGGCATTTTGGGTGTTCAGAACAATTTCTTCAGCTTTATCAACTGCTCCTTTTAGACCTTTCTCTGGGTCAGTCAAAACAATTTCTGCTCCAAATGCACGTAAAAGAATCCTTCTTTCAAGATTTATTGATGCAGGCATGGTGACTATGAGTTTATATCCCTTGGCTGCCGCAACAAAAGCGATACCAAGTCCTGTATTTCCAGTTGTTGGCTCAACTAATACAGTCTGCAACAAGACAGGACACATAGCATAACATGTACTGTATATAAATAAGGTAAAACATGGCTTTCGCAAAGCCACAACATCTAAACCCATAGAATACCAATATATAATTACGTAGATAATCGCTAAGAGATATACTGATCCATGACATGCAAATATGCAATTGGAAAATAGTTGTACTAAAAGTTTGTGGCTAACCTTCCCAGGAGAAATTGCTCCACTTTCTTCAGCCTCAGATATCATACCATAACCAATTCTGAATTTTCAATTATTAAAATAGAAAACATCAGTTCTTTGTAACATGTTATCACTTGTATGCATGCATGAAAAATCGGAGTGAAAACTTGCACAACATACTAATGTAGTATTTTATAAGTTTGTCCTATTGATAAGCCCAACTTATATAGTGGACGATTACCAACACAAACTAGCACTTTAATACATATTACATTTAAAGAGAAAACACAAATAAAGCATAACAGTTGATATTGAATGCTACTCTATTGAAGAAAAATGCAATAAGATACCTATCCTTGACACTGCGGCAAGGTTCCATGGACTCAAGTTTAGCGGCAACATTTGCTACGCAGCCCTCTGTAACTTTGTTGAGATATACCATTGGTGTTCCCCCAATCAACTATACATCAATTTGTCACAACTGCTCAAATCAGTAAAGATTTTGAAACATGAGGATTATTACCAAAAGCAAAAGAAGTGCTACACATAACACGCAACGACTTCAACCTGGAATCAATAGTATTATTGATGGCAACACAACACATTTTGAGTATCTAGCTGACCTTCACATGCCTATATTAACTTTGTTTCTAATTAACTTCTGTGTCTTTAGTTCAATTGTTAACGTTTAACATCTTTTCAAAAGATGGCATTCTATGTCGAATTTGTTTTCATTGAAACTGTTAACTTGTGCCTTAATGGCCTGACTAACATAATCCATTAACTTTTAGTACCAAAATAAATGGATGTCAAGAACTGTTTTGGACTGACACACTAAACTTATTCATAAAAAAAGAAGATTTCATTTACAGTTGAAGAGAAACAAATTGAATAAACTATTTTTCATGAAAAAAAGTCTTGAATCAACTGAATTGTGTTTCTTTTTGGAAGTTTAATTCTTCAATGCTCAAACCCACTTGTAAAATTGTCACTTAAAAAAAAAAAAAACAACAGGAAAGGACGGTAATTTGGGTCAAAAGCAGAGAGACCTGAGTCACGTCTTCGGCGATGTTGACGGCCTGGAAATCTTCTTCTTCTTCTTCTTCTACTACTTGTTCGATTTCTCTGGTGTACAGCGAAGCTTTGCCAGAGACGATAACGGATAAAACTCTTCTTCTGGAAGCAAATGCGCCATTAATCGACGATAAGTTTGGAGCTTTGACTGGCGTGAAACGATGGCGTTTTGAGGAAGTCGTAATCGAAGGAAGAGGAGGAAGAAGACGAAACTGAGTTTGAGGTTGAAGAGAAGATAAAGCCATTTGTTTTTCGGAGGTTTTTCAGAGGTTTTAGATAAAACAACTATAGCATGTTTTGTAGTTTTAATTTTGCAAGCAATTGTAATTATACATAAGTGGTACGGTATAAATTATAATTAGACAAAATTTCAAGGGCACTTTTGTTATGATATTTTCATTTTGACTCCTCACCTTTAAACTATTATTGGATGTATAGATAAAAATGCTTTTATTCAGAAACATCCCCTGGTTCAATTGATTGAGTTTGACCGTTAAAAAGTCTAAAATGTTCCTACTTAAACTTCAATTGTATGAATTGACTATTATACCCTCCAACTTTTACCGAATAAAAGCATTGTTTGTTAGCCCACACTCCACAAGAACAAGAGTACATTAATAATAGTTCAAATTGAAGGAAGGTTTTTAATATTAAACCAATTATTATATTTTGTTAATTTCAAGGGCATTTTTTTTTTTTTTTTAATAATCATAATTTAATATTTTTAAGTTTGAAACCTTTGGTAAGTCCCAATAGTTCTATTGTAATACTCAAAACAAAACAACAACAAAAAACTATATCCACCCATGAATTATCCAGGATTATATGAACAAAAAAATATTTGATTAAGAAAAAATATGATCACTAAAGTATCTCTAGCCATATATGGAAGCTGTAAACAAATGAAAAGACTTTCTTTGTACAAGAGGCATGAAAACTTTAGTCCCAAAATTCTGCAGTGAGAATAGATTGACATTCTCACCTTTGTGAAGCAGAAAAAACCTGATGGTTTGTCTCACGCATCAGTAGGATGTCTAAATTTGTCTTGCCCCAAAGAATGTAGAGTTCAACTTTTCACCAAAAATTACGCGGTGACGGTATTGATTTTAACTCTTGCTCTTTCTTTGTAACGGTATGAGAGAATCGCTTAGACTTGTGTATCCTCAATCTCATGGCAGGGACCTTTCGGGCTACCGCCTGCCATATCATCTGGACAGCATCGCCCTCCTTGGACGGATATTGGAACTTGAAGAAATCCTCAACCTCCTTCAACCTGTCCCTCATTTGAGACCACTCATCCTTCTTGATACTTCTGATTAGGTTTATCAGAAAATGTTCCTTGACAGCGTCTGATGTGCGAACAAATATGCAGAATTCAGAGTAGTCAAGAACGTCCTCGTAAGGAAGCTCAATTTCATCACTGATGATGACTGGGACACAATGACTAACAATGGCATCGAAGAGGCGATTTGACGAGGGAGTATCACCGGCTATGTTGAGACAGAATTTGGAAGCGTGCATTCCCTGTGTGGCTTTGTTGATTCCATTCCTTTGAACACTTCCAAATGTGAAATGCACATCCTTTTCATCTTTAAGAAGATAAAACAATTCTTGCCGTGCAAAGCCGCCCTGAGTAAGAAGAACCAAAGAATAAAGAATCATGCATGAGAAAAGAAACAATATGTGAACAGAAATCAATCACATCAAAATATTATACAGATTATTTACTTGAAACGATTAACAAGGGATGACATGAACCCATTTCTAAAGGGTTCAGCGGTAATAATATACATAAGCATACCCATACTGTGCATACATATATGAAGAGCTAGTGAGCTACATGATGCACACAAACACTTGGAACACGCAAGAAATCAAGCCCATGCCCTTCAAAACTGGTAATAGAATCGTAAAGAACTCTGAGACTGAGATTGGCTAAGAAGGTTTCATCATCTTTTCTCCAAAAGCCAACACACAAAACATTCATCACAGGAGAAAATAATAGTTCTCACAATGATGCATTTCTAACAATTCTTCGAGAAAAGGTTCAAAGTAGTATTTGTTATCTCTAATTATCTTTGAGTTAACAAAGAGAAATGAATTCTTAGAATTCCTTGGGGATTCTTAATCGGAGTAACAAAATGAGGTCAGAAAGAACACGAAATTATAAGCTGGCCATTTTCTAAATATCCAACTATATATGATTAAGCTTTTGACAGCACTTCCACTGGGGTACGAGCAAATTCTAAGGATATCGAGATAGAAGAAACTTAAGATTTTCACTGTGTTGACACAAAAACCAAATTGCTTCAAAATGATTGTGTTTTCACAAGGAAAGAGCGCCCAATTGATTTCACCATTCACTAATTTATTTTTTAATCGGTAAATGAAATTCCGCAAAGGATAAGAGAATGGGTCCAAGTACACACAAATGAAAGGCTTGAAAAGGAATTCTGTTAGTATGATCCAATGAAATATGATAATCAGCAAAATAGGTATCTTATACAAGATAGCAAACAACAAATAAGCATCAAATCCTGATAAAGACCACATAGTATCACAATTAAACAGAAGACAAGTAACAAAACGAGGAAGAGCACTTACATCTTTTCTGTATATGGCTCCTTGGAAGTACAGCAGAGTTGGACGAGTATCAAAATCAGATGTATCGTTGACATAAGGCTTGATCACATGTTTGTAAGGCGCAATGACATCTTTATCAACATTAGCTATGTTGGGAGGGTACCTCCCAAAATCGGAAAGTATGAAAGTTGCTCGCCATAGCTTCATCCTAGCAGTCAATAGGCTATTGGGATGGTGAGCTACAATGAAATGATCTTTCCCCTGGTACTGTTTCCACAACTCCTGATTCGTCACATAATCCACCAATTTGTCTTGCAACACTCTATCGTTGCCTTTCTTCTTATGTGGAGTCTTTTTCGAAAACTTATTATAGCTCAAAGAAGCAAAGAAAGGTACAAATATAAAATCAGCTTCAGTAGAGTTGCGCACTCTAATCACACTAGAAGCTCTGGGGATATTAGAAATCTCGGAAGCAAGGAGATCCAAGGTAAGCCAATATTCTATACTATGTTGCAAGTTCAATCCACCGGGATATTGAGGTATATTTTCCGTAATATCAGGCCAAACACTTCCCCCTTGTGCTTTCCAATCTAAGAGTTCAAAATGAAACTCAGGGGGTAGATCATACATATAAACCTTAAGAATCGCTTTATTTTTCGTATTGCATTTCTTTTGGGGTAATTCTGCCTCTTCTTCTTCTACACTATCGTTAAGTATTGCGCGGTTTCTAATCCTAGGTTCAGAATTACCATTGTTAACTACAGGCAGGGGATTGGGATTGCTATTGGTATTTGTAAACAAACTACTATCAATGGAAGTGGACCGCAATACAAAGAACCACGACAAAAAGAAGAAAATTGATGCAATTGTGAACAAGGAAAGCAAAGACTTACGAGTAATGATCCCAAGAGATGATTTACTCCTCTCACCCATAGCAGCAACACTAATCCAAGAAAACCAGCAATGCTTTCTCTATATAGGAGCCAAACACCATTAATAATGATATATAAACTTAAATTGCTAACGCAATCAGCAATGCTGTGCTGAAATATCCAATACCCAGAAACCAGCTCATAGAGAGAATAACAACAAACCCAAATCAAAAACCCACCAAATAAAAACAGTCAATGATTTGAAAAACCGAAATTGGGAAATATGATTCGGTGGAGAGTTAGAAATGGGAATTCAAAGTTTCCGTTGTTGTACATTTATTTGGATTCTTACCGTAGAAAAAAAAAAAAATCCAACCACTCACCAAAAACTCTCTTCTTTTCTTCTTTTGTCTTTGTTGTTGTTATTGTTGATGCAACTCTCTCTCTCTCTCTCTTGCTGTTTGAGACTCTCTGTCTCTCTCTTCTGCCTCACGTGTGCGCAAAGAGAGTTGAAGTTGCGTACGAATAGGGTCTATCTGTTGAAGCGGGCTCAACTGGACTTCTTCTCCCTCCTTTCTCTGCATCACATTCTACATTTTACAACAATGTTCCATCCATGCATATATCTCTCCTATCTATGCATGTACAAAGTTTCTGTTTTTTTATTCCTCGATGGTTATCTTTTCTTTTTCTTTTTCTTTTTTACAATATCCCACTTTTCTTTTTTCGAAGCTCGTCCATGTATCAATTGAGTTACGCCCTATTGGCTTGGTGATGATTATCACTGGAGCTGATTTGTATACCCCTAGGAAGCACGGATACTTCATTTGGTGGAGGTAACTCGTATCGAACTCGTATCCAGTTTTGATACTTCCCGGATACTCTAGGATACGTATCCGATACACCAAATGGCGTATCCGTTGACTTTTTCACAAGTTTGACTGGAGGATATTTAGAGGATACTTGATGGATACTTGGAGGATATGTTTGTGGCAATATTATAATTATTTTAGTATAAAACGGGGTCAAATTATAATTTCAAAATATTAGGGGTCAAAATGAAACTGTAAAGAAATTTTGGCTTTGATTTCATTGACATGGAGAATAACGGGATACTTGAGATTGCAAACCTTTCACTTGATGAACCATAGTTAGATGCCGAATTATTTAGATCCTTTAACAATGTGAATGATGATAATGAAGTTAATTAGGAATTTAGTATATATTTTATGAGTTTATTTTATGTATTATTTGGATTTTGTAATATACTATAACTTATGTGACATATGTTTTATTTAGATTTTCAATTTTGTAATATGTTACGACTTAATTTGGATATTGTAATATGTTACATTGTTATGACTTAGGTTGTTATGTGACATGTTTTATTTGGATGATTGAATATGGATATGTTTTGATTTTTGAATGAATTATCAAATATCCTTTTATATATTCTTATTTTTAAAAAATATAAATATATATTATTTTAATTGACGTATCCTGCCGTATCCGTATCCTAGTTTTTAGAGATTTACCGTATCCCCGTATCGTGCCGTATCCGTATCCCGTATCCGTATCCGTATCCGTGCTTCCTTGGTATACCCCACTTGGTACTACTAATTTACATTTATTTAGGATTTAAATTCAAAGCATGTTTTACTTTAATGTGTTTATGTAAATTATGGTAATTCTACCATCCTGATTTTAAAAATCAATACAGTATTGAATGGTTTTGACCAATCAAAACGTATCAAAACTATGACATTTTTACATTCGTACTTCGTTAAAATCATGACTCACCTACTAGATAAGTAGTAATAAATGTTCTGATTTCAAAATTTTAAATTCTATAATAAAAACATAACGTTAATTTAATTAACACTCAAGATTTTTATTAAATTGAGTTTATAAAATGCCTTGATATCTCAACCCTTATTGTGATTACATGAATGGTTAGATTAGATGAATGGTGTGATGTGGGCACACATCAAGTATGTAATACTTCAAAAATAAATAAATATGTATATAAAATAAATAAATAAACTCAACTAATTTTTTATTTTCTTTTTAACTATAACTTCTTCGATGTCGACATGAATGGATACCACTTAACCAACCTTATTTCTTATCAAAACTCATCCGATATTTGATATACGAATGGTTATAGCAGAGTGGTGGAGAGTCTCATTATGCTTATTTTACGAAGAGTTTAATTTCCGGTATCGTGGGAGTAGATATCTGTAATACTATCCAGATAATAATATAATATACAACATACCAAGAAAATTAAAGACAAAGTGGGATTTTCATAACTGCAATTTGGTCAACACCTGAATTTCCTTGAGGGACCCGGTTGATGACAAAAAGCTGACCAGAACCAAACTTCTTTAAACAATTTGTTTGGGTCCACTTCTGTATCAAATATTAACAGAATTGATTGAGTTTGGTGAACCAAAGTATTGACTATATTAGTAAACCCATCAATTTTTTATTTTTATTATTTTTTTATAATATCTATTAATCCGGGACTAGATATTTTTTTTGAACCATTGATAGGATTCGAGCCGCTGATCTAAGAGTCATTTACCTAATCCCCAAGTTCACCTATCTACCAGCTAAACTACACCCATGTTGACGTAAACCCATCTATTAACAATCAATTTGTTTGTGCCTTCTTTCAAATTAATTATTAAAATGGTTATTTTGAATTAAATTTGTATATGACTCATATATGACAACATGTTATTCAAATGTGTAATGGCAACCATCAATGTGTGCTGCGGTTGGTCACCACACTCCATGTGGGGAGAACCGTTCGGGGTCTCAGGCACTGCCCAAGTTCGACTCCCACTAAAAGCGAACTCATGTTGAGTGCACCTATGGCTAGGCTTTTCCTGACCTTCCGGGCCGACAAGATTAGTCCCACTCCAATGTTAGGTGGGGACAGCTGGGTGAGAACCATAAAAATGTGTAATGGATAGTTTTATATAATGTGGACAAAATTTTGTTTACTTTTCAAAAACCACAATATAGATCTAGATTTTGAACACAGATTTTAGATCTAAATCTAAAAATTAAGCAATTGTTTTTTTATGAGATGATATTCAAATATATCTTTAAATATAAATTCTATCTTAATTTATTTTTTAAAAAATAAAAAATAAAACAGATTAGCAGTTTGAAACTAGGGAAAGTGAAACTTGAGCAGGACCCAACTGCTCCATTTGTTTGTATCCAGAAATTTAAAGGTTGAGTGAGGCATGATTAAAATAAAATAATCCTGGTGAATTGTGCAATTGTTTAAAATCAAGGCATTTAAAAAAAAAAAAAAGATTCCCATTTCCCAGTCCCTAGATTTGATCGGACCGAGAAACAAGAATGAATTTGACACGATCCAATTATTATTATTATTATTATTATTATTTTAAAGCAGAATTTCACATAATTCTCACTTTTTTAACGATTTATCACTTTTATAAATGTCTTTATATATTCATCACTTTAGTCCCTATTTTTTTTTTCAGAATTCATCGCTTTAGTCTATTTGGCCAAATATTTAAAAGTCAACTAATTTAAAATCTATAAAAGTATATTTTGACCCTTGTTACTATTTAATTTAGCTAAAATAATTATTTTAACTTTAAATTAAAATGAAAAACAATAAAATTCTTAATAATAAAATCTTAAATAAATAGATTACAAATATATATATATATATATCTATATATAATAATCATTTAAAACTAAGATAATCATTTTAGCTAAATAAAAATCCATTATGATTAAAACAATACAAAATAAGAAAAAAAATTAATGGATTTTATTATTATTATTCATTTAAGATTTTTTTAATCTATTTATTTAAGATTAATTTAAAGATAAGATAATTATTTTAGTTAAATTAAATGGTAATAAAGGTAAAAATGTACTTTCATAGGTTTTAAAATAGTTGACTTTTAAATATTTGGTCAAATAGACTAAAGTGATGAGTTTTTTATTTATTTATTTTTTATATATAAATAGAGACTAAAGTAATAAATATGGAAAGACATTTATAAATGTGACAAATCATCAAAAAAGTGGGACTTATGTGAAATTCTGCCTTATTTTAATATCTCAGATCCGTTTGGCGATTAGATTACCGGTTTGTAAGGACTTAACGAGATCAATTTCATAGGGAGACCCAAAATGCAACTCTCATTATGGACATCAGTTTCCCATACTTCGCAATTTAATGGGTTTACAGGTAAATGTGGAACTCAAACTCCTATCACATAAATGAAGAGAAACATGTTGTTAATAGTAGCAGTGACATTATAGTATTACGGTTTGAATATTAATGTAAAAATAAAAGGTGAATTATCAAAACTAGCCATAAAAATATATGAAACTTTAAATTAATCAATTTTCAAAATTTCTATTCTTTTTGTCAACTTTTTCACTTTTTTGGGTAAAAATATCTTTAATGAATATTTTCAATTTTTTATTTTTTTATTTTTTTTATTTTAATTTTTACAGCAGTCTGTCCACAGACCTTTAAAGGGAGATTTCATAAAATTTTCAATTTTTTTCATTTAAAATTAATTCAGAAAATAAAAGTTAAAGGGATATTTTTGTCATTTCAAGGCCCATATTTACAATAATAGAAAAAATGTTGGAAGTTTAGGAAAAATTAGAAAGAAAAAAAAAATCATATTATTTCTTGGCTATTTGTAAATAAAATCCCAACAATATATATATATATATATATACCACATGAAAGATGGCACAAATTTAAACCTAGGAAATTACCGGTTTGAATAACTGTTTTTTACCATCAAAACAAATTTGGTGGTCATTATCTTGCAACGTAATATTAGAATCTTTATTCAATAAAACATCCCCATTATTTTGTTGAAGAATTGGATCAACTCCTTGAAACCTAAATTTGTCAACTTCAAAATTAAATGTTATTTCCTGACTCACTTCTAAATAAATGTGAAGAGATGTTATTAAAACTTAAGTTATTAAGTTGGTTCTAGTCTTATAAAAGTAGACTAGTAAAGAGTGTTAGAAATTTTTTGAACCCTTTTGAATTTTCTGTTTTCTTTATTGACAAAATGCAAGTAGTACTAAGAAGGATATATTTACTTTATAAGAAGTAGGTGACCAAACCAGCTTTGATTCTTGAAGTATTTATCACAGAAAATCAATAAAGCAGATCCCCATAAGACTACAATTTCCAAGGTTTAAAAATTAAAACTGTTTTTTTCTTTAAAAAAATAAATTAATTAATATTGTTGTTGCTGGGATACCACGAGTACCAATTAATGAATATCTCCAATGCAAAAGTTACTTACATATCAATAATTGTTGACATAACAACAATGTCAAGAAACTTGCTTCCAATGTGGTATAAAAATAGACTTAATAGACAATAACTCAAATTTTGGTCTCCAATGCTTATGTCTAAAACACATTTTTTTTTTTTTTTAATGATGTGTCTATTTTTTTTTTATTATTTTAATTTCCTTACCAAAAATAGTTGAAAAATTAATGTCAGTTTTAAATGTTTGCTTAATCAACCTAAAAAATAGTTGTGCAATAGACCGTCTGAAAGTAGACAGTCATATTGACAACTTTCAGACGATCACGTTGACAATGTTTAATTTTTTTTTTTACCACGTCAACTTGAGGTTGAATATGCACGGCTGCATTTGAGACATAATTATTAACAGAACATCTATTTATCCCACGTGACATCTTTTTTTTTTTTTTTTTTTGTCACAAGATACGCTTACATTGAAGATGCTTATATAATTATGCAGCTGATGGAGGAGAGAAACTAGGAAATAACAACTATGTAGTTGATTTAGAGAAACTATCAGAAGACCAAGATATTCATGCTTCAAATTCTAATCGAGGTCCAGTCGATCTCATGATACGACAAGATGTGAATTTTGAGTCTGACAATAATTGGATTCCGAAGGTGACCAAATCAAAAAGAAAAGTGAAGTCGACTTTTAAAATTTTATCTAGTTCCAAGTTTCAAATGAGTAAGGGAAGACATTCTACGTGCTTCCCTAAAGTTGAGACTAAATTTCGCTCTGATTCTGCAGCTTCTACAGCCCAAGAAGAATTAAGCATTGTCGCTAATTGGGCCGCACAAGTTGAGGTAGAAGGGAATGATTGTGCTTGTTGGATGGCTAAGCTTAATTAGTTTAGTTCATTTTTATTTTTGTCTTCTATCGAGGCTCATGAGCCTATTTAGATTATTGTTTTAGGTGGGCTTGCACATCCCTCTGCTTTCGCTTTTCTTTTCTTTTCCTTTTTTTTTTTATAAATTTAATTTCTTGTTTCTCTTGTTTTTCTTCTTTTATCAATAAATTCTAGTTGCTTGGGCTTAAAAAAAACACCTAAAATGTGAATCTGACAAAAATACATTTAAAACATAATCGCAAAAATAAGTCTTGTGCTTTTTTTCCCAAGACTTATTTTCGTGTTTCCAATACTTATTTAGGTATTTCTAATACTTATTTTGTACTTCGGTGACTTATTATATAATTTTCGAGACTTACCGGATATTTTTACAAATTTCGGGACTTACTGGGCAAGATACAAAATTTTCTAAATTCTTTTTTCATCAGCCTCCATAGAGGTTTGTTTTTTGAAAGGAAAAAAAAAAACCTAATGACAAAAGTAATAAAAGAAGAAGGTGGGGGTATTTTTGTCTATCAGTACAATTTAAACTCAATTTATTAATCCAATGCTATTCCTAAAAATTACTATGGATTTGGTTTCAAAATGACATTAATTGACGAGATGAGGTTGGTCCAAAAAATTGTTTAAAAAGAATTTATACACTTCATTTTCTGAATTGTAGTGATTGTTTTATTTGTGTTTAACTTATTCGTTCTAATACTTAAGTTTGTATTTGTTGTACTAGTTTCATGGCTTACTATGTTGTTTAATCTTTAGAATTAAATAAACTTTTATTCTAAAAAAAAATAAAATTAGTTGACGATGTTGGAAAAAAAAAAAGAAGTTGTTTTAGAGTTTGTGAAACACTTGTGTGAGGTTTATTTTCCCTTTGATGTTGTAAAAAAAACAAAAAACCATAGTTGACGATGTTGAAAAAAAAAAAAAAGAGTTGTTTTAGAGTTTGTGAAACACTTGTGTGAGGTTTATTTTCCCTTTGATGTTGTAAAAAAAAAAAAAAAAAACATTATAGTCTAAAAGTCCGTGTAAAATTTCTTTTGTTTGGTCAATATGGTCAGAAGGACCATTTTCTTGTAAATTTGAAATCATAAGGACTAAGGATGTGTTTGGAATGACTTTCAAATAGAGCTTCTGGCGTAGATTTTTTACAGGTAAAACTTCTATTGGATAGAGCTTTTAATAAAAAACCAAACGTTGTTTGGTATTCACTTAAAAGCGTTAAATTAGTAGATTGTTTGGTAAAATACAAATGAAATACCCCTTTTAAACCGAAAATTAAGGACTTTCTTCGTTTTTAGTCAGAATTAGTAAATTGATTGTTTTTGTTAAACAATCCATTGTAGAGACTTAAATGCCCCTTATTATTTTTCCAAACATCTTCTCTCTCCTTTTCTTTCTCATTTCTGTAGAATCTTTTTTTTATGGGAAATTATCATTCTCCCCCCTGTAGTTTGCCGTATTCTCCAGTCTTCCCCCTCTAGTTTTAAAATTCTCCAATTTTCCCCCTCCCATACCTATTTTTATATGGTGAGATTGGTTGTATTTGTGCAGAAATTGCAGAATGTTGAAACTAGAGGGGGAAAACTGGAGAATACGACAAACTACAGGGGGAGAATAATAATTTCCCCTTTTTTTAATTTCTTTTTCTCTCTCATGAGTTCTTCTTCTTTTTCTTCTTTCTCTCCTCTCTTCTCTCTCTCTCACCATCTTACCCTTCTCTCCTCCTCTTTCCTTCGTCTTCTTCTTCTCTCATTCTTCTTCTTCTTTTTCTCTCCTCTATTCTCTTTCTCTTTCACCTTTTTTTCCAGGTTTTTACAAAAAATTCAGATTTTTTTAAACAAAAAATTTCATATTTTGTTTTTTTTTTTTCAAAGAAAATTTATAGATTTGAGGTTGGTTGTTGTGTTTATGAATGGTGTTAGGTTTTGACTTATATTCCTAAACGAACCAAACAAGACTCAATTGATGTGGAGCTTCCTGGAGATGTGAGATACGTTTGGAAGATGGAATGGTGTTGTTTGAGGGAGGTTTTAAGACCAGAAGAACGGAAGACTGAAGATTGTTTCAACGTATTGATCGTGGTTTTCTGAAAGATGTAATTTAAGGTGACTTGTAACGGTTTAGGAAGCGGGTGCGTAACCGTGACCCAAATTGTAGTCAATCATAAGCATGCGTGGAACGGGAAATCTTCAGCGAAAAAGGAAAGTGTTCTTTTGGGAGGATCTTGTGCTTGAAGGAAAATGAATACTCTTTACAAGAAGATTTGTCATAAAAGGAAATAGTATTTATGTGAAACAAGTAAGTCTTGTACATTTAGGAGTGATGACTCGCTTTTTGTGTCGTTACCAAATTGCGAATTACCAAAAGAATGTTATAAAATGAATCTTTAAGCAATATATTTTACGTTTTGAAAATGAATAACGTGGTAAGCTTAAAATTCGTTCCACAGGGAATTAGAGTAATATGTTGAATTAATTAGCTAATCTATAAACAATAAAATAAATCATAAATGATGAATGAGTGTATAGTTTGTCAAACCATCAAACATACATACAAAATTAACCTAACTAAAAATATGGTGATATGAAAAATAGAAGACTCACAATCTTGATAAGAAAAATGGATATAAACAATTAATGTTGATGCTAGGGAATTGATTGATTAGCAAGTAGGTATGGGCATTGCTTTTTAAGCCACTTTAAGGACCAATCTCTATATGTTAACCAATTTAGGTTTAGATTAATGTGGTTAATATACCATCCACTAATCTATCCTATTTATTGGGTTCTTAATCACTCAAGTGTGTCAATCCAAGAGTGATTATATAACATGTTATTCTAAACAAGATTGTAATTAACAAGTGGGTATACAAGTCAATCACATAATGAATATAATCTAATGAATTAATAAATAGAACACATATAGAGATTCATTACAAAGCTTAAGCAAAAACCCACAACCAAATGTTTATCAAATCAATCCCCTAGATTAGGGGTTTAATTACACATAGTAGCAATCAAATAGAAAACAAGTAAATGGTAAGGAAATCACCCTTGGGCCACCTTCTTTAGTGCTTGATCCTTGTTCTCCTTTGATGCTCATTGTGCAAAGAATGGAGGATGAGGATATGTCTAGATGTGTGGGTGTCTATAGAAAGTGACTAAGGAATTGGTGGAGAAATGGTAGGGAAGGAATGGTCTAGGGAAGTAATCAAGATTTGGTGTGAGGTTTTGGATGGAAAAGATAAGTCCAAGTATAGAAATAGAGGAATTTGGGAGATGATCAATGGAGGAAAAAGAGATTGGTAGGAGAGAATAGGCTTTTTTTTCAAATTGAAAAGAGGGATGGATTCATAGTATTTTTGAATTAGGTCACGGATGGTAAAATTACTAAAACACCCCCTGTACTTGTCAAACTACCATTTTGGCCCCTCTAGGGGCCTTTCTGTAATTTGCCTACCAAAATCAACCAATCAGCGTTGAGAACAGAGGAGGTTGCGGTTTGCATCAATGGCGACCAAAGGGCGACAATATGGCAACCTCATCAGGTGTGGGAATCAAGTCCCTATCGCCATGGCGACCTCAAACGACAAATGGCGACCAAAATGGTGACGTGGGTGTGACGTGGGCGTGTGAAGGAGGAGAAGATTCCAGCAATTTGGGATGCCGAAAATGGAACGATGGGGCTGCCGGTGTGGTGGCTGTTGATTCCGACCACTTTTTAACCGGCGGTCGGTCGATCGGTCGGTCGGTTAGGTTGCTTTTCGGTCGGCAGTCATGCTTAGGGTTTGGAGGTGCATTTAATGGCTATTGCACGTTGAGAGGAAGAAGATAGTGAATAGTAAAGGGGTGTCTTTAGCAGCAACATGAGGTGTAATGAGCTGCTGCCTTTTTGATATGAAGGGGGGGCAGTTGGTCGAAGAATGGGGTGCACACAACCCTATTCTAATCAAATTGAGGCAAGGATTGGGCCAGGTGAAACACACCATTTGGGCCAGCTGATTTTAGGTGTGTGTGAAATTTGGGCTGTACAAGTTTGGGCAAAGTGATTTGGGCTGCCTGATTTTGCCCATTTAAAATGAAACGGTGCGTTTCAACAGCTGATGAAGCTTGGGCTGCTTTGGGCTTTGTCTTTTATGGGGGTGCAATTAGCTGTTCAGGTGGGGTGCAATCAGGTGCAAATAGGAGGGTTGTGGCCAGTGTTTAGGCTTGCTGCTAGGCCCACGCGTGAGGCCCAATTGCACACTTGAAACACACCGTTTTGGTCTGTCCACGTGGCACTGCTTGCCTGATTCACCTGGCAAATTACGGAGAGCACCCTGAACTCTTCTGTATTTACGATAACTTCAAAACTTCCTCCAATAATTACACTTTTGCCCCTTTTTCACCATAATTACTCCAATGCCTCTGAATTCTATAAATACATGAAAATAATTAATTAACACCATTAAATCACAGAATAATGCCCAAGAATCAAACAAAAGGAGAAGGAAATGAGGGCTAAAATCATACCAATTTTGGTTCGATCAAGGAATAAGATTTCCTTTTATCTTAAACTCTCTGTAACTAGTATAAATAGTCATAATATTTATGTTTAAGGCTGTGGAGCAAAAAAAGAACACCATGTAAACATCAGAGAGTGTTAGTGAGATCCGGGGAGACTCAAGGGAATATCCAGGGAGGGATTCAAGGGAATATCAGTGGATCGAGTTAGAGATTCGTGGGTGATATTCAGGGGAGACTTAGGAGATATTGTGGCGGTACTTGGTGAAGATCTTGTGAGTGGGGTTTAGGGTTGAGGTGAGAGAGTTAATCCTAGAGTATATGGTTGTAACAATTTATCATATAGTGAAACTTTCTCTGTCGTCCAGACGGCCCATGGTTTTTTACCCGTTTTGGGTTTTCCACGTATATTTTGTGCTGTGATTGTTTATTCTCTCTCATTTATTTTTCTGCTTATTGATGTTATTAATTGCTATGAGTTATAAGCGAATATTAGGTACGACGTTTCCGCGTTCATCGATTTATATGAATTATCCCCAACAAATGGTAGGACTTATGTTTGGGTTTGGGTTTTGTTAAAAAGAATTTCAGATTTTTATTTTAGAAAAAATTCAGATTTGGTTTGCAGATTTTCTTCAAAAAAAATTCAGTTTTTTTTTTTTTTTTTTTGAAAAAGTTCCAGATTATTTTTTTAAGGTTGGTTGTGGTTGTGCTTAAAAACAATTCAGAATTTTTTTTTGAAAAATTTCAGATTTGTGGTTGTGTTTAAGTTTCGGTTTGGGTTGTGGTTGTGGTTGTGTTTAATTTTCAAATTTTTTTAAAATTTTTTTTAGATCTCGTTTTTTTTTTCCATGTTGTGGTTGTTTTTATGAATGGTGAAAGTTGTGTTTGGGTTTGGATTTTGTTGAAAAAGAAATACAGATTTTTTTCAGATTTGATTTTTTTCAAACAAAAATTCCAGATTTCATTTTGTTTAAATAAACCAGGCCACCAATTAAACACACTACGCAAAACTCATTAAACATACCAAGCAAAACAAATTAAATACACCAAGGCAAAACTAATTAAACACATCAGGCAAAACGAATTAAACACACTAGGACAAAAACAATTAAACACACCGGGGTAAAACGAATTAAATACACCAGACAAAACAAATTAAAAACACTAGTGCAAAAACAATTAAACACATCGGGGCAAAACAAATTAAACACACCAGGGCAAAATAATTAAACACACCAGGACAAAACGAATTAAGCACACCGATAAAAACAATTAAACACACCAGGCAAAAACGAATTAAACACACCAGACAAAACGAATTAAACACACCAGGGTAAAACGAATTAAACACCCCAGGGTAAAATGAATTAAACACAACAAGCAAAACGAATTAAATACATCAACCAAAACGAATTAAACACACTAAGAAAGAAGAAGAAGAAAAAGAAGAAGATGTAGGTCTAGGAACAAGAAGAAGAAAAAGAAAAAAAAAATAAAGAAAAAGGTTGTGTTTTTAAACACACCAAGCAAAACGAATTAAACACACTAGGAAAGAATAAGAAGATGGAGGTCTAGGAAGAAGAAGAAGAAGAAAAAAAAAAAAAAAATTTCCGTTAAGAAGAAGAAGAAAAAGAAAAAAAAAAGATTTTTTTTTTAATTTTTTTTTTTTTTTTATAAAGAAGGGCAATCTTGTCCAAAAAGTGGATATTTTCATAAAAACAATCAAAATACTAATTTCGAATAAAAACAATAATACTTTTTAATTTTTGGTTACTTTCCAATTTCACCATAAAATATATCTAAAAGAGCTTTTGTTGTTAAAAAGTATTAAAAGGACACTAATAAAATATTTGTAATAAAAGATATATAGTGAAATATCTAAAGTTCATGGAAGGTAGTTAAAAGTTTAAAACTATTTATCTCTTTTAAAAAAGCTCAAAAAGAGTTTCTTGGAAGAAACTCAAATTTTAGAGAAATATGCCATACCAAATAAGCCATATCAAACACAAGCTAACAAGCTACACACAAACCTACTCATTAGGCTCTGAAAATCCCCCAAGTTTGGATAATTAGGCTCGCCAAGATTGATTGCACTTCACTTATTATTAAAAGGACTCACTGATCTTGCATCGACTTAACATTATTTTTGCACTTGTTTAATCTGATTGATCATCCTCAACAAGCTGCAAAACTACAATTGAGAAAACTAATGGAAAATGTTTTTAAAGGTTAAACAAGATAAGTTACAAATAAACTTGCTTCAGCTCAACAGTTCCTTTTGCACAAGAGAAACTAAAGTAGAGGTCTTTTTGTTGATCTAGTGCAAGTGATAAATCCTATTTCAAATGGTGGGTGTTCATGACCTTGTGGAAGAGATTAGAACTGGAACTGCATCTCTGGAGCATATCCAAGAGCTTCAAGGTGACCAGCCATGGCCTTGTTCATGGGCGGTGGACCACACCTCAGAATCTGCAGATTCCACAATACAAGTCAGCGGTGCTTAGCAAAAACCAATATTACCCACATGAAAAAGATGTTCGAGAAGTTTCAAATTGCTATCTAACAAGAGGAAAATGTTAAAGAGCTTTTTCCAAGCATATTATAAAAACACAACAGAAACAGTTTGGATGTTTACCTGAACATCATGTGCTGGTGCAGGGCAATGTTTTTGAATCATTTCCTTTGAAACAAAGCCGACACCACCGTCCCATACTTCTGGTGGCTGAGGAAGTAAACATTGATCAGAAAAAAAATTCCGATAACACGACCATGAATAATGCAAAATCATGACAAAGAAATATCACAGCTTTTGAGAAGGTTTAGATGCTTGCATATTAAAATGTTACTTGATTCTTTCTAAGTTAACAGAGCTATGGGCAAATCTGTAATTTTTCGGAATCACTTGAATGTACCGTAGTACTGCTCCTACCACTCACTTTTTTTAGTCTTTTAAATTATACATTATTTTTGTGTAAACTTTTTCCAACTCGAAGTCTTGAAAACCTATTCAAGTTGATGTAAGTTATAGAGATCAAGTTAAGATCCTAGCAGAACAGAGACATTCTATTCTGCCGCATTGAATTGTATGTGTTTTGCAATCCAACTAACCTGATTCAATACGTAGTAGACTTTGAAGCGATCAGGGTACTTAGCAGCAAGTCCATCCAATTCTTCCTGCAAAAACAACAAATAAATTAATCATGATCCGTTCTCATAAAAAATGCATGCTTTATCCTTCTAAACTCCAGTCGAACATCAACTTGTATCTGAGTACTTCATCCTTGGTAATTTACATTTTACACCCATGATGGTGATAATAACGCATTTATGTGTCAAAATAGTACAACATTAATAAAAAAAATAACAATTTTTTAGAACAAATTATAGTAACGTGACCAACGGGGAAAGAGCAAATGTACTTCTCAGGGATAATATGTCATACATGATAAGATATACAGTGTACTGCTTATCTGCCTCAAATTTCAAGGGATCAATGCCTATATTTCCTCCTTTCCTCTATTAATTGGAGGAATTATTATTACTTGAAGAGGGATTTTCAACTCAAGGATCTCCTAAATAAGAATGCACGGATCAATTAATAAATGTATCCTTATGCCTAGCATGCATAACACACTACAAACAGGCATGGAAATTGAGTCCATAAGGGAATCATGGACCAAACCTTTCCTGAATTTCGTAAACCTACACTGAATAAAAATAGAGAAATAGGAGTCTGGATTACCTTTAAAAGAATGTCCTCATATGTGACATTGGCATAGATGAGGTGGAACTCTGTCTTCTCCTTGGGATTCTCTAAAATGGCTCTAGCAACCTAAACCACAAGCATAAAAAAACAACAGAATATGTAAACAAAATCACCATAATTCTCCATGACTATCACAAGCCAAGATCTCTAATGATAAAAATCATTTATCAGCGACCTACTTGGAACATTGGAGTGATGCCAGTGCCTCCTGCAAGCATCCCAAAGGCTCTAACTTTACCAGGTTGATACTTGAATCGACCCTGGTGGCAATAATATTTAAGAACAGCAATCCTAATGAGAGATCTTTTCATAAAAGTAATGAGAATTATGCATGTATTATCAATTATCCCCAAGTTCTAAACCAACAACAATTTTCACAAGGTCCCTTGTGTGAAGATCATCCAGGAAGCAAGCATTTGATTCATGTCCACAGGTTCAAAACAATACCACAACTTTGATTCAGGACTTGATAAGTAAAAAATATCTTGTTCGTAAAGTAGTAATTTATGTAATATGATGTATCCGTATTTGAAAGATGGAAATTAGGCATCGTGTTTAATCTCTACTGATGATAAACAGAAGATAAATATAACATTGCCATCTACACAGCATCAAATCAGCAGTTTCTTTACAGATTAATCACTCGATCAACTAAGAAAATATAAAGGACTCTGTTGTTTCCCGTTTACTATGGAAAAAGACAAACCATGACATATTTCATCATGATTCTTTAAACTCTTGAAGGCCAAATAACAAGAGGAAACAGTATATATACTTATAACTAGGAGAACAAAAATTGATATTTTCATCAATGAATTTAATTTCCTGTCACTAGTTCAGTTAGTTTGCAGCATAAACAACTTTTATATATAATCCTATCACTATGTTTTCCAGGGATTGCATTAAATTAACACTAGATAAAGGGGATAATGTTGTGACAAGATACTCAATACTGAAGCACAATAGCATCGTCTAATTGATGAATCTAACAATGATCAAATCAACACTCTTTTTTATCTATAACATCAACCCAAAGATAAGGGAGCAGAATAGGTACAGTATTTAGGAACAGACATGCAGTGAAGCATTTATGTGAACTTGTGTGCAAAAGGGACACGCACCTTGGGCCCCTTCACAGCAAGACAATCGCCAACCTTCATCTCACGGAAATGGTGTGACATCCTTCCTTGTGGATACATCTAATTGAGTAAAGTCCAGAAACATTGCAAATTCAGAAGGGACAAAGATTAAAGAAACAGAAAACCACCATATACCTAAATAAACAGAATAAAGTCAAAAATAAAAAGAAAAAAGTTCTGATATATACCTTAATAACTAATTCAAAATATCCAACATCAGAATCCAAAGTAGTTGGAGTATATGGTTTAATAACCTCTGCACCTTCACTATCCTTGCCTCTGTTTAAGAAAGAAACTAGTATAAAAGGCAAGAACGCCTAAACAATTGCTGAGAACGGTAAAAACTAACAAAATTTCATTCTATCCGCTAAAACTCTAGAAGCATTCACAACCAATATAATAATTGAAATAATTATAATCTTCATGTCAAGAAAAGAAATAATATAATACATAGATAACGAATAAAAACTCGAATGAGATTTTGGCTAATTTTACAACAAACCTGCAACTCAGGTGTTGTCCGATTGGCAGACCCAAAACTGAAGTAGGTGTTGGAAGTGCAAATGTGAACTTTGCCACATTATGGCTCAGCTTTACACGCTTTACAAGCTTAAACTCCTTGAAATTCTCAGGATCCAAGCAGCCTATTAGCACACACCATTTGTTTAGCTAGGTAATAATTCTGGTAAGCATTTTTACAAATCTTATAGAAAGGAGCATCATAGAAGCAGGGTCAGAATTGTAGTATCAAAAATAAGGTATGATTTAAGAAAACAAGTGGTAACAGCTCTAAAAATTTTATGGACTGAAATTATCTATTTGTAAGAATTACCTACTGACTACAACATGAAGTTGCCAAACACATATTTTGAAGAGGGTGGAAACATCAATAATGAATTTGGCATAGAAAAGTACAGGTAATTTAGAAAACAATTTGAAAGACAAATTGTGCCAACATATGAGATGCAAACAAACAAACAGATAGATGAAACATATATTTGGGAAATTGAGGCACAATCAATTGAGTCAAAACTCGCCAGAGAAGACAAACATTAATTACATAAAGCAGGCTTAAATGAATTTGAATTTGAGTTGCAATCTTGAGTTTTCTATCAGTCTTATATCTTGTAGATGTGGCCAAGTTTGAGCTTGTTCACAAGCCCATATGAGCTCATTTAACAGTCATTTAAGTGTCAAAATCCAAGACACTTCTCTAACAAAATTGATCTGACACTAACTCTGCAAGCCTTTTGCTTGTTAACTTTTAGTTCTCGGTTGACTCCAGATCGTTAGGATTACGGTATAACTGAGTGAAGCCTACGGCCAATTTTCAAACATATATTGGACAAATGTCTAATAGACCAGTATTATTGAGAAACCAAAATCATACAACGTGTAAACAACTGAGTGAAACCTACGGCTCAAAATCGTTAGGATTAACGTATAACTGAGTGAAATCTACGGCCAATTTTCAAACATATCATACAATGTGTAAAGAACATATGCCACACAGATATCTTGTATAAAGCTGTTATACCTTTATTTTTAGAATTAGATTAACCGCTTCAGCGGTATGCAAGAACTAACATAATAAATCATGAAGATACAGCTAATAATGTAACACTTTAACGGAAAGCGGCACCCCTTCTTTTTCTCAAATAAAAATTAATCCATACTGAGAAATAAAGAAACAAACACAACAGAAATGAGAAGGATCTCAGATTTCAAACTTGTTATCTAGTTAAACAAAATGCAATCAACAATGTTGAACATAGTAAGCATTCTTCATAGTACTACAGCTTACAAGTGAAGTTTTCTTTCGAAATAAACAAGAGAGGATATTAAAAGTGGTAGATTTTTTTCTCTTCCAAAACAAACTTACAGTAAGGGCAACTAATCATCAGATCAAGCCTCAAATGTTAATCTGAGTAGCATTACATCAGACAAACAAGAGCAAACTTACACCAATTTTTTCACTTCCCAACTGTAATTCAAATAATAACCATAGAAGAAGATAAGAGTCTCTCACAAATTCACAATAGACAGTTTCACATTTCTTAATAACATGCAATCAGCACAATCAATATCAATAACACATAAATCAAGATCATAACTTGAATCCATAAAGCATGCATGAAAGGTCAAACCTTTGGGCTTCCTGGAGGAAAACAGGTAGGCAGCACCAATAACGATTGCCAAAAGAGCCACACCTCCACCCACAAGAAGCTGAACATCTAAGGTTTGCAAGAAAGCCAAATCCATGATGAAACCCAGATATCAAAATTCAAGAAAATAAGTCTGAAAGAGAGCAGATTTATCAGAAGAAGAAATGACAAGCAATAAAAGGGTTGGAGAGAAAAATGAGGTATTTGGGTTTGGTTTATTCCATGCTTTGCCTTGTAGTGTGTTTTGTTGTTGCTTGATATATTAATGGCAGAAATCAGAATCACGTTATTTGAAGAAGAAAGGTATCAGAAAAAAAAAATACGATAATTGGAAATTGTTAAAATACTCCTGTAGTTTAAAGTATTATCTTAAAACTCCACTAGTTTTATATTTCTCCAAATTTTTCCTTAAGTTAAGTTCTATTTAGCTCAAAAATAGATTGAAATAACCATTCTACCTTCATAATATTTATAAAAATATAAAATAAAATATAAAAATGTAAATGTAAATAAATAAATAAAAAGGCAATTGTTTTGTTAGATAAATTTTAATATTAATTTTTTTTAGTAATTTACCATTTACCCTATTATTTTGTTTTTCAAATATTTAATGATTTATTAACATAATACTAATGGTAGGGGTTTTTTTGGACATTTAGTGAAATTACATGGGAATGTTTGAAGGAAAATGAAACCAATGGATGAGTTTTGAACAATACTTGAAAGTATAGGGGAGCTTTAGTAATTTCCCATGGTTATTGGGGGTTGGTGGTATAGCCGTATAGCGAAGAGTGAAGACAAATGGGGTTTTTTAGGTATGGAGTCCAATTTCTCGAATCACCAATTCTGTGGTCTGGTGCACCAATTGTCAATTTCTGTGGACTGGTGCACCTACCAAGGTCCTTCCACCACTCTCCTATTATTTCACCAATAACATATCATCATTTATTACTCTAATTTTTTTTTTTTCAAAAAATTTATTGAATTATTGCTAAATATTCGAGTGCGTTTTTCTCACTCACACTAACTAGGGTGAATCATTACCGTCCACTCCAGGTGTTGATATGTGTCTTAAATTTAACTTAAAATCCAAAGTTAACTTAAAATTAACTAAAGGTTTGGGACACGTGTCAATATCTGGAGTGGATGATAATGGTTCACTCTAGTTAGTATGGGTGAGCAAAAATGCATTCTAAAGATTCGGGATTATAAGGTAAACACTCGTGTGAAAAGTTAATTCTATTAATATTCGGTGACAAACGGCAAGATGAGATTGGACATGTAACATGTCAGTTAACACCGTGAATTTTCAAATTCAAGTTGTCTCCTCCTCTCCAAGAACTTTGAATTTATTGTTTATATTGGATCATAGAGTCCATCCGTAACACATCCTCTTAATTAACTTGGGTTTTCAAGTTAAATAATAATAAATAAATAAATAACGTGTCATGTTCTCAGTTATGTGCACATTTAATAAAATAATAAAAATAATAATCTAATTGATCGTTAGTTTCTATCTAGTTAGGTTGTTATCTTTTCAATTTACTAAATAAATTAGGATTTGCTATAATGAAATAAAATAATTAGAGTTTATTTTTGAAATTATATGTTAGTTTACTCTGATATTTTGAAGATTTTGATTTCTTTCGAAGAAAACAACTACCATTTATTCGTTTATCCAACTGGGCACGTAACATACTCATATAAAATTAAATAGAAAATTTATATCAATTTAATAACATTATCTAAACAAATTTTGAAAAAGAAAAAGAAAAAAGTAGTGTTAACATGTGGCCCCGGTTAACAACAAGAATTTTACTATAACATAAAATGCACAATTACTACATTAATTGTTTTGTTTCTACACGTGCATTTATTGAGTTTCTCACTATAAATTATAATACATTTCTGGTTGTTTAGTATTACTGTACTTCAAACAATTATGGATATAATAATTATGGTAATATATAAATATAGATTTTCTATTATGAATATATAATTACAGTGATATATATATACAGATTTTCTATTATCAATTCGTCATGACAATAAATGTATCATGATGAAGAATGTGGACCACTAGATTTACATACTTTGACTCAAAGTGTATGCACTTGTCAAAACTTCTTCATAATCTGTGCTCCGCATTATTCGTCCTGATATATTTATTATCAGGACGAACTGACAATAGAAAGACTGTATATATATATATATAAAGATTTTTGATGACTCGCTTTTTGTGTCGTTACCAAATTGCGAATTACCAAAAGAATGTTATAAAATGAATATTTACGCAATATATTTTAAGATTTGAAAATGAGTATTGTGGTAAGCTTAGAGTTCGTTCCACAGGGAATTAGAGTAATTAGTTGAATTAATTAGCTAATCTATAAACAATAACATAAATCATAGATAAATGGATGAGTGAATGGGTTGTCAAGCCATCAAACATACATGAAAAATAAACCTAATAACTAATAAAAGAATACTTAACAAATCTAGATAAGAAATATGGAATAAACAATTAATAGGAATTCTAGGGAAATGATAGAGTAGCTAATGGACAATGAGCAATTCATACATGGCTTCTTTAATGCACAATCTACACAATCTAGGACCGATCTCATTCGAATGTGTTGTTTAGACCGTCACTACGAACCCTAAACAACTTCCCACCGCAATGCCTAACGGATTAAGGAAAGGGGGTCACGGCGGGATCGGTTAGTGACGATCAAATGGTCTAGGCAATCGAGGTTGATCACCCCTCCAAAAGCCTATCCTATTCACTATGTGCTCTAATCAATCAAGTGTGTCAATAACTCAATCAATTTTATCACAAATTAATCCTACAACATATTGTAATTAACAAGTGTGTCAATAACTTAATTAATCACATAAGTGCAAGATCTAATTAAAAAGTAAATAAAACTTAAATCATGCAAACATAATATTCAAAGCTTTAATAAATACTCATGTCCAAAAAGTCTCTCAAATCATCCCCTAAAATGGGGGTTTTAATTACACATAATTACAAACAAGAAAAGGAAGTAAAATGGAGAGAAATCACCCTTGGGTCTCTCTTGTAAGCTTGATCCTTCCTTGATGCTTCCTTGCTTGAATCTTGTGCAAAGAGTGGGTGTTGAGGATATGTCTAGATAGGTGAAGTCATATGGAAAGTGACAAAGGAAAGGGGTGGAGAAAATGGAAGGAGAGGAATGATTTATGTGAAGTAATCTAGATGTTTAAGCTTAGGTAGAAGAGAAATGGAGAGATTAGGAATGGTAGAAAGGAGGTTTCTTGGTGGACAAGAGTTTTCATTCTCTATAAAAATGGTGTATTTATATGTTTTGAAGGCTAGGGTTAGAAATAGGCATGAAAGGACAAGAATACCCCTCAAAAATGGCTTGAAAACGTCCATTTTGCTGCTTCTAGAAAGTGGAGTTCGCCATGGGTCGCCATTTGGTCGCCATTTGGTCGCCGTGGCGACAGGGAGTGCGCAGCAGTTACTAAAATGGGCATAACTTTCTGTAGAAAACTCGGAATCACAATCCGTAAAAACCGCTGGAAAGTAGACTTCCGGGGCTTTCCGAATATATGTAATTGGAAGTGTGGTTCGATCTGAGGAGAGAGATATGCCTCTTTGAAGATGAATGATCTGCACACACTTTTTACAATTTCAGCCCCTTTTGCCACCAATATTATTCCAATGCCTCTGAACTTTATAAAAACCTGAAAACACTTAATTCACACCATTAAATCATGGGATATTGCCCAAGAATCAAGCAAAAAGAGAAGGAAGTGAGGGCCAAAATCATACCAATTTTGGTTCGATCAATTTTCTATTGTCAAGTAGTCATGATAATAAATATATCAGGACGAAGAATGTAGACTACTGGATTTACATACTTTGACTCAAAGTGTATGTACTTGTCAAAACTTCTTCATAATCTATGGTCCACATTCTTTGTCCTGATATATTTATTGTCAGGACGAACTGACAATAGAAAGACTGTATATATATTTGTTTTTTGAAATGAAATGAAATTAAAGTGATAATTAAGATGAAACGAAATCGTATAAACTCTCAAACTTATACAATTTATTAAATATTGTGATGTGGACCTACACGTTGATCACCATTCGGCTAAGGTTGGAAAAGATCCAGATCCTTTTACCATTCATGGAGGACCAATGACACGAGCTAAAGCTAAAAGGATGAAAGAAGCCTTAACTTGTTTCATGGAACACATTTGGAAGGAGCAAGCTAGTCAAGATTTTGTCAAGGTTCTAAGGATGCAAGAAGAGTCTAAAATGGTCAACATGTTTCAAGCAAGTCCAAATCACGAAGACAAGAGTCCAGCCTTGTTAGAATGAAGTATTTTAGCCTATCTTGAAGAATAAAAGGTCATTCGGCCATGTTGGGTTTTGTGGGCTTATTTTATATTAGTTGGGTTTTGTAGGCTTATTTTATGTTAGTTGGGTTTTAATTGTGTTGAGTTTTGTGGGCTTGGGTTTTAATTGTATTGAGTTTTTAACTTGAACATTTAGGGTTTAATTTTGTTAAGTGTGAGTTCATGTGTCCTTTGATTAGGAAAAAGGAGTTTCAAAGGTTGAATCATTTATGACTAACATTCATGGTCTAGTTGTTATGTTAATGGGTGGTTACATAGTTAATGGTTGGTTACACATGTAAGGACCTCTATTTTATGATTGGCTTATTTCATGACATACCACATTGGGGATGATTTTGTAATGGGTAGCTTAGGTTCCATTAGCAAGCTTCCAAGTATCTCCGTGACTTCAAGATTAAGTGCAAGAGTGAAAGGTAATTCACTTGACTTAATTCTTGAAGAGATTAGGAGCACACACACACTTATATGCATTCTCATATTACTTTGCATTTGTGTTTCCTTGATTGTGTGCATTTATGTTTCAACTCACACGAGCACTTTTGTGTTTGTGTTTGTGTTTGTTTTGGTATGGTTGGTAAAATCTCATTGTATTTTATAGAAATATTTTTTTTGAGATTTTTTGTATTTTTACGAGTTCAACTATGTGTAGATTTGTCCCTAGATGTGTTCCGAGTGATTCAGAGACTTATCTATGTGTTTCGGATGATTTCCTAGATATTTGGGACATTCCGTGTTTTTATCGGAAACCAGAATTCAATTTTGAGTTTAGAGTGGAAAGTTATATAATTTTTCATATTTATGATTGAGTCCGGATCCATATTCCGAAGACAGAATCGAATTCTAAGTTCCGAGGTCAACTGGACCGAAGGTCACTCGGATCGGGAACCGGCTTAGTGTGGCATAAAAAAAAAAAAAAGACTAGAGGTGGCATGTGAGGCCGTGCGCCACACGGGCCCAGATTGCCTCTGGGCCCGTGTGGCGCACGGCCCCTTCAATGCGCCCCAATTTTCATTCAATTTCACTTGTTTGTTGTTGTGTGTTATTATATATATATACCTGATAGCATTTTGTTTTGCTTTGACTTTGTTTGTTGTTTCATTTGTTTTTTGTTTGTGCTTTAGGGGGGTGTATTGGATTGGGATTTTAATAGACAATTTTGAAAAGTAAAAGTCTGGTGGTATTGGATTGAGACTTTTTAATAAGTTAGATAAGTCTGGTGGTATTCGATTAGGACTTTTAAGATTTTTTTAAAAAGTCCATAATATCTTGTGGTATTGGATCCAGACTATTAAGATTTTTTTTAAAAGTCTATAATATCTTGTGGTATTGGATCCAGACTTTTAAGATTGTTTTAAAAAGTCCATAATATCTTGTGGTATTGGATCCAGACTTTTAAGAGGTAACAAATTGTCTAGTGGTATTGGATTGAGATTCAGATTTGTAGGATTTCATGACAATATGGATTATCTAGACTTTTTAGTGATAAATATAAATACCAAGACCCCAAAATTGTCTTGCCTTTTCACATCAGACTTTTTATGCTCACTCAAGACTTTTCAGAAAATAGCAACAAGGTTGTGAAGAAACCCTAACAACAGACCACGTTCAGGTAACCTTTTTTAAATAATAATATATCTACGAAAATTGCAAGTTTTATAGGCAGTTTGGTTTTTCTAGTTTTTCGTTTTTGGGTAATTTGTATTATGTACTGATACTCAGCTTAGCTTGATATAGTATTCAAATTCTATGTATTACTTATTACGATTATCACTCTATTGATTTTCTTATATCTTGAACTTTTTTTTTTTTTGAATCCAATCCAATGTTATTATAAACTACCAAGTAATAATTAATACATGAAAAAAAAATGGAAAAAAAAAAAAAAAGAAATCAATCCGAAATATTATTATTATTTTCTTGTATGTATTATGATGACAGGGTAAGCCAATGATTCCTTTTGATGCCTAATAAATCACGACTATCAATAACTTATATATTGATTAGATGATTAGAGACTTTTGATGATGATGATGATCAATGGGGTGGTTTGTGTGATTCACAGTAATTGTAGTTGCTGTTTATATATATATATATATATCAGGTGTTTTTTTTACTTGTATGGTTATAGTTTTTGCATGGAGTTACGAATTAGAACTGCGTGATATAGTTTGATAGTTGGATTGCATATGAGGTGTGGGCTTCGAATTTTCTTCTTGTGATTGAACTTCTACTACTTCAATTAACTATTGTTTACATGGGAGATGTTAACTATTTTATAAAAATATACTGTTAATTTAATCACAAATTGTGTTATTCGTTAATATATTGTTAATTTTGCAAAGCTAATCACCAATTTGCGAAGTTTTATTCAATATACTGTTAATTTTGGAGTTAATTCATTAATTGAAGTAGTAGAAGTTTCAATTTGTGAAAATTTGTTCAATCACAAAATATGCTTTTCTTCTTGTGATTGAACAACTGTTAATTTAATTGATTATGTTAATTTAATATATATATATATATATAGTTGATGAAGGCCAAGATATGCTATGTTGTGATTCACGAGATACTGAGACTGCTTGGGTATTTTAATTAGATCTATTGATTGTTATGGTGATGTTTCGTTGATTGTTTAACAATAGAGAAACCATGGGTGATTGTTATGCTTGTTTCGTTGATTGGTATTTTAATTATATCTGCTTAAAGTTTTTTTTAATGCATAATTAATTTGGCCGCGTGAAGTTGATTACTAGAACTTTACTGCCATTGCCCAAAGCTGTAATCATGTCAATTATTTTAAGCTGTAGGAGAACCATCTAGTTGCACTCTAGACTCCAATAGCTAAAACATGGATATTGATTTACAAGATTTTGTTTATTGTAGTACTAGTTAAGATGGAAATTGGGGATTCACAAAATGGAAATGGCAAAGGAAAGGGGAAAACCGATACCTACCAACAGTGGACCATGGATGATAGCAATTTGTTGTTGGGGTTGTTGGCTGAAGCTATGAAAAATGGGTTGCGTGATGCGGATGGATCTTTAAGCAAGCTGAATGTAGAAAACTTCATACTTCCTCGCCTGAATGCGAAAACTAGGTTTCCAAAAACCTATAGTAATTACTTGAGCCGAATGAAATGGTTCAAGAATCAATATAACAAGATTAATGAGTTGATGCGTAACAACCCCGGTTTTGGTTGGGACCCAATTGGAAAGAAAGTCACGGCTAGTGATGAAGTATGGGAAGAATGCTTGAAGGTGAGCTTAGTTCATGATTTTCAATAATTTTGGCACCATGTAGTTACTATAACATTTTATGTATGGTTGATATATTAACAAGATGTATGTTTTCTTTTCTAGTCCCACCCAAGCCACAAGAAACTTCGGACAAAATGTAGTGTTGATTATGACGATTTGCAGCTAGTTGTTGGGGTTGGAACTGCTACTGGGAATGACTCAATGACATTAGGTGCTGATGATACTGATGTAAGTATATTAGAGAATGAAGAAAATACAATTTCTGGGATGGAAAAGTTTCCATATGATGCTACCAATAATGCTTTCATAACACCACAAAATAATACATTTGACGAGTCTTTCCAGCCTCAATCACCTCTCCAACCATCTTCTCAATTTGAGGCCCTTAATAAAGAAAAGACATGCCAAAGAAAACGAAGCAGATCTGAGTATGAAGGGAGTTCAAGCTCTGACTGGACCAACAATCATGCAAGGATTCTAGATAATCTATCTATAGGCATTGATTCAATATCTACCAATTTCGAAAGGATCTATAATCTGATGGAGAAAAGAGAGAGAGACAGAGAGATTGAGAAAGAGACTACAATATGAGATGCTCTAAAGGATATACCAGATTTGGACGACACTACTCGTTTCAGGGCTGTCGAGTTGCTTAACACTAAAACAAAGAAGGACATGTTTTTTAAGATGACACCAGAAGAAAGATCAGCTTGGATACTCTTTAACTTGAAATTGGCAACATAATGTTTTTTGAAAGTTTGTTTTAGTTAATTTGGATTTTTTAAGTTTGAGTTTCAGTTCGAATATACGATTTTATAATTAAAAACTGCTATCTAGAATTTATGGTTTCCATTTTTTTTTTCTGATATAATAAAAAAAAGTTATTATTATTATTTTTCTTTTTGTGATATTTATACACATTCATGCTAGGGCTGTTTTCTTTTTATGTTTATTCTTTTTCAGTATTTGATTATATTATACTAACAGGTGTAAGTCCTCGATCTGCTTTGATAATTTTTTTTACCTTATACTTTTGCTGATATGAATGTTATTTAGAATTTTCTACAATTTAGTTGAACTAGTTATCTTGGTTTGATATATTAATGGATTCCATTTTTCTTTTGCACAGGATGTATAGAGGTAATGATTTAGAGGATGAAGAAATGAATGATGAGGAAATGAGTGAAGAAGAAGATACCGAAATAGATGAGGAGTTTTATGAAGCCATCAAGATTTTAGTGATAGCTGTTCAAGCAGTAATACATATTGTGAATGAGCTTAGGGTTATCGAGGCTGGTAGGCAAATTGAACATCCACTAAACCCACGACGAATCAACAATACTTTTGGATATAAATATATACATAGGGCATTGTATGATGACCCTGCAATATTCCGAAGAGTATATAGGATGTACCCTGACGTGTTCCGCAAATTGTGCAACATCCTTAGAGAAAAAACACACTTAGAAGATACAAGATTTATTTGTGTTGAAGAAATGCTTGGACAATTTCTACAAATTGTCGGCCAAAATCATCGTTATTGTGTTATTCGCAATAATTTTCGCCGATCACAGTTCGCGACCAGTGAAAATTTTCACAAAATGTTGAAGGCTTTGAATACATTATCAAAGGATATGATGGCTAAACCCGGACCGGTGGTGCCTGCTAAAATAAGGGATAATACAAAGTTTTTCCCTTATTTCAAGGTAAGTATTATACTATTTCATTATATGTAAATTGTTTGTATTATTCTTGTATTTCCTGTATCTAAATCATTACCATTATCATGTTTTATGTTATTTTAGGATTGCATTGGAGCTATTGATGGTACACATATTCCGGCAACGGTGATGGGACGTGATAATAGTAGCTTTCGTGATCGTCATGGAAATATATCTCAAAATGTATTAGCAGCATGTAACTTTGATTTGGAGTTCATGTACGTTCTTGCTGGGTGGGAGGGTTCTGCTCATGATTCCAAATTGTTAAATGATGCTTTATCAAGGAGGAATGGACTTAAAGTCCCCCAAGGTAAATACTAGGTTTATTTATTTATTTATTTATTTATTTATTTATTTATTTTTTAATCTAAAGCATAATTTAGTTTTAAATAGCCAATGCTTTATTGTGTGGTACTTTTGGGTAATAACTATCGGTGGTGTATGTTTAATTAGGTAAATATTTCCTAGCAGATTGTGGATTTGCTAATCGTCGTCAATTTTTAGCTCCGTATCGAGGTGTGCGGTATCATCTCCAAGATTTTACAGGTAATGGGAATGATCCTGAAAATGAAAAGGAATTGTTCAATCTCCGCCATGCGTCGTTGAGAAATGTGATCGAGAGAATATTTGGCATTTTTAAATCTCGGTTCACCATTTTTAAATCGGCACCTCCATTTCCATTTAAGACACAAGTAGAGATAGTGTTGGCATGTGTAGCACTCCACAACTTTCTTCGTAAAGAATGTCGATCTGATGAATTTCCTATTGAAGAAGAATCTGAATCATCATCATCACCACCGATTGTTGAAGAGGAACTTGAAGAACCAGTTTTACAAACCCAAGAGCAACAGAAAGAGGAAGCTAATGCTAAACAACAGAGAGAGGAAGCTAATGCATGGAGAGTTAGCATATCTGACTATATGTGGAGAGAGAGATATTAGGCCATGGGAGGATTACTAGTTCCAGCAATTTTTTTTCAATAATTAGGTGGCTTGAGAGATATTAAACAATATGATACCTATAAAATGGTTCTTGTGCTTGTTTTTTAGAATTTCGAATGTGTTGATGACTATTATTCATACTATTGTGGTATTTGTTTATTTATTTTATTCATAATTTTTAAACCAATTATATATGTTGAATGATAATAATATAAGACATTAAAATTATTATTTTTTTGCTTTGGGTACATATATTAAAAGTTCATTATGATAAACAACATCAAAAATATTTTTGAATAATATTTAGTTATTTAAGCAAAATAATTTATAATATAAAAACAAAACAGTCAAGATGAATGGTAAAAAAATAAAAATAAAAATAAAAAATTATTGCCCCAAAAAAAAACTTTATCACCCATAAGTTGAAGTGTAACATAGTAACATTATTGTGGTATTTGATTTTTAGAGTTTAACTTCCTATTTATTAAACTCATATGAACAATCACCTATGCCGGATCCTTTGTATTTGTTTATGTACACTTTCATTGTGTGTTGATGCTTGTTCTAAAAGAGTACATCTTATTTGGGTTTTTTCAGCTTAGATAAGCTACCTAGTTTGGGTTTCTCAACTTGGGTATATGTGTTAGCTAGCAAATTTATAGGCCCATATTTAAAAAAAAAAAAAAAAAAAAAAAAAAGTCTAAATAATCCTAATAGTCTAGAAATAAAGTCTAGATAATCCTAATAATCTATAAATAAAGTCTAGATAATCATAATAGTCTATAAAAAAAGTCTAGATAATCCTAATAGTCTATAAATAAAGTCCATAGACTCTTTTTTTAAAAATTCCAAAATCCTAAAAGTCTAGTTCATATAATCCTAATAGTCTTTAAAATCCATAAAATCCTACCACCTAAAATTTGTCTATTAAAATCCCAATCCAATACACCCCCCTTAATATATATATATATATATATTATAATCCTGATTGTGTTGTTTGTCTGATTGTGTGTTAATATTAATATATATATATATATATATATAAAATATCTAAAGACTTTTGTGTGGCTCTCATTTTTTTTTTTGATTTGTGTGTTAGTATATATATATATATATAGTGTAAAACGTGACCCATACCTAATTCATATATATATATATTTTTCCTTCTTCTCTTTGTGAAACACACAAAATTGGAGAGCAAAAATTTACTCTAGAGAGAGAGAAATATTTTTCAAGAGAGAGTCTTTCAAGATCCCATCTTTACTCATCCAAACCCAAAACCCATCATCTTCATGCATCATTAAACATTCTTAGGCATGGGTCTCCATCATTAACTTGATTTGGTAAGTTGAACAAAAACCCTATCTTTGTTATTTGTTCATACCTTTCAAGATTATGTTTTTATTTCATTTTTAGTTGATTAAATGCTAGGATTCTCTTTATTGCACATCTTTATGAGTTTCCTTGTATGATTGGGTTTGTATTGTGATAGCTAGCATTTAGGACCATTTTGCCCTCTAGCTAAGTCTCTATGCTTTGCATTTAGACTTTGTTGATTATGACTCCTTGATTGCATTTCTTGATTGCATTTCTTGTCCTTGCCTTGTTTAATGACAACTTATGTTGATTGGCTTTTGTTTGATGACTAGATTTTAGGTTTTCATATCTATATCTAGTTAGGTCTTCATGAGCATTCATTTAGACATATTGATATCTAGGATTGATTTTATTGCCATCATTTAATCTCTAGATAAGTATTTAGTGTAGCCTATCATTATTTGCATTTTGGATATTGTCATATATTCACATAGGTTATTGATCTCTTCATTAAGAATTAAGTCTTTGTGACTACTGGTGTGTAGTGCTCAAGCAACTTTGGTCTATGTTCACTATTAAAGGCCTGCGGGTAGTAGTGGTGGGTTAGTGACCGTGTAGGGTTTGATGTGGTCAACCTAGGTTGTAAACACCATTACAAATAGTGGATTCAAGGATCGTGTGTGGCGCACATATCAGCCCGTGGTTTTTTCTTGTTGAAGGTTTCCACGTAAAAATCAAGTGTTCTTTAAATTCCGCATTTTTACTTGATTTTTATTGTTTGTTGAAATGGGTTAATTGTGATTAATTTTGACTAATCGAAAAATTGGTAATAATCGATTAACAACCCATTCCACCCCCCCTCCTCCCTCCTCCCTCCTCCCTCCTCCCTCCTAGGTTGTTTTAGACACACGTAATATATATTTTCAACACATTTAATGGATTGTTACATTTGTGTTTAATGGCTGGTAACTTTCTTTGTAATTGTTCTTGGCCTTTGTTCTATATAAACAAGGCTGATTTTCTTTGTAATCACAGATTTGAGTAATAAACTTATTTGAGCACTTTGTGAGTGTTTTGTTTTTAAGTTTTTGCATGAACTTTGGAACTTATCAAGCTTATTCAGCTTGTTGCGTTCAAAAACCATAAAAATCTTTGTTTTCATTTAAACTTATCAAACTTCATAGTTTGTGGCGTTTTTAGGGAAATCAGAGTGTTGTTCTAATTATTTTATCATCATTCCACTAGTAAAGTGATTAGAATAGTTTCTCTTACTTCAATCTTGAACAATCGGATTTAATTCAATTAGTTGGAGGGCGTTAAGTTGCATTTCATATGTATCATAGCTATTTAGCTATTGGGATGTATGGTTGCTAAGTTGATGATTTCCATCACTGTTATAATATCAATTAATAGTATAAATAATTCTTTTAAGAAATATAAATAATTCGTTTAAGAAATATAAACATCAGGAGACCTCTTTCGATATTGAAGCTGACTTTTTCTTAATTATGGATTCAATAACTCCCATCATACATATTTGATGTGTCCATATTACAAAAGGGCTCAAATTTTTTTAGCACTATTTGGGACAGGTTTTGTAAGAAACTCACCACATTACTAATTTAAGTTTAAAAGGCACCTATTTAGGTGATTAGACAAAAATACCTCTTTTTTGTCACTTTGTGTCGTTTTCAAATCTAGAGAGAAAATAGTTGAGAGAGAAAATAGTAGAGAGAGAAAGCAACCGGCTGCAACAACATACGCCTGAAAATTTGATGGTGAACTCACCGACGGCGGCGCTAAAGTCCTAAAGTCGACCAGAATCTTCAAGACGATGAAGATCTAGGTTTTCGAGCCTTTTAACACTTTTTTTGAGCCTTTTCAAATAGTCTTCGAGCTTTTTAAATAGTAATCTGAGCTTTTTTAAGGAATATGAATATGTTTGTCAATTTTGATCTCCGAGTCTTTTAACATTGTTTCCGAGCCTTTTCAACAATAATCCGAGCTTTTTCATTTTTATGACAGGTTTGTCAATTTTGAATCTTCGAGCCTTTTAACACTGTTTCCGCGTCTTTACATACACTGTTCGGGTCTTTTTAATAGTAATCAGAGCTTTCTCATTTTTATGAATAGGTTTGTCAATTTTGAATCTCCAAGACTCTTAACATTGTATCCAAGCCTTTTCATACACTGTCCGAGCATTTTCAACAATAATTCGAGTATTTTTAATTAGTCAATGAGCCTTTTCAATTATCTCCGAGCCTTTTCCAAGTTTTTTTAACTATCAGCTTTTTTTGTTAATTTTGTATCTCCGAGACTTTGTAGTCTCTGAGCCTTTTAACACTGTCTCCGAGACTTTGTAAATAGTCTCTGAGACTTTGTAAGTAGTCTCCAAGCCTTTTCAATTAGATTCAAAATTCACACAATCAACTTAAGGTTTACAAAAGACTCGAAGAACAAATGAAAAGGAACCCAAATAGGGTTTTAAATTTGTTTCAAAAAAGCTCGACCCCCAAATGTGTCTGCGTAGTGTCACTAAACTAATTATCCAATAAAGATGCATTGATAATGTTATCCACTTCTTTCTAAGTTGAAGAAGAAAGGGGGAGGACAAGTTTATTGTATAGAGAGAGAGAGAGAGTTACTGAGTTGGGACTGTCGTTTTTGTTGGAACTATGGAGAAGGAAGTGCAAACAGAATAAAAAAAATGATTATTTAAGGGCAATTTTGGTGAACTGAGTTACTGAGTTGGGACTGTCGTTTTTGTTGGAACTGTGGAGAGGGAAGTACAAACAAAATATAAAAATGATTATCTAAGGACAATTTTGGTAGTTCACCATAATAAGTGCATTTTAAACTTAACTTATTAAAGTACTCACTTTTCCACCAAATTAGTTCAAAAATGTGACAATTTCCACAAATTCCACTATTAAAAACATTAAAATTATAAGGAAAGTCAACTACAACATTTATTGTATTGTTACGATAAATATAGTGATTAAATTTACTATAAAAAATCTTTTCACGTTTTTAACCTATACTCTTTAAAAAAAAAAAAAAAAAAAAAAAAGCGCACACAATTTAACATAATTTTACTGCTTTTTTTAATGGGTCATAATTTTACTGTTATTATGTATCAATGCCACTAAAAAAAAAATAAATGCATATACCGGCATGTTTGGTATTATTATTATTTTATTCATTCACTATATAATGAAACCGTGATATAGATAGTAAATCAATAAAAAAAAATATCAAAATAAAATTACTAATTAAATACTTTTTCATTTTCATGCTTTCCAATAGAAAAAAGAAGTGCGTGACACACGTGAATAGAGTGAAACAGAGAAAACTTTTTTTTTTTTTAATCGGGTGGTAAATGGTGGTAAATAGGGATGGATATCATTTCCTCATCATCATCCCCATCCCCATTTTTCCTGTTTCCCATATTTCCCATAATCCCCATTCCCCAATCTCATATATTTCCTATGTTTTTCCTTGTTTCTCTCATTTGATCATGTTTGACTAAAGTTTAAAATATCTACACTCAAATATACTAAAATGTACTCATTCAAATTCAAATAAAAATTATATAATATAAATTCAAACAAAGTTTAAGACTATTAATTATGTATACCTAAGGTTAAAATGGGGAAATGGATACTTATTGAAAAAAAAAAAGTTTTGGGGAAATAGCAACCCATTTACATTTGGGGATGAAATTCATCATCATCATCTCCATTTGAGGAGGATTGTTTCCTCCAAATGGGGATGGGGATTTGGGACTAGTGGGGTAAAATGTCATCTCAAGTGAATAGAGAATACATGATCAAATAATATACAACTTGTAGAAGCGGCGACTCGAACCTATGACATTTACATTCTAAATAAGCGTCCCTCACCATTAGAGATTGCAATTTTACCCGACCGAACCGAGTACCTGGCCTTATCCGGGTCGGAATTCTCAGGTAGTACCTGAATATTCCTTACTCGGAATATCTAGGTATACCCGGGTACCTGGCTGGGTACCCAGTTTTTTATTTATTTATTTTATTTATTTATTTATTTTTTATTTTAAAAAAAAGATAAATATGTCAAATAAAATTAATACTAAACCTTAATTTTTCATACTCTTTAATCTTCTTCTTTTTCCTAGACCGACTGTTGAAAATTGAGATCTTTGTTGCAGTATGTTGGATTTAGCTTAAATTTTTGATATTTATTGGGACTTTGAAAAAAACCTCGAGCCTTGTATCATTGATGATTTGATGATATACCAAAGAATGCTTTTTTTTTTTTTTTTTTTAGTGTGTTTGGTATGGCTTTTGTAATGGTCAAAAACGTTTTTTTTTTTTTTTTTTTTTTTAATTGTAAGAGTTGTTTTGCATATTTTTTTGGGTTGTTTGGCAATACTCGAAACAACTTTTTTAATATGGAATTGTCTCATCTACCTTTTATAAAAGCTCTTTTATGCCTATTAGAAGAAGTCCAAAATTTGGTTTTTCCAATTTATTTATTTATTTATTATTATTTTTTTTTTTAAAAAAAAACATATGAATTGTCTTTACTATCTTTTATAATTTTAGATATTTCACCATACAATTCTTTCATTTTTTTTTTTTTATAATAAAAATGGACTGATCTAAGGGGAAAAAGTATCACAAGCGATCATATGCTGAAAAACCCCTAGACAGTATCCGTATATAAAAGAGATAAAAGAAAGTAAAAAGTGACAAAAAACAACAAAGCACAAAGAGCCAGGGAAAACAACCCCAAACAAAAAGAGGCACGCAGGCCACACCAAAAAGAAAAAGAAAACATCAAGAAAAACGAAAAGACTCGCGGCCCATGCAGTCATTGCCAACTAAAGAAGAACAGAATGGCGGGGCAGAGAACCACCAAGAATCTGTCTGAAGCTCCAAAGCATGCTTAGAAAGCGTATCTGCAACTTGATTTCCCTCCTTAAAAATATGTGAAATATGAAAATCCATATGTGAGATTTGGAAGATGCAGCGCTGCCACGCCTGACGAACCCTCTAAGGAACCAACTCAGAACGAGAAGAAAGAAGCTGAACCACATAAGAAGAATCGCTCTCAAGCCAAATTCGATGCCACCCATACTTCCAAGCAAAATTAATGGCCAATGAGGCCGCCAGAAGCTCAGCTTCAAAAGCGAAAACCTGACCAAGAGGAATAGCAAAGCAACCCTTCACAAAAGCTCTACAGTTCCGAAAGATACCACCATAACCACCAACCCCCGGAGAGCCCATAGCAGCGCCATCAGTATTCACTTTGATCCAGTCGGGGGCCGGAGGCGACCAAACCACACTCTTGATTACTGGGGCTTTAGAAGGGCGACCCTGAAGACCAAATCGACGAAGAATCAAAAGGTCATCCATACAGTTATGCATACAACCAATCTCTAGGCGATTAGCCTCTGAAACTGCACACCAGACCAAAGAAAGGATGGATCTAAAGTCCACCGACTTCCCTTCAAAGATCCATTGATTACGAGCAGTCCACACCCCCCATATCACAGCATGGATAGCCGCTTTCCACAAAATCCTGACCTGCTCACTAAAGGAAACCGACATGGCCTGCAAGAAGAAGGATTGCCAAGTTTCGGTAGAGACACGTCGCTGGAAAATCGAGAAAATCGCCTCTCAAAGAGCAACCGCCAGGGGACAATGAAGAAAAAGATGATATGCAGATTCATTACTAACCCCACAAATACTGCAACGAGAAGCTAACTGGAACCCAGACCTGCAAAGCCGATCCTCAGTAGGAAGCTTGTTCAACATCAAACGCCAAGTCAAAGCAGAGCGAGAGGGGGGAATAAAACTGGACCAAACATCTCTCCACCAAACAACCTGAGGAATATCACAGAAAAACTGGGAATAAGCAGCCTTGCAAGAAACACGACCATCCCGAGAATTAGCCCAAACCAGAGAATCCACAACAGGAGAAATTGCAATACGATCAATCCGAAAACACAAATCCGGGAAGCGCGCTCGGAAACAATCGTCTAGCACCCATCTACCCTGATGAATAAAATCCAAAACCCTTGCCCGAAGCAGATTAGCTAAATAATCAGGAATCCCTAAAATGTCTAAAATGGGAACCCCCAACCAATTATCCCGCCAAAAGCCCCTCTGAGAGTTCTCGCCAATCAGCCAGATACCTTCCTTAAGAAGGGAACTATAATTAGACCGAAGAGAAGACCAAATCGAGGAGGTGACATACCCTCCATGAGGCTTCTGCAAATGCCTGAGATACCTCTCCCGAAGAAAAGAGAAAGCAAAACCATCAGAGGTCATAAACTTCCAGGTGAATTTCCGTAATAGTGAGTCATTCAGCAACCCAATATCTTTCAGACCAAGACCACCATGTGAGTAAGGCCTACAACAATGATCCCATGCAACCCAAACCAACTTAGTCTCCTCACAGGAACCGGTCCACAAAAAGTTTCTCAACTTGCGGTTAATTAGTGACAGTAAAGAAGAAGGCCACTTGTAAATCATGAAAGAGTGCACAAATGAACCAGTGATGACTGACCTGATCACAGTAGCACGACCAGCCAGAGAGAGAGACTTGCCCTTCCATTTAGCGAATTTAGACAAGATCTTATCCGCAATAGGGCGTAGCACTGCTTTTCGAGGCTTACCCCGAAATAAAGGGACTCCCAAATAAGAAAATGGAAGATGCCTAATCTGCATACCAACCAGAGACTGCAAACTACCAATCCGAGAGGGGGAGATAGAAGAACCAAAATAAATCGAAGACTTACCCCAGTTAACCAATTGGCCTGAAATATCACCATAATTGCCAAAAGCACCCATGATATGCTTTAGATTCTTTTGAATGCCTCTACAAAAGATCAAAACATCATCTGTATAGAGCAAATGAGTTGGAGCCAAAAAAACCCCTTGGGGAAGAAATCGGCAGAATCTGAGAAGAACCCACCAACCTCGTTAATAATCTACTAAGGAAGTCCTCTGCAATACCAAACAAAAGAGGAGAGAGCGGATCTCCCTGACGAACCCCTCTAGAGTAGCCGAAATATCCCTTTGGGACCCCATTCAAAAGAACCGAAAGCCTAGACGAACGAAGAATACTGTCCATCCAATCCACAAAAATAGAAGAGAACCCAAAAGCCTGAAGCACTCTGCAAAGGAAAGACCAATCCAGGGTGTCAAAAGCCTTATGGATATCAATCTTCATGGCCAAGTTACCCCCATAGCACTTCTTATGCAACACATTCACACAGTCAGAAGCCAAAGCAATACAATCCTCGATATGTCGGTCTCGAATGAAACCGAACTGCTGAGGAGAAACAATCCTGGAGGCAACACGAGCTAAACGATCAGCCAAAATCTTCGAAGAAATTTTAAATAGAAAGTTGCTAAGAACAATCGGACGAAACTGATCAATCGAAATGGATTCCCTCAGCTTCGGAAGAAGAATAATGAAACTGGAATTGAGACCCGGGAAAATAACTCCAGTGATGAAAAAATCCTGAACAGCAAGGACCACGTCACTACCTACAACATCCCAACATCTTTGATAAAATCTACCAGAAAACCCATCTGGCCCAGAGGCAGAAGCAGCATCCATAGCAAAGACTGCATCGTGAATTTCATCTGCAGATGGAACGCTAGTCAAGAAATACATTGTCAGCACTTTTTTTTTTTTTTTTTTTTTTTTTTTTTTTTTTTTTTTGTAATTTAAACGACCCAAAGCTATTTTTAAAAATACATTGTCAACAAATTTTGTAATTTATACAACCAAAAACTCATTTTGTTAAAAGCTCTACTTAATAAAAGCTATATTAGTAAAAGATCTACTCTAGAAGCTTTACTTCAAAAGCCATACCAAACACACTCTTATAGATAAACAAAGAATGATAATAAATATTAAAACTTTATTTGTCCTAAATATAATATTATTCCTTGCTGGTTATATAACTTATATTAATTCATTTAAATTTTAATATAAATTTTTGTTTTTGACAAGAAATTTTAATATAATTTTGCCACGTCTTAATGTGAATATGGTTTGATGGTATTTAACGTTTGTCTGGGATTTGAGTTAGAGTAATGCTACTTTATCTAAATTTTGTTGGTGCCGAAATGATGTGGCATCACTGCAATCTATTCATTTAAATCATGCAAATATAACACAAAATAAATAAATGGATTATAGAGATGCCACACCATTTGGGCATGTAATTTGGGTAAAGTAGCATTATTGTTTGAGTTAATATTTGTCAGGGATTTGAGTTCTCCTAATCAATAGTCACCAGTCTTGGAATTAGTTGAAAAAGAAAAAGTGTGAACTGTGGGTTAATGTGATATTTAATGTTTGTCTGGGATTTGAGTTTCTATTATTATTATTATTATTATTATTTTGAAGTATTACATAAATTTGAGATTTTTTTTTTTTTAAATGGAAGGATTTGAACCCACAATCTCGTAGTGTTGATGTGAGTGGTGTAAGGATTCCCATTATTTGATTGGCTTATTTCGTGGACAAACCACAAGTTGGGGTTTGAATTGTAAGGGTAGATTAGGTGATTGAAGACCAACATCAAAGGCCCTATTCAAGACCTCAAAGTGACAAGCACTCCAAAGGTATACTTATTGTGCTTAGTTTTCATTGAAGAGATGTAGAAGCACACACACACTTAGCATACTTGCATATATGTGCATTCTCTTCACATGTCACATTACACACTAGCACTTTGTTTGATTATATCTTGTTGTGTGTTTCTTTGTGTCGTGTAATTCGTTTCCCGAATATGTTCGGAAACGTCCGCGCTTGCATGATAATGTGCTTGGTTTTGCGCGAAGATCGCCTTCGGAGAATGCCCTTGGCTTCTCCTTTGGTTTCACCATCATTGGTGAAACGGCGGTTTGATCGGCGGCCACGACCGCCGAATGAAACCGCCGTTTGATTCAAGAAAGCTCTGGATTGGATCTGCGGTTACGATCGGCGGTCAGGCCGTCGAATCGAAACCGCCGAATTAGACCTGATGCATTTATTATTCTCGGGTTTGATTCTACGGTTTAATCGGCGGCCTGGCCGCCGAATTGAAACCACCGAATCAGATATTTTAAGGTCGGTTTCTTTTTGGGTTTTGATCGGCGATTTCGATTGACCGCCGAATATGGTCGCCGAATGATCCCCTGCTTCTCGGGTTCAATTCGGCGGTTACATTCTGCTGCCACGACCGCAGAATTAAACCGCCGATCGGTGATTTCAAGGGTAAAATTGTCTTTTCACTTGCCCTGTTCTTGATGCCTATAAATATCATACTTTCTCATATCTCTAACTTAGTTCTCTGACTCTAAAAGAACCCTAAACTTGAAAGAGAGATTTTTGAGA